>JAHREC010000013.1:0-2433132 GCA_020081605.1 Albifimbria verrucaria
CTAACCCTAACCCTAACCCTAACCCTAACCCTAACCCTAACCCTAACTCCTAACCCTAACTCCTAACCCTAACCCTAACCCTAACCCTAACCCTAACCCTAATTTCCGTTGGGTTAGGGCTAAGGCTACGGGTAGGGTTACGCGTAGGGTTAAGGCCAAGATTAGGCCTGCAGTTTCACCCTTTCTACTCTCTTCACGCTACTTTTCCGCTTTTTGCCGTTTAGTAGCCGCCTTTAACTGTCTGTTGTTTGCTTCTCGCCCTTGTAAGAAGTCGTAGGCTTCGGCCTTCTTAAACGACCAGCAACAAGGGACCGCCAGAGGGTAACGAGTGGAGACCGAAAAGCAAAGACGCAAACAGTCGGTTACTTGTAAGCGCGTAGTGGAGACCACCCAGGTAGGAAAGATCAGGTAGCCTTAAGGTTCTAGGCTTCAAACAAGTGGAAACCAGTGACTAGCAAAGTAGTAACCAGCAGAGGCCGAGAGTGCTTAGTAAAGACCCTGAAGCAAAAAGCAGACGGCAGATGGCCAACCACACCTGGCGGACAGTAGCAACTTAGAAAGAGCAAACGGAAAAGAAAGCTAAGCAGGTTGCAGGCGACGACAACAGACAACCGATCTAGAACAGAAAGGACTGGTGGGAAAAGGTTAACAGGCTAAAGCGGGAGGTAAAGAACAAAGAGCAGAGAACAGAGCAGAGAACAGAGCAGAGAACAGAGCAGAGAACAGAGCAGAGAACAGAGCAGAGAACAGAGCAGAGAACAGAGCAGAGAACAGAGCAGAGAACAGAGCAGAGAACAGAGCAGAGAACAGAAGATAGACAAGAAAGAGTAGAAAACAGCGACTAGATAGCGAGAACAAACAGGCACCAACAAGCAACTGGGAGAAGCGCTTAGACAAGCTAGGGCAGCGTGACACTAGGAGACTCAACCGCAGACAACAGACAACAGACAACAGACAGCAAAAAGTAGCTTGTGAAAAACTTCCTACAACTTCCTACAACTCCTCCTTCCTCAGTGATTAGAGAACTTAACCCACCTTCTCTTAAACTCTTCGTCTTTTCAGTCTAACAAGAACCTTAGCTAGTAACCCTGGCCCACCTCGGCCTTCAACCCTGTTCTTTGTACCCTTAACCAAACTTCTTCTGCAGACCCTAGGGCCAAAGATCCTCAAGGTCAGGGTTAGGGTTAGGGTCAGGGTCAGAAATTTACCTACCCTATATGCTTGGTCTGCTCGCTTCTATCAACCTTTTCACTCATAACTAGCACTTACCGATAGCTGTTAGAATACTATTTCACCCTATGCCTTGTATACCTGCCATTTTAACCAGAGTAACCTTAATAGCTGCTCTTTCCTCACGCTTTAAGGTTGGCGGTTAGCGGTTCGACAACGTAGCGGTTAGCGCTGGCCATAGGACCATGACTAATCTGCCGATAACCCTGATCCTGCAAATCGGCCACCGGACGTTAAGTTGATCCATCCCACGTTTTCCTGCCTAACGCCAGCACAGGTTATCCTGCTGTATCCTCCTACGAACCAACAGCCTGTTGGTTATCACCCCCAAAGCCCCTGTTGAGGCTGTGTAACCTAAGCCGCAGGACGTCAATCCATAGATCGCTATAAATTAATGCATCAGCCCCTTTACCAACTTTCTCATCATGCCGCCCGTTGGCTCCCATCCGAATAGCACCTTCGGCCTAATCAGCTTAAACATAATGCTCAAGAGTTCACTTCACTATAGAAACCATTAAAATTATATTCTTTTATATATCCATCGTCAATTCATAGAATGGCGTCAAAACATGCCCACTCTACAGAGACAAGTGAGTCTTAGTGCCCTAATTGGTCCCATTCGCCTGGGAAGTAGCTGATCAGTACCCTAGACCTTGACGCTCGAACTCAATCTGACGAGTGTTTGGGGCTTCCCACCCGGGCTCAAGCTATTCGGTGCTGGAGCTCAATTATATTCATGCAGGGGATGAATATCTGGAAGGCCTATCCTATCTACCTAAATTATATGGTCGTGGGCTGGGGCGGCCTGAGTCTTTTGAAGCAGGCCGTCTTTTATTAGGTGCCTTAGGGATTTGTATCTTTGTCGCTGTGCCTATTATATTTCTATGTCAAAGGTAATAGCTATAGTTATCCTCTCTTCGGCTTATGCTATATTGATTATGAAGATATTTATCGAGATGGAACCTGGTGCCCCCATTCATCGCCGACCATACATTGCTCGTGATATTTCAGGTTGAACCCATAAGTAATCCACCCTATGATTGATTCCTGCTCCTTTGAGGGCCCGAACGCAGCAATAGCTCCTTGGGCCATAATTAAACGATTATAGTAATCCAGTATATTCCACTGAAACCCTTTGTAGTCGCTGTTCTCGCTAGGGATCTCGATAGAACAAGCTACTTCATCGTACAACCACCTTAAGTTCTTATAGCTAAACTCCGGCAGATCGTTAATCTCGCTGTTCATCATCGCCTTGGCATCCAGGCCGCCACTGTCGAAGTATTGCTGATTATATATCTTCTCAACCCCGTCACGGCTCTGAAGGCGTCTCTCGTTAAGTTTTGTTCGTGGTCCAGGGCCGTAGCCTAATTTAACACGTCTTTCCATAGTGATTGGATCGATATCCATGATTGCGATATGGAGGTCTTGACTGCCATGTTGAAGTGCAAAGACTGGGTGTTGCTTCTCTTGTCGCTTCGAGAGTGGGTTAAGCTTTGGTTCGTTCCACATGCCAATATGCCGAACTTCATGGCCAAGTTGCTGCGTTAAAATATCCTCCATTCGACGATGGAGTTTAACGGATCGCGGGAATTCATTGGGGTTCCTTACATTGGGCCCAAGGTTCCAATCATGCATCTCCACGAGCTCGCCAAGTAATTCGCCTGCCGTTACCCTAGCTTTTGTATCAAGGCTTTTGGCAAGGGCGATCGACATCTCGCCATAACCCCTTCTTAGGGCTAGAGCTGCCAGAACCGTGAATACTGCACCCTTAATGCATGAGTACCTATTCTGCTCGACATCTTCGGACTTAGCGTATGCCCGACAAGATGTAACGAGTTCCCAAAGTCCAAAGCCCATGCCTGGGGTTCCGGCCACCACTTCAATGTTGATTGGCCATGCATTCCAAAATCGAATCGACTTCGTGGCCGATTCTGAACGGAGAGAGTGGTATTTGACTCCAATATATCTATATTACTATATATTAACAGGGTCCTCACGAATGCCAGTTTAACAAGACATACCAATAGCTGCACCCTTACTGTACCTATTTTCGCCACATTTCCTCTGAGGAAATGGACTTATATGTAGTGCCATTAGACAGGGGTTGAAGAATAGAAGCAAGAGTATAATCTGGCACAAGGGCCCAGCATAAGATAATAATCGATACTCTCATAATGCAATAGTAAGAAAGGCTGGTTAATATTGCAGGATTTCTAGCGTTCTTATATCGTGGAGTCGAATATTATATTATTATATTATAATGGCGGAAATACAGTCCCCTTTTAAGCTATTAATTATCTGTTAGTTTATTGCTAACCTTACTCCATCCAGAACCAAACGCTTATCAGCTTATTCTTTTCCCCTTTTTAGCATCTTTGTTGGTGGCTTGTGGCTTCTCCGTCTTGAGTTGGCCGCAGACCCCCATATACAAGTCATGCGGTGAATGATTCGTATGATGATGGGGTCTGGAACATATAAATAGTATCCAGAAGCTTGTGGGATATGCGGTTAGAATAAGGTCCGCTGTCAGCGTGTGCGAGAAGCATCGGTTTTATGATACGCAGCTCCGTGTACGAGATATGATTGCTCCGACATGCCCCCAATTCCTGGGGCTTGTCTGGATCATGAGGCTGAGAAGCGTGGGTTTGTTGGTAAGCATATGTTACAGGATTCCAAACAGCGCAAGATACGCTCTAACACCCCTGTAGTAATCAGGGCGCAGCAAGCCACCGAACAAAAACGGCGATTTACAGTCTGGTGTTTTCTAACCAACGAACAATTCTCCCATCAGTATTAAGAATTCATAAATAGCAGCCATACTTTATAATATATATTTAAATATGTAAGCTCTACGATTCTGAATATTTCTATGAACTTTAAATCTTAATCTTTTCTTTAGGCTACCTATATTCATCTCTTGTGAATAGTTGAAAATCACAAACATGCATCTATCTTTAAAATATATACTTTCTCTTGCCTTTATCCCGTTGAGTCTCCTAGGCGCTATTGCCACACCGATAACTCAAACTGGCGAAGTCCATGGTCATCTTAACCAGCGCACCCCAGTCTGGAATTGGCCTCGTTGCACTTTTGCAGAGGAAGGGCAATGTACTCTCTATATGGCAACGGGGAAACCATATCCAACCTTCACACAATATCGCACGTTTGCACTTTTCGATCATAAATGCAAACTCACATCCCTTTATTATACAGACATAAAGGAGAAGATTGTCAATCTCAAAGGCCATCTACCAGGTGGCATAAGAATCGCAGTCGACGATCAAATGCAACCGGAAGGTGCTATATCTTATCGTTTAGTAGATACTCCTCTTGGTAGTGGCTTGGAGTGCCATGATTGGGGGAGTATGTGGATGGCATCGGCTGCAGGAGACATTTCCCTGTTAAGCAACATTTTCTATTAGCTACGATAGCCTGATATACATTGGTTGTGTTTAGTGAAAAAGAAAGCAGCATTAAGTCGGCCCTAGAGTATATAAACCCAACCTAACCTTAACCCCCAGCCGCTTAAGTGTTTGCTACCTCCCAAGAATGGAAAGTGCTGAAGAAACTTAACATTAATACAATAAAAGCGAGCTTAGCTCTTGTCAATTAAACGGCAGGATTACCTAAGCCCCATGCCCCACTGTATATAATCTAGTGGGTGACAGTACTATTATATTATTTTTTTCTGGTAAAGCCGATCCATACGGATTCCATGTATAGCCTTGTCTAACTCCTGGGCTGCTGTTGCCGTAGATATTTTAATGCTTTCTTCGATATCCGCCTTTATAACCGCTTCCTCCTTTTCTAACTTGATCTTCTGCGCTGCGATACCCTTGAGGTCTTCGAAGTCCCTGCAGGAAGCAAATTTCCACCTCATCATGCAACCTCACCAGGCATCGTTCCCCACTTTGATACAGCGATACTAGAGAAGGAACATAACCATTTTGTCCGAGTAGGGTTAGAAGTCGATGGCTCTGTTTTAACAGACGCCTCATTTCACCCGCGTCGACTTCCTCACGCTCCGCTGATATTTTTGTATGGTGTTCATTGCCTGTATTAGATCCTCGAAGTCTTCGTCGCTTATCCATCTGGGGAAACGGTATCGATGCTCTTTCCATAGAACCGCCCACGATTCAAGATTAGCCGACGCTGCGCAATCCCATCCGCGCTCCTTTAGCGTATCTGCCAACACTGCTTTGGCGTATAAAAAGCATGCTTCTTCCATCATACATCGCACAGTTCCGAAAAACTCATACTGTAAGCGGAATGGTAGGAAGGCTCGACCTAGGAAATTTCTTTCATGGCCCACTGGCACTGGCTTTGGTTAGGTCTTCAAACGACGAGCTCTCATATACAGACCCATACCTTCACCCCGTGCCATCGACGCAGCCATACTCGCTATACGGTCTTCGTTCTGATCGATGCCGTTCGCAGTTCTATCGTCGCTTGCTCCGTGACCCTTCATCGTGTCCTTTGGGGAGGCTGAGCCCCCTCCTCGCGAGGCGAAACGGGCTCTTCTCGCTCGTGCGTTTCTTCGTAGGACGTATTAGATGCGATTTCCATGTTTGCTCCCTGTTCTGCGAATGTCCTTGCCGCTTCTGCCGCCTTCTGAGCTGCCGTCCTCTTCTTCTTCGCCATTGCTGTAATGGTTCGCTATCCGGTTCTTGGTGGCGAGGATGATGTTCGCTACTTTCTCGAGGGAGAGGAAAAGAAGGGAGAGAAGGAAGAAGTCGATGCATATGAGACATGCGAAATCGCGGTCCGGAATATATATAAACCACCGGACCACAAACATACAGTGCCCTTGAAGTCAGACTCTACGACAGACCGTCGTGCAAGCTTCGAATACGCTTCCTCAATGCAGCAGACAACTAAGATGCCTCTTCTAACGCGCTATTTGTCAACGCGTCTGCTTGCTCATTGTGCTCTCGCGCTACATGCCAAAACAAAACCTCCACACCGACTTTACGAAGCGTATCAATCCACTTATCTAATTCCTTGAAAAGGTCCGAGTTACGAACTATTTTCTGCTTTGCTGTCCAATAAACCCCGTCTTTTCATACCCACCGGTTCGGAACCCAGTCCGTGATCCTGTCTACCACATATGCTGAATCTGCTTTGATCACTACTAGATCCAGCCTCTTACCCCCAAACCGTTCTTTTTGTATATCGCATGGGCCACTTGAAGCGCAATAATGGCAGCCTGAAGTTCTGCCACCTGATTCGTCGTGCGAACACTCTCGATAATGACGCTTTTATTGTATTCGGAGTATTCCCGACAAACACACCTGCAGCCATTCTGGCTGTTGGTGTTCCATTGTACCGGCACACACCATCGACGGCAATGACTATGCAATCTAGATGCATTTCCCATCTGTGTAAGGGGTTTCACATCACAATTTCAAACGCTGCTTATACCATGCATTTATATATTGAGCTTCAGTGACTAGACCTCAACACCACTTTAACCTTTGTCCCATCGTTTGGTTTTCCAGAGGCTGCATAAAGGAGGGGAGGGATATGCGGCGTGGTATGGTTTGACCATTCATAAAGCAGTAACCCAATCGTTCGCCAAGGCGTCAGAAACCCTCGTTTAATCCCGGTTTGGACGATTGAAGCTGCTGCGTGAGGGTGGGGGTTTGTAGGGTTCGTGGCCACCAAGCCAATGAGTGGTGGCCTATGGGCTGTGAACCAACCTTATTTAAAAGCATTGGTGGGAAGCAAACCCGGGAATTCGGACTGGCGAGGGTCACTACGTGAGTTCCTTTTATTCTAGCTGGCACAGTCGGACCTTTGTGTGATGTCGGCGTCCTATTGCAGGGCCAACCGCATACACAATCGTTCTTGGTATGGAACCCCGTGGGCACCCTATTGGTTGCGACCGCATCGTCCGGGTACTCACCCAGGCACATTTACAGGGTAGCGGGGAGCCAACTGCATAAGAGAACGAAACGATGAGATAACGACCCAACAGTAAATTGTCAAATATTCCTAGGACCTCCCGGCTCTTGCATGGGCTCGGTTAGGATTCCTGGATATGGATACCAACAGCATATAGGATCATCGTAGGCGAGGGCTTTCGGGCTAGTCGAGACAGCCACCTCCCGCTCTTTCCGCTCTTCCAGGCCGGGGTTCAATGGGATAAAGGCACAGTACACTGTTCCGCGTAAAACTATAAAGAGGTGGCCGATTTCCTCCTTCCAATCTCCAGCCCGACTCATCTCCTTAGCCCTCACCTGACCATCCGACCATCCAATCATCCAATCGTCCGCACCCTTTGCCAACATGCTCTTCCTTCCCCTTATCCTTGGCCTTGCCGCCAGTGTCAACGCAATCGACCTCTACCTCGGTTGGAGGGGCGGCAGCAACTACGTTGCTTGCCGTAACATAAACCCCAACGTCTGCTGCTCCACTGCTGCAGGAGGGAGCCCTTCAACAGCCTTGACTTCAGAGAGATCCCCAGGAACTGGAACATCCAGTGCCGTGGCCACAGAGGCCCCCAGTGTGGCTCGCTGGCCGAGGTCAAGCAGAGCAACGGCGCTACCGCAGTTAGCCTGTTCAACTCTGACTTTGGTGGCTCTGGCTATGGCTTCGTCTCTAAGCGCTCCACGGACGATGCTGTTGTTGAGACCGTAAGGCCATCTCTCTTGGTCTTTGGAGACGGGGCTCAATATGATCTTTCCGAATTGACTGAATCTTCCTATGATGAAATGGTATGTGCCTCTTACGTCCCATAGGCTTGAACCATAAGTGCTTTTGCTAATGACCATGGTAGTTAGTACCAGCTTTTCCGCTACCATCCTCCGAGTCATAACATGGCATCCTCCCTCGCTTAACCCCTCGCTTGACCCCTCGCGCTTCCAAAGAGTCTACCTGCTAATGTTCGTATTCTTCGTCTACAGTCTCCGAATCGCAGCTTCGAACGGTTCCTCCGACGATGTTCCCGCCAAATTCGACACATCCAGGATCGAGTAAAGGTTCGATATGGTGGCTTGAGCGCTTGGAATATATGCCAGCCTGGTCCGACGTTCCTCTTGCGATCACCTTGACTGCGGAGGGTAACAGGTTGCCTTGCATACTTAGTTAAACATTATAGAACTCTGCTACCTCATTCCCTACAAGTCCCATATCCCTTCCAGTGTGTGACTAAATACAGTAATCTGTGAAGTTGAAAATCCATAGCCCAATTTTTAAGAACAGCAGCTTTCGTTCAGCTCGGCACCCACACAAGCTCAATAATACCATCAAGTGCCTTCATGGGCCTTTTCTTCTCTACCATCCATCGCTCATCATCCTTCTTTCGAACATATACCTGTAACACGGACCTGTCCTCCATGACTTGCGAGTCACGAAGCTCCCAAGCAATCTTCTTACCCGTTTTGAGGAGCGAGGGGCGCTGAGGGCCATACGTGTAGTCGAAGTTCCACACATGCTCCTCGAACAGCGGGCGAAATGTACGCTCCACCTGACTCAGGTCGAAGTCGATCCCATCGGGGTAGTGCGCAATGCTATAACCGTTGGAGATGATGAAGTTGTCCGCAGTAACGAAGCGCTGAAACGGGCAGTCCTCGCCGCACGTATAGGATATCTTGGTGGTATTTAGCGGGTTGGCCGAGTGCCACTTGTCGCCTCTCTTGAAATGATGAATGCTGTACGGCTTAAATCCGCCTTCGTAGAAACCCGATGCGTCTCCTACAAGATCGAGCTGCCAGAGGTCCTTCAGGTGCGTGAGACGTATGTCGGTGTTCTCGCATATGCACTTACGAAGGAGAATGTCTCCCTGAGGACCCCAGCCGGTGTTGGACTGCTTGATCTTGGCCCTCGTCCGGCAAGCGTCAATGCGACTGGAAACGATACCCGCCAAAGGACGGCTGAGGAAGACTCCACCGCCTCCAAAAGCTTGGGAGCCGTGCACCTTCACGGCCGTAACGTCCTCGGATAAGGTGCCGATATATAACAGCCTTGTATGATCATACTGCTTGAACCGCTCGACGAGGCCATTCATCGCCGTGAAGAAGGTGTCGTCATCGCACAAGACCAGCCACTTCCTGTTCGGGGAGTCTTTGTGGGAGTAAAGCATAGGCACCAGGTTGAGGTACCGGACAGCCATCTCCTTCTCTATCCGGCTATCCCACCCGCTCACTTCGGAATCGATACCGGCATCGGCAAGTCGTTGCGCGACCTCCGTAAGCTCCGCATCCGTGACGTCAAGGAGGCGAAGGAGGAGCTTGCCTCCGTTAGACCTGCCTTTGCTGTCGGTTAGCCAGTAGGCCCACTCTTGGATCATCGAAGGGTCGCTGAGGCGCTTGTATGTGGTGGAAATGGCGAATATGAAGTCGGAGAGATCAGCATCGGCCGGGAAAGGCGACTCCGGGACGGAAACCTCCAAGGGTTCGCTGCATTTCTCTTCCTGGTCGTGGCCACTCAGCAGATCCACCACCCGGAAGCCTTCGGCGTCATTACCTGATGACAGGAGGTTCTGCGGTAGCGAAGTATAAGATTGACGCTCGATGGGCTTGCGCGTGAAGCTGATGTAGCGTCTCAAATACTCGACTTGATCGTCCAGCTTGTATCTGTCACTTATCTCACGAAGCCTGTCCGTATCAACATTGCAATTCATAACGTGGCTCGATGACGGCCGTGCGCCATGTGCGCTGGTGTTGATGGGTTTGGCTTGATCACCGCCCGAAAGTTTCGGCTTGACAGCGGATACATCTTTTAAATCAGATGTTTTTAGAAGCAAGTCTGTGGTATACGGTCTCGTTGATGGTAAGTTCCAATATGCTATCAAAAGAACGGCAATAAGCACAACAAGCTTGAGAGCTCTTGAGAAGGAGCTCCGTATGCCCCAGGTTGACTGGATTAATGCCTTCGCTAGGGTGCAGGCCTCGTGGCTTTCGCCGACCAATACACACTATGCGGGGCCTCTAGGCGGCCGATCCACCCTACCATAGCTAGGTAGGACAGTAAGCAAATGCGGTTGGGTAAAGAAGGGTGTCGGTATTCAGGGCATACAAGTAATAGAGTTGCCTACCAAAGTAGGTTAAGGGGCTTAAGGTGTCAATTGAAACGGCGAGGCCGAGGCATTAATGGCTGTTGGTTATGTAAATTTGTGGCAGAACCAACAGCCAAGCAATTTAATATCCTGGCTGGTGGTGGATCCTCGCTTCAGCCTGAGCCACTCAGCACGTGGTGGTGCTGTGGGAAGGAAATGCAATGGCTAGATCCCCTGTCCAACATTTAGATGGATGTGAAGTATACTGACAAATATTATGTATATAACTTAGGGGAAAAGGATGTCTGTAGCACGCGGCGGAGAATGACCAATGCTGATTGGTCAATTTTATCATGGCTATCCATCACCGACAAATCGCCCGAATTTTAATTCTTTCCTAGCTCACTATCCGGTGACATGTTCCTCGTCCTGTCTTACTTGGTGAATCATGCTATTAAGTAACCTTGTTATTTTTACTATCGATTTCGTACTGAAAACCACCTTCGAAGGGATATGAGCGACGGATCGTCTAGACCCCGCTTTAGGGGCCCTCCGCCCCCAAGTAGGCTGCCCATAAACAAGCCATCAAATGACTTGGATAGGCCTGGAAGCACGAGATATAACCCCATTGTCCTTGACGAGCATAACGATACTGATAATTGTGTGGAGGGTGAAGATGATACTGGAGGGAAACACACGGCCGTGGCAGGCAACAAGGTCAAACAAGGGTAATGCTGGGAGTTACCTCTGGATACTCAACCAATAAGCAATCCGTCTCTCATACCGTGTCTCTGGTTGTTAGGAAGATAATGGTTTTGACACACCAAGGATAATAGCAAAACCAAGATGAGGGTGGAGGAAATGACAGTTAAAGGGATATCGACAATGCTCGTGCAATAAGCAACGGAGGGTTTTGCAATGTATCCAAGAACGCTCTGGATTATATTGTGCAATTAATCCTGGATAATCGATCCACACCGCTCTACCCATATCTGGTCATTGCTCTTGAACACACATGCAATAAACGATTCGGCGTCTTTGAGAAGGCGCGACAGCTCATTGTGCAATGCATCTAAGTCTTTAGCAGGAGCTAGCTTTGACTCGCTATTCCGCGGGCTGTCCCGTTGCTTTTCCACTTGAATCCACCCAATCTCGCGAAGTACCCGGTTACTGACCCCTTATGCTCTGTAACATCGTGTCTTTGTTAGTCGTATCACATCACTGTCCTATGATTCCTGGACTTACCAATTTTCTTAGTCATTTCCGAAATACGAAGGATCGTGCCATGATCCTCAGCGCCCCATGGGAAGTCTTTCGGTTGTAGGAACCAAAGCATCCGCGTCACCATATTCGCTGCCAACAGCGATTGTTCTTTCTGTTTGGTTTTTGGTGCCCCACTAAAACATCGTTCTTTAGGTGCTACTTGGGGTGTGACCGAAGATGAGCTCAGTGTTAAGACCAGCATTAGCATCAGGTCGCACATTTTGGTGCCAAGGATTCCTTGCAGGGTATTGTAAGCTTGCTGGTAATGTTCTAGAATTTTATGGTCGTCATCATTCTTTCCAAAAAGCTTCCGTAGCCTCTCAAAGCCTGCCTGGATCAATGGCGGGACATCCTGGAACGGGATATCGCATTGAAAGTTGATCCGTTGTTTCCTTGGTCGTTTCCGCAAGGTACTTTCGTGTTTAAAGTCAGCCTCAAGTGCTAATCGCTTTGAGCTGCCGGCCCGAGCCGTGAGCACTTCCGTCGAAAGAACCGAACCCGTTAAGCGCACGATCCGCCGATGAGTGAGTCTTTGTCGGTGTCGACCTGGCACCCATTCGACGCCACTCGAATGCATAGCAGCTGCGAGGCCATCTATCCATTGGTCTTTGTGACGACTTCTGGGCGTGTGTGTTGAATGGCGGCCTTTATCGTCGCAAACCAGGTGGAATGGGCTGGCGCGAAGGCGGCGGCAACCATGCTCTCTGATCCCTGTAATGCTTCGACTAGTTCCAGTGCAAAGTCTCGCCTGGTTTTGGTTGGTATATCTCGCAAGGAGCCAGAAGCTCCATCCGGCATGACCAAATCCTGGGGAGGTTCTCTAGTGCCCTGGGCGGGTTCACATGTCAATAAACGAATATCGCCAATATGATCTAGCATGACAGTGAATTTTCATCCTTACCTCCATCGAAACGGGTCGTGACAATCTTCCCAAGCTTTCAGTTCTTGACCTGCTCTGATGGAAGGCTCACCTCGACCACTTCGTATACCCCGGTTCAACTTTCTATGAAACTGAATGGCCATAAAGTTTGACATCTGAGGGATCCATAGCTCTGCTAGCACTTTTTCTAAGAACCGACTGGCCCCCGATATCCCTTGGATGGACTGACCCCTAAGCTCGGAGAACCACAGCTGACTGTGGCGGTTTGCCGCTACGAACGTCCCATAGTGAAATGCAAGCGACGCTACATGCATGAGCATCGGACGGCCATCCTGTAAGAGAGGCCACTGGCCGATGTGTATGACCCCTTCTCCTTCCCTAAAATCAAGCATCGCCGGGTCGATAAAGGGCCATCCTCCGTGTTGTAGACTTTCCATTGTTCCGAGTGATCTAAATACCCGTGATGGAAGTATACGAGGATCGCCTGTCAGACAAAAGTTTCCCAGCCTGTCCAGGGCAGCTACAGCTTCTGACGCTGCGAGCCCCAGACCTCGCGATCCAGCCATGGTAAATCGTCGCTCCATCTCCTCGATGGCTAGCTTAAATGTTCGAGCGAACGCGATAAGAACACCAGGGAAAACCGGAGGGAGAAACCGCCGCAGAATCCACGAATACGATTGCTTCTCCTTTAAGAAATATCGCTTCATCTGGACAATGGGCTGTAACACGGTAGAGAAACTCTTCTGTCCCTTTATGAGCCGTTGGACGTGTACGGTAACCACTTGTTCGAAGCGATATGAGAACTCTTCCGCCTCGATGGCTTTCTCGATAAGCAAGGCTTCTCTCTCAAATGGCTTCGACGCACCGGGGTTCTCCGGTGTCAACCGCCCTCGTATCCGATCTAGAAGTCTTGCTTGCTTGGCTCTAACCTTGGCCGCGGCTTTGGTGTCGACTTCTGGTACCGTCAGTGCTGCCGTTGCTGAGCCTTGACTTGCGAGAAGGGCATCGGCGCGATGGCGGTACACGGACTTTAGCGCGCAGTATCCTTGAAACTCGCCGAAGGATACAACATCAGCACCCTGGTTCGAAAAACTCATGTTGTCCTCTATAATGGCCAGGAGATTGTTCTTGAGGAAGGCGGGCGGCTTTGGTGATGAAAAATTGCCATATGCCGAGTGGAAGCCCAGCGGATAAAAGGTATAGTCTCGAGAGCTAGCATATTCCCGAGCCAAACAGTTCCTGTCTGCGAGAAGACAAAAGACCTGGTCTTGGTCCTGGTCTTGACCTCCGCCGGTGGTGCAGTGCAAGTTTGTAGCAACGGCATAGGATATACTCGTCAAGTGATCTAAATTGTATTTGTGCTCTAACTCCGTACGAAGTTGGAGCAATCCGGGGCTGAAGTGTTCATCTTGCGATTCCAGCGGGCTCCTGGATGTTGCGCCATTCGCGGCACCTGCAATCTGCTCATTTGGGCCTTGTACGAAGAGACTTGAGTTATCACGACTGCTTGGCTCAACTGCTTGCTCTTCCTCCGAATCAACTTCGCTTTCTTCTTCCATATCGCCCTGGTATCTTCGCTCCTCGTCGCTATCCTCATCTTCTTCTTCGTCGTCGTCGTCTTCGTCATCATCATCCGGTCGTATGCGAGTTTCCCGCGGGAGATTTTGGACTCCTTCGGTCACTTCCATCTCTATGTTGGCGCCGTAGTCGTATGCATGAAAAGCAGGAAGGTTGTCGGACCAGAACGTTTCGTGGGCATACATTTCAACGAAACTGGCCCATCCGTCCATGAAAAATTCCTGGAACATGGTCCACTTATTGTACGTTATCTGTTGAGACGATCTACCGCCCAGCTTCCATGCTGCCTCAATTCCTTCGCCAAGCAGTTCGCCACTCGTGAAGACTGATTTGATATAGGACGCGAGCGCTTCGGCATGGTGTTTGACCATGCCGGTCCCATGCTTGGCTGCGTCACGACGTTTGCGATTGCCGTTCCCGGGTCGTGTGGGGTGCATAACGATAAACCACTGCTCTCGCGTCGCGGCCACCGCAACACGAAAAGTTCGGTTTGTCAGGTCGAACGATATATTACTGCCTCGTTTCACGCTGTAAGGTGCTTGCCAATGCTGGAAGGAAATTGTCACGTTATCGAAGAATCGATCGCTACGCCGACTGATCGGCTGCAATGGGGCTCCTCGATGCAAATGAAGTCGAGGTAGAATATTGGATAGTAGTTGTCTTTGTCGCTGGCGGGTCGCGAGCCGGCTTTTCGGCTACCATAATCCATGGTGAATGGTCGTTGAAGTATCGAGATCGCTTCAGCACCTTTGAATTCAGGCGCCCTGGTTTTCGCTATGAATTCATCACCTGAGTATATGCGGCATGTCAGTGTTGTCCCTCTAAATTGGTGGACGGCTCCTTTTCCTTACATTTGTAGTGGTAGGTACCTCTTGAGCGATCAATCCTCCATGTGCGTGATTCACGCTCCGCTGTCGCAGATCCATCCTCAGAGCCCACCGCGGACTCCCTTAAATAGTCATCATCCGCGCTGTCGTGCGATGGGTATGCACTCTGCTCGTGGTCATCATCCTCAAGCTCTGGATTGCCACTACCCGACACAAAACTGGCTCCCTCCTGGTCAAGAGAACCATCGAGTATGACGCTGTTGGTTTCGAGTTCCCGTGTACTCATGGTGTTGGGTGGGTATTTGCTTGATGGTGGTATTATTTTAAGGTAACTCACAGAGACTGACCCTAACCCAAGACTTGACGACTACGCAAATCTCGCTACGCCCGGGGGCGAAAGGTGTCTCCTACGTGTCAAGCATATCGGCTTAGTAAAGAACGCGACCATAAATGAATGAATAGCATTGGCAGTTCCTTTCCTTTTCTTTTTGGCAAAGCAAAATTTAATTGAACCATGTTGACCTAGCTACACATCCGATTCGTCCACCAGCACTTGACGTGGCGTGTTTCCTGCTGCCCGTCCCAATGCAAGCCAGCTATTAGCCTCAATGACGAGATGGAAATCGTGTTCTACCACATTGTATAGGGTAAAGGGTCAAATGTATGAAAGGAGGATTAAGACGCAGCTAATCGGCCTCTCCAACCTGACTTCCTCGCCGGCATGGGACTAAACGGCAGCGGATTTCGGGAGCTACTAGGTTCGCTCTGGCTTGAGCCTACATCCGTTTGCGTTGGTTTTGGCTGCCGTCGACGCGCATCCTTGCCATCATCCGGGCCGTCCCGCGCTCTAAGCGGTTGCCCCTTTTCATTCGCCTGACTCTCTCTTTGCTTTTCTGTTTCAGCCACGGATACCTGGTCTGGACCATTTTGCGATTCTTCTCCACCATCATCTGAGCGAACCTCCTGATCCCCGATGCCCCATGCTCAGAGGGCACATTGGCAGCTACACTCATGGTGCGCACCGTTGGATCATCCACTGCTGACTCCCGGGATGCGGCGTCCATCGTCGGTCCCGGCTCATTCGTCTTTGTTTCTTGGCTCCGCTTGAGCATGAGGAGATTGTACTCTTTCCCGGTCGATTCTATAATGACGCGATCCGCATCTGCTAGCTTGTTTTGCGACGGCCCGTTCTGATCGTCACGAAGAGCTTGGCGACATCGATCAGCCACCCATTTTACGATGCATCCGTCGATCGCCGCTGCAAGTTGACCAGAGGCTTCCTTGCTGTTCAATGCAGGGTTTTCAGCCACCTCAGGCACGCGTGAAGCTAGGGCACATACAGCACGCGTTACGGCTGAGCATCCCTTGAGGCTATTGGCGGGAGATAAACCCAGGCCATCGCCGCCCTTTGAAGCAACCCACCATGGACGAAACTTGGGGCCAAGGGAAGTTTCGACAATATGAAGCAGGTTTTGCCAGAATCTGTCAACAAACCTCTCTGCGTATACGGCGCCGTTGCGGTCGTTCGGGTCCGGCATGGCCTTCAGATAGCCTTTTGTCACCGGGTGAGTCAATGATTGCTGCCGCCGACGAACAAAATCCAGAATCTCCCGTTCGAGCATGATCGACCGCTTATCTGCAAGCCTCATCGCCTTTTCATCCGTGCCGTTCTGTAATCGTTTGATGAAGCCCTTCCTCAGCGGGAGCTTGTTTGCTTTGCGCTTGTCCGCGACGACTTCCGAGTCGCGATCGATCCACAGAACCACATGGATCATTACCTCCATCATGGTCTGGCATACGTCTTTTGGCGTCTCGAGCAGACTGTGAACATCCGGGAGGCGGAAGCTCGGATTCTCGATGAGAAACTCGTACAATTCCCGATACGCCGCATCGTCCAGTGCAGTGAGAAACCGAGCCGTCCGACGTGCACCAGGCCCGACTCGATCACCATCCCCTTCCTTCGGGTCGTTGTAGAATAACTTTCGTATCGCGCTCGCTGTCACATTCTTTTCGCCTGCCGCCAATACGTACACCATCTTTTTCCAGTCCGAACCGCGAACGTATTTGGTAGCATCTCCTGGCAATTCCTTGAGCTTCTTCCCGACGGCATCGGTTATTGTAAAGCAATACTAGAGTCTCTCAGCCTTGTCCATACTTCGAGCCTGCCGATGTTATCGGGCGGGTATTCATGTAAACACAACTTACTGCATCAAATCTTCTGCTAGCTAATTGCTCCCACTTAGATATATTAAAGGTGTCTTTTCCGACCGTGGTACTGCAGTAGCTTGTAATCTTAGACGCCCAGCTCTTGTTGTTCCATAAAGTGCCTAGTCGGCCGGTGGGAAAATTCGGGTTTCCACCGAGACGCAACAAGTCAAGCATTTGGGCTTCAACTTCGCTTTTCTTCCCATGAAACAAACTCTCGTCTTGCTTGGACGCCATGACAAGCTGCATCCAGATCTGACCATGGCTGTCTGGGAGCAACAGGTCGCTGCGGTTGACTCGCAGTTGAAGGTTGAGCTTGGGTGGAAGCGCGTCTAGTATCTGATTTAATCATCTTGCTTCTTGAGAACCTGACTTGGTTTTGCCCCTGTTATTTTGGGGCGTGGAGGTCGACTTACCTTTGTCGTAAATTATGCCGGTCCACCAGAGCTCCGTGTCTGGCAACTTCTTGCGTTTCACTAGCCTTCGCAAAGCTGCCACTCGGTGTTGACCATCCATAATCTCGAGTGGCTCCTGATTGATGTCCAGCCAACCATCAAGGTCGCGTAATTCTTGTCCGTCATCTTGTGAAGTTGAGTCTTTTGCTGTTGCTCCTTTATGTACTTCTGCATGGCTTGTGACGTACACGACACCAAGATGTAGTTCTCCTCGCTAGTTCGTGCTAAATTCTGCTCAAACACTTCATCGAGATCAATGACATGTTTGTCATCAACCTGACGGTTCTCTCCATTTTCCCATTCAGGCGTGAGGGCCTCGAATGGTATCTTGGCCACCATGAGCTGGTAAGGCTTCGCTTGACGTCGGATTGTTTGGGTTTCATGAAATGCTTGACTGAGTACGCCACCGCCTTTATCACGCTTACTCCCTCGCGCCTTCTTTTGTTGTTATCTTTTCCCCATGAACTTCGGACGAATTGGCTTTTCTCTTCGTCATTTCTGATGTCCTTTGCGCTCACAGGCTCAGTGTCAATGATGCTGAAGTTATATGATGAGTGTATAGGGTAGGGTGGTGTCGGGTAACAACTCGGGGAAGAGTTTCGGCGACAGGATGCATAAAAAATGGAAAATAGAGTACTCTGCATGACCTTGGCCCTGGTTACAAAGCCGCAGGGTGTCTGAGGGCGCCACCAGCATATACCTTGTTCATGCGAATGTGGCTGAATAGGCATCAAGCTAATGTCTCTCCCCGTTGCAAGCCCTGCTGAAAAAGGCGCGACTGTACTGCTGACGCGCGTTTTAAATACGAAACAAAAGGGGGAGAAAAGAAAAAGCAAAGTGAAAACAACAAACACGGTCATAAATAGAAGACATTAAGTACAAAGAGGCGAAGGCTGCTCTTCACTCCACTTCTGTTTATTTCATCTTTAGGCACACAAGAATAGTCCACCAAGTGACTTCCTCCAGGCGAGATCCTCGACAAATGCTTTAATATTAATATTAAGTGCGAATCCAGGAAACTTGCACTGATGGAAACTGCGGGTACGATTTCGTCGCTATTCATAGTGTGTTCGGGACCTTGCCATCGGAAAGACTAACTACCATATTTCGCCCCGGGGCGAAACTGATTCATTTACTATGGTTCCGAACCAGGACATCTGACATGCAATAAATAAATCGGTTTGGCAGGGTGAAACACATACGACTGTTTGTAGGGAATTGGTTGGAGTTTGGTAGAAGGGCCCGTATGTCAGTTTCGCCCCGGGGTGAAATATGGTAGTTAGTTCCACCATCAGTGGCACTCAGTTGTTGCATGTCGTTCTATTAGAGTAGACCCCACTTATTTTCGCCCCGGGGCCAAAATTCACCTGATGCATTACGGCCCGCCCCTACGCCCCATTATTATTATTATTATTATTATTAGTAGTAGTAGTAGTAGTTGTCGTAATTTAGTAGTAGTGGCAGACACATTCACGTATGCACATACACATACACATACACATACACACACACACACACACACACACACACACACACACACACGCACTTAACCCTATACCCAAGCACGGAATACCCCTCTACAATTTATATTCCCTTACTCCTAAAATAATATTAATATTTATTATTCCTAAGAGTAATAATTTATTTATTTACTCCTTATTTAATTAATAAACTTTATTAATTTATATTTTAATATCTTTATTAAAGCCTATTATATTAATATATTAATTATATTAATTATCCTTATATAATATTTCCTTATTATTATTTATTAATTTAATATTATATATAGATTCTTTTTATATTTTTATTTTATTATTTTATAATATATATTTATTAAACTATTTATTATATATAAGAAACTCTCTTCTATATAATTCTCTATAATATAAGCTTCTATATTATCTATAATTAATTAAAGAGTAAGGTATATAATCCTTAATTATTCTATAGATATTAAATTAGTCTATTCTAATATATTTTAGGTATTATATTAATATAGGTTATAATAATAGGATTCTTGTTTTTATTTTTTTTTATTTTTTTTTATTTTTTTCTATTTCTTAACCTTTCTTTTTATCTTTTTTTTATCTCTAACTCTATTTATTAAATCTTAAAATCTATTTTTACTTTAATAATATTATATTATATATTATATTATATTATTTTACTTTAAAATACTATTTTTATTTAGATTATATTATTATTATTCTATAAAATTTAGCTATTTTATCTAAGCTTAATATTATTATTAAAAATATCCTTTATATTTTTATTTTTAAATTATTTTTTTAATTTTATTTAACTTAAGCTAGAATATTATATTATTATTTATTAATATATAATATTCTTTTAAAATAATTTATTTTAAAATACCTTAATTTTATAATTAATTTATATAATCTTAGAATCTATTTATAATTATTAATTTAAATATTATAAAAATAATATTTATTATTAATATTCTTTATTAGCTATTTTATATATATAATATAATTTAATATTCTATATAATATTTATATAAATCCTTTTATAATATAATTAATAATATTATAATAATTATTATTCTCTTTAATAAATAATATATTAATAATATAAATAATAAACTCTTATCTTTATTTATATTTATAATTTAAATAATTAATATTTTTTTAATAATAATAGCTTATATTATAGCTAATTATTAACCTTAAAACTCTATTCTTTATTTTATTATTTATTATAATTATTTAAAAATATTAATTTATTATAATTATTATAATTATTAAAATTACCTTTTTCCTATTTATTTTTAAATTAATCTTATTTATATTTTTATTTATTTTATATTTTAATATTTATATTAAACTTAAATAATTAATATAATTTATAATTAATATTCTAAAACTCCTTCTATATTTATATTATATTTTTTAATCCTTATTATAACTTTTATATATAAATTATCCTTATTATATATAATCTATAGCTAGCTTATAAATCTATTATATTATTATTAATCCTTTTTTATCTTTATACTCTAACTCTTTTTCTCCTACTCTCTTTATATATTTATCTCTTAAATATTAATTAAATATTATAATAATAATATATTATTATATATTAATATTTAATTAATACCCTATTAATTATTAGCTAGTTTATTATAAAATCTATTATATTTAATTTAATATTTATTTTTTTTTTATATTTAATTTTTTTATTTAATAAATATATTTATATTAATACCTTTATTTTTTAATTAGCTTAGCTAGCTTAGTTAATTTATTTAATTTAATCTTAATAATATTAAATTTTCTTTATTATTAATTTTATTCTTATTATTTTTTTTTTTTAATCTTTTTTATATTTTTTTATTATTATTATAATCTTTATTTTTATTATTATTATAATATTATTTTTAATATATAATCTTTTTATTTTATAAAAATAAGCTTATTTAATTTATATTCTTTATTATACTTTATATTTATTATTAAAATAATAATATTAATTATAAATATTAAATTAATAATTATTTAATTTTTTAAATATAAATTAATAAATAATTTTTATTTAATTTATTTATTAAAAATTTTTATAATATACTATAATAAAATATATATTATTATTATAAATAAAAATATTATATATATTATTATTATTAATATTTTTAAATTATATTTTTAAAATTTTTTATAATTATATTAATATTAATAATAAATATATTAAAAACTATAATAACTTTTAGAATTACTTTAATTATTTATTATATTATTATAATATTTTTTTTTATATAAATACCTTTATTTTTTATTAATTAAAATTTACTTTTTATATAATTTCTTATATTTAATTAATTATATAAATATTTAACCCTTATTTTATTTTAATTATTTATTATAATTATCTTTTAAAAATAAATAATCTATTTTATTCTTATTATTATTATTCTTTAATTAATTTTATAGAATATATAATAATTTATTTAATTCTTTATTATTATTATTAATTATAATTAATTTATATAATAATTTCTTTATTTTATTAATAATAATATATATTATTTTTATTAATTATTATATTATAAATTGAATTTATTTATATTAAATTTAATCTTTTTTTAATTAATATTATTCTTTATTATTATATTAAATTAAATATATATATTATATATTTATATCTTTAATATTTAATCTATAAAGCCTAGCTATTTTATTTAATTATTATTAACTTAAATTATAAATTTATAAACTATTTTTTATATATATAGAAATATTCCTAGCTTTTATTTATATATTAATCTTTTTATTATATTATATATTTTTATAATTAATTATATATTATTTATTTATTATTAATATACTTATTTAATAATAAATATATAAGCTATTTTAATTATAGTTAATAAAATAAATATATAATCTAATAGATTATATTAATTATTATTTTTATAAATATTTAATATAATTAATATATTAATAATAATATTTTAATATTTATTATTATTTATTTAATAATTTAAAAATAATATAATTATTTTTAAATATTAATAATCTATTTCTTTATTTAATAATATATCTTCTATTAATTTAATTATAAACTTATATAATAATTATTTATTTTTATTTTTTTATTATATTTAATATTATATATATATAATCTTATACTATACTTTTTTATATTATATCTATAAATTATCTTCTATTTATTTATTAAATAGCTATATTAATTTTTTTATAATCTTTTATTAATTAATTTTAAATAATATATTTAATTTAATTTTATTTAAATAATATAATTTTTTTATTTATTTTATAATATAATCTAAATTATTATATATTTATTATAATACTCCTTTCTTATCCTTAATAAGTTTAATTATAGCTTATAATATATTATAATTTAAACTCTTTAAATAAGCTAATTAATTAATCTTATTTAATTATATATTAACCTTAAATTTTTAATTTATTTTTTTAATTTAGTTTTTTTCTTAGTTTCCTTAAATTATTATTTTTATATACTATAAAACTACTTAAGCCTTTATATAATATTCTATTCCTTTAATTTTAATTTTACTTTAAGGTTTAGCCTTTAAACTTTAAAATATATATTATTAATATAAAATAGGAATAATTATTAATAATAAATATTAATTATTTATAGTATAATTTATTTTATTTAATAGGTTTTTTTTAAGAATTATTATTTTATTTTTAATTATTTTTTTATTAATATTAATATATAATATAATTTTATATATACTTTTTTATTAAATAATATATAAATATTAATTATATTATATACTATTTAGCTATAGCTTAATAATTATTAATATTAATTTAATAGATTTTATTAATAATATATATTACTTTAATTAAATTTAATTATAAATAATTCCTAGGATTAACTTTATTATTATAATAATCTTTTCTTTTTTTTTTTATTAATATTTTTATAATATTTTTATAAATATATTTAAATTTTATTAATAATATATATATATTTATATATATTATAAAATATAAATAAATATTTAAATAGCTTTATAAATAAATTAATTAATTTTATTTTTAATTAATTATTTAATTAATAAGAATAAATAATTTTAAATTAATTTATTTTTTATTATAATAAATTATTTTTACCTTTATAATTATTAATTTTCTTCTTTTAATATATCTTCCTTATTATTAAGATTTACTTTTAATCTTATTTAGTTTATTTAATCTAGATTTTAAATAATTATTATAAATATAATTTTATATTAATCTTAATAAAAATATATTTATTTAATATTCTAAAAAATAGCTTTTAAATAGTATAAATTTTATATATTTTATTATAGTATAATCTAAAAACCCTTAATATTATTTTATAAAAACTATAGATAATACTTTTATTAATATATTTTAGATTATAGTATAATTTTAAAAACTATTAAGTCTATAGTATAAGTTATATATAATAGGTTTTTATATTATTTATAGCTTAATAAAAACTAAAGTGTATAATCCTTAATTATTCTAGAGATATTAAATTAGTTCATTTTAATATATTTTAAATATTATATTAATATAGATTATAATATACTCTTAAATAAAGGATTCTTATATAAAAGCTTAAATTACTTTAGACTATTTATATAGAGGTTTATAAATAAATCTATTATAAATAATACTTAGGAATAAATTATCGATTCAAGCGGGTTCTAAGACTTATACTACTAGAAGCAGTAACTTACTATCTATGCATTTATAGATAATCGACATTATCTCTGAGCAAGTTCGCTGTATTAATAATATAGTTAATATTTACACGGTAAAAGCGCCCACCAATCCTACAGTGATAGAAATGACCGGGCCCAGGACGCTAAAGATCTTGGCGGCAGCAGGGTCATCCACGTGGTGGATGAGGACGGCGCAGCGCGGGGCAGGCCCGCCGGCCGCGACTATAACATCCTTGTACTCCCCATAGAAGCTATCATGGTCGACGTTGCGAAAGATAGCAGTGTTGCGCATGGCAGCCGTCAGCGTGGGGTCATGGACCACTTCCTGGACGAAGAATTGTTCCTCGCCCGTGATGCTGGGACGCAGGTTGGCCATCTGAGGTGAGGGTTTTAGAAGAGACCAGGATGAGTTGGGGAGGGCAGGGGGAGATTGCCGGAGATGGCAAAGGAAGAGTAATGTGGACTTGCCTTGGACAATCTGGCAATGGAGACGACGGACTTCTTGAGTAGGGCGCCGTGATAGAAGACTCGCTTATACCAGCTGATGTGCTGCTTATACGTGGCGGCGAGGTCGGCTGCGAAGTCCTCGGGGCTTTGACCCTCGGGAATGGAGCGGTAGGAGGTATGCAGCTTTCCAGAGGCGGACTCGAAGAGAGCTACGTAGATAGCCTTGGTGTTAGGCTCAGTGTCAAGGTCCATTTGTAGGTAGGTATGTGAGGTAATAGATGTGTGTCACGTGGCGATGTGATTGTAGACTGAGGGTTGGTTTAAGGCGGCGCTTTCGGCGAAGCTATGAGACAATGCAGGAGATGGTTCGCATCCCGTAAGGCAACGGCATTCGAGGTTTAAATATGCAGTGAAAGTGAGCGGCTACAGAGAAACAACATGTTTGGGCTGTCGTTGTGTACAAAGAAAGCCAAGGTGTGAGGTTGTGGACATTTGAAGTGCGCCGTTCGGGAGGAATGACGACTTTGTCTGGAGGCGGCGACAAATGATGAAAACGGTGAGGAGCATGTCAGACTGGAAGCCACCAGAGGGAATCAGACTCTGGTCGCAAAGATGTAAGAGACGGAGACTTGAAACCCGAGGGTGCAATTGGAGATGGAAAGAATAATGACTCTTGAGCCCTAGGGGGCCGGAGTTGGAAATACAAGAGAGAGGACCGACCGAAGGTGATTGTCACTTGCGCAGTCCATGCCTGTTGATTGACGACTTGCTCGAGCTACAGCGTCAAGAACCGCTTGACAGAGAGCCAGTTGAAGCCAAAGCCCCGGCCATGTCCCGCCCGCATGAGAAGACAACAGGGGAAACAACGGTCGGTGGTTGGTCTGGTCTTCGAGCTGAGTCTTCGAAGCTGAATCTGGGCAGAAGTGGCAACAGCGCGGCTAACTGAGCCAGCCTGTTGGTCGAATACGGGACCAGCCGGTAGTAAATCTCCAGAGGCAGAAGGGGAGGGATCCAGCAGCGCGACGTGATTTCTGTGTGGCTGCCGACAAAAACACACAATGTCTTCCTTCGCACACAAAAAGAACGCGACTTGGGTTGAGAGAGAGCAGGCGGTGTTATATAATACTCTGTAGGGGAGTAAAAGTAAGTACCAAAGTAGTGAACTGTTAGGAGAGCGAGGACCACGGATGCTACAATCCAAATTCTGGTCCTGCTCTGCTCTTCCATCACGCTGGCCTTTTGCAACATGGGAAACTTGAAAAGAGTCCCTCCCTCTCACAGGTCTTCAACGTGGTTGTCTTTGCTCTTTTTTTCATCTGGCACGTCATGGCGAAGGGCTCCGACCGGTGGCTGCGGTATCAATCCTTGAAGGACTCGTGGCGAGCCTCTGAGTGAGCCCGTCCGCGAGACTGATGTTTTTGTCCGTGCCGACAGACAAATTAGAAACTGCTCGAATAAAGCAAAATATGTCCCAGTCACACTCCCAAAGTCCGCCGTCGTCGCTCCGCCTCAACTAAAATTTTCTTTTTCGCCGTATCTACATTTCTAGGCTACCAAGACTAAGAGTGGTAAAGATGTCATATCCAGTAACTCAGGATAGACACACCGACATAAATGCCCCTCCACGGTTTCCGATCGACGCGGCTCGGTCCGTGAGGGGCCTCTATACAACATTAATAACCGCCCCTCGCCACTGCTTTCTTTCTTTCTGCAAATCCCAACGGGGACCGAACGCTTCTTCAAATTCAAGGTGGGCGAGGATAAATGGATCACAGCACAATATCAGCAGCCCGCCCAGAATCGCCTCGAAGAGTACCTGCGTAGATTTGACAGAACTGGCTATTGCCTTGTAAGCATTCCCTCGGTTGCCCTGATTTATCTCTAGCCCAACTAAACGACCCCCTCATCGGCGCAGGAACCCACAGACGAGGAGCTCATCGCCGGCTTCGAGGAGATCGATGTCCACCCTACAGCTTCAGTCGAGGCCTTTGCAGGCTCCAAGTACTCCAATCTGCGGCTGGTTCACCGCTCTGCTGCCCGACCTACGCCTTCCGAGTCCTGTCCATCGCTCGAGAGCGACCATAGCGCCAATGTACGAGACACATCCGATGCCCCGATTGCACCGGAATGCGCTTCCACGCCGACCGCGGCCTCGATATGTCCGCCGACACTACCCGATCCTCCCATCTTTGCTTCCATCCGACAAGTCCTAGCCTCAGACCCATCATATGCAGAAGATGTCGTTTCTGCCCTAAGCCGCGACCTCTTTCACCGACCCGAAGGCGAAGGCGAACGTGCCCATGGCTCGCCGTCCCGACCCCCAAAATCATCCGCAAGGTCATCCAAGAAGCGCCAAAGGTCGGGTGATGACTCAAGTGGGAACAGAAGCGGTGGCGATCAACCGGCCCGCGGAGCTGGCGAGGGCCGAGGCAGCGGAGGAGATAGTGGAGGAGAGACCGGTGGAGGCGGGGCAGGTGGAGGCAGGGCAGGTGACGATAAGTTCCTAACAAGAAGCGGAACAAGGACAAGAAGCGCCGCTGGATCTGTCCATATTGCCTTGCATGGCCCGAGATCCAGGAAATCGCCTCCTTTAGTCACTGCTGGCCTGGGAACATGACTGAGGTACACCTCTGGAGGTAATCCCTCCCCCTCCCATATCCTCATAAACCACACGTCCAACCTTGACCTATGGTACTAATTCACGGCAGGTCTCATCTTAAGAAGCATCATTCCCTAGATGCAAAGGGTGGCGACCCGAACGCACAGGATAATGCACGGTTTTACATGGACTCGACCCAAATGACCAACGTCTTACAAAAGATTGACTCATACAAGGAGCGCCCCGAGATTTGGCGAGGTGGATCGCTTATTGGACGGCCCTCTTTATCGACGTCTGGCGTCTCATCTTTCCCAACGAACAATTCCCTCATTTTAGGAGCCCAACTACCCTTGTATGTTTCCAGCCCGTCGACTGTGCATCATTCATATGCTGATCCTTCGCGCAGTTCACCTCGACAGCGATGAGATTGCGAATCTTGGCCAACAAGCGGGAGCGTTGGTGAGGTCCATTCAACATGCCAGAGCGGACCGAGCCGTCAGGACCGGAGCCGTTGTATCTAGACAAGATTTCCGCCCGAGCGAACACGAAATCAACGAGATAATATCACAGGCCGTCGCCATCGCATTGTTCAACGCGCCAGCTGCTATTGGGGCTACCCAATGGCTCGCTCGTGCTTCTCCCCAGACGCTGCGAACCGCCCCGGGACAATACGCAGGTGTGCCGGCCGGGATTATAGACCATGAGCCCACAACGCCATCAGATTCAGCAACAGTACCCAGTACGCCCGAATCTGCTGTACAAGCGGACCCCACCGTCTTGCCCACAGTCCCGCTCACCTTATTTCCCAATGGAACTCGAGTCACCATGGACATAGCCCCGATCAACTCAAATCTACTACGCACCGATAATCAAGCGGGCCGGGTCACTCTGCTGCCAACAGTCTACGTAGCAAGCATGAGCCAAGTCCCATTGCAGTCCGCATCTACGGCTTCGGTTATAACCATCCCGCACGCAATTGCAAACCCCACTTGGTTGGCCATGGAGCCTCCGTCGGGTACCCATTGGCAACCACCAACACAACCGCCCGTGGGGAGGGTGTTTCTCTGCAACAAGTTCAAGAAGGGCCGTTAGGTCAAGAGGAATTGAGTATAAGGAACATTCTTGGACCAAGACTGTCGGATATATAGATCATATCATCAACGGATACATCTGATCAGAAATTGGGTTCCCCTGCCTATATGGCAGCCTTATGCGTCTTTTAGACGGTACATATAAGACTCTACATGATTCCTACTGCAGCAGAACCGTATGTACTGTATATCCGGTGAATATAATGATCTTATTTTCACTCTTCGTCGCTTTGGCTGTCCGAGCGCAGGGCCGTCAAGTGGACCACGGAAACAGGGCATTAGTGCAAGCGCTAGAACGCTGTCTCTAATCTGGGGCCCCGTGGGAAAGTGGCTATTAGTATTAAAGTAATGCCGGAGAATCTTAACACAGCTATTAGATAAATCTAGAAGAAGAACTTCTCAAATGGCTAAAGAATGTTAACAGGCGACCTTTAGATTTCGTGCGAGCCGAATAATACGAAAAATAGGATGAAGCAATACTGAGGGATCATGATGTGGGAGGAGGTTCATTACCCTAATCGAGACTAACCTTAATATTGCAAAGACTTCAACTCTCAAACACGCTGCAATGCTGCTTTGTTCTTGGTCGTTACGAGAACAGCCTAACGGCCATTAAGACCTGTCTTGTCTGATATCTCGGGAAACTCTACCTTGCCAGAAGTGCCGTGCATCCCTGATGATATGCAAGAAAAATCACCTATCCAGCATAGTTGCATCTATGCGTCCCGGCAGTGGAGTGGAGCTCCCAGGGGTCAAGATATCCAGGGATATCTTGGCTATTGGAGCCGATGTATTTAGGAAGAAGACTATGTATGAGACGCATCTAGTTGTTGCAATGGACCCCTCCTTCCTAGCGTGTTGAAAATTTCGACTCCTCGGGCCAATTTGGATGTTTTGCCCGAGGCCTTTGACAGCCAATTACGGTGCTATATCCACGTTGTGGGTAGGAGATAACACCTGTACATAGAAAATTAGCTGTAGAGCATTTTCCAAGTCCGCCTACCCACCGATGTGTTGACTTAGATGTTTATGGGGCGGATACAAGGTTGGAGCCCTTCACACTCAAGAAGTTCCTATCCGTATAGGTATCGGTTCAAAAGTAGTCTGGCTGTGAGGAGCTGCTATCCGTCTCGGAGAAGAAGAAAAACAATAGGATTTGATGTTTGCTACAATGAGAGCCATGGCTATGTGTTTGCCAGTTGATTGCCACACGCAGAGTGGCGTGGTCAGCTTGCACACTAAGCAGCAGCTACTATTTAGAAAGAAGTCGCTGTTGCCCCTTAACTTTGGCTCGGCAGATTTAATTTTCTACGTCTACTTTGCTACAGCGCTCATTACTCTTACCACAATTATGACGAAGACCCAGCTCAAATTAGAGCCGCTCTTTCATCCCAGAGAATACGACAAGAGAATCAGCCTGTCTTCTTGGTAAAAGATTTCAAGACCCCAATCTTTCCGTTGGAGATTATGTTTTATGAATACTCTATATTGACGCGATAGTATCAAGCCAAATATGTATTGCTCCCTGGCTTGCATCAAAGGTCAGCTAGTCTTATGGGCGGCTCGTTTTGTTAGTAATGAAAACTAGAGACATGAGGGGAATGAAGCCCCAGAATTGGGCGTCCGCGAATTGACAATCTTTCATATTACATCATACAGTGGAAGATATCTAAAATGCATCTCCTCATCCTGGGCGCGACAGGAAAAGCGGTGGATACGGGCTGGGATATGCCCTTGAAGAAGGTATACTCTTCCCGATCCGGTGCATGGATTGGCAATCTAAACATAATAGGGCATGACGTGACGGCCATTGCCCGTAAGGCCGACGCCCTTGAGAACCATCCGCGCCTAACAATTATACAAGGAGATGTTCTCTCCCAAGAGGATATCTCCAAAGCTATCCGCGCCCGAGGCAAGCCAGTAGATGCGGCAGTGAGCTTCCTCAACGCCCCTCCCGGATCCATGCTTCCTTGGGCTCAATCTAGCACGCCTCCTCGCCTTTTGGCCGATTCCGTGGCAAACCTAGCTCGTGGACTGAAGGAGCAACAAACCCGTGATCCGCTTGCCAATGGTGCCAAACCAAGACTCATCCCAATGAACACGGCAGGCTTCGGCGAGAGCTATCATGTTCTGCCTTGGATTTTCCGTATAATCAGTAATTACAGTAGTCTCTCTTATACTTTCAAAGGCCACGATAATGTGGACTCCGAGATTGAGTTAAATTGCAGCAAAGAGATTATATAGACTGTTCCTTTACCTGTGGGATTGGGGATGCTAGTAATAACCTTATTAAAATATTTATACTAATAGAATAACCTACAAGTTATCGGATTATATATAAAAGTGCTATATATTAGATTATTAATTTGGTAATAAGGAAGAAGAGAGTGAATTTAATAATAAATATATTATTTTATATAATTAAACTATAAATATATAAACTCTAGATTATTATATATATATTTTTAATATAATTAAATATTATTTTTAATTTAATTATAATTATAAATATTAATTATTATTATAATTTAAATTAATATAATATTAAAAATATATTAAAATAAAATAATATAAGTTTTATAAAATAATATAAAAGTATATATTATATAATAATATATATATATAAATATTATATATATAAGAAAATAAATAATATATATTATAAAATAAAAAAATTAAAATATAAAAAAATTATTTAATTAAATTTAATTAATAAATTTTAATAATAAAATATTATAAATAAATAATTAATAAAATATATATAATATATTTTTAAAATTATATAATAAAAGTTAATATAAAATTATAAAAATATAAATTATAAAAAGTATATATATTAAAAATAATTAATATAATAATAAATTAAAATATAATTAATTAATTTTATATAAATTTTTAAAATAAATATTAATATATATATAAAAATTTATTTTTAAATATTAATTAAAAATTAATAATTATTAATAATATATAATTATTAAATAATTTTTAAATAAAAAAGCTTATATTTAATTTAAATTTATTTTTTAAAATTATATAAATAAATTAATTTAAAAAAAAAAAATAATAAATTTATTTTTATAAATTTTAAAATTTTTAAAATAAAATTTAAAAAATATTTAAAAAAATATTTAAAATAATATATAAATTTTAAAACTTCTAAAAATTAAATAAAATATATTAAATTAAATTAATATTAATTTTTATAATATAATTTTTAAAATAATTTTTAAATTATAATAATTTAAAAAATTTTAAAAAGATTTTTAGAATAAAATTAAAAAAATAAAATTAAAAATATTTTATAATTTATAAAATATATTTTAAATTTATAAATTTAAATATTATTTAAATAAAAAAATAAAAATAAAATTTTTTAAAAAAATTTATTTATTATAATTATAATAAAAAAAAATTTTATTTAAAATTATAAATTATTTATAAAAATAAAAAAATTTAATTTATTTTTATAATTATAATATTTATAATTATTTTTTTAATATTAATTATAATATAATTAAAAAATTTTATTTTAAATTAAAATAAAAATATATATAATAAAAAAATTTTATAAATTAAAAAATATATTTTATAATTAAAATAATTTTAATAATATTTTTTTAAAATTAAAAAAATTAATTTTATATATTAAAATTAAAAATTTATATAAATTAATAAATATAATATAATATAAACTTAATTAATTAATATTTATTAAAAATTTTAAAATATATTAAAAATTTAAAAATAAAATTAAATAATAATATAAAAATATATATTTATAATTTATATTATTATATTATTAATTATATTTTATATTTTTAATATAAATATATTATATATTTAAATAAAAAATAAAAAATATTATATTTTTTATTTATATTAAAATTTAATTAATTATTTTATTATATAAAAAAATATTAATTAATTTTATAATATAATAAAAAAATTTTAATATTAAAATAATAATTTTAAATTTTAATATTAATTATATTTATAAATATTTTAAAAAAATAAATAAAAATTATAAAAAAATTAATTATAAAATATATAAAAATAAAAAATTATATATTATTATAAATATATAATAATTTAATAAAAAAAATTTTAAAATAAAAATTAATTTAAAAGAATTTATAAAATAAAATCTTAAAATATTAAATTATAATAATTTAATTATTAATAAAATTTATAATAATATTTTTAAAAAAAAATTAATATAAATTTAATAATTTTATAAAATTTTTTTTTTAAATTATTTATTAAAGCTTAATATAATAAAAAAAATATTTATAAAAAAATAATTTATATTTTAATTATAATTACCGAGTTTAGCGTCTAATTTATAACCATAACTAGACTCATGCCGTTACAGAGCATGCCCGCTATCAGTATAAAATAAGAGCCACGAAAGCCAATATCATGGTATCAATTAAATATCCATTGCCGACCGCACCTCCAGAAGCCCTTGTCGCGCCGCTCTCAGGTGCGTTTGTTGGTGGAATGAGCGTCGGCAGATTTACGCTAGTGACGCCAAATATCGTGCCTGAAACAGGGTCTTCCGATGCAGTTGTGAAGCTTAAATCTCTTGAGGAGGAGGAGGTAGTAGAGCTTATCGGGGAGTAGCGGTTTTATTTCGTTCCCTCATTTCTGACTCATAGCGGGCTGGGATTGTACCAATGCTGTATCCTTCCTCTTTACATTGGTCAGACATGGTTTTTGAAAGGTCAGTATCAACCGGTCTGCCGTCGACTGCTGCTTGGCAATACTCGCATCTATTCATAAATATTAGTATTGCTTTCGTACTGGAGTGTGCATCGGGAGACTTGCTGTTGGTTTGCAACTATGTAACCTGATTCGCATCGACATTTGTCGTAATCTTCCGTGTTTACATTATCACACAGGTCGTGTAGCTCGTTCGTAACGACGCAGATTGCGTCTTTACCAAAGCAGAATTCGGAACTCGAACCAGCTAAGACACTGGACAAGAACACAAGTGTAGCGAATGAGGCAAGGAACAGTTTGCTGTGGAACGACATTTCCATCGACATGAACAGAAATTTCTGATGAGGAGTCGAGGAGGGGGTGTCCGAGAGGGTCCCTTAGAGTGTGGAAGGCGAGTTGAATTTAGGCATCTCCCAAAGCCAAACGTCAAGCCTTTGAGTAGAAACCGCTCTGCACATTAGCGCCTGCTATAGGAAATCTCATTCTTCCCGTGCACCCCTGATCACAACATGCACACAGCCTAGATTTCACGGGTTGGTAGAAGCTAAATTTCAGCTCATCCTGCCCGGGCACAATTATTCCCCGTCTTATGTGGCATTGGTGGAATACAATTGGTTGAACAGAGCCCCAGACAGGCATCTGAGAAAACCCTAATTCCTAATCTGACAACGGAGAGATTTTTGCAAGGCATTTGAAGCATAAGTACGGGGATCGAAACGGCTTAGCTGCAGGCTAACTAGCATGTAATCAGCCGTGTCGATCATGTATTGGTCTATTCCACGAACCCGAGAAGTACGAGATATGCGGCTGAGATTGGGTCCTGCCAAAACGGCTTTAGAAGCACGGGGCATTAAACGAACCTCCTTGATGTCGTTCTGGGAATCCGGGCGAAAGCGAGCAGGTGGCTCTGCATGCCCTTCTCTCTTAAACTAGAGGCGCCATGGCCGTTGCCACTTGCGACCGCTTAGCTCTCTTGGTTTTCGGGCCATCTTGACGATGATTGAGCTAACGATCGGTTACGTCGCGGGTTTCATCGCCCTGGCGGTTGTTGCCGGTATGTCATTTCTTTCATAACACGTTCTGTGTTTACACTGAATCGTCCTCGTAACATGTGCTAACAAGCAGCCGACAGCTCAAATATGGGGTTCGACGGCTTTGACTTTCGTCCTGGCTGGACAGTTGAAGAACACTGAGTCCGCGACTACGTGGTAGGTGACAAAGATTTCCCTTGCTGCAGCCGGCGTGTAGTGACCCAGCTGTAGGACTTCCGCCGGAAGATACCTCCAGAGCTCTTACTGGCCATTGCTGCTTCGGTCAGACTCAACAAAGAACGAGTCGATGCCACGGCGCATAGTTGCGACGACTCTCTTCATTCCAGTTGTTACCATTCTCACGGCGGTTGCCGGTATCGTCACGCCATTGGGCCTCTATGAGGAGGATGCGCTCGCATCAGAACCCGAGATGGTAGAGTTCCAATATGTCAAAGACTCCAGCGCTTGGTTCGCCGGCACCTCTACTCGGTCGGACGTCCCATTCACCCGAAAATGCTTCTACTCACACGAAAGAGAAATATTTACAGCACCGGCTCCTTGCCCCTACACCGGTGATATGCTTATCTGGGAATCAGATGGCTTGACCTTTAATGGTTCAACCCCAGATGGCATCAACATTACTGTTCCGAACATAGTCAAAGAGATTTACTCAAGCGGCACAAGCGATCAAAACACGACCATATCCAACTTCTTCGATATCCAATGGCGTCAGATCACCTCCAAGTTTGACAAAGATGTTGACAACGGAACTCGTGTAACTGTCGGACAGTTCAATCAACTGGAAAGTTTCGCACTTGACGATGCCTATCGAGCAATCGAGGGCCTCATTGTCAACGCGAAGACGGGTGGCATTGGTTTCCGTAATCATACCATTCCAGTTGGATATACCCGTGGCATGACGTGGAACGAAGATCTGCTTTTTCTGGAACCGGACGTTGAATGCGCCAATACCAACGTCACTATTGATTTCACCATGTCTACGTCTGTTGGCCAGCTTGGAAACATGGGTGCCACGGAGTTGGTCCTCACGGATCGTGGTGGCTTTGTCGATATCAATACAACTGTTCCAGCAAATGACACAATGAACGAATCTAATATTCCGGACTTGAAACTCAGAGCCAGATCAACTGCATGGCTGATGAATGCGTATGGAATGTTTCTTCTCAACGTTTCGAACCCGAAGCGAGAAGATATGAAAAGGTTCACCTTCATTAACTCAAAAATCGGCCAAGACTTCAAACTACCAGTGCCCAAGGCTGCCGGTGACTCGCCCCTCTTTAACATGCAACTGTATAACAACTTCGCTTCGCTTTATGGAATGTCTGGCTTAGATAGCGATGCACCTTATGATAACCCCTGGAACATGACGAAGGATGATTTCGATTGGATTCGTAAGTCTACCTACGCGCGCCCACTTTGGCTTTGGGAACCTGGAGAGAGTTTCTAATTTGCATTTGTTAGGAAACCTGTGCCAGGATACATGGGCTTATGACTGGGCTCGACCGAACACTACATACGTTGGCTGCAACATTGTTCGCGGTGCCCCCAAGCGAGTGGACCAGCCCACTGTTCTGTTTGATGATGGCAGCCGTTGGTCATCGCCTCTTTACGCCTGTGCCTCCGCCGTCAAAGCCACCGTCAAGACAGTCAAGTTCTTCCATAACGGAACAGCCGAAAACCTTGATAACCTGATCGTCCAAGAGATCAAGGACAAAGAATATAGGTCAAAGGAAGAAATGCCTATCTGGGGATTTGAGCAACTCTCCTACCGCTTAAACAACTATGAGCCCGTGTGGGGATTGGTCAATGCAGCCTATGAGGGCTTTCAGAACATAACAACCTTAAAGGCCCCGTCCTTTTATATGCTAGGTTCTGCCAACTACCTTCTCGCAAATGCGTTTAGGCCCGGCGGTACTTCTATGAATCTACCAGCTGCAATCGCACCAATTCAAGCATTGGGAACGGTTGTGAATTCTGATAGCATCACTTCGTCTGACTTGTTCGACTTTTTTAGTCGAAGGAGTTTCAGCAGGTGGATCAAATGGCAGAACCTGTCCGAATCAGAAGACACCATCCCAACTGTCATCAAGCTGATTTGGACGGATATTGCGGCCTCGGCCTTGGTAGGTACAAAGGATGTGGGAGCAAGAGGATCGCAGACTTCTAGCGAGTCAATCAAAATGAAGGTAACACCCACTGTTCGCAAGGTCAGGTTTAGATACTTGTTTGGTATTCCAGCATTTCTTGTCCTGATTTGTATCATCGCCTGCAGTCTTCTGGCCTTTGCATCGATGCTACTGGGGTACTCGAGCTTGAGTACAGTCGGACACAGGCTGAAGCAGACTTCTGTGGGACGTGCCCTGACGACTGCGTTTTATCCGGAAGCTAGCAGCTTCAGCATGTCTCCTCGTGAATGGGTTTCTAGCTACGGATCAAAGAAACTTGATTTGGCAGGTTATGCTGCACCTGCAGGTGTACCACCACCATTGCCTTCGAGACCACAAGGCAGCGCTGAGATAAGTTGGAAGCAGGGCTCTCAATACTCCGCCATACCAGTACCGCCATCCTCAACGTACTAGTCCTGAAATTTTGATTTTCATTTTCCTCATGAGGAGATTAATGCAAACATAATCTACAATATGTATCCAAACTCTGCATCTAAGGAACGCAGTTCTTTGAAAATGTGATTCCAGAGAGTGCCATAGGGAGTGGTAGAAATCATTTCATTGACAAGGAGACCCTTAATTACTTCGTGTTTTCCGGTTGTCATCACCACACCGCTGTTGACCCAAAGTTACTGACAGCACCTATACTTACTGTGTAGCTTTTGCGCCGTCGCCTAGAGGATCACGGCCACCATTGGCCATTATGTTCATTTATGGGACTATCTCGAGTCAGGGTTGAGTTTACACTATTATGTACTGTTGTTCGATACCAGCCGAGGAGAACAAGTCAATCATGCTAACCCTATTCGAGGAGACATTCCTGATGGTCCAATCCTACCTGGCCACTATGATGATACTCAAGCCAGTTATCCTGCTAGGGCGGGTTAACATGTTCGTTCCCGGAAACCAACACTTTACCACTAGACGTGTTCTATCGTGGCTCCGATCAATCTCATCCCCTATGCGATGAACATGATCCTGAAGCAAGACGCGTGCAAACCGCGGAAATCCTGCTAGGAAAAATTATTGGAGAATCCTGTTCCGCTGCGTCTCGTCTCTAAGGATTGCAGCTATCATCAACCTCATCTTCGACATAACCATGGTCTTGCTGCCACAAGGTATCATCAAGCTGAACATATCCACAGAAAAAGGCTTGCTCTGTCTTTAACTTTCATTGTAGAGGGGTATTCCGTGCTTGGGTATAGGGTTAAGTGTGTGTGTGTGTGTGTATGTGTGTGTGTATGTGCATACGTGAATGTGTCTGCCACTACTACTAAATTACGACAAGGACTACTACTAATAATAATAATGGGGCGTAGGGGCGGGCCGTGTTGCATCGGGTGAGTTTTGGCCCCGGGGACGAAACTAAGTGGGGTCTACTCTAATAGAACGACATGCAACAACTGAGTCCCACTGATGGTGGAACTAACCACCATATTTCACCCCGGGGCGAAACTGACATACAGGCCCCTCTACCAAACTTCAACCAATTTCCTTTAAATAGTCGTATGTGTTTTATCCTACCAAAATCCATTCATTCACCAGTTTCGCCCCGGGGCGAAATCGACCCACCGCTTCCGACTGCAAGGTACCGACAATACTATGAGTAGAGACGGAATCGTAGTCATAATTTCCATAAACACAAATTTCCCAAATTCACACTTGCTATACAGTCTTGATCATGACTTTTACCTGGAGGAAGTCGCTTGGTGGACTGTTCTTGTGCGTCCAGGGAGGAATTAAACAGAAGTGCAGGGAAGAGCAGCCTTCATCACCTTTTACCCAATGCCCTTCCTTTTATGACCGTCTTTTGTTGTTTTCACTTTGCTTTTTTATGTTTCACCCCTTTTTCCCATTTTTCTTATTGTAAACGCGTCAGCAGTACAGTCGCGTCCTTTCCAGCAGGGCCTGGAATGGGGAGAGAGACATCAGCCCGATGGCCATCAGCCACTTTCGTACGAACCAGTCAAATGCCAGTGGCGCCTTTAGACACTTGAGGACTTTGGAACTAAGGCCAAGGTCATGCAGGGCACTTCATTTTTCATTTTGCGCATTTCTGTCGCCGAAACCCTAGGCATCATCTGCGGTCATTTGTACTATAAAAATTAATGTAGACATAGTTATTATGGCCTGAGCTTTGAATTATATATTATTAAAGCAGGTTTATTAATTAAAAATCCGATTTAATTCTAGCTTTAATAATTTATATATTAAACTAAGAATTCTTAGAATAAAGTTATTAATTAAATAACTTAAATTATATTAAAATAATATAAGATTAATTTAATTATAAATGAATTTAAAGTTAAATTAAATAATTAATATTTTAAAAATTAAATTAAAATATATAATAAAAATTAAAAAATAATTAAAGATTAAAATAATTATAAATTTAAAAGATTTATTAAAAATATATTTAAATTATATAATAATTTTAATATAATTTTATATTTATTTATATAATAATTATAATAAAAGTTTATATTTTAATTTATAAATTTTATTAAATAAATATTAAAATAAATATTAAATTTAAATTATTAAAAAATTAAAGTTTATTTATATAATAATTTTATATATAAATTAGATTTTTATAATAAATATTAAATATTAAATATAAAAAGTTTTATAATATTTTAATATAAAAGAAAATTATATAATATTTATATAATATAATATTATAAAATAAAATTATAATTATATATAAAATAATATTAATAATATTAAATTATTTAAATATAAAATAAAAATATATTAAAAATATTTATATAAAATTAATTAAATAATATTATAAATAAAAATAAAATAAAATAAAATTAAAATATATATATATAAATTTAAATATAATAATATATAAAAAAATTTAAATTATAATTTAATTTAAATAAAAAAAATAAATTAAATTAAATAAAAGAATTTTATAAAAATTTAAAATATAATTTAATTAATATAAATTAAAATTTAAAAAAATTTAAAAAAATTAAATATAAAATTATTAAAAAAAAATTTAAATTTTAAAATTTTTTAAAAAAGCTTTTTTAAAGCTATTAAAAAATTTTTAATTAAAAATTATTTTTATAATTATTATTAAATAATATATTTAAAAAAATTTTATAATATTTATATAAAATTAAAATTAATAAATTATATAATAAATTATTTAATTATAAAATTTAAAATAAATTATTAAAAATTTATTAAATAATTATATATTATTATTTAAAATTTTATTAATAAATATTTTAAATAAATTAATATAAAATAAAAAAAATTTATTAAATTTTTTATTAATAAATAATAAAATTTTATAAATAATATTATTAAAATATTAAAAAAAAATAATAATTAATATTTTAAAAATAATAAAATAATAATAAAATATTATAAAATATAAATAAAAATAATTTATTAAATTTTATAATATTTTAATTTATAATTATTTTAATTAAAATAAAAATTAAAAATAATATATATTATAATATATTATTATATTTTTATATTATATTAAAAATTTAATAATATTTATAAAATTTTATTAAAATATATATATATATAAAAATAATAATAATATTATTATAAATATATTATTATTTTTTAAAAAAATTAATTTTAAAAATATATTATATAAATTAAAATAAATAAATTATAAAATAATTAAATAATTTTAATTAAAATATAAAAAATAAATATATATTAAAATATATATAATAATAAATAAAATTATTAATTAAATAATATATAATAAAAATTATTAAAATAAAATAAAATAAATATTAATTATATATAAATTTAAAAATAAAAATTATTATTTTATAATAAAAATAATTTTTAATATTATATTTTTAATAAATTATATATAATTTTATTTTAAAAATATAATAATTAATATATAAATTATTTAATAATTTATTAAATTAAAAAAAAAAATAATTAATATATATTAAATTATTAATAATATAATATAAATTAAAATTAAAAATAATTTATAATTAATAAAAAAATATATAATTAATATTAAAATTAATTAAAATTAATTATATAAATAATATTTTTTTAATATAATTAAAAATAAATAAAAAAATAAATATAAAAAAATAATTATAATAATTATATAAATTTAAAAATATATTTATAATATTAATATATATTTAATAAAATATATTAAAATATATTTTAAAAATAATAATATTATATTATTATAATATAATATAAATAATATAAAATATTTATATATATATTAAATAAATTATAATTATAATTAATTATAATAAAATAAAAATAATATATAATAATAATTAAAAAAATATTTATTTTTATTAAAATTTATTAAATATATAAATATAATATTAATTATTTAATTATTATTAATAAAATATATTTTTAATATAAATATTAATTATTAAAATTATAAAAAAATATTATATATTTATATAAAAATTTAATAATTATATTAATTAAAATATAATTAAATTAAATAAAATTTATAATTTAATTATAAAATAAATAAAAAATTTAATAAATAATAAAAAAAATAATAATAATATTATATTTAATTTAATAATAAATAAAATAATTAATATAAATAAAAATTTATATATTAAATAAAATTTATAAAATAAAATAAAAATAAAATAAAAATAAAATAAAAATAAAAATAAATTAAAAATAAATTAAAAATAAATTAAAAATAAATTAAAAATAAATTAAAAATAAATTAAAAATAAATTAAAAATAAAATATTTAAAATATATAATTTATATAAATTTATTAAAATAATTATATTTAAAATTAATTATAATATTTTAAATTTTTAAATAATTATAATATTAATTTTTAATAAAAAATTTATATTTTATATTAAATAAAAATATTAATTAAATAATAATAATATTAATATTAAAAAAAAATAAAAAAATAAAAATTATAATATTAATTTTAAAAAAATATAATAATAAATAATAAATAATTTTTAAATATTAATAAATTTAAAATTTATATAATAATTTTAAAAAAATTATTAATATAATTTATAATTATAATATAAAAAAAAAAAAAAAATTAAATTATTAATATAAAATAAAAATAATAAAATTATAATAATAATTTATATAAAAATATTATATAAATTTATTAATTTTATTTAATAAATAAAAAAATAATAATATAATTTATTATTATATAAATTTATAAATATAAATAAAATATATAATATTAAATAATATTAAATAAAATAATTTATTAAAAGCTTTAATTATTAATAAAAATTATTTTAATATTTATAAATAATATTATAAATAAAATATATAATAATATATTAAAAGTAATTTTATATAATTAATATAAATTAATAAAAAAAAAATAAAAAAATTATAATTATAAATTATTTAATAAAAAATATAGTAAAAAACTAAAAAAATAATAAAAATAAATAAAAAAATATATAAAAATAAAATATAATAAAAGAATTTATTTATATAATAATTTAATAAAATAGAATATTTATATTTAATTTATAATATTAAAGTATATAAAAGATTATTAAATATTTAAAATTATAAAACTTTAAATAAATATAATATAATAAATTTAATATATAAATTAAATATAATTAAAAAATATTAAATTATATAATAAAAATAATAATTATAAAAAAGAGTTTAAAATATTAAATAAAAATATTTCTATTTAAAATTAATAATAAAATAAATAAAGAAAATAATTTATATTATTATATATAATAAAAATAATTATTAAAAAGAATATTTAAATATAAACTATTAATTAAATATTTAATAATATTTAAATTATTAATTTAATTCTAAAAATAGAGATAATATTATTATAGATATTAATAAATTAAATATAAATATAAAATCTCCTTTATAAAATATTAAATAATAACCTTCTAAAAACTTCTATTTTTATAATTATTCCTTAGTTTATTAATTAATTTATAACTTTTTTTAAATATATAACTATTATACCTAGTTTTAATATAACCCTCCAGTTACTTAACTTAGTATAAATTTTATAAATATATTATAAGGTAATATATAAAGCTATTATATCTTTTATAGGAGTGAGTATCTTCCTGCATTAAGTGAAGTTTAAACTGAAGCTTGGATTAACTGAGTATGAGTCCTTAGGTCTAAATGTACTTCTTTTCTTTGTTCCAGCACCCGTGTTCGAAGCTATTATCTCTCAACATATCTTTAAAGCGACAGTTTCAGCTTATTGATATCTAGGACAGCTGAACGCACTAGCAAGAACTTAAAGATGGTTTTAAAACAATGAGCCAATTTAGATTTCGCTGTTCTTGGTAATTTAGTATATGCGATGGAAAATCGAGGATGCTAGGCTCGTTATGCTGTTTTTGCTTTACTATGATACAATTGATCCAGATAGTGATCATTTTTTCTTCGCATTACCCACAACTTGCACCTTAGCAAAGGTTTTACCGGTGGACTTGACGCTCCAAATAACTAGTAAGAATGGAATGACAATCCAGAAGGCGTTGCAAAGAAAGTAATATGCCCAGAAGTAAACTGGATTAGGGCTACAATAGCGCAGACCTTGCGTGAAGGTGGCAAAAGTACAGGTAGCATAGTACAGCACGTCGCCGTATAGTTGGCCAAGGCTGATGATGAGCTGCAGCGGGTGTCGGAGTGGGTGAGCTGTCACAATGAAATAGACACAGAGGATGGATAGGGGTCCCCAGAACATGGCAGTGACAGCCTCCATAGTGACGACGAAAGAGTCTTCGGTCAAGTAACGCGAGTCGCAGAAGGCATACTCCTTCCACATCTGGCCAAAGAGGTCCACCCGGCTAGGCATCTGGTCGTAGTTGTACGCAAAGTAGCCTGTGTAGTGTCAGCAGGTATGCAGCAGGAAATGAGGGCTAATGGAAGACCCGCCCTCGAAGAAGAAGTGGATGAAGCCACAGAGGGTGAACCAAAGGGAGCCCAGCATGTCATTTCGGGAGAGACTGGGGTTGACGCGCGAGAGGAAGGTGTAGGCCATGGTATTCAGCTAGTCAACCCGCACATAAAGGATATCATCGAAACAAACCCCGATGCCCTGAGCATAGCCAATGTCCTCGACACAGAGCGCAGTAACGACAAATTGAGGAGCAGAATACACGGGATTCCGTTCCTCGCCAGGGACAACATGGCGACCAAGGATAAAATGCAAACAACGGCAGGGTGCGCGGCACTTGTGGACACAATAGTTCTAAACAATGCCCAAGTTATTAAACGGCTCCGAGCCGCCGGGGCATACTTCTCGGAAAAGCCAGCATGTGAGAGTGGGCTTCCATGCGAGCAAGCTACTACGCAGAGGCTTACTCCTCTCGAGGAGGATAGAACCGAAATCCCTACAACCTTGCGGAGCATCCGGGAGGGTCTAGCTCTGGGAGTGCAAGCGCACTGGCGGCCAATGTGTGTGCTTTCAGCATAGGTACCGAAACTGATGGCAGTGTCATGTTCCCAGCAGACCGGAATGCCGTGGTTGGTATCAAGTCCACGGTAGGACTGAAATCGACAATGGGCGTCATTCCTGAGGCTCCCAGTATGGATACTGTGGGCATTTTTGGTCGATCAGCTGAAGATACAGCCATAGTATTGGATGTTATTGCGGATAAGAAGTCATATGTAGAGCCCCAAGCAGATGCGACCCAGTCAGTCATATCCCAGTATGATGCTGGGCTCTTGACCTCATGGCTCTCCAACAAGCATGCTCTGCAGAGGGCTAGATTCGGGCTGCTGTGGAAGATGATCTGTGAGACGGCCAAGAATAGCGAGGAGCACAAGGTCGAATACACTGCTTTAATGAAAGTGGTAAAAAGAATAGAGGAGGCAGGTGCACGAATATTGAGGTCGAATTTCCAAGCGCAGAGGATATTATCCCGCCGGACGGTTGGGATTGGAGCTACGCAGAAGGCCAGTCTGATTCTAATCTATCCGAATTTCAAGTTGTCAAAGTCGAGTTCTACAGAGGCCTCGCAAAGCACCTTGAGGACCTCAAGGAGAACAAAGACCTCTTCCAACTCGAAGACATCGTTAACTACAACATTCAGCATACGGATACAGAAGGCTGCGTTTCTGGTACACACCCAGCCTGGCTAACTGGACAGGATAACTTTGACAAATGCATAGAGTCAAAGAAATGCGAAGAGGAGGTGTACTCGAAGGCCTTGGATTATATCCGGCGCAAGTCAAGGGAAGAGGGTATCGATGCTGCGCTCCAACACGAAGGAAACAAACTAGACGGGCTTCTTGTCCCATTGCAAGCAGAAGGCGGGGTGGCGTGCTCAGTGGCTGCGAAAGCAGGCTACCCAATGATAACGATCCCCGTGGGCATCAATGATATAGGCGTCCCGTTTGGACTGGGAATCATGCAGACGGTATGGAAAGACTCCATGTTGGTGAGATACGGATCCGCAATCGACGATATCGTCCGGCACAGACCGAAACCAGCCTTCAAGAACTTTGATGCTGATAACTATCCTTACGTAGGCAGCGAGACTTCTATACTATAAAGATATAATTCTTCACAAGATGTGTTAATGATAATACGCCACATTTGACTGGTAGCTCGGAGGCGTAAGAGAGCTTAAATCCAGTTGCCTACAACTTACACAAGATAAAAAGTCCATTATTAATATCTGCCACATTCTTTGAACTTTAAAGATGGTGTTTGTCTAATTGGTCTTATAACGGAACCGAATCAATCTTCAGTCCCTCCACCGTGCACAGCGTATACCGAAGCTCCACCCTGGGGTTTGATCCTGCGCTGGCAATATACTCGAAATTCAGACTCTCGACCCTCTGCCATACGGGAATCTGGTCCATGCTCGGCGCAATACCCTCCTCAAACCCGCTCTCTTCCAGCTCCATAACCCGTTCGACCACCCTGTTGGAGAGAGCATTTCTAAGCGATCGATGTGTGAGACGTGAGCCTTGGTGAAATCAGCTTATACATCTCTGGCAGGCAGAGAGTAGTCTGTTGCAATCTTGTCTCGAAAGGACGGCGAGAAGGGTCCCAAGGCTCCGTATATCACGTCCTTGTCATCCGCACATTTGCCCTGAAACGTCCGGGCCATTACGTGTAAGATGCCCGCTGTCATGAGACGCGAAACAGATCCATATGAAGACACCGCCGGCTTCTCTGTATACCAATGCCGCTCGCTTTACCTGTTCACTGCGCTCTTTCTTATCAAGCTGGTTTATGCAGACGGCATCAACCCAGAGCGTCCGCGGGCGGTCTTTATATCTTATGTGATGCAACGCTAAAGCCAGGTTCTCGCGGATTTTGAGCGTCGGTGGAGCAGATGATTTATTGTCTTTGGCAGAGATGGTGTTTGTTAGCTTTGTTCCTGCAGTCTCTGACCCCATGTATAAGACAATGCCTGATAATCCAGTGGGCTCTGTCGTATCTCCTGGTTGACCCCGAAGCTTATATCAAAGTCCGGGTCAGGATGCGTCCACTGAATTGTGCATTCGCCCGCATCGTCCGTGTAACAGTAGAAAATCTGTCCCAAAATTCCCTCGAATGCCTCCCATTTAGGCGGCAACATAGTCTGAATCTGTCGCAAATTCGGCTTGCGACGAGCTTTGCTGAGAGTCAGAACGACATGAGAGATGCTGAGCATAATGTTATCGGTAGGCTGCCCCATAACATGAGCGGTCGGCCCTGTTCTCTCACTGCCAACCCACTTTCCATGTTACTCATTACTACAGCCTAGATCTACAGCTAGGGAATAACCGATTTCGGAGCTGCTAGAAATAACCTGACTCTACGTCCGATATACAAAGTCTTCGACTATGGTTACACCTTTGCTGCTGTTAAGGCTGGAGTCTAGGGTAGCTAAGACTAATGCAAATCAACCAAGGGGCCTTCCTTGATGGCCTAGGAAGGGCAGTTACTACCTGGATGGTGTAAAATGGAGCTAGAACCTTTTGCTATCTATCTCGCTCAGCGGGTATAACACAATAACATCAATTATTCTTCTGTGAACTAGAGAGCTTCGGATGTTGTGTTGCTGCCGTGCCTGGTAGTGTGGTGGAAATGGATGATGTTAAAAGAGCTATAGATGCTGCTTCTTCATAAATTGCTGGCACGATGCAAATGTCTATGGTTCTGCAGGCAATTAAATATAAGTGTGAAGAGTAGGAAGATTTTGTGTCTGACTATTTGAATTATAGGATGACTCTTTCGGAAAAATCACTTACGATAGTTCGAGGTCCGTCCAAGATCCTAAATTCAAGGGTACATAGAACCTTCATGAAGCTTAGTATCATATGAACCTTGATTTTTTTATTTTGTGGAGTTCTATGACGGGAGTTCTTGGAAATATTAGCTAAGCAAACTATTCCTCTGCGAATTTGTTCCTGGATTTGTTCGTTTAATATCGCTATAGCCTTGGATTGAACTGTTCTGTACTCGATATTGGTATCGCAGATAGAATCGGCTTCCTCAGTGAAAGCCCAGAAGTAGCGCAACAAGTCCGATCTATAGGTCTTCTTATGTTACATAAAAAAGAGCTTCTTAAGGCGGATCAATTACATATTAATTAGTCCTACTAACTATTAACCGAGCTTGACGGTCCGATAGAATCATTCACCTGCAAATCTTAGCTAGTTATAGGGTTAGCCTTAGGTAGTTCCTAGAAAGGCTTTGCTAATGATACTTCCTTGGCTAGTAATATATGTATAAAGAAGTATTTTAACCTTATTGAGTCTAATAATAGTAGAACTGTAGAAGAATTTCGTTCTGGGATAGATAATTTTTTAAAGAAAGTCGAAGCAAGCGTAAATACTTTATAAAAACTATTAATAGTTAAGTAGGCTACTCTATATATTAGCTCTGTTTTATTTTAGTTCTTGCTTCCCCTAAGGAGAATATAAGTATTAAGCTTACCCTTGAATTATTAGAGCTAACTCTTTGGTTAGTATTAAGATTAGGAACTGGTAGAAAAGATTAATTAATTAAAATATTATAGTTCTTAAAATTATAATATTAAGATTATTTATAGGCTTAAAGCTATAGTTATTAAAGGTTTTAAGGGAAAATATAGAATGAAAGAATAGAAGAGTATACTAGAGTATAGACTAGCTTAGATTTTTTTTTTTTTTAAATTAATTAAATTAAATTTTAATTAATTTTAAAATAAAAATAAAATAATATATTCTTAGATTCTAGAAAATAAAATAATTATATATTATTTTTATTTAAAAATATATATTTTAAATAAATTTAAAATAAAATTTATAAAAATTTTAAGATTATTAATAAATATTAAATTAATTTAAAATTTTAAATATAAAAATTTTATATTTAATATATTTTTATTAAATTTTATATATAATTAATAAAAATATTAAATTAAAAAAATAATATTTTATTAAAAAAATATAAAATTAAAAGAATAAATAAATTATAAAAATAATAATTTATAAAAAAAAAAAAAATAATAATAATTTTAAATAATAATTTTATAAAAATAAAATAATAATATAATTATATTTATATATTATAGTTTTTAAAATAATTATAATATTTTAATAAAATTTAAATTATTATATAAATTTATTATTTTATAATAATTATTATTTTAATATTATTAAATTAATTAAATTCTTTATTATTATAAAAATATTATTATTAATATATAAATTAAATTAAAAATTTATTAAAATTCTTTATTTTAAAATTTAATAATTAAAAAATTAAAATTATATAAAAAATTTTTAATTTAAATATTATATTTAATTTATTAATATTAATAAAAAAATTAAAAAAAAATCTAATTAATTTTATAAAGAAATTATTTAATTAAGATTTTAAAGAAGGAAATTTATTAAATAAAAGCTTATTAATTAATAATAAATATTTTAATTATAATTCGCAGATCGGTCTATTAATCGGCATATAAGGTTAACTTATATACCTTTCTTCCACGAATCTGCTTCTACCCCGACCAGCCTCCCGGCTTGTCCAAACTGTTATAAGGTCTGGCGGTCAAAGATGTCTCGTATCTGTAATGCAAGGATGCAGATTATGCGGAGTTCTGGCTTTTCAAAGTGCGGGGAAGAGGCTCCGCAAGGCTCTGTAGGGCATCCTTTCAACCCCTCCTCTGTACGCCTTACGACATCCTGTAAATCTATAGCCCCATGAGATAGTCTTGCTTAAGATTTCAGTCACCGGCCAAAGCTAATTGATTTTCTTGGAGCGTGCATGAATCTTCACAATTCCTGCCGTCTCTGTACCTTTAATTCTCTGGCTGTTCATTCTTATTAGGTGAGCAGCCAATTTGTAGCGAACACCAATAACATACGTTGGTCAAGGACACATCTTCCAAGCGATCTACCCTACAATGGCTGAAGGCGAGTTGCATCAGCGGCTACCTTACGAATCGGAGGATAGACTACAGGATAAAACGCAGAAGCGTCAAAGTCTGTCTCCCTGTGCTCGGTCTTCTGATCAATATACTAAACGTCATCTCCTAAAGTATCGGATATTCTTGGGCTCGATGACAAAATGCTCACAAACTCTGACCCGCTGCCACTTCCAGAGATGGTGGGAGCCGGAAGAGTCAAGAAATTTCGTGACGGAGGAGGAAACAAAAGGTTGTGGACCCGCAACAGACTCATCACAATAGCACAGGCCGTCTACACATAGAGACTGGGTCCGGTCACAGGATAGATTTCCAACAGTCCCATCCAAGAGGTTACCCAGCACTAGCAACTTTCATCGGCAGTGATAAAGATTTCTTTGTTTTTCGCCGATTCAGTAGTCTTTCTGCACGCAATATCCTCTATCTCCAAGACGAACTTGTCGAGTTAGAGGCTCAGCTCCAGAAGATTGATCTAACAGAGTCTTTAAACGGATCGGCACAGGACCTGTGGAACCTTCACTCCAGGCGAGGAGACGCAAATAGACAGAGAAAGAGTCTGATGAAAGAAATATCAGTAAAATTAAAAGAGTATCGTGAGTTTATCTGGCTACTGCTCCATCTGGAACAGACTCCATACTGTTCATAAGATTGACCAGATACAGAAATGGCCCTTCGGTCACAGGCGGCCATGCTGGCATTGGAACCCGCCCCAGACATAAATACAGATAGCATTGCCAACTGGATTGATGGGATGAAACCGGTCGTAGAAGCAGAATCCCATTTCCTGGACGATAGAGGAGACTTAGTGAGTCTTTCCGGAGGGCATGAATCGAAAGAATTTTTAGAGCATTACCTCGAGAAAAACTGGCACCGTTTTTTTCGAGTAAAGGTAAGTTATCTTAGGAACCCTGTCCGGTAAATGTGATAGTTGAGACAAAGTTGCTGCTATAGGGAAGACATGGCCTGCCCTTGAGCTCGACTGTTGAATACTACTCGGCAGTCAGCATCAAGCACGTTGCACGTATCCTCCTCGCACTGGCTTCCGCCGTATTTGCAGTGTTACCAATTCCTATCCTCCTCTATCTTTCTGGCACGATCAGAATCATAATCATATCCATTTTTGCAGTTATGTTCGCCGCTATGTTTAGCGTCATGACGAACGGTCGAACCCCGAGATGTTTGCAGCTATGGCAGCGTAGGTTCCTTTGATTGTATTAATGTCGGTTCGAATCTAACCTTGAATACACAGCTACGCCGCCTTCCTGGCCGTTTTTATCACCAACTCACCTAGCAATAACTCTGGAGCCGAAGTTTGAAAAGTTCATAGGATTGCTAACCTGACCTATGGCATTAACATATCAAGGGAGATGATGGACTACATAAATCTAGATACCATAAGAGCACGATAACATCGGAGGACGTCTGATGGGTTTACTTGGAGCCATTTCGTATTCAACTGACTATCGTTCTTTGAGTAAAACGCTATCAAACTTATCAAAGTCACAGAATAATCGTCAGTTCCCTTCGTAAGAACATAAAACACTGAATCAAGGAAGGGCACTGTCATCAAACTCCACATCAGAGTCTCCCTCATCGAGACTTTCCATGGTCTTCCACGCCTGGGAGCTAGCCTCTGAAGCGTCTTCCGTAGAGGAGCCTGCTACTGAACCCCGAGTCCGAGCGAGCGGGGTCCTCAATGGCCTGTTCAAACTCCTGCACGACCCACCACGCCGAGGTGGGCTCCATTGTTGTACCATCTGCAGACACAAGCGTACCTACAGAGCCTGCAACTACTGTTGTAAATATATCCACCCTTGCCTTAAGATCTCGAATCGTCATTGGTAATATAACGACGCTCCTGGGAATTTGTCTCAGCCCCATGAGTGGATAGGACACCCCATCTAAGATCAAGCGCTTACGGTCCACTTCCGGTACCTTATAGTTACCGAACAATGGCTTTGATGCTTCGCGAAGGTAATCCTCGTCAAAGTCGCGCGTGACCGTTCCTTTCTCCTGAAAGAAGGCAAATGCTGTGATCCAGCCAGACAGTGTGAGAATGCCCCAACCTGATCCTTCTACCCCAGCTTCATGCACGGCTCGCAGCCAAAAGTCTTTGACTTCTTGTGATTCCGGTTTGTCGAATGTCAGGAGCATGTGGCTCATCACAGGTCGCAATAGCTCTGCCCATCGCACACACTCCTCACCGTATTGTGGCAACTTTTCCACGCGGCGTGCGAGCTCCGCCCAATCTTCCCGCTCCCTTCAAGTGTGACCGACGGCAGTCCGCAACCACATAACATATGGTAGTCAAAGTAGTTTTGTAGTGCGCCCATCATGCTAAAAGCGGCTACAGCTTTGTCATCGCTTGTGGTGGTCGAGAATTTGGGAAGCATCCATTGCCGGAGTTCGGGGTCGACGACGTTGTCATGGATGCTCGACGCAAACTCTAGCGCCACCTTGCCGAGATCAATTTGGGAGAGATTAAACGGGCTAAGGTCAACTGTCAAGGTTCGCTTGCCCTCGTGGTTGACAAAGAGATGACGTAGGCGTTCAGCATTGCCATTCACGAAGAGGCTGAACTGAGATATGATGGCTTGCCACACGTCATCGGGGCGGATGACGAGGTGAAGATCCTGGTTGAATGCGCGAATGACACCATCGACAAAACCGTTTTTATAAGGTGCTATAGACTTCTGTGTAGAATCTGTGTTGTTGAGGCTTTTCTCTTGCAGAGAAGATGCAATCAGCGGGAGGTTCTCAAAAACGTTCCTGCAAAGGTAAGATGGCTTATGACCACTGCCATCTGGGGCATTAGGCCGTCGCGGATCATTCTCGTAGGGACTATGACAGTCTTCCGTAATGGTATTGAAGACAAAACGATCAAGGCCCTGCTCTGTTACATTGATTGCACGGTCCGTGTTTTTCCCAACGTGGGAAGGCGATGGCCTAGTTACGACAGGCATTTTGCAGACTCTGTCTGTATTGACTGGTGGTTCGAAGGTAACAGATAAGCAGATTGTGGGTCTAAAACAGAATGGAAAGGGAAATAAATGTGTCAGTGAGCAGATACCTCTTATTGAGAGGGAGGAGTTGAGTCGGCAAATCTGTTTAGGTCTCTCCTTAGTAGCCCCTTGTGAGGCTGAATCACGGGCCGATTGTCAAAAGCATTTAGGCATCCACGCATTACTTCAGCTTAACTGGTGGAACTCTGCATTGCGGCTGAATGAGGGTAGCGGACACAGCCGCAAAAAATGCACTTTTATGCAACATCAATCATTCCCCTCCAAACATTAACAAATACTGACCTTCCTGAGCAGCTTCTGAAGACCCGACAGCGAGGGAAAACAAGGCGACTCTGCTGAACATGGACCGTGACAAGGAGTTCTGTGGTATATACGAAGCCCAGGAGAGGCTAATGAGGGAAGATCAAGTGCTTGAAAGTAAGCATGCCCAATAAAACGGAAGATATAACAATAAAGCTTCATGCTGATAAGGGTTTTCCTGAAGTTTGCAATATCCTGGATATCCCAGATGATGCAGTCAACAATTACAAACCTCTTCCGCTACCAGAAATGGTTGGCGCAGGACGTGTCAAGCCATTCCGTGCAGGTCTTTAATTCTCCGGCATCGCCCGCTTTCAATCAAACCTACTCTAACAGTGTTTGTTGAAGACCAGAAACTATCATTTTTAACACCGCCTACTCCTATGAACGAAGAAAAACCGCAACTAGATGCTGATACATCGAAGTTCGCAGCCGTAAGTTCCGCGTTGCATACTTCGAGTCCAGAAAAGGCGTGTTCATGGGAGAAGTGGCCACTAGTAAGCAGTACGTCACTTATCTTTAAGCGTAGCGTGACCGAAACTAAACCATGGGGAAGCTTATGAGGAGTTCGAATTTCCTCCAAGCGAAGTGAAGAAACTGGCTGCATGGGGCTGGTATCGAACTGGCGTCATTTGTGCTCAAGCCGCCCTAGCCAATCTCAAAGAAACCGGCGACAAGTTGAACCATGAATTTTCTAACCACAGTTCATTGCTTGCCAAATCCGAAAGAGCAAAAGCCCATGCTTTAGGCTTATATCCTGAGCTGCTAATACAAGAAAGTATTAACAGTCCGTCATGGGCGCAAACATTCACAGAGGGTGAGCACTGTAGAGTCTAACGTGTCGACTATGGAGCCTGGTGCTAATTCAACAAATAGAAGACAAAGACTATTATCTTGAGATGGAGATGAACCAGGAGTATATCAAGAGGGCCGAGATGGCCGAAGTTTACAATAACGCTGCCAGAGCATATATGCTGGAGCCCTTGTATGAGTGGCTTGAAAAGATGCAAGAGCGAGCAATAGAAGGTTTGTCAGGATAGCCACTCCCAAGCGACCTGAATCCCATACTGAAAGAATCCTTATCCCAGGCACTAAAATTGAGCCTAAATTGATAGACGACTATCTTTCAGCTGAGATCCAGGCTGACGCATATGGATGTCTCAGTAGACTTTGGGATAGGGCCATCGAGAGGAATGGCTTGCATAGACCTTTCACTGACTGGTGGGTTCGGGCAGCCCTGGCTAAGGGACATGCCGAATGGCTACTACGGGAGCGAAAAGAGTCTACAATCATTGGTCACGTCAGCCCAATTGAGTCTTGGCGATTGTTCCCACCAGGCTCAATTGGGCAGTATGACAATTCATGTTTAACATGGTCTCTTCTCTTTCTACATATTCGAGAAGGCAAATTCCAGAAAGATCTTTATGGTACGTGTTTCAATCTGCTCTCGGAAGATCTAAGGGGCGTTCATCTCATAACTTTGGCTGGCCTCATCACTCTTTCGTCTACGGCGCTCCGGTAAGGTCTTGGGCATCAAACCATTGTGAAATGCAAACTTTCAAACTAATCACGAGCAGGACTTTGTATTCGATGCTCTCATTAATGATAGTTCAGAGAGTTCCTTGATAGGTCTTCTGCCTACGGACTCCGCCAGTAGACAACACGGCCAGGCTGCAACCTCAATATCAGTCTATGATCGATATATGCGCACAGGCCTTAGTGCTGTCTTAGATAGCTCATACCCAGAGCACTATCGGACTCTTGCTCGATGCGCCGACAACATTCTCGCAGAATGGGATGCAGAAACTACCCTGCATGGCTTACTAAACCCAAGATACAAGACGTCTCCGCACCTTGACATGATGAAGTCGAGTTTGGGGACAATCTTGGAGAAAAGAGCACACATGACGCTTCAAGAAGCCGAAAACACAAAATTCGACGATGTGGTATATACATGCATCACATCTTATATCAATAAAATTCAACGAATGCTGCATCGACCCCAGGGATAGATGAGCACCGTTATCTGATATGGGCTGAACGCGAAATATCGAAGGTGCTCGCCCCTTGGTTCGACTTCCACCTAAAGGAGACACGCGGTGGACGCATCTTAGTTCACCTAGTCTCATTACTATCACGACGAACAATCATTGATACACACATGCCAGAACTTACCAGTATGGCTGAGCCAGTCTTCATATGCTATGAAAATTCTATAGTTGCAGCACTTGACGATTTTCTCGAAGAAACACGCCAAATGCTGTTTGCTGATGTCTGGCTAAATCCATCCGCATATTTCTTCATAATCGCCTTCAAGGAGTATTTGGAGAGTGGCGGCGATCCAAATAAAATGCCCATTATTAAGGGAGCGACCAGGGGCCGAAGAGAGCTGACAAAGCTTGGCCTTTATAAGTCGGGCAGGATACGGTGCAAGTCTGCGTGCAGATGTCCACTTCCCATTCGGATCCAAGAGATGGAAGAGCAGCTTCGAATCCGTTTGTCTGAAGAATCGCACGCTAAGAAGGAAAGGGAAGTTATTGCTGAGTTCTTCACATTGAATGTAACCACCGCTGTTCTGAATTGTAGGTATTCTGGAATAACGAAGAAACGCCTGGAGTTATTCTCCCGTGTTTGTAAATAGCTACACTAAGGGCTGGATAGAGCCTTGATAATATCAGCCACGACATCAGCGCAAAATAAGAAAATAAGAGCCATTCCATCTACTAAGGCGTAGGGCAATGTTCTACTACTTGACTTTTTGGCTGCGATCCAATGGACAGGAGAATGGAGAAACGAAGAACTGTGGGGCACATTTTTTCGATGTCGGTTTTATTAGAGGCAGATCTTGGACCGGATGTCCGGTGCCAGCTATATTAGTTGCCGGCAAGCCGCGCTGTATCGCTTCTTTGTTCGCGCGTTTTGTGCACCTACCTGCTCGTCACGGAATACCTGTATGATGGAGGAACATTCAGGCCAGGAGAAAAGCGCAATTGAAGGATCTTGGGCCGGTGTTGCCTCTAAGTATATTACTCTGACAAATTATGGGAGATAACTTATTATATAGCTTCTTTGAACCGTCCCGCTTCTAACTATAATAACGTTCGCCTTTTTAGATAAAAAAGAGAGTAGGTAATATATAGGTAAAGTTATGAATAGATAAAAGATAGCTGGGGTAATAATCTAAGCTAGGATATAATAAAATATATATATTTAAATTAAAAACTTTAAATATAAAAGATTAATAATAATAAATTATATATATAAAATAAATAATTAAAATTTAATTAAAAATAAAAGATTATTTTTATAAAATTATAATATTTTAAAGTTTTAAAATATATAATAAAATTTATATTATAATATAAATTTAAAGAATTAAATTATATATTAATTAATTTATTATAAAATTAATAATAAAAATTATTTTTAATTAAATATATTTAAAAAATAATATATAATATCTTTTAATTATTTTATAAATATTTTATTAATTTATTTTTAATATTTTTTAAATTTTATATTAATATATTTATAATTTTAATATATAAATATCTTAAATAAGAATATTTATTTAAAATAAAAATATATCTCTTAGAAATTCTTAAAGATAATAATTAAAAATAAATATATATTATTAATTATTTAATATAATCTATTTTTATAATTAATTATTATTAATTATAAAAATAATATTAATAAAATAAAATTTATTATTATATTAAAATATTTAAAAATAAGCTAATAGTATTAAGCTAAGGTTTAGTGTATTTATTATAAGTGAGGATAAGCTATATAAGTATATATAAGCATACTTCTTAAGAAGGAGAATATATATAATATTATATACTATAACTCTTTAATCTCCCTATAATCTTTGATATGAAACCAGCCGCAGACCAGTGGTCATTGTATCGTGAGAAGCCTAAATCAAAGATATAGTATGCTAATATCACCAAAAACACAAGGGGTATTGAAACGACAAAGTAAAGCCAGAAATCCTTTTGACCGGGGCCATATGTTCCTGCCATGCTGAAAAGAGACGCTGTCAATGCAAGTGGAATAAATACCAAACCCACTAAAACCAGTGCTCTAGCTCGTTTTGCCTCTCGAACTGAGAGCTGTTGCTCTTTGAAAGCTTGCCGGTTGCCTGCAATACTGGTTAGACCGGTGATAGATGAGTTAAGCATCTCTGCGCGATGTTGTAATAACTGGCATTGCTTATGCAGGAATCGAAGGCTGGATTTAGTATCTTTCCAGTCCGAAATGTCCGCTTTTTCTTCAGCCTCTTCAGGGATGCGCAATTGAGTCATGTTGTCTGTTAAGTCTCGGTTCTCTTGGGCTATCCTTCGTTCCAAGGTTTGGGTCTCACTCCACTGCCCTTCAACCTCAGTAATCGTGAAGTGGCTCAGGTCCGTGTGGCGAGCCATCTTGTGTTGAACTTTGAGGATGATCTTTCTCAAGTACTCGAACTTTTGAGCATATTGACTGGCAATAATTTTCTCAATGTAGAACATTGGCGCTCGGCTGTCCCCTAGGTCAACGTATCGAGAATGCTTTTGCAAATAATAAGACAGGTCATCCAACATTGAGGCTCTTGGAGGTCCGCTCAAGTACTTCATTTGGTCAACTTGTGGGAGAAAGTCAACATAGCCGCCTTCCCAAAGCTTATGGTCGACGTCAACCCGCCCAATCCCATTCTTTCGAGACACCGCCCGTATCGGTGGATCGCAGAGCACAACAGCTATCTTTTATGTTAGCATGAGTACCAACCAAGTTTATTACAAATAACATACCATCCCACCCTCCTTTCTGAGATGTTGAGTGCCAGAAGCTGCATTTGCGGCTGAGCGCAACGATCTGGGAGAATTCACCGTACATTCGTGTTATGGCTAAATGCCTGCCTGTCTCCGCACAGCGAAGTCCAAATTCCGCGTTAACGGTATTGGGGAGAGGCAGCAGCTCGGTGTATTTCAGACAAATATGATCTCTTGCAGCTGCCATCGATGGCAAAAGAATCTCTTCACCTCGATGGTCGACCGCCGCGCGAGATACCAATTTATGATCCGTAAAGAATGATGGGTGCATCATGAACTGGCCTCCAAGAACCCCTACAAATTCAGGGCTCAAGCCCTCCAGGATATAAATTAATCGCTGGTCTGAGCATTTCTCAGATTTTCGTTGCTCGAAATGCTTCTGAAGGTAGCTCGGATCACGGGTTTCTAGCTCCCTAGTGATATGATCACCCTGAACTTTTAGCACCACAAGTCGGGGTAGACAACCCGGCCACGGCACATTTCTCTTAACAGCTTTTCTATCGGGATGCCTTAAAGTGGGATCCGCCCCACACAGCGCTTTGACGAGATCTTGATATGGCCCTGGCATCGAGAGCCAGGCTCCGTCCTCTTGAACTGCCATGAGACATTCGCGATGCAATATCGATGTTTGGACTGAAAGAAATCTCTGGCCTTGATGGTTTTGTCATTCCAAGTTAGCCATCACAGTAAGTAACTGCACAATTCTTCACGGAAGAGGTTTGTAAAGCTGTCTTAAGGTGGGCTATGCTTTTGAGGCTATGTCGAGGCTATGCGGAGAAGCGTGAAACATCACATCCGGAAGGGGAAGCCCCCTCTACAGAAAAAGCCCTACGGCTCGATCCCTGTTAACAACCTGTGTCTCGGAAACTTTTGGTACACTCAGTTTGTGGTTTCCTCTTCATAAAATCTGCCTCATTCAGTTGTGGCGCCAAGGACCAAATACATCGTTCTGCATTCCTAACTCTTACTTACCAGGTATAAGGTTAAATATAAATACAGATGCAAAACCCGTCTAGACATTCTGGTAAAGCAGGATTAATTAGCAGTATCTCTTTCCGCATTTACATTTAATCGTATTTCTCTTGCAGGGTCCTTCTTTTAAGGTATATATTTATGTACGGAGAATCTCAAGACGTCCTTATTTTAAACACCGACTGAGGTTTTGACTCTCCCAGTAAGCAAATCATATAGACTTTCGCAATATAAAGTGAGAAGATATAGGACATATAGAAATATTATCACTGCTTGATGCTAAACAAGTATACTTAAAACGATGCAGCCCTAAATTATTAAGTTAATAGTAGGTTTTAATAGTCTATATTATATACGCTTAGATTAAATTAAGAGTATATTATAGTTTATTAAGTATAATTAATCTATAAAAATTAAACTATTTATGCTTTTATATTAGTTTATATTAAAACTATATTATTTAATCTAATATAAATAATTATAGATAAATATTAATTATTAAGTTTATTTTATTAAAGAATATAATTTTAATTTAATAAATAAAATTTTAATAAATATATATTTTTATATATTATTATTATATATAGTCTATATTATAAATATATTAATAATATAAATTATTAATAATATATAATTATTAAAATATTTTTATATATTAATATAATATTATATATAAAAAATAATATAATTATTTAAAACTTTTATTTATAGTTTATTATATATTTAATATTTATTATATATTTAATAAAATATAATAATATATTTATTTATATTTAATTATAAATCTTTTTATTAAATAATTTTATATATTTTATATAAATAAATATAATATAATTAATTTTAATATTTAATATTTTATTATATTTAAATTATATATAAATAAATAAAAAATAAATTAACTTTAATATTATTTATTTATAAATAAAAAAATATATATAAATTTAAATAATAATTATAAAAATTATTATTAATTTTTAATTTTTTTAAAAAATCTTTTTAAAAATCTTTTAATAATTTCTAGTTTTTATTTTAATAATTAAAAAGATTTTTATTTATATAATATTCTTTTTTTAAATATTATTTATTAATATATTTTTTAAAATTTAAAAATATAATATTTTTAAAAATAATATAAATATTAATTTATATTAATTTTATAATATTTTTAATTTAATTAAAATTAAACTTTAAAATAATTAATTTAATTTATATTTAATTTATTTTTATTTTAAATAAAAATAATTTTTTATTAATTTATATTTTAATATATATATTTTAAAATCTTTTTTTTAAAATATATTTTTTAAATATTATATATTCTTATACTTTAATAAATAATATAATATTTATAAATAATCTATTCTATAATATTTTAAGAAATCTTTTATAAAAACTTAATAAAAGTATAATTATTTTAAGAGGCTTAGTTTTAATATTAACTTAGCTTATATTATATTTTTTAACTATAAAAGAATTATAATATATCTTTAAAAGGAGACTCTCTCCTTAAAAATATATATAAGATTATTAATTATATTAAATTTTTAAATAAATCCGAAGCTAAAATAAAAAAAAGTAAACTATTATAGAAATTGAGAAAAGTATGCTTATTTCATAGCTAACTAACATAAGTCCTTCCTTAGTTAGTATATAATCCTCTTACAAGGAATCGACAGTAGGAGTGGGTGAAGCATGATAAAGTGAGGGCCAGGCTTTGTGTAGTATAACATTATAGTGGACGAATCTGTGACTCTCATACATGTAGGCATCTGTTTTAACTCCCATATTACTAACCCTGCCTTGGTTATAGAAACCAGGTGATTTCTCTTGCACTTAGCCTCCAACACGAGGAGTATCATGAGATCTTCCGTTAGTTAGGGGCAGATTTTAAATAACACTAATATAAAATAGCCTTTTTCAAAAGTCAATAACTAGAATAAAGCAATAGGCGGGTTCCGTGCAAGAGATAAATATTCAACAACACGACTAACAGCAACCGTTGGCTGCCACAGGCAATTTATCTGACAACTAGTTACACCTACTCCTCAGCGCCCTCATAAACATAGGCCAGCGGACTACGAACGTGAACATTCCTCGTGGCAGTACTGGGAGAGGCGCCAGTAACCCATGCAAGCTTAACTCCCTTCTGGAAAAGGAGGCAATAAGTTGAGCCTCCGTGGTGGAACATTCCGATTTCTTCTCCCTTTTCACAGATTGTGGGAAGTTATCTTGTAACCTCTCGTTGATCTCACAAGTCGATACATCAGCCATCCCGACGTAGATGACGCCAACGAGCCCAACAGGCTCAGGTGCCTTGATCATGAAGATTGCTCGAGTTGCAACATGGGTAATGTAACCCTGTGCTTTGTCGGGAGAAGCTGGATCAGGGCCCTCTGGGTTTGTAAAGCCAGTGATGGTAGGCTCGGAGAAGTACGTCCCGTTCACAATCTTGCTGGACAGCACCTCACCATCCACGGGGAGTTCCAGCGATGGTAAGACGTGGCGCTCAAGAAAGCTTGATAGACCGTTCCACCGATAAAAAGTCCGCGTCTGTACTGTGATCAAGCATCTCAGCCACCGAATACGCCTGGCCCTTTAGCCAGAAGCTGTCGTATTCCTCAACGTTTGTCTGAAGGCTAAATGGTTTGGATTCACATGAGCTCGCGATCCATCTTGGATCGTTGGGGAAAGCGACTGGCCGGAGAGTGTCAAAGTCATTGAATTCCCTGATAAAGAAGGAGTCCCACGATTGAAAACCCCAGTGCTCGGGATCATTCTCTGGATCGCACTTGAAGAGCTGCTGAAAGGTATATGTCTGGTCGTCGGCATTAGTGTCCGATTCGATGGTCTGCAATGCCTCGGTGCTGAGCCATCCGTTTTCACCAGTCGTAATGACGTATTGGGATTTGTTTGTCATGAGTACTTGATCCCTCCAGAGGTTGAGAATATTCTTGATGCACTCGTTGACCTCCGCCTTGAGGAAGAAAGCGTAACCACTTTGGGTAGCCATGGGCCAGTCCAGAATTGCATTGAACGGGAACCCAATCAAGCCAACGCCATACGCAGTCATGCTCCAGCTGGGAGCAATGTTTTGATTTATAATATACGCGAAAGTCTCAAGCATGTGCTTGTAGCTTTTGATCTGCTTGTTCCCTATAGGATCCTGTCTGTAAGGATCTTTGTCGGGAACTTCGTCGAACATGGAGGAGGCCAGCATGCGAAGCTCAGCAGTGCTCTCAATAAGATTATTTAATTCCATGACGGGTTCAGGCCATATCTCAGCCTCGGCCCGTCGACGAAGTCGTTTCTTTCGATCAACTTCCTCAACAAGTTGACGAACCCAATCAATCAAGATCTGGGGCTTCTTGGGTAACCATTCGCCGACACGCTGGAATCGCCGTTGGCGATACGCAACTGGAACAATGGTAGCCATCTTGAAATTGAACAATGGCTTATAGTTGAAAATTGATGAAGTAACAGGGAAAGGATGTCTTTGACTAGACTGAAGTTGAAGGGTTTGTCTATTGAATCGATTGTACTTGCGGCGAGAAAACGAAGTATCTATAGTGCTCACCTAGACTGGTCACGTTGTCACACACACATCGATCGAGACCATTCTACAAAACCCTTTCTACAATCAAGACCAATCATGTTACGGCGATAAGTGTTGACTTGTTGTACCGGTAACAGTGACTTCCTTGAGTTCTGGGTATCTCTATTGCATGTGTGAAAGATAATGTGTCACGGAAATTCGAGAATATACTGAATGCCTTCGTATTCAGGTGTCGGGTTGAATGCTAAGTGCGGGCAGGCAGCTGTTTGGTTACGGAGTTGACATATGAGACAAGTGATACTGGTGTTGCATGCAGCTGGAACATCGCGTACGTTTTTCGCCGAATCAAACCGGAGCGGGATAGAATTGATGCTTCGTAACCTGATACACAACATCCTCGGTACGCATCTCTACAAGAGCTGAAAAACACAAAGGCGGGGTAAGATTTGCCCAATGCAGATATTCCTGCATCCAATGTGGTATCCAAACCGGTGAAGGACTTACTACTTATGCGATGAGTAGTCAATGAATATATCTCGCTTGTCATTGCCCTCACCGGGTGTGTGTTCAATGTATTTGACTTCTCATGTATGGAAATATTGGATAATATCTGCAGATAAGGGTCAGAGTTCAGGTTTGCATGGAACTCTGTTGATATCAATTCCACTACAACAAAAGTGTAGGTCCACATAGTTGTGTCAGATTGATAGGCTTATATATGCACCAACAAACTGTCTCCTCAGATGGGCAAACAAATTGAGAGCTCCGACTGTTACAAACGCAATCTGTCACACTACTTGGTCAAGTCTGCGGCTTGAGTAGTCGCAGTCTTGCAATCGCCTCGGGTAGCCCATGCATGGTTTTGGGCAGCTTGTAAGAGAAAGATATTTATTTCGCATCTCGCGCTTTATCGCGCCCATCATCTCTGGCTCACGCAAAAGCGAATTCCCACAAAATGGATGGAAATGGAGTCAGCAAACTCCAACAGCAATACCGCATCAAACCATCAAGAATAAATATCTCGGAGGATATTTTATTTCAACTGATTTAGTTATAGAGTCTGACAGAAACGTGTCCAACGAAAGCTTAGAAAGATCCCTAAGCCTAAAGATGTACCCCTTTACTATATGCTCTGAGAGAACTTATCTGTCTTAAGAGATATAGAATCAAGTATATACCGCGTTATTATTATTTTTTAGCCTAAAGTCGAGCTCACGAGGACCGGACTTAATTTAAGAAGTAAATAGATTATTTAACTTTATTAATAACTATAAGCTAATACTATAGATATATCTTAAAATCTTATTTAAGGACTTTTAGGAATCGGAGTATCTTCTTATTTATTAGAAATATAAAGGATTAAGATATTTTTATTTAAGATTATTATATTATAGAATTAAAGAAATATAATTAATATAAAACTTAAAGAATATAAAATAAATATTATATATTATATATAGATTATAATATTAAATACTTTTTATAATAAATAAATTTATTATATATTAAATAATAAATATAGTATAAATAAAATTAGATTATTATTTTTAAATAAATAATAAAATTTATTTTAATTTAAAATAATATATATTTATATTATTAATTAAATTAAATTACTCTTTAAAGAATTTATTTAATAAATAATTTAATAATTATATATTATTAATAATTAATAATTTTCTTAATTAATAAATTAAAGAAAAGTTTTATTTATATATTTTTATTTTTTATTAATTAAAGAAAATAAAATAATTTCTAATTATTTTATAAATTATATAAAATTAAATAGTTATTATTTACTTCTTTATATTTAATTTAATATTTTTATACTTAATTAATTATTTCTATAATTAATTAAATATTTTATTTTTATTATTTTTATTTAATTTATTATTTAATTAATTCTTTTAAATTTATTTATTTTTATTTTATTACTTTATATAATATATATATAATTATCTATAATATAAGCTTCTATAATAATAATAACTAATTAAAGAGTAAATTATATAATTTTTAATTATTTTATAAATTTAGATTAAATTAAATTATTTAATTTTAAATTTTATATTTATATAGATTATAATATTATTAAAGCTTTTAATACTTTATAGAACTAAGCTTTTTATTATAGCTAAATATAAATAATATTAATAGCTAAGCCTATTAATAATAAGGCTTTTCTAAAGTATAAAGGTATAATAATCGAGGGTTATTCTATACTATAAAATAAATATAAAATAAGTAAAATTAAGGTTATTTATCCTTAAATAAATAAATAAGGCTTATTTTAACTTAAAATAATATATATATAAATTATTAATTAAATTAAATTATTCTTTAAGGAACTTAATTAAAAAATAGCTTAATAATTATATATTATTAATAGCTAATAGTCTTTTAATTAATAACCAGGAGAAGACTCCTATTTATATACTTATAATTTTATATATTTTTATATAAGGTAGCCTAGAGTATTTAGTATTATTATACTCTAGTATTTTATTATATAGTATACTATAATACTCCTTTCTTTTATTAAATCTTATTTATTCTTTTTATAGTATTTTCTTAGTTTATATTTTATTATACTAAATAATTATTTTATTTTTTTTATTCTTAATTAAATAAACTTCTATATATAATTTATTATAATATAAGCTATTATACTATTTATATTATAAAGATAAGTATAATATATAATTATACTTAATTATTCTATAGGCTTAGATTAATCTATTCTAATATATTTTAAATATTATATTAATATAGATTATAATATAATACTCCCTTCCTATAGCTAAGTTCTCTAGGCTAGGGTTATTATATAAGGTTATTTATTATTTATTTTATTAATAAATTAATTTACTTCTTTTTATTTTCTTATAATATTAATATTATATTTAATAGGATTTTATATTTAAAATATTAATTAAATTATATAAATATTATTATTATTAATTTTAAAGGTTTATTTATTATATTTTATTCTTATTATTTTAAATAAAAAAAATATATTATATAAATATAAAATCTAATTATTATTCTTATTATATATATATAAATAAAAAGTATAATAGTTTTTCCTTAATAATAAATTATAAATTTTTAACCTTTAGTATATTTATATTATTATTTATTTCTTAAGGTAATTATTTAGAATTTAAATACTTAATATTAAATTAAATAGAATATTACTTTTATTAAAATAAAGCTTTAATTATTAATTTCCTATTTAATCTCCTTTTATTATTAATAGGATACTTTTTATAAATAGGATATTATATTATTTTCCTTTAGTATCTTAGAGATTAAGGAAATAAATAGTATTTATTCTTAGAAGAAGGCTTTAATATTAAAAATATAGTAGGTAGTTAGTAAGTTATAAATAAAGGATACTTTTAAGGTTATTAATTAGGATATTATTAATAATAATCTTAATTTTTTAAAGCCTTTTTTTTAAAACTTTTATAATTTAATTTTAATATTAAATATATTTTCTAGGGTTTTTATATATTTTTATTATTATTATACTCTTTTTATTTAATAAAATAATATTCTTTATTTTTATTATTAATTTTATATTCTAGAATTTTCTTAATTTTATATTCTAATTTAATTAAAAGAACTTTAATACCTTCTTTAATAGATTCTCTATTTAATACTTTTTTAATAATATAATATAAAAAATATTATATATTTTTATTATTTCTAGAAATTTAATTTTATAATTAATATTTAAGATTTTTTATAGTATAAAGAATAGTTTTAATTTTTATAGTTTAATTTATTATTAGGTTTTATAGTTTTAATATTTATATAATATATATAAACTATATTTTCTTTTTAAAAAGTTAATTATTTTAATCTTTTTTATTATAAAATATTTTTATTCTTTATTATATAAATAAAATTTCCTTATATAGTATATTATATAATTCTTTTATTTTTTCTACTTTAATTATTCCTTTTTATATTCTAATTTTAATAATAATTTTTTATTAAATAGTAATTTAAATTCTTTATTTATATAATATAATATTTATTTTATAATTTTTAATTTATTTAAATTATATATAATTTATATAATTAATAATTATTTTATTTAATTATTTTATTTATAGTTTATAAAATATTATAAATATTATTTTAATATTTAATTTATTCTTTTATTTATTTATCTATTTATAGATAATAAGTAATATTAAGCTTATTTTTTATTCTTAATTATACTATTAATTCTTATTAAAATTTTAAAGTAAATATTAATTCTTTATTAAAAATAATTTTATTTAATAATCTATTCTAAGATATTATATATTTAAGGAAATAATATACTATATTTTTAGTATTTATTACTTTATTATATAGAATAAAGTATATAAATTTTATAAGTTTATTTATAATAATAAAAATATTATTATAGTTATTTTTATTCTTAATTCTCTTAATTTAAGTAATTTTATTATAAAATCCTATAAAATTAATTCCTATAAATACTTTAATATTAATAATAGTTTTAAGTATTTATATAGTTTATATTATATTAACTTAGCTTTATTATATATATTATAGTTTTTAATATATTCTTTTATATATTATTATAATTTTAATATATTATAAAACTTATTAATTTATTTATAAGTTTTCCTTATTCTTAGATATTTTATTAAAAAATAATTATAATATTTTTATATAATTATTATTATTACTTTATTAAATATTTATACCTTTCTTTTCTATTTATAAATAAGGTTATTAATTCTTTTTATATTAATTATATTTTTTAGTTTTATAGTTTATATTTATATATTTATAATATTATTTATTAATTTTCTTTTAATTCTTTAATATATATATAATTAAACTTTTATTTTTAAATTATTTTATTTTTTAAGTTAATAATAAAGATTTATATAATTACTATAAGTATTTTCTATTTATATTCTAATTTTTAGCTTAGTATATTAACTTTACTATTTTCTAATCCTTTTTAATAAATAATTTTATAGTTAAATAAGCTTAATATTTTTATATACTTTATTTATTATATACTTAGGGTTTATATTATTATAAAATAGAAAATATTTTTATAGTTTATATAAACTTTAACTTTATATTTATTTCCTATAAGATAATATTAAAATTCTTTAAAACTTTTAATAATTATTATAAACTCTTTATTATAAATAGAATAATATAATAATAATTTATTAAGTTTTTTTAATTAAAATATAATAGAATATAATATTCCTTTTTATTATATTATTTTATTATTACTCTTAATATAAAATTTAATATATTTATTTTTAGTTTTATTAATAGTTTTAGATTAAATATTATTAAGACTAGTTTTAATAGTATATACTATTTAATTTATTTAAAGGCTTATTTTTCTTCCTTTTTAAATTTAAAATCTTTATTTTTTTAATTAAATTTATAAAAGGTTTAATAATTTTTCTAAAATCTTTAATAAATTATTAATAATAATTAATAAATCTAAGGAAATTTTATATATTCTTAATATTTTTAAGTATTTTTTACTTTAATATTATTATAATTTTTTCTTTTTTATTTAGATTTTATTTAATTTAATTATATATTTAAGGAAGTTTATTTTTTATATATAAAATTTACTTTTATTAAATTTAATTAATAATTTAATATTTTATAATATTTAAAGAATTTAATATATATATTTTTTATATTTTATTTTATTTTTAAAGAATATTAAAATATTATTAAAATATATTATAATAAACTTATTAATATAATCTTATAAAATATAATTAATTATTTATTAAAATATTATTAATATATTAATAAATTTAAAGGGTATTATAAGGTATTTAAATAGTTTAAATTTTATTTAAAAAATAATTTATTATTTTTTTTTTTTTATTTAAATTAAATTATAAGCTTTCTTTAGGTTTAAAGCTATAAATTAATTTTTTTATATAAATAGTTTTTTATTTTTATAATTAATAATAATAATATTTAATTTTTAATAATAATTATATTTAATTATTTATAGTTTATTATTAATTTAAGTTTTTATTTTTTTTTAATATAAATATTATAGAGTATTTTATTAAGGATTTTAAGGGTTAAATATATTCCTTCTAAAGGTTTTTATTAAAATAAGCCTTAAATTCCTTAAGTTTCTTAATATTAAGATTATATATTTTTAAAAAATATATTTTCTTTTTAATAATAATTTATATTTTATAGTTTTATTTTATATATTCTAATAATCCTATTTTAAATTCTTCTTAAAATAGCTTTTTATATTTTTTATATTTTTAGGGATATTCTTTAGCTATTTCTTTTTCTAGGATTAAGGGTCTTTTTTTAATTAAATAGATTCTTAGCTATTTATATTATTTTTACTTTTAATAAATTTAAATAATATTTTTTTATTATTATTTTTTTATTTTATTTATATTTTATTCTAAATTATATTAATTTTTAATTTAATATAATATTCTTTATTTAATATTTTTATTTATTTTTATAATATTATTTTTACTTTAATAATAAATTACTTTAAATATTTAATTTTAATTAAATCTTTAATAATTTTATTAATTATCTTTTAATTAAAATAATCTAGCTTATAATAAAATTAATTAATAAATTTTTTAATATAATTATAATTACCTTAGAAGAATATAAATTAATTTTAATTTAATAATATTAAAATTAATATTTATTTTTATATTTATATAAACTATTTTTAATATTTATATTTATTTATTAATATTTTTATTATTATAGAATAAGGGGTTTTTTTATAATTTATAATTAAATAAGGTTTTTTTTTTTTTTATAAAAATTATAATTAATTTATAATTCTATAATTAATAAAGTTATTTATTATATTTATATTTATCTTAATAATTAATTTTTTTTTATAATTTTAATTTTAATAATATATTTTTTATAGATTATTTTTTTAATAATTTTTTTATTATATTTAAAGTTTAAGATTTTTTATTATTCTTTAATAATAATACTTAAATATATTTTATTTATATTTTATTAATTATTTATTATCCTAGTTTTTTTCTTTAATATTATATATATATTTATAATATATAATATCTAGGATATAATATATTTTATATTTATTTTAATATTTTTATAGAATAATATTTATTATAAAATTATAATATATTTAGAGTATTTTCTTTTTTTTTTCTATAATATAAATAATAAAGGCTAAGATATATATAATTAGCTTTTATAATATATTCTTTTTTAGTTTTTATCCTTAAAATATAGAATATAATTTAAATTCTAAAATCTTTTTAATTCTTTATTAAGGTTAAGGATATAAAGATTATTTTTATTCTTTTTATTCTTTATTTTTTATAATTTTATTATATTAAGATTATTTTAGTTTCTTTAAAACCTTTTTTTTAAAATTAATTTTATTTTTTAGTTTTTTATATTATTTCTTAAGCTTATTTTAGCTATTATTATCTTAAGCTTTTTATAAATTAAAATAGGTTTTTTTTATATTTTTTTTAAATATTATTAATTTTTAATCTTTATAGCTTAAGTATATACTATTTTATTTTATAGATAATTAAGGAGATTATTTTTATTTTTATTAATATTTTTTTAATAGTTTTTATTTTATATTTATTTTTTTATTTTATATATTAATTTTTTTATAAATTTATAAATATTATTAAATATTATTTAAATATAAAATTATTTAATTTTTTATTATAATAAATTTTATAATATATTCTTTAATATTATTTTATAGTTTATTTTTATTTAAGTATTTATAAGGGTATTCTATATTAAATATAAATAATATAATTTTAAGCTTAGAGTAGTTTTTATATATAAAGAATATTATAAGTTTTTTTATTTTATATAGTTTAATTATTTATTATTCTTTTATTTAAATTAAAAATATATTATTTTTTATTTTAGCTTTTAGGTATAGAAGATATTTATATTATAGATATAAAATTTAATTAATAATATAATAAAAAGGATTATAAAAGTATATATAAATATTATTATTATTCTTTATTTTAAATTATTATTTTATATTTTTTAAAGTTTTAAATATAAATATTATTTAAATTTATATTTTTTTTTTATTATTTTAATTAGTTTATAATAAATATTTATAAAGTTAATTTTTATTAATCTATTTAAAAAATAATTATTTTTAAATTATAGTTTTTTTATTTAACCTTAGCTTTTTTAAAAATAATTATTATTTTATTTTTATTTAATTAAATTATAAATAAATACTTTTTAAATTATTATAATTTAAATTAGATTTTATATTTAGTTTATTTTAATTATTTAAATTATCTTTATTATCTTTAATAATATATAAATTTAGCTTTTATTCTATTAATCTAGGTTTAGTTTCTATAAAGGTTTTATATTATTTATAATATCCTTTTAGGCTTTAAGGGTTTTATAAGGTTTCTTTAATTATATTATTATACCCTTATATATTATAAATATTAAAGGTATTAAATTAATTTAAAGAGTTATTTTATAGCTTTTAAGGTTATATATTAAGTATCTTAATTTTAATAAAGGATTAAGTATTAAGCTTAGATAATTTATAATATACTAAAGTTAGTATATTTAAATATTATTTAGGATTTATTAAATTAAGGTAGTATTTATTTTTTTAATTAGCCTAAATTTATTTTTCTTATTTTTTTCTTAAATAAATAATAATTTTATATATAATAGCCCTTTTATTATAATTATAATAAAAGAAATCTTTTTAGGTTTTTTTATTATTAATTTTCTAAATAATCTTAAATTCTATAGGCTTTATATAAATTCTATAAAATATTCCTCTTTATTAATTCTTTTTTTTTAATTATAAAGATTTATAGTTTTTATTCTTTTATATTAAAATTTTTAATAATATAAATAATTATTAATTTTAATAATTATAATAATATATTTAATTAATATTTTTAATTATTCTATTTTATATAATTTATTTTTAATATTTTCTTTAAATTTATTATAAAATAGATTTATAAAAATATTATTATTCTATTTAAGGAATAATATTTAGTATTTAAGATTAAAAATATAAATTAATATTAAATAAATTTAATAAATTTTTTAATTTTTTATTCTATCTTTTTTTCTTATCTATAGCTTTAAACTATTTATATATAGCCTTTTTAAAATATATATAATTATTAAAAATATTATTAATTTTATTATTATATTTAATAAATATTAAATATTTATAATAATCTTCTATAATAAGATTAAATGAAAAAGCTATTTTTCCTTTAAACTATTTATATATAATAAATACTTTATTTTTATATTAATTAAAAAGCTTAAAAATAAATAAAATATATTTAATATTAAACTAAGAATATTTTAATTTTATTAATATTTTTATTAAATTTATTTAATAAGCTTAGCTTTAATAAGGCTTTTAGCTTTATAATAAATTAATTTTAAAATATATTAATTTTAGCTTAAAATATTTTAAACTAAGCTTAATAATTAAATAAAGTATAAATTAATATTAATTTATTATTATTTATAATAAATAACTAAGGTTATAATAATTAAGGTTATTTAGCTTAGCCTTAGATATTTTTTAATTAATTATTATAATTATTATTTTAAATAATAAATAATATTATTTAGAATAAAAGCTATTAATATATAATAATTAGGGATTATTTTATATTATAAAATAAATATAAAATAAATAAAATTAAGATTATTTATCCTTAAATAAATAAATAAAGCTTATTTTAATTTAAAATAATATATATATAAATTATTAATTAAATTAAATTACTCTTTAAAGAACTTAATTAAAAAATAGCTTAATAATTATATATTATTAATAATTAATAATCTTTTAATTAATAATTAAAAAAAACTCTTATTTATATATTTATAATTTTATATATTTTTATATAAAATAGCTTAAAATATTTAATATTATTATACTTTAATACTTTATTATATAATATACTATAATACTCTTTTCTTTTATTAAGTTTTATTTATTTTTTTTATAATATCTTCTTAGTTTATATTTTATTATACTAAATAATTATCTTATCTTTTTATCCTTAATTAAATAAACTTTTATATATAATTTATTATAGTATAAGCTACTATACTATCTATATTATAAAGGTAGGTATAATATATAATTATACTTAATTATCCTATAGGCTTAGGTTAGTTTATTCTAATATATTTCAGGTATTATATTAGTATAGATTATAATAAAAGGCTTTAGAAAGCTTATAAGTATATAAAGCTAAGGGAGGGTTATTTAATATTTAATATAGCTCTTTATAAAAAGTTTAAATACTAGGAGTTTTATTATTAGCTAATCTACTAACTAGCTAATATTATTATTTTTTCCCGGTTTTAATTAGATCAGATCTATATTCATTATATAGATGTCCCCTCGCATATTTAATAAAATATATCATTCGGGTCCTATGACTCACCACGAAGAGAGCATGATTCGGACTGCCGCGGATACCTGAGAGCCGAGTTATTTTAGTGGCATCCTTTCCGGCTAATAGCCACATCCAGCCATATTGCTTGGTCAGAACAGTTCTCCTAGCTAAACACACGGCAGGTCTGTGACACCTTATCAAAAGCGGGCATAGCTCAGTTTGGGAGTTTGATATCTAGTTATTCGTGATCTTGGCAATACGACACTGGTGCCTAAATAGCATATCTATGGCCAGGGTGTACGAATTCTCGTCCTGGAGATTATTGCAGCTCCACATCTTTCCCTTGGTCCTAGTGATCCATCAATATTAGTATTTGGTGTTACGCCCTCGCTGTGCTACCTTGCGTCGGAATCAAGGCTAGGTTAGTAAAAGTTTATAGGCCTTTATATGGATAAAAACATAACGACAGGCGACGCCATTGAGGCTTATATCTTAATCCCTGCGCTGTCAAAATGTGCATCATGCACTTTCCGATAATCTGACCACCAATATTAATTATTGTGGAGATTATGTTAGAATGTTGCCTGTATGATTGATCGTTATACGATTGGAACAACAGGGGTTTGGTCCTACACTCTTGGCATTGTGACAGGGGTCCATCTCCATTATACGCGATTGCTTTCCCACTCTAGGTGTCCCATGTCGTCCATCGTTTTTATCCTTTTTCAACACAATTAACAACACCAACGACATGCATAATTTTATGGTGACTAAAAGCATAGCCAGCCTGCTTCTATTAGTGCGGCAGCCCTACCACTCTCTCAAAGCTAGACAAGATGAACCACGGCCCAGCAATGATCTCAATAAGCTTTTTCCTTTTGATAATTCAAGTGCGGTTTTAGAAGGGCTGGTCTAAATGATTTGCCACGAACGAAAGGCACCCTATCGCGATGGGAAGATGGCCTAGTACCTCGATCGTGCGCTGATATCCTGCAATACCCAGAGGAGAAACTCGTGGGGGCAACTGCAGTGTAGATAGTCTTACGGTTTACAACCTGACATACGCGGACTGCTCATCCCCATGGGTTCTCTGTCAATGCTCGGACGCCGCCGACGTCTTGGACGCATCTGTAACAAACTTTGGGTAGCTCTAGTTCACCCATACTATTGGCGATGGAATCATCAAGCTGACCGTACCCGACAGTCGACTCCCCGTGGCTACTAGAGAAAATGTGCGCTCTTTGCTCTTGAGTCCAGAACATAGCTTCGATGGAGAAGGTCAAGTTTCAGGCGCGGCGCTTTCCCAGCAAGGAGACTTGATTATGTACGGAAACACGTCTAGTATCAGCGTCTTTATCCACGAGGCGGCCCATATTCTGGATCTCATGATTGGGAATAGGGTCGACATGTCTTACTCTCGTAAGTATACTAGGCCGCCTTGTATCCATAGAGATGCTAAAGATTCATAGAACAGGAGAGATGGCGCGACGTTGTTGACGATGATACGTGTGTCATGGATAATTATTCCACGACTAGTGAGTGATCCCTGCAAATCCTCGGTACAAATAAGCTGACCTTTGCAGGCTACACTGAAGCATTTGCCCAGACAGCCGTGTTGGTTGCTTATGAACTTAACATCGGATCATTAGACGAAGTGGCCAACTATACATGCATGTCCAATGCTATGGATGCTGTGACGGAACAATTGGGCGATGTTCTCACATATAGAAAGAACGCTACATGCAGACCAGTGGAGAATAGGTTTGCCCCGATCGACGTGTGGTGTGTCGACGATGGTGAAGCTGGTCCATGTGGCGAGAATTGGCAGGAAGATGACGACCAGGGTGACAACCAAGGTGACAAGCAAGATATTGGTCAGGATAAGGAGCCAGATGGCGGACAAGATGAAGGACAAGGTGAACAAGGTATCCAGCAAGGGAATGAAGGCAGTCCGGAGTCTCGTGCATCGCGGAGTGTATCTATGACAGGGCTGGCTACTATTGTTATGATAGCCGTGATTCATGTATCCGGCATAGTCTAGTTTTTTTGCCGCGCCTTGCGATCTACTTGGCCGATTACATAGATCTCACGTGTCATTCTCCGACGATGGATATCTGCTTACCTGTCAAGGTTTGTTATAATGCAGTCACGCATTTGAGTCTATCCTCCATGTGAAGGAGGGAGAGACGGGGTTTGAGACGTTTGGACGTGTGTTATATCTTGCGGAGAAAATCTACAAGACTCCACTACCTAGCAAAGCTGAACCAGCTTAACTATCCGTCACACGCGTTCTTTTGTCAGAGGGATCCAGGTTAGCAGGGCTGGGCCTATCGAGGCTATTTGCATTTAATGGCTCTACGGCCCGGCGTTTGCGGTATAATGAGAGCTCTAAGTTCAAGGGTAGATATAAATTGCTTAATAGCGACTCTTTGGGAAATATCATCCAAGATAATCTAGTGGTATTGTGAGAGCCTTGTGCTTGAGGTTTGTTGATTACGAAGAACACGTTAGCTGTGCGAGGATTATGTATAGCACTCAGACTTGATCCAGAACGGGCAGTGGTCGACGGTGGAGATGAACGACCGATCAAATTGGACTCTCGTAGTAATGGGCTTAATGATGACCTCCATCCCAGTTTCAGTGGAGCTTGGCATTGTGTAGAACCACATATTTTGTGGCATTTCTATGTCAGTGTCGAATAAAATCTATGTTTTAAGCGGAAAGCCAAACTTGGGGTTTCACATTTTGAATGGCAGATTTGGTGAGCTCCATGGTTGCCGCAGTTGCTAATCCTTGTTACGAATAATGTACATGTTAGTCGAGATGAGATATTTACGAACTATTTTCAAATATATTGCAACGATATCCTGAGTAAAGGAACGGCGTGTTAATCACGTGATTACACTGTCTTTTGGCCAGGGAAGTCTCATGCTTCGACAGCCCAGCCGCATCACCAAAAGTGTCCGAAACGTCTACCCCGCTCACTCATATTCTCCTTTTCGAACTGCCCGTCTCAAGATCCAATAAACATGGCTCCGAAGTACTGCATAAATCTTGATATGGTCCCAAATTTGGAGCGGTTGTGGGTTGAGGAGGACATTGGGACTCTGCGGTGCTTGGAGTGTGGGCAAACTTTACCACCCGCACCCTCATTCGAACATTTCGACTGAGCCCTCCTGATTCTGCTTTCGAGGAGCATACACGCTGCAGCGGCGTGATTCAGACTCACCTGCAGCAGGATGTTATCCTGTTTGATAGACATCTCGAGTGTCTGCATAGTGTAGAATTTTTCGCAATATCCCACGTGTGGGATCCCGAAGTCTCACTTGCCCAGCAGCTGCGCTCATCGCCCCAGCCAATCGAGGTCAGACGTGTTGCTGTAGAGAAGCCAATGCGCATCTATCATGGCCTCGAAGCCTGTGGAGCCCGCGAGGTATGGCATGATTACTTGAGTGTGCCGCAGTGGAACTCTGTGCTTAAGGCTAGGATTTTACCCGAGATACATCGGCTATTTGGCATGGCTTATGCCACGGTTGTAGTCTTTGAAGACTTGAGCCCCAATACTGTTCATAGACTTAAATACGGCACCACATCAGAGGAGCGATTAAAAGGGCTCCTCGGCGTATGTAAAGCCAAGTGGTTTCAGCGCATGTGGACTGCCATGGAGCTTGTACGGAGTCACAAGGTCCGAATGATGACGGAAACTACCAGTTGGTCAATGGGCCAGAGGATCCTGCCTTCTTGGGACGAATACACGAGGTATGGAACCAGGAACTGAAGAAATATCTATGGGTGCACGACCTAGAGCACAAGGCTAGATCACTGCAGCTTGAGGAAGGCACCACAATGTCGAATGACGTTCAGTCGGACATCACCAAAGGGAGGTCGTCCGCAATCCCCACAGCCGAGCAGCTACAAAAGGTTGCTCCAAACTTGATCCCATGGGAGCTTGGACCCCTGAAGGAAATTAAGAGAATCAAGATCGCACCATTCGCCATGGCCACTGCGTTATTATCAAAACGCCGATGCCGTGACGAGCTTGATTTCCTCTATGCTTTGCGTGGTATCATCCGAGCACCCTCTGCAATCATCGCATCAGATGTTGAATTTTCGCGAGGATTTGCGCTGGCCGCAAGAGATTGCCTCCTTGCCGGCGACTGCAGTCCCTTGATCATGACCCCGGCCATCACAATGCCCGATCCTCGCCTTCCGTCGTGGAACATGTTTCCGACCAGCTTCAACGACGTGTACACTTGGGAACTGGGGAAGAGGTTCATCCGGCATCTAATACAACAGCCGTATACTTTGAGGGAGAGATTGCTGTGTTGCACCTGGAAAGAATTGGCAGCATCAGGTCAACGCAACTATATTTTGTGGACACCCTCACAAGTGGCCTGAGCCTGCCATGCACAGCATCTTGTCACGCACTGCTGCCTTGACCCTAGAAAACGCGGGCCCCGACATTGATGATTTTGTATCTTCATTGAGCACACGTCTATTCGGACTACCCAAAGAGGCTAGTTTACAGCAACTTCGGCACACAGCCAGTTTTGATAAACTACAACGGCTTCTGCGCGTCAAGTATGCGACAAGTAACTACTCGTGGGATCTCGATGGAACAAGCAGCATATTCTGGCTCTCGGAAACCATAGGGTTATCATCCATGATGGGCGATAATTCAGAAACGCCCCTAGGAGCCATGCACGGACGCTACGGAACAATACATTGCTATCCCTATGCTTACGTCTGCACGACAAAATGCGATAACTGCTCCAAAACCTCAATGCTACGCATCGGCTCGTTTATTGCATTGGATGAGCTCGTGGACGTCGTAGCTTTTCGTATACCCGGACTGCAGTATTTGAACAGCCTGCGAGACGGAGTCGGGATTTTGGTAAAGGATAGACGAGTGGTTGGTCGATTTATTTGGGGTGTGCCAACATGCGACTGTCGATTTCTTGAGACTGTAAGGGTGCAAATGCCAAATTTCTTACTTCCGACAGCCTATGGCAGGTTTGAAGGTGGTATTAATAAGTATAAATAACGGCATCATAAATCGAGCTGATATCTGACTTTGGGAATTGGTCCATGTTCTCGATAATTGTGATCAACGACAGTCGAAATATCGCCTGCTTCAAACAATCTACACCATTACTCATGAAGAAGTCTTAAAGATTGAAGCTGGTAAAAGAGGATGAGCAGAGACGCGGGCTTCAATATAGGCTGCAGCAAGGAGTGACGAGACACCAAGCACGAGGCAGACTGGGATATATGGCGTTCGCCAGCCTGCAGAAGCATGTGCTGATTGCGTGATAGAAAACACGACTAGGACTAGACCAAAGACGATCGTAATGACACCGGGGTAATCCATCTTGGCTGTACTTAGTGGTTGGTTCTTCGAGCCAGGACGCGGAATAGACAAGGTTGAAGTTGACAGCGTGAGTGCCGTTAGGATTGCGCCGATCCAGAAGTAGAAGCCCCAGCGCGTGAACTGGCTCACGACACCTGCCATGAAAATGCCACCAAAGAACCCGAATACCGCTGAAGTGCCGTATACTGCAAATACGAGATTTTTTCATGGTCCAGGACGATACGATGTCCCCATGAGCATGACTCCGGCAGGCAAGAACGCCGCAGCTCCCAATCCTTGCAGAGCCCGGCAGAAGTTGAGCATTAGCGCATTGATGCTGAATCCAGCTATTATACTCCAGGCAAGAAGCCAGGCAAGACCCGATATGAAGACGGGATAGCCTCCCACATGTCGCCCAGGCGGCCAAAGACGAGCAAGGTACTGGCGATGACCAAGGAGAAAGCGGTCGCTGGCCACACACTGGCTGCCTGCGGAAAATGGAGCTCTCTGATTAGTGTTGGGAGGATGACGGTGAAGCCTGAGACGAAGTTTTCTGTCAAGAATTGGGACATTGAGATGCTGAAAACGAATAGTATCTCGTTCCAGCGGGTTGTGAAGATCGGGGCGCTCGCGGCCGAGGCGTTCGATTCGTTCTTAGAGGGACTCGTCAAGTGTGGGTAGGCCTTCGGCGGTATTATGAGCATCTGCTGAAGGTTCTGCTGAAGTGTTTTCGCTTGCTGAAGGGTCGGCAGCTGGAGATAGAGCCCTGAGGCTGCATTTCCTCCACAGTGTAGCCTGTGTTGCCAAGGTGTCGCTAGGAGCTTGCTGAGGCGGTAACGATGGTGACGGTGATAACGATGTGTGTGCCATTGTCTGTTAAGTATCTGCCGCTGAATATGCAAAGATATGTAACGAAGAGGATATAAGCTATGGAAAGACCAGGCCAAGAGGCCTCATATACCTCTTTTGCACCTTCATTATTTCGAACATTTCCATTTACAATCAGAACATCTGAAGATGTGGGTTTTCGGATAACCAAGGTTGGACGGAAGTCTGAGCCCACCACCCATTGCTTGCCAGACGAGGATCAAGGTACAACATACTCAAGAGTCTTTCCTTTTGCCGCTCGCACGCCTTCAGTTGCTAGACAAATCAGCGCCCTTACTTACATGATGGTGTTAGTGGCAACGCTTGTGCAGACTTGTGTCTTGGCTGCCTTTCTTGGATTAGTTGCCGGCCCTCTGCAAGCGCTCCGATTGGTTCAAGATTCATTCGCGATGCCGACATATCCAAACCCTCATCACATCCAAACTTGGGCTATAGCTTTTATCTTAGAGACTTTAGCGCCATCAATGATTAATCGATTCCGAACATGGATTGGAAGACATCTTGCAGGCGGCACTCATGGTCCCGTGGTTTAAGACAAGCATTTGTCAGCAGGAATCAAGATTGATCAGCCTACCAGTCTGGTACCTGGCATTTCCCGCCGAAGCATTGACAAATTGAAGCTTAACTGCATCAGACTCGCAGATCGGTATATATATCTCATGGAATACAATATTGTCCATGGTTACACTCTTTGCATCGTTCTGGATTGCGTCTGTCTACCAAACAATTCTTTCTTTGCTCTTACACATTTCGCAATGTCGCCAGTGATCCATTGCGTCCGCCATGGACAGGGCTTTCACAACGTTGGTGGCGGAGTCTACACTCTTCCTGATCCTCGTCTGACTATCTTGGGTGAAGAGCAGAGCATGGCTTTGCGCAAGATGCCCTTCATTGATCAGTCAAAGATATCTCTTATCATTGCTTCTCCGCTATGCCGAACACTCCAATCTGCCTATCTAGTGTTTCAGCCAGCCCTTACGACCAGCAGCAAGTGTGATCCTGAAATTATCGCCATCCCTGACGCCCAAGAAACATCGGATGACCCTTGCGACATTGGCAGTGACGCGTCAGTCCTCCGCAGAGCGATAGCTGAGAGCAACTGGCCCGTCGACCTCTCTCTAGTCAAGGAAGGCTGGAATGTGAAAGTTTTAGGTGGTCGCTACAGCCCAGAAAGCAAGGCCATAGCAGCCCGCGCCTGGGACGCCCGCATCTTCATCCGACAGAAGATCCGCCAACTGATTGAGCAAGGCGATCCAGACCCTCAAGTTGCGCTCGTAACGCATGGGAGTTTCTTACACTACTTCACCAATGACTGGGAGAACTCATGGCTAAACCCGGGAACGGGATGGGAAAACTGCGAAACTCGGTCATATGTATTCGAGCAGGACATAATGAGTGATGTAGATGCGGATTCTAGGCTTTTTGAAACGATGGATAGTCGATTGAGGAGGGGAAAGAGTTATCCTATGCTGGCTGCGAAAGAGCAGGTATTGCTATTTGAGCAGGCGATGGAGAGTTGGGAGAACCAGGGGCTGCAGAGGCCTGATAGGTTATAGTTAATTTTTGAAATAAATATGAATAAGTAATTATAATTTATAAATAACATAAGTTATGACTAGGGCATAATCTAGATTAGACTTTGAAATCGAATTGAAATAAATCCTCATTCCTTGTGACACCGAGGATAGAACGAGCCAGGTTCTCAATTACCTTCATTTATCCTAGTCTAGACAATAGTTGTGCGCTTGCTAAGCAACCAGTGGATAGGAGACTTACTACCTTCCACCGTCCTCATGGACAGGCAATTCAGTCGGCCATCTATTCCTTGTAGCAAACGTCATCCCTTGTAGCTCTGGTCGCGGTGGTATTAAGGACGTGGAGCCGAGTTCGAATCCATGCGGTCGAGCGCCTTGAATACCTAGCTCTGCTGAGTGGTGATTCCCAAGTGGTGAGTACGATGATCCTGCTGGGCTGTTCTGTGAAAGCGACGTGGGCAACGACGTGTGACTTGGTGATAGCTTCGACATCATTACCACCTCCAGAGTAGAGGCTTCCTTTGGCGGCGATTCCTTCTGATTAGCATCCGTGGTCTGCCTCGTGATCTTGCGTTTACGCCGGAAAAGAAGTACCAGACGGCGAGAATCAGTATGATTGCGACAACTCCGCCAAGGACACCCGCGATCATGGCAACGTTTGGGCTGTTTCCGTGCTCGGGCTCTATTTTTGATGCGGAATCACTCGGTTTCTCAGCCGATGGTGTTCCCGAAGTCGACGACGTTGCGGCGGCATCCACAGTTGACGAGGTGCGCGGTGCAATCTTACTGCTTATCGTATCGGTAGCGCAATTCATGTTCTCGATGTCGGGCGGCGTCATGTTGAGGCTGCCACAAGTACTCTTAAGGACCTGCTGTGCAAGAGACCGATCGTGCTCGTCACATGTTGTGCGCACACAGCAAAGGCTGGCCTGCATGTACCGCGCGTCTCTGCAAAGACAGCCAATACTATAGTCATCGCAATCCGTTTCGCCCGCACTGCGGCACTGCAAAGCACTTCGTCAATTCAGATAATCCGTAGATGCTTGCACACAATTCAATCATACCGGGCAATTCCTCAATCTGCTCCAGTCCATGGCGTTTCTTCAATCGTCTCTGGTCGTAAAGTAATCCAGGAGAAATTGACCTACGAAACTCTGAGAAAGACGAGCTAGAACAGTTGCATCGCGTGTGCAGACGGCTTTAATGGCAATTTTATTCCTCGGACCAACTTCCTCCCGGAACCCATCGTATTATTCGGATCATTCTGCACTGACCCGACTCCAACCATACAGAGGCACTGCGGCGTGCTGGCCACCCTTGCTAACTTTCAGCCTCTCCCTTTATTCGGCGAGTAAGAATACCAACCCGAGACTGTGATGTGCTTAGCTGTAGCGTAACAATAATTGTAAGGACCAACGCATGTCAGTAGAGACCATGTTTTCTCAAAGACCCGGATGGGTAAAAAGAATAGTGTAAAGTGGTAAGCTAGGTTACCTTGCCCACTGCGATTGAATGCAACTTTGCTCCTTAACTACGGACCCTCCTAGTTGTAGCGGAACGACTTTTTTCTAACGTTTCACATCAATTAACTCTGGGTTCGGTTCTGAATAAGACTGAGATCGTCTTTGACGTCTTTTCAGGGATGCGTTTGAGTATGAACCTTATCCGGTCCGACCATTCTGCTGTAGGGTGTTTGGTCAGGCTGGTTAAGCCACACTCGTACACTTCCAATGACACTTGGGAAAGTGTGTTATTTAGAGAATTGATAACAGATGGTAACATGCACGACTTGACTCTTCTAGACGATTGAGAGGGACTCAATTAGTTAGAAAACTCCAAGAAGCATCGCGAAATACCATATACCTATGCTGTAAATGGCATGGGCAGTCATTGAATGAGTCTCGGTTGTATGGAGGCAAAAGGAGTGAAATAGTTTTCGACTTCGTGGACAACTACCGCGTGTGAATCTTGAAAGAAGTTACTGCTCAGCCACAAGCGGCAGGGCCAATTGGATGATCGGACAAGAGAAGCTTCCAGTAAAGACTAGACTACAACCAGTGAATCATAATACAACTGGTTCCATAATATGGCCTTAGTCACAAGCTCTTGAAAGTTGACTCTGCGTCACTGTACCGGGTCACAATATTCTACAAATCTACTCAAAGTCTTAAAAATAGGGTAATGAAGCTTCATGTTCCTTCATTTTCATTTAATAGCCACAGCAGCCAAAACTACCGGCAGAAACTCCGGACATTCAAAACAATATACAATGCCTACCCCAGACCGACAAAAAGAGTTGAGAAAGGGCCCCTTGGCCCTGGCCTCTGTACGACGGCATCATAACGGACCCAACGTATCCGAAGATCGGTTTCGACACGTGCAGGACCCTGGTGAAGGCCTTGATAAGGATACTCTTGTGGCGGACCATAGGCTGGTCGAAGGCCAGGCTGTTAGCTGGTAGCTGTGCGTGTGGAATTAGAATTATGAGAGGACTATAGTGATCTTTCGCCCGTTGTACAAATGGTCGCAATCTTTCACGTCATTAAATATTGGTCGATGTTGATGTTTAGATTATGGGATTATAATTATGAAGATTCGTTTTGTGGAGAATCTAGAGCTAGCAACATGTAATTATGCGTTTCTAAACCTTACTCCACCAAGACTTGAAGTCGAGGAGCCCAAAAATAGTGCGAAGCTCTGCCCCTGATTTGGTTGTATAGGAGGGCCTTGAAGATGACTGTCTTGTCATCTCCGCTCCTTGAATTGATCATGCGCCGTAACTATGCAACAAATTGATCGGCTTCTTGTGCATTGCTTTCTTATTCCTTGCACCGAGGATTGGCGTACTGCCTTTGGCAGGCAGATGGTTCGTGTTTCCGTTAGAGGCAAGCAGCGGATGCGCGAAGCTGACATTGTTGTTTGTGATAGTAGCGGCCGTGGGAGGTGTGTCAATGACCCATGAGAGTGTGATTGGCGTCCGATCGACACATGGGCATCATGGAGGTACCTCTAGGGAGACTTTTCACAACTAGGGACGAAACACCACGACAAGGGTATCAGCTTCGTTAGGATCCGCGCTAGGTAGGATAATTATTATTAATAAAATTAAACCCTAAATATTTTAAGGGTTTTTTTTTTTTTATAAAAATTATAATATTAAATCTAATAATAATTTAATTATGTTTTAAGCTTTAAAATTATATTATTATTATAAAATTAATAAATAAATATTTTATATATTTTTATAGTAATTATAAAATAAATAAATATTTAAATTATTTTTTTATAAAAATTATTTATTTAAAAAATATAAAAGAATTAAATCTTAATTTAATATTTATATTTATATATATTTTTCTTATTAAATTATTTAATATTTATATATATATAAAATAGAATTAAATAAATATAAAAAATATAAAAAATTTAAACTTTAATTTAATATATAAATTTAAAAATCTTTTTTAAAAAAAAAAATTTTATTTATATTTTTATATATAAAATAATTTTATATAAAATATATTCTTTTTTTTAAAAAAAATAAAAGATACTTTAATTATAAAAATAATATAAAAAAAATAAGTTTATTATCGAATTCTCTTACACTAGTTCTCTGCTCAATCCTTTAGCCAGCATCTGCTCGACTTTGCTCTCTGCCCTCTTATTTGCGTTATCCACAACATGAGTTCGACTGTGTGCCATTGCTCACAGGCTCTTGCCATGTCAAGTGCTGTTTTCTCGTCATTGTCTTTGAGATCGGGTCGGGCCCCAGCGGCCAGCAGCAGTACGGCAATGTCGTTGCGACCATTTCCGCAAGCGAAGAAGAGCGCCGATCTGCCCCTGTTGGTCTGATGATTCACGTCAGCGTCCCCGACCAGAAGGCATTCAATGACTCGAATGGTCAAATAGGGTCGATTGAAAAGGCCGCATCGCAGAGAGGCGTGAATTTCTGATCGTCAAGGATATCCACCGGTGCTCCATGATCCAGCAACTTTTGAACCCATACATGACTGCCATTTCTTGCGGCGCCGTGCAGGGCGACCATGTGTCTGCACATGAGGTAGGCCTCGGCTAATGGCCTACGTTTGTATAACAGTTCGAGTGTAAACGAGCCGCCGCTACAGGCTGCTGCCTTGTACACGTTTTTGGTGACGCAAAGCCTGGTCACTTCAGGTTTCCAGTCCAGCAGCATACTCACAATCATGAGACCCCTACTTCTGCTGCCAGCAGCCGCTACCAGGACGCCCTCGGTCACCATGATGTGGTTTCCACAAGAATCAAGCAGCAGGTTAAATATGCGCTCTCCACACGCTATATTCCCAGCTGCGGCTATCAGGATAGCCTCAGTGACTTGGACATCTCCCCGCCCTTTCCGATCAGCAAGTGCATTAATTGCCCACCGCACCCAATATTTTCAGCCGCCGCCTTCAGAACAGCTTCAGTAACGGCAAAGGAGTCCCCTCGATCGAACAAGAGAGCCATCATCTGTGTGCCGTGTCTGGGGTCCTGAGCCGCAGCCTTTGCGATTTCTTCGGTGACTGTGAGCTCTTCTTCTTGGTACTTCAGAAGAAAAGCAAGCACGCTTTCGTCGCTGCCTGCCACCATCATCCTCACCGCATCGGTCATTATAGCGGCACAACTGCCCCTTTCCCGTAGGAATCGCAGAATCGTCGAGGCATTTTGCGCCGCGGCCTGAGCCGTGTGTTCGACAATCTTCTCGTAGAGGCAAATTGGGCCACTCTGATTGCCAAGCAGCAACTCAAGCAACATGGGTGTTAGACGTGAATTGCCATAAGACGCCTTGAAAATATTATCCGTGATTTGAACATGTCTGGGATACTTGCCGATGAGCATCTCAAGCATACCTGCCTTGGCGCGTGTACCTCTCCACGATCCATAGTCCCAAGTGCTGACCAGGGTCACGAGGACCTCCTCAGTAATCCGAAGGTCATCCTGCCACTTCTCGACCAAAATCTCAAGGATCATCTGGCCCTGCTCAAGATTAGTCACAGCTGCCTTGAGGACATCTTCAGTGATGCTCAGAGGGGTTGCGCTCGGTAACTCCAAGAGCAACGCCAGGATATTCCCGCCATTTATTTTGTTCTTGACTGCCTCTTTGATGATTCCTCGGTTAATTTGACCTGGTCGCGATGGTTTCTCCGGAGCAGCAGGGCCACGATGTCGCCTCCGTGCTGTTCGTTGGCCGCCGCCGCCCTGAGCATGTTCTCATGCCACCGGATCCCATGTGTTGTCTCCAAGAGCTGGCGCTGGGACAGGAAATATGAAACCATTTCCTCCGAGCCTGCCTTCACGGCAACCTGAAATGCCTTCTCAAATTCGTCCTCAGTCAGACCTTCTGCAGTTCCCTTCTCTAGAAGCAGAGATACGAGCTTGGTACTTCCGGTGCAGATAGCAGTATGGAACGGGGTCATGGCGGCTCCGCCGTCTCCCATATACATCTTGCTGAAGTTGCATGGTTCGGACGTGTGCATAGCACTTCTAGCGTGGATATCAGCGCCTCTGGCAAGGATATGGGAGATGATATTAAGATAAGGCTGGGCTTCGCTGGTTCTAGCGCCTCCGAACCCTTCTACAGCAGCCTGTAGAGCAGGACCGTAAGCACCAGCGGTTGCCTTCGTGTCTGCGCCTTCTTCAAGGAGACGATACAACATCCCTCGCTCCCCATAGATGCGGTAGTCTGTAAAGTAGTACCATAGCCTCCACCACTCAAATTGACATCAGCGCCTCTTTCAATCAGGAGCAGCGCGATGCTCTCATTGGATTCGGCCACAGCTGCTTTAAGTGCAATGCCATACAACCCGCCCTTTACGTTTACATCCGCACCCTCGGCCAGAAGACGCAGAACAATATGTTCATGACCTCCGAATGCAGCAGCCTGGAGCGCAGTACCATATTCTCCTCCCTCGTAGTTCACGTCGGCCCCTTTTCAAGAAGAAGTGACACAATTCGTTCGTCTCCAATATGGGAAGCAATTTGAAGCGGACTTTGACCCTCCTTGCTATGCGCATTCACATTGGCTCCTCTTTCAATAAGATATCCGACCATTTTTTTGTCTTGTTGCGCTGTGACAGCACAAAGCGCAGTCATTTGGCCAGGTTCATTATAGTGTGAGTGGCCGTTGATGTCTGCGCCTCGCTCCAAGAGCAAGGAGACGGTGTTTGGGTGTCCGGAAACGGCTGCAATGAAGAGAGGTCTTATCGCTGATCCCTCCACGTCTGCCCCTGCTTCAATGAAATCCCTAGCGATTGTCGTCAGTCCCTCCAACATGGCGCCCAACAACGACATCGATAGAGCGTCCAGCATCCACTGACATATCTCCAGGGCTCTGCCCATCACTGTGTGTCTCAATCTTGCCATGTGGAATTCCCTTGTCGATAAAAGCTCAGATGCCATTTTCCGTACCGCCTCATTGTGTCCTTCAACAATCCTGGCATGATCTGCCCAGACATCATTTGCGTAGTCGAGGAATGGGTAAGTTATCAAGAAAGATTGCCCTCTTGCATGCCTGGATCTTTTGTCAAGACGCCCATGTTTGACATGGTTAACATGTATGCGAGAGATACCATTGCGATGCTCCCATGAGCCGTCATCATATCGAGCTCGTTCACCAGCGCTGCTTCCACCCGGTCAGACATAAGCCATTCTTTGACGCTGAAATGGGCGAGGTACAGCCAGGATTCTCCTCTCTCTTCCTCTCCGTGCCTCTCAGGTAAGGTTTCGTGATGGCTCCCATTCGTGCCGCTCGTGTCTTCATCTAGTTCCTCGTATGCGCTGTTTCTCTTGAAATTGCACGAAACAAGACTAGAGCAGTACTGTAGCACCTCGTCTACAATCGGCAATCTACTGTTCACATCGAAGCCTGGTTTCTGTTCGAGGTCAACAGCAACTATATCAGCCGCTTGCTCGAGAGTCAAAGGTTTCGAGTAGGCCAAGAATTGCAGTATCCTCTTAGTGTGCGGCAGGTATTGTTTCGGAATACCACGAATGATTCGAGAGTAGGTTTCATCAAGTGTCTCCGGCAGCTCGCGCAATGCCCTCCTCAAAGTCACGGGACCCAGACACTTTTTGAGAACATCAATCTGACAGGAGACCCAGCGGAACCTAGTCGAGTCAGCTTAGTATCTCATGTTTCGGCCCTGAAGAAACACCATCACTTACATTCCATCAGCCTTTCCAATTAGTGCCTTCTCAATCTCTTCTTGTATGTCGGGTCTCTCGCGCCACCTTTTCAAGGCAACATGCTGCCTTACTGTTGACTGAATGTAACGCCGAATGTCTTCTTCAACCACATCGCTGTCGAGGGCAACGATGTGTTTCTTTCTGGCAAAAGTCTCAAAGACCGACTTGATTTCCGGCTCCGGGCGGCTAGCCACTAGAAGGCGAACATCCATTTGGGATCCAACAAGACCTGCAATCCACTTCAGGATATCATCTTCCGAGCACAACGCCTGCCTCTCGCATTCATCTAGGGCGTCCAACACAATCCAAGCAGGGCTAGAGTGTTTTATCATGCTTTCGAAACTTTCGCATAACGATTCGAAATAAGGCTGTGAGGCACCGTCGTGGCATGACGAGAATAGCGAATCGAGGATACCACGAGTGCCAGGCTTGTTGCAATAAATTTGGTACAAGAGAGATCGAATCATCTTTTCCCAAGATCGCTGATCACGGCTGTTGAAGTCGAAGTAAAAGTACAGCAGTGTCTGTATGTCTTGCTCAGACTTTTGAAGGTCAGCAATGATTGTTGAAGTAAGGACCGTCTTGCCGCACCCGGGCTTTCCGTTAACCCAAAGGAACGATTTTTCGTCGTCTTCCACGATGTGTACGCTTTGCTTTGTAGCATCCATGTTCCTGACTTGCCATTTCGGAGCTGCAGTCCTCGTTGCAAGTTGATAGACGGGTCTGGAGGGATAGCCACAAGTAAATCTCATTCTTGCGTGCTTGCGTCACTAATCCGTCCACGGCATTCTTTGTCTCAGCAGCAATAGGAACGAGGTTAACAAGGTTCTTGTTAACTAAAAGGGTTACTTTTCGATCAGCTACGGTGAGCCAATTCACATACCATCAGAGAGAATGTCGCTAATCTTTCTCGTCGTCTCAAGTTGGGTGGGGTGGACATGGGACAGGACATCCTTCGCATATGCCGCAGCCGTCATTGCTGCATATCCCTGCCACTCCTTGTGCTTGTGTGAGTCTGAATAATCGCATATCCCGCGGATCACAAGACAAGGAAAGTGGTTCATCAGTCCTGCAGCCTCCATCTCGAAACAAAGAACCCCCTTTTCTCTGAGAGACTGTCCCTGATTAACGCGTCCTTCATTACCTGGTTTTCAGAGGCGATGAGGCCGTAATGAACCATTGGATCATCCTCTTCATCGTCGCGTGGGGTCTCATGACTAGATGCTCCTCTTTGACACAAGAAGTCTCACAGCTCCCAGCCTCTCTGGGGTGAACAAATTCCGACTTGAAAAGGTTGTCAGAGGTTGCATCAGGTTGGCGATATTTCTTTCGTAACCTCGGCCGTTTTCTAATACACAATTCAATGCTTTCTTTTATTTGGTGGCCGCAAAACTCATAGTCCTCCTGGACTTTGTTCACCGCTGTCCGCAAAAGAGTTGGGGGCTGGTCCAGCAGCCTTGTCATGTCGAACCCTTCACCCTGTCTCATTTTACCGAAGTCATATTGAATCACGGCAGGGTTTCCGTTCCGAGACGAGCTAACAACAACATCGCCGAGACGGATATCTTGGTTCTTGTTGGGTGCGCCGCCCCGATGCCGACCATCAGGCCTATACGGATGTTGGGAAAGGTGCTGACAAGGTCTCGAGCGACGCCAGTAGCAGCAGATGTACCGTACTCTCCATCAGGCAATAAGGCAATAACGACGTTGTGTCCTTTAATCCTTCCGAGCGTATAGCTGTTATTATCATGCGGCGACACAAAGGAAGGTGGACCATGTTCCTCATCAAGGAAGGCCCGTGCTGCAACCGACTCGGTGTTGATGGCACATATCCAGCCCACAGCATAGGCCTCGTTTGGTAGCCGCACGCAGTCAACCTTGTCTGAGGTCATTTCAGATGGTGGGAGTAGCAACAAGGGTAAAAGAGGAGCGTTTCTATGCTGAAGCCATTGAAAGTGCAGCCTGTTGGAATCTTCAGCCGGCTCCGGCGGGGTTGAGCCCACGTGCAGACGCTCTGGACGCAGCCCAGGACTAATTGAGGCGCATAAATGCGAAGCATTCTGACTAAGACAGGGCTGACTGCTAAGGTTGTTTGCAGTAGCTACTTTAGCCTGAAGCCTTATTCGGAGTCGCCTACTCTTCTATTATTCGTCCGGTGCTATTGATTATTAATTAGGGTTAGGCGGTGGGACCTGTTAAACTACATAGCTAAAAGAGAAGATGCCTAATTAAATTATCTAACTTTTATCTCTCTTTTAGGTATTTATATATACTAATTAATATAAAGTATATTTAATATAATTTATATTAATTATTTAAACTATATATATATTTGTATACTAGTTTAATAGAATTTAATAATAATATAGAGGCTTATATTAGTAACTTTCTCTAAGCCTCTATATAAATTATATAAAACTTAAATTATTTTAATCCGTTTTTTAAAATACTAAGGATTATATAAAATTTATACTTTAATAATATATATATATATACTATAGCTAAAGTAAAGTATAGAGTATTTTAAATATTTATTTTATATTTAAATAATTATATAAACTCTAGAAATATTTTTTATTATAATTTATATTTAAATAATAAAGTATAATAAAATAATAAAATTAAAATTAAAAAAAATATAAAGAATTATTATTATATATAGTTAAGTTATTTTTTAAAAATATAAAATTAAATATAAATTTTATATTTTTAAAGAATAATTATAATAAAATATTTAATTAATAAAATACTATAAATATAATTTAAAATTTATAATTATAAATTAAACTTAAATATATTTAAATATTTAATTTATTAATAATTCTTTAAAGATTTAAATAATTATAAAATAAATTTAAATTTTATAATAATTAAAATTAAATTAATATATATTAATAATATAATATAAAATTTATTTTATATTCTATAATATATTAAAATATTTTATAAATTAAAATTTTTTTCTTATTATTTTAATTTCCTCTTCTTATTTATTATAATATATTTAATATATAAATAAAATAATAATATATACTTATAAAAAATTCTTATAATTGCTAGGCCTATTAGCCTTTTATATCTTAACCAAGAACCTAATATCTAGATACGCTAATATACCTTAACTAGTATAATAGTTTAGGAAACGTGTTACAACCCCAGCTAACATCATGACTAAGACAACAGAATAATGATAGGCCGATCCGGCTACGATAAGATCTACTCTGGAACACCAACCAATAACATTAAAGAAGAACTAGAAACCATCGCTAGGGAAGAACCCAAAGAATCACCAACGGAATATGTAAAGATTAACAGGAAGCTTGTAAAGAAAGGAAGTCCGGAATATCTTGAATTCCGAAGGAAGGAACGAGAGGATGATCGGGCCATGAGGGCATTGTGGAGAGAAGCAGACGTAGTAGCCAATCAGAAGTGAAGCTCACTCGCTCACCGTGAGCAAGTGAGCAAAACGGCCACTCGCTCACCGCGAGCAAGTGAGTATCATAGTATATAGATGGGAGTCTTCTCCCGGTTACTAGTTAGAAGACTACCAGCTATCAATAATATACAGTCACCGAGCTACCCTTGACCTGAGTTCCCAAAGGTAACTCACCCGACTAGTGATAACTACATGACCATTGCTTCAGAACGCTAGTAAGCCCTGTTACTTGTCTAAGGACAATAACCTAATCTTACCTACCCTATACCCCTTATAAGGTATAGAATAACCCGGATCGTCACAAAACGGGCCAGGACGGGTTAAGTATATAGTCGGAAAGCTTACGAGCTATTTGTTTATTCTACAAAATGAAAAATACTAGCTATTGTTCAAGCAAATCTCGTTCCATAGATAGAGAAAAGAACACTGGATATAACACCCAGTTAAATCGTTAATCAGGCCCTGGCTTTCACGCATTGAGCTAGCGTATCCTTCCTTCATATGTAATTCGGAAATTCCTAGAATAAGATCCCATAGACTTCCACTGAATACAAGTCCGCATTTCCCCATTTGTAGTTAAAGAGAAGCCATCAGAAGCGGTGTTTGGGAATATCAAGTTAGAGATCACTATCTGACCTTCTCCACCGAAAACCTCTACTGAGCACTCGTCGACCAAAATTCGCAATCGTAACAGCCCCGTAGAATCTGGCGAGAGAATGGCCGAATGAACTCCGCCTGCGGCGGGATTGTAAGATATGTTGCCGCTCGAACGGCGGTCAACTGAAAGCGTTGAGCTGGACTGGATGTAGCTGACCAATGTCTGCTCAGCTCCACCTTTGCGGACTGCGAGAGAGAGCGTAGAGCCTTTACTTGGTATAAAAGACACATGGATATCCAGAGCTCGCCCCTTGACATTGGAGAACAGTGTTTGACCTGGTGTGATGGTCTGGTTCATTGTATTCGCAAGTAACACTTGCACTGTGCTCAATTCTTGGACAGGTTGCTGGAGAAAATGCAGCTTCCCATCAATCTGCTTGAGCTTCAATGTGCGAGGGAATGAAAGCATACCCTTCCATGTGTTTGTAGGTGGGTGGCCTCCATAGCTATTCATGACACCAGCTAGAATTCTACGGCCGTCGGAGCTGGGGACGTTTTCCCAAGTCATTGCACCGTCAAAGTCACGTCCGAAGTCCAGCCACATTGTAGCAGGATCGAATGGCTCCGGCGTGAACTTGAAGCCATCGAACGAGCCCACAATCGCAAATACTCCGTTCCCACCCGCTGGCGACCCGTTGGCGGGTGTGTTCAACAAGACCCATTTTTTCTGCGTCGATCCCTCGATTGTGAGCTGGAAAAAATCAGGCACCTCCCAGCCCTGAACATCGCCCGGTAACCCAATTATATCATTAGAAGTAAGGTCACTTCTCCATGTCCAGCGCTTAGCGTCAGGGGATGTCCAAAATGTCATCTTATTCTGTCCGCCGTGCGCGAGTATCATTACCCACTGTTCAATGGCAGCATGGAAAAATACTTTAGGGTCCCGCGTCTCTAAGCCCCGTGTAATGTCATGCGGGGATTCCTGCTCTCGCGAGATGATCGGGTTACCAACATACTTGGTCCACGTCACCCCTTCATCCACACTAAAAGCAAGTCGCTGGTCCTGAATGCCGCTTTCGGGAAAGTAACCTGTGTAGAAGGCAAGGTACGGTGGGTTCGCTACCGTGCCAAAACCAGAGCTATTTGTCTCGTCGAGATAAGATGTCCCAGTGAAGGACTGAATGCCATTCTCGCTGTCAAGTGCAACAGGATGATGCTGCCACTGGATCAGATTCGTGCTCGTTGCGTGGCCCCAAGCAAGATTACCCCAGTAATTCCCGGTAGGGTTATGTTGGAAGAAGAGATGCCACACAGGCCCAATTTTAATAAGCCCATTCGGTTCGTTCATCCAATTCTGCTGTGGAACGAAATGGAACCTGGGGCGAAAGTCGTCTGCGCTGGCAAGAAATCCAAAAGCCCAAGCACAGACAAGCAAAGCAATCCCTAGTGGGCTCTGAGACGGCCTTGACAGATAATTTGGATTCATTATGATGGCAAAAGAAACAAAGTGCCCTGAGGTGGTAGGGAAATAGTATTGTGAAGGGTTGAGGTGGTTAGAGCTGATGAAGCTTGGTGATTCAGGCATCTCTTTCCCAGGAAGTAAAGCCTATTTATACTTCAAGACAGTGCCCTTTGGGGAAATTGGGTGCAAATACGTCTGTAAGCTCATGTATTGCACTTTCCAAAAACTTCTACTCTTCCAAAGTTACACATCCGCCTTGGTACTATAGAACTGACGTGGGCCGGAGGTGGCGCGTCAATGAAGCGAGAACAAGCAGACTTCGTCAAAGCAGAATGTGTCATTGCAAGTGGAAACTGGTGACTGTGATAAGCCATCTGCACAACTATTTGCAGGTGATGCTGATGATACAAGCAGACAGATTCCGCCCGATTTCAGTGATAGTCTAGTTAGCTTCCCCAGCACAGCATAGTCTTCGACTCGATAGCTGCATACATAGAGCTAAGACGATGTATCAGGAAAAGGGACCCATTGCAGCCAGTTTGATGCAACCCTTTCAGTTCCAGCATTGATGCCACAAGGCTTGATTCAATAGACCATTGGCTACCGTGGCAGAAGATGGTGTAGGCGTGAACCATCGGCTACAGCAGAATGGAACAGACCGTATTGGTTTTCGGCGACTCCGAGTCGTAATCATCAAGACCCAGTCAGCCTAGCACTAAAAGCGTCATGCTATACATCTTAGTCGTCACCTGCAAGTATAGAAACACTCCATTTGGTAAAGGATAGGGGTGCATGTCTGCTCATCCTGCAGAAAAGACTGATGGCCGAGTCTATGAATTCCCATTCACTTCATCGGACTTTCGAAATTATCTGTCCGAGTTCCTCATTACCATACTTTATGGTTGAACACCAAAGAAACACTGGTCGACAGAGGTCGAACCCAGTTTATATGGTTCAATTTCAGTTTACTCTCTTCTATTTCTTTTACGGGTACGCGAATAATGTAACCTTTCATTTTTAAGACTGGATTATAGCGGTTTAAGTGAATGCTAGGGACAACTGGGAGGAGCATTGGCCATGCGTTATTTATTGCGAAACTTATCTCATAGGCTGAGAGAGTAGATAATCGTGATGCGGGAAACTGGGGAACTAAAGAGCTGCCCATGGGGAGGCGATGGACGTCACCGCTCAATCAAGATTTCCCCGGACCATCCAAAAGAAGTCGAGTGACTGCGAGAAACTTCCATCCCTACACAGTAGTAGTACACCTGTTTTCTTAGTAGAATGCATGTCGGGGTGGTGTGAAGCACATTAGAATGGAGATGATCCTGCATTGCATAATCCCTAGACGACTCTGCATAAATGGTTGCATCAGTGATTCGCTCAATCTTCGGACACGGCGTGATATTGTTCTAGCGTCGTTCTAGCGCCATTCCAGCTCCCAATAATGCATTAGCGAGCCTTGGGTTGTGGCTGACGTTCCCTTTCTGGATGCACAGTTGCTAGTTAGTCTGACTGAATGTGACCTGCCTCTTCCAAACGACAGGAGTTTTGGCGACCTGTAGGGTTTAACCACTAGCGCATACTCTTTATCTAGAGCTTACAAAGGTAGAGCTACGATGTGGTAATTAACGACCAGAGGAAAGAGTATGGATAAAGTTCAATCGCACGTGGGCCATGACACACTTCTTATGAAAATTGATTCAGCAGGATAAATTAGCCTTAATTCTAGGTTTGCTTGAAGTTGACCATGTCGCCGAAGGCAAGCTGATCACCGTAGCCGTAACTTGCAGACTATCTACTTCAATTTGCTCAATATGCTCTACAAACGGTTTGTTGGGTTTTGATGACGGTGAAGCTCGCTCCTGATCAATTATTGGACCACCTGAAAGCCACTGCTTACTCATAAGAGCGTCGCATGGAAGAAGCTGTGATCTTCTGTGTCGACTGAGCTTGTCCAACGCCGTCTTGAAATCATCCAGGACAATCGTATCTGTAAGACACTTGGAGATGAAGGCAAGCTTCCAAAAGGGGTTTATGACGCCAATCGGTATGACAGGGGTGACTGAAAGAAGATCGATGATAATGAAGACGATACTAAGGGACATGCTGAACAACAAAACACCGAATCGTGGAGACGATCGGAGAATGTCTATAAGTCTGAGTTCATAGCGGTATCGGATATTGTAGAAAAGGTTCGCTGCTGTAAAGATCCACCACGGGTCCCTATGATCAAATCATTAGTCAAGCCCATCACCCTAACAATGCTTGTCTGCACGTTGCTTACCGGCAGACGGCCTCAAGTGGACGCGTATAACTGAAAAAATGCTTGTTGCCAGAATTGAAGTATGCAAAGTTGGCATAGATCTCCAAAATCCAGTACGGCTGGACAAGAACGACCGTAGTAATGTACAAAAGACTTCCCCGTGGCTGTAGAAAGGGCTTGTTTTTATCCATGCGATGACGTTGTGCAGGGTCCAGGATATGATGAGAGGCACTACTGTCGATGACAGGTACCATCCCCATGTTGGTGGCTCGAAGAAAGCGAAGAAACCGTTAGGTAACGCGAGTGCAAGCTACGCTCTCCTCACGACGTTAGCATAACCAGATGGTCTGGATGATGGCTGTGATCTAGGAACTTTTTGATCTACCTCGATGAGAATGAGCTTGTGAAGAAGCACGCCACTCCGCATGTTGGCCACTGTAATACATGCCATAATCATTAATGACCCAACCATGAAACCCTGTGACCAAGCTTCCAATGTGATTTGTTCTGGCCGTGTGGGCTTGATCCCTGATGTAGACGTGTAGACGCTCATTCTGATGGTGGCACTGAACTCACAATGCAGCATGAACAAATATATCTAGGTATATCAGTGATTAGGCCAGATGGATGCATCATTTATACATGGGAAGAGTGGCTAAAGGGGTGAATGCTGCAGTTATCATGGCCCCAGCAGCGCTGGTCGTGTTCAATTCCTCAGCTTCTACCCCGCTCTTCGTACAGTAGATCATCGCTGACCCTGCTTGTCGAAGCAGTTCGCTTAGCTAGTTGTAGGCTAGTACGTTAATCTGCACAGCAGCAGAGAAACAGGGAACCGTCTGCAGCGCACTATACTCAATTCATACCCTCCATAACCTATCTTACAGCTGATGGCTGGGCCAATTCTACTATGGGTACAACTTCCTAGTGGGAACATACCATGGTTTCCAATTAATGGTGCCTACACATGACTTGATGTGAAAATAGTTGATGGTGGGAAGAACTTGTCCTATGAAGCTGTAGCTAGCCACTGAGCCATACGAACAGGTTACCACGTCCGTTCTACTAGCACCAGATAGAACCCAATGGCGTCAGCGACACACGCTCAAACACGACGGCTCCTCCCTCAGCAACCAACTGAATGCCCCTTGACTGCTGATATTTGGGCCACACTAGAGCAGAAAGAACTGTTCCATCGACTGCAAAGATCTCCACACTAGAACGGTCAATAAAAATGTCCAGAGTCAGCTCTTTATCTCCTAGAAGCTTCACTTCCCAAGTACCAGCTTGAGCATATCCTGCGTTGGTCGTGTCCAATCTCAGGATTTGGCTCGCCAAATCATAGGAAAGGCGGGCGTCCTCCGCCTCAGAGTGATAAAGAAGCACGGAGAATTTGCCACGGGCGTCGCTTGCGCCGAGGTTAACCGCTAATTTAAGCCTTGCCGTGTTAGTGTGTCCAATCTGGAGCATCTGAGTTTTCTTCAGTATCTTGGGACCAAGCTCAATAGCTGGACCGCTGGCGAGACTATCAAGCTCTGGAATCGGCCGACTTCCCAGGCCTCCGTCTTCACGGACAAATAACTCTCTCGTAACGGACTGTTGTCCAGCCCACCCGTTTACACGGCTGGCCCACTTTGGAGACGGCCAGTTTCCCATCCAGCTTATGGCCAAGTTACGACCTTTCTCATCCCTGTACCATTGCATCGCATAGCTAGCAGGGCCAGCATCAATGAGGCCAGTTTTCTCACTGATGAATGACGAGCCGTCGTAAGAGCCGACCTCATACCAGCCAAGTCCAGCGCCTCCGTAGAAGAGAACCCACTTATTGTCTAAAGGGAGGAGGTTAGGGCACTCCCAAATATTTCCGGTGGAACCATCACCACTATATACTACACCGACATTAGACCAGGAGAGTTGGTCCTCGGAAGCGTAGAGATGAACTAGCCCGCTCTGTTTGCCTTCCGAGCTGAGAATCATCTTCCAGGAATTATCGATATCGTCACGGAAAACCTTTGGATCACGGAAAATAGGCGAGACACCACCAGGCGGGGACCTGGTATCACAGGATTCTTCGACAAGTAGTTGAAGTTGATGCCATCGTCACTTGTAGCCACAATTACAGTCTCTTGCACTTCATTCGGGTGAAAGCTCAGATCTGTAAAATCAGTGAGAAAGAGCCGTAACTTGTCCTTGTCGGCGATTGCGCTGCCAGTGAACCGTCCTGAAGTATCTTCCACGTTGTCAGATGGCTTCGGATATAGAGCCACGGGCAGTTCCTTCCAATGTACACCATCGTCGCTCTCAGCGTGGGCCCAGTGCATTGGGCCCCAGAGAGGCGCATCCGGGTTGAATTGGCTAAAGAGATGATGTTTCCCATCCCAGTGACTCAACCCAGCGGGATCATTGATCCAGCCCTGATATTGAGTATAGTGGTACTGGGGTCGCATAGGGTCTGCCGCAAAGAGCTTGCATGTGTCCAATGTATCCCTATCGGGCTGATTCGCTTGGCCCAGGATGCTGAAATTGAGCTTTCCGTTGCACGTTCCAAGGCTTGGGCACCCAACTCTGAGGTCATCGAAGTTGATATGTCCCCAGGAATCGCGGGTGCTGTGGTCCACAATAACAACATGGACTAATTCCCCAGCCCATTTGCTAGTATCCCAAACGATTCGGATAAGTGCTTCGTCATTGTGGCCAGTCTGCTTCAGCAGAAGCGCGTGGTCTTTGTCACGAACAAGGCCCACATAGAGTTTTTCGAGGTCGTAGCCGCCTCCAATGAGGAAACTCATAAAGGAGCTGGCTCGAAACGACTTGGAACGCAGTTCGCCAACGGCGGTCTCACCAGACTGAGCTGTACCGAGGACAAAGTACTTTCCATCTTGATGGAAGGGGCCGTCCCAGTAAGATGAGCTGTTGGTGACTGAATTAGCCCTGAACGCGTTGCCGAATACGACGTTCCAACCATCCAATGAACCGGTTTCGAAGTTTGCGTTACGCGGACCAGGAAAGGAGGCCGTTTTACAGTCTGAAAATTTGTTTATGGCAGTGGCCATGGAGAGGTTTATTGCCGCAGAGAGCCATATAGCCCCGACAGCTGTTTTGAAGGCAAGAAGACACATTTTGGCACGCCGATATAGTTGAAGGTTAAAGCTTGAAATATCGCAAGACTGTTGTTGTGCTTAGAAGCTCCTGAAAAGATCTTCAAGTTGGAGCGCAGAACCTTTATATATACCCCTTCAAGGCCTCTCGAGAGACGAGACCTACCCTTATAAAGCTTTTGTCAATGAATTGTACTACAGAGTAGTTCCCTCGTTAGGGCGGAAGGCCTAGGAACCTCCCACAGAACTAATGGCTTTTTGGCATGCTCGAGATATCATTGTGGTTCATATCACACACGTTGTGGGTCTTTCACTGTGCTCCATGCTTCCACACAGTGTCTGGTATACCATTTCAACAAAAGCTGGGGAACTAAAAGATGGTGAGAGTTCGAAATGCCCAATGAGTCCAAAAGACCTCTCAATGTAGTCCTTCGTGCCACAAACATACCTTCCCGTTTGAGACAGCCTGGACAGATCTCAGGCACGCCGAATGCTCATCACACTCAGACACCCAGTTGTCACATGCATAGTAGACAAAATCATTGTGACATGCTTGTTGCTCCTCCATACCTGTTTGCCGAGCCTTGTGTGATCGGAGGTTGGTGTACGAAGCTGCATAGATGCCCCCACCGGTGAAGAAAGTCAGTCGGCCATCGGCTCAAAAGAACTAAGGAGTCAAAGCGCGATGCAACCATCACATGATGTTAGAGCGCGTTATGCTCGGCTACATGTCCTTGCCCATAACCTCACCAAGTATGGGCACGGTTAACCTGCTTGAAGCTACCACACTATTGCTGCGCGGGGATAGAAGATGTTCTAGAATAACGCTAGAACACCTTCATATGCATGCAGTCATCAACACAAGGTCACAATCATATGGGGCAGCTCAATTGCGGGAGAACCAGTCCGCTTGCATGGATATCAACTTGTTGATTCTGTGGCTGCTAGGGTGTTTACGCGGAAATTTCCTCCAAACCCCACGAGAAACCGGGCGTAGGACAGCTATAGCGCCCGCTAGAAGGCACTAGAAGCACATTAACTATGCGAGGTTGCTCACAGCTTTGGCTCCTAACCCCTGACCCTTGCGGCAGGTAGTAAATGCACAACAGAAAATCGCGGAGTCCTTGCCCTCCTCCGCAAGGAGCTTCCCTCCTTCGGGCCAAGTGAGAATGCAGACATAGAGGCTGGTTCAACGAATAGGAACCACAATCCATGGATCGTCGCTTCGCTTGGTGTGCGGCATTTGGAACTCGCTGCATGAGGCCAATCAGGGTCTTTCGGCCCTTGAATATCGGACCGACAACAACACCATTTTGAGCGTGAGCGGCCGCGTAGCTGCAGTCATCGCTAGCGTCTTCCTGAGCGCTTGGACAGCTTCAAGTCATAGTTCCATACTGTACTATAGCAAGCTGCACGACGTCATTTGCTGCATCAGACGACTTTCTGAGAGGCTTGATTATGAAGTGGTTCGGTATCGCCGAGCTGCATGTTCATCCCCGATGATTCACCGGGCTATTGGCAGCTTCGACGTGAAAGAAGGTCAGCGAGGCCCGCGCGATTCCACTCTTTCATTCTAGATGGAATATGGAAAAGTGAGATTGGCTTGCATCAACGTGTGATACTTGCTCTATTGTATCATTATCCTGGTAACTGCAGGCGTAGAGGATCCTGAATGTGTCCATGGCGATGTCCGTCAAGCTAGTTCGTCCCCTTGTACGCATGCCAGATGTGAAGTCCCTCTCAATGAAGCTTTGTTGTGTTTCGTTAATTGCCTCAGCAAATCAGGAAAGGTCATCTTAAAGTATAAAGGTTGTGTGCTTGTCCTTCTAGTGGAAACTATGCCCAAGTTCATCAACTAGTCTTCAGTCGATTCAGACCTCAAGCTTCATCCTCCTTCACTGTCTTCTCAATTTCTTATCATACGAGATCGAATTCCGTATTTTCTTTATACCATGGGTTTCCTCAATTCCATGGCATTGCGCAATGCCGACAAGGAAGCAGGAAAATCATGGGTTGCTATTGCCATAGGCCTTTTCGTTGCCTTCGGGGTGTTCTTTTTGGGTGAGTTCTGCAACAAAAGAGATCCATCAAGCAAGAACTAAACCAAGATATTATCTCCGCAGATACGATACAGGGACTATCAGTGGCATCCTTGCGATGCCTTACTGGCAGCAGTTGTTCAGCACTGGCTACGTCGATTCAAAGGAAACCCTAACATCACTGCGTCCCAGGAATCTGCCATAGTATCCATATTATCTGCCGGGACTTTCTTCGGAGCCCTTATGTCACCTTTCTTGGCTGACTCTATCGGGCGTCGCCCAGCTCTGATGGCGTCGACTTGGGTATTTAATCTTGGTGTGGTTTTGCACACGGTAGCAACGTCGATTCCTTTGTTCCTGGCTGGACGGTTCTTCGCTGGGCTTGGTGTCGGTCTCATATCAGCGATGGGTTAGTGGCCGCTCAAACTCAAGTTATTAGGCCGCGACTAATCTTATGCCTATTATAGTGCCCCTTTATCAATCCGAGACGGCCCCAAAATGGATCCGTGGTTTCATTGTTGGGGCCTATCAATGGGCTATTACTATCGGCCTCCTTCTGGCCGCCGTCGTAAACAATACAACGGCGCGCCGTAATGATACAGGATCATACCGGATTCCCATTGCTCTTCAACTGGCTTGGTCTCTTATCCTCTTTGGTGGCATGCTCATTCTTCCAGAAACTCCACGTTATCTGATCAAGAAGGATAACATGGAAAAAGCGCTCAGGTCACTCAGCCAACTGCGTCGTCTCCTGTCAACGATCCAGCGGTCTGCTCCGAGCTAGATGAGATCAAGGTCAATCATGAGTTCGAAATGACTCTTGGCAGCGGCAGTTATCTCGACTGCTTCAGGACGCCGCTTTTAAAGCGGCAGTTTACTGGGATGGCGTTGCAGGCCTTACAACAGCTAACGGGTTCGCGCTTCCTACACACCGGTGGTTCAAAGCAGAGAACCGTGCTAACTTGACCTAGGAATTAATTTTATCTTCTACTATGGGACCAGATACTTCCAAAATTCCGGTGTATCAAGCGGCTTTACTATTTCAATGATCACTTCCGCTATCAACGTTGTCTCTACTATCCCTGGGATGTACTTTATCGATAAGTGGGGTCGGCGTCCTCTCCTTCTTTGGGAGCTGTCGGAATGTGTATCTCCCAGCTAATAGTTGCTATCTGTGGTACTGTATCAGCCGGGCAATTAGATACTGGTGAGATCATCGTCAAAAGTCTCGGTGGACAACGAGCAGCTGTAGCCTTTGTCTGTATCTACATCTTCTTTTTCGCTTCTACCTGGGGTCCTCTTGCATGGGTTGTTACAGGAGAAATTTTTCCCTCAAAACCCGTGCCAAGTCACTCAGCATGACGACGGCAACAAACTGGCTATTTAACTGGGCTATTGCCTATTCAACCCCATATCTCGTCAACCATGGAAAGGGCTATGCGAATCTTCAGTCCCGGATCTTCTTCGTTTGGTTCGCTGCGTGCTTTTTATGCATCGCATTTGTGTGGTTCTTCATTTACGAGACAAAAGGTCTTAGTTTAGAGCAGGTCGACCAGCTGTATGAGGAAGTAAAACTCGCCCGCAAATCGAAGTACTGGACACCAGCAGATAGCATGGAACACCACCACACTATCAAGACCTCTAAGAACACAAAGGATACAACAGATGGCGTTCCTGTTATGGAACACAACGCTGCTTAAAGTAATTGCAATGAGAAGGTTGTTTTGGATAGAAAGAATGGTGCAGTGAAGACAGTGTAGGATCTTGCAAAGAGGTGGATGATTCAACAATGGCATCTTTTGATAGCCCGAGACGTTTCAACAAGGTCAACAATTATCTTAATTCTTAGCAATCAAGCGCAACTGGTTCATGATGATTACTTTGGATATCAATATAAGAAAACAAGAATTAAGCAGCCTGGGTACTTTCCAGCCAGATAGCAATTTAACACTGGATGGACTACTCTATTGGCATCTTATGGAAAACATGATCCCATAACTTGGCGTGGTTGAGGCTGAGTAGTAGGAGCCCCACAACGTCTCAGTATATGAAGTAATTTCTTGCACCCAGATGAACCTGATTGCTAAGATGTAGCATTATATAACAGGGCTAAATTCTTACTCATCTATTATCGGCCGGTTTACTAGACTATTAATGTATATAGCTTTTTTCTGGGTCAACAATAGATTATACTAAGTAAGCGGAGTGGGAAAGGCGCTGCAACCTAACGTCAGGTAGCAGGCAACAGATACTTATCTCAATTGATGAGCCAGGCTGCCCAATAGATGCATAAGACTTAAGTTTTATTTAGGCTCTCGTCTTATCTCCAACCTGTTATATCTCGAATTTCGGGTTGAATATAGTCGAATTGACCCTATTTGACTTATAGCCCGGAGGAGTCGAACGTTCCTTATTCGCCTTCCTCTATTTGGCTTATTAGCTACACTCCAGCCTGCTCCTTCTCACTTATTTCCTTTTCCTCTTTCTTTTCCTAACCTATGATTTAGTTGGTTTTAGTTACCTTATGTATTCTTACTTTGTTATGCTAGGTAGTATATTTATCCGTTGGTTTACCTTTAATTTAATAAGCTTCCGTGCACAGTTACCCGTGGTACAGCCTACTGCACCCTCCACATTGCGCGGGTGGGTTCGGTATGTAGCCTCCCTTAATTATCCTGCGGATCTAGGTTAGCCTGCCCCGGTGTATTTCAGGCACTATATTGACACAGGTCGTAACATTTACTTACCCTATACTTTTAAGGATGAGGCGAGACTACACAGAGTTAAGGAAATAGATATTAGTAGAACTATCTATAGATATTAATAGCTAGCCACCTATAAAAGTAAACCTGGAGTTGAGCAGCAGTTATACTAATGCGATCTAAAAGGGCTCGCAATAATAACTATAGGATGTATAATAATATATGATATGCTATAACTCATACACAAGCTATTAGGTGACTCTATTATACATAAAGTTAACTAGCTTAATAATATCCTTTAATTAACCTTTATTTCTGGCTTTTAGCGCCAGATCCAGATCCTTGATTCTTCGACCATATTATACGACCATTTTTCCCAACGTAATACCAGTCTCCATACTTAGAGCTCCATGTCCAATAACCATCACCTGACTGCTGACCGTCGATGGGTTCCTTACGTGAAGATGAGGCATGAGAAGAAGATGAATGCGACGGCTGTCCAAAAGCTTTTGAGGTGCGCTACTGCCTGTGTTCGAATGGTTATTGCTGCTTTTGAGAACACCATTCGACTTCAGGGCCTGAAGGGATTCGGCAGCCCGCTCCCCACAACGTCTAAGAGGCTTTCTGGGATCGATCCGTCTAGGTCCATTGAATTGTTTGGCAAGAGGATGGTTGGATTTGCAGATTGATTTGAATCGCTGCAGGTCGGAGCTTGATACCCAGCCGACCTGGTTTTTTCCCACAAAGCTAAGGGAATGCTCTGGACGCTATGTAGTACGACATTCATATTTCATCCCTTCTTGGATGTTTCCAATCACGTGGAACAAAAGTCCACACCCATCTGCCTCACTCAAACGGACAAAGATAGCCTCGTGATTAGGTGAACCCAGATATTCAACGTGATAAACAGGTAGAGGCATTGTGTCCTTTGCGTTGAAAATCAAGCTCTTAGGCAGGTGTAATTATTAAGTAGAATGATAGAGAAACAGTCGATTGCTGGATGAGCAATTTTGCAAATTCCGGGCTGATATGTAGCTCATCTTTATACTTTTACACCCTAATATCTGTGTAGGAGATTTACGAACGAACATCCTCGGAGGCCTCATGGTGTTGGTGATGGCTCTTGGAAAAACCCATCTTGGTGCTGTACCCATGTCCTGTTGGTAATAATGCATCGGCTGGAAGGAATGTTGGCTGCAAGAAGCAGTTGGGGGTTGTAGCCAGCCAATGGCGTCTTCTAGACCCTACTACAACACAAGATTATAGCCTGCTCGAATAACTCCATACTCACTGTGTTGGCTCGTCCTTGTAGCATAATTACTAATTTAGAATGCCTTTCAAAGCGCGCGACTATGGATGCATTGTCAAAGACTAACCAAGAAGATAAGGTGACGTGCTCATTGGTGGAATAAGCTTAGCCAACCAAACTGGCTACCAGGATTGGTTTTCTTAAGGGCACCAACCGGAAGGAGCTGAACAAACCTAGAGGTAAGGTGAAATCGGGTCATTAAGCGACGCAGATTGAAGAAAGAAAAATAGGACTTCACATACACATCTTTGGGGTTTTGGGGGCAGGAGGGAGTACTTCTCATTCTAGGTTTGATTCTATAATTCCTTCCTATCCCTTCAAATTGCCGAAGTATTCCCGCCAATCCCCAAATGTCTTTCTTCATTTGATAGCTCGCTTTTCTTTCTACAACTGCATGAATTCAACCATAGAAGCACACGCGCCTGTTTCAAAAAAAAAAAAAAAAAACGAGAGTATCACAAAATGGGAGACCAACCACTATCTTTATCGCTCTCGCCACTACCCCGCCACCTCACCCGGTTCCTACGCCTTGGGACTACGAAGTGCTCTTCAGCGTATCCTCTGATTGTCTCCCTGAGCCTTTGCCATCTCCAGAAGCAATTGAGGCCTCGCCCTTCATTATAAAAAAATTGAGTGTGAGATGTACTAAACGGGTTGAAAGCTCATATGTTGTCAAATATGGAGCAGAAGTTGAACCAGTGGAAGCCGAGAATATGCGATTTGTGCAGCAGGCAAATGTAGCTGTTCCAACTGTCTATGCTGTCTACCAACGTGCGATAACACCAACAGCGAATATGACGTACATCATAATGGACGAAATCCCTGGAGATACACTGGAAGTTCTTTGGAAGTCACTAACCCCTGCCCAAAAGTCATCTATCACGGTGCAGCTTCAAAATGCATTCAAGGTATTACGAAGCATCCCTAGTCCAGGATACTTTGGCAGTTTGGGAAGGTTAAAGCTACAAGATGGGATTTTCTGGACACCGCAATATGACTCGACTATAAGCGGTCCTTTTGAAACAGAAGATCAACTGATCCATGGAATGCTTGAACGGCATATGCAGGATTGCGGTGATAGAGTTCGTCAGAAGACCGACTACTATAGACGTATCCTGCCTCGCTATGTGAGAGGAAATGGCGTCTCTGTATTCACACATAATGACCTCCAACGCAAGAATATTATCCTCCGACCAGACGGAGGCGTTGTAATTCTTGACTGGGCTGCCTCCGGCTGGTATCCCCAATACTGGGAGTATGCAACGACAATGCATGCCTGTGGATTATGGGAAGATGATTGGCATGTCTATGCAACAAAGATACTGGATGAATTCCCAAATGAGTACATGTGGATGAGAACACTGCGTCTGGAGATGTGGGGCTGAGAAACCAAGATAAAGCAGTAGGACTCACATGTAAAAGTCGAATAAAGGACCCCAATTGCAATGAACCCAGAACGAGCAGCGTAGCGGCTAATTTAAGAACTTAATTCCACATCTTATGGGTCTAATTGTTCTCTCCGCCTCATGTTTTGGGCATAAGACCCAAGAGACCCTCTAAGCGGTGAAGCGAGCCTGTTGCGATTAGCGTGAATTTCCCTGGTGTGGACATTTGTGCTCTTCTGGAGAGATGGCTGAGCAATGTCTCCACTTGCATTACTTGGAGTCTGGCTGGTATCTGCTAAAGAAACATCCTTTTGACTAAATAGCTACGCGCTGTCAGAATAACGCAACGTCACCCAAATACGTGGACAGGCGCTGAAAACATACATACATATATATATATATATATAGCCTGTAACTATCTTGACACAACTCTGGTCAACCGGCGCTTCTGTTGATACGCTTCACGCTCTGTTAAAAGAGATGCGGGTCGATTGCAAGTGCATTTACGCATTGGTACAGCCTTGGTGGGTGCCATTCAGGCAGATTGCATCTATTTCTTCTCCCAGCATTGTCTTACATGGGTAGTCAAGATCGGACTTTACTTCGAGCCACCTTGACAGCCTTTCAGGCTTTTAGTAGCTCGAATTTGCCTAATCTTTCAAGAAGTTCGCCAATGGTTCGGACGAGGTCAGCCCCTATGGGGGTTTGAGTGGGCATGTAAACACAGACTTCGCCCGGCTGTCTGCAATTGTTACACTCCACTCTCCGTTGCGGCGGACCCCTCTTTCGCGACATACCTAGGTCGATCCATTCTAGAAGTTCTGAGGAAGCAGGTGTTGTACGACAAAAAGTGAGACTGGGGATGGGTTGCTCGAGGCAGACTACACTAAGACAAGACTACGGAGCAGCGGAGATAGCTCACTCTGCACATCTTACATGCGAGACGACGTGACATGATTTCATCACCCTTTGCCACTAATTGTGAATGAGAATGTTATGTTGCCTGTGGGGAGGGAGAGCAGGGGCAAAACAACCTAGGAGCGTGAGCTTTAGATAAACAAGCTGAACGATTTCCCAACGATAAATGTAAGTAGGCGGACCAATCGACAAACCTTATCAATTCACCTCCCTAACTCACCGCCGCACTGACCATGAAGCCCCCTCCCTTGGAGGTGAGACTCTAAGGGGGCAGTTCGCATGTAGAGCACATATGCTGCATTATCAGTTGAGTTTACAATGTAGGGCGTTCTGGTTATGACAGCATATCAGATCTGCGACATCCTTAGTTGGTACGAATCCTGCTATAAACCGCACAGGGCTACAGGGGTCATAAATAGCGGAACCGTTTTCCATATCCTGATGACAAGCTACTTTGTGTGTCGCCGTTGGCTTATTGTTTTGCGTGCCGCTTATTCCCTTCTTCCTCCCCTTTAATGCAACGGCAAGTCTCGTCGTGTTAAGTGAAATAGTAACATTACGCAGTCTGCACACAATGTAACTCCATCATCATTTCGGCTCTTCCAATCTACCAAACCAACCTTCTCGGGTCAACCCCACTTCCTTTCCGGCCTTTCAAACCCCCGCCCTTTTCCATAATCCTCCAAACAGTCAGTAACTCAAGTTTTCAAGGCCTCTGCAGTCTTGGGCGCCTTCTCGACTGCTGTTGTCGCACTAAATGTTTTCAGCAGCCAATGGGCCCTGTTGACCATCCTCCCCAGAAGTGGTAAGTGGCACTTCCTTGGTACATAGGTTGGTTTCAAGCTCTCTCATTTAAAGTTGTATGCTGCTACTAATTATCCTTATACTTGATGTAAAATGCCAGTGTCTCGACATAATCCCAATCTTTCCTGTCGTTTTCGTCTCCGTTAATTCGTAATGCACGGGCTCTTACCTTGTATCTGCCCTCGGGCCAATATCTTCCATTACTCAATTTGACAGTGGTATAGAGTTCGTAGCCATCGCCTCCAAACCAACGTCAGGGCAACCCATTTAACTCACCAATGCTCGTGACTCCATCAACCTCTTCGGCCCAATCTGGTGGTGTCATTAGTGGCACCACATCGGCATGTAAGAGACTAGTGCCGAAAACAAAATAAGGTGAAAAGAACTCTGGAATGATTTCGTCCTCTTCTGGGCTGCCAGGTCTTGGCATGTAGAGCGTATAGTTTTCCGGGGCAAACTTGCTTGTTTCAGGAATGAAGATATTGAAATAACCAGGCATCAACGTGATGGCATCAGAAAGAGAACCACTTAGCCCCAAGTACGGAAGCGACAATGCGCTACCATCAGATCCATTAACGGCAACCCAACCAGACCATATAGGTAAACGCGCGATATCCAAGTCTTCTCTTGCAGGGGTTTTGCTCTAACTTCAATCATTATAGTTTCGCCTACATTTAGAGAAATTTGATCTTGGCTAAATAAGAGTTCAGCTGCATGCGAGCCTTCAATCTCTTGGAGGAAGGTTTGGGGCGTGAGGTTCTCGGTAAGTGAATAGAACGTAGCAGTGGATACGTGAGATATCCTATAAGATACTTTGTCCTCGCCCAGATTTGTAAGAGAGAACTGACGCGACTCCACAAAATGGGGCGTGTCATTGAAAGATAGACTTGAAGGATTTAGCAAGGTTGTAGCGTAAGCCGCATCGTAAGCTTGAATAAGCCCTGCACCCTGCTGGAAGGTAGGTGCGAGAAAGTTTCGAAGGGATATATAATCGTGAAAAGCTTGTGGTTTGGCTGTTGAAGAAAGCAGGTTCTCGATGAGTTCCGGATCAAGTGTCTTGCGAGCCTCCGCGATGAGTGCTATAACTCCAGTGACAAAAGCACTCGCTAGGCTAGCGCCTGTAAAGACCCCATATGAACTATAACCCGAATAATATACAGTCGTTATCACCCCAGCACCGGGCGCACCAAATTGGGGCTTTAGCTCCATTGAGAAGTTGGGGCCTTTAGAGCTGTAGTTGTCCACCGTACCGTTGACGTTCGGGTAATCGACAGTTTCGAGCACGAGTGGTGAGTAATCTCCTGCTGTCATTGCTACCGTTACCGTCTTTTCGGTTTGCAGTTGTGAAAACATCTTTTGCCCAGTGGAGACGCTGACAGCTCCAAGTCCCAGGAGTGTTTGCAGATCCTCAATGTCACTTCCATCCCAGTTTTGGACAGGATCGACTTCGGACCAAATAAGAATATATTTAGCACCGGCCTTGGCAGCTCTTATTAACTTCTCAAGAAGATCGCACTGCCCTTGTTTCAGGAAAACCACGTAAGATCCAAGGTTAGGCCGATCCTCTGGGTATGGATCACAGCCTACCGGCTCTAAGGTGCCCCTGAATGTAGGAGCCCATAGCGGCAACGATATCCCATTCCATAGGTCGGGTAACCCAGGAGCATAGCCGAAATCTTGGGGCTTCCCTCCATCTATTTTGTACTGGCATTTGAATAGGATCCGGGGTAGTTGTGGACAGTGAACATTGCTGCAGCCATGGAACCTTTTGCAGATGCGACAAGGCCAGAATTAAACTGTGCGTCTTGGCCGTTCATTCCATTGGCGGCAACACATGGGACACCTGCTGCCACTATGCGTGACACAACCATGTTGACTGGATCCTCCTCCCAGCCAGACTTCATTGTAAATACCCATGCGAATGCATTTGTGATGATGTCAGAACCGTCTTCATAGGCCTGGTTGTAAGCCGAGATGAGTATATCATTTGTTGTCCAGCCGAGACACCCAACAACACGGTAGCTGCCAAGAGTGACACCAGGGGCAATCCCTGTGAAACCCAGTTCATTTTCTTGAGCAGCTATGATACCGGCATGCTCTGTGCCCACATCCATGCAATCCATAGGATCAGGATCAGGAACAGGGTCATTCCAACCATCGAAAAAGTCTCCTACAAAATCAGTACCATACCCAACAAGGCAGCCTGGTCCAAAACAACCGCCTAAGGCGGGATGATAGTAGCCAATCTAGACAGCGCTCATATGAGCATTGATGATCTTGCAAGATTTTAGGGATGGTAACTTACACCACTATCAATTTGACCAATTTTGATGCCTTTACCAGTTAATCCTTGTGCATGTAGTTTGTCCACTTGGGCCATTACATGGGAGTTCTGAACATATTTTGGGACGTTGTCATCTCCACGGCCAGAAACGTTAGCAGAAAAGACGATGCCTGTATCGGCAGTAAAATTCTGGAAGTTCTGGAATGATCTCGCATGATCAGTAGGATCTTTCATGCTGTATGCCACGACCGGCCACATATTCCGTATGCCAGGCATCGACGCAATATTTGTAGCGTCTGTATGGACCGTTGTGGAGTTTGCAGAGTTGAGTTGGATTGAAACCCCTTGAAAAGCCTGTAGTCAATTTCAATGCGGATAGTAGCCATGGCTGCGACCTTTCCAATAAGTTCCTGAGTGTTCTTATGGATACATCTAATTAATGACGTAAACTGGCATCTTTCATTTATAGATGACTTACCACGGCATCTTCGAACTCAAGAATATAAGCACCCAGGATGTGGTGACCGCTTTGCTTCCGGCTTGAAGAGTTTCCGTCGCTAGGTCTCGTCTTGGCTGAGACGGATCTAGCAACCAGCAACGTCAATAATAACTGATACAGGCGCATCTTGGTAAAAATATGTAGATGACTCAAACACAGGGCAAAGACTATTCTTCAGAATCCCGGAAGACCTGTACTACTGATATAGAACCAGAAACCAGCTTTACTCTTTGCTTGGAGTGCGTAAGACTATCTTATAGATATTTATGGATTCTACGGAGTCTACCAGACCCGCTCTTGGAGACTGATATGGCTTGTGGTTCCAATGCAACATCATATTTTTGCGAATGGCGTCGGCAGTTATTCGCAGCCGGCTATTTCAGACTGATTAAGCAGGTGCGAAACGATAAAAGGTAGACTACGCTCACAAAGACAGCCCATTGGACTTTAACAGGCTCTTAGTCTGACAATCTAGTAAGAAAAAGGGCGTCAGGCACTCTGCCTAAACGTTCCGATTGGCTAGTAGCTTTTGCTGTCTCGCACGTATTGCAGCTGCACGTCAGTTTCCGGAATTTGATAGCCGACTGTAGCATCGAAGTTTTTGCGTGATTATGACGCTGTTCTTCGCCGATCTAGTAACTACCTTTTTGCTTTCCAGTTGCTAGTCGTTCAATCTTGGCGTAGATAAAACTAAGACTTGAACGGGTTCTGGTTAAAGCAAAGTTCTCAGATACATGAACTCGAGGATCGGGATGTTCACTACAGTTCTAATCAAGTTTGAAGTGGTAGTCGCGATAAAACCAAAGCCCGTTATTATAAGGCCGAGATGGATAGTATTAGTATATTTACTCGATAAACAGGATTGAAGACGTTGACAAATCTACTCGGAATGCATGCAACGTGTGATTGCAGCATCATTATATTAAACCACATTACCAGATCGGTGATACTCCGGTAGCCGTCTGTATTACTTAAAACGTCTCTGCGTTGAGGCAAAATAAGCTATTTTCTATTTTACAATGGATACTATTGTCTTTAGCCTTGTGAAGTAACCTTCACATCTGACTTCAATAAAACGTCAAGTAATACCGTAGTTATTAGAATAAAATTGCCTCTCCATTTATAATCAGCATACAGAACTGAAATTATTTCTCCGCTCAGGCAATAAGCCAATACTGTCACAATACCTCCTTTTAACTCGGGCGGTCTATCTCCTTCCTTACTGCAACACTCTGACTGAAGATTTTAAGTGACCATTCTAGACAATCTTTGGCATAGTGAAACGCAATTGATGAACTAATCCAGTCTTTGAGTTATCTTTTACTGCTCTCTCTAATCGATTATATTAAATAAATAAATCTGCCATGCTGTTCGTATTGAATAATAGTTCTGTATTCTCAACTCCAACCAGGCTCTTTGATTCCAAGTGGCACACTTAGTATGTTAATTATACAATTTTATATCTACACTGAACAACGTCAAACCTATATAAGCTAAGGAACCCAGAAAATGTTGATGACTAGTCAACAAGCACCTAAAACTATTGAGGGTAACCAGTAAGGATCTATAAGTGACGCAGAAGGAGCAACAGTATTTCTGGACTCCAGATACACACGCCATGCCGCGTTAGGCCTGATAGGAGGCTAAAGCTTCTATCGCAGAGTTTCCAAATGAAAACTACTATCAAGAATACATCACATGTGAAGACAGTATAGTAAACGATGGGACAAGTTGTATTTTGTAATAGCCGACAGTTTACTGATCTCATCACCTTGCATTTACTGAGTATTGCGGTCGGCGTCTAAGCATTTGCATAAGAAGCATTGTTGAAGGTGGATATGGGACAGGCATTATCCTGAAAAGGGTTCTTTATAGAGAAAAAGTAAAGATTAAGGGGCCAAGTAATTCAAGACACTCCTCGGTCAATATCAGGCTATACACTATTCTACATGGTGATGTTTGAGGAGGTTTTGAATTCAAGCCGAGCATTCCTGTAATAGCTGAAAATTTGTGCTATATCACCGAGCTTTGAGAAGATGGAAAAGGCCCCGTGCTTTGGCTGGAATGCCAAGTGTCCGAACACCTTAACGCGGAGGCATATATACTGCCCTCTCATAATCAAGAAAGTTCCCTCATAGTTCAACGCCATGGAAGCTCTAAAGCGGCAAGTTTGCTACAATAACACTTATGCTGTACTATATGCCGTACCACGCCCACACTTTAGCCCTCCTGGCAATAAGTCGACCCACAGCAGTGATATTGACAACCTTAATAATGTCGATGACGGCAACATTCATGCCAGAGTCACAACGAATCCAATGAAGTAGTTCCACCCCATCAGCGAGTCCGTGCCATAATCAGCCTTGGAGATTGGGAACTACTTCTATAATTTGAGACATTTGTAGCCATTACGGGTTTCAGGGTTAATCTTGGTCGTAATGATAACATCCTGGGGCCATTACTACGCGAATTCTCCAGTCACTTGGATTCTTAGTCATAATGGCCCTATATTGATCGCAGAACTCATATTCCACTTCAATTAATGCTAATGGGTACTGCTGTCCACCCTCTAGGTGGACCTTGAACTTGAATTATTCCATCTCCAGTGTGATGTAGTTTTAAAGCCACGAGATCATGAGCGCTATGGTTGAGAATCTGCTACTGCATTGTTTGAAGCTTAAACATCTCTCAATACTACAGGTATCAATACTTTGCTTAGCGTCCTCCTGCAACCACTTTTTACTATTGCTAAGTTTGATAGGGAATCGACGCAAGGCCACGATACCTGTGACTCCGTTGACCTCTTTGACTCTCCAGTGCATTACCTGGGCAGATACATGCAGGAGTAGGGATCCATTTGACTGGCGGCCAGAACAGATGGAGAGACTCTCAGGTAAAGTTTAGCCATTTGCATATACAACGATTGCGAAGTTTTTCAATAGATTCAGCTTAAGCCCGCAGCAATCACATTCTCCCTAGGTTCCATATAGACCCTGTGGTTTAACAAGTTCATGTCGTGAGACAGAGCATGTCACTCATGATAAACTTACCTTAGATGATTCTGCTAACCTCATCTACCCAGAATCACGAGAGCAGCATGACACTAGTTCCGCGTGAATGTACGATCTTTCGGTCCAATGATAAGGCCTCTGAGAACGAATCGGGAAAGCCGCCATTCTGACCTCTGGTGTTTGCCTCCGTTGTCAAACTTTTGATCTGTGGGCGGCTCATCCGCCGGTGGGTGCATCAAGGTACCAATGCCTCAAAGTATATACAGCTTCGCAGCTCAGCATGCACCGTGACGGCTTCAGGACCTATGTGTGGTAGCAGCTCTATTCCTAGAAGTATTCATGTGACTCACGCCGGCTCAAGGAAGTTGCCCAACAGGACCATACTTGACCTAAACATCTTAGTTGGTAGCAATCACTATATACAAGAACTCCTGGTCCCAGCCCAGGATGAATTATTCTCAAGAATGCATTCCCTAGTATTCCCGAATTGTCAGTAGGTCGTGCGCGCATTATAGATGCCTGTGAACTTGTCTGGCTCACCTGTCACCACCATCTCCTAGCCACTAGCTTCATCACCTCGTGGTTTGTGGCTGGTCTGCTTATAGCACGCAACGATGCCAAGGCAAAGCACATAATCCGGGCTATAGGAACGTCTTTTTTGGAGAAGGGCAACCACTTCGTAGCCAAATATCTCAAGGATGACGCAAGCCAGAAGCCTACCATCTACGGCAGCTACAAGGAAGTCTAGAACGACCCTGACGTGGACTGTGTCTATGTTAGCACCCCACACGGGTCTCACAAGCGTGAATGTCTTAAAGCAATCGCTGCTGGCAAGTGCATTCTCTGGGAGAAGGCCTTCACACTGAATACCGCTGAAGCCAAAGAAATCTTTGAGCAGCGAAGCAGAAAGGAGTGTACGTCGCGGAGGCCGCGTGGCTGCGCCATCGGCCAATGATTGCTGAATTGAGGAAGATCCTGTACGAGGAAAAGGCAATTGGCGACGTATTCGGAGCAATTTCGGAATTCTAACTAGATATTGACGTTTCTAGCCTACCTTCTACCTCTCACTATAACAACGTTGATATCGGGGCTGGCTCCTTGCTAGATATTGGTATCTACTTCCTCACATAGGCCATCTTAAGTTTGAGTCCCAGGCTCCTGCGCCTAGGCCGATGCCAAGGATCTTAGCCGCGCAGTCATTTGTAAATGGATTTGAGGCTACTACAAGTATTTTCATGCACTATGCCGAAAGCTGTCTCCAGGGTGTGGTGACCTCTACAGCCGAGAAGAAAAATGGCGCGTCTAACATCATCGCCATTGTTGTTGGAAAGAACGGGTTCATTGAAGTCGACAGTTCTGAGCCTTCTCATCCGCGATCCTTCACGGTTTACCCCAAGTGGACAGGTGACGAGAAGCCGGAGGGCAAGAAGTATGATTTCGCAAGGCCACAACAAGGCTTAATCTACGAAGCAGATAATGTTCTCAGAATAGGAGTTGCACACAGTCATCGCTTAACCTTGACATTTCAATCTATCAACTAAAGTTATATCCATCATTTATACCTGCCTCCTCCCGGCTGTGGTTGGGGTCCAGTGCTCTTAGTACTAGATAAATTTTCTAATGTTTGATTTGAAACCGTGGGTTTGTCCGCAGACTTTCACCGTAAAACCAGAAGAAAGGAGGAATGTCACAACCAAACAGACCAATGAACGCCGGAATATGGTCACATCTCCATCCCAATTTTCTGTACATATGCAATGTGCATAATGGAAATGTTGGAGCAAATACTGATCGAGATACGGTAATCGCAGCCGTAGCATCGCAAGAGATACCTTCATCAGTCTTCCCTGTCAAATCTGACAACCTGTTTGCCTCCTGTAACCTGGCCTGCCCGCAATTTATTCAACCCCTCCAGCACGCCATCGAAGCCGTTCTTCAGCGCAATGGTCGGGATAGGCTTCAATACATGTATGATTTGTGGCAGAGTTTCGTAAAAGCGAACAAGGGCAGCACGATCCTGTGGCCTGGCTTCAAATTTGGGACCAATCGGTGGCAGCCACTGGAATTGGTGTCCGAAAGCTGTGTAAGACATCACAAGTTCATATGTTACACCAGGAGTGCTGGACTTGCCGTTAGGCAATAGCGTAACCACCTTGCCGCCACTGGGTTTGAGCACTGCAGCGCAGATGGATGTTGAATTGCCTTCAGAGAAGCAATCCACCCCTTTGTGATCTTGGGATACTCTTTGATGATATCTGATACGACGGTTGGTGATTTATAGTCGAATACAGCATCAGCGCCAAAACCATCAGTTAACAGAAAAAGTTGTAATACCAACCATGTTGCCGAGATCCGACTGGGTAGGATCCGCAATTCAGTTTAACCGGGATACACCATCAGCCTTGTAATGTTTACACCATACAGTGAGTCAAGTAAGAAGAACATAGAATTAAAGGCAATAATGAGCCCAGAATGCAAACACAGAGTTTAGTTTAGTTCTCCAAATGAATCAAACGATCTAATAAATTCAAGAGCGCCTTATCAAAGTGGATCGCCCGAACAGCTTTCTTTCTCTTTCTTCAAAAATAAAAAGGCAAGTAAAAGGTAAGAAACCAGAGCCAGACTTTGATCACTTTCTTAGGATGTTTATCTGATAGCAATTGCCTGCAAAATCAAAACTGTGACAGTTAAATGACAAACAACAAACGTCCAAAGTCTGGGAATAAGAGGCGCAGTCATTCATAGTTTCACAGACAAAGTTTAAGAGCTCACCGTAACACCGGAAACAAAATGTCACATGCCAAGAATAAGAACAGTTGAGAAAGGACAGTTTGCAAGATGCCTTGTTTATATAGAAGCTTCTTCAAAGATGAATAATGATAAAGAAATAGAATCAGGGAGCACTCAGACCCCCATGGCTTTAATAGGGAACGGTGGCTTGTGGCATAACAACAGTAGTTGCTCACTAATCCATCTCGAGTATTGATCAGAATTTTGCTAAAGCCACCTAGATGAGTGCCTTTGTTAGCCGCTATTTACGGAGCAACTATCACGCCGAGGAATCTCAAATGGGTTTTGATTCGCCAACTTCCGGCAACTTATATCAATGACCGCCAATTGACCGCCAATTGACCGCCGGTTGACCGCTAATTGACCGCTAATTGACCGCTAATTTCCGTAAACATCCGCAAACCCCGCCGTGCGGACTTTCGGAAATGGCAGGTTAGAAAAGCATTGTTAATGGCCTCAAAAGGAAAAACTTTCATAAGATCAGTATATACAGGTAAAAAATTGGCTTGTATTCCAAACCAATTCAAATCATGTTCAGCTCATCAACACGATCAATCCTAATCACCGGGTGCGTATCAAAGGCCCTATATTTTGCTGCCTCTGTCTTTTAACCTTTCTTTAGGTGTTCCCAGGGCAGTGCCGGCAATGCGTTGGCTTTGGAGTTTGCTGCTCAAGGCTTTCGTGTCTTTGCCACCGCGCGTTCACTGAATACACTTAGTAACTTGAGTGAGAAAGGCATTGAGACCCTTGCTCTCGATGTGACCAAGCCCGAAAGCATTGCCAACCTCAAAAATGAAATTGCCACCCGCACAGGAGGATCTCTGAATGTCCTTTTAACAATGCGGGTGCTTGTAAGTTGCCCCTTCTCGCTGGGATTTATTCTGCTGACTATTGATATTTGGTTCCAAGTGTACGAAGCGCCTGCCATTGAGGCCGATCCTGCTCGTGTTCGCACTCTGTTTGACACGAATGTGTTTGGCCTGATGGAAATGGTTACAGCCTTCACCCCCTTCTCCTTTGTTCAGTTTCCAAAAACCATGCGCCAACTATCGTCAATGTTGCCTCAATCTTAGCGACAGTCCCAAGCCCCTTCACCTCCGCTTATAACGCGACCAAGGCGGCGGTAGTAGCCTACTCGGATACCCTTCGACTTGAAGTTCGCCTACTAGGCCTGAAGGTCGTGACGCTTCACATGGGAGAAGTATCTACCCCTTGATGGCGACCGCCAACATCAATTTTGGAGCTGAAAGCATTTATCGTGACGCGGAGACCACCGTGAAACAAAGAACTACTAGCCATTTAGATAAAACAATGTCACCGGAGCGATTCGCTCGAGAGGTGGTTAGCGAAATTATTAGTGGAAAACAACTTTTCCTCTGGAAAGGTACTAACGCATTTCTAGTATGGCTACTAAATGCACTTGGATCCAGGACTGTTTTTGATAGTACGGTCATTCAAGAGGTTGGGTTGGATGATAAGAAGACCCAGGCAAGCGTGTATAAACGAGGTCAGGAGATCGCTCGGAAGAAGGCCAGAGTATAATGGTACCGTGTAAGGGCGAAATGGTGTTTCAGGAGTAATGCTTTGGTAGTTTTTGACATTTTCGCGGCTGGGTTGTGTGCATTACTCACATGTCCAATTTGTTTTTGTAACTCTACACTTACTGTGGACTATGGGTGCGATGGTCGCGAGTTCGTAACTAAAGCTACTCTCAGAGGATATCGGATTGAAAAAGCTGGCTCTAGCTTTCATTCCAAAATTTATCAGTGCATTTGCTAATCCGTACTTACCCTGCATAACCAGAAATACTAAGTATCACCTGCCACGAATCTAGAACTAGTATCTACAGGCGGGAAATCCTATGTACGATGTTTTCATATACTTTGATATTGTATATATTTATACGCATTACTTTAAGTAGTTATAGATCCCTCCTACAATTATACCTCACTATATCTAGCATTTCCAAGGCTTTACTCTGGTCCTAGAAGTGGAAGAGATACATATAGCGCCCCCTTGCCAGAGACGAGTTACTCTTCGTCGTTTCTCCCCGTCTGTGCAGTAGGCCCGCTTTAGGTGAGGATACCATCGACGTTTCGCTAACGTCGATGTCTTCGAGTGTAGGGGCGGTGGGGTCGCCGATCCTACCTAGGTAGGAGGGGAAGGGCCACCAAACATATATCTCACATAGAACTTCATACACTATGCATAACAACCCCCTTAACCCGGCTAGCACACCTAGCACTGCAGGATGTCACGAGGACAATCACTAAAGAGTTTTCAGATAAGTTCAGTACCCTCTCCCCTTCCATCTCACACCCCATGGGATTGTCTTGACTGCTCCGATTTTATTGCCAAGTCATCCGGATTGAGACGGTCTTGTCAATAACGCTATTGCATCGTCTACGCTGCCGAGACAAGTCCGTCGACCTTGCTTCAGTCGCGTCTATGGCACGCTCGGTTGTAGAAATTGTCGAAACAGCTAGTTTTTGAATAGAGGATTATGACTAGTTGGTATCAGGGACTGGAACCGAGGAGGCGCTAGGCGTCGGGTTGGAGCCCTGGCTATCCCTTGATCTTGAGTTAGAAGGCAGGGAAACTGCGCTGCGTACACTGGAATGTTATATCGCGATTGAGGCCCAGCAGGTAGATTATAGGTAGGATGGTTTTGTCGACGAGGATCTTAGAGTGAGGAGTGTAAGAAGTAAGCAACCGTGTTGGTGGTGACTCCCGGACACCGAGATCTCTATGTGGGCCGACACGATGGGACAGTACATCTGGCTGCATTGTAGCCTCGGGTGCCGAGCACCTGATTGCGACAAATGTCACTGGGGCATTCGTACTGTAGCAATGCCTTTTGCCTTACGAGGAGTTTCTGGAACGTAGATGATGCCATTAAGAATGCAAGCCGTGTAAGCAGACACAGCGCAATACTGGCTTCTATGTGTGTGGAACTGGAGCAACAATGTTGAGTTGATAAACTCAACATGTAAATCCGCAGCGTCGCATGCGCAGCGTGTCCCTATTGAAGCCGTGCCCTTTCCTACTACCTAGGTAAGTAATGCCTACCGCTACCAACAGACACCGGAATAGTGACTCAGCCAAGCCACGCCGGGCACCGATGATAGATTAAACCCCAGTCGCTTCCGATCCTGCGTGGTTGTGAAGAGTGCAAAGTTGCAAATCCGTACCATCCATTCTCCTCTAAATTTTCACCCTCAACTTGGATTGGCTATCGCCTCAGATTGCTGCCACCATGTCCGCTCCGATTGATTTTGTTCCTAAGCAATGCATGCCCTTTGACGAGGCCCTGTTCAAAATCATTGGGGCAGATGAAACTCTTTTCATTGCTAAATACGAAATGACCCTTCTGCCCATGTTCCCCGCCGACTCCATCATCCACGATGCCGCGTGCGGGCTTGGTGCGGTCACAGAAGCACTGCTAAGAACCTCGCCACCTGACACCATCAAGATCAAGGCGACCGACATTGCGCCGCCAATGACCCAGATATACAACCAAATCGCCGAGAGCAGTGGCTGGCCCGCAAAAGCCATTGCCATGGACGCACAAAACTTGACGTTTCCTAATGACTACTTTACGCATACATTCCTATCCTTCGGACTGCCTATCATCAAGGACCCTGTTCTCGCCGCGAAGGAAATATACCGGACTATGAAGCCTGGAGGCACTGCAGTGACCGCCTTTTGGCTGCAGATTCCTCAAGGCGAGTCCGCTGGGGAGACTCGACGGGCTGTATGGGGCCCGAAAGCGAAGCTAGCAACCGAGCCTAAACCAGAGCATACAGATCCTAATTTTCTGCGTAGCCTTCTTGTTAAGGGTGGTTTTGAGTACGAAGATGTAGAGCTGTACCAAGAGGAAGCATATTTGCTTGTCAAAGATCTCCATGAATTTGCCACGGCTATATGGAGCGCAATTGGCATGCCACCGGGCGGCTGGTTGCAACAGGATGAGGATCTTTGGGATACTGCTGTTGCGAAGTATAAAGAGATTCTCCAGGACAAGGAAGGATTTTCCAGAGACGAGGATGGGAAAATTACGCTCACTGCCATCGCACAAGTGGCTATTGTTAAGAAGACTGTTAAGACCTGCTGAGGGATTACCAGGAGTCCATAGGGAATCTGAGCTTAATCGTCGCCTCCCTAGTTTGCGGCAGTGTCTCGGTGTGATAGAAAATCAAGAGTGCTGTGCCCACATCCGAACGAAAATCAGGCTTTTGCTTGTCTCTTTGGATTTACCAGCGACGTAAGCGAGCCTAATTTGATTAGCTGAAGATACATGCTTCACAAAAGGCCAAGGGCTGGTTTGATCATCTTATGGTCCAGATAGATGGGTAGGGGATGAAAAACTTCGACAATCAAGTAAACCATTATTCTCTTAACGTCGAGTGGGTGGAAAGGTCTCTCATCAATGGTCATCCAAGTCCGGCATGTACGGAAAACACCACGCTACAGCCGAGCCTACTCAAGTGGGTCGTGTAGAACCAAGCACCTCACCTCTACATTCTCCTGGGCTCCGCATCTACGGGTGTGTCTGGGTGCTTAAAAGCTGCGTGAGGACTAGCTGTCATGGTCTTATTTACGCATCTTCACCTTATGATATTGGCAAGCAAAGTGGGGAGTGACGAACCGTCTGCAGCTCCTCGCGACCCCAATTATCCCATATCTTCAGCATCGTCACTTCATCTGTGCGGTGTTTGCCAAGATACCACCATTTATGCCCTCCTGTATGCTCAAGGATGATGGTCTGGCCGCGCTCCTCCCACTCTCTGTGCCAGAGATTCGTTGTGTGGACATGCTCTGGGCCCAATGACGTAAAGTCCATTTGCGCCTTGGACCAGTCCACGGCAGTCCTATTCAAGAGTCACCAAACACTGGGAGCTCCATCAACAATTACAATGAGCTTATAATGAGCGAAGAAACATACTTTATCATCTGCACTCGTCCTTTGATGATGGCATCACAATCCTCGTCTGCCCCAAGGTTTTGCTTTAATCGGCGCAGTGCCCATTTGCCTGGCCTGCGGTTCTTCAGATGGATTTTCTCATTGCTAACGAATGACTCACTGGTAACAATGCACCCTTACACGATCCATCGTTAGCATCACATCTCATAGGGGAACGAGGGTATCTAACTCACGACTGTCCCTGATTGCTCTTCTCCGTCTTTGCTCTCCGTCTTGTTTCGGTTGGGATCTTGCATTTGCATTGTATGATCGAAAATGATTACCCGTTAGGCTCCCGTTTCTTCATAAACCAAAGCCTCGACGTGGAGATAATAGTCTTTCTGCACCAATTCTGTTTTCCACGTTCGGATGGCTTCCAGCAGCTCCGTCGTCGGTCCACCTGCATCATTCACATATGCAAATAAATTCTCGTATAGACTGAAGTCAAGCTTTCTATCCAAAGTATTAGACACAACCACGTCGCTTTCTTCCATTTTGAAGTTGATCGCGTCCGTGCCAGGATTGGGTACATTTCGGACAAACTGGCTTCCCTTGGTCCTCTCTCATGGTTCGATAAAAGTCATAGTAGTATCCACTTGAGCCACTTGTATGGCGTGATTTCCGTTGGTTGCTGTGTTCGTGGGCGTCCCAACAGGGGCGTCGGCATCATAAATACCGCCGGACGTTTCATTGGAAGCAATGGACTGAGTCGCGTCGGCTTCAGTAGCTCGAGTATCCGTATCCTATACCGCTTCCCGGACTGGTCGAAGTTCGATGGCACATGACCAGGCATTTCTCAACGAGTAGATGTGCTCAGTCTTCCACCCAGTGAGGCCCGCAACCCTCTTTTATTCCGCCTCTGTTCTTTCTTGGTCGTTGACAGCAATCCACATGTTGAGGTCTGCGCATCTGCTGAGCCGTGACGAATATCCATTTTCGAGAACAGATTCAACGGCCTGGTGCCAGCAATGCCTGCCAGGGTATGGCGTTTAAGTTTTTATAATCTTATAATTGGACATTATAAATAATTATTGATTTTATTCCTATAAAAATCAAAATCTATTCAAATAAAAATTAAGCAAGTTATAGTTACATTACCATAAGAGGGACTTCGTATATGTTATATTAATGTTAGCTATTTATAGAGAATAGTTAGTTATTCATTACAGGATATGATAGTATTAAGCTTTATTTAACGTCAAGGTAGTCAATCAGCCCCATCCTTCTTGTAATAAGTTCAGTATGACGTATATATGTAGAGAACAATAACGTGGCTAATATTATATCCAGCACCATTCAGTGACTCTCAGTCTTCGTGATTGTTTTATCGGGCAGACAGGACCATGCAAACGTGCCAATGGCGCTAACCAAGATAACAATAGTAAGAATTGCGGCACCAACCCGATCACCAGTCGTTATTGGCCTCGGGGTTCCGGTAATCCGGTGTTGCTGTTGAGGCCGGCATTAGGATCACCCACGGAAGTACCGCCAGTGCTGTTCGTTACAGGAGCCTTCTCTTGTTTGACAAGCAGAGCCGATACGGCCGCCAGCACATTCATAGCTTCTCCTGCGCCTGTTGTGTGATCTTTGTCCCTATTTGGGTGAAAGAACTTGCCGCTCTCCCAACGTAAGCCGCACATTCGGCCGGTCTCACCTCCTGTGCACTGTTTGATTGCAGCCTCAGCAGAGGATCGTAGCACAGGGAGGACTTTTCTCCAAAACTCTCAGGCATAAGTAGTGTGGCTTGGGCGAGCCAACGATGTAAGTAGCCTTTAAAAGTAACCATATCTCGACTGCAAGAAATCGAGTCCTCGCATTGGTATTCTTTGGCAATTTCTTTAGGGAAAAATCGTTCAAGAGTTGTATTAAGAAGCTTGTTAGCGCGATCTTCCCATTTTTTATCCTTTGTCTAACAATATCTTAGCAAACCTGAAAATCATACTATTCTATGACATCGGAGCAGATGCTATGTGACTTACAAAATCATACAGATACGCTGCACCCTGGATTAAAATAGCAGGATTATAAGAGTAGGTCTGCTTCACAATATCTGTGCAATTAGCATAATCATGGCCTCCATCATAAACCAGCCATGTATCATGGTTAATATAGTTGACATCCCACAGCCAATTCCATGTCCTCTCAGCATGCTCTGCATATGTTTTGTTGCCAGTGTAGCGGGCTAGGCGGGCACCAATATTGAAAAAGCATCCATTGGCAATGGCTATGAATTGAAGAAAATATTAGTTTTAGCGCAATATTCAAGTTAATGTACTCACTGTTCTTATAGACGTAGCCGCCATTTAATTTCGGAATCTGCCACCTCATCCCACCTCCACACGTGGAATCATGTCGTTCGGGGCTGGCCATCGTAACCCAAACAGCCTGTGCCAATGCTAGCCACTGAGGTTGGTCCCGTGGTGGATTAGGGAAGTTGACCTCAGCAGCAAGCATTGCTGACATACCCCAAAAGCCTTGGTCGTCATTTCCGAGGGACGCCCTATGATCATCTGGTTGATAGTCCCGATGAGGCCCTGATTGGAAAATTAGGCCCTCCGTCACTTCTTTGTTGTACGTGTCATCTCCCGTATAATGCCAATAGTCAATATAGGTACCCATCATGGCCCCTCCCTGCCACCAATAGTAATCGCCTTTGTATTCGAGGGGTGGACCTGGTAAGATCCCAGGCTGCTTCCCATCCCATTCCACATCATAAAATGCCCACAAGTCGGCTGCGAGAGTTTTGGCTGTCGCCTTGATATCATCTAGAAGAAGCACACTTCAGCAGGACGACGAGCAGTGCGCGGTGTGCGGATTACTCTGGACTTACTGTCGGTTTCTACACTATAACTGTTCTCGCCGTTAACCACAGATAGAAACAAGCTGAACCAAGCTACACCAGCCAGGGTAAAGGATGGCTTGCCAACTGAGGGAGCACAAGCATGATGCTGTGAGAAAGAAACGAAAGGCGCTTTTAGCAGTCAGAAGTGAGCGAGCTAAAGGTCAAGTCAACTGCAGTGATTGCAGCAGATCTAACCAACACCTAGGAAATTATATATTTTATTCCCTAAGCGTTGGACAAAAACAGGAAAGCGTGCATTCTGCATGCCAAGTGGAAAAAGGCTCCCCCTGATGCTTACCCTGCCTTTGGTCACCTATCTACCAAGGACAGAATGCGCCCATGGTAGCCGAAAAGAGACGAATTTAATTAAAGAAGTATCATACGGTTTCTCTCGGTCCTGAGCATCCTCTTGAAGCATTTACCGGTTTTCTCATGGCCTATCACAGCGCAATGACATCCTTGTCCTTGATGGGCTAGGATATGGGGAGATGACGTGGACTTAGACGAGCGCACAACTTTGTGCCCTTGCATGCTTATTGATATTGGAGCATTCTCGCATCGTGACCGCAGGTACCCGCTGCCATGCGGTGTGAAAAGCTGCGTGGGGAGCGGTTAGTCTGGATTTAGCTATGGCCAGGGTACATCTCACTTGTGGATATAATGCCAAGACTGTTTTGCATACGGGGCTTGCCTGATCTCGGGGCCACTCTATTTGGGCAGGTGGCGATACCAAATCTCAAGGTAAGCAGAGCCGAAGGACTCGTCACCCTAATTTGCTTCAACGAGTGACCGGAAATGGCTTGGCGTTGTTTTAAGCTTTGAGATTGAGGCTCTACAAAAGGTGCTACTCACACACGTCGAGAAAGACAGGATCCACTACCAGCCTTTTGTTGAAGTTTGGACAGGGGCAAATGATCCATCATTAACTTCTGACAGCTAAATTCTTGAGCGCAGCTGTACGGTTAAAGTAGAAAAAGACATGAGTCAAGGCTATTTAACTTACGAGCATTTGTGCGTCTAACGAATTGTCCCACCGATGGAGTGCTCACAGGTCGGCAACACCCAGCAGGTGTAAAGATAATGTGATCGTGTTTCACATCTGGCTCTTGGCTGAGTTAGCGAGGCTGAGTCAGTGAGGCTGAGTCGCAGCATTCGGCCGCGCGTCCAGTCGGTTATTGCCTAAATGAGTTGAAGGCTGCATATCGTCCATTTCATGTGGTAGTGCTGATAATGGAAACCAATCTTTGATAAGTTTCTTAAAGCATGCTAGGAATCTGACATGGTAAGAATTCAAAAGTCCCAACAGCCTAACTTGTGCTGACTACGGACGACGAGATATCATTTTCGTGAGCGCAACTGATGGTGCTCCAAGTATAGGTTAAGCCAGCATGAGTAACATGTCTAGACGATCCACCACTTTCACTTGGCGCCGGCCCAAAAAGCATTAGGAGGATAGAGTCCCTCCTCTCGCAATAACGTCTACTGTTGGGAGATTACTGATACGGGTTCAATGAGGATCTCACGAGTGATTTCAGTTTACATGCTCTTAAATGCCCTGTTGACCAGTCACACAGTGAAGCTCATTTTGCGAAGGAGCAGGAACCACTGAGGCAAAGGTGCCAGCGTGTTTGTCACCGAAGAACAAATTGTTTCCACAACGAGTAAGGTTTTGGAGTGAAGTATAAATGCCCCGCTGATGCCGCATCCACAACACGATGAAACGGATCATGGTTCCCACTGATCCGTCCACAGAGGCATAGAGAAGTATGTTGGATGCACGCCAATAGGGACGGATGTGGGCAGCACAGCTAACCTCATGGAGGCCTGTGCCAGCAACTGTTATTGCAGTTACTACAAAGCCAACGAACATAAAGCTAGCCTTCTCAAATGGGACAGTCTTAAAAGAAGCATCAAAGTTGGCAGGAACATGAGAACGTCGGACATTTCACACAAGTGTTGGAGCCCCAGTTCTGATGATGCTGTTCTATGGCTGCTTGACTGTAAATGAAGGCAGTATACTGCTAAAGCCCCAGCTCGCCATGGCGAGTACAGACTTAAGTTCCTCAGCCTTAGATAAACAATCCTGGCCTGTAGGATTGGAGTTTCCAGACCTCAAAAATAGGCTCAAAACAACCCTTAAACCCCAGAAAACCCCATATTATCGCATATTATCTGTTTCAATATCTCTCCAGCAACCCAATTCTGAGATAACGGGACTTCAGGAGTTTTGTATAACACAATGCCAGTTGCATTGTTAGAGTAACTAGAGTTCTATGCTTAACAATGCGGAGCCCAATTAATAACAAGGAGTCAATCCTCGGATATCATAAGTCTTCCCTCACTTTAAAGGCCTGATTTATGCAGCACAAAGCACTTGCCCAAGGTCCAGGTCACAGTTGGGGTTAAGCTGCGGATTCAGGGCCCTAAATTGAGCTTCTGCGAGACCGTTGCCACTCCATATATTGTAGCAAGTATCACCGCTAATGACTGTATAGCTCTTCTTGCATGCCGCCGCCGCCGTAGTTGTGGACCTGGAAGTTGTTGTCGTCTTTGTCGATGATGTTGGCGCTTGAGTTGTGGCAGCTCCTGACCTCCAGCATACAAGGTCTGGCCAACGTCAAGATCGCAGTCCGCGCTCAGCGTCGAGATAGCGCAGAATACGCCTAGATAACACTGAGAAAAGAACGCTGTTAGGCATGTCGAGTAATGCTTTTCCACAATTCGCATCAATTTGACCTGCTCTGACCTCTAACACACCGCACTATCAGATTAGCTGGGAGACTGTCACAATGTCTAATATCGGGCGACCATCCATGCATACTTACCAACACAGTATTTTCCGGAACTAATCCCCATCAAGCACATGGCATTGAAGTAATCTCAAATTGGGTCACCCTATCATGAACTTGGCAGTCCATCGGAGATATCGGCAGTGCCGCATTGGGCTCACATGCCTCTGCTATAGCTCTCGAGGGACGAACGACATGTTGAGGAGCAGAATTACGCGATGCCTTGGTTGTTTCTCCATGGCGCAAACGAGCCTCGCATACATGACAGCTGGGACTTGCAGGTGAAGGTCGTGTTTAGCTCAGCCGCGCAGGCGGCAGAAGTGGTCGTGCTATTTCCAAAGGAATTGTCCACGTCAACGATGTCCTCACCCATGTAGGGGAACGGGGCAAAGTCGGCGGTGGAGGCGCCAAGTAACAGAATCAGAAGCAGCAAATGCATGATGACTGAAGATACGAACATCCGCGAGGAAGGAAATTTCCAATGTTCCACAAATAGCTCACATTCTCACTGTAGAGACAGCGCACTCAAATCATCCACAATAATGTCAGTCTTCCTTGAGCTACTAAATACTGGTACATCTATCATCAGCTATTTTACTAGCTACCTAAAGTCACTAGTTTTTTCTCGGTTGCAATTGGATCAGATCCATGTTTGATACCTAAATGGAGGCTTACCACATTCAATAAGATTCTTGTTTGTGTCCATAAATGTAGACCTTAGTTATTTACTCTAAAGATGTGTTATTTATAAAAGGCTTATTATTCTTCTGTTTAATTAACAGTTCTTAGAACAGTTTATAACTATATTCGTAAATTTAAATTAGTAAATAGATATCCAAACATAACTAATATCTCTAAACTTAGCTTACTAGGTAGACACTTAGGGCGCCATAACTTTTATACACAAGGGTATAATAGTTCCAGCTGAGCCTTGCTCGAACTAATTCTTGTGCTATATAGCTACTCCAATATTCCGCTAACATCGGATAGTCATACCTTTAATAAATACTTATAGCTAAACTCTGCAGATGCAAACAGCATATATACCGAGGGACAGGAACGCACACTCAGCCCCAGATGTAGATCGGTGCAGGGGCCACGGAATGCGGGGTTTGGGAGCCGAGGTTGCCCATGAAGTCTGACAAACTCGCGGAGCTCCCGTGATGTATATAAGACACTGAATGGCTGGTTGTCATTTTCTCAATCACTGAACTGTTTAAGAAGTATTTCAAGTTCCTAGAGAGCAAGAAGCATTCGTTGCATCATGATCTACCGAGGTGACCGCGTTCCCGTTCCACAACTAGACCTCCTCACTTTTCTTTTTGGTAAGATCATCCAAAGTCCTAGCCTGAAGCTACTGACGTATGTAGATAGCGAACAGTGCAGAGCAACCGAGGACACAATCGCTCATGCGGAAGCCCATGACCCGAGCAAGGCGCTGACCAAGGGCGACACCCGGGCTTTGACACAGCAGTTTGCTCATTTCCTGCGTCACAAGTACGGCATAGGCAAGAATGGGCCGGGTAAGGATGTCGTCGTCACCATTTCGACTGGCCAGTCTGCCTTAGCTTGTGTTTTCCTCGGCGTGATTGCAGCCGAGGGCATCTACTCAGCCGCGTCACCAGCAGCTACACCTGCAGATCTTACACGACAGGTCAAAGATGGCCCAGGCCATGTAATCATCTGTAGTAAAGACAGAAAGGAGCTTGCCCAGGCCGCGGCTCAGCAAGCTGGGTTGAACCCTAGTAGGGTTCTCGTGCTGGAGTCATATCCCAACGTCAGGCTGTACAGTGCCGATGGATCGACGGAGTGTGACTTTAAACATAAATTGCAGTGGAGAAAGATCACGAACTCAGAAGAGCTTGAGAATAGCAAGATATGCCTGCTCTATTCTTCTGGGACTACTGGTCTGCCGAAAGGTATGTACATGCCATCGGAAACGGCACCGTCTGACAGTCGTAGGCGTCCTCGTCAGCCACATGAACATGGTTTCAGAATGCTATGTGGTGGCAGTTGTCAATTGGCCAGTCTGGGAACAATGGGAAAAGGAAGGCAACCCCTTAGAACTTAGAACCCTAGGCCACCTCCCGTCGGCGCACATTGCTGGCGTGCAAGGGTATTTCGTCAACCCTCTTTACAACGGAGGGACAGTGTATTGGATGCCAAGCTTCAACTTCGATGAATTTCTCAAGTACTCTGCGGCGCTCAAAATCACAAACTGGTTTACCGTTCCACCAATTCTCACGGCAATTGCCAAGCACCCCACTGCAAAAGAGCAGTTTTTTACCATGCGATCGGCGGTAAGCGGCGCAGCTCCACTGAGCAAGACACTCCAGGAGGAGGCAAATAAAAAGTTGCCAAATTGTCAAATTACTCAAACTTGGGGTCTCAGCGAAACAACAGGCTCAGTAACGCATACACCACCGAGAGACGACATCAGCGGTAGCGTGGGCTCCTTATTGCCATGTGTCTCCCTCAGGTTAGTTTAGACTCACTCCGCATTCGTGCAATCCTAAAGGTCTATAGGCTGGTGGATGAAATTGATAAAGACGTGGCACCTGGGAAGCCCGGAGAAGCCCTTCTTAAGGGACCCATGGTCACTAAGGGATACCACAATAATAGTGAAGCGAACAGATCATCTTTTACATCAGACGGCTGGTTTCGAACTGGCGATATCCTCACTATGCAAGGTGATCTGCTGTATGTGGTAGACAGGCGAAAGGTGATTCGAGCTCCGTTCCAGCATCCTACCCAACTAACCGTATGCAGGAGCTCATCAAGTACAAGGGCCTGCAGGTGGCCCCGGCCGAGCTGGAGGGGCTCATCTCATCCCATCCTGCGGTTCTCGACTCCGCTGTTGTGGGAGTCCCATGGCAAGGGACAGAAGCACCGAGGGCTTACGTTGTCTTGGCGCCGCCAGCACTGAGGCAAAGTGTCGGCCGAGGATCTCATGAACTATGTGAAGAAGAATGTGGCTGCTTATAAACAGCTGCGAGGCGGGCTCATCTTTGTAGATGCTGTGCCAAGGTCACCATCTGGCAAGATTCTTAGAAAGGAACTTCGAGAATTGGTAAGAAATGAGCAGAGACAAGGAAAGTTGTAGGCTGCTTATCGTGGAGCTTTCGTCAACATCCGTATTGGCGATATCGAGGATAGCAGAGTATAAGGAGAGTAACAAAGAGCAAGCGTAGCTTTTGGAACCACAACCAACCAAAATGGTATCTCAAATGAGCGCATAAGACGCCGTAGAGCGCCGTCACAATAGGAATACGAGGTTTATCTAAAGGTGAAACCACTAGTGGCAGCATCAAACCATATTGCAAGACTCTTTCAGCCCACCATCCAGACCAGCAGGCCCCGCAGTATGTGGCTGTGCCACAACCCCTATTGCAAAAAATGTTGACGGAATTTTCTGATTTTCGAATTCATCTCGCAACAAAGATGTCGCTCAATTGCTCGTTTAAGTTGCTGAGACTGGTGGTGGCGGGATGCATTTCCATGCTCTTTCTATCTACCATATTATACTCACGATACCCTCAACACTTCTCAGTCCTGCAGGTCCAACCACAAAATTCAACCATCACATCCCAGCAGCAATGGATACCGTCGTGGACGACTGAGCAACTCGAGCCAAAATTTGCCTATGCTCAGTACGTCACCAACCTGGACTATCTGTGTAATGCGGTAAGTAGGGCATTGCTAATCAAGTTCATATCCTAACGGTGTCAAGGTCATCAATTTTGGCCTACTCCATCGGTACGGCGCAAAGGAGGATCAGGTCCTGATTTACCCCAAATCATGGATGTCTGGAGTAGGTAGATAAGCTGCTCCGAAAAGATTTGCTGTTAATGTGATCAAGAATTCGAAAGAAGCGGAAGCGCTCATATCACTCCGAGAGGCTCGGCCACACATTCATTACAAGCCTTTCGATGTCGTCTCCACCAAAAAGGCGACGCTACTTGGCGCGACAGCCTCACAAAGTTTCATGCATTTGCACTGACTGATTGGACACGTGTGCTGGCTTTCGACTCGGACACTCTCGTGCTCAATAGCATGGACCACTATTTCCTGGCCCCCATGGCACCCGTCGCAGTGCCTCGCGCGTACTGGTTAAATGAAAAGATACAGACGTGGCCAAGCAGATCCTCGGGTCACACGTCATGCTCATTGAGCCCCAGAAAGAACGGTATCGTCAGATACTTAAGGAGGCATTACGATCGGGCGATTTCGACATGGAAGTCGTCAACAGGATGTTCAAAGACTCGGCCATGATCCTGCCACATCGCAGACTCGCGCTGCTGACTGGGGAGTTCCGGAAGACTGAACACTCGCAGTATCTCGCAGGCGAAGAGGGTGAAGAGTGGAATGCAATGGGCGAGGTTTCACGATCGGTATTGGTACATTTTAGCGATTGGCCTCTCCCGAAACCCTGGCTGCCACGGTCCAGAAAGCAGTGGGAGAATGTAATGCCTAAATGCTCCAAGACCGAGGTGGAAACGGCGGACAAACCAAAGTGCGCAGATCAAATGATGTGGAAGTCATTCTATGAGACCTATGACATGGAGAAGAAGATTCAATGCAAGATGTTGCAGTAGGATAGTACCAACCTGACAAGAACCTCGTGACCAAATTGCCATTGGTTTATGAGAACTAGCAAGGAGGGCGCAGGCAATAACATCTATTCGCTCGATAGCAGCTAATAACAGGTAAAACCATCGTGTCGTTATTTTGGCTACTATCTTTCATGTCTTTTTATTCTATACTCTACAGCCTAGAATGCCCCATCCTTAATCTAAGATGCACATTGAGCGCTGGCTTTTCCCAAAGAGTATAGGTGATTTGCTTATGCCAGTTATCGCATTCAGGGTCAAGAGTGAGGTCAAAATTCCATATAATCCGTATCATGATAGTTCGGAGTTGATTCATTGCTAAACCATGACCCAGGCAGTTACAGGGGCCAATACCGAATGGCTGCGAAGCACCCTTTCGTCACTATAAAACGGTGAATCTGGATTGCTCGTATGTTCAGGGAGCCAGCGCTCAGGGATGAACTCCTCAGCCCGGTGAAAGTTGAGCTGACTTCTGGTTGCAGCAAGTGCGTGAACACCAACCACAGTCTACAGCAGAGATAGGTGGTCAGCTATCATGGTTGTTTCAAGGCGTATAACTACAGAATGTAAGTATGCCTACCCAGGAGGGATCCATTGGTCGTCAAGCTTGGTCAGACCGCCATGAGGCGTGCGGCGCGGCGCCAGGGTTGGGCCTGGAGGGTATAGGCGTAACCCTTCATCAATGACCGCGTAGGTGTATGATAGTCGAGTCCCGGCAGTGACGAAACTAATATCATCCTCAGCCGCAAAGGCCGCTCGAATCTCGTCCGTAACTCGTTGCAATACTGTAGGATTCTTTAAGAGATGATAGAAAATTCCCGATAACGCAGACGCTGTGGAGTCTGATCCGGCCAGGATTAAGAGACTGCTATTTGCGACAACTTCGTCATCCGTGAGACCGCCCTCTCCGCGATTCGCCAGAATGTAAGATAGGAAATCTCGGCGTTCTTCCATGACTCCCATACCAATGCGATCCATTGTATTTTCCTTGATATACTTCTCATGCCTCGCCCGAGCCTCTCGAAGATGGGTAGGTACGATTAAGGGTAAGAGGCGCTTCAGGGTTGTGTATGTTGAGGCGACCCGTAAATAGGGGCCAATCTTGATAGATGCGTAAATTGCACTCACCCAGCTATGATACTTGCCATCTCTTAGGCAGTTGAATGGCTTGCTAATTGACAGGTCGCCCACCATATCGAATATGGTAAACTTGAACCAGCTGACCAGGTCTGTTGGCGCTCCGGACTCTGCGAAATCTCGAAGTCTCTGAATTAAGAGATCCGTGTATTGCTTCATTAATGGTTCTTGATCTCACAAGGACTTTTTAGAGAATGCATATGATAGTTGTTTTCGAACAACTGGGTGATGTTCTGTGCTGGCATTGAAAAGGCTCTTGGCTCCATTTGGACCCTGGTTAACGCACCATAAAAATCTGGATCTTTGACGATAACTTTGGATCGATAAGCATAGATATCTTTCCATGCTTGCCCGCTGATAAAGGACACCTCACCTGGTGAGTAGCGGACAACGGGCCCGTATCTGTCATGGAGATGCTTAATGGACCAATCGAGCTGGCCTCTGATAGCCATGAAGTGCCGTACTAAGTAAGTCGTGGCCCATAGCTTTGGACCAGGGAACGAGCTGAGTGGATGGAAAAAATGCATTGTATATGGCATGGTTCATGCAATATGCAATGACCTGCTCGAGCGAATAACGCAGCCCGAAGCAGAAGTGTCGGCCTAGACCAATTCCGTAAAACAGCGAAGCAGCGAGTGCAACCTTAAAAAGAACCGCCGAATAGCTTGCATGATGCAGTATTTGCATACTGACAGCTTATTACAGATCCCCAGCCATAGAGTTATAGGAAAAGGAGTCTTCCCCAACACAAACGCGTACATCCATTGCCTCGTCCTTACATAAGACTATACGTCGACATGAAGACCACTAGGATTGCAGAATACCTAGACATCTATTAATCCTTTCTCTTCCTGCATGAAGTGATGATATAGATCGACATTTACGCATCCCCTGCGACAAAAGGACAAAGTCTCTGCTGTTCTTGCTCGGATCGCGACGAACAGCGGAAGCATAAACATGAAACACGCAATGACGGACGTAGAGATTCTGGTCCGATGCTTTCCACTATGATTGACACACCATGTCATAGAATATGTTAAGCTCCGTGGGGGTTGCGAGTTCCACAACGTCTTAGTTAGTATATAGATATATTATAAAATAATTCAATATTATACTATCGATATTAGATAAATTTTATAAACCTTTGTATACTCATTCAATACTTAGGCATCTATTATTAGCTAATTCACTAGCTACGTAAAGTTATTATTTTTTTCTTGGTTGCAATTGCATCAGATCCATGTTCGATGCCTAAGTGGAGGCTTACCACATTCAATGAGACAGGGGAGAATAATAAAATAAGAATAACATTTATACGACAAATCTCGCAATACTCTCTGTGACTTTCTTTGGAAACGTACATATGTCGGGGTCCTATCATGTCAAATCTCATGACCTGAAAGACGAAGCTAAAGAGACTGGAAGCCTGGTGTACCTTGGTAACTGTGCTTAATATCCTTATAATGGTGTGCTCAAAAGGTCCTCTAGAAGAGAGTGCGTAGTGTCTTAACCCAACAGACCTAGACAGGTGAGGTCATTAGACCACATGTAGGCTGACTCTTCTATCGGTACTTGCCCAGCATGTTCAAGCCAGATTTTTATGTTGATGACACCTCGATCATTGGCCTGAGTTCTCTGCAAGACATGTTCAGTTCAATCTGCTAGGTTATCTGGCCCTGTTAGCGGCGATTTAAAAAATTTCCGACGGTGAGAGAAGCTATGTTTACCGCAATCTGTTAAGCAGGACTCTATTTCAAAAATGATCTTGCTACGATTCTCTTTCTGATCGCTTGGAAACTACACCGAAAGAGGAGACAGAATTCTTTCTCGTCCAACAGTTGTAGCTGGTCTTCAACCTCGCGAGTGTATCCTGGTTCTTAAGGAGAACCTGTGTTCCTAAACGTGACAATTTCTGATAAGCGCTGAAATACGGATGGCTGCTTAGCCATGCTGCGAATTGTGGATAGCCTGAAAGACATTTATCGACTGAGGGAACTGGATATTAGCATAATCAAGGATGAAATTGTTGAATAATTTGCCTTTCCTGGCTTCTAACCAGAGCTGAAACAGGTGAAAAAGTTACTGACTTAGATTCGTACAAACACTTGAACATGTTGGGGTTGAAATGCCCTGTGTAGAGTGTGCAGATTGTGCAGATTGTGCTGCAGCAACGGCTGGTAAAGGCAGGTTAAGGTTAGGCGCCTTGCGGCATTGGCTGTTGCGAGAGGATAGCAAAATAAAAAGAAGCAAAAAAAAAAGAAAAGAAAAGAAAAGAAAAACTGACGGCAAAAACCAGACGTGTTCGAAGCTTAGACAGCTCTCTCCCTCTCAACAAAGCCCCTGAAACAAGCCGAGTGACAAGCTCCGTTGCTTGTTATCAGCTGGTGCCAGGGATAATGTAGTGGGTAGGATTTTATAGGAAACTTTTTAGCAGATTACAGCCCGAGTGAGGCGCAGCAACAGCTTGGCCTCGACTCTTGAGGTTTAATACAGGTTATGGCTAATTTGGGGCAACTATGTCCGGGGCAGTTCTTGGAAAGCATGGTTATGGGTCTAGCTAGGGTCCACGGCACAAGATCCCACGAACCACCAATGATCGGAGTTCCGACTTTTTGTTACCAAAAAGGTTGATTTGTACCAGAACAGGTTAGGGTGAGAACCACAGCAATTAAATATGTAAAATTCTCTATCGGGCTATCTACAATCCGCTCAGCCGCAACTGGAACTATTGCGATAGTCCGAGCAATTAAGAAACAGAACGGCTCTACAGCTCAGTAGGCGTCCCACCAAACTTCACGCCTCGGTACGATTTCGGCCTGCGGTCAAGCTAAATTTATATGGGTCTCATTGAATTCAAGCATAGTACCATAGATGGGGATATTTAATCTCGCAGCACCCACGATAAACTCAGCTACTTGGCCACATAGTCCTTAATCAGTTTGTTTACCCATCTTACTGTCTCCTTTCAGCTGAAGTGGCTTCGGTTAAATCTCTGATTATCCCAACAATTTAATAACAGAAATTCTGGCCGAACACAACCCCGCTCACCAAATTCTCATTACTACCCAGCACCATCATGGGGTTTTTTCACGTACCCAGAACGTCCTGGATTCACTCTCAGCAGATAATAAATCTGGCGAGCCATCATGGGCTCTTGTGACCGGTGCAACGAGTGGCATCGGCTGGGATCTAAGCCGAGAGCTTTGCCGTCAGGGCTTTAACATCATTATTCATGGCCGTAATGCGTCGAGACTCACTAAACTCTGCGAACTTCTGCGAGAGGAGTATGGCGTTAGAGCTGAACCATTACACCTTGACGCCTCTACCGCATTCACTACTCAATCAGAAGCATCTACGCGCCAAAAGGTGGATTCATTACAGCAATTCAACATCAAAGTCCTGGTAAATAATGTAGGCACAGGTCACGCCGTTGAATTGTTAAAACCATTCGAGCAACAATCAACTCACGAAATCACAAGAATTTTGAATGTCAATGTCACATTCATGACCCTTCTTACACAGGCTCTTATTCCCTTACTAAAGAAACATGCAACTGCAACGAGTCCTAGCATCATTATAAATGCTGGCTCGTTAGCCGATATTGGTCTTCCATACCTCAGTGTATATTCCGGTACAAAAGCCTATATTCGGGCTTATAGCCGGGCATTGGACGTCGAGCTTTCGGCTGAACATTCTAACATTCGGGTTGTGGCGAGCATTGTCGGTGACACCGATAGTGATGGACATCGAGTGGGTGTCAATGTCACAACGCCAAGTAGTCAGGATATGGCTCGGATGATAATCAAGAGTGCCGCAAAGAGCGCTGGTGGTGCGGTCGTGCCTTATATAGTTCATTCTTTACAGGAGCGACTATGCAATCTGCAGCCATACTGGCTTCTCAAAATGGGCTTGATTGCTTATTTTAAGCCTTTATTAGCAAAGTATGCAAACGATTACTGAGGGAGGATAGCTACCAGTCATACTTAATAACTCTGGATTATTGGGACTACCCTGTACATATTCCAGTGATCTACACATTCAATGTCTACAGCAAGAATGGCAACTCTGCAGGCTGGACTCGGCTTATGTGTTATTTACGATTCTTATGCTCATAAAATTTTATCTATGGTCGACATGATTTGACCGGTACATAACAAAGCAGGCGAGATAATTAGGTGTAGATTATTTACTTATTCTATCTGGAGCCAGTGCTTCAAACAAGCATTGCTCGGGTTAAGGCAATTTATCCACCACATTTCAGCGATGACTAACCATACCTCGAACCAATTTTAGTAAATCTTCAAAAGAAAAGATAGAATTTCTGAAAGTACGTAATAGTTCGAGTCATACAGACCGCTCGAATATCCCGTTTATCAAAGGTAATATAGAACAACCGAGAATAGCTGGATAATGGTTCGTTGTCTTATGTCGTCGCTTTAGCCACACGCTAGGTATTGCTGACAGTCAGATGTGGGCCGATGTGACAGTCTAGTTACAGCATGATCACAGGATGAAATAGACTACTAGGCCCAGCCAATCACAAACCACTTTTGGAACGGAACTCCGAGCAACTAGGATTAGGTAGGATTAGGCCCCATCCGCTGGCATTTGTACGCCAGCTTGGCCACAACATGTACTACAAATGGCTGACATCCTTCGCAGGGCTCCAACTACGACAGCAACACGGGACCCAGAAGTAACAACCAGTTGATCATAAGAAATTCTGCAGCTTTGACCACCTTCTGTTATCTTGTCGACGCTGTTGCTCTCATGCTCAATACCATTGGCATAGCCGACAACGAATTTGAAGTTGTCTGAAGAGTAACACTTAAATGTTGACTTGATTGGAATGAGGGCTTTGCCATCGGGGATCTCTCCTGGAAGTAATCTCCGTGAGACCGCTACATTCCAGAAGAAGTACGTATCGATAGATACTAGGATGATATTTAGATCAAAGGGATGTGTCGGTACTGAATACTTCAATAGCTTGTATACGAGGCAAACAAGCCCAGCTGGCAGCAAGAATAACCACCACCTGAGGCATCTTCTTTTGTCTCAATACAAGAGATTGAAATTCAAAACGAGGAACGATACTGAACGACAATATTATACAGGCGCTTCATGGGTTGTAATTATTCCAAATTCTCTGTTTGCACTACAAGAGCAGTTGACCTCCTGGTCATCGAAAAATACTCGTTTGATGTCTCCTCCTTGTGTGGACTTATGCCGGCGTCAAGGAGGATGTGCACAGCTGAAACATTATGGTACTTGGGATGCTGCAGCAAGGAGTGGTTCATTCCAGGATCGTTGCGAAGCAAAGTAGGACACTTGGAAGCAGCTCTCACAGCGCATCGAGTTTATTATCGCGGATCAATGTGAGTGCTCGTTATGAGGCGCAAAAGTGTTCTTCCTTGCTATCGAACTCCCATCTTCATCTATGTAGCCTGTGTAAGAGTCCACATCGGCGGATTCCATGTTTTGCTGTTAACAGGTGTAGGCTGCATGAGGTGGTATTTGAGACCCAGGGCCACAGCAACACCTTTTTGAAGTTAGTAGCATTGTGGATACAGGCCCCGACAAGTGACTCAAACAGAGCTTAGGAGGCTTCACTGGTTTAAAGCGATGGAGTCTCGGCGTTAATCATACAGCATCTATGCTTGTACAGGGTCTGGAGAGGATTTAACAAACACTTCTGTTGGCTTGTTCTTCAACATGAATGGGGACGATAGGCCTGTCACTTCAGAGCTTCCAGCATCCCCCGTCTCCACTCCTGTCTCAGTATCCACAGCATCTCGCCGGCTCGTGATCAGGGGTGAGTGGGGCCGATGCACTGCACCTAGGCCGAAATGTCGAAATACGAGAGATCGAATGCCGGCCTATTGCTTATTCTCCCGGCTTGCAGGTTGCCGCTGTTTAATATTTACTCGATGATAGTGGGTACTAGCACAACTGGTGGTGAGTGCCGGCAAGGGCACGTTGATAGTTGAGGATTGAACAATAATAAACGTCTTTTTATTGCGTTTGTGACAACGCAACACTCATTATAAAACCTGGCTGATGACAGTCCTCGCACTGTCCCTCGCCGAGCTATGATCTCAGTGGCGCTGATCCTATGAGGAGAGCCAAATGAAGGCATTACAATGAAAAACAGAAGTACTGTCTGGTTATTTCCTAATCTGGTTGCGGGGTTGGGGTTTGGCGATATCCCTGGCAGTTCACGTGAGGCCCTGCTACCTAAAGAGGATACAATTCAGCCGATCACTCTGCTCATATGCATGAATGGTTCGGTCAACCCTGAATGGTGGTTAATATTCTTGACTGCTCAGTGGAATAACCGAAAATGGGCCAGTGTACAACAATTATGCCGGAAAGAGGTGGTAATCGCAAACACCTATAAAGGCCCTCCTCATCTCCTCCTTCATTAGGTTTAAAGCTTACATTCTAAGCCCAGTTGAGGCCAGTTCATACTCTGCCCATTGAAACTCACAGTCAACTATGGCTGCCCGGGCTAACCAAGAGAGTCACGATGCTCAGCCGCCGGCCCCTGTGGGGGCGAACCAACCTTGAGGGGGCACGACGAGACCAAGTACGATGATCTCTTCCACCAAGCTGCTGAAGCGGCGAGGGCCACGTCGACTGAGCAGTCTATGACTCTGATGCAAGGCCTCAAGACATACCCACATGCCGTTGGCTGGTCAGTCTTGATCTCAACGGCCATTGTCATGGAGGGCTTCGACAAAGTCCTCATTAACAGCTTGTTTGCGAATACCGCCTTTCGTGAGAAGTATGGGGATCAGCAACCTGATGGAACGTACGAGCTGACGGCTACTTGGCAAACTGCTTTATCAATTGCTTCCATGGCTGGTGAAGTGGTGGGTCTGGGCATCAATGGCGTGGTGGCCGAACGATTCGGCTACCGCAAGACCATCATTGCTTCAATGTTCCTGGTCATAGCCTTTATTTTCATTGTTTTTTTGCGCAAACCACGTCACATCTCCTCGCCGGCCAAGTTCTACTCGGTCTACCCTGGGGAGTGTTCCAAACCATCACCGTTGCGTATGCCGCCGAGGTGTGCCCAACAGCATTACGAGCGTACCTCACCACTTACGTGAACCTTTGCTGGGTTATTGGACAGTTCATTGCATCCGGTGTGCTGCGCGGCCTAGCAGATCGAGACGACAAGTGGAGCTACAAAATCCCTTTGCTTTGCAGTGGGTATGGCCCATTCCCATCATGATTGGGGTTTACCTCGCCCCAGAATCTCCGTGGTGGCTCGTGCGCAAGGATCGTCGTGAGGAGGCCAAGCATGCACTCCTCAGATTAACTGTGAGGAACCATGACTCGAATGTGGATCTCGACCTGGATGCGACACTTTCAATGATGGAGCAAACAAACGCCATGGAGAAGGCCCTCACTGCTGGATCATCCTACATAGACTGCTTCCGGGGCACAAATTTGCGCCGTACAGAAATTTCTTGCTTGACATGGTTCGCACAGATTTTCTCTGGCGTTGCGTTTATGTCTTACTCGACATATTTTTACGAGCAGGCCGGCCTAGCCACTCAGCACGCTTTCAGCATGACCATGGCGCAGTACGGCCTGGGAGCCATTGGCACACTTCTTTCTTGGGTGCTTATGGTCCGGTTTGGCCGTCGCACGCTCTACCTTTCAGGAATCGTTGGCATGTTCATTCTGCTTGTCATTATCGGCAGCGTTGGGGCTGCTATTGACAGCAAAACAAATGCAGGTGCCGGCTGGGCAATTGGCAGTATGTTACTGCTATTGACGATGATATACGATATGACAGTTGGGCCAGTCTGCTACGCGCTGGTTTCGGAAGTCGCTTCAACTCGACTGAGATCAAAGACCATTGTATTGGCTCGCTCCACCTACAACGTAGGCAATATTGTAGTTAGCATCATCGCGCCCCGCATGTTGAATCCGACAGCATGGGATTGGGGTGCCAAGGGTGGATTCTTCTGGGCTGGTTGTGGAACTCTATGCTTTGCCTGGGCATTTTTCCGTCTCCCTGAACCAAAGGGCCGCACATATGGAGAGCTGGATGTATTGTTTGAACAAAGAGTCTCTGCGAGAAAGTTTGCGGGGATGAAGATTGACCCTGCTGCTGTTGCCGAGCAGATTATCCAGGCTGATGAGAAGAAGTTAGCATTCAAGGAATCAACACCGGCTACAGTAGAAAGAGTCTAAAGACATATAAGGTTGCCATGGACCTTCTCAATGAATATGAGTGGGGAATTAAATAAGAAGTCTAGCTTAGTACGTATGCGAAACAATAGGTCTAAAGTATATGGGAATGTTAGTTAAGCAAAGTGAAAGCACCAGTGAAGAGCATAAAATTCTCGAGCAAAGGTAGGAAAGGTATCCAGGGTGGCTTCTGCTTTGCTTCTGTAACGAAAAAATTAAGTTTAAGCTTATCTATATTATTAATAATTAAATCAAAGGTCTTATTGCATAAGGCCACTAGTCAGAGGTCTCTAGATCTTTTGATAATATGCTCTTCGTGTTTATAATCTGCTGCCTGCCTTGGGCCCGTGGTATTGCCTTTGACATACCCTAGAGCCCGCCAGGCTTTCCGCTTTCCTAACCGTACCGGAAGGGCTCCTGTTCCCGCAATGACTAGCAACCTCGAGAAAATCACATCACTCGGACCTCATTCGCCAATAAATATTCACTAACCTGAATTCTATCTCGCTTAGCGTCGCAGGAGGACTCACACTAGGTGGAGGCATCCGTTACTTCGGGCCTCGCAATGGGTCGACTTGTGATACAGCCAAGAACTTTGAGATCGTCCTAGCCAACGGCAGCCTTGTGAACGCCAATGAGCAACTACCTCGGCATCGTCACTCGCGTCGACCTGGCAACATTATCCCCAGGCGATGATGTCTGGGGTGGGCAGGTTGTCACGCCGATCGATACCACCGGGGAACAGATTACCGCGTTGGTATCCTTCAATGATCCTGAAACGTATGATGAGCATGTGGCTCTCACAGTGAACTTTGTGTATGTGTGGGATTTGGGCATGTCGGTTGTGGTCAACAAGGAGTACACGAAGTCAGTAGCCAACTCCCTAGTGTTCGATGTTTTGGCCTTGCTACCAGTCCTATCCAGCATCCAACGAATCACAAAAATCAAAGTTCTGGTAATGGAGACAGATGCGGGCAATCAAAGTGGAATCCGGTATATTTCCGCATTCCTTTCACTGGACATGATGCCACCCCTGTTTGCTGACATTGTTGGGCTTGCAGACAACCGATGCAACCATCACTATCAAATCCACCCCTGCTATCAAGGCTGCTGTGGATGTATGGAACGCCAGCTTTGAATCTGTCCGTGCCGTATTGGGTGTGATTTGGTTGCTGTGTATAGATCCCTGCCTCCTCAGCAGTACATGAGGCATGCTGAGTCTAATACTCCGGGACTTGGGAATCGCCAAGGACAGGCTATGGTCAACGTTCATCTTACCTTGTCATGGTTAAATCCTGAAGATGACGTGGCTATCGATGTTGCGGTTTGGAATCTAGTGAAGACAGTCGAAAACGACGCCCGGGACCTCGATGCACTAGATCCATACATCTACATCAATTGCGCGGCACCTTGAAAACGGCCAATACGGTCGTACGGAGTGACCAATGTGGATAAGTTGCGGAATATTCGACGTCTATGACCTTCATGGCATGTACACCGGGCAAGTAACCGAAAGACTCAAAATTCCAGGTTAACGAAGGGCTACTGTTCCGCAAAGGGACGGAGAAAAGTGGATGCAGGTTACCTACACCGACCAAAAGTCTGCATTAACACTTATACAAGGATTGACAGACAAATAGAATTCGGGTTGAACTTGTGACTTGTCGCTTCACAATCTCACCCCTGTGCTGTTAACCCTCCCGCCCCCGCCCGCCGCTTCCTGTCACTCTGAATCCCTGCTAGGCGGCTTCGCCGTGGTGCCAGGTCATGCTATCCAAGGGGTTTATTAAATTATCCCAAAGGCTCCAGCCATCGGCTGTAACTCTATGGAGCAAGGCTTCCTATCCGGGAAATATCCTTTGAGGAAAAAAGTGCTTTACGTATTGGTTCGGCGTGGGATGGATTGAACTCGTCCTATTCTGAGCCCCATGAGACTTGACTTGATTGTTGGTTTGCGTACACTCCGACCAGAAAGGTAGGTAGTATTAACGCCCCAGGGCCATTTTTCACCAAACTTCCCTCTAATGAGACAAGGGCTTGATGGTCTCCGAGGCTTGTTGGTCCATACAGTTTGCCCCGGCGCGATGTTGCCTTGTTTCCAACTGCATATGACTTTGTTGGCTCTGCAAACGGGAAGGCAACAATTGGGTGGCCAAATGCAAATTGGTCACAGAATGCGAAGTGTGTAGCCAACATGTGGAGCTGGCTTCCATCTCGACGAGGAAACGACCACACTCATTGCTGATGTCAACGAGCGAGAATGAGAAAACCAACAAGTTGCAGACTAATCTCACCCCTAAGATGGTCTACGAAATTGTTTCTCACCCTGTTGTTGTGGCTGAAATTTTCGTCGTAAGCTGGGTCGAAGAACCCGAATATCCGTACATCCCCACTGTCGGCTCCCGGAAAGACCATTGATTTCCAGTTGTGCAAGCGCGATGGGGAAACACGCGAAACTTCAAGGCGGCCCTCGAAGAGGCCTTTGCAGCGAATCCTGCGACCCTTGTGCCCGTGGCTGGAGACAGTCACTTTGTGCTGCTGCTCGGCAGAAACCAAGTTCATCACCGACCAGCCAGACCTGGTGCTTGGGCGCATCGAACGCGCGCTTGAGGCCATCCAGGTGGATCATATGTTCGTTGATCCAGGATAACGAGAATAGTGATGAAAGAGAGCCTGCCCAGGGTGAAATTGAGATGGTAGATTGGAAGCATGGTCTCAGACCTGGCCAAAGAAAGCGCTTGGGCCATGTAAATTCACTGGGGAGGCCCCGACGACGGTAACGAGTAGCGCGAAGTGGGTGTCTTTGCAACGATGCACCATATGGCCAACCGTGCATTCGTTGGCCTCCCATATTGCCAGAATCCGAAGTTGGTTGACAATGCCATATCATTCGCTGTTGACATTCCCATCACTTCCACCTTCGTTAAGCTTGTCCCTGGCAAAGTATATAGACGAGATCCGCGAAGAAACCAAGTCCGTCCTTGCAGCCCATGGTGGCGTGCTGAACAAGAGCACCCTTGACCAAATGGAGAAGCTTGACTTAGTACTCTGTGATAGTGCGTGATACAGCTCCATCTTGTCCACCTAACTTGCGCGCATTGCCGCCAGTGAAGAGGGCCTGACCACGCCCAGCGGTTTCCCCCTCCTAAGGGTACTAAGGTTGCTGTCCCTGCATTGTACTTGCTGAAGAGTGAGGCATTCTGGGCTCAAGCAAAAACTTTGTACCCCTTCCGGTTCTATTATGAGTGGCAAAATATACTGAAAGAGCCAGACGAGGATGGCGAAAGTCACTTGCGCTACGTTCGTCAGGCCTTGCCTACTACAAGCACCGATTATCTAGTGTTTGGACATGGGCGACATGCTTGTCCCAGGAGGTTCTTAGCGGCTGTCATATTAAAATCGATTATAGCGGATGCTTTGCTCAATTATGAGTTTAAATTGTTTCCAAGATAAGCTTATGGCTCATGGTTGGCTTCACAAAGATCCTCCTTTTCAAGGTACGATCAAGGTGAGGAGACGCAACAACGTCTAGCTTGTGTTCATGCTCTCCCCATGAAAATATCATTATAAACCAATACAAACTCGCTTCTTCTTGGGATGACTTTATCGGAGGGATGGACCTAAATGGTGTTTAAAAAGCGTCATTCGTTGCCGTGAAATTTTTTCTGCGTGGATGTCACCTTCTGGTTCCAAAATGATCAGTTTGGGGATGAGATCCCAGTCAAACCTATTTATTAACCTCATAATCTACTTAAAGCATGCGAAGTTCAAACGCAAGCTCATATCCCGGGTCCATTTGCCTAGCCATCATTTGGGGTTATGATAAATGTTGATAGCTGACTGACCAGTTTTTCAGTGTTTCAACATCCTTGCTGACTGGGTGCTGTTCAAGAGAGTATTGATCGTCTTTGCAGGGATAAGGCCTGGTTTGGAGTAAGTCAAAACCCCCACCCCACATACAGTGTTTAAAAATGACGGGAGTGCGCGGAGCGATGGATAACTGTAATCATGTAGGCATGCCATCTACTGCATCTACCGCCTTTCTCATAAAAGGGTGTGGCAGGTGGCCAATGGAAATATACAGGGGCCCCTCTTTTTCATGCTACCAGTAGTAATAAAATACAATCAAGAATATATTCCGAGCAGCTAGGCTCAGTACTTAGGGACATTTATTTCCTCCTTCGGCTGCCCCTTCCATCTAGTGAACCAGTCGTATAAACAGACAGCCCGATACAAAAGTAGTAAAGAAAATGGCCGTCGGCACAAAAGGCAGCATACTTGTTACAGGAGCAAACGGCGGACTCGGCAGCGCCCTTGTACATCACATTGCTGCATGTGCTGAACTGTCATCCTACCACGGTATTGATACCGTTCGTGACAGCAACAACGCACTAGCTCTCGTGTCCGCACTAGATTCTAGCCCTACACATACACATGATGTTTTAGACCTGGATCTAACAAGTCTCGATGCCGTTCGTCACGTGGCCGAGCGTATAAATGTGAGTCCGCCAGATTTGACAAGCTGCCACCATGCCTTTTCTGATGCCAAATACTAATTCATGTGGGACAACAAGCACGCATTGCATCTGATGAAATTCCACCTATTCGGGCTCTCATCCTAAATGCAGGTTACCAAGACTTCGGCAAGCGAACGTCGACAGCCGACGGACTGGACACTGTCTTTGCAGCCAACTACTTAGGCCACTGGCTGCTTACCATGTTGTTACTTCAAAGCATCGACAAACGGGCCGGTCGTATTGTAGTGATTGGGAGCCAGGCTCATGATTATGTGCCATTTTCCCTTCCTTTCATTTGCATTCTGCGTTTTCATACCACATACGTTGCTAACCACCTGCCGCCAGTCCTACGGATCCTCGAAATGCGGGGACTGGAGCCTTCGCGGATTCCAAATACTGTACTATCGTGTCTGACACTGCCAGTTTTGAGGCCATTGCCAAGGGTGAGTGGAGTCACTCTGCCGAGAACGCTGCGTCAATGGAAGGCTTCAAGACTGGGTTCCGGCGATATGGTGCCTCTAGGCTCTTCCTCATCATGACGCAGCATGAGCTGCAAAATCGGGTGAATCGCGACCCGGCTCTGAGCAATGTCTGCATCCTCGGTGTTGATCCTGGCATGATGGCCAGCGGTTTGCAGCGCCAAGCACCCTGGATTATACATGTGTTGGTGTTTAAGGTTTTTGCCCGCTCATCTTGTGGCTAAATCCCAAGTCCGAAACTGTGAGGAGTACACACCGCTCGGTGTCTGATGTGCTGGAGGCTGCCTTTGGGCCCTGTGAAGGCGGTCAACTTCCTAAAGATAAGTACTTTGATGGAAGGAAGCCATTTGAGACGAGTGATGAGTCCAAGCATGTGTCAAAGAGGGAGCTTGTTTGGAAGGAGACGGTGCGTTTGGCTGCTCTGAAAGAAGGAGAAACAATCCTTGTAAACTGGAACAAAGCGACTAAGTTCATTTCATCCTGCCGAGGTGCTCTCTACTGCTACGAACCCCACTACGCTAAAGTCTAGGCCGGCATAATAGTATTGTATTGCGAATATATAGGAAACTTTACGCGAAATCATTTTATACTGTATAATCCTTTGGTGCAAAAGGTTGGTCATTCACCAGCTGCAGGGAAAAAGATATCGACGAACTATAAACTATCAAAGAACTAGGTACGATCTCCTTGCCTTGTGCCCACCGCTTGCAACCAAAGGCAAATATCTATGGTTTATTTAACATGCGTGGTAATATTCTCAGTGAAGGCATTAAGACTAGTGATTTCGGAGTCTTTTCGATATTCTGGACGTATTATTGCTCCGAAAATCAACCCCCGTAATTCATCATTGAAGCTCCCACAACTTGTCAGTCCTTTCGCAACACCCAATGCCTTGATGTCAATAGTGTTCATTAACCCGAATTTCCATCTCTTTTTCATGTCATGTTATATGACGTCCGGTATGCAAGGACCTGGAGGTGTTGTGACTTGCGCGTGGATAATCAGATACGCCACCGAGCCACCAGAACAAGTGGGGTACTGAAGAGGAACAGGGTTGCTGGCAACGGGGACACCTGGAGCTGGAAACGTATTCCCGTATGTGTACTGTCCTGGAGCACACGTATCTATTGGCAAGCAGTCAAGATCGATGTGGATTTCCGTTGCGGTGTAGGGAGGGCTGAAACTATATGTCACAGTGACTCCACCTACGGCATTTGCAATTGCGGTCCAGTCCCCACATCGGTCGCCTTGCTGATATCATTCATTCCTGCACCGACATAGAGGGTGCCTGTGATGCCTGATTGGAGTTCAGCTAGAGTCGGAGTCTCATACCAGCCCCACCGGTTACAACCATTTCCAGACTGGGTGTTAAGTGTAATGCTGTCTCCAGGCCAGTATCCGAAAGCTGTTCCACTTGTACAAACAGCAGCGCTGGAAGATGTAGTGGTGGAGGAAGTAGTCGTGCTGCTTGTTTCCGTAAGTGTAGTTGTCATTGCTGTAGTTAAGATACTAGATTCTGTAATCGTCGTACTAGACTCTGTAGTCGTGGTACTAGACTCTGTAGTCGTGGTACTAGACTCTGTAGTCATGGTACTAGGCTCTGTAGTTATGGTACTAGGCTCTGTAGAAGAGATACTAGATTCTATAGAAATGGTTTCCGTTATCAGGGGTTTAGTCGTTTTTATCCTAGTCGAGGGTACATAAATCGTTCTCGTCCTCTCCTTTGTCTTTGTCTCATGCTTTGACCCCGTGCCATGCCTCGTTTCTGTGTCATGCTGTATTGTCGAATCAGGCCTTGTGTTCTTGCTATGCTTCGTAAATTTGTCGAGATTGGCGTCCTTGTCAGGTTTAATCTCCTTCTTGGGTTCTGTCTCGTTCTCGGACTTTACTTCCTTGTCCGTGCCAATAAACTTCGTGGGCCTGGTTTTCTGTTCAATCTTCGTATTTTTCTGGGGCTTTGCTTTCTTCTCGGACTCTGTCTCTTTTTCAGGATTTTTGTACTTCTCTTGGTAAGTGTCTTTTTCGGGTATGGTGTCCTTCTCCGGTTCTTTCTCTTTTTCTGACTTCCATCCTTGCTCGGGGTTCAATTTCGGCTCAGGTTTTACCCAATCATCATTCTGCATGCTTTTCTCAGGCTTCGGTTTCAGCTCAGGTTTCGATTCTACCTCGGGCTTCGCCTTCGTCTCAGACTTTATCTTTGCATAGGCTTCTTTCGTGTGCAAAGCGCCGTCAGAAGACTTGCCTATAGCGATGGTTGGCTTCCTTGCAGGATTTACCGGTGTGTCGGCGAGAGGAGTCGGTTGCAAACATGAATCAGTGTTACTTGTGCAACGGTATGACATTTCAGCGTAGGGGCAAGAGTTGCATTGCGTTGTGCATTTTCCGTTCTCCCATGCGGTACAAGGACTTTCATGTCTAAAGGTAGACGTTCCTGTTGACGTGTTCAATACCCCAGAGAAGGCAACGTAGAAATCGAGGGCCTCCTTGGCGCCAAAAGGGCACATGGCCTGGAGGACGGAGGAGGGGTTGCAATAACTGGTCACATTAACTAGTTCTTGAAACGGCACAATGCATGTGGCTGTATCGCTCGTTGCATTGACGCTGCACGAATAGCTTGGTGTAAGGTCTGGTGGTGGGCCATTGAAGACAGGATCGTAACCTTCACCCTTAAGCGCTAGAGACACATTTGCATCCCTGTAATTGTAGCCAACTGGAAAGCTGGAGAAGTTCAGGTAGAGATTGAGACCCAGAAAATCCAGGGTCACATTTGAGTGAACAGTACAGTCTGTTTGGTCGTTGACGCAGAGAGTATATGTGCGGAGCGGCTTATAGCCAGTGATCGGCCCACCGTTAAATGTATCCTTGTCAGGAGCCGGGGAGAGGCTGCCGCTATAGCGAGCATGGCTGCCAAGACAGCAGTTGTTTCAAGAAGCATCATCGTGAGGACAGTTATTTCTAAGTTGAGTATAGGGAAACGAAGAGGTAAATCCGGAGAGTTAGGAAAGGCCAAAGCACCCTGCTGCTATCAGAGAGTCGCACCACCTAGCGATCATTTTATTGTGAGAGGCCTGTGTGTATTCAGTGAGCGCCAGACCTAATATAACTTGAACAGGCGTCAGGCTCAGTTGCTGTTTGCGGTGGCGTGCGCCGCCGCAAACAGCAGTCGAAATTCCAGTCACTCTTACGCGCCGTTCTAGGTACCCAGAATCCAACTTACTTTCCCACAAGGCTCAAGTTAATTACTACTGGTTAAGCACTGAAGTTTTTCTTAATAGTGGATTGGCTATTGTTTTCTAATCAATCTCATGATTTCGCGTCTCGTGGCAGAGGAATGCAAAGTAGAGCTCAGACAGAGCCCGTTCTATATCTCTACGGGACAACTGACAAACTGTGGTAGTTTAGGGTAGCTAAATAACCGAGACAAAATACACAACAGAGCTAAAAGTGCCAAATAAAACAAGAAAAACAGGGAGAAAACCATATGACAGGCCAAAATCAATGACATAAAGTTTGCAGTATTCTGCATCTAAAGTCAAGTAGCTAGAGGCAGTCAGGTTATGAAACTGGTATGTAGACGAGCGTCCTCCGAGGAGAAGGTATAGCACTCGACCTCGCAAGGCTTTTCCTCTCAAGAGGAATGCACGATTGTTCTTTTGGTAGTAGACAATTATTGGCTGTATTTATTGTGGCGGACCTACGGGTCTCACCTGAAAAGTAAAGTTATACTCCTGTGGATTAATTTTACCACATGCGGAACTTGATTAATTCGATAAAGCGTAAAATATATCTCTATATAAATAGAGTCTATTATGCTTGGAAATTTATATTAAGCTAGTGTAAAAATATGTATATAGTGGAAACAGTTAAAGTAAACTATACTAAATAGATTTAAATAATTAAGTTAATATAAAATATATTCTATATTAATTAATTTATGTTAATATATATTTTTTAAAAATATTTAAATAATAAATAAAGTATTTTATTATAAATAATAAAGATTTAAAAAAATATAAATTAAATTATTCTATAAATATAGCTTAAATTAATATAAATAAGTATTTTAAATTTTATATAAAAATACAATTTATAAATCAGGAATCAGACGTCTGATTATTTAGATAACCTTGCCGATCAGTGCCAAAGTGCACGGACGATCCCTGTAAAAAATCATGATCTTCCTGTCTGCATCCACCAGAGTGACGGTGGCGCTTTCGGCCCCTGTTCAAGCTGTGGCAGGAGACGCCATTTCAGCCTCACCGCTGAAAGTGGCATGAATATTTATGGTGTGGTCAAGAAGGAAGGATGAAGGCTGGATACTGCATCGCCTCTATGCTTCATGAACTGTCGTCTGAAATAGCGATAGTTCACAGTTTACTCATTGCTCTGGAAACTCATAGCCCACACTGTTATAAGCGGAATACCATGGACTTGAATTGTCGATTTCAAGACCTCGGCTCTTGTATCTGGTGCATAGCCTCTGCCTCCCTTATGCCTATCCCCTATGAGGCTGAAGCCCAGCTGTGCTGTAACAAAGGTTGTACCAGCCCCTGATTCTGGCAACCACGTGAAATATTGGGAGTACCGGTACATGTGCAGTTTGGGCTGATAGTCAGTATCAGCCGCAGCGGCACTTACCTACTCTGCCGCCTTGCTTTAGGTTCTCGCATTTCCGATCGGACGAAGGCAGAACTCTCCTATCAACCAACAGCCACAATGATCTTCACGAAGCTTTTCAACAAACACAGAGACAGAACGGAGGATACGGACATGCACGACGGCCTACATGTCATTGCTGATGATATCTCAGAGTCTCCCATTGTCGAGTGAGTTCCGTGATTCTTGCTCCCTTGAGAAACATGCATTGAACATTTCAGTATTATCTTTATCCATGGAATCAAAGGCAATCCGTTCAGATCATGGGCTAAAGATCCGACACGGGCGCCATGGATTGGGACACTGCTCCCCAAGGAAGTCAATAGAGCGCGAATTTTGAGCTTCGGATACCATGCTGACGTGATACGTGTTGGCTCGGGATTGCCACAGCTTACGCTACGCAATTATGCTGAGAACTTGGTCTATGACATTTCTCAAGACAAACAACGGCAGGCAGATAGATCTGTAAGTCCATTCGATGTTGGTGTTGATGCAAAACTCAAAACATCCCAAAAGACTTGAATCTTGATAACCATGTTTAGAGACCACTTATCTTTGTGTGCCACAGTCTGGGAGGGTTGGTACTTCAAAAGGTAAGGGATTCTTGTGGGCAAGGTGGGAAGCCGCTGACAATTGCTTTACGAAGGCACTTTTGCTTGCCAAAGATGATCCCGAGGAGGGAAGAAGGGCCATGTTTAAATGCACTTCTGGAATCGTCTTCTTTGGCACACCAATGAGAGGATCCGATACAAAGAGTATGGTTGAATTTCTTCGGACACTCTTCCAGATTACTGGAGACACCAACAAAAGATTATTGAGTGTTTTCGATAAGAGCTCTGAAGAGCTCCGAGATATCCAAATGTCATTTCGTAAACTCCTCAGAATAGCCCGTCCAAGCGGTCTCCAGAACATTAAGCTGGTCTGCTTCTTCGAGGCCCTCAAGACGCCTCGTCTAGGGCTAGTAAGTAAAGCGAAACCTTAGCCACTAAAACGCCACTTCATTTGACTGACGTTGTAATGAGTAGATTGTTGAAGAGTCTTCTGCCACGCTGGAAGACTATCCTCAAAGAGCTATCCACGCTGACCATAATGGGATGATCAAATTTTCATCATTGACTGATCCTGGATTCAAAGCGTTGGTATCCGAGCTCCAGAGATGGGTCGGAGAGCTAAACAACAGAGCTGGTGATATTGGCATAACCGCGGGTGAGAATTCTTGCAAAATCTGTGGTGGAGTACCGTGCTCTAACCCTAGTAATTTGCAGAAGGTTTTCTACAACGTGGAAATCAGAGATATGAAAACTTTCAGAGGATAGGGTCAGGGAGCAGGCAGTTGGAGGAAGCCATGTTCCTGTTTAAAGAAGCTGCCAGGCTTGCTACCCACTCAACACCCAAGGACCGTGTCACATCTGCACGATCTCACATCGGAATCGCACGATGTAGAAGGGAGCTGACTTTCAGGCAACCCTCCTCTTATGGTGCGCTGAAAAATCATCTTAACGAGGCTAGGACACATCTCCACCAAGCATACGACGACGCAGTACGCATGGACAGCCAACCTCTCAAGCTAAGGGTAGAACTCGAGCTGGCAGTTATTGCTGCAAGGCAACTACAGATCGACGAAATGGAGTCACGTTTGGAGATCAGTGCCGCTTCAACTGAGCGGGAGAGTGTCATAGAAGACCTTGCAAGAGTCATTCAGGCATGTACGGCCGCAGGCAGAGAGGATCTGAGGGATTATGGCATGAAATGGCTTGTTAAGTTGGATGGCTAGCACAATATCATCCAAGTCTACGATTGATTTAATGAAATACATCCTCGGATATAATTACTGTCCTTTAGTCATTAGATAACTGCACTAATTCCAATTTCCATACATCAGTACACTCTGCAGCAGTGGAAAGCACCATCCTGGACCAGAAACACCCAATCATTCCACCTGACAGCATCATATAACATGAAAGAAATCCCACACTGTAGAATCTAGAGAGCGTCATTTGGAAGTTCTAACGTCAGTATCTTCCTTGACTTAGTATGTCACTGTATCCTTCGTGACCATCAAAATCCGAACCAACTGTTGACGACCTTGGGTACCTCTGTGCATCCAACCACCCGTTAACATTTTGCTCGGTTGATGATGCTGACTGCATGGAAGCGAATATCCGAGACGGTTCGCTCGTCGATGTATACACTGATTGCGGTGGTGCTAGATTTTGTGTTGGAGTTGATACTGGCGGTGGCAGACGGTCGTGTCGTTTTCTCCATTGCCTCCAACATGCGCCAATAGTTATCAGAAAGACAATAGAAGCGCCAACAGAGATACCAATAATCATTGTGGTGCTTAGAGCAGGCTTTGAGTCGGATGAAATTTCACCACCGCCATTGGTGTCTCCGTTGTTCCTCCCATTGCCTTTCGATCCTGTTTCTGAAGGTGGGTCTGTAAGTCAAATCAGTACCAAACCCTGAACATATCCTCTTCATGCAGCCCTGATCTTACCAGTCAAACCCGAGCCCCGGGTCTCGCTGTCGTCTGGCTTTCGTCTTCCCCACCATTCTGTGTTGGTTCGGCACGAGCAGCTCTACAGTAGCTCCCGTACAACGATACAGCCGACGCAATGCTTGCCATGCTCCCCGAACATTCAGTATTTATACACTTTGTTAAGTGATCGCTCGCTTCGGATGCCAAGTCTGTGCGGCACATGCAGTCGTTATACACGGGGCTGGCGCACTGCATCATTCGCGGTAGATTCGAACCACCACCCATTGGGCGACTCATCATGCACGCCTGGATGCAGGTTGGTTGGGCCTCCATGACCGGGTCGGTGGAGAGCGACTCAATGGCAGCGCTAGTAACAAAGGTGAGTTTTTCGGCGCAGTAGTTGGTGTAGAGTGAGAGCGCAGATGATAGATCGCCCGACTTGCTCCCGCAGTAGCTGTTGATGCACGCACTCAACCTGGCAGAGATACCGGTCGCAAAGCCAGTCTGGCAGTAACATGAGTGAAGCATCGGCCTCCCGCTACATCCCAAAGACCGTAGAACGCCGTAATTCCCATCGGTGTGAGGGCCAATGAGGCAGTTTTGGACGCAGGTTCGTTGCACACTGTAGGCAGTGAAGTCGCTGAGACTAACGGAGGGCTCTTGTCCCGAGGCGTGAGCAGCAAGTATTGCCAAGACCATCAATATATGCGTGACTGGCTGAGGCCACTCCCGAATGTAGATGACTTGCTGCATTGTGAACTATTCGCGAAACCGTTTGATATCGGAATATCGACTCTAAACTCATGAGTTGGGATGGAAATTTTCATCGCAGTAGCAGTTTCCTACATCTGGACGGCAAGCAAGATATTCGAGACTAAGCCGCCCTTTACCCTGCAGCTAAGCGCTGGTATTCCAGTAGCATTGGTTGCTGAGACTGCCTGAGACGAGCTGAAGTTGGTGTGGCTGATATTGGCCTGGAAATGGAGCTGGTACCAGTACCTTGGGCCCCTAGTGCCTGCATCCCGGCAGCCTGATCATGTGGGGTTAATGCAAGGACGGAATGAATTAAAGGTTGGAGTGAGGGCCACTGTGTTATGCACTTCGATAGCTTATCGGCTGGGTTCTTGGTGTCATACAATGAGGAGATAGGACAAAACCGCATTTTATAGCTTTTGATAGTTATTTTAGTAAGCCTCTGAGGGAGTAATACCTGCTAATCCATTCGTGCTCCTCAGATTACAGTATTGCACTCACCTTTGGCCCCAATTCTAAAACGCTGGAAGTGGCAGATTCTGTTACATTACCACTTCGAACTGTCTAGCTAGAGCATTATGAGGCTCAGCTTTTATTGTGTCAGAGCTTTTGAGGCTGTAAGGTGCATACCTTTGTCTCTCGCAGATATTGCAGACCTGGCTAGTATTTCCTCGCACCTACACATAATGTCTCATACGTTGTCGTCGAGACCAACAAGTTTTATCATATCTCACGCTCTGTTGGGTAATTTACTGAGGCCAGGCGTAAAGAATGATTCTTGACACAGACGACATTGTCCTTGTAACAGGGGCCACTAAATATAAATATGAATATCAATTGGCGATTTCTGCATTATAAGAAGGTTAATTAAAATGAATAAAAGTAATTTATATAGAATTTAATAAAGCAAAGTAATATATAACTAAGATTAAGATAAATTTATTATTAAAATATTTAAAATTATAATTTATATATATGTATTATAAAATTAAGAAATATAAAAGTTTATATATTTAAATTTTTTTATAAATAATAGTAAAAACTAAATATTAAATAATTAGAATATATATAATAAATATAAGAAAAGATATAATAAAAGATATAATAAAAGATATAATAAAAGATATAATAAAAGATATAATAAAAGATATAATAAAAGATATAATAAAAGATATAATAAAAGATATAATAAAAGCTTTTCAAATTATATATTAGAAATAGTTTATTAAATATATTTTATAATTATAATTATTAAGAATATATTATATATTTTAATTTTTAATTTTATTCTATATTATAAAACTTTCTTTATTAATTAAAATTTATTTATTTAATATATTAAATTATAATCTAACTTATACTAATAACATTATAAATACAATTATATTTCTTAAAATTAAAATATGATAAAAAATAATTATAAGTTAAATAAAACTTTTAAGTGTACTCTTAGCCTTAATAATAAATACATAGCTCTTCTTCAAGAGCAGATACAGCTTTGAGAACACAATGCTGTGTGGGACCTTAATAGTGATAGCTAAATTGTTGCCATAACTTCATCACTCGATATCAGCATTGACCTGGTCTCACTTCCGAGTAGGCTTAGCTTGACGTTGTAACATTGGGGGCAATGTTTCCTTGATTTGGAGACACCCCACTCTTCGGAGGCTATTGTGTTGTTGGTTCATGAATGCCTGTGCAGCAACCCCAACGTGTCAAGCTGCTTTGGTTCCCAGCTGAGAGTGGATGCGGCGAGAGGGTCACCGAAGACAATGGCGACATTTTATTCGCATGGATCATCGGACATGAACCATTTGATGCGGCAAATAGCCCGGCAAGGATGCGGGAGTACTATTTTGAGATGCGACAGAAACAAGAAGGTGTTGGTTAGTCAAAGCTAGACGTCCTGCCCCCCTCGTTCATGCCCCTCGTTCCTGCCCCCTCATGTCATGACCTTGCTCCTTACCATCCCATTTCATACTAAGACTCTACAATCTTCTCAAGCACTTATCTTGCTTTATCTTTTATCTAAGATATCATAAGTCTCACCTATAGTTGACTCTGGTTCTTGACTTCCCAAACACACAGACGTCAACATTTAGTCCATTTCATCTTGTCTTGACAGCATGGCTAATCAAAGCACTCAACCTCAAATTGCTCGCCTGGCGCAGACAATAAGCGCATCCGTCGCCGAGCTACAAGAGATTTTAATAGCTCAGAATGCTGAATTTCCATCTTTTGAGGAGGGAGCGCCAGAGTCAATCCCTCAGAGTGCTTCAAAGGCACGTAACGCAATTCTTGAGGCAACTGCAGAACTCCACGACCTGCTCCTTGAGCCTTTCGCTGCTCTATTTATAGCGGGTTCTGTACGTATCTCCTTTTATTCACGGTCCTTTGCAAGCCGGACATGACAACTCATGCCAATGTTATAGCATACCAATATGGTTTGTATGCAGGCCATTACCCGCTTCAGGATTCCAGCAATGATTCCAGCGCATGGCCAAATGTCATATGAAGAGATATCACAGAGGACTTGTATGAGTGAATCAGTGACCCGAAGACTGTTACAATATGCCATGATGATGAGAGTCTTCCGAGAGCCTAGACCCGGTATGGTTGCCCATACCAAGCTTTCAAAGATTCTCATTGATCCTAAGATGAACGACTGGATGAGCACGGGTGCGGAGGATGGCTGGCCAGCGGCTGTTAGGGTAAGTTCATCACGAGTCACATAATCATTCGAAAATGTCACTTTAAACTGATTTGTATCAGATGGTCGATGCTTTGGAGAAATGGCCTAAGTCCCAAGAACCAAACGAGTCTGTAAGGCCCATCACCCACAACTGTCTTCCTTTTGGTCTCATCCCGTGCTGACATACTTGCGAGGGTTTCGCTCTTGCAAATAACACAACCGACAGTATCTATAGCATTATAGGGGCGGACCCTGAGCGTGCTCAGCGGTTTGCCCGGAGCATGGAGGCATCAACCTCGAACTTTGGATATGACTCAGTGCACGCCGTCGAGAACTATGGCTGGGACTCACTTGGTGCAGCCACAGTCGTTGATGTTGGCGGTGCCCAGGGTCACATTTCTTTTGCATTGGCAACCCGTTTTAGAAATCTCAATTTCGTGGTTCAGGATAGTGAAGCTGTAGTTGATAGTGCTGAAAGCAGAATCCTCGGAATCTTCGAGGTCGAGTCCGTTTCGAAACTCACGATTTCTTTCAGCCGCAAAAGACACATGGGGATGTTTATTTCTTTCGTTGGATTTTCCATAATCACTCCGATAAATATGCCATACGTATCCTTAGAGCTCTGATTCCAGTCCTCAATCAAGGCTCTCGGATTGTTATAATGGACTCCTGTATGAAGGAAAAGGGTCAAATTCCTCTGTGGAGAGAAAAGGTCATGAGGTATGCTAAGTCAATATTGGTAGACTTTTCGCTGCCTATAATCCTAACAAGATGAGTAACAGAATGGCCGATATCACAATGGGCGCTCTTATGAATGCTGGAGAAAGAACGTATGACGAATGGAAATTATTGGTACAGGAAGCGGACCCGAGGTTTAAATTCAAACAGCTTATTGATCCTGAGGGCTCGGCCATGTCTTTGATGGATATAAGGTGGAATGCTGCGGAATAAACTATCTTCATGCACTAGTTCTTCTTACGAACTATTGAGACCTTAGCTAGGTTACATACATTCATTTCTATTTGCTAACCGTTTGCCTTCCCACGATGTCATTCATCTTCTCAAAAGCCTGGAACTACGGGGTGTGTTGTGGAAAGTCGTACTGCACTAACTTATTGGTATTGCTCAACATGCTACCGGCGAGGCAGAAGGTTGCATTGATAACCGGGTTCTTTATGACCTCCAACATCTGAGGAGTGCACACTAACAAAACTCTAGGTGCGGAAATGGTGCCATTGAGGAAGTTCTAGTTCATGAATATATTCGTCACAGAGTTCATCTTATTGCTGTCATTCTCGTCTGCGAAGATTCCCGTTATTTTTATGGAGTTGGTGGCATGACATGGTTTTATCTTGAAGTGACTGTGGAAGACTCTATTTCCCAACTCATGGAGCAAGTCAACAGGCTTTTTGAAGGTACATTAAATTTTATCGTCAACAATGCGGATGTAACAACCCTGCTTCAGCTTTGAGTGGGATAAAGCGTTCTAGAATCGGTCACCTCACTACCTTGGTTGGTTGTCAAGAATTCCCTGTCTCTACCTCATCTCATCGATCTATTTAGGAATTTGATAATTGTGCCCTCACTTACCGCGTGTCCACAAACATAGTGCCTGGTGCGCCTCATTTGCGTATTGATGAACGCAGTGGATTCGGAACTAGTCCAAAATTCTTGTTACATTTACTCAGGCTAAAGACACTGAGGACCAGCTTCCGGTTTGGGTGTAAGTACAGTACATGGATAAACATAAAACGACTACAGCTCAAGCACCCTCCATGCCGACCAGGCCCAACCATTCATCCGAAGACAGGCAGTTGCGTTTACACAAAGGGATCAAAAGTGTTCCTGAGTTTTGGTAACCATGGACATCACTGGCTTTGCCGTTGTAATTGGCGATGGTAAGTGCCTTGATCCTTTCATTTTCAGTGATATGCTGCGCTCAGACCTTGACCCCTGGATCAGGGAGTGTAACCGGCAAAGGATTTGCCCTCGCGTTTGGGAAGGACGGTGTAGCTGGTATCGTGGTGGCCAACATTAACCTCTATGCCTCGGAGACGACGAGCAAGGAATGTACCGTCGCTGCGACAAACCCGAAATTCCTGACCAAGTCAATCCATGTGGATACTACATCGTTTCAGGAATCGAGAACCCAGTCCACGAGGCTTCTCGCATTTTCGATGGCCCGATCGATTACGGCGTGAACTGTGCAGGGGTAAGAGAGCCGAGGCCAAATGGGGTTTCCCTTTCTTGCTTGATTTTTCCGTTCTCTAGGAGCACGCTTGGTAATATGATAGGCTGATGGCATGACTTACCATCCTTTGATCCTTCCAGGATGGTGGTAGAGGAAACTGTAGATGAATTCATGGCATCTCATCTAGATTGGTGCAATCGAGGGTCGAAAAATCTCAGAGACGGACGCTGGCAAGTTCACCCGATTTATGCATGTCAACGTGACGAGCAAGTTCAAAATGACCCGGGACATGTCTACCTTGATGAGGCTGCAGGAAGACATCCTCATCAGCACGTCGCTTGAAAAGGGTATCAGTCGGGGACAATTATGAAAATGGGTTCGGCAGCCTCGTATTGCCACGCCGGTCATTTGACACCGTACAACACGGCCAAGCACGTAGTTCTAGGACTCACCAGGAACCCAGGCCAGTAGGATGGTTGGATCTTCTCACGCATGTGCTCTTTTTACTACTGCACACATCAATTGCAATGCCACCCCTGCCCCCAAAGTTCCCGTCATTCTTTTCCTGTCCGGCTCGTTCGGCTGACATGTAACGCGTGCGGGTGCGGCTTTGGGTCTCAGCACTTGACAATATTGCGCATGGAACCCGAGTCAACTGCGTCTGCCCCACCGGAGTTGAATCCCTCATGATTCATACGATCATGGAGGGCATCCCTGAACTGTAGCCAATGATGAGGGTGGTCCTGCCCATGAGCCAGCTGGCATTGGTGGACGAGGTGGCGGACTTGGTACTGTTCCTGTGCAGCCACCGCTCGAGCTAATTATATTAGCGGCAATGAGATGGTTATAAGCGGTGGCGCCACAACGAGCGGTAAAGAATATATTGAGGGAAAGGAAGATATCAAAGTCGGTATGGGCTATAGGTGAAGGGCTTGGCCGGTTAGGCGTCCTGGCCGAGGTGTGAGCGGGCGACTAGCTCTGTGGTCGGGTTTTGTGAGAACAACGTATATAGGAATGAGATGGCAAGGCTGAATTCCAGCGTATCTCATGTACTTCAAACATCACAATTACCAGAACGTATAACCAGCCACCCAAAATCAAGAACCGAACATGGTAGTCAACCTTCAGTGCCGCACCGGGATAGGCATAGACCAATGTTTTCCGGGACACACAAACCAGAGTTCTACATCCAGCAGAGCAATTTAGTTCACAAGCGAAGGAAGGTTTGTTGCAACCTGCAACAAGATACAGCTATAATATTTAGTAGCAACAGTTAGAATTTGACCTCTTATCTAGACGTAGATACCTCCCTAAGACGCTGAGCTTGGGGAGAGACAAGAGGAGCTACGGCTCCTGATTTATGATCAGCGAGTATTAGCTGCTACTCTTGTGAAAGGAATGGATCTTATGGCCAGAACATGATGTACGTTTACGTTTCCGTATATGCGTTTTAGACACTGATAAAATGTATGCAAGGCCGCCCTCGAGATGGGGCCTCGAGCCAATGGTTTGAGATACTAGCCCACGAGGTGACTGGCATGGCCCACCACGGACACTGTCTAACTCAGTTGGAAGCCCCTAAGGCTCCTATCAGAGTGTATGTCAAAACATTTTCCTAATATCTGATAGACTTTGGTCTAATTGTTCTGATTTAAGCATGGATGCAGCCATCGGCCCTCATTGTAGCCAGATGCTGCATTTTACCATTTCAGGATCTAAATTGCCCGAGGAATCCGGCTTAGTACTCTCTTCCATGTCCGGTCGTGGCCGTTGGTGGAAGCTATTTTTCAAGGCTGAAATAGAGGAGACGAATCACATGCTGTTGGCGGAGAAAGATCCTCCGTCACTTCGGCCAGGTTTTATACCCGGTCTCACGATTTCCACACTACCGGCATGCACAGGGCAAATTCTCCAGTGCCCCTGGTACACTGGTCCCCTGTCAGCATGGCTTGGCATATCCGTTCCTGGTTCCTTGGTCCGTTCAAGCTTAATCGCGTTTTTGTGGGGTAAGAAGCGCTCCAATGGCCATACGGCAGACGGACGGTCTGTACCGGAATCTGGGGACCCCGGGCTTAACTGTTGGATTAAAGACATAACTGTCCCCTATTCTGGCGTTATGACTTTCGTTCCTTAGGTTGCTCTAAACTCCACCACCAGCTTCACAAGGAAACCACTATGTTGCTCACTTCCATCTTCACGGCTATTGTCAGCCTTGCCGGCGCCGTCAGCGCCGCCTGTGGTGATGGCAGCCCTCAAGGTGTCGTCTCCGGCTCCGGTACCTTTACTGCCACCGTGAATGGTGGTAATGTCTACACCGGCTCAGACTACCGACTTGCCATCCAGACGGCCCTTGACCGCATCGGCTCTGGTCAACGTGTCACTGTCCGTGCCTCCGGTAGTATCGGTGCTAGCACCATTACTGTCACCAGCGGCAAAATTTTCGAGGTCTGCGGTACCCTAAACGTTGTCAACCGTGCCGGCCGAGGTTCCATCGAAATCATCAATCAGAACGATGTTAGCATTCCATATCTCACCATGACCGGAAACCCGTACTTCGGCTTGCGCATTTCCGGAACTCGCAACCTGAACCTGGGCGAGATAACCATGAACCTCAGTGGCGGACTGGGTATTCGCTTCGACCGCGATGCTGCGCAAAACTACAATGTTCGCATGGGCACAATCCGAGTCACTGGTGCTGGCAGCCACGCTGTCGAGACCTGGAATATTGATGGTCTTAATATTGGATCCGTTATCGCCAGAAATGTTGGTGAATCTGGCCTCCTTCTGCAAAAGACTATCAACGCCCGCGTAGGATACGTCGAGGGCAATAATGTCGGAGCTGGAACTGGCTATGCAACCCTTCGGTTCGCCAACAATAACGGACAGCTTAGCAATGGCCAGTATACAACTACCAATGTCTTCATCGACCGCGTCTACTCGCGAGGCGGCGGCCGCGGCATCTTCTGCGTGTCCATGTCTGGCGCTGCTGAAATCAAGTACATTGATCTTGCCAGTAATGGAAACAACGCTGTCCTAATTGAGAACTGCTACAACCTTGCTATCCGAGATGGAGTTGTCAACGGCGGTGGTGAGGTTCGCGTCTCCGCTCGATCTGAGTTCCCTAATACTAGTGGCATTTTCTTCCAGGCACGCGTCGACAACACCTCTGTTCGCGAGTCACCTTGCGCTGAGAACATCTACTGGGGAGTTACTGGAAATGCGAAAAGACCGTCTGCTAAGTTCGCGCCGTTCAGTTTTGCCTAGCGGACATAGCCGAGTTGATGGCGATGATGCCGTTGTGGTACGCATTGAATCTGTACATAGAGGAGCAGGCGTATTTCGGAAAGACCCATATCCACGTAGATAGCAGCAAGATACATACTTTATGACCTGAGCTCCCGCTTCAGCTTGACTGATGTGTTACCTCGTAGACACTTTTTCCTAGAATCTTGCGGGACCTGTAGGAGACAAGATGTAGGAATACAGCTGTCAAGCATCACTAGTCAGTGGCTGGGATGAAAGTATATGAGTTAAGTAGCAGATGAAAAGCTGTCGCTAGATTTTGACAGGGGCAAGGATGAGATTTGGAGATGCATGTTGCACCAACACTCTTTCTGCCTCACCTCACTGTTGTTCAGGCTCCTGCTAGCGGGACTCGGAGACGACAGATTAAGAGGTATTATATAGAAGCCAAAAACGAAAACATCATGTGGTGCGTATTGTTAGGGTCGAAAACTTGATGGTTTAAGATGAAATATCCACTGATGCGAGCATCTGGTCAATGGGCAAAAGCCCAATCTTCATAGCGTCGTCCTTCCATTGAACCATTGTGGATAATTTCGATCAAATACGTCAGGCTCTAGTTCGAATAGTGGCAGTTAACGAGTTCATAGGAAATTATTCTGTTTTTCTATCTTTCAATAAAGCCACTAGAGAGTTGTAAAATTGACGTCTTAGGCCAACACTGATAGTGACAAGTGGCACAAGACGTCTGTTCCAGGTAGACTACTCGAAGGCTATCCCTCCTGCTTTACAAAATGAACAGAATATTTAATTCCATTCCCATAATTTCATGAGTGACGGAGGTCAGGGACATTTCAGGCGGTATCGAGGTCTATGCATGTATGTACGTCTGCAAGTTACACAATGTGGCTTGCTAGGGTCTTCCTGATACATTCGCACGAACCAACACTTATATAAAGGCTTTAAAAATTCAAAGATTATTTAATCTTTGTAAATAAGTATTAAGTTTAGACGTTTTGAATTAATAAATAATACCTTTTCAATCTTTACATCTTATTGTTTAATTTGAAACTTGATAGGTTACGAACGTCACAATTATACGTAGCTGAAGGATTTCAGCGCCAATAAAGTAATCTTAATTTAAACATCCTATAGTCTGAATATACCGAGCATCCTCTTTAACGCATTTTAAAAAGAGTAGCCATATATACTCATAGCTTAGCAGTCCCAACTAAGTACGCCTCCACGGTTGGTAATGCGAGCACCTTTTAAAAGATAAAGCCGTCAGTAATAAGAAATGCTCAAAAAGTTTTCTAAATATCAACTCACCTAAGTCAAGGCCAGTACGGTAGTATCCACCCTCTCCATTGCCGCATGTTACATAAAAGAAAGACCCGGATAGCGCAAATTCCCGGCACGATCCTTGGAAGTTGCCTAGCACACCAATATCTGGTGGAGCACCGTCTAGAACAGTAACGGCGAGTGGAGCATCGTCTAGCGGAGCACCGTCTGCAAAAGCGTTCGCAGAGCAAATGGCAAACACAGAAAGAAGAGTGGAGGTTTTCATATTGGAAAGAATTTAGTTGATTCGACGTAGAGTCTAGGAAGAGGACCGGTTGCTCTAATGTGGATGATAGGAAGTAGACACCAAGGCGTCTCTATGCCACTCTTAAATAATTTTCATTGAAGCGGGGTTTGGAACTCAGCTTGTGTTACACGATCTGGAGTTACACCCCAGCTCTCCTCGCCCTGCAAATTTGCGGCACGGGTGTTAGCAGAGTGGTGTCATAACGGACAGCTGAAATTTTCCATGTCATGGGGAGTGTTACCTTCCTAAAATATTCATTATCGATATTGATAGATTGACTACAGTGACCTTACTATGAGCTCTTGATGGTATAGTCTTTTACGAATCATAAGGAAAGCAAACAAAGAAAAGATGAGATAAGATACTCGTATATTTATCCAAGATATCTAATTATCCTGGGTTTTCTAGAGATATTATAAGCTTCTAGTCTTCTATTAGTTTAATAAAAGTGTAAAGACAGAATACATATGTGATAAGTACTACTGCGCCACTTACGTGGTAAAATATAAATACCATACATAAAATCCTCATCTATTACTCCGAGTTTGTATATATATGAGGCAGAAACTCTTTTCTCTCATTGACTAGTTGATCTTCATGTAAGTTAATCTACTGCTACGCCTCTTGGTCAGCATGATGCACACACGGTGTGTCATCGTTTAAGTCAAGTAATTGCTGCGCCTCTTGGTCAGCATAATGCATACACTATGCATCAAACATTGATTAACTACTGCAGGTTCATGTGGTTTTGAGGCACAGATTCCCAATAAGCTAACATATATGATAATCAGGCCTCTCTGGTGCCCCTTATTTCATATTATTAGTGCACGAAGAGAATTATAAGAACGAATTGATAGGTCAAAGGCTTCGTCCATGTGCGCCCAAGTTCTCGTGAATGTTACGACACGAAATTTGACAGGGTATCGCAGATTCGACCAACGAAGTTGAAAAAATGTCGTTTCTACTCTTCGTTATAGCGGAAGAAACCATGTTCAATGAATACACGCTGCAGTGTGTATATGTAAATTTTAGCAAATCCACGTCCACTGTGGAGAATATAAGTTCCATCTTTTTGGTTTGTGAATGTGGATATGTGACCATAGGTTAAGCTTATTAAAGATCCAAACATGGCGGTATTGTTCGACGCAAACAGGTGAAGGTTAATATTAACGAGGTGATTAAGGAATATTTCATGACTGCTACTTAGCCAGCTCTGATTCATAACGGTAAGAAATGCGTCCGTTCTTCTCGCCGATCTATACTATCGGTAATTCGACGGTAAAAACTTCAAACCAGAAAGAAGCGTCCTTCTCTGGTGGCTCAAATGACCGAGTAGCATTCATCTGATACAGGTGGCAGAGAGATTATTTCCAGTTTCTGAAACGCGCCTACACTGTTCGATATGGGTGCCAAACTTTGGTTGAGTAGTCGCAGCTACGGCTCCGTCTCTTCGTTACCTTGATACTCATTAATATCATTATCCACAAGATACGACGTTGCAGGCCGAGAGTGAAGATACCATTTGTTGAGATACAACCTACAGGATTCTAGCCATAGGAAGACAACGCAAGATTGCAGGATTCGCCGCGTCACGTTGTTCAAGACAATTGAAGGATAATGCTTTTCCCAATCATGACTAATAGGACCTGAGTCAATTTTTGGATTACGGATTGCGTAATCCAAGCAGCAAATGACATGTCTTTGTGAATTTGTCGCAAGGGCAAGAAGGTGTCCTGTAGAGGAGCTGTGATTGTGAAGCTCAACCCGACTGTACGCCTTAACATTCGAACAGATTCATGGCGGCCGAGCACGTGTTACGAAAACGACGTGGGACACCGTGTTGGAATTGTGCCACGATTTGGTCTTATATCTGCCATCGCAATTGATGTGGGATAGTAGAGATTCCTGATAAGTTTGTTGAGTATGCGAAGGCTTCAAAAATATATTAGTCCCACAGAACCGTAGTCATTATATTAATAAGTAGAGAAACTTCGTATTGCTCTATTGATACTGGTTATATTATATAGGTCTTCATCAAGTCACCAAGTGCTGGGAATCATATCATTAACTAAGTCACTAGGTAGCTAATTTCGCTGGTTCTTCCCTTCACAAGCTGTTATTAAACCCCACAATGGGAGATTAAAGCTCCAGGTACGAGAAATGCGTGATGAACGCCGAAAAAACCAATTGAGTAAGGCATACGAGGGATACTGCTTCCTGACAAGATATATCGAGAAGGATAATAGATTCATCACCTAATATCAAGTAATGAAGCCCAATGGTCTACATATGTCCCTCCCATAGCAGTGGTAAAGAGACCTTGATAATGTCTTTCACTCTGCCCCCACTATAATAGGTTCTGCATATTGAACGTCCTATCTATTAAATCTATTTCAACCCACCTTAAATATTTCATATAAACCACAAGAAATTGTCTCTGAAGATATTTAAAATTGTCCAACTCCCTCTACAACTACCCTCATACGATCTAAATTTGATGCTAAAGCAATACCGGTGTCAGTGCGCCCTTCTCTATGAGATGCAACTCTGATCCCCGCAAAATATTCCCCAGGATCGGCGAATGTGTGAAAGATTTGCATAGCAACTGTACTTGCAACGTCAACATTTATTTTGGTGAATATGCCAACACCCGTCGGGTCCCACTCGAGGGAGACAATTTGACCGGCGCCTTTCGGTGTCTCAACGAGAACAGTGAACTCAACGCTATCACCGGGGCGAATGCGAACTCGCTTTGCCCCATTCGAGGTCAGGCTGACTGTTGGCTGAATACCATAACGCTGAGATGCAGAACTAGGGACTTCCACCTGTCCATTGTTGACTGTGTAATTGGTGGGCGGAGGCGGTTCAATACCTCGCTCTACCCAGGCGCTGAGGTCACGTAAATGTTGTTCGTACAGACCGACGAACTCAACAACGTGTTTTTTATTGGGCCTTCAATGCGTCCCATTGTATGGTCTGTATTCTCACTAAAGTATAAACGAAAGTGCTCATCAAGCCCGCGTTTAGCCTTAAGAACTTGGTTTTTGTACCAATCCGCATGCCAAGGATAAGCATCGTGGTCGAGTAAATTGTCCATTAGAAACATCTTCATATTGATGTCACCACTGTGAGTTGCGCCACCAGCAGTTGAGCTTGCAATCAACGGTCCCAGCAAGATGTGGCGTTGGGGGTATCTTGGAATGCCAGTCTCATCTCGGAGGTAGTCGTAAGCGTAATAGCCACTTTCTATGGGTGGAAGCTGATGTCGGTGAAATGTATGGGCGGCAAGATACCATCTGTTATCTAGTTGTATCCTCGCACCGGGAATCAGAGCTTGGCGAATCATTTCATCTGTTTTATCCAAAATTCTGACTGTTCTTGTGGAGATATCCAGGTGTCCACTGAAAGGAACCCAAGTGCTATTAATGAACACGTAGAAGCCGAGGCCAGTATCAGGCGCAATACTCTCGGGGATCCTATTCAGCATAAATTTTGTTGTCAGAGTTCTTTCTTCTAGGCACACATTTTTGATCGTGCTATTGAATTGTACGAGAGCAGCACGCAGCCTCTTTCCCAACTCGGACTGTTCACTGCCGGCATAACCTTCCTGGGCCCAGAAGTCATCAGCATATGTTGGATCAGTTCTTTGGATTATCGGGACTGTGATATCCTTTAGTGTTGTCAGAAGCATGGTGCGATTCTCAGCGATGCCAGCCCAATCCTCCCACGCCCTGAATGGAACACCCAATGCCACCGTCTCTCTCATGATGCCCTTCTCGAAGTGGGGCAGGACAGAGTAGAGGTCATTCTCGCTACCTGGACGGATAGAATCTATAATTTCATTCTGCCACTTTTTAAGCACCAGTGCGCCCAAGGCTCGGATGCTCCAGTTGTATGGTATAGAGATGGGAACTGCCTGGATTAATATAACGCAACCGTCCCAAATACCAGAAGTTTGCTCCGCAGCACCAACGGCTTGAAGGGATCCACCGCTGCCGCCGTAAATATATCCGTAGATGTGGCCAGTTGAGTGGCCGTAATACTTGCGCGCGACATCACGAGACAGGTTGGCGACGGCTGCATCTGCACGGTAGCCTGCTGATCCTGAGACTTGGACTGTGTAGCCACCAGACTCTCCGCCAAAGACGAGGGCATAATCTTCCGCATTAGAGGGCTGTAGCGGGTAAAGGTGCTGGAAAAATCTTCCTTGCCATTGTTCTTTGGGCGGGAGGTAAATATTGAAATCTACCCCTGTGCCATCAAAATGGCCAGATACTTTGCGGTGGGGTACAGGGTTGGTCTCATCCGTTTCGCCGTCGAGTATGGGTGATGAATATAATGGATCGATGCAATTTGGAGTCACATGTATTGGTCCACTCTCCTTTTCTCCCATGCACTCGTCTGCCCGCTTAGGCTTGAGAGCGGCGGCAATACCCAAGACAAAGACACAAGATGTCCTACGGTGTGTTTGGTTAGTCTTTTGCGTAAAGGCATGAATCACCGGGGATCCCTACAACGTATTAAGGATAAACCTTATGTTTGAGCTGTGTATCCAGTGCAGAAGATATGCTCGAGACATCATGATGAATCACCTGAAAGAAGCCGATCTCAACTCCATCTTCACGCTCTTTTATGCATTCTGTTTGGAAAAAATCAACTCACGATTGCTGACTTATTTTCCAACCGTCCGCCAACTGTGGCAATTTCATGGCTCCATCTTGCCAAGCTACTGAGTTGTTATGCCGATGCCGTTTGTCATATCATCCATTCCCCGCCTATGACAGATATTTCTGAAAGACCGACCAGCCGGCGTCGCACGAGACTTCAAACCGAAAATTCCCTTTTTCGGATCCGATGCGTAAAACAGGCGATTGGACTACTTACCGACAAGCCCCACTCCCTCCGACACAAGCCGCTCCACTCGCTTCGGCATCGCCCACACTGCCTCGTCATGGGGTCCCAGAACTTTTTCTATTAGAGACGGTTCTGTCACCCGTCTCGTCGTTCATTTCCAGGACTGAAGAGCATTTGTCGATATGCCACGCAACTACTGGGCTCTGGACGGCCTCTTTGGCGTCCCAGTCCGCGCATCAATCCGTATCCTTCAGTTCGTTCTCGCAGCCGTTACTATTGGACTTGTGGCGGTCGACCTCTCTTCTGTCGAATCACAATCAACTCACATCTACGCTCTCGTCGCCTCCATCATCTCTATACTGATAGACGTCTACCATTGTCTCGCAACCGTAAACCATGGCGCTTGGTATGCCTTGGACTTCTCACTTGCTATACTCTGGGCAGCTCTTGCTGGTGCAATTGGGTCGAGCCCTTCAGAAGATGCCCGTCCCTCAAGTAAGCACAAGAAGCGCATGGTTGCAATCACGGTCATTGAGTCATAAGTTTAGCACTTTGGATGGGCAGCTGTGTTCTAGGATGCGCGTGGTGTTGGGCCACGAGGAAGTCGAAAAAGACTAGATCTGTAGAGCTTGCTGAAGTTGGCTAAAGCCACAAACGTGTCAATCCCACTATAACATGATTAAAACGGCATTTCAAGTCAATAAAGGAAATGATTTTGTTCCATAAAAGTTGAGGCCGTGCATTTATTTTAGGCACTGAATAACGTGTTCCATCTATACGGCAAATGCGTCACGTGTTAATTGCCATATCTTGGAGAAATCAATCACCTTTCCATTTTTCTCCTTCTCATCTCATTCTCCTTTGCCGCGCTATGGGATATTCAGAGAGCAATATGGAGCTTGGCGGGTCTTCTGAGAGCCCGCCTGGTTGTCATGAGTCTCAGCCGACAACAGGCATGTTCCACCTACGTGCCACCATAATCAATGCTTAGCTGATATCCTATAGATGATTCTCCCCAGAAAGCGACCCCGACTTATTCAATAGAGCACCTAACCGACCAGCCAGTGCCTCCGGCCTACAGTCCCCCGACAGACACGATCGCCCTCAACATCGTGATTCAAGTCGTCGGTTCTCGAGGAGACGTGCAACCATTCATTGCTGTTGGAAAGGCGCTCTTAGCTCAAGGCCATCGCATAAGAATAGCGACGCACTCGCACTTTCGGGACTTTGTCATCTCAAATGGCCTTGAATACTTCGACATCGGGGGTGACCCGGCGGAGCTCATGGCTTTCATGGTGGAAAGCCCCTCACTTATACCGAGTTTACAGCAAATCCGCGAGGGCGCGATTAAGCGCAAGCGAGACATGTACAGGCAAATGCTGCAAGGTTTCTGGCGATCGTGCGTTGAAGCTGACGACCGAACTTTTGTTCCCTTCGTGGCCGATGCCATCATTGCTAACCCACCGAGTTTCGCCCATGTCCACTGCGCCCAGGCGCTGGGCATCCCCTGCACCTCATGTTCACCATGCCCTGGTCAACTACGAGACACTTCCCACATCCTCTGGCGAATATTGATGCTATCAAGGCGGATTTGAAGCTAGTCAACCAGTCGTCCTACGCCGCCGTAGAAATGCTGACATGGCAAGGGTAGGGCTCATGCCTAGCTGCTGATGTGTACTTGCAAGCTAACACTTCTGTTTAGACTTGGAGATCTAGTGAATGAGTGGAGGGTCTCAACTCTTAATCTAGAGCGAGTCCCCGGTTCTGAAGGGCATAGACTACTCGAAGCGTTGAAGATTCCGATGACGTATTGCTGGTCACCTTCGCTTGTTCCAAAGCCTAGTGATTGGGGCTCGCACATCGGTAGTCTCCACCTTACCGAACGTCGTGGCCGTGACTAACTCTTGCTCAATAGATGTTTGCGGCTTTTTCTTCCGTGATGTGCCGCATTACAGTCCTCCACCCGACTTAGTGGCTTTTCTCGAGGCCGGCTCCAAGCCGATCTACGTTGGCTTTGGAAGTATCGTGGTCAAAGGAGGAAATGGGCTATTGGCCACAGTCCTCAGCGCTATTCGGAAGGTGGGAGTAAGGGCTGTCATCTCTAGTGGATGGAGTAAAATACTCGGAGACAGTACGGATGATGTCTATTATATCGGAGATTGCCCCCATGAGTGGCTATTCCAGCATGTCGCCGCCGTCGTACACCATGGTGGTGCGGGAACTACTGCTTGTGGCTTGCGATTTGGCAAACCTACGGCTGTAATTCCATTCTTTGGAGAGTATGAAGATGCCCGTCTGGTAACTCAGGCTCTTTGGTGGGATCAGCTAACTTGTCACTAGTCAGTTATTTTGGGGTTCGGTGATAGCTCAGGCGGGCGCTGGCCCACCACCTATTGCCTATAAATCCTTAACTTCGGAAGGGCTAGCTCAGGCTATCAGATACTGCTTGACCGTGGAAGCCTCACAGGCAGCGGAGAGTATTAGCCAGTCAATGGTGCGTGAGAACGGAGTCACTGCCGCGGTCGATGCCTTTCATGCACACCTCCCACGCGCCCGGATGGCGTGCGATTTTCTACCCAATCAGCCGGCGGCTCTGGCGCTGGCCAAAGACAAGCGGGAAATCAAAATGTGTAAGCCCATAGCATCATTGCTATTGAAAAATCACAAGATTGCCCGAAAACAAGTTGAAACGTATGCTTGGGACGAATTTTCCTCACTTCTTCGACTGATCCACCTTGCAGATACCGCACCAAACCGTTCACAATCGAGAATACGCGTTGGGATCCCGTCACCGCAATTTCATCAGCTTCAATATCAACACTTTTCAAATTAATTTCAAACACCGCCGACATCATTATCCAACCATTGCAAGAAATTCCTCGAGGGAGTCATGAGCGAATGGGAACTCCTCAGCCTCAACATGAGGAGGTCCCATCCTTTATCATGCTACCTTTACAAGACATCCCCGGTTCTAAGGATATTATAAGTGAGTTAGACAAGACGCCAAAGGAGCTGAAGGGTCCGGAAACCTCGCACGCAAATACGTCGAAAAGTATAGCTTCTGTGGGCAGACTAGTAGGTAATGCAACAAAGGGAGTTCTAGTTGATATCCCACTTGCACTTACGGAGGGCCTTCGGGCCGTACCGCAGCATTACGGAGCTCCTACGCAAAAGCACGGAGCAGTAGAAGATCTTCGTAGCGGCATGTCTGTCGCTGGAACGACGTTCTGCTCTGACATGGCTGGAGGACTTACGGACATTTTCACTCATACATACGATGGCAAGAAAGAGAAGGGGCTTCTGGGGCAGCGAAGGGCTTGTGCAAGGGGACATTCAGTTTTGTGACTAAGACTACCTCGGCGACACTGGGACTTGTTGCTTTTCCCGCTCAAGGCTTGTACCGAAGCATCTGGTCTTCAACGCATAAGACAACTAGGGACGTTATCACAGAATGCAAGCTTATAGAGGAGATTGGCTACTCAGTGCTGATACGCGGTGGCAGCTGGATCCTGAGAATATTGGATATGACCTGGATGGTCTGAGAGGCATGCGGTGATTGTTGATTACAGGTTACTGGTGTTTGTAATCTATGAGTCTTTTCTTTTTCTTTGTGGTAGCTTATGGGAATCCTTGATAGAAGCCATAACTAGCGTTCACAAGACATTGTCAGGAAAAATTACTGGATTTACCTGTGTCTCAAAGGTGATGCAAACCTCGTTATGATATTGTTATTGGAGAATATACATGAATCATGCCTAATCAAAGACTTTGTGGCTTTCCAGTAGAAAGACTACATTGCTCGACATGGGAAATTTGCTGCATCTCAAATTGAGATGAAGAGTGGCCATTGTCATGGTATAGAGCCTAACGAACATATCACAGAGGCATGCAGGTTTTCGCTGTCTCAATCTTCCAGTATTGGACTCGCTGTTCCTCTCTTTGGCATACTGAGACCGAAGCATGGAGATGGTGCGCGGGGACGAGCCCCGCTAGACCGAATTCCCTCCGCCTCTCCACAAGATTTTTCCTTAATAAGGAGGATATGCGAATAGCGAATTACCAGATACAATCCAGACAATCATAACCGGTCCTCACTAAGAAACAATCACTCTCTGGCAATTCTAGCCCTTTGGCGGTCTCGATTAGGGCTAATAGTCACAATTTCATAGAATAATTTAAATTAAAAATAATTTAATAATTATATATTATTAATAATTAATAATTTTTATTTTTATTAATAAAAATATTTTTTATTTATATATTAAAAGGCTTATTTATTTATAATAAATAAATAATTATTTTTATTATTTATTTATTTATAATAAATAAATAAATTAAATAAATTATTATTATATAATAATTTAATAATATATAATAATTAGTATTTTATATAAATTATTTTAATTTTAATAATTTATTTTTAATTATTTTATATTATTTAATATTTTATATTATATTTTTATAAAATTAATTTATTTTTATATTAATTTATTTTATATTCTAGCTTATTTTTATATTAATTTATAAATTAAATTAATATATTTTATATTAATTTATTATTAAAATTAATATATTATAAATTAATTTTAATTATTCTTTAAAAATATTAATTTTATTTTTTAATAAGGAATTTTTTTTTTTTTATAATATTATTTTAATTATTTAATTTTATATTAAATATATTTAAATTTATTTTTTTATTAATTTTTATAAATAATAATAAATTCTTTTAATATTATTTATTTTTTATTAATAATTATTTTAATAAATATTAATAGATTTTTAATATTAATTTTATTATAAACTTTTTAATAATTAAATTAATTTATTATTATTTTATTATTTTAATTATAATATTAATTAAGATTATAATAATAATATATTATTATTTTTATAATTTTATATTTTTATAATTTTATTTATATATTTTTATTTATAAGAAAATAATAATTAAATAATAAATATTAAAAAATTTAAATATTAATATATATTAATAATTATTATAACCCTAGCTAATATTATAACTAAAATAATAAAAATATAATAAGCTAATCTAATTATAATAAAACCTACTCTAGAGTACTAATCAATAATACTAAAGAAGAATTAAAAACCATCACCAAGGAAAAATCTAAGGAGTTATTAATAGATTATATAAAAATCAATAAGAAGCTTATAAAGAAAGGAAGCCCTGAGTATCTAGAATTCTAAAGAAAAAAAAGAAAATAATAAAGCTATATAAATATTATAGAAGGAAATAGAACTTATAGCTAAGAAATAAACTAGCCTATAGTATATTAATATTAATAATATACTAGTATAATCTATATTAATATAATATAAAAGATAATATAAAATAAGGTTAATATATAGATAGAATAGTATAAAGAATATACTAGCCCTTCAAGGGAATAGTATAAAATATAGAATAGTATAAAATAATTAAAATAAAATTACTAAGATTATAATAATCTATATAGGAATACTACTAAAATGGATTATTATATATAATACTCCTTAGAGTAATATATACTATAATCTAAGGGATTACTATGAATAGTGATCTATAGATATATTCTAGTATATAGATAGGAGTCTCTCCCACCGTTAGAAATAGAGACTATTAGCTATTAATAATATATAGTTATTAAGCTACCCTTAATCTAAGTTCCTAAAAATAATTTATCTAATTAATAATAATTATATAATTATTATTTTAGAATAATAATAAGCCTTATTACTTATTTAAGGATAATAACCTAATCTTACCTACTTTATATTTTATATAAGATATAGAATAACCTAGATTATTATAATAATTATAAAAATTAAAAATAATTAAAAATAAAAAATAATTAAAAAAAAATAAAAATATAATAATTTATTTATATAAGAATTATTATTTATTAAATAAAAATAATTATAATAATATTAAATTTATTATTTAAAAGTTTATATAAATATTATATTATATTTTAATTTAAATTATATATATAAAATTATAAATAAAAATATTTTTAATTTATTTTCTAAAAATTTTAAATTAATAATTATAATTAAATTTTAATTATAATAATATTATTTTATAAGAAAATATATATATATATATATATTATATTAAAGAAATATATATAATTTAAGAAATTAACTATAATAATTTAAATATATAATATTATATAAATATTTTATAATTATAAATCTTTTTATAAAAATTTAAATTATTTAATTTAAAAAATAAAAATAGAAATTAATATTAATATATATATATATATTTTAAATAAAAAATCTATATTATATTAAAATTATATATTAATATATATATTCTTTTATTTAAATTAAGAAAATTTATAAAATATAATAATAAAATATATAATATACCTATTATAACCCTAGCTAATATTATAACTAAAATAATAGAATTATAATAAGCTAATTTAATTATAATAAAACCTACTCTAGAGTATTAATTAATAATACTAAAAAAACTAAAAAATATTATTAAGAAAGAACCTAAGGAGTTATTAATAAGCTATATAAAAATTAATAAAAAGCTTATAAAAAAGGAAATTCTAAATATCTAGAGTTTTAAAAGAAAGAATAAAAAAATAATAAAGCTATATAAATACTATAAAAAGAAGCAGAATTTATAGCTAAAAAATAACTAGCTTATTATAATAATCCAGGTTATTCTATACCTTATAAAAAATATAGAGTAAATAAAATTAAGTTATTATCCTTAAATAAATAATAAAGCTTATTATTATTCTAAAATAATAATTATATAATTATTATTAATTAGGTAAATTACCTTTAGGAACTTAAATTAAGGGTAGCTTAATAACTATATATTATTAATAACTAATAGTCTTTTAATTAATAACTAAGAGAAGATTCCTATCTATATATATATAGTTTTTAGAAGCGATTTTCTATACTATACTCTTTAATACTCTAGGAGCGCTATTCTATACTATACTTACTAATACTCTTACTTCTTATTAGCTACTTTATCTACTTCCTTCTATAATACTCTTATAGCTTAATTATCTTCTTATTCTTTTTTTAGAATTTTAAATATTCTAAGCTTCTTTTTTTATTAGCTTCCTATTAATCTTTATATATTTTATTAATAATTCTTTAGGTTTTTCTTTAGCAATAGTTTTTAATTCTTCCTTAATATTATTAATTAATACTTTAAAGTAAATTTTATTATAATTAGATTAGCTTATTATAATTCTATAATCTTAATTATATTATTAACTAAGATTATAATATAATACTCCTCTCCCTTATAGTTAAGTCCCTAGGCTAGGGTTACTATATAAGGTTATTTATTATTTATACTATTAATAAATTAATTTATTTCCCTTTTTTTTTATTATATTAATATTATATCTAAGTAATCTTTTTATTTAAAATACTAATTAAATTATATAAATACTACTATTATTAATTTTAAGGATTCACCTATTATACCTTATTCTTATTATTTTAAATAAAAAAGGTTTATTATATAAATATAAAATCTAATTATTATTCTTATTATATTTATAATAAAAAGAAATATAATAATCTATTACTTATTTTTAATTATATATTTATATTATTCTTAGATATATATTTCTTTTTTAATTTTATTTTTTTAATTTTATAAAATTTAAATATTTAATATTAGATTAATTAAAATATTACTTCTGCTAAAGGGAACTTTAAGCCTTATTTTCCTATTTATCTTCCTTTTATTATTAATATAAAAATTATATAAGCAAGGTATAATACTTTTTTTTAAATACCTATAAGATTAAGGAATTAAATAGAATTTATTCTTAGGAGAAGGCCTTAATACTTAAAACTTAATAAATAATAAAAAGTTATAGCTTAAGGGTGCTTTTAGTATAATTAATTAAAATATATTTAACTTTATCTCTAAGCCTATAGGTACTTCTTCTTCTAGAACTCCTTCTTCTTAAATTTAATATTAAATAGATTTTCTAGGGGTTCCTATATATTCTTATTTTTATTATATCCTTTTTATTTAATAAGGTATTATTCTTTATTTTTATTATTAATTTTATACTCTAGGATTCTTTTAATCTTATATTCTAATTTAACTAAAAGAACCTTAATACCTTCTTTAGCTAATTCTCTATCCAGTGCTTTTTTAAAAATATAATATAAAAGATATTATATATCCTTATTTTATTTAAGAGTTTAATTTTATAATTAATATCTAAGATTTTTTATAATACTAAAAATAATCTTAGTTTTTTATAGTTTAATTTATTATTAGGTTTTATAGTTTTAATATTTATATAATATATATAGACTATATCTCTCTCTTAAAAGATTAATTCTTTTAATCTTTTTTATTATAGAATTTTTTTATTTTTTATTATATAAATAAAATTTCTTTATAAAATATATTATATAATTCCTTTATTTTATTTACTTTAATTATTCCTTTTTATATCCTAATCTTAATAATAATTCTTTATTAAATAATAGTTTAAATCCTTTATTTATATAATATAATATTTATTTTATAGTTTCTAACTTATTTAAATTATAAGCTATTTATATAATTAATAATTATTTTATTTAATTATTTTATTTATAGTTTATAAAGTATTATAAATATTATTTAAGTATTTAATTTATTTTTTCTATTTATTTATCTATTTATAGATAATAAGTAGTATTAAGCTTATTTTTATTCTTAATTATACTATTAATTCCTACTAGAATTTTAAAATAAATATTAATCCTCTATTAAAAATAATTTTATTTAATAATTTATTCTATAATATTATATACTTAAGGAAATAATATATTATATCTTTAGTATTTATTATTTTATTATATAGAATAAAGTATATAAATTTTATAAGTTTATTTATAATAATAAAAATATTATTATAGCTATTTTTTATTCTTAGTTCTTTTAATTTAAATAACTTTATTATAAAATCCTATAAAATTAATTTCTATAGATACTTAGATATTAATAATAATTTTAAATATTTATAAGGTTTATATTATATAGGCTTTACTTTATTATAAATATTATAATTCTTAATAAATTCTTTAATATATTATTATAGTTTTAGTATATTATAAAACTTAATAATTTATTTATAGGTTTTTTTATTTTTAAGTATCTTATTAAGGGTAATTATAATATTATATAATTATATTATATATAATCCCCTTTAATACCTAGATTTTCCTTTTATAATATTATACTTTATTATTCCTTTATTTAAGGTTTTTTATTAATTTAAGGTTTAATATATTTTATTAAATAAAAAGTATTTCTAAATAAAAAGCTAAATTTTATTCTTTTATATACTTTATTATATTTATATAATTTAATTATTATATTTATATTATATTTTTTTATTTATTTTTAATAAAAATCTATATAATTATTATAGGTATTTCTTATTTATACTCTAATTTATAGCTAAGTATATTTACTTTATTATTTTTTAATCCTTTTTAATAAATAATTTTATAATTAAAAAGCTTAATATTTTTATATATTATATTTATCTTATTATTAAAGTTTATATTATTATAAAATAGAAGATATTTTTATAGTTAATATAGACTTTAATTTTATATTTATTTTCTATAAGGTAGTATTAAAATTCCTTAAAGCTTTTAATAATAGCTATAAATTCTTTATTATATATAAGATAATATAATAATAATCTATTAAATTTCTTTAATTAAAATATAATAAAGTATAGGATTTTATTCTTATTTTATTATTTTATTATTATTCTTAGTATAAAGTTTAATATATTTATTTTTAATTCTATAGTTAATTTAGGGTTAAATATAGCTAGGATTAATTCTAATAGTATATAATTTTTAATTTTTTAAGAGCTTCGATTTCTTTTTCTTTAAACTTAAATTTAATATTCTTATATATAAAGTTTATAAGGGGTTTTATAATCTTCCTAAAATCCTTAATAAATTATTAATAATAATTAATAAATCTAAGAAAGCTTTATATATCCTTAATATTTTTTAGTTTTGCTTATTTTTTTATTATTATAATTTTTCCCTTTTTATATAGATTTTATTTAATTTAATTATATACTTTAAGAAATTTATTTCTTAAATATAAAACTTATTTTTATTAGGTTTTATTAGTAGTTTAATATTCTATAATACTTATAGGACTTTATATATATATTCTTTATATTCTTTTTTATTTTAAAGAAAATTAAAATATTATTAAGGTATATAATAATAAATTTATTAATATATTCTTAAAGAATATAGTTAATTATTCTTTAGAATATTATTAATATATTTATAAGTCTAAAAGGTATTATAAGGTATTTAAATAAACTAAATTTAATCCTAAAAATAATTTTTATTCTTTACCCTTTTTATTTAAATTAAATTATAGGCTTTTTTAAAATCTAAAGCTATAAATTAATTTTTTTATATAAGTAATCTTTTATTTTTATTATTAAGGATAATAATATATAATCTTTTATTATAATTATATTAAGTCTTTAATAGTTTATTATTAATTATAGCTTATTATTTTTCTTAAGTATAAATATTATAAGGTAGCCTATTAATAATATTAATTATTTAATATATTCTTTTTTAATATTTTATTAATATATTCTTTTAGGCTTTTAAATTCTTTAATATTTAAATTATAGATTAATAAATTATATATTTTTACTTTATTTATAAGGTTAATTTTATAATTCTATTCTAAGTATTTTAATAATTTTATTTTAAATTCTTTTTAAAATAATTTTTATATTTTTATATTTCTTAAGTATATTTTTTAATTATTCTTCTTTTCTAGGATTAAGGATTCTTTTTTCTATCTAAATAAATTTCTTATTATTATTATTATTTCTACTCTTAATAAATTTAAATACTATTTAGCTTTATTATTATTATTTTTATTTTATTTATATTTTATCCTAGATTATATTATCTTTTTAATTAATATAATATTTATTATTTAATGCTTTTATTTATTTTTATAGTATTTCTTTTATTAAGGTAATAAGTTATTTTAAATATTTATTCTTAATTAAATTTTTAATAAATTTATTAGTTTTCTTTTAGCTAAGGTTATTTAGCTAATAATAAAATTAATTAATAGATTTTTAGCCTTTAATTATAATTACCCTAGGAGAATATTATTATTATTTAAGTTAATTATATTAAATCCTATTTATATAGATTTTCCTATATAAATTGCTTATAATAAATATATTTATTTATTAATAATTCTATTATTATAAGCTAGCGGTTTTTTTTATAGTTTATAATAGAATATAAATTTTCTTTTTTTTTTTATAATAATTATAGCTAATTTATAATTTTATAATTAATAAAGTTATTTATAGTATTAATATTTATTTTAATTTATAATTTTTTTCTATAATCTTAATCTTAATTATATATTTTTTATAGATTATTTTATTTAATAGTTTTTTTATTATATTTAAATATTAAAATCTCTTATTATTCTTTCTTAATAATAATATCTAAATTCTTCTAATAAGAATACTATTAATTATTTTTTATATTTCTTTAAGGGTTTTTTTATTTTTATAGAGTTATTTTTTCTTTAATTTAGATAGTATTTATAATAAATATAATTAAGAATATAAATTATTTAATATTATTATTTATAATTATTATTATTAATTATAGTTATTATAGATATTTTAATTCTATATTATCTATATTATTCCTCTTTATATTTCTTATAGCTATAGTTAGGGTATAGATTATTTTTAAGGATATATATTTTAATTTAGGCTATTCTTAAGTTATTTATACTTATTCCTAGTTTATCCTAATTTATATATATAAAAATATTTCTTTATTATTATTTTTTTTTCTTTTAAATTTATTTTAAATTCTTTAGAGTTTTATATATTTCTTTTAGTTATTTCTATAAGTTTTAGAAGATAAATAAGTATAATTAATTTATAGTATTATTTAATTTTTTTATTTTAATATATTTTATAATATACTCTTTTATAGTTTTTATTATTCTTCTTTTAAGATATTTATATAGATAATTAATATTAAATCTTAGTATTATAACCTTAAGGGATTAATAATCTTTTTATGCTATAAATATTATTAGCTTTTTCTCTTTATATAATATAATAATAGATTATATTTTTATTTTAATAAAGAATATTTAATTTTTATTTTTTTATTTAAATATATTAAGTATTAATACTATAAATATAAGGCCTAGCTAATAGTATTATAAAATAAGTTAAATATATATATATATTTATTATTATCTAGCCTTATCTTTAGTTACTTTATTATATTTTCTAAGGCTTTAGCTATATTAATAGCCTTAATCTAAATTACTCTAAATTTCTAGATCTAGGTTAATTCTTAGTGAATATATACTAAATTAATCTTTATTTATTCAAAGGGATAATCTTATTCTTTAAGTCTTCTTCCCTATAGTAATTAATTCTAGCTTCTAATAAGGGTAATCCCTATTTTCTATACTATATAATAGGTTTTAAGTATAAATCTTTTATTATACTATAATCTAGTTTAAAGAAGATATTAATATTATTATAGTTATAAAAATTAAAGCTTAGTATTTTATATTTTTTAATTTTTATATAGAGATTATAGATTTTTATTATTCTAGGTTAATCTAGCGAATCCTTTCTATAGTTTTATATATAATATTCTATATAATAAGAGTATTTAAGGGTTTCTTTATATAATTAAGTATCTAGAATTTCTATATTAATAAATAATTTTATTATTAATTTAAGTATTTTATAATACTATAGGGTTAGTATATTTAAATACTATTTTAAACTTATTATATTTAAATTATATTATTCTTTTATTATAAATTTAAACTTAGCTTTTTTATTAATTTTCTTTAATAATTTATATTCTTTTATAAAATACTCTTTTTTTTATAATTATAATATATAATATCTTTTTATTTTTATTATCTTTTCCCTTCCCTTTTTATATTATATTAAGGTCTATAAGCCCTATATATATACTATAAACTATATAGTATTCTTAGGATACTTACTTTTTTAAATATTTACTTAATATTAAAAAGGGTTAATTCTTTCTTCTTTTCTCTTTTATTTTCTTTCTTAAAAGAATTTATTAATTAAGATTATTTTATAGAAATAGTCTTCTAAGCAGGTTTTTTACTATCTAACCTTAATTAAATTATTCTTTATTTTTTCCTTAATTTTATTATAGAATACCTTTTTAATACTTTTTAGGCTATTAAAGTTAGAATATAATTTATTTAAATTAAACTATAAAAATAAATATAAACCTAATTTATTAAACTCAGTTTAATTTTCGCTTAGTTTCTTTAGTTTTATTTATTATTCTAAAGGTTTTTTAAATTATTTAATAAAAATCTTAAAATTAATAAAAATAAATTCTATTTTTTTTTCTATTAAATATTAAGTTATTTATATAATCCTTAAGGATAGATTTAAACTATATATAAGCTTTTTTATTAAGGAATTAAGCTATAAATATAATTTAATTATTATTAAATATAAATATATTTAAAAATATTTTAAAATAGGCTTTAAGGGTAATTATAAATCCTTATAGTCTATCTAGGCTATTATTAAATAATTTTAATTTTAATATATTAATAATAACTCTAACTTTTTTTTTTTTTTTTATTTTTCTTAATATTATAGATTTTTTTAAATTATTCTTTATATTTAAATATAGCTTATTTATTAAATTCTATAATCCTTATTATATCTTTCTTTAGTTAAATAATCTTATTATTAAGGTTTTAAATAAAATAATTATTAAGTATATTAATATAAAATTAATAAATTTTATTATAAGCTTTTTAAGTTTCTTTTTTATTTTATATATTTTTTTTAAATTTTTTTTTTACTTTCTTTATTAAAATTATTATTTATTCCTTAGTCTTTATTATTATTTTTTCTTTATTAATTACTAAAATAAGTTTAGCTAAGGTAGCTATAGAATCAGTTAATATAAAGGGTTTAGTTACTACCTTACCTAAGGTTTTAAAAAATTCTTCTATTATTATATTATTTTAAGTAATAAATAGTATTATTTAAAATAAAAGCTATTAATATATAATAATTTAAATTATTCTATACCTTATAAAAAGTATAGAATAAATAAAATTAGATTATTATTCTTAAATAAATAATAAAGCTTATTATTATTTTAAAATAATAATTATATAATTATTATTAATTAAATAAATTACCTTTAAAAACTTAAATTAAAAATAGCTTAATAACTATATATTATTAATAGCTAATAATCTTTTAATTAATAACCAAGAAAAAACTCCTATTTATATATATATAGTTTTCAGAAATAATTTTCTATATTATACTCTTTAGCACTCTAGGAGTATTATTCTATACTATACTTACTAACGCTCTTACTCTTTATTAGCTACTTTATCTACTTCCTTCTATAGTATTTTTATAGCTTAATTATCTTTTTATTTTTTTCTTTGGAACTTTAGATATTCTAGGCTTTTTTTTTTATTAGCTTCCTATTAATCTTTATATATCCTATTAATAATTCCTTAGGTTCTTCTCTAGTAATAGTTTTTAATTCTTCCTTAATATTATTAGCTAATGCTTTAAAGTAGATCTTATTATAACCGGATTAGCCTATTATAATTCCGTGGTCTTAGTTATACTATTAGCTAGGGTTATAATACCTATAATATATTAATATTAATTATATATTAATATAATCTATATTAATATAAAATAAAGGATAGTATAAAATAAGATTAGTATATAGAATAGATTAATATAAAAAATATACTAACCCTTTAATAGAATAATATAGAATATAAAATAATATAAAATAATTAGAATAAGATTATTAAAATTAGAATAATCTATATAGAATATTAGCTACTATAGACTATTAGGCTATTATATAATAATAACCTATATAGCTTACCCGCTTACTATAAGCAAGTAAGCAATAATAATTATACACTTATTATAAGCAAGTGAACCTCTTAGTATATAGATAGGAATCTTTCCCACTGTTAGAAGTAGAGACTACCAGCTATTAATAATATACAGTTACCAAGCTACCCTTAACCTAAGTTCCCAAAGGTAACTCATCCGACTAGTGATAACTACGTGACTATTGCTTCAGAATGATAATGCCCTGTTATTTGTCTAAGGACAATAACCTGATCTTACCTACCCTATACCTCTTACAAAGGTATAGAATAACCCGGATCGTCACAACACCTCAAGCTATAATAACCGCGGCTGGCGAAGTCCGAACGATTAGCGCCCCGTGAGCATATCCCCGAGGTTAAGAGCCTACTTGATGTTGCGATCAAAAGTGAGGAAGTGGCAGAAGAGTTAGACAGCCAGATTCTTAACATTGTTAACGGCCAGAACGTTAGCAAGGGTCACCTTGTTCGTAGCTTCACCACGTGTGCAAAGCTTCAGCGAAATAAAAAGAAAATTGAACGCCTAGATAAGCGATTGCGCGAGTACACAGAGGTCTTGGAATCAAAGCTTTTGCCTCGCATCTGGTGAGTGTGACAGCGTTTGCTTGCCTTCTGCGGTGCTGACAGTGGCTACCAGTTCCCAAATCGAAGCCATTAGATTGCAGCAAGATCAGCGTTTCGTGGCTGTTTCAAATGACATCCAATCTCTCAGGACTCAAATTGCAGCAAGATACACGAGAATACAAGACCTGGTCAAGACAGAACACCAAGGAACACAGCGTCATGTCAGCAAAGAGGTCAAGAAGTCCGAAAAACCATCATCAAAAACTTGGCCGCTGGGCCACAGGGCTCTAGGCTTAAGGCAGCGGCACAACAATAGAAGGAGCCTTTGTTGCGCCGTTTCAAATATCCCGATACGAAAAAGCGGTATAATGAGATTGAGGGTCACGAGGCCGTGTCCTTTGACCACTTATTTCGCAGCTATCTACGTGTCTTGGGAGACGCTTCGCACGTCAGCGATCAGCTTGATGAGGCATATAATGATGATATCGATGCTGAAATGCAAAGAGAAGCGAACAGAGTTGACAACATCTGGCAAGGGTTTACTTGGTGGCTTCAAGCTGATGCACAGGGTCACATCTTCTGGATAGAGGGCAAACCTGGTTCAGGAAAGAGTACGGTGATGAAGTACATCGAGTGAGCATCATCCTGCGACAAATATTCAATTACGACGATGGCGTCCCGCCCTGCTTATAGTCTCTCATTACTTCTGGAAAATTGGCTTTGAAGGCCAGAACAGCGTCAAAGGGCTGTTGGCTGCATTGATTTATCAGATCCTCAGGGTAAACGAAGCCGTTCTGGGCGACGCTTCAGCTTCCATAGGAATGACTGCCCAGGGACGAGATAACCCTTCGGATTGGTCCGTCAGAGACCTTGAGAGGCTCTTTTTCACAATTGTGTCCGAACCATCGCGGCTAATTTGCATATTTATTGACGGACTCAACGAAGCATTCAACCCTTCTGAACTCGAAAAGCTTCTTGAATTGTTTTAGAAGATTGCTAGCATTAATCATATGAAAGCTTGCGTATCTAGTCGACAAGATTGGCCTTAACTCAAGAGCTGCAACACGTCAGCCGTGCTCATTTGCAAGACTTGACGTACCTAGACATCCATGCGTATGTGTGTCAGCAACTCAACCCATCTTTGGAAAGAGGTCGCCTATCAAAAAGTCTTCATAGCGTACTCCTGCACCGCTTAGTGAAAAAATCGGAGTCCGTTTTTCTTTGGATAGTGCTAGGCCTCCGTAGCATCAAATCCGGGGCAGTAAAGAGCGACAGCGGCAAAGAGCTTTCACCTCGATTAGAAGCCATGGCACAAGCACTGGAGAAGCTCTATGAAGATATGTGGATGAGATTGAATGACGAGGCAGAGATCTACAAAATCAGAGCAGCCGAGTATTTTCACCTCGCAATGGATGCACGGGCTGGGAGAAGAATGCTCGAGATTTGGAAAGTCACGCGGTTAGCTGACTCCGAGCTCGAGAATCATGTAGTGGCAGCAGGAAATTTGCACTGGTTCATGCTATGTCGAGGATTGAATCAAGCTGAAGCTGTAGCCGGCACAAATGAGACCAACTTATATCTGCAATGACAAGCTGAAGAAACGATTCTCGAAATAAGAATTCGCTGCGCAGGCTTACTTGAGGCAACGTCCCGAATCAAAGAACATTCATTCGATTCAAATATTCCCCTGATAACTGGATGCTAAAAGAAATTCGATTCATATATCGAACAGCACACGACTTTCTCGTTCAGACGGAATGTGGCCAAGCACTGTTTGGACAGTCCTAAAGCTTCGAAGAGTTGGGAAAGATGAGAAGCCTGCAATACCATCTCTTTCTTGTAAACATGCTTCATCACCACTTTAGAACATCGTATTCTGACCAGGGCCTCATTAATGACATGTATACCCATTGGGGCCTCGGAAGTTGCATCTGTCCCTTTGCCGAAGCGATCGGCCAGCGTGACATGGAAGCTATCGATGCGTTTTCTATGCTTTCGAAGATACGAGAGACTTATGACTGTGGGGCACTAGAGAAGTGTGCGTCATGCGGTAGTTTCCTGGAAGCATCAAGAATATATATACCCGATGCCACATTCTTCACTGACATGCTGCGAAGCCTTGTATTCCAGAGCGCCCTATAGCTTCCTTATGATCTGAAACTTATAGAGTCGTTTATATCATTCGGGGTCCAACCACTCGACCTTGGCTTCATCTCTGAGAGCATATGTTGGTGCCCGGCAGATTTGTGCGGCTGCGGGACAGCCTTCAATCGGCTTCTAGAGGCCTCGGTCTGGAGCCCGTTTCGAGATTCATCACTGATTCTGCATCAAGAAGGCTCTAGACTATCATGGAAGTGGGCAATGACAATGAGAGCCACAGCACCCGTGCTTGACCAGAAGTTCTGGCTCTCGATGTCCCTTTATTATAGACACAGTCAGATTATCGTTGATGAATGTTCTTGCAATCTAAATGCATATTTAGCTGAACACTAGCAATCACAGACTGAAAATAAAGAGGAATCTAAAAGAATTAAGCTCACACTTATGGTTAATTTATAGTTTCTACTTTCTGTATTAGCACGCGAGGCCTAAGAGGATTTATCTCGCAGCATCACTAGCAATATTCCCGGCAACTTCCTTTGGCCTAGATTGGACTATGCAACAATAAACATGGATCACAACCTCAATCTACGAGGCGTCTCAAAAGGTAGCAGGTGGGATAATTTTGTCATTGTCAACGACCAGCCTTTCCAAGAAGTAATTGATTGGCTATTCGGTTGCTTCAATGTATCAAGCCAAGATCCTTAGGCCGAGAATATCCTGATGCTGTTACGGGACGATAATATTTCTAAGAATATCCAAGCCGAAGAGGTATTTATGGCAATGGTGGAAGAGAACCTCAACTACCGCGCGTATGATGATGCTGCCTTTGCGCGTCGCTATCAAGATTTCCAAACTAATCGAGGGGCCAATTCAAAATAAGTTTGAACTTAGCAGGAAGCCTCAAACATGTTCTAGAGATACTGTAAATAGCCAAAGCCTTTATACTGATCACCCTCATGAATGGTAGACACCTCTATATACAGATACTACTTTGTTTTTTTCCTACTTCGTTTCTTGATAAGTCTTCCAGACCTATATTGAAAATCTGATATTATTCACGATAAGAGAAAACTTTCTTAAACACAATAGCTTCAAAGTATAGTTTATTGACTAAGTCAGACGTTGGTCGTAGAGGTTCATCCTGCAAGGTTCTTAAGGGAAGTATTTGGCTTATTAAATGAACGATAATCTTCTGGTCCATCCGTTGCACTCAAACCATTTGCAACTTTTTCACCTACAACGCGTCGTCGAGTCTGTGAGCACTCAACTACGAACCTATCGGGAACAGCATATCAGCAGACGAAACTGTCCCCATTCAGTCAAAATTGCTATGAATCCATTCAATTCCTTTCCAGCTGAACTCCGGGTGCAGATCCTTATCGACGTGCAATCGGAGCGTACTATAATGGCTTTTATAGCAGCAATGCCAGCCATCCTTCAAGCGTATACCTGACATAAGACTTATGTTCTCAAAAAAAAGGCTCGCGGCTGACTTCGACGACTATATGGTACAAGATGCCATGTTCATTATTTTTATACCTGCTAGACATGAGCTTGCATGCTCTTGTCTTTCTCCTAAGTCTTCTTTTTCGGATGATTATGTTGCACTTCGAGGCCTCCTAATCGAATGGAAAAAGCAAAATTCCCTAATCCACTCTTGATTGGCCACAACAGCCTCTTGGAGCATCTGCAACGACTCCATAGTCGTCTCCTATTCTACATTGAGAATTATCCTATGAAGTCCACTGCCGTATACCCTTCACGCGAGTGTCTCTGCCTTCCTGACAGGTATGTGTGTTTGACATTCAAAGGTCAAATAATCTCGAAAAGGGTTGATGCAGAACTTCTTACGAGTCCCGAGCGGAAATTACTTTTCCGTGCATTCCTAGGGCACGAGCTTAAACAAGTATACTTTGAATGCGAAGGCGACTCGCAGCCCTTGCAGGAACTACTTGTAGATAATGCGTTCCATCAGTACGCAGGCCAAGAATTTCAGCCCCGTGAATCAGATGATCTCGCTTGTGTTTTATCTTATCAGGGTCACTGTTATGCGCTCTGGCAGCGCACTGCGGTGATTATTGGCTGCTGAATGTGCCCCAAGGCTCCATGTTCATCAATGAACTGCTGCCTCCCGACAACTTTTTCAACCTCTATATCTCTAACATGATGCGTTCGAGAACCCATGGCCTCGGTGTTACTATGAATTTAATCCAAACTACAGTATCGGATTGTTACGACAACCAATCCCAATATGCATCCTTTAAAACTTGTTTGAAAGGAATTCCAAAGCAAAGTCTGGAAGTACGTCTGAATTTGATACAGCTAGAGGCGGATTATGCGTCAATGATTGTCCTGGCACTCGCTCTTGCCAGTGGTGAGATGCAGCTGACTAGGGCAGCTAACTAGCCTTACTTCACTTGGCTTTAATATACAAATGGGGTTATTCAAGTAGCGACAGAAAATGTAAATTATAGCCTAATTTTGCTATTATTGCGCTTACATGGACTTCATAGCGAAAGCCCCTTTTCCAGCTCTTGGACGATTTCCTTCGCTAAAATATGATGCAACGACTGACTGGGATGAAGATTGTTGATCCAAAAGTACTCATTTGCTGCATATTCGCATTCGTCATACTTATCGTCCCACTCGGGCGTCCCATTCTGGTAGGCCGAGCAGTATCCCAGCGTGTTCTTATAGACTGATGTTTCCTCGAATTGAGTGGGGTCATCCATGACTTGGTTGAAAAGCTTGTAGGCATCAAAGAAGAAGACGGTTGTGTGGGCCAAGTCGTGATTGACCTTGCGCGCAAGCTTGTACAGTTTGCTGTTATAATCAGCAACGGCAGCCTTCATGACCGGGATGCGTGTTGCGCTAGCACTGGAGCCGGTGACGCGAGGAGATCGCTCAAGAGGGGTATATTGATGAAGAGGAAGTTTCTAAGTCCGGCGTCGTGCATCTGTTCTACCAATTCATAGAGCCGGTTAATAGCGGCAGTATAGGCGGACAAATTTTGGTTGAGGTAGGAATTGACAAGGTCATTAATGCCAATCCAGATAGGCACCAAAGACGTACTTCCTTCGAAGAAGTTTGGGGCCGCATACTTTTGGAGAAATGTGTCGTTCAGCTGGCTGGCAACATCGGTGCCTGAACTAGATGACAAAACATCTTGGTCAATTGTTGCTCCACTCTGAGCCAGGTCATATGTCAAGAACAGCGACTGATTGTATGTAGTGGTCAAGAAGTCGACCCAATTCTTGCCGTTGGAACTGGTCTTTCCATGATTGCCAAAGGATTTGATGCCGAGGGTTGCTCGCCATCAGGCTTGAAATTGATCCTCGAGTACGAATCTCCACTATCAATAATCAGCATAGCCTAGTGCATAACGGTTCAGAGTACAGAAAAGTGCTGACAAGATGAACAGTTTAGCGATTTTGCCAAAACCTTTGAATTCTCGGGGCTGCAGTTCCCTTATCGGCGTGGCAACGGCCATCGCTGAGACCAAGGCTTGTGCAATGATGACCCGTGTGATCTTCATGATACGACTGTTCTAAATTCAAGACTTGAATGTACGTCAAATACACTCGGCACACTGCCTTAGATTCAACAAGCAGATCGTGTTATGTTTATTATGCATTTTTCGCAGCAGATGTTCCTGTTCTCGTTCAAAATAGGCCGAAGCAAAGCCACACATCGTCACTCTAATTACCCACCTCTGCCAGGCTAGTCACAGAGCGAGCATATGTTCGCACCGAGAGAAGGCTATGGCTGCAGGTATCTGCAGCTATTTTGGAATCTACATCAACTTCCGTAACTCCGGGCTCGTAGAAAGCACAGATCCGGCTGTGCGGGGTCTTCTCAACGTTCCCTTCCGTTCTGCCGAGTCCTCAGTAGCCGGCCCCTGGTTGAAAAGATTACAAGCATCTCGGACATTTCGATGCGATCGCGGGACTCGGATGATCGTGCGGGGAAAGTTAGCCCGACTCAACCCTCATGGTTTGCAAATTACCCCGAGGTTTTGTTAATCAGCTGTGTAATCAGTATGGGTTCAAGCTAACTACATTAAGCACAGATTGAGAGAGGCTCGGCCCGCTGTCAACGGTCCCTAGTCAGACTACCTCAAATTTTGTCCGACCCATTGTCATCTTCACGTGCTGGCTTGCCTAACATTTTCCTATACTGTTTCTCCAGTCGCTCCTCATGCCACTTCATGACCCGATTGTGGTTGTCTTCACCAGAACCAAACCAATCTTTATACAAGCTCAAGTCAACCCATTTTGAGCTCGGCATCCTCAGAGTTGGATCTTTTAACCCCCAAGCCTTAAGGCATCCCCTTCCCACTTCTCACGTTTACCCTTGTCAAGCATAGATAGAGTCCTTTGTTGTAGTCTTCCAAGAGTGGGAAATTTCGCAGGGTCAGGCTGCATGCCAAATGCCTCGACTTCTCGGGCCTCCAGACTCATGAGAAACTCGTATGCGGTCATAAGCGAGGTTTTCACAGCCAACCAAGGTTCGTGATGGGGAGGGTAGGAATATCCAAGGTTAGCTTCATTCGGAATAAGATCAAATGAAACAGGCGCACTCAGCCCCTCCGTAATGCCGGTGCGGATAATATAGGCTGTGGTATCGCCTAGATCATTAGAGCTCAATAAGTCGTAGCCATTAGGATCAAGAACAATAATGACAGCTCTAAATGTAGGTCTAAGCAAGAATAGCTCCTGCTCGTTGGGCTGCAGCTCAGAAAACATCCACTCGGGAATTTTTTTGGGTCAGGATGTGCAAGTTGATTTCGGTATTCCTCGACTTGTCGACATATCCTATTATTGAGCTTGATTATCTTGCCGAATATTGCCTCCGGATGTCCATTCAAGCTTGGTATGGGTTTTGGACAAATTGTCTTCGCAATAAACTGGCCGTAATCAATCTCGCTCTCATAAGGACGGAACCACGTCTTGTATAACCAGTTATGAAGTTTCATCAAGAATAAGAGTATGCCTTGGTCCTCGACCTGGTAATCTGACAAAATGTAGAAAGGGGCTGTCCTATTGCAGCAGTCTGCATCCTGATCGAGTATCGACGTCATTGGGAGGTAGCCCTCGGAACCATCGACATCAAGGTGCGGGCGATACACGTGGTATGGGTGTGTTGAAAGGCCCGCAAGTTGGCATCGGTGGTAGCTTTCAACGCATCCTCGCAGATGATGTAAGATGGCATGCTGCGGCAGCGAGTGTTTTCCGGTCCCATAAGGCACGATGCCGTTTTCCACTGTGTTCCTGTACTCTGCTACCTCAGCTTCTTGGTCCAAGTTTGGTTTTGTGCTACCAGAGTTCCCCTCTCCGGCAGAAGGTTTGGAGCGGTGCGACATGTTGTGTGTTGAAGACAATCGTTTGGTGGGAGATGGGTTCTTTGTGTTGCGTGCCTTGTGATGAAGAACATAAGGATTAGAAAGAAATTGAAAAGAATGAAGATGCAGTATATTTTTATCCACACGAACTCAAGGCCACGGTACCCTTGGGGCTGTCGCCAAACTGTGTTGCCGGCATATGACTCATTGCCTACAAAGGTATCGCTTGGGCCACGCGACGAGTGAAGTTTAGGTTTCACTAGACATATGTACCACTGCGACAACTTATTTTCAGACCATACATAAGTCCATCCGTTGGTCACTTTATTCTCTGAGCAGAACCAAAGTTGTGGAGGAATCGAGTGAGTAATATTAGGACCGAGCCTAGCAACGCATCTTCGCCAGGTAGAGTTTAGGTACGCCCTGTTTTCTCGCAAGCCTGTGGGTGGCACCATAGATTTAGCCTCAACCTTTCGCTTTTGTCACGACCATTTCTTCCATCCTCACTTCAGCTCATTCTCCTTGCGCAAAAGTCAATATGGTGGCTCGCCAATGTCCACTTTATCTTTCCATAGAAGAGTTGCTTTTTGAAACCCGGAAGCCTGTTCATAGAGACGATGGAAGAAACAGCATTAAAACCTGAAAGTATAGATATGATTGATTGTATATAGTCTCTGTTATTTGCAAGCTACGCTCAATGATCTTGCGGTAACCAATGGATTAGACTCGATGACATATTTCATGTTAAAAATTATTGAACTTGTGTACGGGTGGAGACATTACGGCAAGACGGGACCGCATCAAGGATCATTGTATTTTACTGTCACTCAGACAGATCACAAATCAGCTATACTTAATTAAATCCTTTGTATTTTTTCAGTAGATAGACGACATTACTAGATATATGTAAAATGTGTTGTATATTGGATTAAGGTAGAGAGTGACCGCTGCCATGACACAAAGCCTAACGGACAAATAACAGAGGCATGCAGATTTTTGCTATCTTGATCTTCCAGCATTGAACTTGCTGTTACTCTGTTTAAAATAGTAAGACCAAAACAGATAGTTAATCCGCGGGAAGAGGTCCACTTGATTGGATTGACCCCGCCTATCGGCGAGATTTCTCCCTGACAAGAAGAATACCCGAATAGCTAATTACTGAATACAATCATACGATCATACTCTGCCCCGCTATCGATTATTCCTGCGAATCCTAGCCGTCTAGCAGTTCATCATTCGATACGTACAGTAGGACAGCAAAAGTTCGCCTACCTCAGGATTTCCATTCAGCTAAAGGGCTTCATTTGTAAGAAGTTGTGATAAATATATCTTTATTAATTTATTTATGATCATATTATTACGAGTTCATTGAGTTTTTACTCGCTTATTGTTAGGTACTTGGTTGATTTTCTATCGTGATTTCTGCGCTAGATATGCGGAATTTCTGCCTTCCCACTGTAGACACTTTTTTCTTTTTGAATGATTCAAGTGTCTACCCACTGCTAGTGATGGCTCCCGCCTGTAGTCGCATCGATTTTACTGACATCAGAGACAACATGAGCAAACCGACAAGGCCGCAAAATTAAAAGTACATCATGGCCCTCTCCTACATCATTTAGTTATTGTGTAAATACAATGTTAAAAAGATGTGGTATCTTATCGACGTCATGTCCCGCACATACAACTCAGAATCATATACTCTAATGCACATAAATATGTTCTTCGCCATTTTTGTAGCGTCGGCCGTTGAAGAATTCCTGCTGTCCTGGTCATTATAAAGATCTTACAAACGCTGGTCCACTCTGACAAATCGGCATTTCATGGGTTGCATCTATGTATGCCAACATCAATTGCCGGGTCTACCTGCAGGCGTAGCATCGCCTGACCTTGCCTACACCTGTTTTTAGCAATATCTCGGAACATAACATACCGAGTGGTCAATGAAACTATGCTGGGGTCAAGGTGTCAATCCGGTAGAATTTCTCTAAACAGAAGGATGCTTCAAGTGACGTGTGCAGAGCAATATTACAAATAGGGACAGAAGCTATCGTATGGGCTGTCTGCAAGGAGAAATAATTATCCAGTTTCTATTGGCTAGTTAGGAAAAGCTCGCTCTACCGTCGGAATGCGATCGTGGAAATGGCATGGATGGAATGCTGACATGGTCAATATATGAATGGCGGATGCAGCAACTTCATTTCCATTCTCATACTATCAGCTGGTAAAATTCGCACGTCTTTCTCCAACATGCAGTGCCCAACTGTCGCCCTTCTCGTCCTTGCTGGTATATTTTCTCGTGTACAAGCAGCAGCCAGCTGGGAACTAACAACTACAAGCTTGGAAAGATGCACCATACTATCAGGGAGCAGGGGTATTCCGCCAACCCCGTACCTTCAAGAGGAGTTGACCAGACTTTCGTTACTACTGTAACAGGATCGCCAATTACGACTCCATCCATCGTTCGAGTTACTCTCAGCACGACAGTGACTCTAACCGATCGTACGTCGATTGAATATATCAATACTGTGGAGACGGTGACTCTCCCTACTTCGACGAAGGGGTACTGGAACGAAGCGTGTTTGCAACCGCCACTTGGCCGGTGACTGTATGCACCAATAGTGTTAAGCCAAAGGTAAAAACGGTTTATTCTGGTACCTATAAACCCATGTCTGGTCAGGTTACCACGGTTCCTAAAGTCTACCCCACCGAAGTGGTTTGCTCTGGGGTTTAACAACAATTTGGATATCGCATCCGGAAGTGACCTCGGGTGTTGAAACTGTCACAGTCACACCCACGGTGAGAGTACCTGGATACAGTAAGCTGCTTTCTCCTCCTTCTTTTTTCTTTAGATTACTCTGGTCGAACCCTGATAGGGGCTTGTTGTTGTTCGAACTTCACTTTCTTCCAGTCAAAGCAACACCAACAATCATAGATTAACAGCTACCTCTTTTACACCAGCTACTACCTCTGTATCTACCATTGTGTGGGCTACTGACACCGTTTACGAAACTACGGTCACCAAGACATTCACGGAATATGTGGTTGCAAGCTCAAACAAATTCATCAGTACAGCATGCAAAGCCACAGAGACCACTACTTATGCCGCGAAATGCGCGCCTACAAATCTCATAAACGCCATTAACGACCGCGGCCTGGTCTCTGGTAGCTACGCGAGTGATACAGCTGTTAGCTATAAGGGCGTTTATGATGATGACGCTCTCTACTATGATCCTAGCCTATGTTGCCAGATCTGCCAGGATAACAAGGGCTGCGGCGCAAGTTATTGGGGTCCAGGTCCTGGGGCATGTGGAATTTTATTTGCGCCTGCAAACGCCACAGTAGGGGTGCGAAATGCGATGAATTTATCCTCAGCTTCCATTCAGAGGAGCGCAGGGCCGTCGGCTCAGGCTTAATCTATCAATCAGGGTGCGCGCTTATCGAATATGCAGGGGTCTCACCAACATGAACGAAAGGCAATGCTGGAGTTCAAGACTTCGGGCCATGTTCACTGCATTGCTTCACTATGAATGTAGGGTAGAAACTGAATATATCATCTCGAGAAGTAGTCTTATCTCTGCTTGAAGATTAAACTATTCCTTAGATATAGGAATATTTTTATAACCGTATCAGCGGCTGTAAAATGTATAAAATGCCAAGCATGCACCTCGATCTACAAGCGGTTCATAGTGTGCATAGACATCAAGGGATGGTCACACTTCTGCGGTCTCTCCACGATGCTTTCTCAGAGTCAGAGATTGCAGGCCAATCATGTCTGTGGACTAAAACACGTGAGCTGAGTTTTCAGCGCAAATAGAAATCGCACTTTTTGGCTGGAGAAAGGGCTGTGAAGCAGTAATTCCGCAGAGTAGTACGATAACATTCTAATCAGCCAACTTTCCACTCCAACAATAGATGAAAGCTAACGCATAGGAATCTAAGAGTGCTGGGAATAGGGGATATAGCAAAAGAAGTTACGTGACTGGGCTACAATACAGCCACATTCCTGTCGAAGGGTTATTGGCTGCTGCGAGTTCCGCATCTGCGTATTCTATCAATCCTATTTCACGCCACATTTATCACCTTCGCATCTCTCCGCCATCTCTGCCGCCAAGTCACCCGTAATTAACAATGAAAGTATTCATATCCGCCAGAATTAGATATATTATTAATCGAGAGATTAACCTCTGGTTGACTCGTGGACTAGAGAAGAACACAGGTTTATCTTTCACTGTGGGTGCATTAACTGGCCACTCAATGTCCTGAGCGAGCCATGGGACGAGCCCATCCAAGTTGGTAGAACCATTGAGCGGCTGATGCAAGACAATCTATATCCAAACACACTATGGTTTCGTCTTTGAGAGCGGTACTCCTAATCGTGCCTTGTAAGTGGAGGCTCGAGCGAAAAGGCCACACCAAGAGTCGTCAGGTGTATTCAACTGTAAGAAACGGCGCATCAAGGGGTTTTGCGCCTTCTCCATTGCTATTAAACGTATAGACAACCCCGGGATCGTTTACTAACAGCCGAAACAGTCAAGAGACTCGCCCGGCTTGTGGTCATTGTGTCAAGATTAGACTGAAGTGTGAGTACCCTTCACTACCAGGGGCTATTGATCAAGGGAGCATATCTGTAAGATTCAATGGCATGAACCAATGCGAACAAAGTTCCTTGTCGATATCCGCATCACATCCATCAGGGTTAGCCCAATACTGTGGGTAATCCTTGGTTGAGGCTTGACACTGCACCCACATCCTTTCATTATCGTAATTCTTTGTTCACGAATATTAATAGTAACACATGTTTAAGCACTGATGACACCACTCTACATCAGCCAATCAAGAGGTGGAATGGCGAATCTTTCAATTCTGATTGGGCTGATGTCACCGATATTGAAGCAAGACCATCCCAGGATAGAGTTGCATACCACAAATTTAGTACATTTTTATTTTTCCATTGCGTCCTGTCGTCTTTAGATACTGGCCTGATATTCTGCAGCTACAGGGAAGAAGATAGCTAGGAATAGGGAAAGATGGGAGAAAGAAATTCGTCTTCATCCATACACCAGCACAGATTTCTACGAGCAGTCGCCAACACAGGCATCTGAGGCCTCGTACATATCACAGCTTCCATGGGGCGGTGTGATGTCGAGGAAAATCAACATTCAGCGTTCGTCAAATATAAGGACATGGCCGTTTCCGACGAAAGTTGGATAGCGACGCAGACCAGTATGATAAAGATGAAGCCACCTGTTTCTACGAGCAGCACCTATGCAGACCCCCTTCACCTCCTCACATGACCCCTTGGACCACTACAAGACCTATTGCAAGTAGGAAGAGTTATGCCTCGGAACAGAGGGGTAGCGCCTACAGTAATTTAGGTAGTGTGGACCTATCTCTCCTTCCTTCGGTCAAGGGCCTCATAACCGAAGACGACTCGTATAAAAGGTGTGTGGGCGATGACAAGCCTAATAGGGGCCATTTCTATTGTTATGAGCCCTTTCCTGAGCCCGTAGTATCATACACTACTGTGGAAACTTCCAGATCTGCCGCACAGGACCAACCGAGACAATAATTGCCCACATTGAACAAGAGTCAGGCTTTCAGAATTTTACCTCTAAGGATAAAAACAAACAGTAATTGTATGTTCGACAACGGGAACTTTGGTTGTGAGGCTTCGCAAACACCTTCAGACATCATTGATGGCTCCAGCATCAGATATTAACTATAAACTTATTATACTACATATATTATAGAGATATAAATAGGTTAAGCATTTTGGCCCCATAAAATATTCATTGTCACTAAGCTGCCTTTGATATAGCCGCCGTAGTTATTCGGTCCTTCGGTGTAGATTTTTGCGAAAGCATATGCAAGGATGTATACGCTACTGCTCTGTAGCTTGGTCCCAAGCGCTAGAAATTTTGTGATAAACGTAAAACACATGATTGGCCGACCCGGATCAGTCTGTAGCTTTACTTTAATTTATCCTATTACTCCATTGACCATAGTAATTGTTGTGGAGAAGCTGAATTTATGCGCCTACAAAACAGCCTCGTCCTACTCCATCACATTGCACGGTCTGTTCTCGTTGTCTATTGTATACTTAAAATTGTCTTATTTCGTCGAAAAAGACCTCTTGTCACAATGTCAGCAAAGAATATTCAAAGCAAAATCAGCGCGAACTCTCGCAAGAACTTCATCAATCCTGTAATCTGGGAAGATTTGCCAGACATAGAAGTCATTCGAGTAGGCGACATATATTATATGAGTGCTTCTTCGTTTCACTTCTCCCCGGGAGCGCCAATTTTGCAGTCTTTCAACTTGGCCGATTGGGAATATATTGGTCATTCAGTTCCTGAGCTTGTATTTGGCGAACGGTTTTATTTGAATGGTCAACATACCGGCGCTTATGTGAAAGGCATATGGGCATCGACTCTGCGCTATCGAAAGAGTAATGGATTGTTCTATTGGTATGGCGCTATTCAGGGTACCGAACGGACCTATGCCTATACAGCCAAGGATCCCAAGGGTCCATGGACCCCTTTGTCACCAATCAACAAATTTTACTATGATCTTGGGCTTCTCATTGATGAGGATGATACCATGTATCTTGCCTATGGTACCAAATCTATCTATGTCTCTCAATTAAGCACCGATGGAACCAGCGAAGTCATGAACAAGGTAAGTATCCAATGGCAGAGACAAACCAGCATATCTTTGACACTTCGATAACAGCTCGTGTTTACGTCCGATGAGTATCTAGAGGGCGCTCGGATGTACAATATTGAACGCACGTACTACATATGGCTCACACGGCCATATGGAGGCCAGTATGTGCTTAAATCTTCAACAGGGCCCTTCGGACCTTATGAATGCCAGTGCGTTTTAGGGAACATACTCTCCCCGGTTCCAGGCTCTGGGTATCCCCATCAAGGAGCCTTGGTGGACACTCCTGAAGGAAACTGGTATTACATGGCGTTCATGGATGGCTTTCCAGGCGGCCGTATTCCAATTCTTGCTCCGATTACTTTCGATCCGGCCGGGTGGCCAACGGTGAAGGTGGACAATTCAGCTTCTACGCCAATGTGGCAACGAGAGTATGCCGCTGTAGTCAACCACCGACACATCAAGCCATACAAAACGTGCTTTAGAACACACTGCTTCGACAAAAAGAACTGGAGCACTGCTGGGAATGGAATCATAACCCTGACAATTCAAGATGGCGTTTCGAAGAAGCCAGGTTACTTCTCGTGACTGGAACGATAACAGACAATCTTTACCTAGCAACCAATACCCTTACTCATCGTACCATCGGCCCAAAGAGCATGGCTACCTTCTGCGTAGATACAGTAGGGCTCATTGATGGGGACAGAGCTGGTGTAAGCATGTTCCGTAACCAGAGTGCATATATTGGCATTCACAAAGATGCCGGGGTTTCTCGACTAGTGTATGTTGATGACCTCAGAACGTCGCCCATCAGCATCCCTACCGGGTGGTCCAATGGGCATCCAGTTGCTCTTGACTGGTCCGTTGATTCAAATGGAGCTATGAAGGCTGAGACGTCCTTGACTCATAAGCGAGTCTGGTTGCGGATCAAAGCAGACATCACGCCCGCGTTCTCGCACGGTCTGGAAAAGGAGACTAGGTACAGCACATTTGAGTATAGTTACGATGGGGCTTTATTTACACAGCTTGGTCCTGATTTTCTTCTGACCAACGAGGCTATAGGTTTCGTAGGATATCGGTTTGCGATCTTCAACTTTGCAACAAAAACACTAGGAGGCCAGCTTGTGCTGGAGCAGTGTGATGTGAACTCTTGGAATGAAAGCGTTTAGCAATGGCTGCAAGGATTTCAAGATTTCTGAAGACTTCTAAACTGAGATATTTTTCAGTCATATTGATTTGGTCTATTGGTTAGAACTATTGATGTGATCCCAAGAGAAAAGGCTTTTCGCGCACGCGCCTCGCGTTAGACATGAGCATAGGTTGGGCAACATAGACCTAAGACTCCATGTGCAGAATACCTTGTGTTAGAGCAGTGTTAGATGAAACTTTGCATTCAGTGTACGGGCGAACTATCTGAAATCGGGCTTGAAAATTGCATAGATGTGTTATTCACGGTTTACGGGGCAACGTCTCCAGCCATTTGATTGTATCATGTCAAGAGTTACTACCATGGTACGCAAAGGTCAACAATCAACTTAGGGCCTCGACCGCTCGCGTTGGCCATACAACATACTCCTTATATTCTTCATCGATTGTGTCCTTCAGAGCCTGCAATATATGCTCCGGCCAGCCGTTCAAAAGCCAGGCACGTTTCATTGTTTTCAACAGCGGAGCGTAGTAAGCTAGCAAGAGTAACGCTCGATGATCCTTGTTTATTAGACACGCAATAAACTCGTCTTCCATCAAATAGAGCCAGATAAGTACCATTTTGCAGGAACTGGCACACTTGTATTGGCCATTGGTATCACCGAAGGTAGCTTCATAGATTGAGACGAGGAGACCGAATGATTCGCAAATAGCAATGTTTTCTTTTGTCTCCTCGGGCATGACGAAGCTACCTAACGTTGCTAAGGCCTCTCCCCAATCAAGTCGTGGGAGATTGTCTATAATGTAAGTTGGACGCAGGTCATCTGGCATTTCGCTAGCGGGTCCAAGGGGTTCTGTGAGGCCTTTGAACAACGTGTTACTGTCGTACAACTCACGGATCAGCCGTGCAGCCTTGGCCAACGAAACCCACCGACTAGGGCCAACTCCGCCGAAGTCGCAAATGAGCAAGTCGCCTGGGCCTGTGGGTCCTGCGGCAAACGTGCAGGAGCATACCAGAAGTGTAGAAACGTAAACCTCACCGCAGGTTGAAGGGCTCACAGTGCGAAGTGCTTCAGCCGCCAACGACAAGCCAATATCAAAATGGTGCCGGGCCAAAGATACGTAACAGGTTTTTGAGTTGGTGTCATGCATCCCAAGATAGTTGAGATGATGTGCTGCAATTGCCAAGAGCAAATGCAATACATATGGTGCGGAGAAGCCAACCAGCGCCGCATTTCGGACCCAAAAACGACAGATTGGATCATCAGGGTCATCCGAACTGGCAAGACTCGGTCCTGTGGAAGTCATGAAGTGGTGAAGCAGCTTTGCTTGCGTCATGTTTAGTGTAAGATCACTTTCCGGTAAAATGCCTCTAGAGATATTCGCAAGCTCAGGACCACCAAGCGTCTGAGTGACTGAGCTCATATCATTATGGCTGCACCCAGGTGCAGGAGATGCAGGAGCGGAGGACGGCTCTAAGCCGGCGGCTTGGTCTAGATCATCGGAACATCCATGTTCTGATGCTGGGGAAGAGAAGCTTTGTGCGTGAGGATGTCCAAGAGGGTTGTTCTCTTGTATCGGATTACAGATTCTCGGTTTGTCTAACCAATTTTTTCGTGGTCGGCCTCGGCGACGTGGAGCCGGCAGTGGTGGTTCATTTGTGGTTCTCGGGTTATCAGCTAGAGGCCTCGGGGTAGTTGCAACCGTAGCCTCGGCGCAACGACCATCATCGAAACTGCACGGCAGACAGAATTCTGCACACTTGAGACATCCAGGCTGTGATTCATCGCACTGCAGCAGTTAGTTTTCAATGATTGACATCAAGGAAATGGCAGTAACAAATGTTTTGACTACCTTTATCTTGCGTCTCTTGCATTGGAGGCAGCCTGTCTTGGACTTCCGATGGGCTCTTTTGGGTCGAGCCATCGGTGCAGGTGGGAGAATCCGTGAATCTTCATCCATCATGTGCTCTGAATTGTAGTGTTCCATCCCCGCTTTGCATGAGGCTCCTACCTGGGATGAATTTTGCGAAAAAAACCAGCATAGCGTAAGCTCATTTATTCCGCACGGTCTCCGGATGGTTCACCAGATACACCACTGAGGAGTCGTCATGTGACTCAAAGAACCCAGTCATCAACATCCTAGGACTAGTTTGCACCCCAATTTCGGTAATCCTTGCCTCCATTCTCGAACTAGTTTCATTCTATCCTATCCGTAATCTGGATCGTAGTTGGAATTTTCAATACTGACATGTCTCTCTGGTAAATATGCTGATGCCCAATTCATTCTAATCGTCAAAGCATCTTTCAATCAGCAATAAATCATGCGTCCACAAAAAAAGAAAAGAAAAGAAAACGTGATCAGTGCTTCATACCGTATAGTTATCTAGTTCAAGGGTTTGTAATGCCGTCCCTCAGTCAATATCATCTCCTTAATCACATAGGTAAATGTTTCATAGCTAAGAAGAGGCGTTGAGAGTTAGAAATCCTCGCTATAACTACACTATAATATAAATTTTAAGGCTAGTCGGGGTTAGTTTGTTGATCATTTGGCCCATCTCATTGTCATGGCTGTCGACACGTCTATTTGTTTAAGTGGCAGGTTTTCTGAACATAAGGTGACCAACTAAATTATATAATCGTCTACACGGATACCATCATTGTCTATAAGCCCCAACAGATTGTTGAAGCTTGAGCCACCCTTTGCTTCCCTGTTGTCAAAGCATGTTACCTGCCACATGTTAAACATCTTCTTTGTGCTCCTGGTTTATTTCGGCCTTATCGTGTACATGCATAGCCGCGCTCGCGTTGACGTCAGTGCCATCAAACAGCTCGCTTACTTCCTCAAGAGTCCTATTCTGTGTTTCAGGAAATAGGAGGAAGACGAGAGTAAACCAAACGACCAACATCACAACCCATACAATGTAGTATTTCCAACCAATGGCCTCCATAGCGATGGGATTCGCAAACCCGTTGAAAAGAGCTGCGCCTTGTGTTGAAATTTGCTCTATAGTATAGCCCTTAGTTCGTAGTGTGAAAGGCATAATTTCGAGGATATAGGTTGGAAGAACTGGACCTAAGGTGAGATTGTAGAAAAGCTGGAAGACAAAGATCATAGCGACAACTCCGTATCCTAGGCTTGAATCCTCGAAATTGCGTTGCTGATTGACGGAGGATAATACCGTCCATATGAGATAAGCGATTGCCATTCCAGCGAAACCAAACAGTAAGGATTTTCTGCGACCGAATCGCAGAATACCAAGAGCACCAGCAATATTTACCACGTAACAGAAGATGGTCAATCCACCGTTGATAAGATTCTGTTGTTCAGGGTCTTCGATACCGATGCTTCGTAGGACAATGACTAGATAATAGGAAATAAGACCATTGCCCGACCATTGGGCGGAGAATCCGAGTATGACCGCGATAGCTAGCCTTAGTCTGTTGCCTTCTATATGTTTGTTAGCACTAGCTTTCTGTCCAGTGCCAGCCACATGGTGTATAACGGTGATGTCTTACTGGTTGCGAAGAAGTCAAGATATGACCTCGTGTTCTGCAGTTGCTCCATTTCTATGGCGGATTCAATTTCGGCCATCTCATATCTCACGAGCGGTGAAATATCAGCATCAGTATTCTCCCCAGCATGATATTTGTTCAATATCTTTCTGGCTTCAGATATTCTTCCACGACTCACAAGCCAACGGGGTGATTCTGGCACGAGGTATATGAGGAATAGCTGATACAGCGAGGGAACTCCTTGTAAGAGAGATGGAATCTTCCAACTCCAGCTATTATTCATTTTGAAGGTTCCATACGTGGTCCATGCAGCTACGATCGCGCCGAGGAACTAGAAGTCTCGTAAGCAAAGCTCTTGAAGAGAGGAACTATGCAAAGTACCCAAGTTGTAGAGGCAAAAGAAGTCAGAAATGGGCGATGTGTTGGATAGGCAAGCTCTGCGACGAGTGGAGCTGAAGCAACCCCTACAAGTCCAGTTCCAAATCCGACGAAAAACCTGCCGGCGTTAAACATGTCGATCGAGCTGGAAGCTGTCTGTAGGGCTGTTCCAAGAAGAGCGAAGACCGATCCTGCAAAAACAGGAAGACGACGACCATAGCGATCGGCCACAAATGGAACGATTGGAAGAGCAACAACGGAGCCAATTGTTTGCATAGTACCGAGCAGACCCAAGCGTACGCCAGTGGGATTATTAAAGTCTAATTAGTTAGAGGATAAATTCGCAGCTCCTAATACCTTCCAAAATCATACGTACCCGAAATCCAAACCGGCACTGACTGCACTCCATTGAGCATGCTACTGTCGTAGCCGACGAGGTATCCAGTGAACATTGGCACTGTGAGTAGGAGGTTCAGCTTGATCAAGTGCGTTGTTTTCCACCAAGGCTTTTTCTGCAATGGCAGAACGCTTTGTAGATCGATATGCTGGATTCCATCATCTCTATCATTTGGCGATTGAACTGGTGTCATGATGTTGAAAGAAGTATAAAATTGAATCTCGTAGACTTCTTGAGTAGGTTTGCTTTCCTAAACTGAAGCGCGTAGGTTCAGATGATTTTAGTGCCCAAGATGAAAGCAAGATGTGTTTCAATGTAGCAGACCATCAGGAGATTTATAGGGACAAGACGTAAAACAACTCAGTTGAGTTACTTAGCAAAATATCTGAGAGTGGTGGGGGTGTGGTTGTGATTGAAAAGCATTAAAGATATAATTTCATTCCGGCAAGACCATCACCTGACATTGGGGTGTACTGTGTGTCTGGCTTCGCATCTATATACACCGAGGTTTGCGTTCTCACTTGATGATTTGGTCATTGAGGCTGGCATACCTTGGAGATAGCTTGGTGGAAGGGATCTGGACCGTCTGAAGCTTACCAGGGGCATGGAATAGGATCTAAGGGCCAATCCCCGCAATCAGTGCTTTGGCCCAACTCCTCTCTAATCCGTATATGCAGGGCTGCCTCAAAGCCGGAAGTGATACCACCTCTTCAATATCTGAAGCCCCTGATTCTCTTCCCCACGCCCGTATTGTCGGGATGCGGAGATGTGGAGAAGTGGGGAGACACTAGTGCTATGCGTCTCATCCAATCACCTGTTTTTCGCTCTCTTCTCTTGGTAGATGGTGTGAGCCAATATTGGTGCCATCTGCTATTTATCGTATACAAATACGGATAAGCTAGGATGCGGATGGGCGTGCAATGGGGACATTTGCCGACCAGCATGGTAGCACCACTAGGTAGCTGGGCCATGTTTATGAATCATTAAGCTGCTGAGCAACATTTATGCGTCTTCTTAGATATAGTCATGGGTCTATAGCAGTACTCAAGCGGTCCAATGAGAGCGCTATACAGTACTTCTTTGCTTGTTTAGCGATGGACGTTCAAGTTGTTTAGGGAGCCCTGACATGGAACCCGAACAAGAGGCAGGTTCACCATGGTTCAGAGAATTCATCCATCAACAACTTCTCTTCTTTTTCGCCGAATAATAATAATAATATCAATCATTCCCATATTAAGCAATTTTTTTGAGTACGTCACACAAAAGGTTAATTAAGAAAGGTAGTCCAACTAGTGGACCTTGTCATTTGTGTTAGCACTTTGAGATTTTAGGTTTCAACTAGATTTGATGGGAGTGAGTTTGATACTCTATTAGAGATCAATCGTATAATTCTAAACAAACTTCTTTCTATATGAGGATTGAAGATAATGGACGATTGGAAGGTCGTTCTGCTGAACCATATTCGAACACTAGGCAGATCATCATTGGGGGAATCATCCGGGAATCCAGTTGAATATTATGATTGTTATTACAAGTTAATCATGCGAGTAGGTCACTTTATACATCACCCACTTTAGATGTCTCCACCCTCCTTCGATCCTCTCGTTTGAGTTCTACTTACCAAAAAGAGGCCTTGCGAAACATTAATATTTTTATGCGGGGTGATACCTTTGTTTTTTCCGCTTTTGCTAGTGAATATCGGTGGCAATATTCTTGGTGATTATCTGCACATGTGCTAAGCCCCTCACTCGCAAGCTTTGAAGCCAGTTATATAAAGCCCTCAATCTAGTACGCTTTTTTCAAACATGTTACTATGCTGTTCCCCATGCATATGGAAGCCGTAATTATATAGCACCAACCAATCGAGGCCTGCTTTTACACCGCGTGATTGTCTCATAGTGATTCAGAAGCATACGATATACGCAATGAACTTCAGGTATGTAGGAACGGAGAAAACAGAATGAGTTTACGGACATTAGACTCACAGTCGCTTTTTTTATAGTTTCTTTATCTACGTTGTGTGTGCGGTCCTACTTACACCTTTCAGAGCCTTGGCGGCACCTTTGGAGTCTCCCAAGTGTGTTTCCTCAACTCTGAACGGACCTATCTGGGTCACACCTCACTGTGTCGACGCAGAGTATAGCTCGGTCATTGTTGACTCCGAGACAGATGAGGAATATCCCATTCCTCATCGCAAAGTGTCGGCACATTTCATTGGAAGCATTACGATTATCAACATTTATCTCCCATCAAAGCTAGCATGGAGAGGACGGTTCTTTCACTCTGTCTACCCTACGCAAGGACCTAATGCCTCTGATGAGGATATTGCGTTCGCTGCAAGTTCTGGTGCGTATTGGGTTCAGATCACCGGGACACTTGGATACCGTGCAGATGCAGCTGCAGCCAAATTCTCCCGTGTTTTAGCGTCACAGTATTACAATGTTACATGCCACCATATCTACGGGTATATATTCGGCGGAAGCGGTGGGTCCTTCCAAGTCATCGGCGCTATGGAGAACACCATAGGCATCTGGGATGGCGCAGTTCCATATGTACAAGCCGTTCCTGCATCAAATCCGCCCAACTTCTGTATACGCGCTTTAGCTGGACTTGTGCTCAAGGAGAAATCTGGTCATGTAATTGACGCTCTCCAGCCTGGTGGCAGTGGAGATCCGTATGCGAGTCTTGATACGCTCGAAAAGGCGTGCTACATGAAGCGTCATCGATGGGGATCCCATTGGCTTCATGGCAAGACTTTGAAACTGTTGCTAGCACAAGCAGCTTGGTTCTTCTCAATCAGACTTTTCAAGAACTAGACCCAAATTATAGGGATGATTTTTGGACGCTACCAGGATACTTAGGGACAGAGAGTTCTGCTCTGGGTGAGTATTTCAGGAGCAGACTTATTGACTGGACCACAACCATATCTCGAGTTAGTCGCGGTCCTGATGGGTCCGTCGTCATCTTCCTCAATGATTTGCCGTTCATTTCATCCCCAATAGGTCTCGATTTCACTATATATAATACTTCTGGTACCAAACTAGGCGTCGTCTGGGGATCTCTGAACGTACCAACAAAAGAAATCCGACTATACGATGCCAGCAACGCAACGGCAGTGGATGCCATCATTGCGGGCTTAAAGGTAGTAGTTGACAACAAAAACTTCCTAGCCATGCACACATATCATCGCCATCAGCTCCTCGTATGATGACTTTCATACATTCGACCAGTTCCGAAGTGACACTGGCTATCCACTCTATCCCCAGCGCAATTCAATTATGGGCGAAGTACTTTCTGCGGGTACCTGTGGTGGCTGTATTCATTCCGGCAACATTACTGGCAAAGTAATCGTCGTCAACAATTTGATGGATGGAGACGCTTTTGCCTGGCATGCTCACTGGTATCGAAACCGGGTTCAAAAAGCCCTTGGAGCTGCTTCCGATAACAATTACAGACTCTGGTACAATGAACACGCCAACCATGAGTATGGCCCAATGCAGGATTATCAAAAATCAATGCTTGTACCGTACAAGGGTATGGTTCAGTTCGCGCTCCAGGAATTGGCTCAGTGGGTAGAGACTGGAGAATCACCCCAGACTCAACCGGATATACAGTTACGGATTTTCAAATATCTATCGCGGAAAAGGCAGGTGAACGGCGCGGTATTCAACCCGTTGTGTATTTAACAGCGAATAATTTGACATTCACTACCATACATCTTGGTGATGCAGTCGCTTTCCGAGTCCGTGCTGAAGTGCCACCCGGTACCAGCAAGATTACTGCTGTCGAATGGGATTTCCTTGGAGACGGCCAGTTTATTTCTTCTCCGCTCCGAAGCCCTTCGCAAAGCATTGACATCACGCTACAGAGGTATTACAACACCACCGGAACATTTATTCCAGGAGTACGCATAACATCACAGCGTGAGGGTGACAGTTTATCGCGGTTCGCTCGGGCTATGAATCTGGGTCATGCAAGGGTTGTTGTTGTCTAGGTGGTGATAGTCAAACGAGAAAGCGAGGGAAGCCTAGCTAATGGCCACGTCCCTCGGGGCCAGCACATCACAATTAGTCTACCTCACACATTGTCTTCAAATATCTGTGATGATTGTATTGGAGTACAGGCGAGTCACAGAGTAGCTCTTCCATTACAGAACATGCAATTCACGCGATAATGAGCTCAAATTTAGGGTGGTGTCCACAAATGTGGATAATTTCCAGTTTCCTTATAATAGCGTATAGTCAACAGATGGTTTTTTCCCCGTAATTATTTTTACTGAATGTCAAAAGCAACGCCATAATTCACATTATGATAATGAACTTGCTGCTAGTTAATCCCCCAGCGTAATTGAAACTAGGCCTTATATTAACAGAATGGGAATTATATGCACAATCTACGTAACAGCCCGACCCCGTTTAATTCCGGCCCTAGGAGTCAACTCGCCGAAGTATGATTTCTCCCAGACTCAGCTACTACCCACACTTCTTGCTAAAGAACGAGCGCTACCCCACTATCTTATGAAACTGCTCGACTAGCACGCACGGCCTAACGTGATGCAGAATGGCAATCCTACTAGCCCAAGGATGGCAGCTTGGCTTTAGCTCAGGCTGCGGAGAGCCAATCACAGACTTTTCGCTATTGGCAAAAGGAACGGTTCAGACAGGGTACTAAATTTGTCATACTTAAGTCTACCAACGAAGGCGGCTCATTACCTGTAGCTTGACTTCGCCATGCCACGAGTCGTAAATCATAATATTTGCCCCGAAGTCGCTATACTAACTCCAAACAGGGTACATCTACGGTCCGTCTAGGGTGAAAATCCTTAGCTCTAATTAAAAGGCCCTGTGTGAAGCCGAGCGGGCATTATGGCCAAGCTGTTTTACAGACTGTGTCATCATTATTGGTATAAGGATCCACCATCATTTCTTCAACGTGCTGATAATTGTTATCCTCACAAGAGCCTCGCTGCAATTGTACCCCGAGACAAGTGAGGGGTCTCGCGGTTTCGGTGATGCTGTCTTCCGCTTTCAAGTGGCCAACCAGGATTATGTACATAAAGCTGGCTTCTAACAGGATGAGTTCATTCTGCCAGTGTATTGATCGTGTCATAATTCTAAACCGACTTCAACCCTGTCTCCACTATGCCGTCTACTAATATCGACTCGATCTTATCAAGGCTCACTCTGGAAGAGAAGGTCTAGCTCTGCCACGTCCCAAGTCCCTTCGATACATCTGGCTGATCTTATTCTTATAGATCTCCTTGTTAGCCGGTGGGGATGTTTGGTTGACTGCCCCCATTCCGGACAAAGGTATCCCATGTGTCAAGGTAATTTGCGTTCATAAGCCACCATGAAGCGAAAGCCTAGTTGACCGTTTGAAAATAAGACTTCTGATGGCCCTAATGGTGCTCGTGGCAGTAAGATCAAAGATGGCACGAGCTCCGCTTGTTTTCCTGCCGCTTGTAGCGTTGCTTCTACTTTTGATGTGGACATCGCTTGTCGGATAGGTAAAGCTCTAGGTGAGCAGGCCCTGACTAAGGGCGCCCTTTGTTTACTAGGTCCTACTGTATGCATTCACCGGCATCCTTAGGAGGTCGAAACTTTGAAAGTTTCTCTGAGGACCCTTTTCTAAGTGGGAGTATGGCCACGGCCAACGTGAATGGTCTGCAATCTACGGGCGTAGCCGCCACAGTTAAGCACTTTGCTGTAAACGAACAGGAAACACAACGCCTAACAGTCAATGCGACTGTTGCTGAGCGAGCCTTACGCGAAATCTATCTGAAGCCATTCGAAATGGTCGTGAAGCATGCGAACCCGTTAGCAGTCATGACCGCGTACAACAAAATCAATGGCCAGCACGCCGATTCGAACGATTTTCTTCTCAAACAAGTCCTCCGCGGTGAATGGGGGTGGAATGGCTTGGTTATGAGTGATTGGGGTGGTATCAATTCTACAGCCGACTCCTAAATGCCGGCGTGGATCTCGAAATGCCGGGTCCTGCACGATGGAGAAAGATTGACAAGGTCATGAATGCTATTAATAATGGCGAAGTTTCCCAAGAAACTATAGATGACAGGGCACGCAGTGTTCTTTCCTTTCTCAAACGACTGCAGTGCTTTGAGCACCCGCAATGGGGTGATTCAGAAGAGCGGGCTGATGACAAGCCAGAGCACCGAGCACTTATACGCGAAGCTGGTGCAAAGGGAATTGTTCTACTCAAGAACAAAAATAATGTCCTGCCTTTAACAGAGGAAAAGGTTAAGGGCAAAACGATTGCGCTTTTCGGTTACGCCAAGGAATGCATCGCACACGGCGGTGGAAGCGCCTCAGTAAAGCCTCATTACAGAGTAACACCGTGGGATGCTCTTCATGAGAAGTTTAGTGGTCAAAACGTCAAGTTGACTTACTCTCGTGGTATGTAGTCGAATCGAAAGTCATTAGAACTCAGAGATTAATATCTACAGGCGCTCATACATTTCGACAATTGCCCGTTCTGACGCACGACGTTTATGATCTGAATGGTAATCCAGGTTTCACTCACAACATTTACGAACACTGCAGAACAAACCCGCTAAAGACTCTCCATGGCTGGAATAAGTCAGAAATATCTCTACTTGACGATCAAGTCATTGAGAATCAGGACATTGATCTGGTTGGGTTCTTCCATCCTAGTGAGACGGGACGTTACTACTTCACTCTGTCTGGACTGGGCCCATCACGACTTGTTATCAATGATCAAGTTATCTTAGATCAGAAGCAGAATTGCACGGACCCTATGGGGTTTCTATTTGGTGGGAATCCTGTTCCCCAGACCCTAGTAAGCATGGAACAGGGCAAAGCATATAAAATACAAATCAACAGTGCACCACCTTCGCCTGACGAAGGTAGAGATATTGGGTTCTTAGAAGGACAGGTTGGTGTGCGTGTGGGTTACATGTCCGCCACTGAACATGACAAGGACGTCCTATCCGAAGCTGTCGAGCTTGCCAAAGCCGCAGATTACTCTATCATATTTACAGGCAATGATACCGCTTGGGAAACTGAAGGACAGGACCAAGCGAGCTTTCACCTACCCAAAAATGGTAGTCAAGATCATCTTGTAGCTGCCATTGCAGCAACATGTTCGACAACGATCGTTGTCAACAGCACCGGAGTCCCCGTGGCACTTCCATGGCTAGACCAAGTAGACTCACTATTGCAAGCGTGGTTTCCTGGTCAAGAAGCTGGCAACTCGATTGCTGATGTTCTTACCGGAGCTCAGAACCCTGAGGGACATCTCACCTGCACTTTTCCCAAGCGTCTCGAGGATTGTCCAGCATTCGGAAATTTTCCAGGCTATTACGACTCCGAGCAAAAGCTACAAGTTAATTATGAGGAAGGACTGTTCGTCGGTTACCGACATTTTGATCGGCTATCTTCTGAAATGGTCAACTTTCCGTTCGGCTTCGGTCTGTCTTACACGACATTCGAGTTTACTGATTTGAATGTTCAACAAACCACTGTGGAAGAGTTCTTGATTCAAGTCACAGTGTCTAATACGGGCAACCTGAAAGGATCCATAGCTGTGCAGGTTTATGTTGGTAAGAAAGAGCATTGTCCAGCAGACCCTATTAAAGTCTTGGTGGGTTTCAGAAAAGTAACACTAGAGGCGTTCGCATCGGCTACTGTGGATATAACAGTAAAGGTGCGTGACTTCGCCACTTGGGAAGGTGGTATCTCTAAATGGATTATTGAAGAAGGAGATTATATCTTTACTGTGGGTAAATCCGCCGCAGAGTCGGAGTTTACATCAGTGATCAAGATTACCTCTAGGGAATTTTCACCTTAGCGGCTAGTATCTCAAGCTATTATAAATTGATGTCTCTTGTTAATGGGGTTAGATCTCTTGTAATCTCTTATATTTTCTCCAATTTTTGGTGTAGAAGAATTGTATAGCTAGTGAACCGAGGTAAAATATTAATGAACTAATTATTTATAGGTTTAAGAAAACTATAAAGTTAATTTGAATCTGTATATCAAAATCACGAGAGCGAGTAAATAGTATTTACTTTATTAGTGTCGCTGACAGTTAAATAAGACTACTTGAATTATCAAGGAATACATAAATCTATGATAATTAAAGCATATGAAAGAATATAGGCTCAATATTATTGATAAATAGCTACTAGAATCTAGAAGCTAGTAATGCCTTTACACTGGTATTTACCTATTTTATAAACCTCGATCACTAACTTATGCCATAGTTTTAGGCTCGAAGACAAACTAATAACATCAATATTAGCTAGAACATGTGACTAGTTTTAAATATGCAACACTTACAAAAATATCAGCGTTCTTGCCGTTACCCCACTCAGTGTAGGTTCCAGTGCAGTGCTCCTCTCTAGAGCATACGCTGGTCCCTGGGCTGGATTCCTTAATTGTGATATCAGAATTGGCCGGGCCTGTGGTCCATCTGCTGACCATCGAGCCGGAATAGGAAGCTTCCAAGGTCGAGTAGGACAATCCCCACTTGTTCTCTTTGAAGTAGCAAAGACCGCTAGAATCGACAGCTACCTTTCCAAGGTTGACACAAGTTAAGCCTTTGTCCGTCACCTGCATTCTGGTTTTGGAGCCAACAAGTTTCATGCATTTGTCGTCTGGAGTTTCTGTTTCCCACTCCACTGTGTAGCTGTCGGTGGGTTTTGTCGAGTGCCAAACGCAGCCATGAACATTGGCGGCTTATTCTAGTGTCACTACACATCTCACCGTTTGGATAACTATAACTTACCTCCTTTTTCCGCCTTTGCCAGAACTGCGAGGCTGAGAGCTGTGACAGTACAGATATTAGTGAAGTACATCGTTGGATATGTTGGTTAGATTGAATGTTGGCGAACAGATAAGCGTGGAAGTGTTCTCAATGGTGTGAGTAATGGAGAAAGGGTTGGAAGGTGATGCGGATTTTCAAGATGGCAGGCGTATTTATAGCTCTTTTAAAATTACACACAACCCAGTGACGGAACCTAACGTGCCACTCATTTTCACCAAGATATGTCAACTTTGACAGATGTATAGGCAGAACCGAGTCCGCCTGTGAAACTGGTATTAAAAGAAAAGGACACTAGCAGAGTGATGCGTCAATGTCGCACTGAGAGGGTTCGGTTATTACTCATTTAGACATACTTTGAAACATACTTACCATTACCATGACGTGGTCACTTGATTCAGGATTCCCGAGGCTGGCAGCATGACGCGTTGATGTCGCACTGAGATGGTTCAGCAATTACTAGATTGCCCGTACTTTGAAACAAACTGAATATTATCATGACGTTGTGTCTCGCCTCAGAACCCCTGAGGCTGGCAGTATATTGCATTAGTATTGCAAAGAGACGTGCAACGATTGGGGTTAATTCAGTATGGGAGGTATAGAGTAGGGAAGTAATTCAATAATTATTAGATAAACTATTTAGCTATTATTTTCATGTAAAAATTAGAAAGACTTTGCATTAATTAAAAATCTAGAATGAATAATAAATAATAAGTAATAAATAATAAGTAATAAATAATAAATAAAAGAAACGAACTTGACTGTGGTAGCTAAAACTAAAATACTAAATTCTCCCTCGCCTTTCTATGCCTAACACAGTGCCATTTTATTTCATACAATTAATCAGTCCAACCAGAGGTCCCGAGGTTAAACGGGCAGTGTCGAAACTCTTTGGGAACTTTCTTTGGCTCAGCCAATCCCTTCCTCAAGTCCCGACTGCTACGAGCAGCATGTATCGACAGCAGCATCGTACCACTTAATAACCAAGATAAAACGTCGCCCTGACCATTTGGCATTCGTGCAGCGCTGCGTGATGTACAACCTAGCACAGCTAATCTGATATGTGAGTTGGAATCTCTATGCCACTCTAAACAGTGAACCCTCACCCAAGGCTTATCAAGACATACATCGGTGTCTCCCCAACTACCAACAACAGCCACTCCCTTGTCTCTCCGTAATTCTACTTTGTCCCAAGTCTAAGTTCGGTTCTCATCCTTGCTCTTGTCATCAAAAGGTGCCTCGTAGCGTTTCACTGGACTGGATATCAGACTGGCTGTTGGTTGCATACGAAATCAGCTGACCTTCAACGACTACGTATAGTCAGATTTCGTTGGCTCAGCGTATATTCAGCGGTAATAAATGCCGAGCCAGCCATTCACAATGCGTTCCGAGCACAGAGTGGACAACAACATGGTGGTTGGCCGGCCCTGAATCTGAAAGAAATGTAATGCGACGTTCCATAGTCATCCATGTCGAAATGGAATCATTCCGCCCAGACCGGAAGTGCCTGTGCCGCTGTACGGGGATAGCCGTCTGCTTAATTCTTTTCCACTAACCCCTTCTACTGATAGAACTGCCTCCTATCCTGTTTTTTTCTTTCCCATAAAGACGCTTTTACTGATTTCTTCTTAGTTTCTTGGTGCAGGGGTAACCTTGGTGGCAAGTTATTCCTCTGCTAACAACTCGCAGACATAACGTCCGGATGTCGAAAAAGGAGACTCCGGCGACGGCACCGCCCCTTTCCTCCAACGATGGGAGAGGCCAGGCTTCGAACAGGAGCAGGAGCAGAAGGAAGAGTGGAAAATTTCTACGCGCGGCATCTTTGTTTTTTCACCGTTTGCGTCTTCACGCTCATGGTTGCAATCGACAGCACCAGCATTGGCGTCGCGCTTTCGGTTAGTCACACCATTTGATGGGTGCTACTAGAGAAACGCGTGGCTGATAATATTGTACATCAAGACCATTGCTCAAGACCTCCACAGTCCTTCTGTCGAAATCTTTTGGGCTGGTACCGGTTTCCTATTATGTGCCACAGGTACGAATAAAGCGTCACCCATGCATGCTCCAGTGGCTGACAGCAGATGCTATCTATAGTATTCCAGCCCATCTTCGTGTCCTTTTCAAACATCTTCGGCCGCCGAACATTGTACCTTCTCGCTGTGGCCTTCTTTTTCGTCGGCGCTGTCGTCGCTGGTGTTGCCAAGAATGCCGCCGAACTGTTGGTCGGTCGATGCATCCAGGAGTCGGCGGAGGCGGCATCATGGCCATTAGCGAGGTCATCATCGCTGATCTGGTCCCCTGCGACAGCGCGGGGCCTATTATGGCCTGATGAATGGCATGTGGACTGTGAGATCTGTCGCTGGGCCGATTGTGGGAGGTGCTTTCGCAGGAGCCTCAGCCGGGGTAAGTAAGCCGCCAAGCGTTTTGAGTTGTTGATGCTCACGTTTTGTGTCGTGGTAGCGATGGACTTTTACATCAACTTCCCGTTCATAAGGATGGGCGTCATCTTCGTCGTCCTCTTTTGAAGCTTCACTTCGTGCAATCGTCGTTACTTCAAAAACTTTCCAAGGTCGACTTCGTTGGTACTGGCATTTTTGTCGGCAGTGTGACCTCTTCCCTAATTGCCCTGAGCTGGGGTGGCGTCATGTACGACTGGAGCTCTTGGAGGACTCTCGTTCCGCTGATTATTGGTACCGTCGGCTGCGGTGTCTTTGTCCTCTACGAGATGCACGTGCCAAGTGAACCCATTATCCCTCATGTCCTCTTCAAGAATCGCACCACGGCTGTCTCCTTTTTCAACGCCATGATCTCTGGTTTGCTCGTTTGGTGCCTCGTCTACTTTATGCCGCTATACTTTGAGGGTGTCAAAGGCTACACCCCGGTCCTAGCTGGCGTTGCGCTTTGCCTCTGACCTTTACCGTAGCGCCAGCTGGTGCTGCCGCTGGCATTGTGATAACCAAGACTGGTCGATACCGATGGGCTATCTTGTCGGGCTGGGCTATTGCTACGGTTGGACTGGGAATACTTTGTATCCTGAAAGTCGACACAAGCACTACAAGTTGGATTTTCCCAAATCTCGTATCAGGTATCGGCCTAGGCTTCTTGTTCCCGTCTGTAGCTTCGGCGGTTCAAGCCTCCGTCACAACTGATCATGTGCCTATGGCACTCGCAATGTTTGGTTTCTTCCGATCTCTCGGCCAAGCTATCAGTGTTGCCATCGGCAGTGTCATCTTCAAAACCGCATGATTACCAACTTGAAAAAGTACGAATCCCTTGCTAGCAATGCTGCCGCCTACAGTGGAGATGCTGCAGGCTTTGTTCAACTCATCCAGACAATGGATGATGGCCAGGTGAAGGGTGACCCCAAGCAAGCTTACGTTGACAGTTTGCGCATTGTATGGGCAGTTTGCTGTGCAATTGCTGGTGCAAGTTTCTTCCTCAGCCTCCTCACACAGAGCTATAGTCTCGATCAGGATCAGAACACGGGCCAGGGCGTTATTGAAAAAAATGAGAAGACTTCAAAGGTATCGCTTGGGCCACGCGAGGAGTGAAGTTTAGGTTTCACTAGGCATATACACCACTGCGATAGCTTATTTTTAGACCATACATAAGTCCATCCACTGGTTACTGTATTCTCTGAGCAGAATCAAAGTCATGAAGGAATCGAGGGCGTGATATTAGCAATAAGGATAATATATACACTATTGAAGTTACTAGTTGCATAAGTAATTCAATTTCGCAGGGTCGGGTCGCTGGAGTGTATGTGTAATTACGTTGGCATATGGGGATGGCTGACACTGTTGCAAGTAGCTATCCTTCCGTTTCAATATTTTTCAAGGAGAGTCAGAGTAGCCGCACCTGTACAACCAAGTGAGCGCTATACGGGGAAGTAGCATCTAACATTGGCGGCAATTTCATTGGAATTAAACCTAACACTGTCCAGAATGCTGTCGTCTTAACCTTTTTTCACAAATTCTGCATCCACCAGCTCTGCATCCACCAGCTCTGCATCTACCAGCCCTGCGTCTATCAGCCCTGCGTCCACCAGCTCTGCCACTATTCTCAGTTCTCGTAGCCACTCTCTTTTTGTGACTATTAATTCTCTCTCCAATACGACTCGGCAGGAGCTGCTCGAAACAGGCCGCAAGTTGTTTGAAAATTTGCAGCAATCGATTCTTGAAAACAGCAATGAATACAAAGCAATAAAGAGCTAGCGCCACGCTATACGACGGAGATAGACAGACCTACCATGCCGGGACTCTCAGGCAGGTTCATAGAAGCATTGAGAAATGCAGGATCTCCTGTTGGAAATTATCATCTCGTCACTGTTGATAATGTGCCCTCAAGAAATAATCCTCCGTACTATCTATGTGCATGCTGAAGGAAAGGCCGTCTTGTGTTTATTCAACTACGGCGATTACGATGTCTTGAATGCAACGGCACCACGAATGTTCTAGTCGGATATCATGGTAGCCTCATGCTCCCGAGCAATGGCAGAGTCAAAGGCATTGACAACTTCGGATCCTGCTGAGGAAGAGGCTGGCTCGGACCAATTCTTCCGACTCTTGGCAACAGATAATGGAAAAGGTGTTGCACGTATGCTTACAGATTACCCAGCAATGTTCGGCCGCAAGACAATCTCAAAGGCTCTTGTATACCCAACTGGGGCGGGTCGAGGCCCATGCATCGGGTGCGACTACTCCGCAAGCGAGACAAGTCGCACAAATTCTGGTCGCTGATGCCGAAGCGAGATTTCTAAGAGGAGTCCTCGCCCTAGACCCTGCTTGATAAGGCATGAGTCCATTTAGAGCCGTGCTTCGAAGTTGGCTCAAGTTCTCTGCAACTGTCAGCACCCTAGTAGTTACTATCCTCGACACGATTACTATTATCGCTATTGATCAATGGGTTACGCTACAAGTTGTGCAAATCTTCATTACAAAGATGAACATTGTCAATCTTGATACTAGATCTTGGAAGCTTGATTGTTGGTATTATGACAACCGGATTTTAATGTGTGACAGATATTTCACTTCGCTACATTAAATCCTTATTGAAGTGAGTGTTCAGCACAAACAGGGAGCCCCAAATTAAATGACGGCTTCGAGCCATAAGGTCCCTTTCTCGAACCAAGCAAACGATTTCAAGCAAGTTGCAAAGGTAACCTACAGTGGGATAGCAAAAGTTTCGCCTACCTCGGGATTTCCATTCAGCAAGGGCTTTATATAAGAAGTTATGATAAATGTATATTAATTACTTAATTTATTATTATATTATCATACATCTCTTGTACATTTATTACATTTTTAGTCGTTTATTGTTAGGTCTTTAGTTGATTTTCTATCGAGATATCTACGCTAGATGTGCGGAATTTCTGCCTGCCCACTGTAACTCTTCCAGAACTGGGAGTCCATTGTCCTCTTGAAAACTCTTCCGCCAACCTGAACTAACCAATACTCTGAAGCCTACAAATTTCATGGCTGTATCATTTATCGCACTACGGGTTTTTGCTCTGACTGAAATGAAAAGATGCCAAGACTGGTAGATATTATGCGCTGTCGAACGCCCCATCATCTAACTACTCATACGTTGTCTGGGGCAGAATAGCCTACCCTATACTATATGGTAGTCGATTTGGTAAGCACTGCCGACGATATAAATATCTGCAGGTTTTGTTATTGGTTATGTTGTTTCTCGTGAAAAAGATGATTGGATGACGATAAGAGTAAGTGGTTATACCAGCAAGTCTTAAAACTTCCTATAAAGACAAAACAAAATGGCCTCTCATGCCCCAGCTACCGTGTGTACAGAATATTCTTGATCGTCAAGGCAAGAAGGTATGCTTGTAGGCTCCTACAGATCCGTTGAAAAGAAGAGAGGACCATGTTTATCATTGTTTTATTACAATAGAGTCTTTTTAGCCTACTTAGATAGACTCAACGGGGATCAGGATTAGGGTAAGCAGATAAGTAAAGGTTTCTCAAAGATACAATTACAGAGGCTAGATTGATGTTGCACGCTTCCTTAAGAACCCATCGCAGTGGGTCAAATGGCAAAATCATATTACTTCCGTTTTCTTCGTCTTTCTCGATTCGTTAGGCTGGTCTACTGCCCCGGCTGTGAGATCAAGCAGACTGAGCAAGGGCTCAAATCAGGGTGGTGTAGTCCCAGCGGTGACGGTGTGGCTCGTTGTTGTGTTGAGAACCTCTATTCAATGCGGTGGGATTCAGATCACCTACCACCATTACTGAGATGCCGGATATTTTGCTGCGTTGTAAATTAATATAAGGTCTTCTAGACCTATATGGCTATGCCGGGCGTGATTGTGAAGGTTATGTCCGATCCACGACGGCCATTTCGGGTTAGGCTTAAACTAAGCATTTACTCGGTTTTAGTAGAAATTGAACTTGTGGCTCGGCTGACTTGTGTGACCGGCTTCCCCACCGGGACTTCAGCTTCGGAAGTTCTCCACCGGAACTTAGTCACCGTAGTCCCCATCATAATCTGGTCACCTCTTCCAAACAGTCAAGTGTGGACATGCAATGGAAACAGGTTTGGTGCAGCCGAATGGCAATCACCCGTCCCTCTTTCCGTGTGGAACCAATCGGGCCGTCGATTCAATGTTTAATGCCCAACGGCAGTCGCCCGCATGGGATATCTGGGCATACCCTTGCCGCAGCGCTCTCTGCTAAAGGATAAAGAGAGCTGAGAATCTTTCGATGGCCGGAACACTGAGAGTCATTGTAGCATTACATACCTTATAATGCCTCTTAAAGTGATCATTGTTGGAGCTGGTTTAGGGGATTGGCCACCGCCATAGCTCTTACGCAGTCCGGGCACGATGTTGAGGTTGGTCTACATCAAGTCACCCCAATTTCTTGGCACATTTCTTCTCACATGAATGGTTAGGTTTTTGAGAAATCTTCATTCCACAATGAAGTTGGAGCTGCCATTCACTTGGCTCCCAATGCCACCCGTCTCTTGAAGGCATGGGGCCTCGACCTCGAGGCAATGAATCCTGTTCGTTGTGAGCATTTAAGTGTGTGGGATAAGAGCGGCAAGTTTATTGCAACACCGGTGGTAAGTAATTTGCTGGTTGACTTGATGAGCAAGGCTGATAGAAAGCAGGTTACGAAGGACCTTCAGCGCCAACTGGGTATTGAAGATGATTGGCTATTGGTTCATCGTGTAGATCTACACAATGCTTTATATAAGAAAGCTTTGGAAGGTTTCCAAGGCCGAGGGTCAAAAACTCATCTTGCATGCAGCATAACCTCCGTGGTAACTAAGTAGTATGAAGTTTATGAATGAATGGTGTCAGGCTGATGGTGGCATAGGATCCGGCAGGCGGCAAAGTTATACTTGCGGGTGGCGAGGAGCTTCAGGCCGATCTTATTATCGGTGCTGACGGCGTACATGTGAGTATTGGAATTATTCCCGTATGCACTTGAACTCCCTTAAATTAATCCTCAATTTCAAGTCACGATCGGTGAATGCAGTCGCAGACAAGCCACAGCAGAAGAAAAGTACAGGGCAAAATTGCTTCCGCTTCCTTGTGCCTACAGAGAAGGCCGAAAAAATCTTCTCACAAAAGGCCTCATCGACAAGATCGGTATGAACTCTGTGAACACCTTTTTCACTGGGGAAGAGCGTCTTATCGTCTACCCCTGCCGATCTGGGAAGCTCCTTAATTGCGCCCTTTTCCAATCTACCGCTGGAAATGAAGATGTGGGAGAGTCTTCATGGTTGAGTTCAGGAAACCGTGATGATCTCTGCGCAGCTGCTGAGACGTACTGTCCAGAACTACGTGAATTATGCAGCCTCGGCGAGGATGTCAAGCTGTGGAGCCTTGCCTCCCGTGACCCTCCTCCAGCATTTTCCAAGGGAAGATTGGCACTTGTCGGTGACGCAGCCCATCCGATGCTACCTCGTAAGTTAAGACCATATTGTCGATGAGTTTCATGAAGCGGTGCATTAATGCGTAAGCACAGATCAAGGGCAGGGAGGAGCCCAAGCGTTCGAAGATGCGGCGACAATAGGAGCACTTTTTCCAACAGAGACACCAGCCGACCAGGTCAGCAAAAGGCTGCAGCTCTACAATGAGATTCGCTACAAGCATGCTGTCACTGTAATGTTTAACTCTAAGGTCGGTAACCATATACGACATACTGTCTTGGATGATTTAAGAAAGTATGTTCCTGATGCTGAGATCCCTGAGAATATGTGGCTCTATGCATGGAATTCCTACCCTGACAAGGCTATAAAGTACGAAATCTCTTTATAACCTGCAACACAAATACATGATTCAGGATAGCGATTCGTTTAAGCAATTTCTATAGTCAATAGTTTTTGAAATATGGAGAAGCAAATGCATCCGTCAGCCATGGTTATCAAATCGCGCGCATGGTACTAAATTGCCTTCCAAAAATCAAATAAGCGGCTAGTTCCTTCTGTCTGCCTTCACGTTGCTCTACAAGGCTTATGTTAGTCCAAGCTCGATATAAGAAAAGGCTACTAGTAGATATCCCTGCGGACCATCTACGTAACTTTAATTCAGTCACAAGTTGTTGGCACTTGGAGGAAGAAGAGATATTATACTTTATAAGACTTTCATTTTGGGAATTTTGCCTCAGATGCGTAGTGTTTCTATTATACACATTGCCTCAAGCCGTCTTTTTGCAACTTTACAACACGGTTTATCATATTTATTCGGTCCTGTGAAGTGCCGGTCAAACGACGACTTCGTGGTGGAACACAGCCAACGGATTCTGCGATTATCGAGGCAAGCGAGCTACTGTACTTCCAGCGTACGACAGATCCGAGTCAGAGCAGAGCGGGACTTTCGGTCCATGTGGGGTTTGACGCTAGGACACTTGAGAGAAGTTATTGTTGGTGCTGTGGGGCGACACATGTCGGATGCGCTCATCGGATATTGTTCTAACGCCGTGTCCTGCTTGTCGGAGAGCCATTTAACAAAGGCCAATGCACATTAGCCAGAAATAAAAAGCTGACTATTGTTCATCTAGTAAAGAAAGAATTACAGCACCCCTAACTGAGACCTATGAGTAGATTAATATGTTTGCGGTGCTCATCTTCCAATAACAAGGCTGGAATGAATGCCAAAGCACCATGCAGTCTCAACACCCTCTGCCTGTCGAACCGACCATGACTAGTGAAGCATTTGAAGTGACAGCATTCTGAAACAGAATATGCTGGAGGGCAAGATGCGTAACAACCACACGTCTGAATGCCTGCGCACGTGATGGAAGCCACCCACCTAGTAGGGGCTTTCATGAGGAAGTGGAGCACATTTATTATGTTCTTCATCGTCCTTCACTCGCTTCCTCACGTAATCTCATCTAGGTCCTGTTCCCCAACGCCGCCCTCAAATCGTGCAGCAGCCCCTTAATACTCGTTCCTCGGTCTCCTGGTTTTTTCATCGTTTACTATACTCTCCCTATGACACATCCGCTGACATGCCGAGAATGCGGCTCCTCGTTTCAGCGGCGGGAGCACTACCAACGTCATCTCCGTACCCACACCAAGGAGAAGCCTTTTACTTGTTCCGTATGCGGTAGCAGTTTTGGGAGGATAGACTCCTTGGCACGCCACCACAGCTCAAATCATGCAGATGAAGCCCTCCGGACAACTCCAAGCAAGCCTGGAGAGCGGTTACGGGTTTCCCGTGCATGCAAACGCTGCAGTACGGCCAAGATCAGGTGCGACGGCCAAACCCCGTGCCAGAAATGCAACCTGCTAGGCGTGCAATGCTTCTACGAACCGCCGAGGAGGAGGAGGAAGGCTGCTCCACCACGAGCAGTGCCAGAGCAATACCCGGGTCGTCCCGAGCCTGGACTAGTTGCACAAGATGAAGCTAATCCTCACAGCTCCCCACACTGGCGGCAAATAACCAGTCAATGCTGGCAGATGCCGGCGCCTTCCCAACAGGCATAGATGGAGAGACTCATCTCAACGATTACTTAGGATACGATTTCTTCGGTGCATCTCGAGTGTTGGGGTTTCAAAACGATCCGAGTACTCCCAGTTGGGCAACGGAGGGTCTTGATGAGTACTTATGGCCGGCGCCCTTTGGTCTGCAGCAAGAGGCTATACTGTTTCAAAACATCACCAGCCCTGACAACCCGCTGACTCAGGGAATGGAACAGGCTGCATGTATACCAGTCGCCCATTTGCCTCCAACGCCGGCCTCCGACATCGCCAACCTATACAGTCGGAGTCATACGCCTCCCCTAGACAAGGACGCCGTTGATGTCCGACAATACCACCCAACATCTATTGAGGTTGATGCCCCATTATCATGTCCAGAAATCGACCCTCAATCTCTTCCGGAGGCTGATTTCGAGGATTTCGCTCATGTAGATGGTCCATCCGCAGAGCAAATCCAGGGCATCATCCGCCTGGCCGATGAGATGCAGGCGAAGCCACATTATCCTCCCTTTACCTCCTTTACAATACCTTGCCAGCCAGTCCTCAACGCATGGGTACAGTTATACTTTGAGTACTTCCATCCCGTCTTTCCCATAATCTGCAAAGCTGCCTTCTCTTCAGAAGTGCACCCGCTTCTTGTCATGACCGTGGCAGCAATTGGCGCGCAGTTTTCTACCATCAAGTATGCAGCGCAATGTGCTAGAGCCATGCGAGAGCTGGTTAGGAGGCAGGCGTCTCGTCTTGTGAGTGTAGCAGTCTTGCCGTCGCTCTGCCTACCCACTCCTCTGGCTAATGATATTGCTAGTGTGAACATCAAAACAAGCATTGTCGTACAGTGTGGATGATTCAGGTCATCATGCTAAACAACTTGGCCATGTCGCATTCGGGAGAGAGAAGGGAGTTGGAAGTGGCAGAGGTTCTACAATCGGTGCCGACGGCACTTGCGCGGAGGATGGGTTTGCTCGATGATGTTCTGACTCACGAGAGAATTTCTCAGTTACAGGGACCTCTCGAGCAGACATGGCGTTTATGGACCATGGATGAGGAGCGGCGACGGGCTGGGTTCGGTGTCTGGGTAAGCTTTTAGCCTGCAGTTTGTGCTCAATGCGAGTTAAAAGAATTGACAATTGAGAACGGCAGCTCGTCGACTCGGCATACCGTGCTCATTTCAACCTGACAAGGGTCATGGGTCCTTGTGAGCTGAGAAACACCCTTCCGCAAGGCGAGCAGCGATGGAACGCCACGACTGCTCATAGCTGGGCGAGCTTTCCGCCAGGCCTAGGTAAACTCTCCAGCCTTCAGGCTAGACTGATGCATCAACTAACATGGTTCTCAGGCTGTGGGCGCACGAAGACATTAGCGGATGTCATCTCGAGCAATGCGTGGCTTCATGTGTGGTCGAAAACGGGCACCATCGGAAAGCAAGTCATTCTCCAAGAGCTCACGGAAAGAGTCCGGCCGACAAGTCTTCTGCGTCACAGACAGAACGGTGTCGCCGACTTCGAGCGCGAACAGGCAAGAGACGCCCTGGAAGAAATTCTTTCCCTGATAGCAAGCGGTGAAATGGAGACATCAGTAGCCGACCTGAAGGCATTGACGGCGCACAAGATCATATGCTTTGCAGCCTTGATGTCTTGTTGCTCACCATCGTCGGACCTTATAAACGCAGCCATAATGCGAATATATAACCGGCTCGACGATCGAGAAGTCTACCAGCTGAATCAAGCGTGGAATGCATCTCCCTGTCAAGGCCGGAAGACAGTTCTCTACGCAGCATGTCTCTTGGAGACGGTCCGCAACAACCATACAACTCATCACTCAACACCGGTGTTTCTGTTCAGAGCGGTGTTGACACTCTGGCTGCATTCATTCCTGCTAGAGAAACAAAAGTGGAACCAAGGCTCAAATGACAGTGATACCTCCGCCTCCATTGTCATCAGCAGTGCAAACACGGGCGCCAACCAGATTAAAAATTGGCTATCCAACGGGCATGGCCGAGTAAAACTGCCCGGAATTGCGAATTTGTTATGCGTACAAGGAAGAAGAAAGCTGTTGGTCGAGTCTATGGCCACTATGCAATCATTGAAGGGCTGGGGATCAGCAGGAGCTATCTCGAGCTCCTGAAGCGACTTGAGGCAACCGAGGTCGCTCCCTGCCGGCCTGAATGAGCACCTCCTCCTTAATTCTCGCAAGATGCCTCATCATTGATTCATGCGCCCTGCGTCAAACAGAAATCGAGGTCATGGCATAGAGACTCTTGTCAAGTAGTCATTTAGTACGGTGAAGCCGACTTCGTAGATGAATGCCAACATTTGCCTATCCGACTGTCATGTCGAGCCGATTGTCTCCTCTAACGCAATCCCACCGTTTTAATCGATAAGTAATTTTCTCACTCTTACATTGAGTTGTCCTACAACATTAGACAGATGCCTACCTAGCCCACTACCCAAGTGAATTCCATTTACTTGAGCCGACAGCCTCCATTTGCTCAACATCATGTCACAATTAACGACAATCATCAGTTAGTGTGACAAATTGTCGCAGCTGCACTTGCTGAGAGCACTGGGAGTTCTAGACCCATCTCGTACCTCAGAAAAAATCCGTCTCCATGCTTAGCAACAGTAGAAAAAGTCTTGAGAGCGGCCGCTTGCTCCTCGAAGGGAACCCATGTTTGCATCCCTCCCGGTGCAAGAAACAGAATCCAGTTATGTAAGCGGTCGCAGTGGCATCTATAGCCGCTATGGCTGCTACAAGCGTCACTGCAACCACTTCCATACCGGAGTTCTACGGCATGCTTCTACGGTATGTGCCGGCGGGGCGGTGCACGGTTTGAGCTCCATTTGCACCGGGGCCCCGGTACATCGATGGGATCCACTCCTTGAAGTTCCGCTTACATAAGGTCGACTGACTACACTGGCAACCCTGTCGAAGCTCCGATGCCGATCGGTCAAAGCCGTCTACAATAGGCCTCCAGGAAGACACAATTCCTTGCCGGGTATCTGGATGCACAGCCGACAATAGAGTAGCAAGGCAGTGTGAGTATCATGCCGACTGTGAGACACTATGAGCGAGCACCTAATTGCAAGCGATCGGCCAAGTCTGCAGTTCAGGTATTGGCCGCGGTTGCTATATATGATATATGATATGATATCACGGCTCGCCAGCCTTATGGGCACCTGTCAGACTCAGCCGCGAGCTACGGATGAGAAGTTTTAACAACGCTTAGACTCATGACCACACACCGATCATTTTAACATACGCTTTTGAAGGACCCGCCTAGTTTGCATTAATGCGACTCCACATGGCCCAAGCGTTGGACACACGCTGAATTCGGAGGACGCGGTGCACACTCGGGTGGGCGGGTGATTGCTCGCTTCCGATACGGGTTCCGTAACTTAACATACGCACATCGATTAAATAAAGCCTTTCCATTTTCATTAGATGATGCTTATAACATCAGAAATGTATCTGTCTTCCGCAATCTTCTTGCATACCCTTCCACCAGTTCTTCAACAAGGGCAATACAACCACCTCAAACACCGGAACATCTTCAACACCAGAAAGTATGCCGAGTTCATTGAGGGATTCATTTCAAGGCCCCTATATTGGTACTGGCACTCCAACCCAAGATCAGGATACATCCATCGAGCCTAAACAGACCTCTGGTCGGAGTAACATACAACAACCCAGTGTTTCTCCTTCGAACATGCTCAGATCTCTCATTCCAGCAGCATTTATGATCATAGCTGTCTTCTGGATCAACGCTTCTCATATTTATGGCCTCTTCCTCAACCAGGAGATCATGTCAAGGGAACCATAGTGGCACTTGCAGACTTTGACGGTGGTGAATTCGGCGACGCGCTGAGGCTCGCTGCTGCGATGAACAACCAATCTTACGGATTCCCGACATACGCCAATGTCGACACGTCAGAATCTTCGATTCAGCAGCTCAAACATGATGTCTTCACTGGCAAGTATTGGGCAGCGATCATCGTGGAGGCCGGAGCGTCAACCCGTTTCGACGAAGCGTTGAATGGCACAGTTACCTCGTACAATGCCAGCCAGGTCTACACTTGCTACCTCATGTCAGCTAGGTACTACACTCTCTACGCCTCCGGCATTCTCTCGACAACCATCACCACCGCCTCCACCGCAGCTGCGGTTTTCAGCAGTCAGTTCATTGCGCCTCGAATCGCTAGCGGCCAGTTCGTAAACACAACTGCCGCCGCGACCGCACTCGCCGTTCCAGCACGTGCCATTGAAGCGACTGCGGCGTCGCAAGACTTCGGTGACCTAGACGACAAGGTCTTCTTGAACACGATCAGTGTTGTATTTCCCATCCTGATGCAGTTCTTCTTCATCATGGCCTGGAACGGCATCTGTAACGGAATGCATCTCTACGCCGCATACAACCTCAAGGCCCACATCCTTGCCCGGCTCTTCTGGAGCACCTTCTGGCCCATATTTACGAGCCTCTGCTCTGCGGGGTGGACATTCGCCTTCCGAGGCTCCTACCACATGGACGCAAAGATGTTTTTCGCTTGCTGGGCCGTCACTTGGGTGTTCAGCATGATCAATTTTGACATGGTAGATATCATTACGGGTCTGGTTCCAATGGCTTTTGTCCCGCTAATTTTCTTGACCTGGATTATCTTCAATGTGGCAGCGTCTCTCGGCGCTCCAGATATGCTTCACGTGTGGTATCGCATCAACTATTTCTTCCCTTCGCTACACTGGTTCCAAACCCTAATTACGATATTCTCAGCGGGAGGTGTCAATCACCTTCACTATACCTTGCCAACACTTGCAGGATGGTTAGTCCTATTAAAGTGTATCTCCCCATTGGCGACTAGGGTTCGGGTGAAAAGGGCCCAGCGCGCTTTCCGGTACCTTAGCGAGAGAGATGCCCTTGAAGCGCCTCACTAATTCCACTCTTCCATGGAGGAGTGAGTTGATACCTATAATTTTCGGGGCTACATCGCCATCTAGACTACCATGTCTCTTTGGAAAAGAACCCCAACCTAGTCAGACTTTATCTCACAGCCTCGATTTCCTGCCATCGTTTCTGGATTTTTATGATAGCTTTCAGAGGCATTTAGAGGCAAGAATTTTGCCATTTATACCCTCCATAATATCATGGTGTTGACGCCAACAAGTTAAGATAGCTCCGATTATTTGACCTGCCTTTCGTCCCCACAATGACCACTTCGTCCGGTAATGCATTCAGATACTGCAAGCCGCGAACCAGATAGGTAGTAGCGCCAATAGGCCTAGCTGTGTAAACAAAGGAAGCCACTTGAAGCACAAGATTCTTGTCATGGTTATTGTAGAAAGAAATCGGTACCTCGGTTCGTGGTTACCATCTTTGCATGCTTAGCGCAATATTTGTCACAGAGAATTCTGGGAATGTAGCACCTAGACCGTACAGTACATATATCTTGAACCATAATGCGATTGCTAAAATTTGGATGGGCACAACGATTTACTTTCCCGATACGAGGTCGAGATAGGCTACTTCGATGACAAAGCGATATCTTCGATGCTTCTCTCAAGCCAAAAGAGTAGACGAAGTAAGCAGGAAACTAAACAGAAAGAAATTTACCAACAAGCACCAGCCAAGGCCATTCAATCATTCGGTAACCACTAATAAAAAGATGCATCTAAGTGCAGTTTTCCAAGCTTTGATGCTCCTTAGTGAAGTTCAAGCTGCTCACTATGAGGGCCGCAATACCAAAGGCTGCATCTTAGAATGGGGTCCCTTGAGCGTGTGTAATGATCCAACGACCGTGCCGAATATTTCAACCATACCTGCACTGATCCAAGTCTACCCTAAAGAATGCTAATACCAATGTTCTCAGGGGCCATGGCATAAAGGTTCTTCAGACTTTTTATAGTAGCATTTTCTCCGGAATGGCTTCTCCAAGCGATCATATAAGCTCTATTGAAACCATCAGAGTCCTTCCAGGAATTTTCAATGTCTGGCATAATATACCAGTGTCTATTGATGAGCCGCTGCCGTCTCTTAAATGCCGTTCTGGCGGCAAAGCGAAAATCATCAACTCCACAGTGTACCAAACGACAAGCGTAGATAATATGAGGGTCATTCAATGCAACGGTGCCAGTATAGCTGTTGTCGATTTAAGCTTCAACTACAACCATACCGTAAGTCTCTTCAGCTTGGGCCGGCTGATGGACGGATCGCAGATCGCAACGCCAGAGTATAAAATGCTTGTGCCGTGTTCGAAGTCTTACCGGGAATCCTAGAAATTCTGGTAATTAGAGGAGAGTTCAGAACCTTCATGCTTTGAATTGAATTAGTGGCTGTAAGTCACAATACGGGATCATAAGATCATAGATCTATCCTCGACAGCTAGTATTACAGCGACTGATGTGCTGCTCCGTCCCCGCCTCTAAAAGCAAATAGAACCAATACTCCCATTTACTTTTATTTCTAAGCGTATAAGATATAAGAATGGATTGAATAGATAGGAAAGATAAATGCAGACCGTTGTTGAGAACATGAGCTAGGAATAGAAGAACCCTGGCCGCCCATGTCGCTTACTACGGAACGGCACAATTTGATGGATAAGCCCTACGACTGCCTGCATACGATGCTATGGTGACTAGCACTTGCATTTAGTCTATCAGCTTATTGGTAGAAAGATCAAAAAGGTTATGTTTGAGTAAAAGAGAAAGATATGTAAGGAGTCTGGAGTAAAACACTGTCAGTCATTTATAGCACACAGTCATGAAAAACCTCTTCGGGCCACTCCCAAGGAATACAATTCTGTTTAACAGATAGAGTTGCCGTTTAGGCAGCCTAATAAAGGCACCAGAGGGGTCGCTCAGTAACGGTTGCTTTCGAATGGACGATTCCCGCCTCTGCACGCCTCATTTACCGAAGTGCATAGGTCAGCCAATAGTCAGAGCTGGGAAGCTGGGATGGACACCTTGAAAGAATGATATCTAGGCTGTGGCTCCTCCTCCTTGAGGAATTTTGAGTGTTCTTTGGACTACAAAAGGTCCTTTGCTTGTGCCAATGAAGACACGACGTCGAGTCTCCACCGAGCGATGAGAACCTTTATGGACATGTGGTGTGTCAGTGATGCCTCCACTGTTGGTCCTAGATTGCCAGCCACATCATTTCACCCCTGCAATGTGTGGATATTTGGCTATTCCTGGGATTTTTCTGTTGGCCTCTAGGCATGTCCTGTTCGTATCGATTGAGGACATCAAGGTATCCAACGGCGTCATACGCTCGGGCGGGTATCAACGCTTGGCTGCCGCTGCACTATGTTCCAATTAAGCTGGTAGCCCCATTGTCCTAAAAAGCAACACCACTAAAACAGTCTTAGTGTGTGTGGCTGTGGCTCTACAGTTGTGGCCTCCACGGTGAGATTCCTTGCTGGCTCGAACTACTCAGCTTTCCCGTGATTTCCTTGGGCGCCGTTCCAACAAAACAGACGGACCAATCCCATAACATTATTTTTGGTCGCCACGTCCGTGGCCATCTTTTACCTTGCTAATGCTACAGAGTCTCATCTGTTTCTGATGGGACGAGCTCCATTTGGCACTATGTAAGTGGTGTCTTTAAGCACTAAAAAACTGAAGATGAAGAGGAAGTTGGATGTAGCCAAGGAACGAAAGTCATAACGGTGGGATACCCTGATGGCGACGGACCAAGGGTCCAAAATGCCAAGGAGCAGTCCATAATATTTGAGCTAGGATAGGTCTGACTTTATTGGAATTTGCCTCACTAATACTTATATCCGAGCTCCTGGCTTTTTCCAATTTACACACCACGACACAGTCTGCAACATTTTCTGAAGGAAAACGTCGCCTGGAATCAAGATGCTGTTTGCTGCCCTGCTCTACGCGAACGGTGTGTCGGCTGTCGCCGCCGCTCTGGTAGAGAGGGAAGATGCTACCGCTGCTGGCCCAGCCTTCAAATCGGTCACTGGATGCCACTTCCACGGAACTGTCCAGTAAGTTTGTCAACCGAGTTGCCAGGAGGATACATGCTTACCAAAAACCGCACAATAAAGATACTGTATGGCCGGTGCAACGGAATATAAGGTTATTCCTGAAGCTGTCATAACCGCAACGGAAGACGCGCCTAAATCTTATACCGCATGCCACAATCATGGGACTGATACGCATGGACAACCCTTCCGCATTACGTTTTTAAATGCTAATTATCTTCTAGTTACTGCATGGAACCGAGTGCCAACGGCGAGGTCCAACTGGTCAATGCTGAAGCCACTATTACCACGAGCTCCGACCCAGCAAAAACTTCTGCACCCAAAATTACCGCCATCACCGACTGCCACATTTCATCTAACTCTGTGTAAGCCCCGACGATGGGAACCATTATTGCGAACGAAAGTTCTTACATGCACAACCAGGTTCTGCTCAGCAAGTTCGACTGAATACTACGTGCAAACCTCCGTCACTGCTACGGGAGATGTGCCTGCTCAGTTCACTGGTTGCCATAGCCACGGGGAGGATACGTAAGCTCTTCTAACAAGGCCTTGCAGTACTAGACTAATCGCATGTTAGCTACTGTCTAACCGAAACTGACGAGGTCGCTATCATGCCAGCCGCTGATATTGAGTCGGGTGATGCAGATCCAGAGGAAAAGCACTGTCATTTCCACGCTGGTGTCGAGTAAGTACTACCGAGAGATTTTCCAAAGCCTGGGTTCCCACTGATAATCTACAGGCACTGCATAGGAGCTGGCGAGTCGGAGAATGGCGCACCCCAGAACTGCGATCGAACTGACAGGGATTACGACATTCCCATCCGTATAGGCATGCTCTTCGTTACTTTAGTTGCCAGTTCAATCGGTAATACGCAAAACACATTCACTGCATGTCCTTTACTCATACATCACAGGTGTATTCGGCCCTATTCTTCTCTCCCGATTCATGCAAGTCAAAAGCAACTTGTTCCTCATCGTACTCAAGCAATTTGGTACTGGTGTTATCATTTCGACTGCTTTTGCCCATGTGAGAACTTCAAGCTTTATCCTTTCATTCACATCAAGCTAACCCTGCAACAGTTGTACACCCACGCTACTTTGATGTTTGGAAACAGCTGTTTAACAGGTTTGGAATATGAGGCAACCACCTCAGCCATAGTCATGGCTGGCTTGTTTATTTCCTTCCTGATCGAAGTCTTCGTTTCTCGTGCTCTTCGTAGCAATCAGGAGAAAAAAGCCGAGGGCGGGCAGTTGGACGCTTCGCCTGCCGATATCGCCAAGGCCGAAACCGGGAATGTTGCGATCATGGAAGCTGGTATCATTTTCCACTCTATACGTATGTTATCTTGCAGTTATCCTCGTTCACGAAGGACATTGGACTAACATCATCAGTTATCGGTGTCACCACGGTTGTTGCAGGGATTCTTTCTACATTACGCTTGCTATTGTTATTATCTTTCACCAACTCTTCGAAGGTATTGCCCTGGGCACCCGTATCGCAGCTCTCGGGTATGGTTCAACCTTCGCCAAAGCTTCAGTCTCCTCGCACTGTCATGAAATCCCGGCTACTCAAGTTGATCGTAGCCTGCCATCTACTGTATCGCTGACGAGGAAGTTGCTTATGGGAACAGCCTTCGCGCTTGTAACGCCAATTGGCATGGCCATTGGGATTGGTGTCTTAACCACCTTCAATGGAAACGATCCTTCAACCATTATTGCAATTGGTACTTTGGATGCATTGTCCGCTGGTATCCTCATTTGGGTTGGTGTCGTTGAGATGATGGCCCATGACTGGATGCTTGGAGGTGATGTGACTAATGCAAATCACCTGACAACCGCTCTCGCCATGTTTGGCCTCATTGCCGGCATGGTGCTTATGAGTTTTCTAGGAAAATGGGCATAAATATCCCCATAACATCGCGCAATGAGAGATTCGTGGACAAAGCAATTGTAGTGGGCATAGAAAAGTAGCCCTTAACCTACTGATCCAGTTACATTGGTTGGCAGGCGTTGCCTTGTTTCTGAAATCAAGGCTATTGTAAAAAGAATCGAAGACGAAATAGGTATTATATTATAGCTCATCTTAATGTTGCCAAGTATAATATATTACGTCCCCAAGTGGTCTACACCGCTTGAAAGTCCATATAAAGATGTCCAGCTACTGAGTGCAATTCAAGTGGTGCAAAAGACCCACAGTCCTCAAGACATTCACGGCTGTCGTCAAAACTTCAGTGTTGGCTACATTTTAGCCTCCCCAAAGTTAATGCTGAAAAGTGCCGTCAACTAACCTTTCGTCTCAAATTGCGAATGAAAGAGAATGGACTACTCGCCCCTCTGAACAGCAGGTGTCTTCCCACTCCCTGTTTAGGCGTCAGAATGAAAATAATAACTACGAGTATTGCATTGGCTTTCATTTTCCAAACATTCTTTGGACCCAGAAAGCGTTGAGCCATCGTCTGAACTCATACCCTCGTACTCCAGCGGAAAGTCCATAGCCATACCTTCGCGGGCTGATGTTGTGAGACAGGAACTACATCCTACATTCACTCGCACTTATAGCGCATGTATGCAGTTCATTACAGTGATAGATATAGAGAACACGGTCACCACTAACCTTTGAGACGCTAAACCGCATACTCTGGTGTTTTGCTTCGAGCCAAGACCAACTGAAACTTGATGGCTGCGCATTTTTACAGCAGCAGTCCTTATGCTTAATGAAAGTCTGTGTTTGGCGAATTGGACTAAGATTGTGTTAAATTTGCCCGGCATTTGATCTGGCTCCAAGGAATGCACCCTCACACTGCCTAAGAGATAGCGAAACATGCTATTCATGAAATTCAATATCTTTCCTGTCTCGTAGCAGTCGAACCTTCGTGCTATCCTAGACAGCGTCCTACTAAATGTGCTTGATAGTTTCTAGTAGTTTACCTCGACCTGAACTACACTTTGTAATTACTGCTATTTCGTGACACATAAAAGTCGAAGCAACTCTCAAAAGTCTGATTGATCGTATAGGCCAACCAGTACCATTGCACGACGCATCTACCAGGCGTATCACAAGCCGAGTCAATATTCTCAGGAATAGTTACGTTGAAGTTGACTGTTTCTAGTTTAGATACCATAGCAAAAAATAGAGGACATGGACTGTTAGATTACCTTCGTTAAGTGGAGAGTCGGCTTCGGAAGATAGTGGCCAATCATCCCAGCTGCGGAGGGGTCCGTTAACCATTTTCTTTGTCGTGGTATCAACGATAGAAATATTCTTCATCGAATGTTAGAATTTCAGCATCTCGCGTGCCATCATGAAAGGATTTGGCTCACGGCATAAGCGGGACGGTGAGCGACCTTGAGGTAAATGTTGATAGGCACAGCATCACCTGGTTTCAAGACTTGCACGTTTTCGCGGTTGTCCTCGAATTGGTAACCCTGCAAAGATAGACATCGCAAGCAATATCATCTTTGGCTGCCTTCAGAGAGCCGTCTACGGAACCGAGGTTGTCTGGTGATTTTGACTGTCAGCACGGTACCGGGTTATCACCGTAATTTCTGGATTGAATCAAGGCACCTCTTTCCAAGTACTTGACCACTGATTCTCCGCAGAGTTTATTATGCTGAAGACCTGTCTGCGCCGTATCATCAGTTGCACAGTTCACGAGCTTAGAAAAGAGATCACACCTTGCGAGGAGTGGGTGTAATGAAAATGCCGTGGGACGTAACACCAGCTGCCATGGCGACCACAATGATCGATTGCCCAAGCACGGCCTTCATTTTCGGTGACGTTATCGATTATTAGAATTATCTTAATCCCCACATACAGCGATGGTACCTTAATGAGCACAACAAACGCAACCAGTCAGGGAATCGAGGCACTTTTAAACCTGGACCAGATTGCTTAAACAGTTAGGCGAGAGTAAGAGTGCACAGTGGGACATTGTCTTGGCTTTTAGCATTTCGGCATTCCTAGCCGGTTCAAGTCGCCGTATTAATCCATTTTATGCCGTGGTGTGGTGGGCTGGCTATCAAGGTGTCGTCGTGTTTACAATGCACCACAGAGTACGGAAGGATGTTATTTGCTAGTATACAACGCGGTTGGCGGGGGCTGGATGTCCATCCTTCTGAATCGCATAATGGCGCACACTCCGGCTTGCAGTATAAATTATAAATTTGACTGGTAATGGCTAAACAATATCCTTCGCTGCGTTTTAACACCCTGATAGACAACGGACCACTCTTGGACGTGGATAGACAACTGATATATGCCGTGATTTGGAACCAAGTAGACAAGCTTGATTGACGGCATTTTTTAGTTCGAGTGAACCTTGTCGCTGCAAGACTGTTGTATGGTTATACATTTACGCGGCTTGCGTATGTCACTAAACGGTACATATACCGCTCTGGATATCTGGTATCAATTTGCTATAATTTTCAGTTCTTTGTATTTGCAACTCTGATGACTGTATGTTGGCTATAGATGACCCGAACATGTTTGACTGGACGGATATATTATAATGGAAATCATCCGTCAAGTGCTACTACCCTACGATCAGTCCACCCGTGGGTAGAAACAGGGGTAGGCGGAGTCACAAGGAGTTCAGTTATGGAAAGTGATTTTCTAGCAACCAATCGCGGCTTCGTTGGTCAAACCTCCTGCCAAAAAGATCTGTTTGGCAAGAAGGCTAGAACTAAAGCTTGAATATAAGAGTTGTATTATACTAGCTCAATTCGTCAACCTACATTGAAAACGTAGTTTATATAAATCAATAATACGAGATTTGCAAGAAGGTGGCAATCTTTACCCACCTTCTTATCCACCATCATGGATTTGAGCCATCAGGGTGAGCGCCTTAGCACGGCATCAGCTTTTACAGTCTAATTTGTGAAGGAGACTATATAGGGAGTGACTGCCTCGCATCGACGGATTTTTGTTTCTTCATTTTATAGTACAGTCAGTCGATAGTACAGTCATTATGAGAGCTCAATCTTTTCTTACCATCGCCGCGGCGGTTATACCAGTTGCTGCTCATGGTGGTGTTTTCAACTACACCATCGATGGCGTTGAGTACCCTGGGTAAGAACTATGGTGACCCATCATATCCATCTGACTTACACCTGTTCTAGACATTACCCCTGGTGGCCCTCGAAGGTCAAGTTTCCATTCAACGACGATGGTATCCTGACCCTATCGTCAATCTATCGCATCCATACATGGCCTGCAATCGAGGCAACCCTTTGCAGCTAGAATTTCCAAAGCAACATGGGCTTGTTAAAGCAGGTGGAATCGTTGAAGCATACTACACCCCGCCCAAGTGTCCAGACAATTGGGTACTTCCTTCGAAGCCCATGTTTCCGGAGTACGGTGATGCCTCACCTGCCTGGTGCATCGATTCGGCTTGGTACCACTACTGGGGACCAATGAATGTCTACCTTGCCGACTGTCAAGGGCCATGCGACCAGTATGATGCGGCTGGGGAGCGCTGGTTTAAGATTTGGGAAACAGGATATTCCCCACCGGTTGGCCCGCAGGGTCTATTGAAGAATCGCCTATCACTGAACGACGAACTTGGGAGCAAAATGAATTACATTCGAAGTCTATCAGAGTCACAATTCCGAAGGAGTTGAAATCGGGACATTACCTGATTCGCCATGAGGTGTACTTTACTGAAGGCGAAAAGGTGGTACCACAGCTGTTTCCCACGTGTGCTCAAATTGAAGTCGTTGGTAATGGTACACAGCTCCCTACGGCTGAATATCTCGTTTCGTTCCCTGGGGCCTACAAATACTCGGACCCAGCTTTTGCGAACCAAGGTGAATGGAACCTGAAGGAGAGGTCTCAAACTTATGTACGTGTTGCAATTAATGCTTAGATTGACTGCCTCAGTATGTTGACATGGTTGAACAGAACTTTTCAATGCCCGGTCCAAAAATTTGGAGCCCAAGCCCCGTACCTCCCAAAGACTAGAATTGGAAAACCATCTCTACCGAGGAATGCAAAACACTGGAATAGTATCAGGTTGAAGGATAGCTGGATAGTCGGAAACAGCCAACTAGTATGCACCTGACAATATAGTATATGGTTCCAGTAACTATTGCAGTAAAGCAAGGTCTCATCTTCATTCCTGTTAGGCAAGACTTGACTGCTCTGTCAGACTGGAAATACAAGTGCAGTCTTCATTTGGGGAATACCATATTTAGCAGATCAGAGTAACAAGGGTTTGAGACAGTTCTTCTCGAAATTAATTGCTAAAATAGACTTGAGGCATACCAAGCATGTAAAAGGTGTTACTATGTTTACTTGTCAGAGTTGGATTTAGGCGTACCGACCCATGAAGTACCTATAATATGGGCAGTAAATAGCACAGTTGATATGAGGGGAAGTCTCGGCGGTTTAGCACCTGTCAGCATAGGAAACTTGCTACAATGGAGGAACATGACCATAGGGCGCAACGGTGATTGAATTAACCTCTGAAGAATCCTAACAGCGAGGAAGCAACGCCCTTGCTTATATATCGCCTATAACTTTACCAAATTATTAACCCTGTAGTATAGGGTAGGCCTTCTTGCCTCTGATGACTATTAAATAACGAGTACTAAATAATATCAGAGGGTTATAGCGATTTCTTTAGTTAGCAACTAGCTACATATGTTAAGATATAATAAAGAAGGTAAATGAGGAAGTAGAATAATGTCTAAATATTATCTTCTAAACGTAAAAGCTTAGTTTAAATAGTAATTATATATAAAACGTAGAATAAATATTTAAAATAATTTTGTAAAATATTTATATCTATATAATTAATACTTTTTAAATAATAACTAAAAGAAGGCTTCTATTTATATACTTATTATCCTTATTTCAGATAATATACTAATATAGTCCTTCGCTCCTCTACAGGAGTGTCTTATCTTATCGCTTTAGCTTTTTACCAATTAGGATATAGAGCTATATAGTAATATTTTCTCTTTTAGCTTTATCCTTTTCTCGCTCCATTTATCGATATTTGTTAAACAATACAGCTGAAAAAGATGACGCTTCATTGATTATCTAGCTCTTACCCATCTTTCTTCATTAATCAGTGTAAAGCATATTTGGCATCAACGTGACTATTTGAATGTTTCCAACGCAGCTTGTCTTGGTCATTCAAAACGCGTGTGCATTTTCGCGCCGGTTTGACAATATTCTATACATTCTAGGCTTCCTTTTAGTATAGATTTTCTATTAATCTTTATATACCCCTCCGGCGATTCCCTTAGCACCGTCCTGGTAGCAGGAGTTGTTATCAAATTGCGGGGCGTTGGTCTCTGCCCCTGTGTAAGTTTCTATGTAAATTGATTGGCCTATTGTTGTTCTGTAGTCTTAGTTATGATGTAAGCCGGGGTGGTAACAATCTATTGTATATAAGTTATCATTAAACTTATACATATATATATACATATGAATATAACATATTTCTTTGAGAGCCAGGTCGATTTCATAAGTCAAGTACTCACATCCTAGAACCTCAGTCCCATTTGCTCTTCTTCAATTGTGACCTTAGTTTCTCCGTCTCCAGTTTCTCTGCCGAGTACTCTAAAGTATTGTCTATGGAAATGTCTTCCCTCTATAGAAAATGGATATAGTTGCTGATGCTTGGGACAACAATAATGAGAAAAGACTCGGTCGTAAGATCGCACTCTTCTAGGGCATTTTAACCGCCTATCGAGCGATGAATCGTCCATTGTGACATGATGGCACTCTACCAGATCAGGAAGACACTCAGAGCACTAAGACCGAGAGAGCTGCTCCAGAAAAACCTGCCTCGCAACGCACCGCTGTCAGTAGGCTGTGGCACCTGCTCTGCGGGTGTAATCTGGGATCCTTCGGACAAGGTCGTTGGGGTAAATGCCTGCGACATGGCAGAAGCAGTGGTGATTGCTTCCGGAAACTCAGAAACGGATGCCTTATTATGAGTGGACTTAGCGAGAACTGTTTCCGAAGACGCAAAGTCGAATGCCTCAGAGGATGTTGGCTCCGGCAAATATTCCATGTCTGTGGGATCATCTGGCGGGCCACTGGCCTTTGTCCATGGCCCGCTGGTGCAGACGTTTGCTGTTTGGAAAGTGAAGGGGCCATGCCGATATCAGTTGCCGATTCCTCGGCTGCTATAGAGGAGTACGCCGAATACATCTGATTACACATGACGGACTGCGTCTGCACGGCCACTGTGAGGGTTGTCAGCCACATCAGCGACTTAGGTGAATAGAAGTTTGTCTTACGCGATAAGATGTCGTGTCCGCACTTTTCCTCAACGCAGCAAAAGAATAGCTCTTGCTCGGAAGGCTCCCAACAGGCACATCCGGCGGCCGAGCATGTTGGGATACTGTTCATGAGACATAGTTCCTATGGGGAGTGATCAGTCAGTGAGTTTGTCATTGAAACAGAACCTTGTGGAGCTTACTTGGCACCTCATTTGCTCTGGGTCTTTGCGATCAGAGGCCCTCTCGGGGTACGCCCAACCGTCGCCGCTCTCATCCGCCATGTCATGCCTCCAATCCTCCCACTCCAGATATTCCGGGTCATACTCGGCGTCCTCTTGGGCTGAGATGACTTGAGCCGCCAGAGCTAAGAACAAGGGAGCAGCCACTCTCTTCATGGTGAGCTGATGTCAAACGACAGGCAGGTGATGCGTCAGTAGCGGGAACGAGCGGCAGACAACCAAAACGAAACCATGCAGTATTTGAATGGCAAGCAAATGGGCTGGGAATGGTAGTGGGGTTTCGTCAGGGGCTCACAGGGCTGCTCATTTCCATTAGAGGCATGATTGGGTCATTTTACTGCCAAGAAACTACTAATTTGTTCAGTGAGGAACCATCAACTAAGTCCCTCCAACTAACCAATCCATGGGCGGAGGTGGAAAACTGTCCCAGTCAATCTCTTTAATGGGAGCTTTTAATCCGGTGCCCACACACGTTATGCGGATGGTGGAAAAGTACCTTTATTAACTTAGTTCCTGATGCACATGCACATAATGGTCACGTGGCTTTGGAGTCTAGATTCTTAGTCAGCTTTTGGGTTAGGGTAGTATTAGTATATCCCAAGACCCCTCACTTCTTTGTGTATTCGATTTGAATGGCTTTTCTCCACGAGAATTAGATACAGTATTTGTTGAATCATATATGGATAGTACTAAGGAGAGGCAGGCCCTGAGGCCACTGGTATCAAAGACTGCCCGTCCGAGCTCTTCAAGACTTGCGTCGTCAACAGATACAGGTCGAGTTGTTCAGATTACGACAAAAGCTCCTCACGTGAAAGCAGCCTGCAATAATTGTCGTCAGCGCAAAGTGAAAGTAAGTTTTCACTATGCATAGTCATAGATTATTACTCATAGTGTGAGTGTAACGGTGAGCGTCCAGTCTGCTCTGCATGCGCCAAAGCTGGACAGCAATGCTTATTCAATACTCAACCTTTCGAAACACGACTTGCTGCTCAAAAACGTAAGCATTCTGATACACAACAAGAGCTCGCTCAACATCAGGAACTTTTTGGTCTGCTGAAATTTCGCTCGGAATCTGAGTCCCGTGCTATCCTACGCAAGTTGAGATCAAGCGATGATGTAGCGGCGGTTCTCAGATATGTGAGGGACGGTGACCTACTCCTTCAGCAGAGCCTCACCCCGGAATCAAGATATCGCTACGAGTTACCATATTTATCCCCATGGATAAGGTTGTTCCGCGACCCAATAGATCCGTACCTGGATTCTCCTATATTCGAAAGTCCATTTCAGGAGCTGGGGAATCAAAACTGGCGTGGGAACCCTTCTGCATTGCCTAAACCAAGCAATTATTTCGTCTACCAGATCCCATATCATGCTGCTGAAGTTATAGATGCCAGGCTTCAGTCAGTTAATGTGAGCACTTGGACAAGAGTATCAGTCAGCAATACCAAGTTCGCAAAATTGCTTTCTCTCTATCTTCAATTTGAATATCCTATATTCCCATTCTTCCAAAAAGATATATTTTTGGATGATCTGGTGGCGGGCGAGCAAAATTTCTGCTCATCACTCCTCGTCAATGCCATTATTGCAACAGCTTGCGTAAGTAGGCTTTGTTTTCTAATTTCCTTTTTTCTTTTTTGTTTGGGAGGGGTTGGGGCAGATATTCTATTGCTAATCAACTTAAAGCATCTACTCCCAGACAATGAGAAGCGCGCCAAATTTTGGAACCCAGATACGCTCGGCTACGCATTTATGGCTGAAGCAAGACGACTTTGGGAATTTGAAGCTGGTAGGAAACACATAACGAATGTTCAAGCTGCACTGATCCTTGGCTTAAGGCATATGCGTGATGGAAGCGACAAGGTTGGCCTCACATACCTCTTTCAGAGCGTGACCACGGCCGAGTCTCTTCAGATCTTCTCGCCAGCTCCTGAACTAAGCAAAAGAACGGCCAATGCATACACAGTCACTGCTTGGGCGCTATTTTCCTGGCAAAGGTAATGCTCATATCCTACCCATGCAGTTGAGTTAACTGTGGCACTAATATTTTCAGCCTGGTCTGCTACCACTTCCATCAACCACCACTAGTTCACTCAGCGCCCAAAATCACATTGCCGCAATATGCTTCGGCGACTGATATGATCGGAGAAATCTTTGTGAGATATCCAATGACTACAGTACTCGCGCCCATTCATCTTGGCGATTTCTTTGTGGCGACCGCGGAGCTTCGTGTCATTGTACAAGGAATATCAGAGTCACTTAGGGCCAACGGGTCAGCGATAACATTTCAGCAAGCATTGGACCACTACTCTCAGCTTCAGGCGTGGTATTCTGGATTACCTTCCGCATTCGGACCAGATCAGATAGCGCTACCTCATGAATTGGTCCTACAGTAAGTCGACCATACACAAATGGAATTTACATAATTAAGAGATAAAGTAAGCTAAGAGCCTTGTCTAGTATGGAGTACTTCAAAATACTAATCCAGCTATTCGAACCATTTCTCAATTCACCGCCACCGGTAACAAGGCCTAAATTCGATGTGGATAGCGTCAGGAAACTGGCTCAGGGGTTTCGCGCTCGGCTCGAGACACTTATACGCATATACTACATCCGCCACAGCTTCAGCTTCCCCGACCCAACACTCTGCGACTTCATCCTTGTTTTAGGAAGTATTTGCATCCAGGCGCTTCCCGATATGGAGCCTACGGTAGACCAATGTGCAACTGTTCTACTTTGTGCGCAGGGACTTATCCAAAGCGGCTTGAACGACTATTTGCCACTATTATTCTTTAGCGCATTCTTTGACCCTATAAGCAAGAAGCACAATAAGATACTTGCTGAAATATCTCAACTACGGGCTCAGTATAAGCTCCCTGAGGTGCGAGCTGAGTATGTGAATTCTAAATGGCCAGTTTATCAATGGATTAATCCCGAAGAAAAGAGGCTAAGTGATTTGGTTATGACATGGCAGAAGACATTGTAATGCACAAATAATAATAATCAAATCAATATGCGTAGATTTATATATTTAATCAATTGAAAATCCAAGAATAATAGCCCATATCTGCTCATTATTAACTTCAGATTGGCATTCGGGAGCTTGACACAGACTCCACCAGCCGAAATTTCTGAAATAGTTCGCCAAAGTTATAGACAACGTCAGATATGAATTTGTGCTACAAGGTGGCAGAGGTTGGGTGTTGCAAGGGCGAAATAGCAGTAGTGCCCCAGCAACTTGGACATTCTGCTCGACACGGACTTGGCTCCTTACCTAGTGAACACGAAACCAATCTTCAATGCTTTAGGCTTTTTCTTACCATAAAACACAGTGCTAGGATTCAGCAAGACACATTTTGTGACGATATGTCCTCAAAGTGACCGAGGTCTTCTCTTTGAAAGCGGATATGCGAGACTGTGCAATCTAATGGCTATGCTGGGGATCAATAAATACTATCGCAAAGATCAACCAAAGCCCCTGCTACTAGTCTCCTGATTTGCCCAGAAACCCAATACATGTGTTCTCGATATGGACGTTGGAGCCACTGTATCTGGAAGAATTAATGCTAGCATGTGAGAGAGCGTCCACTCGGTCTGGCATTGGGATCTAGATAGCTCCAAGGTTCAAAATTATAACACTGGTATCTTAAATCTTGACCTAAGACAGGTTAATAGAGAAGACGGCGAATTCTTTCACGCAAACTTTGCCAGAACATCTGCGAGAGTCTCATCAAAGCTATGCTATCAGTCGCAGTATAGTAATCCAAGGCGAGAATATAGAGACATAATATCACAGAGACGGAGGAATAAAAACAACCAAGAGCCTTTTAGCTGGAGATCTCACTAATTCAATCCCAGTTTATATGCTCTCCCTGCCGGAGATTATTATCCTCCATACTATCACATATCCTAGTAGATCGAAAGATCTCCCGACCACGCTTCTCCTATGGAATCTCTGAAACTTCAGCTGCGGTTCTCGTGCTCGCACAATGGCGAAGGTTCCAGTTTCTATCCAGCGTCTTCAGTACCCAGACCTATGCTCAGGGCTAGTGCTTGCTACTCCGCTGATGAATATGGCTCTCAGTGAGTGGGTTTGATCGCAGTCCAGTGAAATGCATAGTCAATATATGTTAATTGTTATGATAAGAATAAGGATAAAATATCCTAAGTAGGTATGAAGATACTGTGAGGATAGTATAATGATAATAGACAGGTGTAAAGATGGTTATTTTAGTTGTAAAATATTTTATATAATTATTAAGTTCATATATATAGCCCTATACTCGATTTTAAAAAAAGCCCTCGATAATTATTCTCTATTAAACTCCTCCTCGTCATAATCTGGAGGAAGTAGCCATTCATCGTTATAGCTCGGGAGATTTACGCTATTCACATCCATATCCATTTCATGATTGCTAGCTAAGAAAATTCGGAAGGGTAGCCGCGATATCCGTGCTTGTCCGGTCCGAATCGCCTGGCCTGCATGGCCTTCTGGCAAGTGCTCCAACACAAATACAAGTTCCATGACGAGGAGTGAACTACTTCGAATTCAAGCGGTAGTTCAAGACCACCCAGGTATCCGACGTGTGAATGGATCTTATGGTCACCCTTGAAAGCAAAGTCAAAGGTAAAGTCGAGGCTCCTATCCTTTGCACACGTCTTCCAGCCGTCGTACAGCTCTTTACCACCCAGCCGGGTGGTTTTCGTATGGATCACTTTCCGTTCTTCGGCTCTAGTCGTTTGTGATGAGTGGCGTTCACACGCCTGAGAAACTTTCTTTATGGTCTCTTCGATACTCCAAGCGCCCTTCATCAGCCGCCACATCTCAGAGTCTTCTCCATTCTTTCCCGGGCTCAGGAGTCCATCAATATTCATCGAAACACGATTCGGTCGGTGCAAATTAACGAGAGGGTCGTAGTATGTGCTCACGCGAATGCCAGTCCGTGACACGTTATGGCTCAAGTAACGAGGAGGATGGGTTTGAGAGGCGGTTGTTGAACGCAGAGTACGCGGTTTAGGTTGACTTCGATGGGCACATCCTGTGCTATGCTTGCTGAATTGACCTTGCAGATACAAGCCTTGGCTTTTACTTCGTATGTGGTAGCAAGAATCGACGTATTTAGAGAAGGCGGAAGGCCATCCGGTAATGAGACGGAAAAACGGAATTCGTGTCTGCCACGGCATAAAATTGTCGGCTCTGCTAGTAAGGCCTGGGCACCAAGTTGTGTGATTTGCTCCATGCATTCCATGCAACGCTTGTTAAATGCTTTCTTGTGCGTTTTTTTCAGATCTATGGCAGCAGTCAAGTCGAAAAGCTTCACTTGATCCTCAGTAACGTTGAGGACCAAGCGCCCGCAAATGGTGGACCCAGGAAATATCGGTCCCAAATTGTCAAGTTGCCAGTCCAAAGATACTGGTAAGGCGAATTGATGTCGAATCCTTTGAATCCATGTTCGTTTCAGACTGGACGAATGTTTCGGAGTCGTCGCGTGGTCGGAAAACCTTCTGGAATAAATCATTAGCAAGACGAAGTGGAAAGGGTGCGGATAAAGGCGCACATTCCGTCTATCTCAGAAGAGAGTGGCATCTTTCAATGAGGTTTACAACCAAGCACAGAGGGTAATTTGCTATGAGGTTAGAAGACGATGGGTGCTAGCTCAGAGCTTAGTGGATGCCGCACCTCTGTCTGGCTGACGGTGAGTCTTATATCTTCCACACTACGATTTCTCTGCTTACTTTTGGAGATAAAATTGGTCCACATTGGAGAATAATATATCGGTTATTTCTAATACACCTCCCATGTGATCAAATGTGACGTGAAGAGATGTGAGTAGTTGGTGCACAGGAGAAACTCCACCCAGAAACAACGGCAAGCTGAAGCCAGGCCTGGATCCTCGCGCACTATCCTAGCATTATTAAGATACGACTAAGACGAATTAAGAAGTTTCGCTCGATTGGATGATTGACCCTTGTGACCCCACAATGGCCCTGTCTTCTGTCTCTTCATGTGAATCGATGATAACACCCAACTCAATCTTTTTGAAACTAAACCTGACGAGAAGAAGCCCAGCCGGAACATACATGAATTTGGCTCTTTTTCTTTGTAAGCAGCAATAGCTGTATAAAATCATCTGCTGGCATTAATAATCAGGTCGTTGCGAAGATGACGTCAAAATGGCAACCGACCATACGCCAGAACTCTAGAGGTATGCGGCGACCGCAAGACCAAAGGCATCTACGATTGACTTGACTTACGTTCATAGCTGGCTGTGCTACGTGTAAGGAGCGCCGGATCAAATGCGACCGAGCCTCTCCGTCCTGTCAGAACTGTACAGCACGGCGCCTCGCATGCCCGGGTTACGAGACGAAATACCAGTGGAAAACGAAGCATCAAATGTCCCAGCATGACATTTTCAGTTGGGCTAGTGACGGGAGTTCGAACTCTCTCACAAACAGGGCACTCGACGCAACCGTTCATTGCCACAACCACAAGCGTACCAAGCAACCACCTCACGACCCGTTGCTGTTGAATGGGATGTTGATCCATCCAGCTATGTCGCTTGCCAGACCCAGTAGCATGGCTAACCCTACCTACTTCACACTGCCAAGCCCATCTCCTCCCTGCCCTTGATACCGATAGATCACAACTCAAGAAGACTTATCTCCCACTACTTCCACTATGTTTGGAAGATCAACTCTTGCTCTGACTCCCCGGTTGACTTGCTCCGGATAATCACTCAAGAGCTTATGTCATCCTCACAACTCGTATATTTCTGCGTATTGAGCATGTCTGCCGCACACTTGCATCGACTTAACCCTAATTGGTCCGGTGAAAGTCTCGTCTATCTCACAAATGCCATCTCTCTATTGAGATTGCAACTGAACGACGTACTTCACGAGGTGTCGACCGGGATGGAGCGTGAACAAAGCCTAGATCAGGCTTTGATCGGAATCATCCTGATCGGGATATCCACATCTTGGCACAAATCGTCCGGACTAGGCTTGGAGCACATCGTAGGATCACGAATCCTGCTTCAAGAATATGTTTGTCCAAAGCTGTACGATGGTAGCGCTCTGGACCGACGAAAGCTGAGCTTCTTCGTTGGACTACAGGCTTACTGGGAGACTGTGGCATCATTTCTGCTTGACCAAAACCTCGAACAGCTTGACTATCTATACGACGCGTGTGTCGAGCTATCAGTGGATACGATCTATGTCCACCCTTGGACCGGAATAAGTTCGACCATATGGGTGCTGCTGGCAAAGGCTGGCTGTGTTGCTAGGAAACGCCTTCTGCTCTTGGCAAAGTCGCCTTGCAGTGACCAAGTGGGCTCCAGTGCAGAAATGAACCTACTTATTCAGCAAGCAACAATTATCGAAGCTCAACTCTTCAGTTACGAATTACCGCCGGCATCTCACATAGATGGCACATTAGGTGACCATACTTCAATGGCCGACCTGAAACGTATTGCACAGTGCTGTCGGATGGCAGCGTTTCTAGAGCTCTACCGAGGATTTGGTTTCGCGTGTGACACACAGTCTACGCTGGACATGTTAAGTGCCCAGTTGCCAATGGTGGAGTGGGAATCAGAATCGACCAAATTGCAAGATTCATCCCTCAATACCGACATCTACAGTTTTCTTACGTTGGGTATTCTGAAGACTCTGCGACAGATTTCCCCAGAGTCGAGCACCCGATGCTTGCAACCGATGCTGTTGCTGATTGCAGGAAGTAATCTTTTATACGAGGGTACCAAAGTCCCTCCTTATGCAGCAACGCTGGGCTATGAAACGACAGACTTCTTGTTTGCAGAATCAGATACTATCCGAGCCTGGCGAGAATTCGTCTATAAGCGTATAGCATGTGTCGAGCAACGTGTCAAACTGGATAGTCTGAGACGGATGCGTGAGACTCTTACGGAGGTATGGACTTGTGCTGACACAATGCAGGTGGACACGCCGAGGAACTGCGAAGCGCAACATATTCATTGGATTAATATAATGGAGGAAAAAGGATTACGATTTATCTACTAGATCGTAGTTGCGAAATATAGGCCATTTGGCCTGTTACGATGGATTATACATAAAATATATCTCCATTTACTTATGAGAATATATTATAGAGTGAAATTCAGTTTTTCTCATACTCTTTAAAGATTAAATAAAGAGTAATAATCTAATATATATTTAAAGAAGCCTTAGTAAATAGCTACGAAATATAATAATATATTATAGAGGAAAGTTGTATTATTATAACAATCTTCTCATTAAAAATATAAATAGATAGATTGTGTATAGATGAAATATAAATCTTATATATAGTTAACATATAGTATAATATTTAAGTAAAGATATAAATATTTTAAGATATTTAAATATATAAGTAAAATAGATAGTAATGGAACAGATTAATAAATTAATTATATTTAACCTATTATACTTTATTCATCTCTTATAAATACTGTCATCCGAAATTATCTTTTACTCTACCTTATTTCTAGTGTCTCACGGTTTCCTATCGATTACTGCCCCAAAGATCTCTTTAATTCAAGAGTAGTCTATATAGAAAGCCAGAAGTTTGTTTGGAACTCTTACAAGAATAGTTTGTAGATTTTATCTCCTATTATAGCCTATATTAAAACAATGCTAATACTTATTGCTTGTAATTCTAGCCAGTTTTGTTCTGTAATCAGACAATCCATGACTTGTACTCGCTCATGACCACAAAATTGCCCATTCTTCTCCATTCTCTGAAGGCACATAAGCATTGTGATAATCCATTGTCCCGAGTTTTTATCATCTCTTTTTCCTGCCAGGGCCATAAAATCCATAACGCATTTACCACCCTGCTCAACTCGCCAATTCTGGTCTAACCAAATATATCCCAGAAGTGCTGTTTCAACGCTGCATGCCCCTTCATCACATTGGCTCCCATCGTGGTTACTTTCGTCCTTGGATTTGAAAGACACACTCTGCCTAGCCCTTGTATCTACGTCAATAGTTTCAATATCCGCCGAGAGCTCATGACGACAACTAGTTACGAAGACGGAATAGAGACCGTTTGAACCGTTATGCTCGATCATGTTGCTTGATACATTGGCGGTTGTCACGCTCCCAATAATATGTCGGTGAGGATGGTTATAGAATTGGGAGCCCATGGCTGCTGGAAAACCAAACCCTGAGCCACGCAATACGTAGCTTGACGCGGGTTTTCGCAATTTATACTGACTTTCTTCTTCATAACCAAAATACCCGCTAGAATAGATTATTTGGCTGGTTCGGGCAGCCTTAATCATATGGCGATCAAACAAGACACCCCCTGCCAGCCGAGCCACGACCAGCTTGGGAATGAAACGTTGCGTGATTGTGGGCTATGATTGTAGGAACGCCAGCAGAATGTCTGATCAAATGCAGAGATTGGCAGGCCATAGCAGAATGAGCTTGATTGCCCGTCTATGGTGCCCCTATAGCGTCGGAAGATACCTTGAAAAGCATTCATCTTGTCCTCCAGTTTTGTGAGCTCACGTTTAGAGTAGTACTCAACTGCGGAAATGTAGGATTCCAGTTCCTCCCCGGAGCAACGAAGAGCATTCCCCAACCGCATCGAACTTGATACTGCCTTCTGAGCCTTCGGTGTTATTGCCCCTTTTCAGAGCCAACCCGTCAGCATGGAGGACACCTTCTTGGCAATGCAGGTATATGCCCCTTGATGTAAACATAATAATTCGATGTGAAAGGACCTTCTCTTGGTAACACCACGCACGAGAACTCCACGGGGCCAATTCTAGAAGCTGCTCGAGCTCTTCCATTGTGTCACAAGGCTTGGAAAAATTGGCTGTAGATGTCATTGTTGCGCCGAGTAAGCCCGCATCTGCAGAGTCAGAAGAAACCGCAGCGATAGTGCACTTAGCTGCAGAGTAAATTTGCCTCATTCGCAGAATCTGAATCATCATATCACGCTCAGAGTCTTGTGTGATGCAAAGCGCATCAACCCAGAGGTATCGCTCCCTAGCTCCTGAGACACTACAATCGCATCACGTATTGTCATTGGAATTTGAGACCAGATTGTTTCGAGTCCACCTTCTCGCATCAGCAACGGCGCTGTCTTTTCCGTAAGCTTAGGCTGTTGGACTTTTCCCCAAACATAAGTCAATGCGATGAACGAGCATTGGGGTGGTGCTTTCACAATGCACTTTCGCTTTATATCAATGACTTTGAATTCGACTCCAGGTAGTTGCTGCCATTGCATTTGGGCGACTTTACAGTGCTTGTGGGTGGGTTCTCCATCACAATGTACCATCCAGTCGCGAATGGGGCGATAATCCACAGTCGAGACTGTGGAGCATATGGGTTGCTCTGATGATGGCATTGAGGCAGTTTGTAACATCTCTAGAGATTGGTTGTCTTTATTCACAGAAGCCGATGATGCTAGACCGGTGTTCACAGTCACGTCCGCGCTCTGGGGTGTAACAACTGAACCGTCTCCCGTAGACTGATTAGGGTTGCCGGACTGACTCTGCTTGTTTCTTTCCCATGGACACATGATATGGTCTCTGGGCCAAAGTTGTTGATACAAATGCTTGGCCTTAACCCACCAGGCACTGTCCCAATGCCCATCCGAACTGCATTTGAGTCAGCCGACACAACCGACACCGACGATTGAAGATAGCCACGTACGAGAGTTCGACATTTTCTGGAGCAAGCAGGTACGCCCTCAAGAGAAAGCAAGCCACTGCGAGATCGTAGGGCTTCTGGAGCGTCTTGACAAAGCCACTGCTATCTTCTGCGGAGAAGCAGAGCGGCTCATGGGAGTCGTTTGCAACACCATTGAAAAACACCCCTTAGTCTTGTCCACAACAGGTGGTGTGAGGTCTGGATCGTCCCCAAGCGGACCGGTAATTAAAACGTCCGACGCTTCAAGGATGAGTGGTGTGTCTTCGAGTAATTGAAACCAAGCTTTTTGCCACTCTGGGGTATCCCAACCGTGAACAGTATAGTAATGCGTGTAACTTATCCCCCATAATTCAGCCACTAACCCGTAATCGCTGGGAATTAAGCTATTCTTACCCCATTGTATCAGTATCGGCATGCCCTGGGGTAGCGGAAGAAGACAAAGACTTTCTTCCTCGTAAAGCAAGGATTGTTGTATTTCGTCAAAGTCGATGCAGAGGTTGCTGCAGCTGTGAGGGATATTACCGAATTTTTACTACGTAGTTTCAAAACGCTGTGGGGCTATGACTATGAAGAAGATAACCACAGTCTTTTTATATACAACGTATTGGGAGTCTGACCATAAATTGTGACTAAGCTGGCCGGGAAATGACAAGACTACTCCGTACAATGTGGTGCACAACCCGGCCAAACCATTCGAGGCGATATAACACGAACCAGCGCTTAAATTGAAGGAGGAAACAATACTACATATTGTTTAAGGCTAAAGATTGGTCAAGAAGCTAGGGCAAGACATGTTGGTAATTAGGCCCTCGGCCTCATATAATTAACTAGCCCTCTGGGTGAACAAGTTGAAAGAGGTCCTAAATTGAATAAATACCTTTACTTCCGTGATAACTTTAATTAGCATATATATCCAAGTTACTATATAAGCATTATAACAAGATTATAGTCATTACTTTAGTCCGTATAAGCCCTATTATTCTGTTTGTAGATACCTAGGTTAACTAACTTACCCTATACCTCCTACAAGGTATAGCCCAGATCGTCACATTCTTGGTGAATTTCATCTCAATCCCACTAATTTCAGGCAACACGACGTAACCCCTGCCATCCAGGCTTCACGCTTTCTCCTTTTCAAGCACCCACTGAACGATCTCAATAGCTATAGCGTCTGTTCTGCCAGCACCTGCGCCATGAAGCGCGCTAATTCCAGCTTTAAAAGCGCATTAGCGACCTTTCAAAGCAGCCTCTTATTGTCCCGACCGCGCATTCACGCACGAGCTTCACGTGCCATCGTCCGCTCTTTTCCTTGCCAATGCCATCACTCAAGCACGGTCACTCATCAATACCCTGGTGCTAACCTTGCATTGAGACATATAGAGGAACACCCGTGTTATGGCATTGGCTTTCCGGAGTGTCAGGGCAGCCACTCTGATGTCCTGCAGATGAGAGAGGTTGCCATGATGATGCTCATGGACGCGTTGACTGATAAGCCAAATTGGCATGAAAAAGTTTTTGACGAGGCCATTGTACAAAAGTGGCGCGGTGAGGCGCTTGAGCAGCCTGAAAATGCCCTTTTACAAAGATTATGCTGGAAAAGGAGATGGAGAAGACTCCCATGCCACGATCGAGGATTATTAGCGAGGCAGCGTTCGACTACGTGAGTCTTGTTTCCTCGCTCATCTAGTCAGAGGGATCGACTGACAACAATGGCAGTGCATTGCAGAGTTGCGCAGCAAGGCTGAGTATTTTGTGAAGTCTAGCCTCATTCCCACATTGGACGCTCCACATAAGTCAATAGTTAAGTCTGACTCACTGATCAACGAGGCTCTACGCTCAGACCTCCTTCGAGCTATGCAAGTCCTTCGTAAAGACCAGGAGGCCAATGTGGACTGGCATCCCGGGAGTTCCGACATGGTTCAAAACCTGATTCACCCTTCCATGTACCCATTTGTCTATGGTATGGTTGCCATCATGAGTCCCATGTGTGATGCTGACAAAAATAGGCCGTTCTCACTTCATCCAAGAAGAAGAAGTCGGCGTAACAAACGCGTTAGAGCCTCGGCCTGGTACTATTGTTCCGAAATGCTTCGGCCCAAACTCGTACAGCGAACTCTCGGGCGCGGACATGTTTCGCTACGGCCCAGGATCAGGAAAACCCGACCTAGGGCTATGGTCTGCAAACTACCAATGGCTCCCTTCAAACGTGACGTTTCGCGAGGATGGCACAGCCAAGCTGACAAGTTATGTCAATAACCTTAACCCCCATCAATATATGGAAATCTACAAGACGATTGAGCAACTGATTGACCGGGCTATTCCCGCTTGGGACCAATGTCTCTCGGAAATTGTGGATTACGGGGAAAAGAACACTGCTGGAAGAACTTGGTCTCGGTTCTCCTCCATTGCAGAAGCGAGGTAGATGATGTCCAAATATTGAACTCAGACCGCGGCTGACATGCCCATGTAGCGATTCTAATGACAGTCTTTGGACGCCTAAATTCACCGTGGAGGATTTCCGGGATGCCGACATTCAGCTGACCAACGACGATATGTATGACCTGGATTGTGAAGCGGAAATGGATAACAACGAAGAGTGGATGAAAGTATATGAGGAAAATGCCCGGCGCCATGCTGAAGGTCTCCCAATCCTCCTTAGCGACAGGCAAAGGGCGTACGCCAAGTGGAGAAAATACCGAGAGCCTATTCTCCCAGAGCCAAACAGCTTCAGTGCAATCAACTACACGCCTCGGCAGAGTCTTCGTGAAAAGTTCAACGAGCATGGGCTGCAAATTATTGTCAAGATGGCGAGCATCGAGCTGACACCCGAGAAACCCGAGTTTCCTGTCGGAAGCTGGCATGTGAGTTAGAGCTCTGTCCCTTTCCCTTGACCGCACGCTTACACCTAGAATCATGCAGCTCGAGGGACAGATGAACGAGAAGATTGCTGCAACAGCGCTGTACTATATCGACAGCGAGAACGTCACGCCGAGCAACCTCACGTTCAGGTGCCAGACCAGCTCTTATTTCCAGGATGATGTGCGTGCCGATCAGGACCAGTACAACTGGTTGGAACGGGTATTTGGCACGTCGCTGGGTCACTCAAACGGTTTACCAGATGCTTGCATACAAAACTACGGCGAGGTGAAGACGCCACAAGGACGGCTTTTGGCTTTTCCCAATGTCTTGTGAGTGTCTGCAAGCAGCATGACCTTGAGACATTCTGATTCTAATCAACGTGCAGCCAACACTGCGTATCATCCTTCAAGCTGCAGGATCCTACGAAGCCCGGACATCGACGCTTCATAGCACTTTGGCTTATTGATCCTCACAGACGAATCATATCGACAGCCAACGTTCCGCCGCAACAGATGGACTGGTGGACGGATAGCGCCGATGATAATTCGCCGGCTTGTGAGGGGCGGATGACGGTGGAGGAAGCGCGTGAGCACCGGCTCAACCTCATGGATGAGCGAACGAGAACAGTTGAGGGACCTCTGCTAGGTGCAGACGAGTACAACTTTTGTGAGCACTAAGTCGAGTTTTCCAAGCTGCCATGGGAATGTTTGGGAGGTTTATTTAACCTTGTTTGGGAACAATAGGGTTAAGCTCGGATTTTTGATCAAGGAGAGTACTATTATATTGTAAAGTAGGGGAAAAAGAAAGAAATCAACATAGAGATATAATAATAATACAGAGAACGAATATTACATAGAAAAGGTTCTTATAATCTTTATAATACCCCAGCTGCTTCAATTATTTTACTCTAAAGTGTATTATTTAATCATATATTCTTAACCTAGACTGGAGTCATTTTATGATTTATCCCTGTGATATATCAACAAGTTATTAATGTCTGTTCGTGGATTTAATGCTCGCCATCCTACCTCAGAACGGACGGGTTCTCCGTCCCTCTACCCTTGCCGGTTCTGGCACAACACATTGCTAGCACATCTCATTAGTCCGCTTGGCCCTTCGGAGCAATTGACTGGTTTCGGTGTTTCTTGGAGTCCCCACTAATTCGCACGTTCTCCAGGTCTGGGATCATTCATCTAACTGGCACAGGAAGCCAATCATGGCAATGCGGGCTCTGGGGATGCCCTTGCAAATTGAAACATGTTTGTCCCGAAACCGCGCAGGCATCGCCTTATCAGCAGGAGCCCTACACGAGCGGTACACTGTACGCCCGGCGGGGCGATTGGAATATAAGCATAATTTAAGATTGTTAACGGAATATTGTTTTAACACAAGGACAAATGACCCCGCCAGGATCTGTTTCGGGTGGTGCAGGAGAAAATGGGGCCGCTTGTCCTTTGATTTTCAACTTCACTGGTGGAAAATGCCCTGGGGATTTGGCGCAAGTAAAACACCGATCGGTCGAGCGGAAGAGCTTGTCGAGATGCTACGGGTCTGAGTCTTGGCCGGCTCGCTGAAATTTGTGATAAATGGGCGTTCTGCCCTCTTTCATAAGAGGTTCCTGCTTTTCACCGTAGTCGCTGTTACGTTGTAGCAAATTCCAAAGACGATACTTTTATTATTTGTTACTGGCACCTTTTTCAGCATGAAGCTCACTACCTCCCTATTGCTTCTGGGCCTGAGTGCCTTCTCCATGGCCTCCCCGGTCCACGAGTCTGCTGAGATTGCCAAGCGCGCACCTACCCTCTACCTGACTGGTGATAGCACTATGGCTCGCGGCAATTCGCCCATCGATGGATGGGGCCAGTACATAAGCAAATATCTTAACATCGCTGTCGTCAATAAGGCCATCGGTGGCCGGTCAAGTCGGTCCTACACGAATGAGGGTCGATTCCAGGAGGTTGCCAACTTGGTCAAGGCAGGCGACGTAGTTGTGATTGAGTTCGGCCACAATGATGTTGGCAGCCCCAACGGCGCCAATGACAACGGTCGTTCTGTCTGTGGAGGGGCCGGCACAGAGGTCTGCACCTCCGGCAAGACCGGCGAGAAGGTATACACCTTCGTCTTCTACGTCATCCAGGCCGCCAAGCTCTTCACCGCGAAGGGTGCTACAGTTGTCTTGAGTTCCCATACCCCCAACAACTTGTGGATCTCTGGTACCTTTACTCCCGGCCACGATAGATTCATTGGCTACCAAGTGACGGCCCGAAATGCCCTCGCTTCATCCGCGGTGACGTTTGTGGACCACTATGAGGCTGTGGTAAAGGGCTATAAGAAGCTCGGCGCGGCGGGAACAAACGCCTTCTACCCCACGGACCATAAACACACTAACCCTGCAGGTGCCGACTTTAGTGCTCAAGCCTTTGCACAGGCTATTGCTGAGAAGATGAATGGTACCACGAGTCTCTTTAACTTTGTCAAGGCCGGTAATCCTAAGGTCTGGTAATCTTGGTGGGATTGATATATACTAGATCACTACCTTCAGTGACATACTACTTGAACGTCTAGTATAGAGAGAATAGGGTTATTAAATATTTATAAATATATATCATATCTGAGAAGCTAATTAAGTAATATACTAAGCGTTATCTTACGTATTTTAGAAGTACTTGTCTTCCCTATCGTTTGCTACGTTTGATCCATGTCAATGGGAAAGTCAGAGAGAGGTAACAATGAAGGAGCCTACTCCTTTGCGCGAACCCTAGCATCGGTTCAAGCAACTGACTGCTAGCATCACTATGCGGTTGAAATTTCTCGATCCTCTTGGGCTGGTCTGACTGACAAAGAGTGCAAGGTTTCGTTGAGAATAGATTTTAAACATCGCTTGAAGAGCGTCAGGCACCCTTCAACAACCATATGGACGCCGTTATTCGTCAACAGGAATATGAGCAAGAGATTCCAGACTATAAAAAGGGTAAAGGTGCAGCAAGAAAAGTTCTACGAGACAAGGATAACTTTTGACAAAGGAAAGTGTTAAGACAAGGAGTGCACTCACCAAAAAGGACTGCAGAAGGAAAAGCAATAGGGGCAATTCTGACTACTCTCTTGCTACAAAGTTCAAATCACCTTGGGTACTTCCACCTTCACACCAACAATCTTGTCCTCGCGCCACTCATTTATCGCAAGCAAACCGATATAACTATGCTATGACAATTATGTGAGATCTTTTGAACTGCGCTGGACAATGGCTTTGTAATGGGGGCAGTTCGTCCTCACCATTGATAGTCATAGTATCGTGCCAGTTGAAAGGGCTACGTAGCCAGTTACGGGAGTATTATTGCGCCGAGGAATGGTTGGTCATGTCATGGGGAGAACAATGAGATTGAGGACGCAAATCATGTCGAGTTACGATAATGCTCTATGTCCTCATGGATCACCATTAGAAATGGTAAAGCCATAGTGGCTATAATGACCTCGAAGACACGTTTGGGCTTCACTGTTCAAATCAGTGCTCATCACAATTTCTTCCAGCCCCGGTGGAATTAAACGTAGAATGAAATACAGATACTAGAGCTTTACAATTTTTGAATGAAGTCGGTATTTGTATTGGTGAAATATAGGAGTCAAGGTTAGTTTCATCTAATAAAAATGAAAGATCAAAGAATTCGGGGTAGGCCAGAGACTTGTCATCGTATCTCGGCCACGAGTCAGGCATGAATTACTGCCACCGGTTACTGAGACGAGGCGGATCGATGACAAACCCAAAGACCCGAGGAGATCCCTGAGTCTTACCCACCTGTACCGACGCTGAAGACCGAGAGCGCGCCGGACCCGATGATTCTTACTCTACTTAGTACGCCAAGCATCTTAGAGAATTCTAAACTCTCTTATTAGAATCTCCTCAAGCCTTCCTATGAGATATACCCGACTGGAGATACAGGATCTCCGTTTCTTCTTCTTATCCAAACGTTACAACGAAAGCGCGACCAGATCTGTCATAGATATGAACAATGGGTAAGACTTGGTAAATATTGCTGGGTTCGGTAGGTAGTTGGGCCTTTAGCCACGTGATCGGAAAACAGTATAATGAGGCTACCACAAGTTTATCGGCTTCCCAGACCCATCCATTGTTTCTCGGGGCATTGTGGCTTTTTATCTAGCAGTAAAATAGCCCAAAGTAGAGTTCTAACTGAAAGATTCCATATTGAGGGCTTTTATGATCCCAGTAATTTGAGCCAGGATCATAAATGGAAACGGGGTTGTCCTAGGACAGCCGAATCTCGGTTGTTTAGTAATAAACCTGTATGACCAGATAATTTGCTAACTACCTAACTCAACAGCTTTTTCCTGATTTCAATTGGACCAGGTGCATGTCCGATACCCAATTGGCACTCGGTAATTCAACGAGATAAGAGTGATAATGGAGCGACAAACATTCTCGTATTCGTTTGCTTTGTTATGAGGGCTGGGGAGAGCTGGGTCCACACGTCGTGGCGATTCTGCAAATCCAGATGCAGGTCGGCCCGTAAGTAAGAGCAAGGCGCTTGATTGCCCTGGCATTGTATTCCAATCCTACCACGCCAAATGGTGTCCTACCCGTGTTGTCCTGGAGCATTCACACCCGCACCCACATCTATGAGAAGACAAATATATTCCTTGATCGGATCGACATCGCACTCAGCCAACACGTGCAAAGGAGGCTTGAGTCTACTCTCATTCCGGAGCCGATCGATGCTTGCGGCCGAGTAAGAGCAGGAGTGGGTACCTTTGCTCACTAGTTCCTGTTGAAAAACCACATCGGGCTCCACATGTGATTAGCATTAGCCGCCGTACAGCAGCTCAAGCGTCTTTTGAGGCCAGAATTGTTCCTTATAGGAAGTATACCCTGTTTTGGACATTGAAGAGAACTTTTGATACGGCTCCTGCGTTGACGAGGCGGGCAATCCTCAGCGAAAAGACCTTCTACTTTTGGCATGGTGGTTATTATCAAGTGGCACAACCGTATTTACGGCCAGTAGAGATTACAGTTCTTTTGAATTAGAACGTGTGCCAATTATGCCATGGCGCAAAAGGTCCAGATCCTTTGGCTCGACTTACTGCGCTTATGATGAAGCTGTATCGTATAAACCCTGGATAAGATCCATCATGGGTCTCTGCCCCGGACTTGTTGAAGGGGATTGCCGGTTAGATCACTCCTGCACACTGATAACCCGGCGTTTTTTCAGTTCCGACGTAGAAGGTCATGTAGTGTAGTATAAATACTCCTTGCTATCCTCAATTCTACTGTTGTCCTGCTTTCTCAGATAATCTACGTACACTTCACCCCCACCTCACGATTTACCAGAAAATATAAAAGCCATATCCAAAACACCGCAAGAATGAAGTTCTCCGTCTTTACTTTTCTCGCTGTCTTCGCCGCATCCGCAACCGCTGCCCCGGCAACCGAATCAAACCTCGTCGCCAGACAATGCTCCTGTCACAAGGTTGGCAATGAATGGTTGTGTTCTGGCAGGCTTTGCCCAAAGGACTTGGTTCTTGAGCCGAGTGTGGTTGAGCGAGATGACAAACTGGTGGCCAGGCAGTGCTCTTGCCACAAGGTTGGCAACGAATGGTTGTGCTCCGGCAGGCTCTGCCCCAAAGACTTTGTCATTGGATCTGGGTCCGACTTGATTGAGAGAGACAACCAGCTTGTCGCTAGACAGTGCTCTTGCCACAAGGTTGGAAATGAGTGGTTGTGCTCCGGTAGACTCTGCCCATAAGCAGTATTTGACCGTTCGATATGTTTCATCGTGGCAAAGTATGTCAAAACAAAGCTCCGGAAAAAAATTCCGCAGACCAGGCCCTGCTTGTGGCTGACGTATAGCAGGATGATGGATGAGTTGAGGTAGAAGGATACACTTATTATCTATTTGGATTGCTTTGGGGCTGTGTTTAGCTTAAGTTAATCAACGAGTAATAGGGAAATAAGCAATTCGACAGCCATCCTATATATGTATAAAACTACACCACTGTTCCCTATATCGTGTTACGGAAAACCAATAACACCAGCTCATAGCTGAACTAACCCACCTCAAATATATAGCTTGGCCCATGAACTTTAAAATGCCACTAAATCTTTTCGACACATCTTTCCAGGCGTTACAAACCCCGTCAACTTAGTGGCTAAGGCACACTACTCTGGATACTTGCGAAGGCCAATGTTGTTATCCATATCATCATTCTCGACTATGGGCAGCTATCCGTCGCTATGTCGTGAGCACAATGTCCCTGAAGGTTTCGCTGAGGATGCTACTTGACACTTGTCCTTGGTCACGCACCGGCAGGGCTTATCTATGAAAAGAGAATCCACCAAATTATAAGCGCCTACCCATGGGTTTAAGCTTGTTAAGATTGGGTCCTTGAAACAGTAAGAGTTGTTACTGGAATGCTAATGACCACCTGGTTATTGTATTTAGCTCGTCTCAGAGGGCGGGTATATTTCCTAAAATGATCGAGGTAGGTTTCTCGACAACTAGTCTACATGCTTTTGTATAGTTACTAAATCATCAATAGACGCTTTCTTAGCTGTCGCTAGACGTGACGTAGGCAGCGTTGATGGAAATTCTTACAAGCGATTAGACTCTGTCTCCTGTATGCCATCTTGAACACCCTATTCGTCAGGAGTGGCAATAAATAGGATGTATACTGCTCAGCGAGCTCGGTATAGCGCGCCCATACATTTTTTCGATGCAGGATTGGTGTGAGATTGTTTTCAAAGGTTCAGGATCAGAGAAAAGATGTAACAACGAAGCCATATGCCCGGCGGATTTTCTGAAACTTGATCTCATGGAGATGCCTTGCGGATCCCTAGCGTTGGATACCTTCGCCGTCCGGGCCTTGTCACCAACATCCAGAAATATGGAACCAGTAGATTTACATACTCTATGAGCTTATATACTCTATTGGCAAAACATGAGTGTTTTCATTTAGAAAAACGCATACTAAAAACCGGTAGTAGAGGAATCTTCAATCTGGAAGCTTTTTAGACAGGGCTATTTAGGTGGATTACCATTATAGAACCTGAAAATATTTTCAAGATCCCATTTCTTCTTAAAGGCAGTTAAGCGCTGTAGCTTGTCCCTTCTATAAATCTGCTCCAAAGTCTCGTCACCCCATGCATAATTAACGTACGCTGAGAGCATCCCATATCCCGATGCTACAGCTAGCTCATTGCGAATTTCCTTGGCGAAGTTATTTGCGATATCACCAAAAGGACTGTGGAGGCCAGGCCAACGCATCTGAAGCATACTGTACGTGTTGTATATTAGAATTTAATAATCAAATCATGGGCTTAAAAACTGCCGGGATAATGAAATGCCATGTGACCCGTGTGAGAAGAATGGGAAAACAGAGCACGCTTACATATATCCTGTTGCATCTCTCCAAGGATAAGCTGTCGCGTCATCAGGGATTGACGTAGAAGCCGCAGTTGAGAATCTCTCGAAGACAATGGCGCTATTGGCAATATGTGTCTCTTCATTTTGTCTTAGGTAAGTATCGAACTTGGTGAAGACAGAGCTGAATGTTATAGCAGACCATCTGCGGACATTAACCTTGTGAATGCTATGGAGGCCGTTGGTAGTGTCGCAAGCGCGGTCGCTAATGCCATTCAGAACTACAACTAGGTACACGCTGAAATGGAATAGTTTCAGCAACAATGGTCACCGGGTTAAGATTAAAGAAAGGTTTCAAGGTTTTTCGAGCCATTGTTTCAGAGCCAACATATATATATGTTGAGAGAATACTGGTCTTCGGACATTCTTAGCGGCGCGATATAGATCAAGTCAAATACTTTGGGACGAGCCACTTACAGAATTACTAGCTGAATCCCAGAATAAAGCAGTAGAGAAGCCTAGCTCAGATGGCATGTTTACTTGATAAGCCTCCATTGTCTTAAAGTAGATTTCTTGTTGAGCTGCTGAAAATGCTAACTCAGCATGGAAGACCAGTCCTCCATTGACTGGTTTAGAAAGCCGATAAGTCGCAGATGTAACAATGCCGAAGTTCGCACCCGCACCTCGGATAGCCCAGAACAGGTCTGGGTTTGAGCTATCTGACACTTTGATCTTCTCTCCTTTGGCTGTGATCATATCCACAGAGATAAGCGCATCAATCACCAGACCGAAAGTTCCTGCAGATAGCCGATACCGGCACCGAGGGCAGTTCCAGTATAGCCAGCGCAATTACAAGTGCCAGAGCCTATATAATTCATTTCAGCTTTTGATGCGGTTGTTTAGATTATATTGACTCGGTTACTTACCAATCTGAAAGCCCGCGGCAGCTACTGAGAGTCTAAGGATCAAAATACATTCTGCATGACCCAGAGATAACATTCTTTGAAACCCCTCTCCTTCCTAATCTTTCCTTTAACCCCCTTTTTTTTGCTCCTGACCGTTCCCCGCCACAACCAACAGGTCGGTAACATGTGGGATTCTGATCCTGGAATCAGCGTTATACCCACATACTTTGCATAGCCTCATCCCTCCCCAGCCGACCGTCTGGGAGTCTGGGTCAGTCCGTGACGTAACCCAGCATCAGCCCAATCCACTTTCGTGAAACAACGAAGCAGCGGATGCGACCCTAAAGAGGGACCCGCTAAATAGTTTGCATAACGTAGTATTTACAAACCAGCAGCTTATTACAAATTCCCAGCTGGAAAATTGTAGGAAAAGGAGCCTTCCCCAACACAAACGCGTAGTTTCTGTCCTCGCGCTCTCAAGCGCCTTTACGCATTCTCTTGCCGCCGCCAAAACTTGATCTTCGTATCAAATCTAGGAATGAGCTCTGTTGTCCATACCCTAGGTTTTAAAGCGGCATCTATATTTAGAATCTCAAAATCGTAGTTTTTGAGAAGATATACAAGAAAATGTTTAGCAAGGTCAGAAGCGTACCAACGCCCAGGGCTGGAGAGAATAATTTTATATCAGTTCTGCTCTCAAAGCTGGTAGTGGATGATCACCTAGAAGCGCGATGGGCTTACCATGCGTGATTGGGTGCTCCCAGTACGGAAAATCCAGCTTCACATCGGTGTGCTTCACGGAAGCAGCAAAGGCAATATTGCTATCTGGGGTGTAAAATCGGTGGCCGTCAAAATGGTCAGGGTCGGCATAGATTCGATCATCTCGCATCAATGCGTGCTGAGGAACAGCCAACAGGCTTCCAGCCGGTATATGCGACCCGTCCGAGAATGTGAAGTCTTGTAGGGCCATGCGATTTATGCCTACTGAATCAAACAGGATAGTCAATCACGGTTTATTCATGCCTCATCTTCCAACAGAGATCAAACTCACGGCCGTCGATTGGATTCATTCGTGACGACTCCTAAGGAAGCTATCCAACAGGCGAAGCTTCTTCAAAGGTGGTTCAGAGTCTATACTCTCTTTTTCCACTTTTGAATCTCTTCTCTCAGGAGCTGTATGTATTTACGATGCTTCGAGAGCATTGTGATCGCCCACAACACTGACTGTAACGATTAGCAATATCAGCCACAATTGACTAGTGCAACGCATCCAAATATCTGAGCCGACTGACCAGTGGAGTTTGATGGGACATCGCGAATAGCAGTGCCATAATTTGCTGAGTGAGACGAGTACGAGTTTTCAACTCGGGTGTGCGGGAGCTTGTGATGACGAGCTGGGTGATGTCCATCTAAAAACGAATTCTCTGTTAGATTAACCCTTGATATGGGTAAACGTGACCTCACAAATTGATCGCTCAATTGCTTTGATTCAACAATAACTCTTTGCTTAATTAGCTCCGATATATGGGTACCAACTGCTTTCATGGCACCGCTCCAAGCCATAGCAGCCCGACCAACCATGCTTCCCTAAGTGTTAGTTTTCTTGCCTTATTGCTTCAAGAAATGTAATGAAACGATTCTCTAAAGTTGCAAAGGCACGATGATTGAACTTACGGTGCAATAAATCCTGGAATTTGTCGACAAAGTTCCGCAGTGAAGGCCCCATCCATACTATACTGAACGGCGGCTTTCTGGAATGCCGAATCAGAAGCTAGAAAAGTCCAGTGAGCAAATGAACTATATATGCACTGCATCTTCATCATTGTGTTTCATGTTCTTACGCACCAAGGTCGTTGCCAAACAGGAGCTGACTGTTGACATACATCACGGATGTTCGCACGAAAGTGGTCAGGTTGACCGTTGTTGACTGTGTGGACGACGAATCACGTATGGAGTCATTCACTGCAGAAAACTGCAGCTGAGACTCTATTCCATCTATTACCCATTGCCGAATCTTGGGCGATAGTTCCTGCAGGTGCGTACCCAATACTCGCTTAATCGCCCGTTTCGCCACGTTGTTATTAGGATCAGGGCCGCCGAATCCGAAGCCGTACATCGTCTGGTTTTCGAATAGACGCTACCCATAACACGTATTAGTTATCAGGGAGTTAATATGACGTACGGAGTCTTAAACCATAGTGCAGGAATAAACTTACATCTGTGAAGGCTGCATTAAAAGATAGAATGTTGGTGCTGCTAGCAGCCATTTCTCGGATATGCTGAGGACGTGATACTAGCACTTGATATTGCCTCAAGGCGGGGATGGCGAAAAGTTGTTGATTTGAACACTATTATTGACCTTAGACATGACCTCGATGGCGACTTCGTAGTATACAGAGGAAACACGTACTTTCTTATAAGCCTTTTGAATTTCTCCGACCCCGTTGAAGTTGAATTGGATAGTGCTGAACCATTTCCCTACGAGAAGAGTGGATCCAGCTATCTTGGGTCCCGACTAGAGATCTGGTTTTAGAATCTTACCAGGACATCAGAGTACATAAAGAAAATATAATAAGGAACCTATCCTCTCGGTAACTCGCGACTGAAAATGACAGGAGAGTACATACCGGAAGCTTCCTCCATAATGATATTGCATTGATATATGTCCATATAGTAAAGAGGAAAAATAAGCAAAAATGCCTTGTTCAACTCTCCCATCACTTATCACAAGCTTTATGTTCCTCAGCATTATGTTGGGAACAGGTGTTACTGTCGGCAGATGCTATAGAAAATAAAAAATTAACAGTATACGTCAGTAATAGTAGAGATAACACTAAGATTGGTAATAGTAGAACACACTGTAGAGTGAAGAGTTTTCGTAGTTTGAGATATTATCTTTCTCACAGGCAAGCACTTGCGGTTTGCTGCGTTGTTCATGGTACATATAATATATTTATCTGAACATCCACAAAACATTGAAAATTCGATATCACCCACGTGATTGCCGCATCCAGAGCCTCGCCATCTTGAGCCATCCGGCGCATGAATACAAAAACCAATTGGTCGATCACGAATAACCAACGACTCCGTTGGCCCCCAAATGATGGCTGCAGGATCACCGTCAAGCTGACGAACTTGGCACTAACGCTCCTGTCTACGAAGGTACTTACTCTGATTTTTCTTCCATAGTTACGCGTGTTATAGGCGTACACAACGAAGGTGGATTGAGAGGAATATCAGCTTGGTAGTTTTGTGATTGGGTGTATGTTTCTGCCGTCAAGACCCACTTGACGATGCTTATGGTAACGCAAAGAATCCTGCAGGCCGTCAATCACACATGTCGGCGTGGTTCCTCTTCGCTCTGCAGATCGAAAACTGATGCCAGTAGGGTTGAGATTGGAACGTAGTCGCATGTGCCGTTGGCCTGCCTCAGCAATGCTACCCAATCCCTCGCTATGATTCCCCTGATCTAGCGGGTTGAGAAAAATGAAAACCCAAAATACCTTGCCACTTGATACGCTTTTGCCAATAGGAACGCGTAGATAAGTTGCGCACTGTGTCTTGGGGTCTGGTGCCGCGTCTTCCTTTTCGCCCGGAGGGTTGTATTCTAGTTCCCTGCCACCTCGCGCTGACATGCATTCGCTTTCAGCCGCGGCTTGATGCGCTTGTACGGCAAAGCCAAAGGGTGCGCAAATTACAACTTACCTGGCAAGTGGAACAAGCGATGTGCGTAATTTAGGCTTTTTCAGGCTGGGCCGCAGATACTGGCACAAGCCGCTCGAGGAGGGTGGACGGACCCTGCCATCACATGTTTGAGGCAGCGTGCCAACTTACATGAGAACTGAGGACGTGAAATAGTGAGCCACCATTTCACCAAACTTGAACATTTTTCTGAACAATAGGCTCTCACACAATCCTTTTATTTTTCCTGAGTTGAGTTTTGCAGAGTTTTGCTTTCACGTGTGTCCAACATGTCGCCTCGTGTCCGCAGCACCGTAGATAGCCCCATCATCGTGACAGGGCCTGGGGTCCCTATGATACATACATGGTTTGCTTAATCGATCCGTTTGTCTGAAGGCTCTGATATACTAAAATGCAGATCTAGGGGATTCAATGGGCTGGAGCAGGCTTCTCACTAGTCTTTCTCGTCGTCCGCTTAGTTGCACGGTGGCATGGACCGCGCCGCCTTTACTGGGACGACGCTTTTGCTGTGTTTGCTGCTGCCTTGATACTTATCACAGCCGGCTTGTGGCAATGGGCCGCTAGAGACATGTATTACGTCCTCGAACTACAAGCTGGCCTTGTCCCACTTGAAGCCGACTTTGCGAATCGCCTCGTACGCGAACTTACCGTGAGCGGTATATCAGAGATTTTCTTCTACACCAGTTTGCTCTTTGTGAAACTCTCTTTCATTTTTTTCTTCAAACGCCTTGGCTGCAATGTCTCCGGCCAGCGATGGGTCCGGTGGCCCGCTTTAGCATTGTCAATCATCTGCTTTGCTGTCTCCGTTGGAGATATGGGCTTTCATTGTCTTTTCAATACAGACATTATATACCTTTCGGCGTACTGTGTCTCGCCGAAATTCGCGAAGAAGATGACAGATGCTGTCACGGTAAATTGTGTCTTGGATGTCATCTCAGATATAGCAAGTGAGAACAACCTTTTCCAACCCCAGGCTCGCCTGAATTGGTACATGTGTTTATACTTACTCACCCAACATCTGTAGTCACCATTATTCCATTTACATTGCTATGGAATGTACGCATTCAGACAAGCAAGAAGCTAGTGTTTGCCGGACTTTTCTCGCTCACAGTGGTTACAATCGCCCTTGCCGTCGCCAGGGCGATTGTAAGCAATGTAACTAAGAAATCAACAGGTTTGCATGATCCGTCATACATATGGATGTGGGGAACTATCCAGGCATCGGTTGGTAGGTATCCGGGAAGTCTCACGAATGTGATCCAGTTCACTAATACGTAAATGCAATAGCTCTCATGGTATCTTGTTTATCGGCATTCCCTCATCTTTTTGCATCGTCTACTCGCAAGATCAAGCCTCAATGGACACCGACAGCCACCTACTATCAGCGGTTGAGGTCAAGAATGCAGAAAAGGAGCACAAGGTCCACAGATCCTCTATACGACATTTCAGCAATCACATTCAATGATCGCAATGACCGTGTTATCAAGCATTCCACATCCCATGACAGTGAGCACCCAGTACTGAGACCAGATTCCGCTCGGGTAGCCGCTGAAGCTCGATACTTGCCCGACGCAGATGCAGATCAGGTGACGCATAATCAAATCATGCGGCAGGTTCAAATCGCAATAGAGGTGGCGAACAAATCAGGTCCTGAACAGAAAAAGCAATAGTAGGATAGCTCATGCTTTTGTCTAGCTCCAGAATGATTCATTGTCCAAAGTTTGTTCTTTCCCATAATACCTTTCCACCTACTCCTTGTGTTCTTTAGGGTGATTCTGGCTTCTGGAAAACTCGTCAAAGCTCAGTAAAAGAAGATGCTGGAAAACCTGTTTGTCCATTTGAAATCGTACATGCTTTCCCCATGGAATGGCGCACAGATCCCGGACATAGAGTTAATGCTCGTGGGACATTCGAATGGTAAGTAGCTAGCTCTAGTCGTAGCCCTAGCAGCTTTTGCCCATGATATCGGTGAGAGCTTAAGCTGTACTATGACCCAGGTGAACGCGCTTCAAGATTATAGAGCATGAGCGATACTACAATCGAGAGCCAGAAAGTGTCAAGAGATATGTGCACGCCGTCGACGCTTCATCATGGGTTTATCGATTGTTTTGAATATGTGAGTCTGCTAAATTGGCACTAATGCCTGAAGCCTCCTGCCCAATTTATTGGGAACCAACAACACTAGCATTAGACTAACGGATGTCGCGATAATTGAAATATACCTCATCTCTTCACCCACACCAAAGGACAGCGTTCAGGATGTAGCATCTGAACCATCAAAATCATGCCGGTATCTTCCACGATAAATTGGAGAACTCTTTCTCGAGCTGACTCGATAGATTCGTTTGGGTTAGTGACAGGATTGACCCTCCAAGATTTGAGGAGTATTGCTATGGCTGCAACAGCTTCGACTTGGGAGAATTTCTTTCCAGGGCAGTCACGCGGCCCATCAGCCCAACTTAGAAATGAACCTCTCACTGGGGTGATTATGTCCTCCTCATCCAAGCCATTGGCCTTTGACTTCATGATCCAACGTGAGGGCCTCCATTTGAGACTTTCAGGACCCCAATACTTTGGATCTGTCTGAACACAGGCATGACTTGGCATCATCATTGTTCTGGGGGTATCAAAAGAGTCCTCTCCCCTACTTGAAGTGGTACAGAACTCTCACCTGTCCATTTCGCTGTAGTCACAGGCGAATAAAGACGGAGAGTCTCAAGAAGTACGGATAAACATCTCTTTAGCCGGGGAAAATCAGTCTTGTAATTCCACTCTGAGGCTGGACGGTCGCCGAGAACGTGTGATAATTCTTCGTATATCCACTCCTGTACATCTAGATTTCCAGCCAGAAAGTATATCACCCAAACAAATGAATGAGTTGTTGTGTCGTGACCGCCGACATTAAAAGGAACACTAGAAGATACTCGTCAGCGTAATGAAGCAACGTCATATTATGATCAAGCGGATAAAGCAAAGGCAAGAGGCTACACATACTATTGCCATAGATTTCGCTCTCGGTGAGGCCTCCGGCTTTCTCTTCTTCTGAAGCTCGTAAGAGCAAGGTCATAAGATTTTTACCTGAAGACTGTTTTGTAGCTGGGTTTTTCTCGGTTTTGTAAAGCTCCGTCATATATCCCTGAAAGGCAGCACAAGCGTAGTGAAGGCGCCTGAGGGGCCTTGGAAGCCACGGTTTGGCGAGAAATCTGGTGCCTAATACCATGATGGTGATACTATTCTCGAGAATAGTTTGCAGGGCGTCTTTATAGCTGAGCGAAGACCCTTCCAGCTTGATTTGTGTTTCATGTGAGCCTTTGAATGGATATGCTTTTCCAAAGCCAGCCTCTGACATGACGTTGAGGAATAGTGTGCGGACATCGTGTGCAATCGTGGCCACAGATGGTTGACGTTCCCAATAACGGCCCATATCCTGGGCTTGAATGATGCTCTCTCGCCATACCAGATCATAATTTGCATCATTAAAGCAGGAGCCGACCAGTTTACGCATTTTCTGCCATGCTCTACCTTGGGCCTAGGAGTCCGGTGGTCGTCAGTACAAACTTCACATAACACGTCTAGACGAATGGTGAGGAGTAAAGTTCACCGTAGCTATGTTAGGTCCAAAACAATCAAGCATAGCCGTGAGCTTTGAGTCGTGAGGAAACTCGTTTGGTCGCTTGAGAACCGCGGTAATGAGCTCTGGGGTTCCCAAGTAGAACCACACCCTAGATGGAGAGCATAATATGAAGACCTCTCCCATTTCATGGTGAGCTTTCCACCTCATTCGGTACTCCCAGCCGAGGTAGTTCCATTTGGTCATGCCATTATCTCCGAGACCAAATGGTAGCTGCCTTAACAGCGATACCACAGGTTGACTAATAATCATCCACAAGGGATTAATGTGGTCGACAAGAATAATGCGCACTGGGATGCCTATGGAACGTGCCACCAGATAGTTTCGAAAGAGACATATCGTTGAGTAAAGTACATATGTAACAGCCAAAAGCAGTAGTACAATAGCAACGAAAAATACCATGGTCATGGTGAAATGATAGTGTACAAAATGTGTGCCTTGGGGTTCGCAAACAAAGATGGCATGGGCACCACACTTGAGATAGTATCTATGGGTCAATACAAGGTTGTTCTTCGGCGTAACACTGTCCATAAAAGAAGGTCCCTATTTCTTGCCACGCCCAACTTGACCGTTTTGTGTTTCCCACTTCCGGTAGGATCAGTATACGAGCCGGTTAAGCTACGAAAGGCTGCTTCTCCGGCCTGCTAAGGCTCAGCAGTTGGCCCCCAATCCGACCCTGCAGGTAGATACCATCCATTGCGAAAAGTGGAGCTGATGCATGCTGTTAGACTTGAGTTTCAAAAGTACCCTTGAAAAGACGGAGGAGACTTGGCATAGCGGCACGGCACAACAACGGTTGCTGGTTGCAGCCAACCGAGCCCCAGCATTATTGGGCTGACATCAGAAACGAGGCGGCCGTAAGTAATTCGCTTAGAAACTGCAACCACACGCTACGATAGGGAAGGTGTTGCGAGGACTAGAGGATCCCATGTTGGATTTCCTTAGGATTGGCCAGCCGCACGCATGCCGATTACGTATGCCGTTTCCATCATCTCGCACCCTCCGTGTGTGTGCCACTGCTCTGCATGTGCCTACCGCCAGGAGATAAGATAGAGCAGCCCTTTGGAATGCTACCTCCTGTTCAGCTTGCCGCCCTTTCTGAATGCTTCCTGAGACTGCTCCTCTCTAGTTTCTCACGGCCCGCCGACTTTCAGGTAGCACCAACAGCACAAACAGTCCAACTCACCTTCATTGATATTCGAAGTCGTGTTTTCCGCTCTTTTTTTGTTGCGCTCGCCATGGAAGACGTTCGGGATTATCGAATCTCCGTTCCTTCAACGGCTGTCTCAGAGCTTCAACAGAAGCTGGTCACCTCAAAGTTCCCAGATGATACCGGTGACGACGATTGGGAATGCAGGGTACCTGTTGCAGACATCAAACGAGTCACCGAATACTGGGGACACAATTTCAATTGGAGTTCGTATGAAGAACAATTGAACAAACTTCCGCACTTTGAGACGACGATATCACTCGATGGTTTTGAACCGTTCGAGTTACATTTTATACACAAGAGGGCCGCAAATCCAGACGCGATCCCACTCCTTTTGTTCATGGCTGTGCGTACTCCCACTTTCCCCTCCCATACCATTCTCAGGTACTGACATATAGTGCGCCTTTTAGGGCCCGGTGGCTTTTTGAAGCCATCAAAATTCTCCTGTTACTCACAACTGCTCATGGAGATGGACCAGAATTTCACCTCGTGGTGCCGTCACTCCCCAACTTTGGCTTCTCGAGCAGAATCCCTAAAAAGGTTTTGGTCTCCGTCAGTATAGTGAGACCTGCCATAAACTGATGTTGCGTCTGGGATACAAGCAATACGCCGCTCAAGGGGACTGGGTGAGTTATTACATCAAGCAACCAGTAATTAGAGAACCCCGTCCACTAAACTATAACGCAGGGAATGTACATTACCACATCCATTGGTAATCTTTATCCGGAGTCGATGCTTGCACTTCATCTTAACTTCATCCTTGCCATGCCACCGCCGTTAACTAAATCACCCTTTGGCTTTGTTCGATTCCTCATGACACACATGTTAAATCTATACTCACCTCAGGAACAAACAGGCTTAAAAGCTTCTCTGGACTTTCAGAAAAATGGCAGCCACTACGTTCATATTATGAGGACAAGACCCAAAACGATTGGACTGATGCTTGCGGATAGCCCTGTGGCATTACTAGCATGGATTTATGAGAAATTAGTAGCATGGACGGATGACTATCCGTGGACTGACGAAGAAATTTGTCAATGGGTAAGCTTATATTGGTTTAGCAGAGCCGGACCTGCAGCTAGCGTGAGCATCTATCATGAAATGTTTCAAGGAGATTGGCAAGCCGAGGTTGGGCGAGGGATACCGAATGCAAAGCTGGTAAGTTGAGAGCCAAAACCAGACAGGATTGAAACTTAACTAATGTTCTCTCCTCCAAAGGGCTTTTCATATTTCCCCAAAGAGGTCGCAGCGACCCCACGTATGTGGAATCGACAGTTAGGGGACGTCGTCTTTGAGAAGGAGCATGAGAAAGGGGCCATTTTGCATCATGGGAACAGCCTGAGGCTCTGGTAAGAGATCTAAGGACAATGTTTATGTCAAACGGACCGGCATACCGTGCTTTCCGTTGAGTAGTTGAAGGACTTTGCGCCACAAATCATGTAGACTGCAAGGACGTGGATTGTACCTTTTAATAGCTCCTCGCAGACAAATGTAGGAAGGTAGCTGGCAATGATTTATATTATGTTTCGAAGAGGGTTCATTCACGCTCGCGAGGCCGATAACGTGAAGTGGCATTACGCGGTCCCTGCTATAGTAAATGCGATGAACTATATAATAAAAAGAAGGTGTAATTAATAAACTTGATGTCTAGCACAGAGTTGTAATCTCGTAGCGAAAATACTTTCTGAACCTATCCGTCCTTCAGTTGCGCCATGGCCTAAGACATTATAACTACGCCAAGTCCAGGTTGCCAGATCAAGCGTTACTGAGCTTACACCTGTAGCATTATGAGAGCAATAAATGTCTCAAACATGGCGGTAAATCCAAGCGCTGGTGCGCTGCTGGCCCCTACTGGGATTGGGGCGGAGTTGGCATGGGCAGAGATCGCGCGATGCGGTATATGTTGGCCAAGGCCATTTTGCAAGTCTATCGATGGACGGGCTAGGCGATCCTCCTGTATTTCCTGGTGCGTCTCTTTCTATGGTGGCGTAAGCACCAAGGGCAGATCTGCGCATCCAGTCCTACTATACGCTCTAACAACGAGCATTCGGAAGGATTTGCCGGCCAGGCCTCTCGAGGATAAACACAAGAGCGGACACTGTGTGCGCGTGTGCCGCAATTTGACAAAGACATGCACAAGGCGGTTCACCGAAACGACCCTATGAGGGAACGATCGACAGTGACGAGCCATGCTCTTGCTTTTCAAGCACCAACAAGCCGTGCCGTCGTCACATTGTCGTGTTGTTGCATGGCCCCTCATGCCGGTCAACTAACAAATGGAGCGAATGCGTTGGTTTGTCATTCTGCCAAAGTACCTATGGAATCATTGCGTTGCAGAACACAAGGCTGGACGAGATAGCTATGGCCTTTGGCGCCAGCTCCAACGTCACCCCTACACCATAAGCCGCAGAGGTGGGCAACCCGATGCACCTCTTTCCAGTCTGCATGCGCGACTCGCTTTCAACCCTGCCAACAGTGTTGAGCAGGACGGCGCTGCTGTTTGTTCGTCGTACGTCCGCACGGCTGACTACTCCCCAAATTGGAATCTATAATGCTACTGTATTGTCTCGTTGAGTCTACTAGTGGCAATCTCGGCGGGAGATGGTATCATGTTGCCGAACCATGTAGTTTATTCGTGTCTTAGCATGGGGATTACTTGTCTGCAAGCTTCCTCCGAACTCGTATCCTTGCGTCAGACGGGTATCGCACCCACAACATGGACACCGGCTGGGGTCTGGACGCTAGATACTCAACATCATATTCCAGCAGAACATTTGCAATGAAAATCATGACCTCTAAGTGCGCAAAGAAACGACCTGGGCATGCATTCCTGCCTACGACGCCAAAGCTCATAAATGTGTCGTCCAGCGTAACGGCAGACTTCACCTGTTCCCTTGAGGTCGAGCTGTCTTTTGCCTCCTGGCGGCTCACAAAACGGAGAGGTTCGTACTGACGGGCATTGGCATAGTTGTTCTCGTCATAGTGTATGGCTTCGACTGGAACAGCAAGGTAGGTACCCTGTGAGACTCGATCCGACCACCCGTCCAGCTTAATTCCATTTGGGCTTGATACTTTTCTGGGGAGCAGAAGCGACCCAAAGGGATTCATCCTCATCGACTCTCGAACGGCTGAGTCTACAAGACGCAACCTCTTGACCGCGTCCAGTGTCCACGTGCCGCCGGCTTGGGCCAGAACCGACGCGCATTCGTCCCGTAGCTGTTCGACGTAACCATGGGAAGGGTCTGTGCTAAAGATGTCTAGCAAAAGATTCTGAGCAGTGTATGCAGTGGTCAACAAGGATACGTCGTTGACGAGGAGGAGCCGCTGACAGACTCTGTCGAGCTCGAGGTTTTCGGCAGAACGACGACTTGCATAGCACTCGTCAATCATCCATTGCAGTGTATCGTCCTGTGACGGAAGGAAAAGTCAGCCAGAAGTGAATTCATTTTTGGAGACAATCGTACAGGAGGGTTCCAGTTATAGGCTGGATCTTTCTTCAGCATTGCCGTCTTATCGAGGCGATCCTTGACAAAGGGTCGCGATATACGGGTCACCCTACTGGCCGCCAGGCCGCTGATAAGTGTTAATATGGGTCCCATGACCCTTTTCAGGGACCCGGCATGCAGTTGATGGCAATTGCACCGCCAAAAATGAGAATCGCGTGGTCCTTTAATCGATCGAGAAACCGTGTGTCGCGGCCTGTGAGACACTGGTTAGCTTAGTAAAAGAGAAGGCAACCAGGAGCAAGAACACCTACAGAGAGGTCGGCCACAGAATACGCCGTTACCAGCACCGGCAACGATACGTAGGGCAGAATCCCAGACCTTGACCTCTTTCCACTCGTGACCTGTTCCCCAGCCATGTGCAAACCCCCACCCAATCTCCTCCGCTACCACGGAGACGAGCTTCGGAATATTGCGTGTAAGTTGATTCCGCACAACTTGAATATGCAATCGCTCTTCGCTGAGGAGACGATCCGGAAATGTATAATGCATCTGCATTGTCTCGTTTTGGACATTGTGAACATCGAGAATACTCTCAGGTAGACTGTATATCGTCTTGATCTGCTGCTGGGGAGGACGATCATATGGCCGTGATCTAGAGCCGGAATGACGAACGGTTTGTTGAGTCTTGAATACTGAGGATTTACGGCGGTTAGCATATGGCACGGACAACGAATATATGGAGGCAAAATGATAGAAGGAGGTTTTGCCTGCAAGAGTTTGTGAGTAACCTACCTTGTGGTATCCTTCTGCAACCCAGAGGCTCGTCTTCCCAAAGGATCTCCACCGCGCTCTCAACCACGGCAACCACTCACTGCGAGTGCCGTAAACTATGTGGGCCTTGGCCCGGCGTTGATGTCTCTCTCGTGCTCCAAGACGCTCCATCCGATAACAGATATAAGACAGACCACGAGAGCAGCGATTGTTCCTCGAGCTGATGGTAGCATGTTGATGGCGATTATGCTGACTGGTCACAGGACTGAAATTGGCCCGAGGCAGGTTGCGTTGAATCTTTTGCGAAAATTAATTGAACAACGGATTAATTATGAGTACGGGTCACACATTATTAACGCCAATCCATCTTCGGCGAGAGGACGGCCAGGCAGTTTCCTGAACTTTTGCAAGTGCAGCTTTCGGGCGGACAGGAGCTGTGTGGTGGTCAGATCCGCCGCTTTAGGACACCAGCTCAAACGACTAACAAAGGATCAGCACCCTTCCTCGCCACAATTCCACGCGCCACCACGGTATGACGATCAGGGATTATTCTATACTATAAGATAGGTATAGGGTAGGTAAGATTATGGTTATTTATCCTTAGATAAATAAACGGGGCTTACTTTAACTTAAAGCAATATATATTAGGTTATTAATCAGATTAAGTTACTCTTCGAGGAACTCAATCAAAAATAGCTTAACGACTATATATTATTAATAGCTAATAGTCTTTTAATTAATAACTAAAAGAAGACTCCTACTTATATACTTATAATTTTATATATTATTATATAAAATAACCTAAAGTATTTAATATTATTATACTTTAATATTTTATTATATAATATATTATAATATTTTTTTTTTTATTAAGTTTTATTTATTCTTTCTTATAATATTTTCTTAGTTTATATTTTATTATATTAAATAATTATCTTATTTTTCTTATTTTTAATTAAATAAATTTCTATATATAGTTTATTATAATATAAGCTATTATATTATTTATATTATAAAAATAAATATAATATATAATTATATTTAATTATTCTATAAACTTAGGTTAGTTTATTTTAATATATTTTAGGTATTATATTAATATAGATTATAATATAATACTTCCCTTCCTATAGCTAAATCCTCTAAGCTAAGGTTATTATATAAGATTATTTATTATTTACTTTATTAATAAGCTAATTTATTCCTTTTTATTTTTTTATAATATTAATATTATATTTAATAGGGTTTTATATTTAAAATATTAATTAAATTATATAAATATTATTATTATTAATTTTAAAGGTTTATTTATTATATTTTATTCTTATTATTTTAAATAAAAAAAAGTATATTATATAAATATAAAATCTAATTATTATTCTTATTATATATATATAAATAAAAATATAATAGCTTTTTCTTAATAATAAATTATAAGTTTTATTCTTTAATATATTTATATTATTATTTATTTCTTAGGATAATTATTTAAAATTTAAATATTTAATATTAAATTAAGTAGAATATTATTTTTATTAAAATAAAGCTTTAATTATTAATTTCCTATTTAATCTTTTTTATTATTAATAAAATACTTTTTATAAATAAGATATTATATTATTTTTTTTAATATTTTAAAAATTAAAGAAATAAATAGTATTTATTCCTAGGAGAAAGCTTTAATATTAAAAATATAATAAATAATTAATAAATTATAAATAGAAGATACTTTTAAGATTATTAATTAGGATATTATTAATAATAATCCTAATTTTTTAAGGCTTTTTCTTTAAAACTCTTATAATTTAATCTTAATATTAAATATATTTTTAGGGATTCTTATATATTTTTATTATTATTATATCCTTTTTATTTAATAAAATATTATTCTTTATTTTAATTATTAATTTTATATTTTAGAATCTTTTTAATTTTATATTTTAATTTAATTAAAAGAATTTTAATACTTTCTTTAATAGATTCTTTATTTAATATTTTTTTAATAATATAATATAAAAAATATTATATATCCTTATTATTTTTAGGAGTTTAATTTTATAATTAATATTTAAGATTTTTTATAATATAAAGAATAATCTTAATTTTTTATAATTTAGTTTATTATTAAGTTTTATAGTTTTAATATTTATATAATATATATAGATTATATTTTTCTTTTAAAAAGTTAATCCTTTTAATTTTTTTTATTATAGAATATTTTTATTTTTTATTATATAAAAAGATTTTTTTATATAATATATTATATAATTTTTTTATTCTATTTACTTTAATTATTCTTTTTTATATTCTAATTCTAATAATAATTCTTTATTAAATAATAATTTAAATCCTTTATTTATATAATATAATATTTATTTTATAGTTTTTAATTTATTTAAATTATATATTATTTATATAATTAATAATTATATTATTTAATTATTTTATTTATAATTTATAAAATATTATAAATATTATTTTAATATTTAATTTATTCTTTTATTTATTTATTTATTTATAAATAATAAATAATATTAAGCTTATTTTTTATTTTTAATTATATTATTAATTTTTATTAAAATTTTAAAATAAATATTAATTTTTTATTAAAGAGAATTTTATTTAATAATCTATTTTAAAATACTATATATTTAAGGAAATAATATATTATATCCTTAATATTTATTATTTTATTATATAAAATAAAATATATAAATTTTATAAGTTTATTTATAATAATAAAAATATTATTATAATTATTTTTTATTTTTAATTTTATTAATTTAAATAATTTTATTATAAAATCCTATAAAATTAATTTTTATAAATATTTTAATATTAATAATAATTTTAAATATTTATATAGTTTATATTATATTAATTTAATTTTATTATATATATTATAATTCTTAATATATTCTTTTATATATTATTATAATTTTAATATATTATAAAACTTATTAATTTATTTATAAGTTTTTTTATTTTTAAATATTCTATTAAAGGGTAATTATAGTATTTTTAAATAATTATTATTATTATTTTATTAAGTATTTATATTTTTCCTTTTATTTATAAATAAGATTATTAATTTTTTTATATTAATTATATTTTTTAATATTATAGTTTATATTTATATATTTATAATATTATTTATTAATTTTTTTTTAATTCTTTAATATATATATAATTAAATTATTATTTTTAAATTATTTTTTTCTAAGTTAATAATAAAAATCTATATAATTACTATAAATATTTTTTATTTATATTTTAATTTATAACTTAATATATTAACTTTATTATTTTTAATCCTTTTTAAAAAATAATTTTATAATTAAATAAGCTTAATATTTTTATATACTTTATTTATTATATATTTAAGGTTTATATTATTATAAAATAAAAAATATTTTTATAATTTATATAAACTTTAACTTTATATTTATTTTTTATAAAATAGTATTAAAATTCTTTAAAATTTTTAATAATTATTATAAATTTTTATTATAAATAAAATAATATAATAATAATCTATTAAATTTCTTTAATTAAAATATAATAAAATATAATACTTTTTTTTATTATATTATTTTATTATTATTTTTAATATAAAATTTAATATATTTATTTTTAATTTTATTAATAATTTTAAATTAAATATTATTAAAATTAATTTTAATAATATATATTATTTAATTTATTTAAAAGCTTATTTTTTCTTTTTTAAATTTAAAATCTTTATTCTTTTTAATTAAATTTATAAAAGATTTAATAATTTTTCTAAAATCTTTAATAAATTATTAATAATAATTAATAAATCTAAGGAAACTTTATATATCCTTAATATTTTTAAATATTTTTTATTTTAATATTATTATAATTTTTTTTTTTTTATTTAAATTTTATTTAATTTAATTATATATTTAAAGAAGTTTATTTTTATATATAGAATTTAGTTTTATTAAGTTTAATTAATAGTTTAATATTTTATAATATTTAAAGAATTTAATATATATATTTTTTATATTTTATTTTATTTTTAAAGAATATTAAAATATTATTAAAATATATTATAATAAATTTATTAATATAATCTTATAAAATATAATTAATTATTTATTAAAATATTATTAATATATTAATAAATCTAAAAGATATTATAAAATATTTAAATAATTTAAATTTTATTTAAAAAATAATTTTTATTTTTTATTTTTTTATTTAAATTAAATTATATACTTTTTTAGGTTTAAAGCTATAAATTAATTTTTTTATATAAATAATTTTTATTTTTATAATTAATAATAATAAAGTTTAATCTTTAATAATAATTATATTTAGTTATTTATAATTTATTATTAATTTAAGTTTTTTATTTTTTTTAATATAAATATTATAAAGTATTTTATTATAGATTTTAAAGATTAAATATATTCTTTTTAAAGATTTTTATTAAAATAAGCTTTAAATTCTTTAAATTCCTTAATATTAAGATTATATATTTTTAAAAATATATTTTTTTTTATTAATAATTTAAATTTTATAATCTTATTTTATATATTCTAATAATTTTATTTTAGATTCTTTTTAAAATAATTTTTATATTTTTTATATTTTTAAGAATATTTTTAATTATTCTTTTTTTTTAAAATTAAGGATTCTTTTTTTAATTAAATAAATTTCTAGCTATTTATATTATTTTTATTTTTAATAAATTTAAATAATATTTTTTTTTATTATTTTTTTATTTTATTTATATTTTATTTTAAATTATATTAATTTTTAATTTAATATAATATTCTTTATTTAATATTTTTATTTATTTTTATAATATTATTTTTATTTTAATAATAAATTATTTTAAATATTTAATTTTAATTAAATCTTTAATAATTTTATTAATTTTCTTTTAATTAAAATAACCTAATTTATAATAAAATTAATTAATAGGTTTTTTAATATAATTATAATTATCCTAGAAAAATATAAATTAATTTTAATTTAATAATATTAAAATTAATATTTATTTTTATATTTATATAAATTATTTTTAATATTTATATTTATTTATTAATATTTTTATTATTATAGAATAAAAAATTTCCTTTATAATTTATAATTAAATAAAATTCTTTTTTTTTTTTTATAAAAATTATAATTAATTTATAATTTTATAATTAATAAAGTTATTTATTATATTTATATTTATTTTAATAATTAATTTTTTTTTATAATCTTAATTTTAATAATATATTTTTATAGATTATTTTCTTTAATAATTTTTTTATTATATTTAAAGTTTAAGATTTTTTATTATTTTTTAATAATAATATTTAAATATATTTTATTTATATTTTATTAATTATTTATTATCCTAATTTTCTTTTTTAATATTATATATATATTTATAATATATAATATCTAGGATATAATATTATTTATATTTATTTTAATATTTTTATAAAATAATATTTATTATAAGATTATAATATATTTAAAGTATCTTTTTTTTTTTTTTATAATATAAATAATAAAGGCTAAAGTATATATAATTAGCTTTTATAATATATTCTTTTTTAGTCTTTATTTTTAAAATATAAAATATAATCTAAGTTTTAAAACCTTCTTAATTCTTTATTAAGATTAAGAATATAAAGATTATTTTTATTTTATTTATTTTTTATTTTTTATAACTTTATTATATTAAAATTACTTTAATATCTTTAAAGTTTTTTTTTAAAATTAATTTTATTTTTAGCTTTTTATATTATTTCTTAGGCTTATTTTAGCTATTATTATTTTAAGTTTTTATAAATAAAAATAAATCTTTTTTTATATTTCCTTTTAAATATTATTAATTATTTAATTTTTATAGTTAAGGTATATATTATTTTATTTAATAAATAATTAAGAAAATTATTTTTTATTTTTATTAATATTTTCTTTAATAGTTTCTTATTTATTTATTTTTTTATTTTATTTATTAAGCTTCTTTATAAATTTATAAATATTATTAAATATAATTTAAATATAAAATTATTTAATCTTTTTATTTTTATAAACTATATAATATACTTTTTTATATTATTTTATAATATACTTTTAATTTAAGTATTTATAAGGATATTCTAAACTAAATATAAATAAAATAACTTTAAAATAAAGGTAGTTTTTATATATAGAAAATACTATAAATTCTTTTTTTTATAAAGTTTAATTATTTATTAATTCTTTATATAAATAAAAAAGCTTAATTATTATAACCCTAGCTAATAATATAACTAAGACTATAGAATTATAATAAGCTAATCTAGTTATAATAAGATCTACTCTAAAGCACTAGCTAATAATATTAAGGAAAAATTAAAAACTATTATTAAAGAAAAACCTAAGGAATTATTAATAAAATATATAAAGATTAATAAAAAGCTAATAAAAAAGGAAGCCTAGAATATCTAAAGTTCTAAAGAAAAAAATAAGAAAATAATTAAGCTATAAGAATACTATAAAAAGAAATAAATAAAATAGCTAATAAAGAATAAAAGTATTAATAAGTATAGTATAGAATAATATTCCTAGAGTATTAAAGAGTATAATATAAAAAATCACTCCTAAAAACTATATATATATAAATAAGAATCTTCTTTTAATTATTAATTAAAAGATTATTAATTATTAATAATATATAATTATTAAGCTATTCTTAACCTAAGTTCCTAAAAATAATTTATTTAATTAATAATAATTATATAATTATTACTTTAGAATAATAATAAGCCTTATTATTTATCTAAGGATAATAATCTAATCTTATTTATTTTATACCTTTTATAAAATATAGAATAACCTAGATTATTATATATTAATAGTTTTTATTTTAAATAATATTATTTATTATCTAAAATAATATAATAATAAAAGAACCTTCTAAAACCTTAAATAAAGTAATAACTAAACCCTCTATACTAACTGGTTCTATAGCTACCCTAGCTAAACCTACCCTAATAATTAATAAGGAGAAAAATAATAATAAAGATTAAAGAATAAATAATAATTTTAATAAAAAAATAAAAAAAAAAATTTAAAAAAAAATATATAAAATAAAAAGGAACTTAAAGAAGCTTATAATAAAATTTATTAACTTTATATTAATATACTTAATAATTACTTTATTTAAAATCTTAATAATAAAATTATTTAGCTAAAGGAAAATATAATAAGGATTATAAAACTTAATAAATAAATTATATTTAAATATAAAGAATAATTTAAAAGAATTTATAATATTAAGAAAAATAAAAAAAAAAAAAATTAAAATTATTATTAATATATTAAAACTAAAATTATTTAATAATAGCTTAAGTAAACTATAAGAATTTATAATTACCCTTAAGGCTTATTTTAAAATATTCTTAAATATATTTATATTTAATAATAATTAAATTATATTTATAGCTTAACTCCTTAATAAAAGAGCTTATATATAGTTTAAACTTACCCTTAGGGATTATATAAATAATTTAATATTTAATAAAAAAAAAAATAAAATTTATCTTTATTAATTTTAAAATCTTTATTAAATAACTTAAAAAAATCTTTAGAATAATAAATAAAACTAAAGAAGCTAAGTAAGAATTAAATTAAGTTTAATAAATCGGGTTTATATTCGCTTTTATAGCTTAATTTAAATAAATTATATTCTAATTCTAATAGCCTAAAGAAATATTAAAAAAATATTCTATAATAAGATTAAGGAAGAAATAAAGAATAATTTAATTAAGATTAAATAATAAGAAATCTACTTAAAAGACTATTTTTATAAAATAATCTTAATTAATAAACTCCTTTAGGAGAGAAAATAAAAAAAAAAGAAAAAGAATTAATCCTTTTAATATTAAATAAATACCTAAAAGAAATAAATACCTTAAGAATACTATATAATCTATAGTATATATATAAGGCTTATAAACCTTAATATAGTATAAAAAAAAAAAGGAAAAGATAATAAAGATAAAAAGATATTATATACTATAATTATAGAAAAAAAGGGTATTTTATAAAAGAATATAAATTACTAAAAAAACTAATAAAAAGCCAGGTTTAGACTTATAATAAAAGAATAATATAATTTAAATATAATAAATCTAAAATAATATTTAAATATATTAACCCTATAATATTATAAAATATCTAAATTAATAATAAGATTATTTATTAATATAGAAATTCTAAATACCTAATTATATAAAGAAACCCTTAAATATTCTTATTATATAAAATACTATATATAGAATTATAGAAGGGATTTATTAAATTAACTTAAAATAATAAGAATCTATAATCCCTATACAAAAACTAAAAAATATAGAATATTAAGCTTTAATCCTTATAATTATAATAATATTAATACCTTCTTTAAACTAGATTATAATATAATAAAAACTTATATTTAAAACCTATTATATAGTATAGAAAATAAGGATTACCTTTATTAAAAGCTAGAATCGATTATTATAGAGAAGAAGACTTAAAGAATAAGATTACCCCTTTAAATAAATAAGGATTAACTTAGTATATACCTACTAAGAATTAACCTAGATTTAGAAGTTTAGAATAATCTAAATCAGGGTTATTAATATAGCTAGAGCCTTAAAAAATATAATAAGGTAACTAAAAATAAAGCTAAATAATAATAAATATATATATATATTTAATTTATTTTATAATACTATTAACTAGGCCTTATACTTATAATATTAATGCTTAATATACTTAAATAAAAAAATAAAAATTAAATATTCTTTATTAAAATAAAAATATAATCTATTATTATACTATATAAAGAGAAAAAGCTAATAGTATTTATAGTATAAAAGATTATTAATCTTTTAAGGTTATAATATTAAGATTTAATATTAATTATTTATATAAATACCTTAAAAGAAAAATAATAAAAAACTATAGAAGAATATACTATAAAATATATTAAAATAAGAAAATTAAATAATACTATAAATTAATTATACCTACTTATCTTTTAAAACTTATAGAAATAGCTAAAAGAAATATATAAAACTCTAAAGAATTTAAAATAAATTTAAAAAAAAAAGAAAATAATAATAAAGAAATACCCTTATATATATAAATTAGAATAAACTAAGAATAAGTATAAATAATTTAAAAATAGCCTAAATTAAAATATATATCCTTAGAAAATAATCTATACCTTAATTATAATTATAAAAATATAAAAAGGAATAATATAAATAATATAAAATTAAGATACCTATAATAATTATAATTAATAATAATAACTATAAATAATAATATTAAATAATCTATATTTTTAATTATACTTATTATAGATATTATTTAAATTAAAGAAAAAATAACTCTATAAAAATAAAAAAACCTCTAAAGAAGTATAGGAGATAATTAATAATATTCCTATTAAAAGAACCTAAGTATTATTATTAAGAAAAAATAATAGGAGATTTTAATATTTAAATATAATAAAAAAACTATTAAGTAAAATAATTTATAAAAAGTATATAATTAAGATTAAGATTATAGAAAAGAAATTATAGGCTAAAATAAATATTAATACTATAAATAACTTTATTAATTATAAAATTATAAATTAGCTATAATTACTATAGAGAAAGAAAGAAAATCTATATCCTATTATAAACTATAAAAAAAACCGCTAGCTTATAATAATAAAATCATTAATAAATAAATATATTTATTATAAGCAATTTATATAAGAAAACCTATATAAGTGAGATTTAATATAATTAACTTAAATAATAATAATATCCTCCTAAGGCAACTATAGCTAAAGGCTAAAAATCTATTAATTAATTTTATTATTAACTAAATAATCTTAGCTAAAAAAAACTAGTAAATCTATTAAAAATCTAACTAAGAATAAATATCTAGAATAATTTATTACCTTAGTAAGGAAAATACTATAAGAATAAATAAAAGCATTAAATATTAAGCACTATATTAACTAAGAAAATAATATAACCTAGGATAAAATATAAATAAAATAAAAATAATAATAATAAAACTAAATAGTATTTAAATTTATTAAGAATAAAAATAATAATAATAATAAAAAATCTATTTAAATAAAAAAAAGGACCCTTAACCCTAGAAGAAGAAGAATAATTAAAAAATATACCTAAGAAATATAAAAATATAAAAAATTATTTTAAAAGGAATTTAAAATAGAATTATTAAAATACTTAGAATAAGATTATAAAATTAATCTTATAAATAAAATAAAAATATATAATCTATTAATCTATAATTTAAATATTAAAGAATTTAAAAGCTTAAAAGAATATATTAATAAAATATTAAAAAAGAATATATTAAATAATTAATATTGCTAGTAGGCTATTCTATAATATTTATATTTAAAAAAATAATAAGCTATAGTTAATAATAGATTATTAAAGACTTAATATAATTATAATAAAAGACTATATACTATTACCCTTAATAATAAAAATAAAAACTGCTTATATAAAAAAATTAGTTTATAGCTTTAAATCTTAAAAGAGCCTATAATCTAATTTAAATAAAAAAGTAAAAAATAAAAACTGCTTTTAAGATTAAGTTTAGTTTATTTAAATACCTTATAATACTTTTTAGATTTATAAATATATTAATAATATTCTAAAGAATAATTAACTATATCCTTTAAGAATATATTAATAAGTTTATTATTATATACTTTAATAATATTTTAATTTTCTTTAAAATAAAGAAAGAATATAAAGAATATATATATAAAATCCTATAAATATTATAGAATATTAAACTATTAATAAAACCTAATAAAAATAAGTTTTATATTTAAGAAATAGATTTCTTAGGGTATATAATTAAATTAAATAAAATCTATATAAAAAGGAAAAATTATAATAATAAAAAAATAAATAAAACTAAAGAATATTAAGGATATATAAAGCTTTTTTAGATTTATTAATTATTATTAATAATTTATTAAGGATTTTAGGAAGATTATAAAATCCCTTATAAATCTTATATATAAAAATATTAAATTTAAATTTAAAGAAAAAAATTAAAACTCTTAAAAAATTAAAAACTATATATTATTAAAACTAATCCTAGCTATATTTAACCCTAAATTAGCTATAGAATTAGAAATAAATATATTAAATTTTATATTAAGAGTAATAATAGGATAATAAAATAAAAATAAAATCCTATACTTTATTATATTTTAATTAAAGAAACTTAATAAACTATTATTATACTACCTTATATATAATAAAGAATTTATAATTATTATTAAAAGCTTTAAGGAATTTTAATATTACCTTATAGAAAGTAAATATAAGATTAAAGTCTATATTAACTATAAAAATATTTTCTATTTTATAATAATATAAACTTTAATAATAAAATAAATATAATATATAAAAATACTAAGCTCCTTCGATTATAAAATTATTTACTAAAAAGGATTAAAAATAATAAAGTAAATATATTTAGCTATAAATTAAAATATAAATAAAAATACCTATAGTAATTATATAAATCTTTATTAAAAATAAATAAAAAAATATAATATAAGTATAATAACTAAACTATATAGGTATAATAAGGTATATAAAAGAATAAAATTCAGTTTTCTACTTAGAAATACTTTTTATTTAATAAAATATATTAAACCTTAAATTAATAAAAAACCTTAAATAAAAGAATAATAAAGTATAGTATTATAAAAGGAAAATCTAAATACTAGAGGGGACTATATATAATATAATTATATAATATTATAATTACCCTTAATAGAATACCTAGAAATAAAAAAACCTATAAATAAATTACTAGGTTTTATAATATATTAAAACTATAATAATATATTAAAGAATTTATTAAAAATTATAATATCTATAATAAAATAAAGCCTATATAGTATAAACCTTATAAATACTTAAAACTGCTATTAATACCTAAGTATCTATAAGAATTAATTTTATAGGATTTTATAATAAAGTTACTTAAATTAAAAGAATTAAGAATAAAAAATAACTATAATAGTATTTTTATTATTATAGATAAACTTATAAAATTTATATATTTTATTCTATATAATAAAGTAATAAATATTAAAGATATAATATACTATTTCCTTAAGTATATAATATTATAAAATAGATTATTAAATAAAATCATTTTTAATAGAGAATTAATATTTACTTTAAAATTCTAATAGGAATTAATAATATAATTAAAAATAAAAATAAGCTTAATATTATTTATTATCTATAAATAAATAAATAAATAAAAAGGATAAATTAAATACTTAAATAATATCTATAATACTTTATAAACTATAAATAAAATAATTAAATAAAATAATTATTAATTATATAAATAGCTTATAACTTAAATAAATTAAAAACTATAAAATAAATACTATACTATATAAATAAAGGATTTAAACCACTATTTAATAAAGAATTATTATTAAGATTAGAATATAAAAAGGAATAATTAAAATAAATAAAATAAAAAAATTATATAATATACTTTATAAAGAAATTTTATTTATATAATAAAAAATAAAAAAATTCTATAATAAGAAAAGATTAAAAGAATTAATCTTTTAAAAGGAGATATAGTCTATATATATTATATAAATATTAAAATTATAAAACTTAATAATAAATTAAACTATAAGAAACTAAGATTATTTTTAATATTATAAAAAATCTTAAATATTAATTATAAAATTAAACTCTTAAATAAAATAAGAATATATAATATCTTTTATATTATACTTTTAAAAAAACATTAAATAAAAAACCAGCTAAAGAAAGTATTAAGGTTTTTCTAGTTAAATTAAAATATAAAATTAAAAGAATCCTAGAATATAAAATTAATAATAAAAATAAAGAATAATACTTTATTAAATAAAAAGGATATAATAAAAATAAGAATATATAAAAACCTCTAGAAAATCTATTTAATACTAAACTTAAGAAAAGGAATTCTAAAAAAGAAGTACCTATAAGCTTAAAGATAAAATTAAATATATTCTAATTAATTATACTAAAAGCACCCTTAAGCTATAACTCCTTTATTATCTACTAAGTTTTAAGCATTAAAGCCTCCTCCTAAGAATAAATTCTATTTAATTCCTTAATCTTATAGATACTTAAAAAGAAAAGTATTATACCCTATTTATATAATTCTTTATATTAATAATAAAGGGAAAATAAATAGGAAAATAAAGCCTAAAGTTCTCCCTTAGCAGAAATAATATTTTAATTAACTTAATATTAAGTATTTAAATTTTATAAAACTAAAAAAATAAAATTAAAAGGAAATATATATCCAAGAATAATATAAATATATAATTAAAAGTAAATAATAAACTATTATATTTTTTTTTATTATAAATATAGTAAAAATAATAATTAGATTTTATATTTATATAATAAACCTTCTTCTATTTAAAATAATAAAAATAAGGTATAATAAGCAAACCCTTAAAATTAATAATAATAATATTTATATAATTTAATTAATATTTTAAATAAAAAAACTATTTAAATATAATATTAATATAATAAAAGGAAAAGGAAATAAATTAACCTATTAATAATATAAGCAATAAGCAACCTTATATAATAACCCTAGCCTAAGGGATTTAACTATAAAAAAAGAATATTATATTATAACCCTAGCTAATAATATAATTAAAACTATAGAATTATAATAAGCTAATCTAATTATAATAAAATCTACTTTAGAGTATTAACTAATAATATTAAAGAAAAATTAAAAACTATTATTAAAGAAGAACCTAAGGAATTATTAATAGAATATATAAAGATTAATAAGAAGTTAATAAAGAAAGGAAGCCTAGAATATTTAGAGTTCTAAAAAAAGAATAAAAAGATAATTAAACTATAAAAATACTATAAAAGGAAGTAAATAAAGTAATTAATAAAGAATAAAAGCACTAGTAAGTATAGTATAGAATAGCGCTCCTAGAATATTAAAGAGTATAATATAGAAAATCACTCCTAAAAACTATATATATATAAATAGGAATCTTCTTCCGGTTACTAATTAGAAAATTACTAGCTATTAATAATATATAGTTACTAAGCTATCCTTAACCTAAGTTCCTAAAGGTAACTTACCTAATTAATAATAATTATATAACTATTACTTTAGAATAATAATAAGCCTTATTATTTATCTAAGGATAATAACCTGATTTTATTTATTCTATATCTCTTATAAAGTATAGAATAATCTAGATTATTATATTAATTTAAGATTTTATCTTCTAAATATACTAAGTAAGTATATTATAGATATAATACTTAGCTAATAGTTATATAGCCTCTAGTTTATATATTTATTTTTATATTATTATCTTCCTTAAGTTTAAGGTTTTTTATATATTAAATAAGGCTTTAGGGATTATTATAGCCTTAATCTATAATTTATTTTATTTACTTATCTTTATAGGTTTATAATAAATATTTATAAGATTAATTTTTTATTAATTTATTTAGGGTATTTTAATATTTAAATCTTTTTTTTTTATAAAGGGTTTTAAATATTTAAGTTAGGTTCTATATATATTATATATTCTCTTTAGCTTAAAGTATATATTATTAAAGCTTCTATAATCTAGATTAAAATTAATATCTATTTTACTCTATTTATATAATTTATATTTATTTTCTTTATATAGATTCTATAGTATTTCTTTAATTATATTATTATATCTCTATATACTATAAATATTAAAGGTATTTAATTAATTTAAAGAGTTATTTTATAGCTCTTAGGGTTATATATCTAGGATTTTTATTTTAATAGAAGATTAAATATTAAATTTAAATAATTTATAATATATTAAGGTTAATATATTTAAATATTATTTAAGATTTATTAAATTAAAATAATATTTATTTTCTTTAATTAACTTAAATTTATTTTTTTATTTTTTTCTTAAATGAATAATAATCTTATATATAATAGCCTTTTTATTATAATTATAATAAAAAAATCTTTTTAAGTTTTTTTTATTATTAATCTTCTAAATAATCTTAAGTTTTATAGATTCTATATAAATCTTATAGAATATTCTCCTTTATTAATTTTTTTTTTTAATTATAAAAATTTATAATTTTAATTCCTTTATATTAAAGCTTTTAATAATATAAATAATTATTAATTTTAATAGCTATAATAATATATTTAATTAATATTTTTAATTATTTTATTTTATATAATTTATTTTTAATATTTTTTTAAATTTATTATAAAATAAACTTATAAGAATATTATTATTTTATTTAAGGAATAATATTTAATATTTAAGATTAAAAATATAAATTAATATTAAATAAATTTAATAAATTTTTTTAATTTTCTATTTTATTTTTTTTTTTTATTTATAGTTTTAAACTATTTATATATAGCCTTTTTAAAATATATATAATTATTAAAAATATTATTAATTTTATTATTATATTTAATAAATATTAAATATTTATAATAATCTTCTATAATAAGATTAAATTAAAAGGCTATTCTTCTTTTAAATTATTTATATATAATAAATACTTTATTTTCTATATTAATTAAAAAGCTTAAAAATAAATAAAATATATTTAATATTAAATTAAAAATATTTTAATTTTATTAATATTTTTATTAAATTTATTTAATAAATTTAGCTTTAATAAAGCTTTTAATTTTATAATAAATTAATTTAAAATATATTAATTTTAATTTAAAATACTTTAAATTATATTTAATAATTAAATAAAATATAAATTAATATTAATTTATTATTATTTATAATAAATAATTAAGGTTATAATAATTAAGGCTATTTAGCTTTATTTTAAATATTTTCTTAATTAATTATTATAATTATTATTTTAAATAATAAATAATATTATTTAAAATAAGAATTATTAATATATAATAATCAGGGATTATTTTATATTATAAAATAAATATAAAATAAATAAAATTATAATTATTTATTCTTAAATAAATAAATAAAACTTATTTTAATTTAAAATAATATATATTAAATTATTAATTAAATTAAATTATTTTTTAAAGAATTTAATTAAAAATAGCTTAATAATTATATATTATTAATAATTAATAATCTTTTAATTAATAACTAAAAAAAACTTTTATTTATATATTTATAATTTTATATATTATTATATAAAATAGTTTAAAGTATTTAATATTATTATATTTTAATATTTTATTATATAATATATTATAATATTTTCTTTTTTATTAAATTTTATTTATTCTTTTTATAATACTTTCTTAATTTATATTTTATTATATTAAATAACTATTTTATCTTTTTTATCTTTAATTAAATAAACTTTTATATATAGTTTATTATAGTATAAGCTATTATACTATCTATATTATAAAGGTAGGTATAGTATATAGTTATACTTAGTTATCCTATAGACTTAGGTTAATCTATTCCGATATATTTTAGGCATTATATTAGCATGGGTCGTAATACACGGTTGTTTCTGTCATGACTGTCCAGGATGTGCCGTCTACTATGAATTTACATTTAACAGTGCTATAACATGCAACTCAACGTGCCCTCCTGAGCAACATGCTGCCTGGTATAAGCCCGAGGTAGGAGCCAGTTTAGGCATGTACGCACACAGGGTACCATCCAGTGCGGATCGCCCCCAAATATATATAGCCAAGATAAGGCTAATAATACGCTACTGATTGATGCATTTTCTAGGCTATCTATAAGGATATCCGTAGGTATAATTAGACAAGGTTGCTTTCACTCCTATTATATAATATTAAGATAATATATATATTAAGATTTATATATAGAATATAATAAATATATTATAAATTTTAACTTTTGAAATAAAAATTTTAATTAAAATATAATATACTATTTAATTAATTAAAGTTAGTTATTATATTTTTATTTAATAATTTTAACTTTTATTTTAAATATTTATATATTATATATTAATATATTATATATATTATAATATAAAACTTTTAATTATAATATTTATTTTTAATTATTATATTTTAATAATTAAATTATTTCTTATAAATTATTATTTATTTAATTAATTAATATTTTTAAAATTTTAAAAATCTATAATTTAAATTTATTAATAATAAATATTAAAATTATATAATTTATATTTAATAAGCTATATTTAATATTCTTAAAACTTTTTTAAGTATTTAATCTTAGTATAATAATTTAATATATAATATATAAAATAAAAATTCTAATTTTAAATATATATATATAATTAATTTATTATATCTTTAATACTATAAAGTTTTTAAAAAATTTATATATTTAAATTAAAAATATACTAAATTATTATTTATTTAAATAATATTATATTAATAAATATATTTTATTTAATATTAAATTAACCCTCAATTAAATATATTTTAAATAATTATAATCTATTATAAGCTTAATTCTAGGTTTTCTAAAAGAAAGTTTATAAAATAAAATTTATATTAACTTTCTAAATTAAAATAAATATAATAAATTATAAGAAATTATTTATTTAATTAATTATAATATAAAGATAGAGTTTAATAGCCTATTTATTATATTAATTTATTTATTATATATATATATATATTATATATTATAATAATAATAATCTTAATATTAAAAATTACTAAAATATATATTATATATTATAAATATATATATTTAAAATATTAAGAATTAATAATTCTTTTTATTTAAAATATATTCTTAAAGATTTATAATTATAATCAGTTATTATATTAAAGTTATATAGCTCCGTTACTTATCTAATAATTTACTTAATTATAATACCTACCCTATACCTTAGTATAGAATAACCCCTGATCGTCACACTAACATAGTTATAACTAATCATACACCAATAGTGTGATCTTTGTTCTTTAGAATAACCGATATATCGCTAGATATACAGTTAGTCTTCGTCGCAGGCAGTTAGACCAGATTATGTACCTTTCGAGAAACGCGATAGTAGGTATGCGATTCACAGGTAAAGTCAGAAAATGAGAGTGGATGAGTGGATGTCTTTGCAGCGAGACATGAAGGAGGTCCTGCGGCGTAAAAGAGCCTACGATAGACGTTAGAAGTATTCTGACATCTAGCGACGGCTGAATATAATATTTCGGCTGACAAACTAGATTGCACATTCGTTGGCCTCGCCATACTTCTGCAGGCACCAATCCTTACATGATTGGCAAGGGAATGGCCGTGCGAGCCCCCATACTACATCTTTCCATCAGCCCATCTCCTGAATTATGACGACTCGCTGGTACTGTAAGGTGAGGAGGCCCAAAGTGTCATGGTCATCTTTACTCGCATGATCAAGCGCGCGATTCAACAAATCAAGAGCTTCGCCAAGAAAACCTTATGGCGGTAAACAAGCCCAAGGATAGATGTTGCTTCGCGTCCGTACTTGCCGATCATGCTGTGCTCACCAACGTCCATTTCCATGACTTGTCGGAGGACTACTTCAGCCTCCTCGTATCGAAATTGGCGATGGTATCCACTGCCCAGCGCTGTGTGCGCGCTCAGTGTATCCCAATGTTGATTACCAACAAGTTCCTCAAGCTCTGTTTGAGCTTCGAGGAGCAGCGCGTTTCCTTGATCATACTTCGAAAAGGAGTGGAAGATCTCGGCGAGGCGGCGCTTGGCATTGGGCCTCAAGTCTGGCCGACTTCGCGGAGCCGGCAGCCGGAGGCATAATTGCATTATTTCCTCGGCTTCCTGTAAGCGTCCAGATTCCTGGAGATAAGCACCTACGTAGAAGATGGCAAGTTTAGAATCGTCCTCTTCGAGCTGACTTTCTTTTATTGCCCTAGCTATGAGCCCTTCGCTAAGTAAGGCATCCACGTGCGGCTGAATGCGTACACTCAACTTCGGCATGTCCTGGCTTGTGCTTTGGTGACGGTATACCGTTTCTAAAGCTTGACCAACTATGACCGAAGCACGCATCATGTGCTGTAATTGGGATTCCGCGTTCCGTCGATCGCGTGCCCAGGAGTGCACCAGAGGATGGATGTAAATCGTACCGGGCTGGGCCCCTCTTTTCGCCAGTGACACAGACATGATCTTGCCAAAAGTAGCCTTTAAAAGCACCTCATTGTGGGAAATCTCCAGCAAGGAGAATTCACCAATGTAAGGGTGGCTTGCAATCGGGCCATACCTGTCCTTAGACTCGACCGCGGTGAAGGGAGCGAAAAGAGACCTTCCCAAATTGTGCTATGGTGCAAGAACCCCAAAAGCGAAAGCAACTCAGCCGCATTCTCATCGATTTTTGTAATCTCTGAAAAGATAGCTCTAGCGTAGCGAAGACAGAGGTACGGCTCGCAAGTGACGTAGTCTGTCCTAGCAGTTGCCGTTTGCTCTTCTCAAGAAGTGGCAGATATTCATCGAGCCTGATTTGAACCTCGCTAATGAATGCTCCCGCTTGTTCAAGAGCCAACGGGAGATATCCTAAAGCCTCAGCGATCAGCTCTGCATCTTCGTAGTCTATTCAACATTAGCATTTCCACATTTTCGATCCAACGTCGGCTAGAATACCAGAAGAAGATGCCATTCGTAGGCGAGAGACGTTCAGCACCATCTCAGTGGCTGCATCCTGGTCGAGACGATCTACTTCCAGTGCCTCCCCAGCTGCGCGGCCTCGGTAAGCCGGCTGGTGATGATAACTCTGCCATGTGGCGTGCGGGGATAAACTGCGAGGCCGATGTACCAACCAGTTCATCCATATTATCAATAATCATGAGCCAGGGTCGACCGTTGGCACCCACAACGGCTCTCAGAAATTGATTGACCAAGTTAGATATCTTGGGCAAGGCCTTCTCGTCCGTTGAGAGTTGCCCTGCTGCGTCCAAATACTCGCCTAGCGGGAGCTTAGCAAGGAGCACTTGCAGAAGCTCTCCGTCGCTGCTCTGCTTCGCAGCATCAAAATAACTCTGGGCAATAGCTCTCAAAGACAGCTGCATGCTTCGCTCATTGTAGCCATCAAGCCAAAGCACATCGGAGTACGTGTCCTGATGAGAAAACGCGTATTTAAGACTCAACTGTGTCTTACCCATTCCACCCAGGCCATACAGGACTAGGGCTCGACCATTCGGTAGCTCTGTCGTTAGATGAGGGCACAGCCTATCGTGCATTTCATTAAGAGTCCAACTCGTCCTACAAAATCCGCAGTCTGCTCCACTGGAGGGACGAAATATATTTTAATCGGAAGCATTTCTTTCATGTTTAAGGATGCGTCTGTCAAGTGTAAGCACGATTGAGGGACAGGTGATCAGTTTACTTAACCTACCTGTGGATGGCTGGTTCTTCGAGTCTGATTGCTTCCAACGACCTGCTATTGCTATCTGCGAATCCGATATCAGCGTTTGAAGATGAGAAGTTATAAGTTTGTAGTCCTCGTCCTGGTTATTTCCGTATCGCACGAGTTCATTATGGTTTTTAGCAAGGGATAAAGATGTTGCTCGTGGGTACCCTGACAGCGTCGCCGAGTATTTTGGTACGATCTGCAATGTCGTAAGTTGGGGACTCTGTCGACGATAAAATAGTGTTTGATACGAACCAGAGTGCTACGTCCCAGAAGCACTGGCGTTTTGTGGCTTTCGTAGCAGAATACCAAGACTAAATCAGAGCTTATCGAATTGAACTGGTCCAGTTGCATACGCAGCCATTCATAATTTGCCCCCAAGTGCCTTATTACAGCAGTGTTAGTGTTCGCGAAGAGCGAACCAATCTTTAGCAGGGCGGTAGCCCAAGAAGCGGCGTTACTACCCGCGTGAGGTGTACCGAAGAAGTAGATGCCATATGTTGAAACTTTGATGCTCTGAAGACCTGATTCACTTAGTCCAGCATGAATCAGAGACTTGAGCAGTGATGGAGTCAATTTCCTTCTTAACTCGAGTTTGTATCAATTTCTGGGCCACTCACACTTTTGACCAAGATTCCACCAAGGCTATGCGTAAGAAAAACAATTGGTCTTTCTTCTGTCTGGATTTGTTCAATCTCAGCAAAATGCGTGGTACGTCGCGCTAATGAGTTGGACGCGAGGGAGCATGATTACATTTGTATTTTTGCGAAATGTGTGGATATTTTCGAGAAACGTAACGGCATGCTCGTAGAGAAACTGTACGGTCAAATGAGACGATCCGTGCGTACGAGCGTTGTAGCCATATGTGAGAATCCGGGCGCTGGGAAAATCCTTGGGCAACAAATCGCGTAACCAATTTACTCCTGATGGTGTGGTCCAAGTCCTTTCTCTATGGCCGTTCAGACCATGCACTGCAATGACGCTACGTTTCTCGTCAACGTTTTTCACAGCATGGAGACAGGGATGATGGAGCTTAACTCGATATTTGACTTGTCTCCAACCGCTAAAATTTTCAGACCAAAGTCCTCTCGTGATCGCTTTAGTTCAGGGAGGGCCGGTTTTCCCAATATTCGGTTTCTCCAGAAGTCCATACCAGATTAGTTAATCATGAGGGCCGAATATTAAACTTTAAAGGGTTACTATGATGGCACTCATGGTATGAAGACTCTAGCGTTAATATATTTCAGCGAGACATTGAGGAGTTACCCTTCACGAGGCTGTGGCTAAGCTCTCTATATATAATAACTGTTACACCGGCGCAAAAATGCACACGCGGTTTGAATGACTGACAAGTTGCGTTGGACACGTCCAAATTGTCACATTAATGTTAAATATGCTTTACGCTAATTAACCCATATAAATACCCTCAAAAGAGGGGTAAAAGTTAGATAATTCAATCAAGCATCATCTCTTTTAGCTGTTCGGTTTAACAAAACTCATTCAACTATGGGGTTCAGTCAATGCAGTTAGATACGTGCTTAGCTCGGTGCTATTGGCCCGGTGCCTTCTGACGTACCTTGGTCAGAGATCGTAGGGCATACCCCGCTGAGCGATTATCCAGGAAGCAAATCCGAAAGTCCAACTTGGGAGCAAGAAGAAAACTCACCCAAATGCTTCGCCACTCACAAGCCGGTGTCCCCGCCGACTACCAGCTGTTTCCCGATCCCAATCTGGAGACTATGATGGAGGGACTGCTCAAGAGATAGCATTTTGCCCTGGCGGATAATGGGCCATTCGTGCTGTTCATGACACCATCCAAGCAGGGAGATGTAATTGTCTGTTTGGAAAGTGGCTAAGGGCCTATAGTTCTGCCGCTCGTAGAGCATAGCGGACCGCAGAAGAGGTACCAGTTTGTATCTGTGGCGTATGTCCACGGGCTCATGGACACACAAGCATTCACAAGCAGCGCACTGCGTGATAAGCTTGGGCTAATTGAGGAAGAATTTCACCTAGTGTGATTGGTGGACAGGAGAAGCATCCTCAATTCCTTTAAAGTTTGATTCTCTTCGTCTATACGATACGACTGACGCTGTACTTCAGATTGTGCAGAATTTCTTCGAGCAATGAATACCATAATCGAAAGTCGTCGTATCCTGGAAGTAATAGACGCCTCCCAGCTCAAAGTCAGAAACAAACCAACATAACAGGCCGATGAAGATTTCTCAACCCGTGTTTACAGAACGGTAATGTAATGTAATAGCATTAAAAGAACAGTCCTGAAAAACTAACACCAACATTGCCTTGCCGCAGGCCAACATACTTGAACTAGATATATCATAATAGTGGCTTCTCACGCTGGAGGATGAGAATGCTCTTACAAATCCCATGATCCCTCCTAGGTAAAGGTAGAAAAACCAAGTAGGCAGTGGGGAGCCACAAGTAGCCCGGAACAACTGGTGGTTCGTGATAACGTCCTTGGCACAAGGCAACTTGTCTGAGCTAGATGATAACGTCTAAGAATGGCACTTACGCAGCTGTTAAACCGACGGCAAAATAAGGAGATCCCTGGGTTTCCTTAAAGCGAGGGTCGAATCCGGGAACCGGGCTTCGGACTTTATAACGGAATATTGTATTAAAGAGACTAATATTGGATAGAATAGATTTTTTAAATCAACCAACTGGTTCACAGGTGCTGCTACACCGGCGTGATGTTCCCATCGAGGCTAATAGTCCCCCAATATAGGGATCAAAGCATAAAATCAATTGAAGTTCCGACGTAAAGAAAAGAGGAGCGGATGTTGGCTAATACCCCACATTATCCCCTTGACTGCGCTAAGGTGAGAAGCTTGTCGATTTCGTAGCAAATTATGAATAATCCGTATATATACCTTTGAGAAGCTGGAAAAAAACAGTAAGTGGCCTATTCTTAAAGTATCGATACGAAGCATGCATTTCTAATTGGCTAGCTACCTGTAATCTACTCGCTTCTCACCTTCGCGTAGTCAAGAGGATACGAGGGATACGAGCCGTTCCCCGCTTTCCTATGTTTAACTCATCTTGTATATAACTTGACTATTTTCTGCGTTATCTATACGAGAGTATAATATGTTCGTAATTTAGAAATTTTATCCCTAGCTAACTGCTATATATTCCCTAGCTAAAAGCCCCATCCTAGCCTAGAACCATGGAGGCGTTTAAGGGGCCGTCACCTCATCGCCCTCTCTCGCTATCTGATACTTCAGAGATCCGCCTAGTGAAGCTATGGCCTGGGAGATTCGACGGCCAAGTCCAATGCAAGCTTGAACATGTTTCCCTGAAGAGCAAACCCAAATTCATTGCTCTCTCCTATACATGGGGTAATCCAGCAACGACATCAACGATTATCCTTGATGGGGTAGAATATCAAGTTACTAAGAACCTGCACCGCTTCCTTCAGCATATGCAATCACTCCTCTGGTCTCTTGCAAAATCATCTCGGGTAGGCACCATGCCGGTATCTCCAAACGACCAGGCCGCTTTGCAAAATTTCTTAACAAATTGTCCCTATTGGGAATTGAACAAGGCCGAAACCGCCTGCGAATCCAACGCTTCATGTCTGGATGATGCTGAGGCATACGCCATATATTTTTGGATAGACGCAATCTGCATTAACCAGCTAGATATTGCAGAAAGGAGCCAACAAGTCAAAGAAATGAAGAACATATACAGGGCAGCCTCACATACTTATGTCTGGCTGGAGGAGCATAACTCCAGAATACCATCGCACGAGATAGAAGACGCTTTTGGCTTGATGACTGAGCTTCTGGAAGGGTTAGGCATGGAGATAACAGGTCTCAACTGGGAAGAGCTTGGTAATGAGTTTATGAGCAACGCCGACTTCATCGAAGCTGAGCACCAAAGGGCCATCAAATACTTGACTAAAAAGAGATTCGACAAAGAATTGCAGCATTTCAAACAATGTCAGAGCTACTCAGAGCATCATGGTTCACAAGGGCTTGGATCGTTCAAGAATTCGTCCTTTCTAGATGTTTAGTGACTGCTTGGTATGGGTTTCATCACATTCCCTTGAGCACTTTGTGCCTAGTATCCGGCGTATGCTGCGCACAGCTTTTACCCATTTATGAAGCTCTCGTCTCTATGAGCAACCCATCGCTGAGAACGTTTCACACGGGACCTGAAGCACTATTGATGATAAGAGCCTGGCATAGTGATTTGGAACATGAGAGTTGCAGCACATCAGGCGACACTTCAGTCTCAGTGTTCGCAACCCGATGGTTGGGGCTTTTGAGACTCATCGGTCCTCAATTCAAAGCAACCGATCCACGCGATATTGCTTATGCGTTGTTGGGTCTCGTCCCTGGTGAAATACCCCAGGATATCCAACCCAACTACATGCTACTACCGGCGCAGGTTTATCGTCAATGTGCAGTATTTCTACTTCGGCATACTAACGATGGTCTCGGCCACCTATTGTTTGCGGAGAGGTCCCTCAGAAACATGCCATCTTGGGTTCCTGACTGGACATCGTTCATCAAGTTATCAGAAAGATTTGACGGACCCAAAGTTTCTGCGTACGCAGAGCTATCCGCAAATGATGATAAATTGTTTGTCAAGGGGTGCGCCTGAGCGAGGTGAGAGCGGTGTTGAATTACCAGATGCTACAGCCCGATGAAATCGATACGGAAATGAGCTTGCATGAACTGACTCCTACTCTTGGCATGGCTCTGCGCGAATTGGAACAGAAATGCTGGTCAAAGCTCAAAACAATCTGTCCGCAGCTATCCTTTTCAGAATTCAGATGGCGTTGGGAGGTTGTTTGGTCTTTGCAGTCTGCCAGTGTCTCGGCTTACAACGTACTCACTGGACGAAAGAGACCGGAGAGGCAAGAGCGCGAACTTACACTACAAAGCAGCGGCTTGTGGCAAACATATTTGTATATAAGCCGATATGAACGATTCGGAATTCCTATATTCGATGATGGACATTTTCGAACCAAGTATAGGCCTGAGAAACCCGTGGTGGGCGAGTTGATATACTCGATCAAAGGTGTTCCGAGATTTTTTTTCTTAGGCGAGCAGATAACCAAGATGGCTACACCTTCCTTGGTCCATGTTGGTTCTCTTCTTTTGCTTCTCCTGATGAAGCGTGGTATAAGAAGCAACCTTTGGAGAATATTACTTTACTGTAAGACCGATCGCAAGGCGATGTGCAGATTAATCAAGTCACCCGAGGATCTCGTAGGTATACTTCATCAAGCCCTTAAGATGGAATAAGAATTGACGGTAGGAATTTTAAGATCACAAATCTAATAAATTACGAATACATCCACATGGCCTCGGTTATATAGTTAATGGATATGATATAGAGGATTGTGAAGCTAGTATATAGTTTTTCTAGCCTAAGAGGGGTTCACAAGTAATATAGAGAGACTTAAGCTAGGTAAAAGGTTAATAAGACTATTATATTAAAGGTATTATAGTAGGAACCCTGAGTAATTATAGAATAAGGATTATATATATAAACTTTATAATTTAATTAATAAATAGGGCTTTTATTTATTAGAGTATAAATCTAGGCTTATATTAAAAAGAAAATATTATAATTTATATTATTATATATTATATTTTATATTAAAATACTATTTAAAATATCTTAAAATAAATTAATTTAATATTTATAAAATAATTAAAAATTATATATTTTATTCTTTATTAAATTATAAATAATATAAAAATTTATATTATAAAAAACTTTATAAAAAAAAATTTTATATATAATAAAAAATTAAATAAATATATATTATAAAATAATAAAATAAAAATATAAAATAAATTTATATATAATATTAAATTAATAAATAATAATAAAAAAATAATATATAAGAATATTTAATATAATTAATATTATAATATAATAAATTAAAATAAATTTTAAAAATATAAATTAAAATAAATAATTAATAAAAATAAAAATAATAAATAATATTTTTTTAAATTAATATTAAAAAAAATATTAATATATAAATAAAAGTTTTTTTAATTATTAATTAAAAAATTATTTATTATTAATAATATATAATTATTAAATTATTTTTAATTTAAATTTTAAAAAAAATTTATTTAATTAATAATAAAATATTATTATAGTAATTACTATATAGAAGAGTTAGGTAGAAGTAGCATAAAATATATTCCTAGGTAGCTATATTTATATTATAAGACTAAAGCTTATAGGCTTAGGGCTTTACCTATAAGTCTCTAGCTAACTCTAGCGGATTATTAATATTATATAATCTACTCTATAGGTTACTTATCTTATACTATAGGGTAAGCTATTTAAACTTTATAATAATTATCCTCTCCTTTTTCTATAGATATCTATACCTATAAATAGCCTTAATTCTATAATATCCTATTAAAATAATATTATATTATTAGTGTATTGCTTATAATATAGTTTTAATTTATATAGCTTAGTTTTATTTTAAAAGTTTTAGCTCTAAATCCTATTGCCTAGGTACCTTATTATTATATTACTCTTAAATCGCTATTATATTATAGATATTTTGCTTATACTCCTTAGGCTTTTTAGCTAATAATAAATTTTATAGCCTTAGGGTATTATTAAATAAATAATTTATTTAATCTTTATAATTATAGCCTTTATTATTAGCTAGTAGTATTATTTTATAATTATAAATTATTATTATTATATTTATATATATCTCTTCTTTTTTTATTTATACTTTGCTTTTTCTTTTTTCCTCTTTAGCCTTTTAATATCTTATTTTCTGCTTACTCTCTTATAATATAGATTTTTATTTTTAAATATTATATCTTACCCTCCTATTGCTATATACTTATCTATTTACTATTATAAATACTATTAGTAAATAGTTAGAGTTAGCTTTATTAGAGGGTTAGAGTATAGATAAGTATACTTATTTTAAGGAGTTATAGTATTCTATAATACTATATAATTATATTTATTTTACCTTTAGGGTATTATAAAGTCCTAGCTGCCTCTGTTCTAAGAGCTTCCTGCTTTTATTTATTTATAATATTTATTCGCTATTGGATATTCTATTATATTACCCTCCCCTTAGTTAATATTTCTTAAGTAATTCTATAGTATCTAGAAGGGTAAGCTTTTATTCTTTATTAAGGAGATAATTATACTGAATAATTAGAGAAGGAGGATAATAATAATATTATTATTACCCTTATTATATATTTATAAAACCTTTATATTATACTCCTAGGTTATTTCTTTATTGCTGCCTACCCTGGATTTTATATATATTATTTATAAATATATATTATTAAATAAAAAAAAAGTACCCTATTATTATCCTATAAATTAAGTATATCCTTATTAAATTAATTACTAAATTAACTTATTATACTTAATATATTAAATATAATAATTTATATTTTCTTATAAATTACTCTATTTTAGCTAAGAATACTTTTTATTAATAATTTACTAGCCCTAGGCTAGTTTAGAGGCTAATCTACTTTTTTTATATAATAATATAAGGCTATTATTATTCTTTTTACCCTTATTATCCTTAACCTTAATTATAATATAAAGGAGAAGGATAATCCTTAGATTATTATTATATTATTAAATAGTATATATAAATATATTATTATTATTATTATTAAGCTTATTAATATTTTTATTATATTAAATTCGATTTATAAGAGTAAGTATAAGATTATTAACCCTAAGAAATAGATTAAAATAAATATTAAAAATAATATTATCCTAAGTATTCTTTAGTATTTAATTAATAATTCTTAGATAGCTTATATTATTTACTATAAGTTTATTACCTAAAAGGGCTATATACTTATTTTTATATATCCCTGCCCCTACCTTATTAATATAAAAAGCCTTTAGGCCTAGAAAAAACTAATAGCTTTTAGTATTAATATTAATAAAGCTAAGAAGATAGTATAGTAATTTGCTTATTAAGAGTTTATTAATATTATAGATATTATTTTATACTTTAAGTTCCTTAACTATATTTATTAGGTTTATATTAAGCTAAAGAAGTTTAAGCCTTACTGCTTTTATAAAGTAGATTAATACCCTTATTTTATTTAATATCTCCTTATCCTTATAGGATCCTTCTATTTTTTATTTTAGTATATTTTTTTTTTTAATAGATAGTATATCCCTATAAAAAAGATATTATTTATTTTTAATTTTAATAAAGAGTCGCTATATCTATAGGTATTAGTTTAAGGGAAAATAGTTTTTATTAGATTTTTAGCCTATATAGAGTTTATAATTTTAAATATTTAATAAAGAATCGTTATTAAAATAATTAAAATTAAATTTAATTTTATATAATTTTTTAGATTATTTATATTTATATTATATTTATATTATATAATTATTTAGCTTTTTTATTAACTTTATTTATATATTCTTTTACTTTCCTTTTATTAATAATTTATTATATTTAATAATAAATTAAGGTATTAATAAGGTATTAATAGGAATCTATTTATTATATTCTAATAGCTAGCCTTTTTATTTTATTAGATAATAAATTTCTTCCTTTAAGAAGGTTTTATTTTTAAGATCCTTTATTTCTTATTTATTTTTATCCTCTTCTAAGTCCAGTATTAATAAGGCTTTATCTTAAGGCTAATTTCCTGCCTATCTATAGTTTTAATAAGTTAATATAAAAAATATTATAAATATAGTTATATTTTTAGGTAATATAAGGTAAGCTATTTATATTCTTAAGTAATTTAGGATTTAAAATAATTTAATATAGTATAATATTAATTTATATTTTTTTATTTAAGCCTTAGGTTCTTTATTGATAGTATTATTAAATTATTTTACTTTAAGGTTAATAATTAATACTTAAGGTTATAGTATTTTATTACCTTTTTATTAACCTCTTATTAATAGCTTTTTAATTTCTATTATATAATAAGGAGTTTAATAATCCTATACTTTATACTTAGGTTTTTTAATAGTTATTATTAATTATCTTTTATATTTATAATAAAAGGCTATAGCTTATTAATACTTTATTTAGGAGATTTTTATAGCTATATTTATTATATTATTATATATAAATTCTATAATCTAGAGTAATTATAGTTAATTATTTTAAGATTTATTAATAAAGTATTTTAGATAATATTCTAAGGTTTAATTTATCCTTTCTATTTAGCTATCTATTTAAGAATAAAATATAATTAATAATCTATATTTAATTTATATTTAATAGTATAATTCTACCTAAAATTAGTTAATAAATAAAATATTTTTATCTAAGATAATTCCTTTTAAAGTATTAAAGTATAGCTTAATTTTATAATAGAATAACTCTATAAATTCTATTATATTAATATTTATATTTATTAAAAGGAAAAGGGAGTATTTAATATATTAATCTATTATTATTAAAATTATATTAACTTTTTATTTATTCTATTTAAATATAGATAATTCTATAATAAAATTTATTAAGATTTCTTATTATAGTCTCTTAGATATAAATAATAATATAAGGACCCTATAGGGTTAGTACCTTCTTATTATTACTCTTTAATAGACTATATAGAAGTCTATCTAATTAGTAATATCCTTAAAGATTCCTTTTTAATAGAATTTTTATTAAATTAACTCTATAATATAGATATATTTAAAATATCCTATTAATATATTATTATAGAATAGCTATAGTAACTTTTATTTAATATTAGGTTTAGTTAATATATAGATTCAGCCCTTATATTTAATAAGCTTAAATTAGTTTATTAATTAAGGAGAAGGTTTTTACCCTAGCCTTATTTATATATTACCTACTTAAATCCTTTAAATCTCTATATCTCTATCCTAAATACCCTTAATTAATTTAATTAAATTTAAACTTAAATTTAAATTAAAAACTATTTCTTAATAAAGGGCTTTTAATACCTTTTATTATAGAAGCTATTATTTATAATTAATATACCTCTCCTAAAAGGCTATTTCCTATTTTAATCTTAATAGCTTCTTATTATTGGTTTAATCTTAATAAGCCTTAAACTTTATTACTCTAAGTAATAATATTTTACTTAGCTTAATCTCTTTTCTTATTTAAGGCTCTTTTACCTATAATAGCCTATAATTTAATTATTAATAATCTTTTTATTCTATAAATCCTATTTATATTTCTTCTATAAAAACTCTTTATATTTACTCTATTTTATTTTATAGCCTTAATAGTAAGTCTTTAGTAGGTAATATTTTATTTATATAATCTAGCCTTCTTAATAGCTTATTAGCTAGGTTTAACTTTCCTATATAGTATTTAATAATAAAATTATAAAATATAAGGAATATATACTATCTTGCTTATTTATTATTAAGTTTTAATTATATTATAAATTATTATAGGTTTTAATAATTTAATTAAACTTTTATTAAAGATACTATTCCTTTAAGATAATATTGTTAATATTTAAATAATTTTATAATTATTATAAGCTCTTAATTAGGAGTTTTATAATTAAGCTTAAGCCCTTTAAACTTCCTTAATTAAAAAGTAATTAAATAATAAATCCCTTTATTATTAGGCTAGGATAATATCCTTATTATAGTAAACTTTAAGGTATTAATCTTAAGCCTTATTGCCTATAAAGTATTAAAGTACTATAATAATAATACTTCTTAGAATATATTAATAAATTAATAAAATACTATTTTTTTTCTATATTTAATATTAAAATACTGGGTTTCTTTCTATTTTTATTATCCTTAAATAAGGAATATAAGGATACTATAATATTAATATATCTCTATATAAATCTCTAGTAAAAATTATAAAACCCTAAGAATATTTAAATCTTATAGTAGCTTATAGATTCTTTTTAATCTTAGATTATATTTATTTAATTAAGGTTTATTATTATTCTCTTACTTAAGAGAACAAAGCCTAGAAATTTAATTTAATCTTAATAAAAAGAGTATTTCTTAGGTTTTATAAAAGCTTAGCTTTTTAAGTTACTCTAAGACTTCCTTAATATAGATAGTATATATTTCTTAATCCTTAAAGAAAATAAATATATTATTAAGGTAAGCTATATAGATAATATTAAATAGCTTATTAAGCGCTTAATATATATATATTTAGAAGGTTATAAATATATTTATAAGTCTAAAAAGTATTATTAGGTATTTATAGTAGCTATATTAAATATAAAATATTATTTTTTATTTATAGCCTTCTATAATTTAAATATAATAATAAGTATCCTTAATATTAATCTTTATAAATTAATTATAGCCTTAAATATAATTAAGAATCTTTATAATTAAGGGTAATAGATAGTAATTCTTTTATATAATATTATTAAGGCTATAGTAGTCTATATATAGGTATAGATTATTATTCTTTTTAATATAAAGAGGATAAATACCCTTATAAAGCTCTTAAAGGGATAAATAAAGCCCTTAGTTAATTATTTATTTAAATATTCCTATAATTTTTATAGTTTATTTTAGGATAGGAGGTATATTAATCTATAAGGTAGCTTCTTTCTTTCTTATAGATTAATAATATAATCTATTGCTTTATATCTAGGTAGGATACCTATATTTTTAAGGGTAAATATATTCCTATATACTTTAAATTCTAGAGATAAAATAGGATACCCTTTAGTAGATTCCTCTTTATTTAATAAAAGTAAATATAATTCCTTTTAAGCTTAAATTATATAAACTATTGCCTTTCTCTATATAGAGTAATAAAAATGCTTAGGTTTCTTTAGCTTAATACTTACCTTTATATACTTAAATTACTAGATTTAATTCTAAGGGCTAAGGTAAATCCAATACTTAGTTAAGGTAGTTATTAAGAATAGTATTAAGGTTCCCTATAGTCTTAGGTCTTTATTAATATCTATATATAAATATTTAATTTCTTTAATTCTACCTCTACTATCTATAAGGGTTATAAATACTTACTAAATACTATATATATAAATAAAGGAATTATCTATATTAGCTAACCCTAGGAGAATAATAATTAATTATTTAAGTCTTTACTTTCTTATAAATTCTTTATTAATAATATCCACTTTAATATAGCTATTAAAGTCTATTTATATTATTATATTAATATAGCCTTTAATTTAAATTAAGGTATATATATAAAGCAAAATCTTAAGAATTAATCCTAAGGTTAAAAGTAAAATTATTTCCTTAGCCACTGGCTATTTCCTTAATACCCTTATAGTATCTTACCCTTAATTTATTTAATAATTATTTTATAATCTTAGGCTATATAGCCTTTCCTTTAATAATAAAAATATTAAATTTTATTTAAATTATTTATTCTTTAGGATTAAGGTATAGAATTATTTCCTTGGTTCTATATTAAGGCTAAGAAGTATAAATAAGAATTAAATAATTTATTTATACTTTATTAAGGAAACTTAGGTATAGATTCTTATTCTTTCTTTATTTTAATAAGTTATTTTTATTTTTAAAGTTTTATTATTTCTTAATATTATTAAGCTAGATTTATAATTTTTTTTAAATCTTTAGTATTTTAATATTAATAAAGGCTAGTTAGTCTTTAAGGTCCCTCCTTAATTTAATATAGAAGAAATAAGCCTTTTATTTTTTATTGCTTCTAAGACTATATTTCTTTAATAAATTAAGGTAAATATAGAAATTCTATAAGGATTAATCTTCCCTCTATTTAATATTTTCTAATTATTAAATAATATAGATTTTATAGTTTAAGGAGTCTTAGATTAATATAATAATCTATTCCTTAAACTTATCTTAGTTATTTTAGGCTTTTATCTTCTGATTCTTTAGTTATTTATTTAAATATTAACTCTACCTTACTCTATAGTTATAGTCTATATAATTAAGTATAAGAAGAATTTTCTTATAATCCTTTTATATTACTGCCTAGCTCCTAGAAAGTATATTCTAAATCCTTAAGCTAGTTATTATACTTCCTAAGGATAATAATATATTCTAATTAGGAGATATTCTTAATTTTAATCTTATTATTATTATTATTAATTAATAAGATTAAAGTATACTGCTACCTTAGTATAGGTTTAATTATTAAATATTTATTTCCTAGGCTTAATTCTTATAATAAAGCAGCCTCCCTTTTTAAAGGTTTTTAGGGCCTTTAATTATATAATATACTATTAAATTATTAATATAAGTTCCTATATTTAAATAATAGCTAGGATAAGCATATTATCCATAGCTAGCTTATTGAGTATATATATCGAGGGGTTAGGTATATTTTTAACTGAAGGTATAGTTTCTATTAATTTATTATTATTAGTGCTTTAGTTGTATCTTAGTGCTATTATCTCTGGGTAATGGAGGGTAGAAGCTTTAGAATTATTATAGTAATTATTATATAGGAGAGTTAGGTAAAGGTAGTATAAAATATATTCCTAGATAGCTATACCTATATTATAAGACTAAAGCTTATAGGCTCAGGGCTTCGCCTATAAGTCTCTAGCTAACTTTAGTGGATTATTAATATTATATAACCTGCTCTGCAGGTTACTTACCCTATACTATAGGGTAAGCTATCTAAACTTTATAATAAATATATATTATTTTAAATTAAAATAAATTATATTATTTATTTAAAAATAATAATATTAATTTTATTTATTTTATATTTATTTTATAATATAAAATAATTTTTATTTATTATATTATTAATTATAAATAAATTTTTAATAAAAAAATAAAAAAATTTTAAAAAGATTTATATATATATATATATAAATAAATAATTAAAAAGAATTTTTTAAAATATATAATTAATAAAATTAAATAATTAAAATATTATTATAATTAAATAAATAAATATAATATAATAATAAAATTAAGTTTTTTTAAAGATTAATTTATAATATATTAATTTTAATAATAAGTTTATAAAAATTATATTAATATATAAAATAAATTAATATAAAATATAAAATAATATAAAATAATTATAAAATAAAATTATTATAAAAAATCTTTATAAAATAATAATTATTATAAATTATTTAATTATTATTATATAATAATCTATAAAATTTATTTATTTATTATAAATAAATAAATCTCTTAAATATATAAATAGGAGTTTTTTATTATTAAAAATAAAATCTATTAATTATTAATAATATATAATTCTTAAATTATCTTTAATTTAAATTATTAAAAATAATTTATTTAATTAATAATAATTATATAATTATTACTTTAAAATAATAATAAACTCTATTTCTTATCTAAGAATCATAACCTAATCTTACCTACCCTATACCCTTATATAGTATAGAATAACCTAGATTATTATAATATATTAAAATACTAAATAATCAGGCATTAAGAACTCCGATCTTATTTAACACCCCTTATGCCCTTAGCGCGGAATGAAGACTTTTCCGGATCCGAACTGTGTGGAGAATATAATCGGAGGCATCGGCCCGATAATGTACCATGTTCACTCAGATGAAATCCTCTACTCCGACTGGATGGGCTTTGACTCCAGCCAATAATCAGCCTCTGTATTAGGTGCTGTGTCTGAGCAATATGCAGTATATTCAATGTTTATACCAGCTCCGGTGTGCTTATGAGATCCGGTAGCATGCATTGGCAGGCTAAACGATCTAGCAGAGTCCTTTCCGCAATGCAAAGCTAGTGCTATGCGAACTCGATTAGCATGAGCATCGTCAAAACCATGGAAAGCAGACATGATGTAGTTATGGTAGGCGCCGGTATGTATCCTCTTTCACACAGTTGTGCTAGTCACTAATTTTCAAAAACCTATAGGATGGTACGGACTAGCTGCGGCAAGAACCTATCGCCGTTTGGCCCCAAACGTCAACCTCCTCATTCTGGACTCAAATTCTACGTTGGGCTGTGTCTGGTGCGACAGAGAGGCTCTATCCTGGACTGGTTGCTCAATCACGACTTGAGGTAAGCTTAACCTCATCACCCTGCACAGGTTGATGCAAGACTATGCAATTTAATATACTCGGGTATAGTTGTTTGTTTTAAATCTAGAAGGATAATTGGAAATCCGTGCTACAACTCAACAAGCCCACCCTCCGTCAAGTGGGATGACGACGCCATTAACAAAGCTGCTGGCTGGGCTTAGTAAGTAAGCCACTAACTGGGCAGCTTCTTCCGGATCCCCACGACGGACTAATGCCCCAGGGTCAGTAGCACCGAATAGATTTGTTGTGCCCATGTATTGTTCTATCTCGCTCAACATCAGGGTGGCAATGATGCCTCTGTAAGCCAACGACAGTGTCAGTAATAGAATCCTTTCTCTTAAGGCAAGTAGATTTTCACTTACGGTGCAATGGCATTGACTCTAATTGCTCTCTTGCCCTCTTCCTTGGCTACAGTGCGTGTGAGTCCTACTATACCGTGCTTCGCTGCCACATAGGCCCTGTTTCCGGCAACCCCATGATGCCCGCAATGCTTGCAACATTGACAAGAGAGCCACCATCCCGCCCTCCGTGGCCTATCTTCATGTGCGGAAGTTCCGCCTTCAGGCTGTTGAAAGTGCTCCGGAGATTGCTATCCATGACGAGATTGAATTCAGCCTCGGACATGTTTCGGACCGTACCTTTATCTTGGCAAATACTCGGGCCCACAATGCCGGCCAGATTTGCTGCACCCCAGACCGGCTCGCCGAAATGGGCAACTGTCTCGGACATCCAGTTGACGCACGCTTGGGCCGATCGCAAATCAACGATGGAAGTAAGAATATGCGACGCGTTCCGGTTCTGTCCAACGAGCTCCGACTTGAGTGAATTCAGTTTTCCCGGTTAATGTCGGCCAGGAGAGCAACGCACCACTCCGAGCCAGAAGGGTGGCAGTAGCGCGCCCAATGCCCGACGCCGCGCCGGTTATGACAACAAGTTTTCCTCTGAGTAGTGACGCAGACATAGTTGGAAAAAGATTACTCCGATTGACCTTAGTCCTCAATTGTAGTCTTGGCGGGCAACTGCGTCCGTACGTGGTACTGCTATATACGAGAGACTGCATGTAGTCGGCCCGAACCCTCCCCGTTGCTCTTTCGCTACAACAGGGTAAGGTTACTCAGGTTGTTGGGAGCGATGTTTCTAATACTGATAGGAGTTAGGAACTGCACATGAAGGCTTCGGCTTATTACTGTGTTGCCGCCTTGAGCCTAGCCATTTAAATAATCCTTTGCACATCTTTTAATAACTCATGTTTTGTTACCAATGAGTGGGATTCAAGGAAAATGTCCAAAGAACTCACTGGTTTTCCGAGCCTCCAGGCTGCCGTCATCTCAAAGCTGACTATAGGCGAGGCTAGTCCTCTTGGTACGTCGACCTGGGAAACTGATTGTTGTCAGGCTATTTTCTGACACATCAGCCGTAGGAACGCTTCACAATGGCTCTAAGATGATCCATTTCGTAAGTGACCTCAATGTTTGGTGTCGAGACGTACACTGACTGCCCCGTAAGGTTACTCCAACAGGCACTATTGAAAGTGTCCCAGGTTTTGAGCCAGCCTTCAAAGCCACCGTACACTTCGGAGCCGACTGGCTCTCATTTGATCCTGATGGTCAATATGCAAGAATCGATCTCAGAGCTGTTGCGAGGTAAGCAACCAGCTTTGTGTAACATATTGTCTCACCGATGCAGTAGTTAATTCAAGCCAACGAATAGAACGGATCAAGGTCATCCACTTGACTTTAGATATCACGGAATCATTGCTCTTTCAAGTGATGCCAGAAAGATTTTTGAAGGGGCTCCTGATGCTAAAACCATCCCTTTGGTTGCGCAAGTGAGTCGTGCAGTGTCTCCAATTACTATGAGACTCGATAGTTAACCTACTATTCCTCCTAGCTGGATCCGTCAACTTTCTGGTTGCCGATCCTTCACTGAAACTACTTGAGAATAGCATGTTTGCTACCAATGCACGTATAATCGTCCATGAAGCTGGGCTCACCGTGGAAACTAGAATGTCACTTGTGGTAGCCTCTACAGACATGGATTGATGGAACGCTTAGATGTATAGAACTTGAATACATGAAATAACAAGTTAGCACTTACATAGATATTCAAATATTTATGATGAGTATTTCAACTCAGGCCAAAGAATCCCAACACGCCACGAAGATTTCAATTTAACGTGTGTTTGCGATGCGATACTAGTGTTTACTTTGTTCCACCAACGAATGACGTGTATTCAACTAGTAGAGAAAGGATCAACTCCATTTCCAAGCAATTTTCGCAGGAGCCATAGTTGGCTGTTCGCCATAATTCAACTTCGGCGCATCCTTGACAAAACGACCGAGCTTGTCTGCTATAAGTCGATCAGGTAGGTAAGGGCTTATCCATACTGCCACAAACCTCCAAGCCCATGTATTCCAAGCTTGAAGCCTGGTAACGGCACTAGACAAACTGTGGGCTTTGGTTGAGCGAGGGATGCATTCGCCTTGATATGATGAGAAAACATCTTCGAGTTCCCTCTGACTTGGTTTTGTGCCTTTTTGGCCGCTAATAAGAATTGCAGTTTATTACAAAGTACCACAACCGACTCCATGGTACAATTGCCACCAAGACCAATATTTGGTGTTACCTTGACATAATTGAATTAGTTCTTGTCGTCGCAGAAGGAAATTGAAGTATTTGCAAACCTTGTGAACTGCATCCCCAGCGAGAGCAATTCTCCCGTGATACCAGCGGTTCAATGTGCCTTCTTCGATCGGTATAAGAACCGCGCGCTCACGCTTGTTCCACAAATCCTCAAATAAAACCCCTTCACCTACGGGGTAGTCCGCGACGCTAGCAGCCAAAGCCCCAGCTTCCTCCTCCGTATAGAACCTTCTTTGTTCCAAGCAATTCAATGGGTGATCGATGCGGAAGAAGAAGAACCAAAACGTACGATCTGGCTGCGTCAAGCCGAGAAATGAGTGCTGCCTGTTATGTACTACTGTCATGTTACACTCCCCAAGTCCTGAGGTGGCAGGACCGACGCCCACTAAACATTTCCATTGTACTATCATGGCTGCGCTAACGTTGGCCACAGAAATAGAATATAAGGAATCGTGGAAACTCACATGTTTTCTCTTGGGCTGTATTGTAACCAGTTCTCTCAAGATCAATCTGCTGCCACATCACCTTGCGTGTCAGACTGTGAACCCCGTCACAACCTAAGATCATGTCTCCAAACACTGAAGAGCCATCCTCAAGAACTACCTTCATTCCTTCTGTAGTATGGTATATGGTCTTGACGTGTCTACTAGTAAGTATTGAGGACTTATCCTGCAAACTCTCATATAGAATTCTCAAAAACTTGCGTCGTTCGAGTAGGAGAATGTCTTCGCCGTGGCTGTGATTTGACAGTTAGCTGAAAAACGAACTAGGGATTTCAGTTAGTTAATTACTTTTCTTTGAAATAACCAAAGAATCCACTGTCCGAAATGACCTTGCCGTCCGGTAACCGAGTGATCCATCTCAGGCAAGGCACACAAGCAGCTTTTGTGGCGGATAAACAACCGAGTTGTTGTAATATTCGGGCTCCATGAGGATAGATGGCGATGCTAGCTCCTTCAGCAGGGTCGATCTCGTCACGGCGTTCGAGAACTACATGGTCGATTCCTGCCTTCTGCAAGCAGTGTGACGCCGTGAGACCGGCAATTCCCCGCCCACAATGATGACTCGGAAGGAACAAGAGCTTGTATGTGTGTCCATTCGTACGGAGGGATTATATTAGAACCTACAGAACTCAGGAATTTGGTTGAGTAGGCGGTGGCACTAGAGATTCACGACTCTAATATGATGTCGACCCTGTACGTCACTACTTGGTCATATCTCAAGATCATGTGATTCTTGTCCGTGCATAGTCTGGAAACCCTTTCGAGGAGTTCGGGCCGGAAGATGGGGCTGCTGGAACATGTTTCATGCCGGACCGACTCCGCCGTGAGCACATGCGACTATAATAGAATTACACCTGCTCACAAAATTGGGCTAAGAAATTATCGCGTAACATGAATAATATGTCGGCACCTCATAAGAATCTATTTCAAAGATCAATAAACCTCCAAATCCGCCAATGACTTCTATCGACTCCTTATATGAGTCAGACGACTATCTTCTTAGTCGAGATTACTTGGCTTCGGCCAGGTGCGTGGTTACCGTAGTCCCCAGCGTGATAGAGTCTGATCATAGCAGGCTTAATCTTATGCACGCAAGTCACGGACGGTATAATATTCAGATTCAAATACTAATCTAATATCAGTATTTATGGGTTCAAGAGGTCGGCTTTCACATTCACCCTTCTGTCCCTGCTTTGCAGCCGGGTATGACAGTGGCAGATGTTGCTGGAGGAACCGGGTGAGTGATGTAGCATGTAATTACAATATCGATAGATAACTAACGACTGCTTTGAACTAGTATCTGGGCGATGGATCTCGCACTCAAGCACCCTGATGTGACTTTCTATTGTTTTGATATCAATCTCGCACAAGCGCCGCATCCCAACTGGTTGCCACCAAACATGAAACTAGGTATCATGGACGTTTTGAAACCTCCTCATGATCAATGGCGAGGAATTTTCGAGTAAGTGATTGTCATTTTTCATGAATCCAATATCTAACTTACTAATCTAGCTTCGTACATACACGCCTCTTAATGTGTGTGGTGCAGGAAGATCCCCAACCAGTCGTGGACAATCTCATCAGTCTCTTAAGTAAGTATTTTCTTAACCTTTTATGAAACATGTTTACAGGATAGCTGACTGCCTGAAGAGCCCGGCTGTTACCTCCAATGGGGTGAATTAGATCACCCCAGCCATCGCTTTGATAAAGCTCGAGAGGATTATTCAACCACCTTTTTGGAGCAGGCAGGGAACTACCCTGCGTCATTAAGAGCCAGTGACAAGCGCCGGGATCCCATGTCAGTCACTTATCCAAAGAACCTTTAAAAATGAATATTCACCAAGTAATGCAGATGGGCTAGTACGCTAGCGGAGAACTTTCTGAGGGGACAGTTACGCCTTCTTGCCAACGACTCTAAATACCGAGATCCACATCGATTGGGTTACTACTGTGACACTGCCTTCATGACATGGGAGGAATGGAGAAGCAAGATGCCAGTAGGGCAGGCCGAAACATATTCTCAAATACTGAATGAAGCGAAGAAAGAAATACAGAGTTCACAAAGAGGCGTATCAATTAACATGAAGATCAGGACAGTTGTTGGACAGAAACTGCATACATAATGAGTTGAAACTGAATTTCCAAGAAAACAACATCCTGCCGCTCCAACCCATACCATGCTATAATTTGACAATCATTGGATTGTCAGGGCTGTGTAACCTTTCGATATCAGCCCGGATAGAAAATGGTGAACCTTCCAATCCCATTGATTGCCTAAAGGTACCTTGATTAGCATATTGATATATGAAGTAACCTCCGGGTTACGCGATGAGAATAATGTGTATAATGTAACTGCGTGTATCAAGGGCCAACACTAACATGTCTATCATCCGCTAATTTGGTAGAAATCTTAGGTACCTGTATTCGATCCGGGTTTAATTCTCAATTTCCCGGTCCTGGATGCTACTTGCTCCTTGGCGCACTCAAATGTGATAGACCGCAAAACAGACCTGTCTTGCGGCCTTGTTCATGAACATTCATATGACTCATCAGCCTATTGCAGAGATCGCCGCTGGCAGCCATGCTTGTACATCAAGATCGTCATACCAAATCGAACACAAGCTTCAGCTCGCCAAGACCCCAGGTGAAACGGTCTCGAACACTGTTTATGAACGCAGAGCCGTCATAGGCTTCCGGAAATCTGATGTCAAATCTCGAGATAATTTCAGCTATCAACGTGCGAATCTGCAATAGCGCAAGTGGCCGCCCGATGCAGCCATAAGGACCTAGACCCATGTTATGTTTATACCAGATGATGAGGCTTCGCAAAATTCAAAATTCTCAGGATTATCCGCTTGAACTTACCAGTAGAGAATGGTGCATAACCAGATTTATCCTTAATAAGCTCCGGCTTGGTGGACCAGCGTTCTGGAATGAACTCCAATGGTCGCTCATAACCGATTTCGCACCGGCCTAAGGCATACTGTGGTGTAAAAACATTCATGTTGCCAGGAATGAACTGATTATCGACGACAATGCCTTCCGGTGGTGTAATGCGGATCAATGTAGTGGGTGGAACGGGATAAAGGCGCAAAGTCTCATATATAACGGCATTTAGATGAGATGCGTACTGTATATCCTGGTTCGCAAAGGAACCATTTCCTTGCTCAAGGAACCAAGTTCCTCACGCAAGAGCCGTATATGCTCAGGGTGGCGGGCAAGTTCGTAGAAAATATGCGTTAAGGTAGCTGCAGTTGTGTCACTACCGGCGACAATAATTGTTCTTGCATCCGCCTGCAGGTTCAACAGGTCTTGCGCCGTTGGATTAGGACCAACTTCGTTCAGCAGCACAGACATGAGATTTGCGGAGGCAGATTTACCAGCTCTGTCAGCAGCAATTTTAATTTCCAATTGTTCATCACAGTATTTGATAAATTTCCAGTATTTGTCTGTCAGACCAGGAATAGCAATCATCATCCGAAAGAGCCAAGTCGGCAGCTTCATCGACTGGACGTTGAGCGCTTCGTCCAGGAGCTCCACAGCCCAGTGCTGTGTGCCACGCTTCAAGCATCCAAAATCCTGGTCGAAACTCAGATCACCCATGACATCGAAGCTATAGAAGTTGAACCATTGAGCTGCATTTACTGTCTCTCCGGCACGTTGTGCGAAGAATTGCACAAGAGCTTTGTTATATCCAGAGACACGCCGTTCGTAGCCTCTCAGAGCTTTATTGCTGAAAGCAGAACTCCATGCATGGCGGCGTTGTTGATGAAATCGATGCCCTCGGCTGGTATGAATCGACTGCCGTGGAAAGTCCTCGTCGTACCACGTTCCTTTTCGGCATTTGCTTTGGGCGTTGTGCACAACAGGGACACCTTGAGGATGGACAATCATCAAATCCGAAGATCCCACACGAACGAAAGGCCCGTATTTTTGTATAGCTCAAATGATTTGACATGCATATTCTGATCCTTAGAAACATAGAGAGTGAGCCAAAGGCTACTCAAAGCTGCCCAGGATGGGCCTGGAAAGCTTCTCAGGGGATGAAAGAAGAGACGATATGAAATTAGGCTAGTGAGTAGCCCGAGACCCAAGGAAAAATATAATTTGGCAAGAATCAGCCATGTATCTCGTAAGGTATCTCCGTGGGAGATCAACCTGTCCATTGCAAGCAATATGAAGCTCCCAATTAGGACTTGTACATATCTAATGCCGTGCATGTGATGTTCTCCCAGTCGAAAGTACAATAGGTGCATTCCTACCCCAGCAGGAAACGCTGCCAGGAATGGTTGAGCCATGAAGATATCAATTCGTAATCTCTGCAACATTGCGATATTGACTGGTTTGTTGGTTGCCTGTTCCTTCCACGCATTCCACGATTGACAATATTCCCGTGGTAGTTTGGTCAGGGTCGGCCATAGAACTACCAAATATGGATATATCATAACTCGCAACCGTTATTTGTGAACTACAGCTTACCTTTTTGAGATGCAAAGAGCTAGCTTCTTAGTTTCTTCACTGTACTGGTCGTGCTCGGCCCGAGGACCGCCAGTACCGGGCCGATCATGACGTGATCATGGAACTCTCATGTAAGTAACAGATATTCCTCGATTGGATCAAATTTCACGATCTCATTGCACGATCTCATTGCACGATCTCATTGCCATAACCAGGGATTCGGATCTCGGTCCGTTATTCTATGGCGGCCGAGCAACAGTGCCCAAGCCATTGTCTACCTGCTCACTCAGATCCATGCATATATCGTAATTATTTTGGAAGAAATCATCCTTTCCAGCCGCCTGCTGCACAATGTCTGAGTTCCACTTAGCCAACTCAGTACTTACGCCTTCGAGGCCCTCCACTGCACCTTGGAGCAAGTGCCAGCTATTCCAGTGATTTGTAGTACTCAGATAATGCATTTCGCGCACACGTGCCTCTAGTGTTTGTAGGACAGGCTCCCACTTGGCCTTGAGAGTTTCGGGCGGAGATATCGGCACGCCCCTGCGCATCCACGTCAGATACTCTGTGATAGCGGATGATATTCCAGCCAGCTCCGTCTGAGTAGCGAATACGCTGGAGACGAATGGCGCAAACCCCGCGAGAACTGCGTCACAGGAGGCAGTGTTTGCTGAGTCGCACTTTGTCTGTGATGAAGACAAAGACGCTGAGTCATGCTGATGCTTGAGAGCTCGTAGTTCCTTCAAGCTAGGCATATGGTGGTATTCTCGTGATTTCTTGGCAAGTGCTAGAGGAGACGTGATGTGATTCGACTCGTTGGCAGTGGCTTCTAAGGCAACTTCATCATTGATTCCAAGCGCTAAGAGTCCGGGTTCGTGGCCGGTGGTGACCACGAATGGGGCTGACTGGGGCTGGAATTACTATGAAAGAGGCCCTCAGTGTATGTGTTAGACAAATTAGGAACTTGCAACAGAAAGTCACTGCCTTGGTTTGCGTGACCGCCAAGCGGCGCAGAAAGAAAGTCTGCACTTTGACTGCCCTGTTGGACTTGGAGTGGCGGCGATTGCGATTTTAATTGCGACTGAGCTTGTGGTTGTGGTCGAGCCTGATCATGATTTTGCTGAAGTTGCTGTTGTGGCTGGAAGTCCTGATTCTGCTGGTCTTGGTCGTGGATTTGCTGTGTTGACGTGTGAGATTTGCTGAGCGGAGGAGTAAGGCTTGCTTTTGAATGTTGTGCTATGTAGGCCTCTGCCTTTACTTGTGTTCCACGACATCTATTAGTTGACTAGCTTCGAGACGGCATTCATCGGGGAGGTATCATAGTCGAGTACTCACGTAGTCGATCCTGTAAACGCTCAACAGTGTTGATGAGGTCAATCTTGCTAGGTCTCTGGGTTGGCGCGTATACACACGTATCACCCGACCGGCGGCATTTATCGCACTCGGGTCGCTCTCCGTCGCAACGGACTTTGCGATCACGGCATATTGTGCAAGCTGTGCGGCGCGCGGTCCCATTCATGGCTTGACTGACTCCTTTCCTTTACTTTCTTTTGTTAAATTTCTGGTTTCTCTCCTCTTCTTTTCCTCTTGTCGGGCTTTCGGGTGGGCTTTTCGTCGTGCTCGGCTTGTGGTTAGGAGCAAAATACGGGCACAGCAATGTGGGGAGGCATTTATCGAAACACTAATTGTGACGGCATTCTGTGATATTTAACCACGTACATAACAGAGCTAGTTTCTAAACGGCCCTGCCGGCCAACATAGACAGTTAAACAGTGCTTTATTTCCCAGGACGTATTCTGCTAGAAAAAGGGGTGAATGCGACTTTGCGTTGGCTCGCGAACATCTTTTCAGGGAAGGTTCGGGCAGCGTTGCATCTTGTGTTGGCCGCACCTTTAAGCTACAGGAATCCTAGGATTAGGGACTGGCCGCCCATTCTTGCATCTTCATGGCATGGATGCGCAATATGGTGGCGGAAATAGCTTATAAAGGATGCATCTATGTTTGCAAAATAAGATGCAGCCCTTTTACCAAGGGCGTAAAGACGAAGACTAAGTAAGAGGCAGAGATGCATTGGTCAAACTAACATCAGTATGGTCAGAAGTACTACGAGCGGGGTGAGCCGATCATACACCCAGTTCAGCAAGAGTTGCTGCACCAACTTGACCAACTTGGCGAGTCGGAAACCAGGGCTACATTATGCAATGTTACTGTGGTGTCGCACAAATAGGGAAGTTCAAGTGTATGGGTTCGTAAGATCAGGGCACACGCGTACAGCCTGATTCTCACCCGGACCGATAAACCATGCATGGTCCCGGCTTCTTATTCGATGTGTCGGCGTTGTCAAGCCTTACCCGAGATGCTTTGATTCTTAGAATCAGGAATTGAGAAGAGTCCATTGCATTCATATGCCATCGGTCGAAATCGCTCGTGCCGATATTGCTATCCTGGACTCAATGAACTCAGCATAGCCGATCCTCTCCTTCAACTCTAACACGTGTTGAGTAGCTATTCTTTTATCATGGGTTCATTTTACAGTGTCCTTGGCAAAACATTACAGCCCCTGAAACTCCCCATACTGACCAGGTTCAGGATTCTTACGACTGGGACAATGCCCAAACCCTCCGTGATCAATCCCTTTCCATCACGCTCTTGTTCCAACAAGTCCTAGATGCCGACAAGCTTCACACATCTTTACTCGAACTGATCGGTCGAGAGGGTTGGAGAAGGATTGGAGGGCGCCTACGTCTTGATGTATGTACTGAAAACAGCTTATCAGGATAGCTTATGGCTTTCTCAGGAATTAAGAGCTCATATATCGCCGATCTATTAGTCTTCGGGTCGTATTCAAATCTACGTCCCAGCAACCTTTACGCCACAGCGGCCGCCTTTCCAGTTCGAGACGGCCCACCACAACGTCTCAATTTACGAACATCCCTTTGGATCAGCCTTGACCTCCACCGCTGATTTGAACCGTCCATCCCTGCATGCGGGTTTCAATCACTTCCAGTCAGCTCTGGCTCGGGTGTCAAGAACTTTTAACGACTATTTGACTCAAGATATAGCTCCACTTGATATCCATGTCGTCACGTTCAACGATGCGACAATCATTTTCTTATCTTGGCCTCATGCAGCGTGGGATATGATGTCTATGAGCGGGATCCTGAGCGCTTGGACAGCGGTTCTGAATGGCTCCATCGACAAAGTGCCGCCGGTAGCTAACAAAAACCGAGACCCGATGAGAGAGCTGGAGGTTTCTGAGGTCAGGCAGCCTTTCTATCTGTATTCCGAAGTTCTCGCTGGTCTAAGCGCCTTTCGATTTGTCGGAAGAGTCTTGTGGGAGGGTCTGTGGGGCTGGAATGATTCAAGGCCGATTGTGCTAAGCATACCATCGGCATATATAACATCTTTAAGGTCTAGTGCCCTGAAGAGTCCGTCGTCTCATCAGGAGGATGTTCCTTTCTTAAGTGATGGAGATCTCATCACTAGTTGGCTGACGAGGTTATCTCGAAATGCCATAACTTCTTCGACACGTCGCAACATCACCATTCTCAGTTTCTTTGATCTACGAGCCCGGCAACCACACATATTTTGCCCACCCCATCTGTATATTCAGAATGCTGCCTTTCCTCTACACTCTCGGCTTGATTCCTTTACGGCTCTCCATTCGGATACTGGCCTCGACCTGGTTGCTCGATCGATCCGTCAAGCGATTATTAACCAAACTACTCCGGAGCAGATCGCGGCGAATGCTCGATTCGGTCACAATGTGGTTCAACAGAGGGTAATCTGCCAGCTTATGGCAAGAGCGATAGCTACACTATTATTATTTCGAACTGGGATAAGTCTAAGTTTTTCGAAATGGACTTCTCGGGTGCTGTTGTTCAGGATCGAGGACGCAAAGACACGTCTAATTCATTTGGAAAGCCTGTGCGAGTTCATGGGTGGCCTTTCGGTTTCCCATCTGTACTCACATGTTGGTGTGTATTGGGCAAAGATTCAGATGGAAACTTTTGGGTTACTGGCACACCGAGAGGATTGACCACAGATATGATAAATAGAGAGATCACAATTTGAAGCCTTTTAACGACTACAAACTAAACACATTTAACCCTCGATGTTGCATTGCAGCTCGTTTCGAGTTGCAACATCACGTAAGGTAACGTTCTGCTACTTCAGTAAATAAATTTCTGTCCTACAAGTTTCTCACTCAACTTCCAGAGCCGTTCGGCCTCGGTTGAATCTCTTGCCCAGGACTTCCATGTGTCACCCTTCCAAGGGTCAGCAACTCGGCACTCAGTCAGATATCCTCCGTTGTGGTCTGGTTCGTATGTTAGACTGATAAATCATAGAGTTTTGCGGATTTGTTCGGAGAACTTTACTCGTAATTTCAGGATCAAATGCAGCGTAGACATAAGTCGATGCACCTTCATCCGAAGAGATGATGTTGAAGGACTTCAACCAAGCATGAGGGTTTCCCAGGATGACGTCAAGCTCTCCTTCATTATTCGTATAAATAAGCTTATAGAACCACGGGCAGGCTTTGATATGGGGAGACAGATTGAATGAGGTGCACATACTCAAATTGCCAAAGTCCTTCTCGTAGTCCAGGTGTGATGCCAGGTTAGAAAGCACAACTCCCGGATTCACAGCATATGCTAAGAGCCCTGTCTTCTTGCCTAGCTTTGTTGCTAGCGAGACAGAAAACAAGTTATTTGCTGTCTTTGACTGGCCATAGCCTGTCCATTTGTTATATGATTCGCCATCCTAATTGATGCAGAATGGTCAGCTCTACTGTAGTCATTAATCCAGTAATTCGGGAGATAAGGTACACTCACATGAAAGTTATAGTCATCAAAACGAATCGGGTTCAGCCGGTGTCCGTCGCTGCTTACTATCACAATGCGCGGTTTGGATGCTGCAAGGATTTTATCCATAATCAAATTTGTGAACAAGAATGGCCCCAGGTGATTGGTAGCGAATTGAGATTCAAATCCATCCACCGATTTAGCCCAATCGGGAGCCATGATGCCGGCACTGTTAACCAAGACGTCAATGCTTGGGACATCATCCCATCCATTCACCTCATCCGCGGCAGTTCGCACAGCAGCTAGAGACATAAGATCTAGCGTCAATGTCCGAACGTTGACCTGATTGTGCTTGGTCTTCAGCTCGTCAACCACCTGTTTGTTCTTCTCCTCGCTTCGACCCGCTATGATGAGCAAACTTGGCTCGTAAGCTGCCAAGCTCTCCACGAATGCCTGCCCAATGGATTTAGGCGAAGCGCCGGTTGTGAGCACCACCTTTCCACGGATGCTGCTCGCATACTTGGCGGCGAGTTCTGTGGCTTTCTGGCTGGGAGTCGTGTCAGTCATGGTGGTTTGTGTGTGATTTTTCTTGCATTGAGCGACTAGAGAAGGTTTGAGAAAAGGAGGTGGGGAAGATAAGCCGTGTTTCGCACGTTTGTCATTGCGTTTCCTTCTCGGTGTTGCTCCTCGCCAGGTCCAATTTGCAAACTCCCTTCGTCAGACACACATGCTGATCCCGGTCACCCATCCCCTTACTCCGGTCAATTCGGCCCGAGGATATAATTGCCGACTCTGAGACTCGTTACATATTCGGAAGCTTCTTGCCGAATATGCCCGTATATTTACGACGATCACATGCTCCACACGTGTAGCATTGAATCCTTCATGTGTGTACAAGGAGCAATATGAAGGTCCGAAGGGCAAGATTACCATGCATTTTCAAGGCCGTACTACGAATGTCGCCATACCTGTTTTGTACCCACCTTCTTGGCGAAATCTACCCAACCTGACGTTAGTAGATGCTACATTCACATACAGGGTGAACAATGGAATGGCACAACCCCAGTAATATTATTTGTGTCTTCGTAGTTGAATCAGACTCCGCTATTTAGGTTGATCTACCGGTATCATCGTATGTGTCTGCTATTGAGTATCTTGAATAAAACATATTATTTTTGAACTAGGGAACCTGCCAAAGTCTCATCCTTGGCCCAACTTACAATAATGCATGCACTTCCGGGTCCTGCAACTAGACTTGAACTTATTGTGTATATCGCCCACTTGGTCCAAGAGAAGCTCTTTCTTGACCTTCGTATAACGAAATCCAGCTCAAACAATAGGACCAGGAGTACGGTGCTGTACCCGAATATTTGGTCCCAGAGGAGGAAGCTCCGTACGCCATCTCCAGGTGTAGCCGCAGCCGACCAGGACAGTGGTGGTACGACAAGTGAGGCAGGATGAAGGTTGTCTGCGAACCCTGCAGCCCAGATGCTCGGGAACAGCAACGCGGATAGGCTGCAGCCTGAGAAAGCGGAATGCGACCAAAAGCAAACTATTAGTGTGAAGGTATGAACAGCCCGCGATACCTTCAAAGGGGACAACGAAAAAGAAAATGGCCTAAAGAGTGCTGCAATAGCACCCAGTAAATTGTACGAGAGGTAGATCAACAAAGGAAACACATTCCATAGAATAATGCTGACTTGCTGGAATGAGTTCGTGACTAGCGTCGGGGAGGGCAAAGTCATAGCGATCGCAGGGACCCAATAGCCGAAAAAACTGCGATTAGAACTAAGGCAATAGATGTAGAATGTCTGTTGGTTTGCGTGTGTAGTAAACTCGTACTATCGCGTGTCATTGTCGACAAGTAGTGTAAAGCCCATATCCACCCCGTCGCTCCAATGGCAGTGATCTGAAAGAACAAGAGCCAAAGAGACGCCCTGTGTACAGATGAGTATGAACTTTCCAACAATAGCTCATTATAATGAACTCACACCAGCACAGATGTTTTGGGTCCTCGTATGGCGATTGTGTAAAAAGCGGTGATAAAACCTAGGTACTGCGAGAGGAAGTAGATCCCAATCACGCTTGTTGTGGGTCTGGAGCCATCAAGAGCCTCCCAAAAGAATATTACAAGCAGTCGTAGGATGTAATCAATTGGTGGAATGCCCGTGAAACTGTCCCAAAGCTGCACTTCGGTTCCGGGTAATGTGTACCCATCAGGATTATATAAAGCTTTCAGCAAAATCTCAAAAGATCCATCTGCTACAAAGCGTCCCCATGTCTGGCAGAAACCGAGGGTCCCCATAGACACAGACTCAGTCGGATCCATTGAGGTGTCTTCTTGGCAAATTTAGCCAACTTTGCCATCTTGATTGGAATAATAATGCTTACTTCTCGCCTTATAGAAAAGTGCTTGCCACTCAAAATTAAAGTAGGATATATTTACTGTCGAACAAGCAATTATCAACTCAAAAGAGCTGTTTTGGCTGCATTGACGGGGATGCCCGTTCAAAGTACCGGGCCGGAGCTCGGCATAACTAAAGGTCCCTCACACGAGCCCATTTTCATCATATCAACCGGGAATGGCGGGATTGGGCGGTCGATTGCCATAATAAGCTATTTCATTTCCGCCTGCTCATGTCGGGCCGGTCAACGGCTGCGCCCAATCCTCTGTACATCAATATTGGGTCACTTACATAATTACCGAGACTCAAGGTAGTTACTATCAGGTTGAGAGTCCCATGTACACGTGTGGAATCAGATTTTCCGCATCTCCCTGGATTTTCAGTTCGAAAACTTTGATCGATTATCAGCCGATCTTCTACTTGGACTATCTAAGTAAGCCTGTAGCTAATCAGCGGGTCAACGCTCATTATGTTTCTCGTACCTGCATTAGTTGCGATTTTCACCTACAGTTGCACGGCTGCATCGTCAACCGTTGGAGCCACGGTTGGCGAGGATGGATGGACAAAAATCTACGGCAATTCATTTGGTAGGCCAGGTGTTGAGCGTTCTTACGACTACATTGTGAGCTTTCCTGGTTCCAACTACCTGAGCTGCGCTGAAACGGCCCATTAGGTCGTCGGAGGCGGCAACGCTGGAAGCACTATCGCTGCTCGACTAGCGCTTGACCCAGCTAACTACTCTGTGGCCCTTTGCGAAGCAGGTAGTTTTACGAGTTGACAGATGGGAATAGAACTCAAGTGCCCGGATACAATTTTATGGGCACAGTAACCGACTTACTGACGGTCGACCCTGCTTCGCTTATCGCATTCACTTTGCAAACAGAACCTCAAGTGGTGTGTATAAGAACATATAGCCATTGGCTCTGCTTATGAAAAATACTCAAAAACTTTTCTAGGGCTACAATGGTCGAAAGATGGTTTATCCTACAGGGCAGACATTTGGGGAAGGTAAGCTCTCCGTCAATATGAGTCTTGACTCTGCTAAGCTTCTGTCAAGTACTGCATCCAATTATATGGGGTATTTTCGGTAATTATCACCTCTCTTTCTCCTTTTATATACTCTATATATTCGACATTATCTAATCATACACAGCGCAACTGAAGGGAGTTATGAGCATTGGGCACAGTTGGTTGACGATGATTTTTGGAACTGGGATGCTGTTTATGCAGCCCACAAGAAAAGCTGTCAATTTACTCCCCAGATTATACAAAGATCGATCGCACGCTCAATATTACCTGGGACGAAGATGCATTTGATAGTCGCGGTGGTCCACTCCAAGTCTCCTTCGGCAATTTTCAGGGTCCATTTGGGCCATATATCAGCGAGTCCTTAGACAAGTTAGGCTTCAAAGCCCTTCCAGGTCTTAACAGTGGCAAACTTATCGGCTATGGCACATCAACGGCAACTATTGACCCTCAAACTGCCACGAGAAGTACATCCGAGACAGCATTCTTACAACTTGCGGCACGATCGACGGGAATTCAGATATACCCTAACGCTTTAGTTGAGCGTGTGTTATTCGATTCTGAAAAGCGAGCTAAAGGTGTAGAGATTAGGGGCAACATAGCCACAACCAACTTCAAGTACAAGCTCCATGCGAAAAAAGAAGTTATTTTGTCAGCAGGGGTGGTAAGTTTCCTTTATATTTAAGACTGGAGGTGCATTAACTGAAAGGCTTGACGCTCCGTTAACAGTGGCACTCGCCTCAAATATTGATGCTATCAGGAATTGGACCGGAAGCCATACTGAAAAAACACGGCATAGACGTTGTCGTTGATTTGCCTGGAGTAGGCCAGAATGAATGGGTTAGTTGGGAATTCAAAGCGCTAGACCCACATTGCTCATTCAGTCTCAGGACCAGCCGTTTATCAGTCTATCGTTCAAGGTTAATATCACGACCAACTCACAAATCCAAGCCGGTAATGCAGAGGTCCGCGCAGCCGCTGACAAAGAATGGCTTAAAAGTCAGTCAGGACGCTTGGCGGGTATTGGAGCCGGCCAAGCGCTAGGTAAGCTTTTCCTGATCATCTCAAGCTACAACATCATAGCCAACTTATCAAACTGATTAAAATGATTGCAGCCTTTGAAAAGTTACCTGCACGATACCGCAACTCTTACAGTAACTCAACGAGGGCTTTCCTGGCCTCATTACCAGATGATTGGCCAGAGGTGGAATACCTGCCGATGGAGAATGCACCCCAGCCAGCTGATCTTGGGCCCAACGATTACTACATGATGCTTGGGGCGTCCCTGTTGGCGACTTCGTCCCGTGGTAACATGACGATTGCAAGCCGTGACATCAGAGACCGTCCCATTATCAGTCCCAACTGGCTGTTAGAAGAGGGAGATTTGGAGCAGGCATATGCAGCGTTTATGCGCTGTAGAGAAATTGCATTCAATAGTACGATTGTGATATCGGAATACTATCCTGGATCCCAACTTTCCAAGAAAGAGGATATTCTTGACTGGCTACGAAATAACATGGGCATGATTTTCCATGGATCATCAACTTGTAGGTGATACCGTCTCTGTGTTTAGGATATCGGATACTTACTAAGTCAGGTAAAATGGGTCGTCTTGATGATCCCTTGCAGTCACGGATTCCCGTGCCAGGGTATTTGGCGTCACAGGACTCCGTATTGTTGACGCAAGCTCTTTTCCTATTATGCCTCCGGGACATCCGATGTCAGCAGTGTGTTAGTCTAGGAAGTAGCCCTATTCCGTAAAGAAGATTTGCTGACAAGTTATCAGACATGTATGCTGAGAAAATCGCTGAATCAATTTTAAATGGTAGCTAGTTCAGCCAGCTCAAACATTACATTTTTTTTCTTGAAAACATGCTGAATGATGTGTTCCGTGGTGGATTGTTAGGAACTTATAACTCTCCAAAAAGCTAGGAAGGATACCATATATAAATGATTTATACTGTTGAATGATGTGAATAGGATAGATTTGTAAAGACTATGATTTGATAAATACAATGGATTTGCCCAAAAGGACAATTTATATATCGTAGCTCTTAATTCTTCTGTATAAACGCCATGTCGACTCATAATTAGGTAGACGGTTTAACTGACCTTATGAAAAGAAATGACAGTTTACAATGTGAGGAGTCCGGTTCGTCAACTAGAATACACTTTCAAAACAGCGCATCAATTTTCAGGCTATCGGAGCCTATCATCGAATGCATGTTTCCCATTGCACAAATCTTCCGAATATATAATACACGTGAGTAGACTCCTTTTGATTTTTAAATTTGTGAAAGAATCACAGAGGGATATTGGTGTCTCAGCTTTGCCATCTGTAACAATTAAACAACCTCGCCTACGTGTGGATCCCTTTGCTCGTGAAGCCGCTCCCTACTGTCATTTCCCACCGCGGTGGGTCTCCATTCACTCTGCATATGGGTTGAGTCAGCCACAACATGACTAGTTACACCAGATTCATTTTTGCCTATGTACGGCTGAAGGTCGATGTTGTCTTCTACCCTGGAGAAATTTCGCGATGCCGTCAACCTCCAAAAGGGTTTGCTGCCTCGATTTTTCTACTTGACTCGGTACTGCCGTACGTTAGGATTTGCCTCTTTGAATCTACCTTCGCACCGTTCGATCGTTCTAAGGAGGCAATCGTAGATCGAAAAATAACGATTGTCTTGCGGAAGAGTGGGTGCAGTGTGGCTAAACTGCTCGCTGTGATAGCAAGCCCTTGCTCGACATTTGACCAAATGGCGAAATTTGTCGTCTCATCTGAATAACGTGTTAATGTTTACAATGTCGACTGCCTAATCGAATAACTTATAAAGAAAATCATTAGTTCTAAAGTCCTCTGTGTAGGCGATGCGTACAGCAACAGCACATGACGCTCTTGAACAGGCCAGTTAATACCAGCACAAAATTAGGAAGAACTCGGAACGTATAACTTACACGCAAGCCATGCACATGACTGGTACGAGCGCAATTTTTGTCTTGACATCCATCTGCAGCGTCCAAATCAAAACGAGCGGCAAGACAGTGAAGGTTAAATCAGTCACAATGGCGAAGGAACTGTAGGCATAGGTGATGATGATGATGCCTGAAATAGACATGCAAGACCCTTCTACCGGAGGGAATTTCCCTCTATTCCACGCATATGAGACCGGACTACATTGGAATAAAGCGAGCAAGAACAATGTAAGGCCCGCCGCGCAAGTTAACCCGCAAGCGATGTAGATAATCCAATGGTGAATCCTGTTTGGCGTGATGCGCAGAAGGAAAAGACTGATTGATATTTTCGTGAAAATCATCGTTAGGGCGTACGTTAATTGTGAGGCGAACCAATTCTGGATAGCTTATTAGCAGACGCATCATAGTATAGTGAATATTTGGATCTAATAACCTTCAGTGCCAGTACGATATTATCCGGCTCCAAATTCCAGATATGTCTTCCAGTACCATACTTGACACTTAACAAGCATACTGTAGTGTTGGTGATGAAAGACGCCTGTGTGATAAGGACTCTGTTAGATATGTACTACGTATGTCAAGCAGCAAAGCGGCACATACCATGGCAGCTATCATCCACCAGTCATCGGCACCAAAGGCCTTGATCATGACGATGCGTACATAGCATCTCAGCACGATAGCCGCGCCAGCAATAGCGACGAGTCCGATACTTGCATCCGAAACTGCAGGTCCGCGGTCCTCGTGCGCGAGGTAGCTCTGGTCTGGAAGCGCGCTCATAATGGCCAATTGTGACTGATTTCAAGACTGAGGAGAAGTTAAAGTACACCACGCAGTAACAGGTCGCTAAATGAATCTTTTCTTTTGTGGTTATACGTGCTGAGATCGCACTGTCACTTACCTCTCTTCGGTCTCCGAAGCCGAGATAGCGTTAGACTGTTGCATTCGCCTCACTCGGCCCGAGCTGTAGCCAATGAGCGCTATATTTCAAGGAGAAGTGTGCTGTAATGTATAAATATTGAACCAACGAGCGTCTTACGGAAAATTAAAGCTGGCACCAACATCTCACCGCATTAGTCTATAGCTACGCTTCCGTCAGTGCGTCGTGTCCGGTTGCGTCGGAGCCTTAGATGGCATAAGGGATGGTCTCTCCAATCCTTGACAAAACAACTAATCAAGCCGCACTTCACTTCATTCGTCACGATAGTGTCCTTGCTTTAAAATTGAGCTATAGGAATATGACTACGCAATGATACATTAGCCTTCGACGTTGTTACTCCCACTCTTTGAGAACTGTCTACCCACCTTTAAGCTTAGTCAACTACATGGTTTGCCTCCGAACCAAGCCCTGCTTCTTCGTGTCTTTAGATGCGGTGCTTGTCTCAAGAAGTTCCGAATTGTATCAATAAAAGCCCTTTGGAAATTCGCCCATTTCGGCGCCCGTATCGAAGACAGCATGAATAACTTCAGAGGCTGACTTATCTGTACTTTGTATTGGGCCGGTCTTATAAACTTACTCTCTGTTCAAAACCTGGGGCAAGAGATGTATTAGTCCGGGCGGCATTGATTCACATTCTACGGTCACGGAGAGAATTACTGACAAGGTTGATTGATGATTTAGGAGCCGGTTCGGCAATGGGAGTTATCCAACTTTATACTTTCCTCCTCTTCCACCACCAAAATATAATTCCATTCCGCTATCCATCCCTCCAATCCATCCCTTCAATCCATTCCTCCATTCATCTGCCAACAAATTATTACGTGCAGACGCGACCCCATAAGAACGCGTGCCCTAGCGCGCCCGAAGGGGCCCGAATTCGCCATAGCAAGTTCCCGACGGTCCACTTATAAGGCCCTAACCTTTGATCAAATTGTTGTCCCTACCTCCGAGCAGGAACTGGCCGAAGGTGTATGTAAACTCTATCGAGGTCAAATCGTAGGGAGAAGAAGGCTGAATCTTCCAATGGTAGGTTACGTTCATGATCAGGCATAATATGTCGTTCCTTGTCAAATCTGGCGGCCATGGCTACTCCATTACTCTCGAATGCGTCCAAAGCAGCGTGTTGGTCAACATGGAACAGTTTGGCAATATCAGAATCAATGATGACAGGACTGTGCCGATTGGCAGTGGTGTGACGTTTGGTGCTCTGGTACAGGCTGTAGCCGGCGCTGGAAGTGAAATACGTAAGTACATTTACGAATCATCGTGGAGGGGGGACTATTTTCACTCAGCGGTTGGCTCATATGCCTGCGTTAGTGCGACAGGCACCATGCGGGGCGGTGGCATCGGACGACTCCAAGGTCTGCACGGTCTCACGGCTGATACAGTTCAAAATGTTCGCTTGGCTCTCTGGAACGGTACAATCATTGAAACTTCCAACGATGCCAATCAAGATTTCTTCAGGGCCCTGCGTGGCGGAGGCCAGAATTTTGGGGTAGTATTGGAGACGACATTGGAAACTTATCCCTCCACGAATGATGGTCAAGTTTACGAGGCTGTCTTGATCTTTAATCTCGATAAGTTGAGACCCTCATCCACGGAATGAACGGTTTGATGCCTTTGGACGCCGCCCTTGCCGTAACCCTGATTGGAACGACTGATCCTTTACCTGCCCAGGTCAGAACTGAATAGAATGTCTAAGCTGAGGGTTACAATACCAACTTTATTCGGTTTATCCTTTCATTCTTTTAGAAATAGTGTACGACGGACCGGAGACGAGGGGAAGCGCTACGCCACGAAGTTTTCGAATTATAGCCTCTCTTTCACCGATACTATGATGGCGTGAGGCGATTTGCCTACACAAACAGGCGGCGGAGCTTTCATCGCCCAATTGCCAGGGCAAACGCCAAGACATGTACGGCGTAAACACTAGAACTCTCGACGCAAATCCTTTGCTGACATGATGAACGACTATACAGCCCTTGTCAAAACTTACCCAGCAGCCGGTGGAAGTGCATTCATGATCGAACAGTTGGCTCAGCAGGGCATCGATCATTATCCCGGTGACTTTAATGCCTTCCCTCATCGCGGTCAATTCAATGACCTCGTCGAAATTGTTGGCCAATGGGTCGATGGGTCGGTTGCAGATGCTACAGACGCCTGGGCAAAGAAGTAGAGAGACCATTCGCACAATCTACCATTTCGGGATATGATCATATGGTTGTATACCAGAACTATGCCCATGGTGATGAGCCTTTGTCTGTCGTATATGGAAAGGAGAAGTGGCGACAGGAAAGATTGAAGGCGGTCAAGGAGACCTACGATCCCCATGGATTCTTCAACGAGTACCATGCTATTCCTCGTGACATTTCGCAATGGAATTAATGGGTAGATCAGAGGTCCACATTTGCAGTGTGCAACATCGTGTGGTTTTGATCGGGATACCAAGACAATTTTCTGGTATTGTAAGCATTGTAGCTACATTATGGGTTCTTAATATCATCCCCGCCCCTTAGTTTCTAGTACCAGAATCCGCTATAATAGAGCATGTTCTCAAGCCCGCGGGATGCGCTGAAAGGCACGGATTCGATCTGTTTACCCGTTCCTTACAAACAGCTTACCGAGCTCCCTGTCATGTGAACACCTTCCCACATCTTGATGACCCTCCATGCGACCCCTCCTCCCTACAGGATAGCAGAACCAACGTCCGATACGTAAAGCAAAGACGCCTATGCCTTTTTGAAATTACATGCGCGGTACTGAAAAGAGACTCTAAAAACATGCTTCGCCACAAAGTGAAGATAACTATTAAGTATGCTCCAGGTTTCATTATGTTGCATCTATAACCTTCAACCTATGTGGGTGTCCGCAGCTGACATTTAAGAGCGCGTGAATGAAAGAAATTTCTCATATAGCTATAATACAGGACGCTACTGTGATGGTATTCTACCCTGGGCTATCAAAGGCTTGCTTCGGTGATATCAACCATGCTTCTTGTCTCCCAGAACTTAACAAACTTCAGGCCTGCCTGCTTGAAGAGCTCCTGAACTCCGCAGGAGTCCTCTCGATGCCATTGATGGTTGCCATGAGACCAATATCCTGGTTGTGGCAATATTGCACATGGTACCCATAGTTAGCCAGGAGAAGACTGGGTGCTGCAGGGATCTCTGGACAGCCGGTTGTGGTGTTCATGACAGGATCGCAGATCAAAATTCGTGACTTTGGCCCCATGGCGGATCTTACACAGGTGAGAATTTTAGCGCAATAATCGTCCACTCAATCGTGCCTGTGTGGGAACATTGCGTAAGTTACTCTGTCTGCTGTCCGATACTAAGTTGAACCCTTTATATATCCAGTGATGTATAAACCAATCCACCGTGCATGTTTGAACAAACGGAAAACAAATAATTATTAATAACTACATATGTCATTAAACTCTCATCTTTCTACATCAAAGAGATTAAAATTAAAGTCAAAATGCTTTTAATATTGTATAAAGCATAATTCTGACCTTATAATATACGATAGAGTTCTATCAAGTATTCGTTCGAGGCTAAAATCCTTCACCCTATTGAGTTTCAAGCTGTATGGAAGCGTGGGTCCACATGACATGCCACCTCCGAAGCTTCCGAACACTCCGCACCGTCAACCATGCGCCCACACATCGTGCTCGGACATACAGCCGCTACTGATGATTGATGCATTATGTCCAATACAGTAGCCAAAGGTGACAGCTCAACACGATGTCGCACAATCTCAACGGCTTTACAGCCTTCATCGCCCCCACAAGTCTGCGAGAGGTTCTGCGCGACCGCGCGCAGGCTCGTAACCTGAACTCATGTGCCCCTGTCGCGAGCGCAAGGTCCGGTGCACCCGCCAACGGCCTTGCTCAGCATGTATGAAGCGAGGCTATCCTGATCTTTGCCAGTATCCTGGTGGCTCACCAGGGGGCCAGATTCTCCATCACAGCGTGTTGCATCTGCACGTCAACTACCAACACTGCAGACACAATCCTCACCTCGCCGAACGCGACATGCCACCTCAACCACTCCACGTGTCTCGGAACAGGTGAATGAATCCCCATGAGTGTAACATTACTTGAGGGTAGCTCCTTGTCACCTTGGCCAGAGAGAATGGCCCCTGATCCTATGCTGATGATGCAAACCGACGTGACGCGTTGGAGAACGCAGTTGTGCCACTCCTTGGTGGAAACAACATTGGCAGAGCAGATGAACACCGAGGTTTTTCACAAGAAGACCAATTGAAAGCATCTCTGCCAGGGGCCGAAGAGATGCTTAGGTTCTTCACCGTTTACAGGACAAGAGTACATTCTTTCCAACCCATTGTCGATGATTTGAACCAAGTTGAGACCAAGCTATGTGCGCTTGTCAATCCGCAAAATGGACGTGGCTCTGAGCAGCCTACTAGTTCTCAGGATAACCTGAACCATCGGAATCGCTTTCTGTGCTTGCTTCATGCCATTTTGGCTACGGGAGCCCACTTCTCAGATTTGCCTGTGAGTAGACGTGGAAAAATATCGCAGCGACATGGTATGTTGTTATTGCTCATGTTTCAACCTGTATCATGAGTTAATAGATCTTGATATAGTCGAGCAAGCATTCGCTCTACTGAGAGAGTGCAATGCTTTGCTTGCCCCTTTCAAAGAAGCATTACAAGCTTTACTTCTTCTAGGCAATCTACTGCAGAACAACGGCAACCCGCAAGCGGCATGGGTCTTGGGTGGGACAACACTCCGTATGGCTATCTGTCTGGGCATCCATGTCAGGGATGACTTGGTAAGGTATGGAGCTATACACGTCGATACTGAATCTGCAACTTGCTTGAGGTAATCATCAATGGTTCTTTGTTACTGTGGGATTGGTGCTAATGTTTTATATTAGATTGGCAGTAGTTTGGCAGGATGCGTTACTGTCATTGGCTTTCAATCGTCCACCAGCGTCGTACGAGATGGACAATGAGTCAGACCTGCCATCCCTAAATCAAATGGCTGGAAATACCATTGCAGGACTCGACTATAGTCAAGCGATGAACTGGCTATGTCATTTAGTCCTTCGCGATTGGAGACCGGCTTCCTCTCGACCAGGGCCGTTAACCATGGATAATTTTACGAATTTTTCGAAAAGATTGATAAGATAGAGCATTCGCTTGCTAATCATCTCCGAAGTAGAGATGATTGCTGTTCGATCCGAGAAATGCAAGAACACTACAGCTTGGAATTGCACAAGAATTTTACGATATCCATTTTCTGCCGCCCAGTACTGTCATCGCATGCGTGTCATGACCTCAATCCGTCCCAAATGTCAACCGTGCTTGATAGGCTGCAGCGCGCTCTTAAATGTAGCGTGCGAGCATTTATACGACTGCGGTCAGTCACGAGCCACGCCACTCGGTCATGGGCTTTTGTACACAATGGACTCACTTCGGCTTTATTATTGGGTTTTATGAAAGAAACTCGCAATGAAGAGGAATCAAAACAAATTCAGGACGAACTAATCAAAAGCCTAACAAAGAGCAATGAGCTCGACCTGGAATCGGATGACGAGTTCGAGGACCAACTCTCACATGCGCATAGAAAATCGTTGAAAGCATTGCAGTCCCTGAGAAGACTGGCCGAAGATGAACATAGACAGGGAAACCAAAGTGGCACAGAGAATACTGGAATTACAGCAACTTCTTATGTTGAAAACTCTTTTCCTGCGTTTGCAGAAGATGATTCAAGCATTTCCCAAGATCAGCAGTTAGTACCACCACTCGATGATATCAGGCTGAAAATATCTTCTAACCTCGCTTTCTAGACTATCAAACTTTGATGAGCTCTTTAATTCATTTGACTTCAATTCCGCTTTTCCTATGGAGGCATTTGACTACATCACGTCTGACCCAGTCCTTGCCAACATGGAATTTTAAACATATATTGTGCAGCAATATATTTTATTAGCCGCGGCATCTTGAACTACTTAGTTTTGTGACCTGCTTTAGATGCATATACTCATGCTCTTATAACGGAAAGCCTTCTAAAATCCCCACGCAGACCACTGATCCAGGACCTTTTTCTGCACCTCGGCAGGATACGAGTTTTTAAAGTCAGCAGCTTCCCAATCTCTGCGGTCTGTATACTCAATAGGCAACAAGCAATCGGAAACTACCTTGCCGCCACGATTCGGCAGTCCACTTCCATGGGACATATATGGAATGAGTGGGAAGCCAGGCACATCCTCGAAGTGATATTCGTCAAGTCCGGGACGGCAACGAGTGCAAAACGCCCAGATAACGTCCTTGAAATCATAGGCATCTATGTCGTCACCAACGACCACAAGCCTGTGAATAGTATATCCAACCTTGTGGTTATAAACCAAGTCACCGATTTGGCGGCAGAATGCTTCCGAGTTTGTCTTCATCTCTCGCAACTTGGCAGTATCGACCTGGAGGACAACCCATGTAACCTGGGACTCGAATGGGGAATACGCTTCCTTGATAGGCAAGCCAGCCGACCTGAGGCGGAAACCAATTTCTGCTGCAGCAAGAGGTCCAATCATCGTATGCTAATAGCTATCTATCAGCAAGCATGTAGCAATGGTGTGAGATCATACTTACTGTTTCGTCCGTCAAGCGGCCACAATTTGACACTGGAAGAATAGCGTCCTTGCGATGGGTAATCAAGTCTACAGTGTATTTAGGCCACTGGTGGGTGTCTTTGGGAACACATAGCTACGACATGTTAGAATCAGTCATTCCCGAGTAAAGACCACAGCAATACAAGCCCACTTACCCATGCATCTCTCCAAATGGACCTTCGGGGCCTGTCTCTGTGACAGAACAGGTACCTTCAAACACAATCTCAGACGATGCAGGTACCAGCAAGTCGTTGGTATCACATTTGACAACCTCTAGTGGCGACCCCACAAGGGATCCGATGTACTCGGCTTCGGAGAGTCCATCAGGCAGGGCATGCTCGCAGCCATGATAGCCGCCGGAGGTACACCAAACGCCAGCGCCCAAGGCATATCCTTGCCCACCTTTTCCACTGCTGGTGGATTTGCCAAATATGCTGAGGCTCGATAACCAGTCCGACGAGGTGATTCTTGTCGTAGACCATTGCTCGGGCAATGGACCAGTTGACCCACTTGCCATCGGGGCTTTTCACAACGTGCATGCCGTAAGTCTGCACGTATTTTCCACCATCAGACTGGTGGAGTAGGGGTGCTGGTAGCTTGGTTAAATCGAATTGCTCAGGTATGAGCTTGAATTCCTTGCAGGGTCCAGACTCCACGAGCTGAGGAGGGATCGGCTCAGCAGTTTTGGCAGCAACCATTTTGTCGAGAATTTCTTTCATAGTCGCGGTCTGAGGCATGTTTAGATGCCTTGCAAGGCGGCCGAATCTCTGTTCACTGTCGGCCCTTAAAGAATTGGGGCGCCCAAAATCCGCCAGAGACCATTCTCGTTTTGGCCCTTGAGATTGTTGAACAGAGGCGCTTTACTGTTTGTTTCACACACTCTGCGGATAACAGCTCCAACCTCGAGATGCGGATCAAGCTCTTCATTGATTTCGACGAGGTCATCGTCCTGGCGAAGTGCATCGACAAACGCCCGGAAAGACATGTGTGGTAGGTCTTGAGATGACATTGCGGCTTAATAGGAGTAACCTCAGTGACGATTTCGATGTGAAGGAGATGACGAAAGAATCATTGATTGAGTACCGGTAGTAATAGACTAGAAGTAAAGGATGAATGAAAGATATTTATATTAGAACGGGTGAGTCCTTGTCAGTGGCTTGATTATTTTGTTCTGGCGTAGCTGCCCTGAAGAGCCCGACTTGGCCGAAGTGGCCGAAGCTTTCCGTAGGGTCCGATCCGCAATGCGCAAATACTAGTGTCATTAGGCCATGCTTGGTGTACTCGGCGGTTTCGGCACTTGTCGGAAGCGTGTGGCGATCGTGTTTATCTACCGCCAGTATAAAAATGTCAGTTCTTCTGCTCAAATTGAGAGCATCAGCCAAAATCTTATACGTAGGGCACGGCTTATAAGCACTCATATCAGGCATAATTTCTCGTTCGTCATAATTCTTGGAGCACCGAACATCCTGATTTCCGTCATACTATAAACCCCTCTCGGTTCTATCACTTTGCGAGGTGTGGAAGGCCATCTCGAAAAATCTTGGCTCACATCGACGATATCTTTACCTCACGTCACTAAAATCATACCTACATTGCTCAGTATGAACACTCCGGATCATAAAATCCACTGCAATCGACGGAAAAGAGTTATAGTTGCCATGACTGGCGCAACGGGTGCCGCCATTGGTATTCGTACACTCCAGCTCTTACGTCAGCTCAACATCGAAACACATCTTATCATCTCAAAATGGGCAGCTGAGACCATAAAATACGAAACCGATTACACTCCTTCAGCAGTGCGTGCGCTCGCAGACTACGCGTATAACTCCCACGACCTCGCGGCGCCCATTTCCAGTGGTTCTTATCGTGTAGATGGAATGATTGTCGTTCCATGCTCGGTTAAGACCCTAGCAGCCATCAACGCGGGAATTTGCGACGATTTGGTCACTCGTGCCGCCGACGTCTGTCTAAAGGAAAGGAGGAGGCTTGTCCTGTCGGTGCGGGAAACTCCTTTCAGCGAGATCCATTTACGAAACATGACAGAGGTCACAAGAGCTGGCGCCATCATTGCACCACCCGTGATAGGCTTTTATACGAGACCTGCATCGATTGATGATGCACTGGATCAAATGGTTGGGAGAATGTTAGATCTTTTGATCTAGACTCGGGAAATTTTCAGCGATGGAATGGAATGCAGAAGGACGAATATTAAGCCACATACTAAGCTCCAGTTCCGACCAGAATCACAATTGTACCATATTATATATCTTCAGAGAGTGTTGCTACTACTTAGAAGTGTGGGGTCTCTAATTGGGTCTACTTAAGGAGATTCATGAGAAAGTAAGTAATGTTAGCTAGAGAGATAGCTGTTAAGATAAGTGCTTATAGTTAGTATTTTTATAAAGAATCAATACCTATTGATTGAAATGTATATTACTTTATTAAACTTTCTACGCTTGAAATTCTACTTAATCGTATTTGAATTCTTCTTAACGTATCATTTAAAATTATATTTAAATCTTCTCCTATTACTATTATATGACATAGAATAGTTAATATTATTATCTAAGCTATAGCGTTATTTCATTCTTACTAAAACGTCTTATTTATATCTGCAAGACCTTGAATACACCATACCCCTCCTCCCCGCTCCTACTGCTACAAGTGTTTAGCCTTAATCCTATCATCCAGTCTCACTCCCTCCCCTAAAAAGCATATATGGTAAAGCGGAGATCCGAAATTGTCCTTCCGTCCTCATTAATTCAGTCGCCTCCAGGTGGTGCTCCTCTCCAAGAGTTGCATGCGTTATCAGCTCGTTTCCCTCCTCTGTTGAGTATTCACCCTCTCATCCTTTTATTTGCATTCACAAGGAGGCCAGGATGCATCTTATCGAAGCCTTCTCGATCGGCGCTTCTCTTCTTGGCGTTGCCAAAGCCCTTAGCCACCACGCCCAAACCTTAGCCTCGAGGCAAGTTACCAAACTCCGGGCTGAGTATGACTTCGTCGTGGTTGGTGGTGGAACTGCCGGTTTGACCGTCGCCCATCGTGTGTCGGCTGCCTTTCCTAAGAGTGAGCTTTTAAAGCCTTTGCCACTGTTGATCTGGAACCTCGATCCGCGATACACGCAGACCCATCCATGAAATCCTACTTATATGAATACTACACAGAAACCGTCCTGGTTATTGAGTATGGAAAGATCGAAGGAACTGTTGGTAACTTCGATCCGCCCGAGGATGGCCGTGGTGCAAGTCGCCTCGTCATCAACTCCCCTCCTGTTGCCAGTGTCAATAACCGCTCTGCTACTGTTATCCTTGGTATGACTGTTGGCGGAGGATCTGCCGTCAACGGTCAGTTTTGGATCGTGGTTCCAGGTACGACTATGACGAGTGGGCGCGACTTGGCAGCCCTCAATTCGACAGTGGCCCTTATAGCTGGGACTGGGAGAGCTTTGGCCCAGCGTTTAGGAAGGCAAGTTCATCCGTCTCAGCGCGGAACCTCCAGTCTAACAACCCATCAGTCCCTCTTCCTTACTGAGCCCAGCGATGAACATGTCGAAGAGTACGGTTATACTTGGAATGCTTCCGACTTTACCGGCGACTCGATCCAGCTCTCTTACCCGCCCTTCCAGTGGCCTGTCCAGCGTCCGTGACTCCCATGCAGGTTAACACTACTATTTGAGAATAGCAAAAGACGCTGACTCTTACCTCTAGGCGTCGGGTGGCAAGCATACGAAGAGTTTGGTCTCAAGACCCGCATCAGTTGCGATAATGGGGATAAGCATGGCGTCTGCTGGGTTCCAACCGCCCAGAATTCCGAGACTGTTGAGCGATCCCATGCCGGTGTCGGTCACTACGCCAGGGTTGCCGACTCCCTCCCTAACCTTGACCTCCTCGTTGAGCATAAGGTATTGCGTCTTGTGATAGGTAACGACAAGAAGGCTCCCGCCATTGAGTTTCGCCCCGTTGCCGGTGGTGACATCCGGACTATCCGCCCTAAGCGTGAGGTCATATTGTCAGCGGGTGCCATTCACACTCCCCAAATCCTGCAGCGCAGCGGTGTCAGCTCTGCCCAGTATCTCGAGTCAGAACGCATTGAGCTAGTTGAAGACCTTCCGGGCGTCGGCCAGAATTTCCAAGACCACAGTGCCATCCCCATCTCCTTTTCGTACGATAGTCCTCTGCCCAACCAAGCCGAGATGGCTAAAAACGCAACCTTCGCCGCCGAGGCCGTCGCCCAATTCCGTGAGCGCCCCGCTCGTGGCCCTTATACCCTGGCCATGGGTAACAGTGCCGTTTATGATGTTCTTCAGAATATCACACCTGAGTGGGAGCAAATTGTCGCCAAAATTCGAGCCCAGATCGATGACCGCTCCGCCCTCCAGTATCTTCCCATCGGCGCCACCAAGACCGTTCAGGAGGGCTACCTCGCGCAGCTCGAGATCCTCGCCCAGGCCCTTGAGCACCCGGAACATCCCATTCTCGAGATGCCCTTCGGTTCAGGTCCTGGGACCGCTTTTCTCCTCAAACCCCTTAGCCGTGGTTACGTTGTCTTGAACTCTACTGACCATGATGCCACCCCATCGTCAACTACGCCACCGGTGTCAACCCCATCGACCTTGAAGTCATGGCTACCTACGTCGACTACGTTCGCCGCATCTACGCCACTGAGACGTGGCAGGAACGTGGCGCCATCGAGGTAGTCCCAGGCGGCAACGTCACCACACAAGACGCCCTTATCAGGTACGTGAAGGACACCGTTATCCAGTCGCTCATGCACCCTTGTTGCACGGCTGCCATGCTTCCCCGCGAGAAAGGTGGTGTCGTCGATTCGAGCCTTTCCGTCTACGGTATCCCAGGTCTCCGTATTGCCGACTGCTCTATTATCCCCACTATCCCTGCTTCTCACACAACCACGACGGCGTACGCGATTGGCGAGAGGGTGGGTTTTCCTTGGCCTCGCGTTGCGGGTAATTAGAGTTGTGGTTGCTAATAGTGTCTCCAGGCTGCAGAGATTATTATTCGCAAGTGGGAGAAGCGCAGGAGTCTACACCTCTAGCATCTAGATATTTGTCGGGAGGGATATAGGTTAGCTACAGTTATTGAGGTTTATTTGGCAGTTGTTACTATTATAACTCTGACGATAATTGCTTTCCATGTTATTATTTAGCGTAATCATGAAGCAGCTCCTTGAAAATATAACAGACATACGGCATACTATTCTGCCTTTCTCATGAGTAAATAGTAACTGCTATAGTATTCAATATTGGCCATGATTTTAAGAATAGAAAGTAGTAAGGGAAGGCCATGCCTTCCACAGTATCTCAAGCTGTATCGTGGTAAGAAAATCCTAAATGGATTCTCACTAAATAATTCCATAATCGTATTTCTAAAACAATCGTAAGCTATCCTTTAGTATACAAATTACTCAAACTACGCTCTGGTCCATCTTCCTGACCAGGTCCATGGAAAAATTGTCGGTAACCTAATTATATCTTCCGATACCCGTACGGAGAATCCACTACGGAGGATCTTGGGAAGCGGAGGATCCAGCGCCAGCGGAGGATCCACCTTTCTCCAGGATATTACCTCTTTTGTACCAAGATCGCCTCGAGCCTCGCCAAAGGGCCAATGCTCAAATTGATATCCCGCCGTTGCTTAGTATGGACAGTCTCCTAAGTCAAAAACATATACTATAAAGGACCACCAGTTTCCCAGAAATTCATCGAGTAATTCCAATCAACAGATCCCTAGTCATTTCCGAACACACATACACCTTGGCCTTTCACTCATAACCACAAGGCATCACAATGTCAACCAATTCTGCAAGGGTCATTATTGTCGGCGGAGGCCCTGTTGGTCTTACTGCAGCACACGCATTAGCACGGGCAAACATCGATTTCATCCTTCTGGAAAGCCGCCAAAAATTGTGCTAGATGCCGGTTCCAATCTTGTTCTTACGCCGATTGGGTTGAGGACCCTGAGCCAGCTTGGCCTACTACCAGCCCTTAACAAAGTTACCACGCCATTGGTCAAGTTCAAGCGTTTCGACCACAGCGGCCGCAATATCGGTGATCTGATGTTCTGCACGTTTGCCAAGGAAAGGTCAGCACTAGATGTCTCCCTTCTACCATACCATCTTTATCCCACAAGTTCTGACCCGTTCTAATAGTCATGGCATCTTTCCAAAAGTGGTCAGCCGTCATGACCTAATGCAAGTGCTATGGGATGGCCTCTCCCCAACAGATCAAAGCAATGTCTATGCGAACAAGAAAGTGGATGAAATATCAACCACCACTGACGGTGTCATCGTTCGTTGCACCGATGGTACTGCCTATCAAGGGTCCATAGTCATTGGCGCGGATGGTGCTCACAGCGCAGTGCGCCGCCAAATGCGACGCCTTACACTTCAGGAGCTACAGAAGCAGAGCGACCTTGAAGCCGAGTGCCCCTCGGTTGGGCTAAATGAAGAGAAGCCATTTCTCACCACATATCGCTGCTTGTGGGTCCGCTTTCCATCTCATGGTGGCGTCGTCGCTGGCGATGCAATGGAAACGCACGGTACGGGGCGACGGTACAGCTGTTTGCAGGCGAACGGACAGCTGTGTTGGGGGTTTATGAGCGTCTGAGCGAGCCCACGATTGAGAGCCAGCGATACTCGCCCGAAGACGAAGACGCAATGGTAAAACGCTGGTCGAAGATTTCCTTAAACGGGGATGGATTGACTTTAGGAGACGTTTACGCGGAGCGTCTGCAGTCAGGGTTAGTAAGCTTAGAAGAGGGTGTTCTCGACCATTGGAGCTGGGCTGGTCGAATCGTTCTCGTCGGCGATGCTGCACACAAGTTCACGCCTTCCACTGGGGCAGGGTGCAACAACGGGCTTGTTGACGTTGCTGTGCTTGCCAACCTGCTCAACGAGGAATACAACACCGCAGGAGAGTCCCAGAACGAGCCTTCAGCAGAGAGGCTCTCGGTGGCCTTCACCAAGTATCAGCACTCCCGCCAGGAGTCGGTGAGAGCTGCCTGCAAGAATTCCAGCATAGCTACGGCAACCGCTACATGGAAGAGCACCTTGCATTGGTTCTTGGACACCTGGATCTTGCCGAGTCTTATGGTGCAGAAATACCTGGCTGGCAAGCAAGCCATTGTAACATCGAAAACTCCTGGTTTTGATTACATTGAGAGTGACAAAGAGTTGATTGGTAACGTCCCATGGATCCATTCTGTGGCATAACCTAGCCCTGGCGCATCTTGGAGACACGAGAATGGCTAGTTGAGACACCCTGATTAGCTCACAAAGCATTTCACACCTTGCGCGCGTGCGGAGGCATTTTGGACATACTGAACATGAATTTTAGCCAGTTGAAAGCGGAAAAGAAGCAAAGCTGATAGTACTATAATGAGGATAATAAATATAAGTGCTTGGTTCTATTTGAGACATTTAAGAGGACTCTATAATTTATTGAACTTGGATGTGTGTGCAGACTTGAGTAATCTGTTGTGCGTATTCTCATATCGATGTGCCTCCACGCACTCAATGACATACTGAATGTTGGGGCACCCTACTGATATTCAATGAGAGTAGACTCATTAACTCCTAGCAAGGTGAAGCGATGTCTATGAGCTAAGCTTCTATCAAGTCCTGCTTTCATTAGACAATTAATCGAATCCTCATTAGACTAAGCAACTGAAGGTCACAGCCTGACCCAACATTTGCATGTAACGGACCCACAGCCCCCTGCCCGATATTTGAAGCCCAAGGGGCACCGGAACATCCTTCGGAGGAACCCCGAGCATAGCAACCTCATTTAGTTAGTGTGAAACCCATAATTACGTTGCAAGGGGCAAGGCGTCGCCATACATCCCCTGCATTGTGCCGACAAAATCCGCTGACGGTTCCCTTGGGAACCGAAACCCAGCGGAACAACATCGATTGAGCCGACAAGCATTTCCCAACGGATTCCACGCCAGAATGGAAGAGATACAGCAATCGCACCCCACTGCCCAAGCAAATATATCAAGGGTGTGTGAGAAGTGCATCCGGTGAGTGTCTCCATCAAGGTTCTACGTTTATCCTCTAACACACATCGGCGCATCAGGGCAAAAGCCAAATGTAAGCATGTCTTTTTCTTGGGTGTGATGTGACGAATTGTCTACCCAAGTAGACAACGCTTAACAAAAGTCTGTTCAGGCGATCTGAAACGACCAAAATGTTCACGCTGCGAGAGCCGGGCCTCTCCTGCGTCTACTCTGCAATCCGACGCAAGCCTGGACCCCTCGCGGGGTGGCACAAAGACGAGGTGGCGTTGTGCCATCTCATTCCCACACAACTCAGGCTGAGGATGTGATGAATGACAATGGTGTGTTGATCCATTATTCAGATGCCTTTATCCAAATTTGCTAACATGGGATACCATCCTATCAAGGGGAGATGGGACGCGCTGAAATGGCCTCGCCAATGTCAATTCAAAATAGTCATGTTCCTAGCCCTGCTCCAAGTCAAACTCTACTTACAGTTGTAGAAGAAGAGCTTCTGTACGTAACCTACCCTGCGTATTGCGTTTGGGTGTACAAGCTACTCATTTATATTACATCTATAGCCTGGAGAGGTATTTTTCGACCATTCACAATAGCTGTCCAATATTCCCACAAGCAAGATATCATCCGACTTTTCAAGCCTCTCTTTATAGCAGAGGCCTTATTCTGGCGATATGCCTCGTCACGGCAAGGTTGACGTCTTTCGAATCTGCTTCGTCCACAGTTGATATCGAACATCAGATCAGTATTATGCTCAGCCAAACATCAGTGGAAGGGGATCTTTGTAGTGATAGCCCATCGCTTGATACATTCCGCAAAGCATGCCTTCTCAGTTTCTACGAATCTTATCAGTTCCCAGGTCAACAAGCTCGGATGCGGGCGTGTTTCGTAATTTGTATGGCAAAATGGGTTGGGCTCGATCGCCTCGAAAGTCTCGCAGACTCATGGCCTCATAGAAACGCTGGGAGCCACCATGAACTGGAAGACTGGCGGTACGTCTTTTGGTGCATTTATCGACTGGATACTTTTGTTCATGTCCCAGCAGGGACATCGTGTCTCATCAATGAGCAGCTCCTGGGTACAGCACTGGTTCAAGCTCTAGATACAGCCAACTTCCAGGACAAATCGCGGCCTTCGGACGGCGAGAAGCTTTTTTGCCGCGGCAACCGGGAAAGCTCGCAGAAGTTGTGCGACTGATTCCCTCATACTCGGCTTCCACATCTTCGCTCAATATGTCCCTTCTTACGATGACTGTCCTGCGCCAAGCTGGCCAAGTACTCTGGGGCGTGGGATTCGGAACCCCGCAGAGACTGCCACATGCCTCATTGATGCTAAGCATCAGCTTATGCAGTTGCGACTCACCCTCCCGGGGTTATTTAAACCCTCAACGCAATGCTTTCGCCAACGAAACAGGGTCTGCGCATCACGAAAGACTGGCGACGGTGATGCATCTGCATATGGCACGCCTGCTTCTCTCAATCACGGAATGCACGATCGAAAATGGATTACAAAAGTGGGAGTTAAGCTGGCAGCAAGTTTTAGAAAGCTGTCAGGATATCGCAACTATGTCAGAGCAGTGGGATAGTACCTACACTCTCAGAACTAGCCCTGGCATCTCAATCATCATCTTCACTGCACTACTCTTCTTTGATGTACAAAGAAAATCGGCCACGAACCATGTAACGTTTGATGCGGCTATCATACAGCATTGTGAAACAGTTCTTCTCCTTCAGCTAGAGCAGTTCGCTAATACCTGGACACTTTCGAGACTTCAGATCTGTAAGAATTACCCACACGATATCTTAGTCAACGCTAACATGGTTATGACAGTGTCCCTCAACGGGTTTCAGGAGTCCCTGAAGGGGCCACTTGATTACAGTCAAGTGAGATTGATACTAGCTCGATTCGAGGCACCCCTACATCCAAGGTGGTTGCAGTTCCTTTCCTCTGCAATGGCCACCACATAAAAGAGGTGATTCTGAATTTCATAGTTTTATTAACGTATTTCTGGTAACTTCAAGTCTTGCCTATTGCATTTGTACTTATCTCTGTAGTCCAGACTCGGGACTGACTTAATTTATAGGCACCCAGGCTTCAAACCGCCAGGTTGAGCGCCATAGCTATTACACGGAGGCCTGTACTACACTGTAATACCTGAACAGAATAATGTCCCATTCATTGCCAAGTATGTAACAGTATGTCGGGAGCAATAGTCTGACTAAAGTGGGCGATCCCTTCTAAGCACACATCCATTGGAGATTCATGGTCGTGTAGAGTAGCAGGTTACAGCTAAAAGCCTTGCCTAGTCAATGCTGGAATATTTTGATAGTAAGAGTATTATTTAAAAAGAAGAGTAAACAGCTGTTTAAAGAATCTATCTCTTTGGATTCAAAAACCAAATTATGCATTTGAGGGGCCAAACTAGAATTAGAAGATGATGAGCATTGATGCAATCATTTGCGATAAAGGAGAGCCTGAGTGTTTAGATATATATCTATTCTTCATCACTACTATAATCAGGTATACTTTTCGTTAAAATCATGGGTTCTGCCTTGCATATCCAATACTCGGCTGCCACGCGTCACCATTGTTCTGCACCACCGGATTATATAGCGAATCTCGATTGCCAAGCGAGGTATCAATAGTATTATACTCATACTCTCCGGAGTTAGTGCTTAGACTGAGACTCCATAGGGATAATGAACTTTCTATAATATAGCGCATTGGTGTCGCAGGTATACCATTTCCATCGCGCCATTTTAGATTTTCAAGAATGCTTAATAATTAATAATTATTGCATGGTTTATGAACTCTGTGGTTTATATAATGTTGTTACTTTTTCTATTTAAATATAAATATTAATTTGAAACTATTCTATTTACTTCATATTTTTGTATATATTCATAATTTATGTATGTAAAACTAAACATACTAAAGTATGCTAATAACTTCCTATAATATGTCCCCACAGAAACTAACACCGACTTATCTTCTAAAACCTCTACTTAAAATAAGTTTTATCTACCTAAAAGTCCAGTAGGTTATCCTTGATCTCTTGCATAGCAGAATTTCGTGTAGGTGTAGTCCTCCCTTCCACCTCTGGTTCTGCTTCAAACTTACTTACCAAGGGATTCACAAGCGTGATCAAGTCTTCTATAGACTCTACAGTCAGCTCCACCTCTCTCTCCTGACACCAAAGTCTAGCCATGTTGAAAGCATTTTTAATATCTCTCCCATTCATTTCCCACTTTGAAAGCCGTTCGATATCCCTATCTTCAAGTAGGGGCTTGCCCTCTGAGGTGTGCTCCACAAAATTCTTCCAAATCTGAGCGCGCATACTTAACGAGAGATTAGGAAATGTAAGGTGAATATGAACCCGTGATCTTAGCGCTGGGTTAATAGACGAAGTAACATTTGTTGTAAGAAAAATAATTCCTGGCTTAAAATTAATATAAATATTTATGGTACAAGTATTGAACGGATGACTTACCTTTAAAATACTCAATGTGCCGCAGGAACACTGTCATGATTCCTCATTAGTTCACCTTGATCCACTAGGTGCAAGAATAGAAATACGAACCAGAAATACTGCTGCGGCTTTTCATACTATCCCTATTTTCAATGACGAAGTTGGCTTCTATATAACCCATTAGTGATGGCTGGAAGTTACGAGTGTCGTGCAACTCACCATCAAATAATACGAGAGCATTCCAATCGGAGGCCCAACTCATCTTCGATTCAAACTCCGTTGTCATTCCTGAAGATGGAGCTTGATTTAGCTGCCCTGCCGGGGATTTGGTTGTGTTATTGCAGGAACTGGAGGAGCAACACTTTGTACTGGGCCAACCATCTCTGCCTGGGAAATGGCAGATGATATCCTTAGGAGGGGACGACCAAGGTGCTCGGCCACTATGCCAGCGGCTTTATTAGCTCATCCTTCATCAATTCATGGTATAAACCAGCCATGAAACAGGATATATACTGACAAGATTCGACCATTAATGTTTTGCCTGTTCCAGGTTCGCCGCTCAGTAGAACCAAGAAAGATTGACCTGCCAGTGTTAGGGAATTTATCCTATACTTTAACCAGGATGAAGCCGACTCTTACCTTTGCCAGCAATGAAATCATCGTATCCAGTTTTTGAATCAATGAAGCTCCTCGTAAGAGTTCGCAGAATATCTTTCTTCTTCTCATCAAAGACAAGTTTATTGAAAACGTTGGCTTTTAATTCGACGGGCAAAACATTCTCCACAACCACGAGACCTACGTACCCATGTTAATTATTGGTTCAACAAAGGCTGAAAGGTGTATGCGAGAAAAAGGACACACCCCAGACACCGCGTTCCAGAGAAAATGCGCTGAGAAGTGGCATTTGCATGATAAGAAGTTCTTCGTCACTAAGAATCATGTCTTTGTTTCTTTGAATGTCGTCATCTGTTGGTCGCTTGAGCTTATTTGCCGCTTTATTGTCGTTTGTCAAAATATTGTCTACACTAACAGTTAGATTACCAAAATCGAAGAATATCAAAATGGTGATAAATGTTTACTCATTGCACTGGTTTGACTGTTTGGAGCATCCAGCTGCTTGATGGTACCATTTGCATCCTTTTTCATAGGAGGCAAATCTTTCAACTTCAAGCCCAGTCGCTTCACATGTAGATAAGCGTCAACTACAACACGATCTTCCTAACTCACCGCCACAAACTTAGCACGGGACTGCTCGTAATAGGAAATATTTTCTGACCCAGCAACTTACATTTTGCAAATAAGTCGAATGTGCGGTTGGAACAAGGCGAGGGACGAATTGAAGGAAACGAGGGGTTTGGTAGTCCAGAAGCTCTATCCCTCGAAGACGCAGGCGCTCCCGTAGTTCTGGGTGTTTAGACAGGTCAACTAGTCCATATGGTAGCAACTCAGAAAGCTTCTTCTTTCCTGTGTAAGGCCAGACAGTTTCTACGACCTCCTGGAGCTTGTACGTGGTACCATCAAACCGAACACCATGTCCCTTGATAGCTAATCTTGTGTCTTCGTATTTGGTTAATTCCACACGCACACCAGCGAAGGTGCCCAGGAGTGATAGTCCAAATATCGACTCCTTTGGAAATAAGGTCCACAGTTTATCGTAGGCTATGAGCTGTTCTTTCTCGTATTCATCGTTTGCATCCAAGAGAGAACTTAGGTGTTGCTCAATGACGTCGCAAAGAAGTTTGCAGTGGCTCCTCGTGATTGCATCATCGGCATTTTTGGCAACCTCTGCTATCTTTTCGCGACAGAAGAATAGTGCCTCGTGTGGGTGAACCGAATTGGCCACGCCCGCCGTATACATCAAACCCTGCTTTTCAAAATCTTGAGCCAAAGCCTCCCGAATCATGGGGCTTTGAAGCCGGATCTCCGACGCATAATGCGTGTCGGAGCCCGCCGCTGGGTTCTCTACCAGCTTCTGATACACTTGTATCGCTGCTCCTTCAAATTTCTTTTTCTTTGGTGCAGGAAGAGCAGGCGGTGCCCACTCTACCCACTCAAGCGCTTCGTTGGCAGCGCTGTGAGGGTTCTGGTAGAATTTCTGGATCTCATTCTCCTTGCCAACATGTCGCAAGTCTCTAAGACGGTCTTTCGACCTGAAAAAGAATCGGCGGCTCTTGGTGTGTCCCCAGCGCTATCGGATTCAGTATCAGAAGCTACGCTGTCAGTATGATTATGAGCAGGAGTCCAATATCACTTACTCATGTTCGCGTAGCCACTACGCAATAGTTGAAAGGACACCTTAGGTCATGCAGAGACCTAGTCAGCATTATGGCGGCTGAAATAAAAACTATGCCCCTGGATGATTATATCACGTGAAACAGGGGCTATCGAGGCTCGTCTCCCCTGCATGTTCCGTGACCTTGCATTCGGGTGGAACCAGCAATCTGCAACCTAGCCGCCCATTCCATCTATCCTTATCGAACACACCTCTGGCCTCACAGACCAAGCTACAGGCGCATTAGGACACTATAATACGATTGCAGAAATGGCGACCGGTTATTTGAGTACTTCAGGAGTTGACCAACAACTCAAAATCTACCGTGAAGGTCTAAGCATAGTTGCGAGCCCTTCGAAGGCGGAAATCGAGTAAGCTGTAAATCAACGCCATATTGGAGACTGTTACTAAGCTAGATAGCATCGTCATTCTGCACGGCCTCAAAGGAAATCCTTATGGGACTTTTAAAAGCACAGAAACAGGGTTCTATTGGCCCAGCCATATTCAGCAACACCTACCATGCGCACGCATCATGGTGTTTGGATACCTTGCTGACATCGTTGACGGGTCCAATAATTCACTTGGGGTATACCAACATGCTGAGAGCTTGCTGTTGCACCTGAAGAACCTCCGTCTAAGGTCTGAGGTCAGTAGTCGGGCTGTGTTTTGTTTTGCAATATTTGCCAACTCTCAATTTAGTCACGCCCACTCATATTTGTTGGGCATAGCCTTGGTGGACTGGTCATCAAGCAGGTTTGTCCATACTCGTTCTCTCAATATGTATGAGCTGACATGATAGCCAGACACTGGTTATCAGTTCCCATCGACGAATGGATCTTCACATTTTAAGCTCCACAAAAGCTGTTCTTTTCCTTGGTACACCACATCGTGGTAGTCATCTACTTGAGAGATCGATGCCCAAAATCGGACTAGGCTTGGCTAAGGTGATGAATCGAGAAATTCCAGTAGAAGTCAAGTCAATGTTGCAACCCCGGACTAATGAGTCATTCATCGCAAACTCTGACTTCATGAAGATAAAGGGTCCAATTAGCATTATTAACTTCTACGAGCAATTAAAGACGCCTGGCCTGAGCGCTCTTGTATGTGTTTTCTTCTCCCTCGAAGTGATCTTGTGACTGACTTAACCATCAGGTTGTTGACAAGGATTCTGCGGTCTTCGACAGCGAGCACGCAGAAAACATTCCAGTCGCGAGGAGTCATCATCAACTGGTGAAGTACGATAGCGCAGATGATGATATATATCGTACATTATACCAAACACTACAAAGAATCACCTCACAGATTATATCTGAGGCCAATGATGACGAACACGAGAGTAAGAATTTTCTCCTCAACCAGCGTTCGTGGACTAATAAAGCTTTTGCTTGGCGATAGGCACCATAATAAAGTTATCACAAGGTAAAAGCTTATATAAAGAAGTCACCAGACCTTTCGTTGCCAATATTAACATTTTACAGAATGCATAGCTAGCCTGGCATCGTCTCATATTTGGCATCGTCAGGACCTACTTGACGGTCCCCATCGAGCCAGTCTACAGTGGCTTTGGCAAGACAAAAGCGACTTTGCACAATGGCTGGCCAGTGGTTCTGGGTTTTTCCAAATCACAGGTAAGCCAGGAAGCGGCAAGTCCATTCTGATGAGCTCAATTGTCGCCAAAGCAAAGCAATACTACAAAGCGGACATAATTATGCAGCATTTTTTCAACAGTCGGGGCAGGCACTCGAACACTCCTTCGAAGGCTTTCTTCGATCGTTATTGGAACAGATCCTCAGGCGTGAACCAAGTTTGATCCAATATATGGTTGAGGAGTGGCGCATCACGCAAGAACAAAGTGCCGATTTTCCCAAATGGACATTGCCTCTTTTAAAGGAAGCGTTGACAAAGGTGTTGGTCCACGGATCGCAACATACTCACTTCCTCCTCATTTTGGATGCACTTGACGAATACGATGGTGTGCGAGGCGAGATGGACATTCTGTCGTTCTTGAGCATGATAAATATCTCTTCCAAGTCATCCCACTTGCGCATCGTGTTCTCTTGTCGTTATTCTCCAGATATCGGCATCCCCAACATTGTGGGAGGCTTTAGAATGGAACAACGGAACGAGGCAGACATTACTAGCATCATAAACGACGAGTGGTTGCTTATATTCCCACCCGATTCCATGACTGAAGAGCTGGAGGAAGTAAAACGAACGATTATACAAAAGGCTGACGGGGTTTTTTGTGGGTTCGCCTAGCTCTTCAGGGTATTTCAGGTGTTGTCAGAGAAGGCGGCACAGTGGCTGAGATAAGAGAAACCATAGACGACATTCCGAGTGAACTTTCCAACATGTACGAAATGCTTCTCAGTCGTGTTGGAGACAAGCATAAAAGGAAACCTACTTAATGCTCAGTGTAGTACTTGCCTCAAGGAGACCCTTGACACTGACTGAGTTTAAGTTGGTTATGGGGCTTTGCACCGGCGAGTTCGAGTCCATTATCGACATGGAAAAATCCAATACAGTCATCAGCAAGGATAGTGTGATGCAAAAACGAATTAGAAGTCGTAGTGGGGGCTTGCTCGAGGTCAAGGCGACGGGAGAAACTTGGCGACAGGGTGCTAAAGACGGGCGGACAATGAATGGCGGCATTGTGCAATTGATCCATCAGTCAGTCAAGGATTTCCTATTAGTATCCGAAAAGGATACAAAATCGACGTTTCGAATCAAGATCGTCTAGTCGCCGATGGACACGAAAAGCTAGCACAAGCCTGCCTTCGTTATTTGAAGATGAGGGAGATATCTTCACTACAAAGGCAGTGGGTTAGCACTGCGAACGAAAGTGTTCTTTCAGAAGAGTATCCATTACTCTTTTACTCTATTAGCAACTGGAGATGGCACTGTCAACAAGCCGAGAGCCTCGGGTTACCTCAGGTCGATCTCATTCGACAAACCTTTGACTCTGAAACTAGCGTCTTCAGTCATTGGTTGGGGCTGTACAATGTTCTATGTCCTGCTGAACCTCTCTCGACAGACTACACTCTTTATCAACTGGCCGTGCATGACAACCTATTTACTCTTTTGGAATACTTCTGTAACACAGGGAACTAGATGTCAATGCATGGACCGAAGCCGGTAATAAAAGCACTTATCTTTTCCACGCGGTTTGCGAGGGGTGTAAGGAGTCGGTCAAGGTTCTTCTGGAGTATGGAGCAAACCCAGACGCAGGAGGGCTTGAGTATAGTACTCCCATTTTAGCCGCTTGTATGTTAGGCTACGTGGACATCGCTCGCATGCTCTTGGAGGCGGGAGCAGAGTTTCAGGGAGGTTTGGACCCGTATGGCCTTTCTTCACAATTTCCGGGATTTGCCATGTTCTACCGACCTATAGCAATGGCCGCCTATTCTGGTAATGCTGATGTCATCAAGCTCATCATGCAGTACGATCCAGGAGCAGTAGCTAACCACTGGCATCGGCAGTATGCAGTTTCTTGCTTGGTTATGGGCGCAGAGGAAGCAGTTGGGGCTTTCCCAGAGAAAGAACGAGAGTCGCAATTTCTTACTCGAGTTTCGAAACTCCTCCCGCTTCTACTGGGAGGCGACTACTCAGAGACAGAAATTTTCGACTCCAATATAATACTTTACGTTTGTGCAGTACGTGGATACTCGAAGAAATCATTGGAAATGTTTCTCAACACGCAATACGCGTCGAGAGCAGAGGGTTTCACAAAAATGATAGCCCAGATCTGCTACCATGGGCCTTTGAGTGCTCTTCAGTATCTTGTGGAACATTGCGGTGTCGAAATGGTGCAAAACATGATGACAGAGGACTATGGAAGCCTCCTCCATGAGGCAGTCTTCAACCCCCATACGTCGGTGATAGTATATCTATTAGATTTGGGCCTCGACATTGATGCTCAGGACTCTTCCAGGCAAACACCACTTCACTATGCTTCAGCTCGCACCTCGGGAGCTCACATTGAGTTACTTCTAACTCGTGGAGCCGACGGATCAATTAGAGACAATCAGGGATTTACAGCATTTCATTTGGCATTGATGAACCCATATTTGCGACGTTCCATCAGCATACTTGAGCAGCTAATGTCGAGTTCTAAGGAGATGCCCAATCCTCATCCCGCGATGGAGTAAAACCGCTTCACCTGGCTGCTGCTGCAGGGTGGTTGCCAACGGTTGAATGGCTATTAAAGAATGGAGCAGATGTCAAGTGTTCTGACGACCTCGGCCGCACCGCTTTACACACCGCAGCATCATCCATGGGGCTGGATTCCATTGATATCGTCAAGTTCCTCATCGGCCAAGGATTGAGTGCTACAGATCAAGACGAGGGCGGCATGACTCCACTGCATCACGTCTTCTATACCTATGATAAACTTGACCCTGACTCCTACGACCCGGATGTTTCTCTAGTTATTGCCCGGTATCTACTACAACAGGGCGCTGATCCTGCTATACAAGATAGCGAAGGTAATACTGTTCTGCACCTCGCCGCTTGGCGAGGGCATGTTGGTATTGTAAAAACACTAATTCAAACCGGTGTTGATATTTCTGTAACGAACAACGCCAATCAAAAGCCAATCGACAATGCTTGGAGTGAGGACATCAGGAAACTTCTTGAGGTATAGATTCAGGAATTCGATTGCTAACAGGAAAACGAACCCTCTTCAGGGCGCAAATCACACTCATCGTGACCCCTGTAGTGGTGGTAGAGCTGGGTCAACATTTAACAGTCGGCTAGTATTTTCAGTCTTTTCAGAACTAAGTTTTATCGGAGCAAGGCAAATATCTTCTCGTCGATGTTTTGCTGAGGTCGTAGGCCACCAACCAGTCACCAGAAGGTTCATGCTCAGGCAGTTTGAGTCCAGGATTGCGTCTATTGATTCCTTTTGCGAAGAACACTCTCGCATAGAGAGGGTCAAACACAAAGGTTGTTTCACCAGTCAGAGAGTTCTTTATTTCTGCCGTGGCCGAAAATTCATCGATGGAAAAATACTCGTCAGGGTCTGGCACTGTTGCTCTCTCAATCTGTTCCTTCACGTGTCTCGCTGTCTTGGCGTCAAATCGGGTATCGATGAAGTATAACTTGTTTTGGCCCGCCGCTGCCACGTATGGAGTATCTGGCGCAACAATCTGGAGCCCGTACTTTGTTTGGATAGTTTTTGGCACGTAGTTACTTCGGTATTCCTCTTCGAACGTCGGCGAACCTTCGCGTGGCCTAAACGGGTTTAACAGCATTGTTCAAGATCGCAGAATATCGTAGTTCTGGAACAAGCTGCCTGCAGGTTCTGGTTATTATCTTGTCGCGGGAACCTGTTTGCGCTGCTCTTTGAAACGACTTACCGGTAGTAGCGCGTGAATTCCTTTTGCTGGTGGGTTGATATGTGTTTCTGAAGGATCGTTTAAAGTCAGATAAGCCACTCAACATGTGATAGGGAGTTGCTGGCGGCAGAACCTATTTTTGTAGGGAACATCAATTTCACATATTGAGAAGATAGATAAGCACTCGTTCCTTTGTTGTTGCCGCTATAGCCGACATGAAGACCCCTGCTTGCTGGCGATTCTATGCCGAATACCCGTATCGTGATTGACTGCTGACCTCTTGCCTAGCAACCTCCTGCGCACTAACTACTTATATCATAATCACTTGTACCATCATAACGAAATTCTAACCTCTTGCAAAGAGTATTCTTACACCAGCGATTAATACGCTAAATGTTAGATGATAAACTGACATGCCAAGCACTCCAAGTCAGCTGGTTGCCCCTACAGAGGATTATGACATCGTGATGCCGATTGGAACCACATCAAAATTAGTCGTTTTTCTGAAGGATATCTGACTATATATAGACGGGTTCTTCATTTTCTATCCATGTTGAAACGCAAGCGCGTATCCATGTCCTCCATTGATGATAAGATGTGCGGAGACATTAGATAATCCAGTTGCAACTCAAGGGAGCCCATACGTGCACAGCCGGCTGTGCAACTAGAGCTTATATAAAAATGCACAGCCGGCTGTGCAATTAAAATATCATTATATAATCCTTATAATAACATCGCAACTTACCTCAAGGTAGGTTTTCTTAATTAATTAAGCAGATAAAAAGCTTTTATTTATTTCTATATAATCTTTTTAATTTAAAGAAGTAATAGTATTTATTAAAAGTTATTTAGTATATTATTTATATACTCTAGCTTAAGTATTATTCACTAGCCTATCTTTATTATTATTATAATTTAAGAGCTATAGTATATATACTATATAGTTATATACTCTTATTAAAATTATATTAAAGGAAAGTGCTTATTTTAAGCTTTTTAAAGCTAGCTATAATATCTCTTAAAGCTAGCTATAATACCTTATAATAAGCTAATTAATTAACTAATTAATTAGCTAATTAATTAACTAATTAATAAGCTAATTAATTAAAAGCTAGCTATAATATAAAGCCTTTTTAAAGCTTATTATAATACTCTATTTTTAATAAAAATATAATAAAAGTATATATAATAAAAAATATAATATAAAGACTATATAATAAAGAGAATTTAAAATATAAATATACTATTTAAGCTTATTCTCTTAATATTATTAAAGCCTTTATTATTTAACTTAACTATTTATTAATTACTCTATTTATTAATTATTTTATTTATTAATTAATATATCTTTTTTACTAGAAGCTTCTTATAATAATAGCTCTCTAGGAATATCCTTAAGTATATTTAATTATAATTAATAATAATAATAAGGCTCTATACTATCCTTTATATTATTTTATTATTCTTTTTTTTATTAAGGGTTTTATTTTAATTAATAAGCTATAATAAATATACTTTTAAACTTATTAAATAATTAAAATAAGCTTAATATTATTAATTTATATATTTATTATAGTATTTTTATAAGGATTTATTTACTTACTAAAGGCTTTATTATAGTTATATAGGAGCTTAAGGGTATATAATCTAAAGAATTTAGTATTATAGATAACTTAATATTACTTAGATTAAGTAAGAATATCTATAATAATAAAATCCTAAGATTAATTAATTTATATTAATCTAGATTAATATAGCTTTATAAAACTATAATTAAATATATTAATAGCCTTAGAATAAAGCTATTATCTTATAGATTATATAATTAATATTAAATATTAGCTTTATATAGAATCTATATAGAATTTAAGCTATTAAGAACTCTAGGATTTAAATACTTAATATTACCCTAAATAAATATATTATCTAAAGTTAATATAATAATAAATAAGGATAGGGGTTAATAGCTTAATATAATAAATTAATTAGGTTATTTAATAATTAACTATAAATACCCTTAGCCTTTATATTTTATTTAGCTATAGCCTAGATCTTTTATATTCTTTATTATATAAAAAAGGCTAGTTTATTATCTTTAAAATTATATTTCTTTTAATTTATTAATCTTTAGCTATATTCTAATTAAAATAACTTATTATTTCCTCTTTATTCTAAGCCTTAGATTTATTTTTATTATAATATTATTTTTCTATTTATTTATAATTAAGATACTAAATATAATTAGTTTTTCTATAATATATTAATAACCCTATAGCCCTTTAATATTATTAATTAATTTTAAATAATCCTTAAGGTTATTAAGTATATTAATTATTATAAAAAGCCTTATATTATTATTATATTATAATTAAATAGCTATAAGGTAGAGTAAGCTTCTTTAATTATATAATAATAACCTCTAAGGAAATAATATTAAATATAATATATATTATAGTTTATATAAAGCTATAGATAATTAATAAGATTAATAATAATAAAATTAAATAGAAAATTATTTATATAATTATTATAATTATTATTTTAATAATTAAAGTTATTATAAATAAAGGCTTTATTAAGATTATAATAAGGATTAATATTAAATAATTATATTATATTATATATACCTTTAAGGTTCTTTTATAACCCTTAATATTATATTTTATATATTTTAATATTATCTTTAACTTTATTATCTTCTTAATTATTTTAAAGATAAATAGCTTATATTTTATACTTAAAGATAATAAAATATTTATATTTATAAATTAATTAAATAACTATAAAGGTTTAAATAATAATTAAGGCTCTTTAGAATATTAAAAATATTAATATAAATAAAAATAATATAATAAAAGTATTTACTTTTTTTAATTACCTTCTTAAGTATATATATATAAAAGGAGGCTAAGGGATTTTAAAAATAATCTTATATAATTAAATAATAATTCTTTAAGCTATTTCCTTTAATTATTAATCTTCTATAAAGCTTTATATAATATCTAACTATATATATTAATAAATAATATATAAAAAATATTAATAAATATATATATTTATTATTATACTTAGTTTATATAAAGCCCTATAAGCTAATTAATAATAATAAAATTAATTACTCTTATTATATTAATAAAATCCTTAATTAAATATTTTAATTATAATTTAATAATATTATAAATACTCTTATATTAAAAAATAATCTAATTATTAAAATAAAATTATTAATTTATTTATACCTTAATAAGCTATTTTTAAATAACTTAAGCTAAATTCTAAGAATATAATTAATTTTATATATAAAAAAAATAAAAACTGCTTTTTAAGTTTATTTAAAATATTAAAATAATTATTTTTTATTATATAAACTATAATAAAATTTTAATAACTTTAAAATTTTTTTAATATATTTTTATTATTTTAATATTATTATTAATTATATATTTAAAAAAAAAGGTTTATAATAATTAAAAATTACTTTATTAATATATTATATATATAGAATAACTATAATATTAAAAAAATATATAAATATAATATTTATATATATAAAATAATAATCTATAAAAGCTATAAAAAGAAGCTTTATTTTATTAAGCTTATATAAAAAATAAAGTCTTTTAAAAGCTTAAATATAATTCTTTTTTTTTTTTATTTAAAAATATAAATATTATATAAAAAGAATATTAATAAATATTAATCTTTATAATATTAAATAAAAATATTTTATATTTATTAATTTTATTTATATAATTTAATATAAATATATTAAAATATTATTAAAAATAAGCTAATAATTTAGAATATATAAAAAAATTATAATAATCTTATTATTATTATTAAATTAAATTTAATTCTAAAAGCCTTTTTATTTAGCTTATTAATAAAAATATATATATTATTTTATTTTTTAATAATAACTTTTTTTTATAAATAATATAATTATAAATATTAATTTATATAATAAATATATTTAATTATAAATAAAAATATAATTTAATCTTCTTTAAGGCTATATTAATAATAATAAGATTATATATAATAGCTTTATTTAAAATAAATATTATATAAAAAACTAAATAAATTACCCTTTCTATACTTAGCTTATAATTATAAAAACTAAACTTATTTTCTAAATAATATTAAAGACTTTATTAATTAATTTAAAGATTCTTATTTATAATAATAAAAATTAATAGCCTATATAATATATAATAATAACTTTTTTTTTATTATTAAAAGCTAAAGTATATACTTTAATCTATAATTATAATAAAAATAAATAATCTATTTATTTAAAGGCTTTTTATTAATCTTCCTTTAATAAAAATATACCTTTATAAGGCTGCTTAATTATTAATTAAGGTCTATAGGGTATTAAAAAGTTATAGATAGCTTTAGGGGTAGGCAATTATCTAGGAAGATTCAAGGGGTATTAATAAAGTTTATTAAGGCCTTAGGAGGGTATAGTATGCTATAGAATGCTCTAAAAGGTTATATTAAGCGTTCAATGCAGCATTTCTAGCAATAATATTAATATATATATAGAGATTATATAATAATATTTTAATTGTATAGCCGGCTGTGCATTTTTATGTAAGCTCTAGTTGCACAGCTGGCTGTGCACGTATGGGCTCCACAACTCAACCCCTCAATTTGCTCAATTTCTATACTATCTCACAAGATTCACATTATTAGTCTATACTGCAAGCCGTAAATAATATAGCTATTAAACTTTGTCTAGTATCTGTAGACATGAAAATCTGTATCCTTGTGGCACAAAATACTCCTAATATGACACATCTCTGGCTAAGGTGGTCAAGGAACCACGGTGGAAGGACCGTAGGGTGCCGTGCTGTTGCCCTAGCTATACCTCCAAACATTGATCTCAGTGCCAAGTGCTGATTTTTGGCTTAAATTCGATGTAAGACTGCACTAAAAAACGCACTTTGAGGTTGTGGTGTCTGCAGCATCGTAGATTCATTGTCCAGCAACATTATTCAAGCATTCATGAGCTGTCATGAGTGCTCAAATCACAACGATTGTCCGCACCTTGCGCTATGTCGGTAATATCACGCTTAGCAATGACAATTTTGTCACTTTGGGCATAGAAAACGGTCATTTCTTGAGAAAATATACGATGGCGATGATCTTAGACAAATTGAGGTACAATAAGATAATACTCTCCTTCGAAGGAAGAAATCTAGCCATTCTTGTTAGTCTAGGGTAGTTCAGGATATTGTGCGATTTAGTGCTGGTCCCTAGAGATGATACCGTTAAATACGAGTACTAATGACATCATTAGTACGAGGGTTACTGGACCATTTTGATGTCATGATTCGCTACTAAATATCAAGTACATACTAATGCTATAATTTAAATGGTATTTCTTGCCCTTCCTGCTTTGCCTGCCCGCGTTCCCCAATATACCACTTGAAAGCGCCTAGTGAGATATAACATGCAATATTGAGCTTCTACGCTAAAATATCCACGGTACTAACCATTAGGTTATAATTTATGAGGCAATCTGAAATAAGATACTCGTAAAATGCATTCTTCCATCTGACTGTTGCCGCAATAAGTCATCTGTTCGTCGCAAGCCGTAGGTGCCCCCACTGACTGCATTTGTAGTGCAAGTATCCTATTTATAACTGCCATTTAACTACATGCTGGGCAAAACCGTCTATTTACAGCCGAAAGCCTCTCAATAGCCGTTTAAGGATCGGACCTCACTTTTATAATTCAAGCATGATGCACAACCGTTTCGTAAAAAATAGACGTCATGGTATGTCTGTTAGATATATGCTACCAGAGTTCCTCTTCACCGCCCACGAATCTGTCTAGCTTTGCTCGAGGCAACTAAAACATGACATCACGTATCCCAAGATTTACCTTTGAGATAGGTCAGCAGTCCTCGACTTGCTTTGCGGATCAAGTAGGGCTTCTCGCCAATACCGACGGCACGATGGCCCAAACGACTACCCAGTCCATCATAATCGTTGGTTGCACTGTGGAAAACGCTACGGTTGTCCCAAAATGCTGACCCGCTGTTAGCCAATACACATTGCCAGGATTATGAGACGTACCGATATCATTCTTGTTCACCCACTTGAACCGGACTTGGAGATCGTGGTTTTCTTCGATTCTCTTGTAGAATGACTTCAAGAGCTCATCGCTTTCACGTGCGCTAAGCTCATTAATGCGTCGGGGAAGTTGCCAATGGCAAAGATGGACTTCCACCCCGTCACCGGGTTAGTTCGAACCACTGGGTGGCTAGCTATCAGCTCGGCACCAATGTTGGCAGGATGTCCCTAGGCTCTTTATAAATCTGGTATTTATTAGGCTGAGCTGCTACAGCCTTGAGGAAGCCGTCTCCCGAAAACGTCGCTGTAAGGCCTTCGAAAAACTCTCGGTATGCGTCACTATATCGGTCATACAACTCGTAGCCTGAGGCCCAGAGGGTGTCGCCACCAGTCGGCGGTAGCTCAGTCAATCGAAGACTTGTATAGTCAGCTGGAAAGGGTTCGAATTGAATGTCGCTATGCCAAGATGCTGCACCATGCTTGCGGTCGTCTCGATCATGCTGTTGATGTTGCTGCCTGAGCACCTTGAATCCCTCAGAGGATATGATGCTGATTTCATTGTCGCTAACACCAAACTCATCTGTCCCATTGAGCAGGGGATGAATGTGGAGGGTTGAGTCCGAAGGTTTGCCAACCAGTTCTCCAAGTCTTTGGTTCAACGATTTGTGCAGGTCGTCTGTCAGATTGTCCTGGGCTCTAAAAAAACCACGCCTCTTTCCGAGACTTCACTAGCATTAGCATGTAAAAGACGGGAAATGTAAACTAATCTACTAACTCGTGATTGCAAGGTCTCGGATAAGCTCATCGGCATTCTTGGAGTTGATGATATCATCCACCAGGTTGACTTTGGGATATTCACGACCAATGACGGGGTGACCTCGACATATTCAAACGCGTTGAGAGCGCCAGAGACTTTCAAGGGCTTTGGAAACTCTTGAGCATCTGACTTGATGCGCAACGCAGGCTGCGCGGTCGTGGTAGTAGTAGTAGTAGTGGACATATTTTTCTAGGTCCAAAGAAACATATGGAACCGAATCATACTGGATACAACTCGCTGTAGCAAGAGTACCACGTTCTTAAATAACTCGAATCCAACCGCGCATCGAATGTGACGGCGCATCAGGTCACCACCACCTGCTAGCACCCCGCCCCGACTTCCGATGTTCATGAGTTGAGCGACACAAGCTAGCACAAGCACACCATGCAGGGGTAATTTTGCGACACCATGCAACGCAACAACGTGTGACTAGAAGCAATTGGATACAGCTGGGTTGAAGGGTACGTCTCGATCTTAGAAGTGTGCCAGATACGTCAATTCAGGTAAAGCCTTATCAAGGCATTGAATCTACCCTTTCCGACCAAGGTTATCTGAGTTATAAAATGTAGTCTGAAATATTCATCCCATCTATCAACAGCAACAAATGCATGGAAAGTTCAACACATGCCGCGACATCACACTTGCTGCCTTTCGGGCTGTCGGTAACATGTCCAGGTTTCTCCATATGCTTATCCATCATCAATCATCTGGGCCCACTTCCCCGGCGTGGCTCTACGCTCGCGCATCATGGCGTGCTGAAGCAAGCGTCTACCGTGAGCATGCTGGGCGTTTTAGCTTCGGCATAAACACCAATCCCGAGCTCTGAATTACCCCTTGCCGGCGATTGTGCATGGTGCTATTTCAATAGTTGATAACGTGCTTGTTATCGCAGGCAAATCCTTTGATGATAATTGGTTGTTGACTCCACGATGAACCCAAAGGTAGACCTTCCGATCACCGACTGGCCGATCGCCGAACCGAAACGATGCCGATATTCCGTCATCCCAAGCTATTATTGTCAACGAATGCATTATCTACTGTATAATGCATGCTCGGCGCGCTATTTGCCCTTGTGAGCTGCGATCAATATCAATAAATTGAGGAATGTGCTAATTTTTCGCCACGAATACGCCATATGCTTTATGCAGGTTCCAAAAATGTAGTTGAAGTAGTAGGCAGTATGTGTTACAAAAGTTAAGGAGCCGCTCAGTTTTGTTTGACTGTCGAGCTACCTACTGTAGTTCAGCAGCCAACAACAGCACAATGCGACGAACCGACGACATCTTACCACCGGATGCAGAGCGAGCATCTTCTACTGACTCAAACCCATTGAGTGCTGAGTCAGAGAAGAGCGCAGTTGTCTCAAATGCAATTGCACTGCCGCATGGGTCTGATCTCGCCGAGCCAAGTGAGGGTAGAAGCTGGTGGCAACGGCGAAAGCCTCGAGACAAAAACGCTATCGCTACCCGACGTTCAGTATACGATGATGTGATCATAGCATCCTTGTACCAGCCCCGTCCTGACTGGGAAAATATTCACCGCTTTGATCCATCCGCAAGATGGACTGTAGGCGAAGAGCTAAAGGTCGTCTGGAAGGTTGACTGGCGAATCTTATCATGGGCTTGTATCATGTTTATGGCATTGGAGCTAGACCGATCGAATATCTCTCAAGCAGTATCCGACAATTTCCTGGGAGACTTAGGAATGGACACCAACCGTAGGTGTCCCCATATATGATAGTGACTATACCGATCTCTATACTGATCTCTATTAGACATGAATATGGGCAACACTATATTTAGGCTCACGTTTCTTTGTGCTGAACTTCCGTCTCAGCTAGTGAGCAAGTATTTGGGCCCTGATCGTTGGATCCCCATGCAGCTATGCCTTTGGAGTATTGTATCTGCTGTATGTACACGGGCCCTTCATTGCAGCTTTATCCGCTCACGTTTTTCAGGGCCAGTTCTTCCTCAGCGGAAAGTCATCTTTCTATGCCACTCGTGCCCTTTTGGCTATCTTTGTAAGTTCATACGCAGATTGCCGTGGTTCAAAGCGAAATTCAGTGGCTAATGTAATTTAGCAAGGAGGGTTTATTCCTGATGTAAGCATATGAGCCATGAAAAAGATTCTCCAGCAACTTATCTAACTTGGGTTTCTCCTGATCAATTAGGTCATATTATATCTCAGCTACTTTTACACTGCTACCGAGTTGTCAGTGCGACTCGCCATTTTCTGGGTTGCTTATTCTGCAGCAGACATAATTGGCGGCTTCCTAGGTGCCGGCCTCCTCCAACTGAGAGGTCTGCACGGATACGCGGGCTGGAGATGGCTCTTTTTGATCGAGGTTCGTGTATACTCAGCTTGCCTTTGGGTGTTCACTTGTTGACATCTTTCCCAGGGTTTAATGACACTTCTTGTTGGTGTCTTTGCTTGGCTGTTGATGCCTGCTGGGCCGACACAAACAGCAGGAGTCTTACGTGGCAAGCAAGGTTGGTTTAACTCACGGTTAGTCGAATCATTTTAAAGTCTCTATTCGACACCAACTAATCGAATCTAGTGAGGAAACAATAATGGTCAATCGAGTGATACGAGACGACCCTAGCAAGGGGATATGCATAACAGACAACCAATCACACCAAAATTACTCTGGGCCTCTTTGAAAGACTACGACATGTGGCCATTGTATGTGATTGGACTAGCATTTCAAATCCCAGTGGTTCCACCATCACAATATTTCACGATCAACCTTCGGAGGTTAGGGTTCAACGTCATTATCACGAATCTGCTTACAATTCCACCCGCTTTCGTCAGCGCGTGTCTTCTACTCCTCATAACATACCTTTCTGAGAAGTGGAATGAAAGATCCCTGACAGCATCAATTGTACAGTTCTGGAAGCTGGCATTCTTGATTGTACTCTACCTTGTAGATATCAGCAAGATCAATCAATGGTTGGCTTACGCCGTTCTCGCCTTGCTTCTTAGTAGTCCGTCAGGTAAGGCGACTTTGCATACAAAACATGAATCATTAACTTACGTCTCTAGCTCACGCCATTCAAGTTAGTTGGAACTCACGTAATTCCAATGCAGTTCGTCTACGAACAGTGTCTGCGGCCATGTACAATATGTCAGTTCAAGCAAGCACAGTTATTGCGGCCAATGTCTATCAGAAAGACGATGCTCCACGATACGTCAACGGTAATAGAAATCTTATCGCCTGCGCATGCATGAACATCTGCCTTTATGTACTCACCAAGTTATACTATGTATGGAGGAACAAGGCCCGTGACAGGGTGTGGGATGCTATGAGCTCAGAGCAGAAAAAGGACTACCTTGAACATACCAAGGATGAAGGCAATAAGAGGCTTGATTTTCGTTTCGCGCATTAAGCCGTCACTTGGATTTAAGTTATTTGACCGCTTTCCTAGGTGACAGGAATAAAAGACTTCAAAGATTCATAGATTAATCTATTATATCATATTTGTGATAGAAAGCAGGATAATTGCGTCTATCACATCAACGCATTTACATATGCCTGAAAGTTCTTATTCAACCAGTTCCTTAACTCCATCTCCATCAGCGAGTCAAAGCCACAGTGAGACAGTTACTCCATCTCATCTGATACAATAGACAATGATCAAATGAACTTTGTCGTTGTTACATAACTGCTTATCACAACAGTCACTAACCCTTAGTCTTAGTAATCCATCTAGCTGGTGGAGGCTCCGGGTGGTCAAGCTTTACAGGCACGATGACTGAGGTATTATTGGACTGCTGCATCTTTGGCGCCTTCCGGCGCTCAAGGAGATAAAAGCAGAAACTAATCTTGTATCAACGATACAAGCCAATCTGCCACAAGTCAGCAGCGCAGTATTTGCCACATCGACATTTCGTTTTCCATAAGGGGTTGGGAAATCTGCGTAGAACCGAAGTAGGGATTGTCCAGGTAGCACCGAAATATCACGTGTCAGAGAGGGCTTGCTTGGATTCTGCACTTTTGATCCATCATTAAGTATCTGTTGCCTCGCAGAATCCAAAAATGGTTACCCAGAACCCCTCATTGAACCCAGATTGGTTGCTTTGCAGTACTTTTGTTCACAAGCATATGTATAGCCATGGTTTCTGAATCATGAGGATGATGTGCGAGCTCCATTGGACGCTTCTGTGCTATCCAATGCGCCCAAAAACACTGCATAATGCAGTCTGCACGCATGCCAATGCTGCCCGCTCATCTAGAAATAACAGGTTGGTGTGGTAAAACCATTCTTGGCAGTAAGACTCCACGCTTCACAGGGGTGGCCGATACTTTGTAGCTACCAGATGGCCCCATGCAGTCCTTGTGTGACATTGCTGGGAGCTTGCCTTGGCAGCGCTTCGAGAATCAAACCAACGGTTGGTCAGCAATAAGCTGGGTTACATGATTACAACATTTTTGAGGTGGGAACTGAAGCCCAGCCAACAATTCATGATTTCCCCGCGTTCCTGTGAGAAGGAGTCATTTTCCATAAAATTATTGCAACGTAGTGTACTTCTACCATATCTACGACTTGGTCCTCGCATCCAAGATCTGAAATTATTTGCAATTTATTTCTATGTTCCACTCCCTGTCTTTATCCTGTTTAGACTTAAACAAAATGAATTCCAGAGACAATAGTACCATTAAGGGGTCGCTGAGCAATACTCACTGGGAGATGCTATTGGCCATCCTCGATACTGTGGTTCCCGCCATAGTTGTAAAAGGGCACGTGTTAGACCATGAGGTTCAAAGTCGCCTGGTTATAACTTTGGATGAATTTGAACAGTCTTATGAAGCCTTAACTAGAACGGTGGACAGGCCTCCGAGTCGGGATATCTTTCGTGCTTATTTGGCCAATAGAGCATCGGATAACCACGATTTTGTGAAAAGTGTGAATACTTCAATTGCCAGATTGTCTCCAAAAGCGAGAGGTCAGCTGGAATTCATATTGAGTATGATGAAGTATGTCTTTTCATCTTTATTGGGACAGCAGTAGCGCTAACCGTTATTATTAAATAGGTGGCGCCTCAGGGCCCTTCTCAGCTCAGGTTTACTGACTCCTTTCATTGAACAACCAGCTTGCAGGAGAGAAGAGATTCTGCAATCATGGCATAAGTCATGGTTCTTCCTCTGGCCAGTGCTGGGGAAAGTATTTACATTAATAGCCAAAGTTAGCTGGGCCCAATCTGACCCTTTGCTGGAGCAGATCTGCCAGTACAAAACCTCTTGGGCGAATCCTCATGTGAATCCCGGTCATGCATTTTCTTTCGATTTCATGCAGTTTGAGCCTGCATCTGAAGCTGCCATTGTGGAGACCGATGTTGTCATTGTCGGTTCTGGTTGTGGTGGTGCCGTCTCCGCAAAAGTGTTGGCAGAAACAGGCCATCGGGTCCTTGTCGTTGACAGAGGCTACTACTTCAAGCCCAGCGACTTGCCAATATCCGCTGAGAATGCTCATTACATGATGCAAGGCGGCGGAGGCATGACGACTGCGGATGGTGCAACTGTCCTTGTTGCAGGGGGTCTGGGGTGGAGGAGGCACGGTGAATTATGGCATGAGTCTTCAGACACCGGACCTTGTTCGACAAGAATGGGCAAATGAAGGCTTGACGGAGTTTATTGATTCAAGTTTTCAAGAATCACTAGACCGCGTATGCTCTTTTATGGGGGTTAGCGATGCCTACATTGAGCATAATCGCTCTAATAGAATTCTTTTAGAAGGGTCAGAAAAGCTTGGATTCGAGACAAAGGTATGTCTTCAGAATTCAGGCAATGCTTCACATAACTGCGGTTGCAGTTGTGCGTTTGGATGCATAGAAAACCGAAAGCAGGGACCAGCGGTGTCCTGGTTACCAGCAGCAGCTCAATCCGGTGCGAAGTTTATCGAGGGCTTTGAGGTATCGAATATTCTATTCAAAGAAATTGAAAATGGTAAGAAAGCAGTAGGCATTGAAGGCATATGGACTTCCCGCGATGATTCCGGAAACGTCATATCAGAGGAACCGAGAATCCAACGGATGGTTCGAATAATGGCAAAAAAGTCATTGTCGCTGGAGGAGCTTTGAACACTCCTGTGCTGCTTCTTAAGAGTGGTCTCACAGTAAGGCTCAGCAGCAGCATTCAAAGAATATTAATAACCTCAAATAGAATCCTATGATTGGCAAAAATCTCAGACTTCATCCTGGTTGTTGCTTTACCGCCGTCTTCCCAGATGAGGTGCGCGGATGGGAGGGTTTGTTACACAGTTCCGCTGGATGTCATGAACTAATAAGATTCTCTAGGTGAAATTGGCACATCAATTGTTACTGAGTATGAGAACATTGACGGAAAAGGCCATGGCGTGAAGGTTTTAGGCATGGCCATGTTTGTAGGTGGTTGGCTTGTTATGACTTTTGACATGAGAAAGCTAATAGTCCCGTCTTAGCCATTTCTATCCTTATCTCAGGTCCCGTGGCAGAACGGGTTGCAGTTCAAGGTTGATGCACTCAAATTTCCTCATATGGTGTCCTATATTGCTATGGTTCGTGATCGAGACACTGGAAGCGTCTCAATCGAACCATCAGATGGCAGTCCACTGATTAATTACACGCCCTCGAAGTTTGATCGAAAGAACATTGCTATAGGCTTAGCTGCCGTTTCCAAGCTCTGCTATCTTCAAGGAGCAACAGAGTTGGCTCCTTTTGTCCCTGGAGTTCTGCCCTTCAAATCCCAGATTGTAGCTTCTGAGCGAACCTTAGCGGATCCAGCGTTCAATGAGTGGCTGTCCCAACTACAGTCAACTGAACTGAATCCCACTACATCAGTATTTAATACCGCTCATCAAATGGCTTCATGTCGTATGAGTATTTCGCCTCAAACTGGCGTCGTGGATAAAAATGGTAAAGTTTGGGGCATAGATAATCTTTACATCTCAGATACCAGTGTTTTTCCTTCAGCAAGCGGTACCAACCCCATGATTACCGTAATGGCAATTGCCGATCGTATAGCACATGGAATAGCATCGGGTTTAAGTTGAATCACTCAATTCATTGACTAGGTTTCCCTCAACTCCACAGCAAAAGTTGGCAGCATCTCAAGTCGTGTAAATCTGAATGTCGATTGCTCAGCAATGGTTTGACAAATGGCGAGGACCCATCAGGTGTTCTGTGAAGAACGTTCCAATAATTTTGGTATTATCCAACGTATATACTACTCAAATTATCAAACGAGAGAACATAATATCATGTTGACCATGTTGCTTGTGTTAGTAAATCATGATAAATATAGCTATCTAACATCTTCAGAAAGACCGAAGCCCATATAGCTTCATTTATTCCGCTCCTGCAAGTCTTGCTTAGCGTTTCGTCTACTGGAAACAGCCTCGATACTGAAATATGCTGGTAATCTAATTGGCACAATCATTATTAATGCATAAGACTGGAAGTGTATTAGGTACTCCAAACAAATTATTGATTGATCCTCTAACATCTAGGGCTGCGACATGTGGTAATAAGAAATGGTTGCTGATCTAATAAAAACCCCAAAGCCGTTGATCTGAAAAATTCTTTGCACGTCAGGAACGCTAGAAAGTATTGATAAAAATCTATATAATATCCTTGCGCTCATAGCCAGCGGGGTGGTTGGCAGGCTTTGGAATCTCTCCATTCTTGAACTCGGAGACGAATGGATTAGGATCTTCCTTCTGATCGAGATTGCCCAACGTATGATTAACACCTCGATGAACAGCCTCATCAGCACGAATGTAAAGGATGAGGTCTCTCATGTTTCTGTGCCCAGCAGGCATCTCAAAGTACTATGAGATTCATAGTTAGTACATTGTCACCTTTCACCAACATGTTTGTTACATTATCACTCACCTGACTGGCGATCTCTGGGATCTGGAAAGAGGGGTTGGACCACCTGGGAAGATGACCATCCTCGATTTCCTTGATACATCGAGTATACGTATGAACAGCTTCTTCCTCCAGATACCCCACAAACCGGTGAACGATCTTCGGAGAGAGAAGATATGCAATGAAAAGGCCATTAAAGAAAACTCCCTGAGCGCCGATTATCATTATTTTCATGAACCAACCGGGCTCGGACATCTTCATGAAGATTAACAAATGCATTCGTTCATTGTAACTTTCCTCTAGGAGAGTTTCGATCCAGCCGTTATCCCGTTTCAACCGGCGAAGGCTGCCAAGGTGGCGGAGCATCCCAGCAACCATTCCAGGAACGCCCGCGATGCTTTCGAGAAATATGAAGCGGATCAACTATTGTCTCCCATTAGCCATTGTCGAGTGGTCTATTACTGACTAAGAAGTGATTCCATCACATACCCATTGCGCTTCAGTCAACGGTTTTTTCGCCACGACAGCTGTGGTTGGGTTATTCTTGTCTACCTGCTGGTTCTTGTCCATGCCTGTGGCCTTATCCATACAGTATCTGGCAAGACGTACGAGCCTCCATGCTGCCCTATCACCCACTGTGCGAGGTTCCCGATGACCAGGGGTTACAGCGACCATCTCCTCGTAAGTGTAAGCATGATGTGGCCAAGCAGGCTTGGTAGCCTTGATATGAGGGGTGTCTTTAGCTGGAAAAATGTCGCGAAGCTGGCGAGCCGGAGTCGATGAGAATGAAGATCTTGGCTGAGACTGTGGCGCACCATACTCTAACCTGTGGCGAAAAGCAAATGACGTGTTGGCAAATACCAGTGTTGTTGGAGAGATGCCATATGTCGCACCCTTGCATGCAAGGCCAGCCCGCCTACTCGTAGTGACGTAGGATCTCATTACCGTAGAGAACGTAGAAGTAGCACCAAATGAAGAACTAATGGACCACCCAAGGCCTACGGAGTATATCAGAATCCCAGGATATGAGTCCAGCAAGTCACGTTCAAGTACTACGAGCAAGGTGCAAATAGCTTGTATATTTATCAAGTCGAGGAACCCCGCGACCGAAAGTCGAGAGCACTCCTGGAAAGAAACATCGTACGACTCTGCTCCGTCTGTTGCATTTTCAAGGGTAGGCTGGAACAATATTCTCCTAGCGTGTTAAGGATTGGAGGATGGAGTTTTGATTCATACAGCCAGCTTACTTACACCAGTTTACTTACATAGCAGGCACAGTTTCAAACCTCTGTATTGGCGCTAATGAAGCTGCGCAGTTTCGGCGAGGCTACCAAGTTTGATATAGCCCCTTCGCGAAAGCAACATGGTATCGTACGATGATGATAACTAATCTTAACTTATAATACAAATAAGAGTAAGTGTAAGAAGCAACCATGTTGGACCTGCAGCAATCAGCAATTACAGAGAAACCATCCTTCCAGGGCCTATCTGGGCAAGATACAATTTACGAATAGCTTTGTAATAAAGGAATCAACAGGGGCAAGTCACACTCGTGTTGAGTAATATAAGCACGACCCGCTCCAACATTGTATGGGCCATCTGTTCAGGCGTATCCGCAACGGCTGGGAATGCTCCTACGAAAACGGATAAAGGCCACTTTCCACAAGGTATCGGGGATTCCGGAAACCTTCTGAGATAATCACAAATATTTGCCTGGGTTACTGATAAAGGTGACAATTAGCACAAATCAATGTTTTAACTTAAAGTGTGAATCATGTCTCGTAGCGTGAACCAATGCCGGTTTTCCGGTATCACTATGGTCAGCTCGTATAGAGTGGGGCAAGGGAAGGACACCCAGAGAGGCCCAGACTTTAGACAAGGGAGGGTGCCAGAGGAAACGGACGGCATGCACCACTCTGATCGGGTGGTCAACAACTCAATTGCCTAAGATGTTGTAACCATGCATCCCTCGGCAAAAACATTAACCTCTTTAAGCGCAATTGAGGTTAACCCAGGCCAAGGGTTGCAAAGCTAATCTTGTTGGCAAGGAGTTACAGAAGAAGTGGGACAGCAGCTAGCTGGCTTTGAGTCGAATGCTTACAGTTAACTCGCCGCTCTTACCAAATTTGGGTTATGTCGATGGATGTTCCGTTAAGCGTTTAACCATGCTTGGTCCAGCAACATCCATGGACAGGGTTGCCTGCAGTGATCGCCAGCATGGGGTAGTATTAGGCTTGTTTTCAATCAAAGTCATGGTAATTAATCCATATCAATTGTTCGTCAGTGTGCAGCTTGACACTTGTGAGCAGGAGGAAACGTTCGCTAGCAGCACTGATATGCAAGACGAACAACAGGGCGGCAGATCGCTTGAGGGCTGCCGATCTTTTGATCTATCGACGTCTTTAAAGACGCACTTTCAAGTGCTAATCTTGCCAAGAGTTCTTTGCTTACATTCACTTGCAAGCACACATCATCCAGTTCTGCTTACTGTATTCCAGGCGCTGCGAACAATGGCATCCTGCGCTCTGAGGCGCCTCTCGGGCATTAACCTGCTTCCTATTAGGCAGTCGACAAAAACCGCAAGTAAAAAGGACCAATCTTGTGCGTTTCTATACGTCCACAAACTCTGTCAATGCCAACCGTAGCCACTCCTCCTACTCAGCCAAGAAGATATTTGCCTGGTCCTTCGGTACGAACTTCTCCTTGATTTATCTCCTGCTTTTGGTTATATGGACCAAGTCTTACTGACTTCGAAACCTTAATAGCAACTATTTCTCTAGTTGGTGCCGGTTATGCATGGGAAATGCCCAAACTTCCCAGCCGCACTTAGACCTAAGTTCGACTGCACCTTTGAGCGATGCTTCATTGCCAAAGTTTCAAGTTACTACCAAGGAGAAAGAAGCTATTCTTCAAAAGTTTATCGCCATTGTGGGCAAAGAAAATATTAGCACTGCCGAAGGTGATTTAGAATCACATTCTACGTCGGACTGGTCAAGTCATCCCGGGGATCCGGCCCACAAACCGAGCTGGATTATTTATCCTGCCAGCACAGAAGAGGTTTCCAAGATCGTTAGGATATGCCATGAACATCGGGTCCCGGTCACCGCATATAGTGGTGGAACAAGCCTAGAGGGTCATTTTGAACCCACAAATGGCGGTGTATGCATTGACTTCGGGCATATGAATAATGTGTTGGCGTTGCATAAGGAAGACCTGGATGTTGTTGTCCAACCGGCAGTTGGGTGGCAGGAACTAAACGATCAGCTGGCGCAAGACAACCTCTTCTTTCCTCCTGACCCGGGGCCTGGCGCAATGATTGGAGGCATGGTTGGCACAGGTTGTAGTGGTACCAATGCCTACCGCTATGGCACGATGCGCGAGTGGGTTCTGTCTCTGACCGTCGTCCTGGCCGATGGGACTATTATCAAAACTCGACAACGGCCGCGTAAGAGCTCGGCTGGCTATGATCTTACTCGTGTTTTCATCGGTAGCGAGGGAACGCTTGGCCTTGTAACTGAGGCGACTCTCAAATTAACAACTCTCCCGCAAAACGAGTCCGTTGCTGTGTGTAGCTTCAAGACCGTACGCGACGCCGCCAGTTGTGTCTCTGAGGTCGTTGCCAATGGCGTGCCTGTTGCAGCTGTGGAGATCCTGAACGAAGACTGTATGCGCTTGATCAATGAAGTCGGCGCCACCACTCGAGAATGGACACCAGCACCGACTCTATTTTTCAAGTTCAACGGAACAAAGACTGGTGTACAGCAGCAAATAGAGCAGGTTCGACGTCATGCCGAGAAATTTGGTTCATTGTCTTTCAACTTTGCCAATGACGAGGACGAGTGCGAAGAATTGTGGTCTGCCCGACACCAAGCTTTGTGGAGCCTCACCTCCGTGAAAACCAAGGACGACCACGTGTGGACAACTGATGTAGCTGTTCCAGTATCACGGCTCCCTGAAGCAATTGAGACTGCTCAAAATGAACTGAAAAACAGCGGCCTTAAAGGTGTGATCGTTGGCCATGTTGGTGATGGCAATTTCCACACATTCCTCTTATATAATGCCGAGCAGAGAAAGGCTGCCGAGAACTTTGTGCATCAGATGGTGGATCGTGCCTTGCAAATGGAGGGCACAGCCACAGTAAGTCGGTAACAAAGTATTGAAGTAATACAGCATTGACGCAAAGTTCATTAGGGAGAACATGGCGTCGGATTGGTAAAGAGAGACTACCTGCCTCAGGAGCTAGGAGTTGATACCGTGTCAGCTATGAGAAAGGCAAGTCTCCTCCGTATTTCACTCTGCTATGCTAACCAAGATGCAGATGAAACTAGCATTCGACCCTCTTTGCATTTTGAATTGTGACAAAGTCCTGCGCATGCAAAAGGCGGATCCCAAAGAGCTGTAGCATCTTGCATCACCACGACTACGCAAGAAAGTTGCAATGTTCAGCAAGCCAGCGCTAACCTGAGATACATATCATTCAACTTTGAGACTTTCTCTCTTTTGCTCGCTACAACCAAATCCTGCAGAGAGTGAGTGCACTAGCAGATAGACTGCCATCATCAACGTGTGAGCAAACAAACTAGTGGCAGTCCGGTCAACACAGGATCTTACAATAGTTATTATGGCCACTCCGGTGTCAGCCGGTTTTATTCGATTATCAGTTTACTGTGGTTCATAGTTGTGCTTGCCAGTCTTCTTAATTTGTATTTTCTTGTCTTAGCTCTTGCAACAAAACCCTCTGCAGATTTTAATGCGTGTAAATCATTTTTATCGTCTAACGTAACAACCTAGAACTTGACTCGCTAGCCTTCCACGGCAGAAATGTTTTCAGCATCAAGTGCCAGCTCTGCCTGATTATAATCGTCATCATTCGTAGGCAGTTGCAACTGCACCAAAGATATGTAAGCAACAGAGAGGGCCACCTTGCTGTTTGCCTCACACTCGAGCACATGCCCTCCACTTTTTTGTCTGCAGATATAAAGTGCAAGTGATCACCGGCTACACTTACGCCCTGCAAGAATGAAGGGGACCGAAATCCGACTATGGTGCCCTCGATATCATTAAATGAATGTGTTGCTTGGTTCTTGCCGACTTCAGCGAGTCCTTGATGCGGAGTCTGCTGTCCACCAACGGTTCGCACAACAATTGAACTGAATTTTCCGTGGATCTTAAATGACAAGTAATGATTTTTGTGCCTTCCATCACCTTCGACAAAACTTTGGCGAGCATCGTCTTGCTCTGAACCATGATTTCTGTCTTGGCTGTGGGTTGAAATCGCGTAATCATGGCGAATGGAGTGGTCGTTGTCTCATACGCGGACGTTTCGACAACTGATACCGAACCATCGGATCTCATTTCATATATCAGACCGTCCACTATGATCATTTCGCCCACCATATGCCGGAAAGTTCCTAGTCCAAAGTCTCCATGACGAAGAAGCTCTGAAACCGCGAGGCCGTGATTGGCCACACCATCAATCAGCGCTGAGACGACAGAAAATTGATACAATTGATTTGGAGGCTCCATTATTGAGAGTATGTTTCGTGAGAATTGGCAAATGGTTCCGTGGAAGGACGACTACCTGAATAAAATGCGTCATTTACGAAAACGGCATGCCTTGACACAAGCCATGGGGCATACACTATGCCCAAGACAGTTACTTCCACCAAAAGATCAATGGAGCATCGGTCGATCAACTGCTAACGTGTGTAACATTCGTCGATCAACCTCGCCAAAGCTTCCCTAAGGTGGCGTTGCAGGTTTGGCCGGCTACCCGATCATACTCGCCGAGACTTCCCCATTCTGCCAAGTCAACCAAAGCATGTTAAGCATCGATGCCCTACCAGGGTAGGAGATATGCCGGTCTCCACCATGGCAGGATCGTCATGATAACAGGCATTCTAGTACCTAGGCCATATTGTGCTCTAATTTCCTAGCCTACAACTTTGATCACACTGCATCATCCAACGCATATGTCGGTCTAATCAGTGCTTCGTGCAATTCTTCCATCAAATCGTCATTTGACCCCAAGAAATTTTTGATAGGGTGCGGGAATCTCGACGAATCAAATGGCAACTGATACTGTGAAGATTGTCATCGACTCCTCCTGGCAGCCGGAGTCAAATATGTATTTGGGGTCCCAGGCGCAAAGATCGACTCTGTCTTCAATGCGCTTATTGATCACGATGAGATAAAGCTGGTTGTATGCCGTCATGAACAAAATGCAGCCTTTATTGCTGGTGCCATCGGCAAGATTACAGGCCGCCCTGGGGTCTGCATGGCGACGTCTGGTCCAGGCACGAGCAACTTGGTTACCGGTCTTGTGACCGCTACGGATGAAGGCGCTCCAGTAGTCGCCATCGTTGGATCCGTTGCGCGCTCACACATGCTTAAAAAACTCATCAAAGCCTGAAAGGAATTGCACTTCTTGCTCCTGTCACAAAGAAGGCAGTGGAGGTCATGGTCGAAGACCAGGTTGCTGAGAGCCTTCTCGAGGCTTTTCGAGTTGCAGCTACGCACCCTCAAGGCGCCACGGCAATCAGCCTGCCAATCGACATCATGAAGACCGATGTGAGCAAATCGAAAATCCCGGCATTCCCTCCCTTGCATTTCAGCCCTTCAACCAAGGGCCATCGTCTGCGAGCTTGCTTGATGAGGCGATTGCCATGATACAAGCAGCCAAATCACCGGTATTGTTCTTGGGTATGAGAGCAACGGAGCCGGCGCTGGTTGAAGCAGTGCACCGATTCCTCTCCAAACATCCAATGCCAGTCATTGAGACGTTCCAAGCTGCCGGCGCCATATCGAAGAATCTTGTGCATCTCTTCTACGGCAGAGTAGGACTGTTTCGAAACCAACCTGGAGACGAGCTGCTGGCACTTGCAGACCTGGTCATTACAGTTGGCTTTAACCAAGCGGAATACGACGCCGATATTTGGAACGCGGGGAAAAGATTTGACTTGATTCATATGGACTACATACCCGCTGATTGGGGTTATTTTTATGCACCAAAGCTGGAACTCGTTGGCTCGCCGGCACAGAACCTCGATATCATCGGCACGAAGCTGACTAACATAAGCGGATTCCAAGACTCTGATGAAGCCAAAGCTATAATAACCAAGTTCCGAGCCTGGGAAACAAGCCCGAAAGCAACTACCATGGCTGATGGTCCCGTGCATCCCTTGTACTTCATCCGTCTACTTCGAGAAATGATGCCAGAGTCTATGATGATAACATGTGATGTTGGCAGCGTTTACATCTGGCTTTGTCGTTATTTCTACTCTTACGTTCCAAAGACGTTCTTAGTATCTAACGTTCAGCAGACATTGGGAGTAGCATTGCCCTGGGCGATTGGAGCCTCTTTGTGTCAGCCAACGCCTTGCTCTGAAAAGGTTGTGAGCGTCAGCGGTGATGGTGGCTTCATGTTCAGCTCCCAAGAGCTTGTCACAGCAGTGCAGCAGGGCTGCAATATCACACATTTCATATGGAATGATGGGAAGTATAACATGGTTGAGTTTCAAGAGGTGAACAAATACGGTCGCAGTGCTGGAGTTGACTTAGGTGGTATCGATTTTGTGAAGTTTGCCGAAGCCTCAGGAGCCAAGGGTCTACGTGTTGTGTCATCTTCTGACTTGGAGAGAATTATGAAGGAGGCTTTGGATTACGAAGGAGTTTGTGTAGTGGATGTGAACATTGACTACTCGGAGAACATGGGTTTGATGCAGCAGGTAGCTACTGAGTCGGTACTGTGAATAGAGAGTTCTAGGTGTATCCCTCATTTCCAAGGCCTTAGCAACATATTCTACATAGATTGAGCTCACAACTCATATCTCCAAGACAGATAATATCCCTCAATCACCCAACTCATAAAGTCGGCTACCTCGAAGCCACGGCAACAAACGCACTACCTCGTTTGGCAAGAACCTCCTTAGGTTCGATATCCATGAGTGGTATTTACAATTGAGACACCCTCCTAGGAAAGTTTCAGTGTATGAAGTAGAACACAGGTTGACAAGGGTTTCATTGGAGTGGAATCATGCGAATTATGATCAAATTCGATTACTCTCATATGAACCGCAGAGATGAGTTCGTTACATGAATGTTAGAGTCGTCAGGCTTCTCTGTTTCGTCATTATGTGTAATTTCAGAATTTCTTGTAAAGGTTGCCTGAAACGGCCCCTCGAAATCGTATGGATTTGTAAGTACTGCAAGCAAGGATGGTTCCATAATCTATTGATTCGCCATTTACAAGCCAAATTCCTTTCGTCGACTAAGGACCCTTTTCTTGATCTCTTCAGGGAAACCATTCTCAAAATCACAAGTCACCCAGCCTTGCTTGCCTTGGTACTCGTCTGGTAAGAGACAGTTTGCCACTACCTTTCCACCAGTAATCTTCGTGCCAGGACCATGTGACATATACGGGACAAGAGGATAAGCAGGGACATCTTCAAAGTGAAACTCGTCCATAGCTGGTCTGCAACGTGTCGCGAATGCCCAAGTCACATCGTTCATATCGAAAGGATTGATATCATCACCAACTACTAGCAGGCGATGGATTTGCATGCCGCACTTGTTACGGAAAACCAGGTCGCCGACCTTAGTACAGAACTCCTTGGCATTGGTACCCATCTCTGCCAGCTTCTTTCGATCAACTTGCACGGCTGCCCAAATGACCTGCGTCTCGAAAAGAGCGAAGACTTGGGTCACAGGAATTCCGTTATCTTGCAATAGCTGGCGCATTTCAGCCGATGCAAGTGTGCCAATCATGGTATGTGTCTCGTCTGGGCCCAAGTTGGCGCGCCCAGGCACACAAACTGGGAGAATAGGATCTTTGCGGTGCGTAATTGCTTTGACATTGTAAATTGGCTGCTTCGAGCCCTCGTCGAGGAAGCTGTATCCATGCATCTCACCGAACGGGCCCTCTTTGGCTGTATCGGTGATGGAAATTGTGCCCTCCAGGACGATCTCACTGTTTGCCGGGACGTACAGGTCATTGGTCTCGCATTTGACCAATTCCAAGGGGAACCGCAGAGAGCACCGACGTACTCAGCCTCGGAGACTCCAGCAGGTAGTGGCATGCTAGCAGCCATGGTGGCGATGGGTGGTGCTCCCATTGCAATTGCAAAAGGCATTTCGCGTCCCGTCTTCTTCCATTCCTCGTAGATCCGGGCGATATGCTGCGGCTTCATGACGAGTCCCACAAGCCGGGTCTTATCGTAAACCATGGCTCGCGCAATCGACCAGTTCGTCCACGGCTCGGTAGGATGAGGCACAATGTTGATTCCAAGCGTTTGGATGTAATCACCACCATCAGCCTGGTTTAGAAGTGGAGCAGGCAACTTGGTGAGATCGATGTCATCACCCAAAATTATCTTCTCCTTGCAGGGACCATTGCTCACGGACACGGGGAAGGGGCTTCTCGCCCTTGGCCGACAGCATCTTATCAATGATCTCCTTGGGACCAGCGTCACCGTCGAGGGCCATATGACGTGCGAGTCGACGGTATGGCAATTGAGGATCGCTAGAAAAGCCACCCGGAGCGCCAAGGATACGGAACAAGCCGTCTTGTGCTCCTTTGACGTTGTTGAATAGAGGGGCCTTGGTACGCTGCTCATATGCCAGGCGGATAGTCGCCGCAACCTCGAGTTTCGGATCTACCTCGCCTTGGATCTCAGCCAGATCACCATCTTGGCGGAGCGTATCAACGAAAACTCGAAAGTCAAGATGTGGTGGTGCGGATGTACGTCCAGTGGTGACACTCATCTTGCTTTGACCTGGCAATCTGACTTGAGAAGAACGTGATTTCAAGACTGATCGAAACATCTTGGGATATTTGTTCCAATCATGGGTGTCATCAGACTTTGGCTGACCTTTATCTTCACGAATTACCCGACATCCCCGCCACCGAGCACGATGAGACTGCTTTGTAGCCGTCGAAGATATGCTAGGCCAACTTCGGAATCACAACTCCTGTTGGGTGATTAAACAGTCTGACTAGGATATGCCACATGCGGACGGTAATGCGACTATGTCGTAGGTGCATTTTAGAATCGCACTAGTCGGAGCAGGGACTACAGGCGAAGCCGAGCTCAATCAAGGATTAGTTGTCCGCAGCCCAAATAGTTTGGCCCACTCACTCGAGCATGCATCTCCTGAATAGAATACGAGGAACTCTGATTCTCGTATCCTCGCCGAAATCTCCGAAACTTGACCTAGCATTCTGCCTTTCACAGACATGAAACAAGAATTTTCCAAGATGTGCAACAGGGCGAAGACCCACATGAATTACATGAATGATGGCACAGCAAAAACCAATCCGCCTATTGGCTGGACGAGCAGACTACCTCTCCCAGTCCGATGGCAATGATTTCGCGCGTACTCGCCGAAGAGCCAGTGATCAACGAGATAAGCACTTGTGATGCACCTAGGTGTAGCGGGACTCTTAGAATAAACTAATTGTTGCACTTGGATAGCTAATCATCGTGGGCTAATTAACGACGATGATTTCGCCAGGATCTGCCCGGCTTTGTTTACTTACCGACTTCCGATCGACTTCCAAGGAGCTCAGAGCATACATAGAAACACAAACAACGTCCTCGTTATAGAAAGATTTAAGAAACCAACCAAACATACTCGCACTTGCTGAGTTGCCCTTGAGTGGCGACCATATTAAAAATGCAAAGCTTTATCCGCTACTTGAGACGACCACTTCTACCACGTCTAGGTCGGGGCATCGCGCTTATGGATCCAATGAATCAGAGCAATGCGAGATGTATCGCGTCAAAAACACCCAGCGCTTGTCGGCGACGTATCATCGTGGCCGTCACAGGCGCCACAGGATCGCCTTTGGCGGTAGCCCTCCTGCAACGACTGAGAATGATGCAGGTGGAAACGCATTTGATCTTGTCCAAATGGGGAGGGGCGACATTGAAATATGAGCTGGATCCGCCAAACAACACACCGCGGTATCTAGAGTCACTGGCATCAGTTGTCTATTCACCAATGGACGTATCGGCTGCCATATCTTCCGGCTCATTTCGCACGGACGGCATGATTGTCGTGCCTTGCAGTATGAAAACCCTAGCAGGGATACGAATGGGTTATGATAACGATCTGATCGTTCGGGCTGCGAGTGTGACACTGAAGGAGCGGCGGAGACTTGTACTAGTTGCGAGGGAGACACCCTGAGCACTATACATCTGGAAAACATGTTGGAGGTGACAAAGGCCAACGCAGTCGTGTTCCCACCAATGATGGCATTCTACACACGTCCAAAGTCTGTGCAAGATCTTGTCGATCAAAGTGTTATGCGAATGATAGATTTGTTGGACCTAGGTATAGAAGAAGGAGATGAGGAATCGCGCTGGAATGGATTTGACTGGGAAGGTAAAAGGCTCAGATTTCTTAGTATTTATGCATCACGAATCACAATACAAATAAAAGCGCATCAAGCCAGACACTTTAATTTGACGGCTGAGATTTGCCATCGGTAGGAAAAGACGTCATAAAAGTGTACTGTTGATAGCACGAGAATAACCCCAAGATGCCACGTGCGGCAGTATAGTAAGGCAAAGAAATTGTTATTTTGTTTGCAGTCAATAGAATGATGAATACTAAACCAATCATCCTCCATGTCAAAGCTAAAAAATCACATCATGTAGGCTGATTGAAATACCAGCGGTCTGGGTATTAGTTTATAATAGCAGGGCGGTCAAGCATTGCAACATCCCGGCACGATGGCTTACATGCCCGGCTATTACAAGCCGAGATTAATATCCTAGATTGTTCTTAAATAAATCCTTGGCAAATGTGTCGCTAAGCCCTCTCAGCTCTGCTCGGGGTGCCTTTCTGATATTCCATGGATAACACGTTCTAACCGTGTTCCTGAGCACTGAAACGCAAAATTCAAGTCATGACTTTCATGTAATCATCCATAGTTCACATTAAACCATGGCACATGGTTAAATTTAAATCCCTTACTTATTGCATCCAAACGCTCTCGATTTGATCATCTATTTTAGGCCACTACGGACGCGTGTTGACAGAGACAATCTTTGCTCCTTCCGTCACTGTACCATTGACAGGCATCGCAAGAGCTCCAGAAGTAACTACATAGAAGGTATCCTTTGTCTTTCCATGGCCAAAAGCCAAGGCAGTAGAGCCCGCGACTGTCAATTCGCCGATGCTACCGACAACAGTCTTCCACTCCCCAGTTTTAACATCCAAAAAGACGACCGAGTTGTCGAAGTTGCTTGCAGCATAAATGTTGCCATGGGTGTCGAAATCAAAATCATCAAGAAAGCGGACATTTTGGATAAATCTGCAACAAGATCTGGCTTGGCACCCTGGCTGGAAAGCCTTCAGCTGTGATGGCGATGCGGTAGATGGAGACGAGGTCGGAGTTGGTGAAGTAGAGATGTTGTTGGCGAATCTTGATGCCGTTGACGCCAAAGCTGGATGCAGAGCGGGCAGCCATTTCCGGGAATACAAAGGCCGAAGTATCGAAGTGTCCTGAGGACATATCCAGCCGGCCTACTAGTCCGTTAAACGAATCGGAGACTAGGAAGGCATCCTTTTCGCCAGGGATCTGAACTACGCCATTCAGAAACTTGCTGTTCTTGGACATGTCGCTGATCTTCTTCACCTTCACCTTGGCCTGGTTACGTTTGTTGTTAAACTCGATGGTCCAAGCACTGAAAGTTCCCTCGATTGGCTTGCTGAGAGCAGTCGCGTTACTGCCAACCACGATGTAGGTCTCGGGCTTGCCTGGTCTCTCAGGAACCTTGCTGATGCCTAGGAGGCCTCCAATTGCGGGTATGCTAACAAGCTCCTCGAGGTGAGGACTACAACCTGATGGATTTTGAATAGTGTAGATGGTAGCTGAGGGCCACATCTGGGTTCCCAGCAAATCTCCATTGCCACGGACAACGACACTTTCCAACCAAGTGCCAAGGGAAGCTGTCCCAGTGTTTTCGCAGGGAGTAGTTCACCCTGTGCTAGACCCGAGATGGCAGCAAGCGCAAGAAGGCAGTTGAACAACATGATGATGGTAGGGAATTGAAAAGAATGACTAAATTGATGCGTTTGCTTAAAGAGAGGAATGGCACGTTCCTGGAGGAATTGGCCAAGTGGAATCTACACGATACTTATAGCAGGGCCCTTGCTATGGCCTCCGGTTTGCATCACTACTTTCCAAGCCATAAATTATGTACATGCGCATCCTCCAACTCCGATCATACACTAATGTAGCCGGATGACTCGGCGATCAGGTGTTAAATTACTTGCAGGCCCTAGTCCATGGGAAGAACTGGCAGCTCAGCTCACACGAAAGAAGATGCCCCGTTGGGGTGTTCCACAGTTGTCATTTACAACAGCAGGAATACACTGTATGGATTCTATAAGCACATTGGGTTTATATGCGTTTACTGGAACATCATACATTGTAACATCAAACATCACAGTCATGATTAGGTTACAGATATCTGAAGGCAGGTTAAGTGGTTTGCAACGCCCAACAATATCAGCGGAGAAGTTCGGCGATGTTTCCTTTGGGAAATTTAGTCTTATTTCTTAAGAATATCATTGAGCATAGCTGCTTGTAATTAAGCCGGTTCAGGATCCATACATACGGCCTTTAGCCTATTACGGTCAGTTCATCCCACGATGGGCCCGAGTTATCGGCGAATCACTTATCTGCAGCCAGCCGTGTCGCGGGCAGATCTAACAAATCTAATCTTGCATGCTACGCCTGCAAGGGGCTGACTTATTGTGAGATTCACGTAATGCGACAACGTCATCCATTGAATTGTGCGGTGGTTGCTCCGAGGCACAGTCCATTTTGCTGATACAAGAGGGTTCTGCAGGGTAGGGTGAAAGTAAAGCTGCTGCTTTCTGTGGTTAACCCACGAGAAGCCTCGTAGATAGTGTAGCGGATGTTCTTGACACCCGGTCTCGTTGTCATAGAGATCATCATGCGTCACAGAAACTTAGTTGTTTCCGCACTTATGACTGGGTGGAAGAAGTTCGCTGCTCGGACAGCAAAAAGGGTGGACGAATGCGTGGCCAGTAGCAGGCACGGGATAAATTAACATTGTTTGACATAATGCAAAATATACTCGTAAGTCCGTGTCATTACCATTTCCGTATTTAGACTGACTGGCACCGGCCTTCTCCGTTTCTTTTAAGTGACGAAGGCTTTCGCGTTCAGAAATAGCTTTGGTAGTAATTGAGCGAGGTAGTGGACGTTAACCACCCCGGCATCATGAAAAACATTTAATTTAATGTCTGAGATTTCTGAAGGTTCTGAAAAATGGTGTAGCGAGGGCATAAGACCTCTCTATCGTCAGATGTATGAGATGATGGAACTTTCCTATAGTCCTGAAGTTCACTAATAAAGGCCTATTAGATGTTCAGAAAGCGTAAATGGGGTTTACACGAAGCATTTATTTTTACTGCTATAAATCACAGAAGTTCATTATCTTGGATAGCTGGGAAGAGTTCATCCTATCACGATTGAATCATATACTTTTTGAGTCCTCATAGGCCAGTAATTTGGTATGTTGTATACAGCTATTGGCTTCTTCCACAAGCCTTCTCCCATTCTTTCTGTATTATCCTTCGGAAATCTGTGAATGACTTGTCGCTGTTTGGGAAACTTGTGCGTGTTTCCTCTCCTGTCAATCCATCGAAATCCGTCAAAGTGTACGTTGTCTTGATCCTCATATCTATACGTCATTAATTGCATGTTCTCTGCAGTTTCTAGAACATCAACAAGGATCACTTACCGATAGCATTGTATAGTGCAGCAAACTGTAGGTGTTGTGTTGTGAAGCTGATGGATTTGATAATTGTTCTCACCAATCCAAGTGACATCGCCCTTGCGCAGGCTGGCGCTACCAACACGAAACGGTTTAGTGAGTGAGTTGTACCAGGTGCAGTTAATGCTTCCGTGGAGCACCTTGATGACAGCACAAGCGTTGCCATGATCATGGATGGGTGAGTAGTGCATACTGGGCCAAATTTCAAGGACATAGGGGATGCCAGGCGAGTCGCCCTACCACTCTTATGTTAGCAGATGTGCCATGCGTCGTGAGGCGTGATTCCTACCAGATTGTAACCCAGGGTGATTCGAAGATACGTGCCTCTGGGGTCCTTGGTGAACTCCCTTCCTTGGCCTTTTCTGCAAGCTTGTTGTATCCCCAGCAGCCTGGCGTATTGCAACTGTATTGAATAGCTTCTGCGAAGTCAGGAAACTCATCGTCACCAAGGACAATTTTTGTGCCAGCCACGTTTCCATACAAGACCTGGCAAGCCTTTGGTAGATTTGCCGGGGCCGTGTATAGACCTCTGTCTAGGTCACTTAATGTGACTTGATCTGCAGGTCGCACAAATGGAGGGCGGTCGATGACCACAGGTAGGGGGTTAATGAGAGAAGTCAGGGGTATGTTGTCATCTTGCCAATTTTGTACAGTCTTGGCTTGTTCTAGCCAGGAGAACTTCTCTGGCTCTTTCCAAACCATAAGGCCTCCATCATTCTCATACTTTAGATCAGCTTCAATCAACGTCATAGCTTTGCTGGTATAGTATTTTCCATATCGGACTTTGCCATTCTTGTCATCCAACGACAGCCAGTAGGTGGTCTTTTCTCCAGGATTAAGCATGCAATCTTCTTTAGTATCTTGGTTGGTCTTAGTGACAAGGTAGGGAATGTTATGCTTTCCGGACTCGTTTTCAAAATACAAAAGTATCTCGGAAACACCGACAAGCAAGTGGAGTGTCGGACCACCAACTAAATCTGTCATCACTGAAAAGCTAAGTAGCCTCCTCGCGTCCGAAGAGACAGCAATTGTTCCTTGCCCGGAAATTGGGAGAACGCTGCGAGGAGCCACGGGCACATTTTCGGACTCGTTTGGGGCTCCTAAGTGAACAATTTCGGACACATAAGACTCGGAAGCAAAGCTTCCAGGAAAGAAGGGATTAAAGAACTCATGAATTGGTGGAGCAGCCATCACAATTAAGGGTTGCAATGAATTTTGATAGACAACTATCAAAGTGTCAATGGGTCTGTCTGGCTTTTATGATGCAGAGTCAATTGGATTCGGATAAATACGGCTCCTTGCAGTTTGAACCAGAATTGGCTGACTGCAACTGAGACAGCCCAGCCACTGGAAAGCAATAGTTTGAGTCCGATACCCCAATTCATCTGAATGTGGCGCTCTAGCTTATGGCTGAGAATGTATAGTCACTTTCTGATCCATTTTTTCCAACTATTGAAAATCAGCTTAGGCTTCATCCAATCAGTGAGAAAACTGGCATGGGTCGAGCATCATATCCCAGCCTAGCCACCATAACTAGATTGTTCACCACATGCTCCATTAAGAGAGAGAAAGGCATTTTAGCTTATGAACGAGGAACACAAAACTTCAAGCGTCCAAAATAACCCACTACTTGTACATTTAACAAATAAATTGGTGGTGGATGCAATTCATAGCCTAAAGAACAAATATGTTCAGGGTACTCCTTGGTTTACGACTATAGCCCATAAAGTCCATTGCCTACCAGCTTGTGGACTATATCCTTGTTATTAAATTTCTCATCGCCGAAATAACCGCAAGCGAGGCAGTTGACATTGGTATTAACTCCTATATTCGCACCACTAGATAATCCTCAAATAAATGACACCTTTACTTGCTAAAAGCCCAGCCCCTATCCATATGTGTCTGAGCATGGGTAACATTTGACTAGATTTCAAGATTTACTGGTTATTCCTCTGGTTTGGCTTATTGTTTTCATCTTGCGACGTGCCCTAATCCTTCTTATACTTTGCAAGCCACTGACCGTTCAATCTAGGATCATTAGTTATAGAATGAAGGGGAAGTTCTATGTGACTCCGGCTACGGAGGCCTCGTTTTGGACCACGGAGTTGTGGCAACACTCCATTCCCCACCTCCCTCTGTAGGTATGAGAGCGGACAATAAGTTAGGCCTTCTCACCTGCATGGTTGTGTATCATGCAACACAGCATTTTGTCCCTCAGAACTTTAGCTGCCGTTAGTTATCCAATGAACTGCGCCAAGACTACCAGGCAGTATTGAAGTGGCTTAATATGTGAGGAAGAGCATTCTGATCATAAATTCACAATACCATAATTTGGGAGCATATGACTGGTCACCCAGTTGATGACCTATAGTAGTATCCAAATTGACACCACTGGAGTTGAATAAGGATCCAATTAACATTGGCTTAGAAAATGATTGTCCAATATTAGGCCCTGATAATTTAATTATTGGTTAACTACTGGATCTATATGCTATTAACCCTGGGGCTCATTTCGATCCAAAGAGCGTGCTTTCTAACTGAACATGAAGAAGGAAGAGGTTGGGTGTATTTTTGGAGATGCCGAGGTATAACTATAACCGTTACGTTTCAACACTACGTCTCTTTGAGGTGACCTATCTTCTTAATTCATTTTTGTGCAAATTCAACTAACACACATAAAATTTCTAGAACTTATTCAATGCAAACACAGTCTTTGAGATGAGCAACACTCTTTATATATCAAATCATATTCACTAATCTTGAGTCTGCTAATCTTGCTTTACCAATGGATATTCCTGCAAAGCTTCAAGTTGAAGATTTAGTTCAGCTCAACTGGCACAAAAACCCTGACAATTAGTCAATCAAGCCCTGACCAGAGTGAGGCCGTAAGTCGACAGAATCTCGTTGACGGGCTGGAAGTAGGTCGTGCCGCCTCGAGAGCAGTCACCGGAGCCTCCGGAGGTGACACCCTGGGCCTGAGCGCCAGAGTAGAATGAACCACCAGAGTCACCGGGCTCGGCGCAAACACTTGTCTGAGTGAGGCCGGTAACACGTCCCTCGGCGTAGTTGACAGTGGCGCCCAGAGCGCGGACTGCACCGCAGAAGACACCGGTGGTGGAACCGGAGCGGCAGATGCTAGATCCGACGGCGGCAGCGGTGCTGCCCGACACGGGCAGGTTACCCTGACCGTAGCCGTTGATGTAACCCCTGAGGGTGGTTCCGCTGACAGTGCGGACGTAGCTCATGTCTGCGCTGCCAGGAAAACGGAGCCGGAGAAGGTTCCCAGGGATGCACCGCCGGTGGTGGTGGCAGAAGAGCCTACAGTACCACAGTGGCCAGCTGAGACGAAGCCAGTGGTAACTGCGAAACCGATAGAGCATCGAGCACCTCGGTTGATGAGGTAAGCGTCGCCGCCAGTAACTGTGGCGAAGGTGCTTGGCATCTCCTGGACTGTCTTGACCTCGAACTCGGACGCAGAGAGCCCGACCTGAGCGGCCAGCTCCTCAGCGTGAGCGGTGCTGCCAGCAAGCGCCTCCAAGATGAGCTTGTTGGCGGCGATGTCGACGTAGTAAGCAGCAACGCCCACATCGGTGGAGTCAGAGTCGAGTGCCTGGGGTTGCTCGATGTCCAGGTTGTCAAGTGCCTTCTTTGCCTGCTCAAGCTTGAGAGGCTGTTGGCTACAATGACTGGGGTAGCGCCAGCAGCGGTGACCTTCTCGGCCAAGGCTTCGTCAGCGACACCGACCTTGAGCGTGGCGCCATCCTCGGCAATCAAGCACCGGCGAAGGCATCACCGGTAGTGCTGCGCAGCTGGTCGATGACTTCGGTGGCCTGCAACTCAAAGGCAACACGAGCAGTGGCCTGCTCGGCGTCAAGGCCCAAGTCGCGCTTCATGGCAGCCAGGATCTTGGGGTGAAGGCTGGTCGCGGCCTGTGTAAGGGCACCGTAGGCAACCGGCAGGATGACTGCCAGGACGGCGAGGAATCTAGTGAGCTCCATTTCTAGCGTTTTGAAGGCAAAACGAGATAGAATGTGTCGTTTGAATTGTAGATTCTAGACAGTAGACAAGATGAGGCTACGCTGCTGTTGCTGCTGCTGCTGCTGTAAACTGTCAGACTGAATGAGAATACGCATACATATTTATACTTCTCTCGACCTCTATTATCGTGACGAGCATCATGCTGCTGTTGTCGCTTTCCAAAGAGAACTTCACGCCGCACCAGTTGTCACCATATTCCTCCTTCCCAATCGGCCTGACGATGCTACCGCTGATCTTTGTTGTATCAGGAAAGCAGTCCTCAAAAGGCATTTCAGAAGATATCCGTTCAACGATGTTACAGTAGTATCAATAGAACGATGCTCGAAAGACACCTTGATGACCCCGTACCCGCGATGCGATAGCACATAGCCTAATAGGAAGGAGGAAACGACAAGATACGGATCAGATAGCAGGTGTTGATAGATAACATGCTGTAACTATGGGCCAGCATAACTCGGCCAACGACTCACGCCTTTCGTACCCCTTTCAGGTTAGATGGATGCTAAGGTCCAGGAAATCGGCTTCAGACCGGCTTTACTTCCAAATTTGGCAAGAGAAATGTAACATCCTGGTCCGTGTTGTTTCTGGTTCATAAGCCGGGCGATCGACACTCTCAGGCCCGCAAGGATTAGGTCGCCAGCAGTCAACAGTAACAGACAACCTCACAGAATTTTTTATCATCCGCGTTGTGGGTTTCCAAGTTTCTAGAGAATCTTTCAAATGTTCTGATTGTCGGCAATTGCCCTATGTAATACTCTTATATAGGTGGCCGATAGTAGCATGCATGCCGGTTATACTGGCCCAGGAAATCGGAATTGAGTGGAGCCAGGCATCACTTAATCCCGAGATTCATAATGCCGAACGGCCAAGGAACTATCATTCGCCGTAGGTTCACTCGGCCCTCTTTTTAGGCTAGCATACACATGAATAGACCGAGCATATTAGGAAGGCAGAGCCAGACCACGGAGACATGGAAGTGGGAGAGTACTATATATAAGGCACGTGGTCGAGAAACGATGAGGATATTAGGAAAGAGGTTTATCGGTACTTAATTTCTCCACGTGTGAGAGGTTAATTGGTGCAGCCAACTTATCAATCATTGTAACCCTACTATCTTTTAGCGGCTGACTGGCATTGCACTACTTATAAAACGACTTCTATTCGTCAACTATCTTTTAACCTCCTTCTACATCTCAGCATTATAATACTCTGCCGGAAACATCATTCCGCTCAATGTCACCGAGTAGTAAGGATGCCCTAATTTACTGCATCTCACTGCTGGAACTTCCCTAATAGGCTAGTGAAAGTATGCGAGTTCGCAGTATATTCATTTTAGTAGTCAGTTGTCATGAGTGCTTCAGATTAGTAGGGGCGCTCGTTACGTATGGAACTCTCATGTAGTTTTACAGGGTATCCGTGTGAGTAATAAAAGTATCTAGCTTACTAGTTATAATTTGGGAAGACATTAACCATATGAGATTGCTCGCTGAAGTAGTTTTACCAGCGTGGCGTATGGGTGAATTGCATATGTTCATGAACAAGACGACCAGAAGCTTGGAGGCGTTTCAGGTAGGCATTCTAAGTTGAAGGGATTTTACAATAAAATGTGCCCGGTAGGACCACAATTTCAGAATATCTGCGAATCTCATCAAGCTGACCGATTTTATCCGCATCTCCACCTGACGTTCTTCAAATCTTCAGTTCTATATATTACAATTGTGTAGTCGAATGATCAACTGTGAGACTCTTATAACCTTTGTAAAGTGTTAGTTTCATATAATGAAACCTATTTTGCGCATTCAACACATAGACTGTTTTCAATCCGTAGAAGACTTTTTAGATTGTAGCTAGAGTATATGAATAGACCAAACTCTGTAGCTAATGCATTAAAAAATAACACCAGACCTCCTTTCAATGTTCTACAATGTATACAGGACATTGAGTGATTAACAACTTGACGAAAAACGCGAATTTCGCAGACCACCTTAGCTGCAGAAAGTTAAACGTAATATCATGCAAGATAATCTGTAGGGTAAAAAAACGGTACAATTCGAACCGTGAGACTGTTTGTTTGAGGCTTCGTAAAACAACGCCAATGGAGGAATAAATCACCGTGATCACTTGTTTCTCAACATGGATATAAGATAGGAATTAGAGGAATGAATGTATAAGAATAGATGAGATATGCCTACCTGTCCCCTTCCATAAGGTTTGGCAGATTGCGATGTTTGTATCCTTGACAAACATGGTAGGAGAACAAGTCTAGGGTAGCTGGAATTTAAACGCTGCCCAACACAATAGTAGGTGAAGGCCAAGCTCGTATTCTAGCTCCTATCTGCAACGAGATAAAACACCCTCTCCCCTTGTCCCACCTGCCCAGTAGCTTAAAGTTACATCTTTCAGCAGGCCGCAAGAGGCGGTACTTGATTACTTGTTCTTCGTCCATTGGCTATTTCTTCTTGTTCTCGTGTGGGTGGGTCTTGCGGGTATAGATTGGGAAGGCCCTATTAACTTGTAATTGACAGGTAGGCGGACAGTGAATAGCTGCGAAACAAAGGGCTCAGATGAAGCTAGTTGCCTCTTAAACACCGCAATTACTCATCAACGAAGCAAATCTGCTCACTTCATTACACAAGAAGGAAGAGGGCTGCCCCTTCACAACAGCACGTACGTCACCCAAGCCATCGCGGCTATATTGAAATACCTGAGCATCCATTTATTTCAATTTCTCATGCGACCTTCAGACCACACGGGATTGAGGTAATTAGGCCAAATGCAAGAACGAGACGACCAGCTGAATGTGCTCCATCCAGGCTTAATTTAAGGTCAGGTACCAACCATCATGACCCTTCGAATAGATCTTCAACTGCCTCCACAAGGTTGTCGATTGAGGCCCCAGTCTCATCCTCTAACCAGTCCTGAGCTTTCTGAACCAACATATCCCATGCGTCCTTCTCACTGGCCAATTTCTTCTTCAGGTAAACCACTGCGCAGATGGTAGCAAGGATGTCTGCTGTATTGCTTGTGGTTGTTGGGAGATTGCAATTTCCAGCCTGCTGCTCAGTTACTCAATGATTGCTTCAAGTTCGCTCGTCCATGTCCAACTGCCGGTAAAGGTTTGCAATTGAACTAATTGCAAGAACGGTCCAGACGATCTGCGCTCTAAATGTAAAGCTGCAGTGACATCAACAGGACCAGGAGGGTATAGCCATCGTATAAGCCAAATCCCATGTCCTCATCCGAGTCTTCCTCAGAGCAGTCTATGAAAGCCCCTTGATGGGTCACTAATGCACCATATTGAGAACTGTATGTAGAGGTCTCTTGTACTCCCTCACTTGGGATGTTTCTATCTTGAGGCAGTCCGGACAGTGGGTCTGTCCCTCGGGAGACATCCATATCCAGATGCTCGATTGCCAATTCAGCGTCTTTCTCCCCTTTTGATCAGTCTGAACGGCGACGAACGAAGTCCATTTGCCAGCGACTTGGTAGGCTAATCCAAGACTGACTCCTTCGCGCTCAACCATACTAGGAAAATGGTTGCCGTATATCTCTTTCAACAACCTTCCGTCTGTAGCTTTAGCGTTAAAGATCCATCCTCTCCCTCTTCAAGTTCTTTGATGACGTTGCGAGCTGCAAGTCGGTGGATAGTCATGTTTTCTTGATTGACAATGGTTATTGGAATTTCAAGTTCCAAAGGACCATGAGTTGATGTTGCCTGGAGGAGGACTGATCGAGGCTGCCAATTTGAAGGACACTCCGATAATAGCATATATACCGTTGCCCTACTAAATGGAAACAGTGAAGCGATGTTGAATGGTGTCTGCAAACACCGCGGAGCACAGATTGTAGGCGGACAATCGTAATTAAATTCATCGGATGACGAATGTTCTCTGGTAGTGTCCTCATAACTGTCTTTGATTGTAGTGTCGAATAGTGAAACCGGAGGTCGAGTCTCTTGGGCCTCTCCAAAGCCGGTTGTTTTCGAATATATCTGAAGAGTATGTAGATCAAAGGTGTCTGGGTTCTCAACGAGTTCGAATTCATGAAATTCTTCGTCGACGACACTATCTTCTGACTGCTTGTACTTAATTTTGAGAGCATAGTCCCTTACGTGTGGTGTAAGAGCTCCCTTAAGCATTCGGACCACCTTGTTATCCATGTTTTCATTATCACCCACAGTCTGCGAAAAGCCATTCCCAGCCCTTGCAACCCCTTCAATCAGGGCATGACTAACCCTAGCACCGACTCCGAGACTAAAAACCCGGATGCGCCCGTCACTCTTCGCCACATTTTCATTGATTAGGTGGAATAGCTCGTCTTGATGCCAGATCTCGCCGTCTGTGAGAATGAAGAGCTCAAGGTTCATGTCGGGATATCGACGTTGGAATGTCTCCTCGACAGGAGCATACAACTCTGTGCCCCCATAATCGGCTTGGAAAGATTGTATATATTCCAAAGAACGCTCCAAAGACTTCGCGTTGTATGATTCCGACCGTTCCCACAGGAATTCATGTTTGGATCCAAAGCTGCAGATATTGAATTTAAGACCAAGTGGAAGCGACTTGAGGAAAATTTTCAAGGCCGTTATCAGCCCAGGCATTTTGCCACTCATACTTCCACTTCTATCGCACACGAAAACTATCTCCGGCTTTTCATTCGGAGTTTGAAACTTAGGAACAAAAGTCGTCATTAGGGCATACTGATCTGGTAAGCTTGGATGAGTCTCAAGAATTGCGGTCGGGTTCCCAATGTTAGTTGCAGTGATATTAATAACAATATCATCTTTAAGCTGAGTATAATTTAGTGAGAGATTGGCAGAGGCTTTCCGAAGCAAAGGCTCTGCAACCGGATCGATGGATGTTGTTCCGATACTAACAGAAAGAGGATGTGAAGGCGACTGAATTGACTTGACTGTACTTCCTTCAGGCATCTCAACATCTAAAACCATAGACGTGATTCCACTTCCCTCAGCAATGAAATTGGAATCTTCCTCATTTTTCAGAGAAGACTGGCCAGCCGAGTATCGGGGTGCAATGCTAGTTGGCACGGTGAAACGCAACCCATCCACTTCAGCATCATGTTTAAGCTCTCCAAGATATGAAATAGTGATCCTGACTGTGTTGCCTGCTGGAATATTCCCAATAGTGGTAGCAAAAACGTCTGAGGCCTCATGGGACTGTCGCAACAGGCTGGCCATCTTGCCATGCTCGACAGCTGCATCAAAATCGGCTTGAGCAGATACACGCTCCTTCACAATGCCTTTGATGATACTTTCGCCAATGGAACAGGCGAAGGAGACCACTGAAGCACCATCATATAAAGGAAACATATAGCGAACTTGGTCCAAAGCAGAATGGCTTGGGTTGCTAAAGGTCTGGGTCAAGGTCGTATGAGAAACACTACCCAAAATATGAGCGTATATTCTAAACTCGACCTGGGGAGAAATCTAGGTTGAGTATCGACAGTAACATAACAACCCGAGCAAGGAGGTAGCTCCTCAGGAAGGTTTGATTCATCGCTCATCTTCGCTGAAGTGTGGCCCGAAGGAACAATTGTCAATAATGCTGCACTGGAGAGTACATTGATTGACAATGCCACAATTGCCCTGAGACAGTTGTACACAGAGAACGTCTATTAAGAAGAGTCAAAGGTCTGAAATTTAACCTCACATACAAAAAGTCGACAAAGTGTTACTACACAAACTTGATGGCTTTACAACCAAAGCGGGGAATTTATGCTAACAGGTCATACAACAATCGTTATCGAATGCTGTTGGCCACTGAGTCACACTCCTGTCAGCTGCTGCGACGAGCCAACATAAGGTAGCATTGGCAAACTTATTACGAAATGAGGACAAGGATTCTTCAAGTTCAGTGAGAGTAAGCCTTGAAGAAATCGAAACCATAATGGCATACTGCGTAATAACTATTGTAACCTGATTGTCCCTCGCAGGACGTATTGATAGAATCTTTCCATCCTTTGTAGAATATCTTCCCATTAGCAGGATACCTCCTTCTTTGCGCAGAGAACAAAAGTTTGTAGCCGAGCCACAATGCTGACAGTGAAGTCCTTTGGAGGGCACAAAATGCTGACGAGGTGTACCCAGTGGATCAATGGGGGCCAACACATAACACTGATCGCCAACTGCGGGCGGTGCGTGTGACTGTATCATACAGAAATGTTCGAGCCTTGTTCCGCCCCTTAACATCCCGGTTAGACCCACTCGAACCAGCAAAATAGGCTGTAGGAGCGAGGCAGACTACCATCCTGGCGAAAAATACTACAGCAAAGGCCACCCAGGATGAAAAACACATCAGTCTGTTCCCTCCTGGATCCGCCTTTGATACCGCTGCTTAAATAGCGGTTATACATTCCCACTGCAACCAGCGATGAGTTCTTGTCAATTTTATCTTGACTGAACTTGGTTACCCAGTGTGAATATACTTTATCAAATTTATTTGTCTGACCCTCAATAATGGCCAAAGTTGATGGCGAATCTTTAAATGTTCAGCCTAGCCCCAGGCCGGCTTCCGACGGTGTCTGACCAGGCCCGTCGGGTATAAACAGGATTCTCACTGGCCAGGGTGCTGCCATTTCCCCCATCATACTCCTTTACACGGCTTCAATTCCTTTCACTCCGTTCTACTAGGTGTTGAGTCTCGATGGGAGTTCCCTTTCGACCGTCTCATTGGCGACATTGCGATACTATCTGCCCGCTACTTTCACTGGCGAATCGCGGGTATCCCATACTCTGTAGCTATTGCGCTCCCTGGTTCCACCGGCTCAGTCGTCTGAGACAGCCGTGTTGAGAGGGGCACAGTGGCCGGCTTCGTGTGGCGTCCAAGCAACTAACGGCATTGCTTCATCTGTTGGGTCATGCTTCTAGCCATTGTTGATTTTGGAACAAGCGAATTGTTGAGGAGAGCCATTGTCTATGGCGTTGCCGCAGGGTTTTGATTGTCGGGTATGGTGTGGCGCCCGAGTCGACAAAGAAGTGGGCTTACGAACATATCAAGGCTCACATACTCTAAATGATCTTAGACGAGCTGCTCCAAGCCAATGGGAGAGTATACACCGGACATCGCCGAAGAAGTGAAGAATGATGAGCTATGTTCTGCAGTATTTCCATTTCATGTTTAGTGATCTCTGAACTTCGGTATCATCTACTATATACGTTACAGCAGGAGTTTGGAGGACGTGATGTGTTTGAACCCATTCGATTGTTTTCTGAGAACAGAAGTCTCAAACAAAGAACTCATTATGCATCACGCAGTAAGAACCGAGTTTTTATGTCATTGTGCTGCGATGCGTATTACTTGAATGAAGGCCGCTCTTGAAACTAAGCTTTGTGCCTCTTATTCATTGAACTTACAACAAACAAAATCGCCTTGTCTTTCTTAGTATTTATAGAATAAGGGATCAATGTTAAAACACAAATATAGAATTCTCATGAAATTTTCTAATGGATTGGCAGTATTAAAACATCGTCGTCCCCTATAATATTTGGAAACATTCAACTTAATGAGTAACAATTGTCAACAGAAGCCTTCAGAGCGAACGACCAAGTCCCAAATCTCACTTCCATTTCAAGAGAACACTGTTGCCACGTTTTACAATAAAAACAAAACGCAGAGAATATGGGTTACATTACCAAGACCTTCTCCATTTGGACAAAATCCACATTTGTCGCTACCGTTTTGCTGATGATTCTTTCTGTCTCCGTTGCCCCTCAACTTCTCAGAAATGGCAATGATGGAGTTTCTTTATTTTGCGAGTTCTTGGCCTTGTTTGTGGGAGTTGCTGCATTTGTCAGCTTTACTCTTGCCACTATTTTTTACGGCATACCTCTTGCTCTTATTTTCTGGGCATTTATATTTGGTAATTTAGTCCTTTTCTTGGCTCTCATAGTTAGCTGTGCTGGCGTTTACAGTTTTATGTTCTCCTGATTGATTTATTTGAAATGTAAAGACTAGACCACTCACCAGAGCATACGCATTACGGACGTTGAGGGTCTGAGCGACGTAGCATATCGGATCAATACACGAATGAAAACCTAGATAAATTAGGAACCGACGTGAGTACCATTGAAACCAGTGTTTCAAGTCACCTCTCTCAACCTAGCTGACCATGATAATTGCTTTTTCCAAGGCAATTACTGACATGAACAAGGATCTTAGATATTAAGATATTATGTTGGGCATGGGCTAACAAAGGGAATACAGCATTTTGTTTTACCTATCCTAGATTAGCTTACTTTGTGCTACCCTTCTTACGGTTATAAGACTTTAGACTGCCTGGCCTGTTAGGGAGGGAGAAGCAAGCATCTTTTATCCTTATTTATGAATATAATTCTTTGCTTCCTACCTTATGATTTTACGAAGCATCAATATATTAGATAATACATAATGCTTGATTTCAGCTACCATCTTCTGTGATGTCATCGATCTACTCTTAAGAGAAACTGGCCTTATGACTTGGGGTGAGGCGTTGTTTTGCCCCAATAAAATAATCTTTAGCTTCATACCCTCAAATATCATACCTGACGGCGTTACCCTGTTGAGGAAGGGACATTTGCTGAACTATCCTATATGAATATCACGTTAGGCCTCGCAGGTTCAAATGTCAGACTTCGTGCGATCGGACACTTGGAGCAGATGGGCCACGAAATGATGAGACAATCTACCAAGCCTACCATTGGATCAGCACCTTTGCTTGAAACATGTCGCGGACCATGACACACAATGGAAAGTTCTTTGACAAAATAACTTAGCAAGGTCACACAAAGTAGCGTCTGTATCGTAATATCCGAAGCCCGAGGCCTGCCAATACAGAGAATCATTCAAGTGCAACACAAGGATACGTAGACTAGGGCCTGGCACTAATAGCACACATACATATGCAAGTTTCAAATCAAGTAGGCACAAGGAATAAGGCTAGCGACTCAGAAATGTTACCTAACTTCCATTATCATCTATAAATTGCTGATCCCCAATGGGCCTTACATCATATGTAGCTCAACCACTAATCAAAGAATCTACCTCGTACGATTCTCATAATGCGGAACGAAACTATGGTCTCCTTGTACAAGCAGCTGACCAATGCGGGAGGCTCGGATATCTCCACCATCTACAGCCTCATTCTACTCTCGGTTATTACCATCATTGCGAAGCTCGCGTATCAAATCCTGCTGAAAGAGGATGACGTAAAGAGGCTGCCACTGATTAATGGGCGAAAACCATGGAGTTTTTCCGTTAAAGCAGAAGAACAGAACTTTATGCAGAATGCCGCATCTTTAATAGAGTATGGGTTCAAAACTGTAGGTTGTCAGTATTCGCGCATGATAAAGCACCAAAGTCTGATATCTGGCATCAGGCAGGAAAAGCATTTCGACTTCAAACAGACAACGACATTCATCTTGTACTGTCTGCAGAATATGCAGACGACATAAGAAATCATCCGGATCTTACATTTCTTGATCTTACTGCTAGGGATTTTCATGCAGGAGTTCCTGGTTTTGATGCCTGGACCCAGGTGAGCTCGAGGGACCAAATTGTCGTGACGACAGTCAAAGAAAACTTGACGAACCGCGGAGGTAAGCTAAGATTCCCGCATCGGAAAATCTAGGCAGCTTGAGACGAATATTTTAGTCTGATTGATATGAAATTGATTTTTAGCTTTATTACACGAACCAATATCAATGGAAGTCGGCGAGGTTCTTCAAGCGGAATGGTCCGACAATACAGGTATACTCGAGAAACCCCTTACTGTCCTACAGGAGCGAATGAGCTAAGCAATCTATATCAGAGTGGCATAAGGTGTCGATGCCAAAGTCGTCACTTCAGGTTATGAGTCGGGCTTCAACTCGCGCTTTGCTCGGGGCAGATCTCTGCCGTAATGAACATTGGGTTGAATACATCGTTTCTTACATTGGAAACTCATACAGAGCTGCCCGAGACCTCCGTCAATGGCCGCAACTTTTACAACCTGTCGTCCATTGGTTTATTGCATCTTGTCAAGACCTACGTAAGGATTTTGCTAGATGCCACTCTATCGTCAACCCCGTCGTGGAACAGCGCAAACGTGATAAGGAACTCCGCATTTCTAAGGGTCTTAAGCCTCAAGATCATTGCGATTCCATAGATTGGATTGACGAAGTGGCAAACGGTCGAAACTACAATGCCACGGCAGCTCAGATCGTATTATCCATTGCTGGGATTTTCAGCAGCACTGACACGTTAACTCAGATCATTTATGATATTTGCGACAAGCCAGATCTTATAAATGATCTAAGAAAAGAGATTGTCTCTACTTTAACGGGCAACGGATGGAGTAAAAAATGCATGTATCAGCTGAAATTAATGGATAGTGTCATGAAAGAAACTCAACGTCTTAAGCCAATAGCTGTCGGTGAGTTTGCCTAAAAGATACCACGGCAATTTTTGAAGCTGACACCTTGGATAAGCCTCGATGCACCGAATGACCATTAGGGACACTGTTCTCTGCAATGGTCTAAAGGTACCAAAAGGAACAAAAGTGATAGTTTCTGCACACCATTCGTGGGACAATTCAATATACCCAAATGCAGATAAGTTTGATGGCTATAGATTCCTTCGCTTGCGTGATGAGGGATCTACAACTGCCCAATTTGCTACAACGAGTCCGAGTACTATAGGATTTGGGCACGGACACTTGGCATGCCCGGGACGATTTTTTGCTGGAGATGAGATCAAGATTGCCCTCAGTCACATCATCTTGAAATATGACTTCAGACTCGTCCCAGGAACTAAACTCAAAGTTAATCCTTCGGGTTTTGTATCAGCTGCTGATGCTACTGGATGCATCATGGTTCGAAGAAGGAAGGAGGAAATACGTATATAGACATTTGATTTCCAGCTTGCACACAATGCTTAGTGGACTGAGAAGCATGTCAAAGTCCTATCAAATAGAAGCGATCATCCAGATGAGCTGTACCAAGACGTTGCCTGATGTTCAACGGTATTTTTCACGGAAGTCGAGAAGTCGACGCGCTGCTATGTTCAACCATAAAATCATCTTTTTCTCAGCTTGCTGAGGATTGTAGTGTACATCCAGCCGACGTGGAAATTGTTGTAAACAACACGAAGCCGGCCAGAAATCTAGTTTTCGTTCCAACAACCTATTACAAGGAAATGAATAATGGGAATTAGCTTGGCTCCATGGTGGATATTCCTGTAACTACAGTCGCAGCCATGGCTCACCATGACATGATTGAAGGCTTCCTGAAAGACGGTAACATGAAATTAGAATGATATGATGCTTTATTCAACGATACCGAGTTTTCATCACGACGCATGAATGTTGCTATGTTTTATGAGGATGCCTAAGCTAAGCAGCAACTTGATTGAGTGGAGAGCACTTAGCAAATGTAGGCATCTCAATGGAGTTTTGTTTAAACCAACAGAATCGTACATATGCTGTCATCTAGAGGATCATAAGGTAACAGTCATGGTAAATTTCCACTTCTTGTCACCGATGTATCTATAGGGTAGGGTGGTAAAGACGGCGCTGTTTGGGTTTGGTTGTGCACAAGCTGCGTGATCATCGTAACCTACAACGACAGAATGGCGCTTGCATCAATCACCTACGCCCGCTCAAATATGGTAATGGCTGAGCGCAGCGGTCCAATATTCTCATAGCCTACTTGCGCACTCCCGTATGGAACACTGTAGGCCTAATTTACTAGACATCTCACATTCTTTGGCGTTATACCCTGGCCGTAAAAACCACCTATGACGAAATGGCTATCTCATTAAATGTCCAAAAGCCACATAGGGGTCACGAGCCCCACAGCGTCCGAGTCAACATATGAATACGTATAGTAACTGAATATTGTTCTATCTATACTAGATATTCCATGTAAATATTCGTAAAGTCACTACATGTCGGGACTCCTGTTATCAGCTAATATCACCAGTTATTCCTGGGTTTTAACTGGATCAGATCCATGTCCGGTACCTACTGGATGTGGCCTTCGGATATTCAATGAGATATGCTGAGTCAAATGAGTATGAGACAATTCAAAACAATGTCTCGGGAGTAACTGTAAAGATTCACAACCTCAACATTGAAACAGGCAGGCCTTACTCAAAATACTACACTTGTAGTATACTTACGCACTTTGTGCCACTTGGGACAAAGAGACAGCTGTCTTGCGGAACACAATACTTTCCTGGGAATACGAGAAATCACCTTTGTATTATGTTTTAGTTCTCAATCATTTTCCAATATCGAGTCGGGTTTATGGTCGGTGAACTGCAATTCACTCATATCGACTGAGAAATTCAGGTATAAAGCCAAAAGGACCTACGAATCACTGCCTACTCGGTGTTCACTTCACTTTTTAACTCTCCATTACTGAATAAGATTCGCTTGTATACATTCTCTTCGATTACCAGTCTAAGAAGACAAGAAAACCATCCAAACTCTTTGCTGATTCCACCTTTTCAAAATGCCGTCTACGTTAGCCAACGCACAAGCTGTCCACACCTTCACGAAGACACTTTGGTCTGATACTTACCCATTCATCAGCCCCAACAAAGCCGATCTCACAGGGAAGTCGGTGTTAATCACTGGGGCTTCCCGGGAATTGGCAAGGCTACTGCAATAAGCTACGCTACTGCCGGGGCGGACAAAATTATTATAGGTGCACGATCCGATCTAACAGCAGTCGAAGCCCAGATTAAGCAAGCAGCGAAAGACGCTGGGCATAAGGCACCTACGGTCCTTGCTGTTAATCTTGATATCTCATCCGAAGCTAGCGTTAGGGCTGCGGCTGAACTAGTTCATCAAGAGCTCGATGGAAGGCTTGACGTGCTCGTTTGCAACGCAGGACAAACCGAGGAATGGCACCCGATCGGAGAAACAACACCGGAAGAGTGGTGGAATACATTCGAAGTGAATGTCAATGGCTCATACCTTTGCGCTCGCTACTTCATACCATTGTTGCTTAATAGTGAACTCAAGACGCTAATTATGACATCCAGCGTAAGTGCGGAGCATGTGGCTACTGGATGCTCTGCATATGCGACTTCAAAATTTGCTGTTTGCCGGCTGGTCGAATTTATCTCCACAGAGTATCAGAATCAGGGAATAGTGGCCATCGCAATCCATCCTGGTGGTGTTCAGACCGAATTGGCAGGTAGAATGCCTGGTGAAATAGCCAAGTACTTGACAGACAAGCCTGAACTTGCAGCGGATACCACTCTATGGTTAACAAAAGAGCCACGACCTTGGCTGAGTGGACGAATGGTACACGTTAATTGGGATATGGAGGAGCTTGAAACCAAGAAAGAAACGATATTGGCAGGAGATTTGTTCAACTTCAGGATGACTGTTTGAGCTGTTAGAGGACGAACCCTCCAAAATAGTATCTATGTCTCTATACGAGGCGAGCTATAGCTAGAGGATAAATTTGAAGATGTGCGAGTATCGCCAAAGAGAATGCCTTATTATGCAATTTGTCCTTGTACGAATATCTCAGCTGGAGAAAAAGCAAAAGCCACGGGTGTTGATCCACTGCAGCCAGACGCCTTTGGGATGGGCAAATCCTAGAACCTATCACAAGGATGATTATGTTTGAGAAACTCGCAGTTGCGCCACCCGCTGCTTAGCACTGATTATATGGAACTTTAGTAGTCCCACCTTAATTACTTGCCTAACTGAATACGAAATGCCCATGTTCCAGGCGGAGCTTTATGGTTCCATCGCATGATCATGTGGGTGAGGCTAAGAAGCATCAAGGCTTCTTGCAGTATGTCTCTGGAACATGTATTGGGTAATACCTACTTTCTACTCCATTTTGGGATCTTTGGATCGGTGAAGCGCAAGTTTACCTTCAGGTTGAATCAAGTTCAAGTTGCCGTAACCCCTCCTCCTGGAATTAGCTATGAAGGCGTCTTGCTAAGCGATTTCAGGAGGATATGGAACTATTGTCGTTCTTTCAAGAGCAGCTCCATCGCACATTTGTTCAAACCTGCCATCACCTTACCAATTACCCTGATGTGTGACGAGAAGGGCGGAACAAATATTTCCGCTGGCAAGTGATTAGCTGAGGCGGACAATGAAAAAATAGCCGAGCAATCATCACATCTCGGATTGTATTCCGCGCCAGACTCTCTCCTTGTGCAGCATTGGCGCAGCTAGAAATCAGTTGCCGTGTGGAGATATTAACGAAGGCGGGGTGAAACTGAGTAATACAAGCTCAACTGGTCGCGTTTGGTAATGACCTGCATTTCGCCAAGTCTCCAGTTCTATGTCACAGGAATTATTACCAACCATTGGAGTTTCTCAACACTTGGTACACGTAATATCCGGACCTTCTATGCAATCTCAGTCTTGTCCTCGCTAGAGTACCATGTCCCTTGTATTTGGGACTATAATAACAATAAACAAACTTGGTAACTAGAAGAAGATGCAACTACCTGCATACATTAATACCCGTATCATTAAATAAACTGAATATTTTTGCGACATCTTGGATTCCAGAACAAAGTACTTCTCACCAACATGATTAAGCTATCTACTGTTTTCACCCTGCTCATGGCGGCAAATGCCTATGCTGCACCTATCGATAACGCTGACGTTTTGGAAGAGAGGCAGGCCTGTCTGCCTCTTGGCTGTATGTCCTGTCCCAGTGATATTAGATACCATGAAGCATTGCTTGAACCCTATGCTCTAACCATCTTTCATCAGCTTTCTGCGGTCTCCGTCCGTGTTGCTCTGGAATCTGCCTCAATGTCAACAGCAGTCTTCAATGCGCCTAATTATTGAGATTGAGCGATGGAGGGTATTGACAGTGAGTGCCTGGGCTTGAGATTGAGCGATGGAGGGTATTGACAGTGAGTGCCTGGGCTTGAGATTGGTGCTTCAATCTCATTACACATTGTTATGACTCGGTATTCATGTCGTCAAATGCAGATACGAACAATCAGGAATGAGGAAACAAAAGTTAAGAAGCAATGTTGGGCCTCGGAAACTCGAAAATCTAACAATACAATACTCTGCTCTGACAAAAATACTCAGTCAATAGGCTACATTGATCTTACGTTTGGATGAGTTGCATTTTTATTCATTGACTCACCATGTCACAAATTCTAAGAAACTGGAGAAGATTTGTGTGCTAGCAATGGAGCCTATGGAATCGAGCCTTCGGGCAGAACAACCCTTATATGTGGCTATATGTGCGTCAGTAAAGTCCAGCTCGTATCAGTAGTGATATATACCACTCAGTGAAGGCATTACTAACATGATTGAGGGCAGAGGGCAAAGGATACAGGTATTTTGGTTAGTGTATTGATATGCTGTGAGGCTTAAATTTACGTTCCGGTCGGAAAATTGCCAAGTTACCTGCAGTATGAGCCTTCCTACATATAAGCCTTCCTGAGCACCTAAGCATAGATTGTAAGCTAGAGACAACTTGAAGCATTGCCATAAATCCAGTAAGTCCTATTTTGCGACTTGTTGAAGCAAGATGTTACGCTATGTCATCACTACATCATAAATGTAACCTATCGACAACAATTGAAACGGCCCTTGTGGTCATTAATATTCACTTAAGATTCACGAATCTTGACACGCCCAGGTATCAATTAATGGATTATTAGATAGCCTACCAAATTTTGCCGCTTCCAATGGCGAAAAACTGGGTTTCTAGTGTGGTCTTTTCTTGATGTCTCTTGGTTATGTGAAGTGTCTGGCTACGCAGAACCCAATCAGAGTAGAAATAGGGATGGCCACGTGCAGTATGAACTGAATCCGGTTTCTTTCTTGAGTCGTCACAAGATGTAAGCGAGATTTGGCCCTACAAGCTTGCCGCCTGTGCTGTTTTGTATATTCAACAAATGCCATTGGTCAACGACAACTTGGGTGAGAGCACATGGCAATGAGTGTTTAAGCGACATGAAGAGCGCTGATACTGGTGCGCCACATTCCAAAAATATGTCCATGGGAAACGATAATAGCCTAAGTGTTGGTAGCTAATACAAATATTTTCAGCCAGTCGCATCTTGGTATTTTGCGTTCGCCTTCTTGGCCGTAGCAACCGAAGGTCAAACCGAGTTGCGACCAGGGTGCAGAAGGAATGATAGAAAAAGGAACCTCTTAAACTAGCCCGAATTTGTCCGCAAGCTTGCCTTAAAACACCTCCAAGTCCCTGTCGGAACACCGAGGCTAGTAGGTGGATAGACATGGTTTGAATTTCTGGATTTTTAACCCGGTGACCCGAACGTGGCTTTTGCTGACCTTCGCTTTGGTTTGACCAATGAAGGCGATTCTACGACTCCAAAGTTCCAACCGGTACCTCTACCCTGGGCTCCCCGGACCCTAGCCTTTACAAGGTGACATGGGGCGTTCTAGGACCCGATACGCAATGGCTGACAGTCCATGTAGGCATCTTACCTGGCGTAGGCGCAGCCATGCTTGTGAAAGTGTCAAAAGCCAATCAAAGACCCACCTTGCTGTGAATGGCACGCTTAAGAATGTCAGCTGAAATGTTAGCAACACGTTTATCAGTGAAGGATAGGGCCAACAGGACCGTGGTTCCGTGCTCAATGCTGACGGCGACATACCTATGGGATTCGTATTGGACAAAGGAGCTTCAAGGCTTGTTTTAGCAGGCACAGCTACATGGGTAATGATATGCTACCGAATTTCATGCGGCTTAGTCGGTAAATTTGGCTATATGTTACAATATTACCAAAGTTGGGAAGAAAAGCCGTGGCGATATTTGCCACTTGCTTCATCAATGAAGTTCCATTTGCTCTATGTTTCTTGTTTGTGAGGAATCTATCTGGATGACGCTTGATCTGCACAAAAACGATTTTGTTTTATTAAGTTCCGTTATTCAACTGGGCGACCATTTAGCTTGTAGCGAAGAATAGCCAATATACATTCCAGTGTTTTCAAAGGATGCCGGTCAGCTGACGTTGGGGTGGTACAGCCCCTGAGAGGCATGGGCAACAACTAGGTTCATGCTCAGAATACCAAGCAAGGTATCCATCCTTTGCTTGTTAACCACACTCAGCAAAAACTAGCCTGAACCGTTGCTCTGGATCTTCGGGACGCCGGATCGTTGAATGATTGAGGTTACGCTTTGCTTGCAGGGTACAGGAAACGAGCATGGATGATTTGTAGGGAACAAAGATTGAGCTTAACGCTGACTTCATTAGACTTACAAGAGATTGCGTAGTCTCTGGTCTGGTCTACGACAAACTTCGCCAGGTATGTAAGGCCAACAGTCCCGCTACAAGTGAGTTTCATTTTTGTAAGGCGAAGCACCCTCAGGACATTACCGCAACGAATTATCTTTCTTACCACCTCCTGACTCACGATGAAGTACGCTCAAGGACTTGCCTGTATCGCAGGCATCTTCCAGGTGGTAAATGCTCTACCATCAATGGCCCCGGCCGAAGCAGACCGCCGTCAGTCCACCTGTACGTCTCCGCGTCTCCGCAAGTCGTGGGACGCTGCTACGGCCGCTGAGAAGAAGGCTTATATCGACGCGGCGGTATGCCTAACCAAGAAACCGTCACGCCTGGGCATGGCCGGCTCGAAACTGCATGACGACTTTGCGTTGGTGCATTATAACTTGGCCAACGAGATCCACTCCGTAGCAGCCTTCTTACCGTGGCACCGATTCTTCGTGCATGTGTATGAAGAGGCTCTAAGGACCGAATGCGATTATACAGGCACTGCGCTTTATTGGGACTGGGTCGCCGATTCGCCGGCTCCCGCTCAGGCTTCTGTGTGGGATCCAATCACTGGTTTTGGAGGTAACGGCTCGAGCCCTGATGGTAGCTGGTATAGCTATTGCGTACCGGACGGTCCATTCAAGGACTGGCATCCAAGATGGTACTCGGGTGAAGATATCCCACACTGTCTTCAGCGACAATGGGTCGAGGCAGAGCCCCTGGCAAACCAGCAGGAGATGTTGGGTTTCGCTTACGATGCGAACGTGATTGCGGGTTTGTTCGTCAACGACGAATTTCAAAACTTTGCGTCATGGCTTGAGGGCGGTCCACACAGTGCTGTGCACTTTGGCGTTGGGAAAGGGCTGGGTGACTTGGCTCCTCAAACATCTCCAAACGGTATGTTGCAAAACACAATTAAGCATTGACTCGAACACTCTTCTGACTCAACTTTCCACACATAGATCCCATATTTTTCTTGCATCACACCATGGTTGACCGAATCTGGTGGCAGTGGCAGCAGGAAGACCCGTCTCGTATCTTGGCTTTCACCGGCGAGAGCTGGCCTAATGAGACTCTGGATGACATTATGCGTATGGGAGGTTTGGCGCCAGATAGGATCGTTCGTGATTTTATGGATGTCAACAGTGCCGAGTTGTGCTACCGTTATGAAACGCTTGATCATGGTGCACAGAGCCTGGCTCGGCCAAATATCAACTAAGGTGATGATCTACTCAACATCACAAACAGGTTCCTAGGTTACCTGATATATCTTCACTTATATTCAAGACTCACACTGGCTAGCCAATTTCTGCACATATGCATTCGAAGGGCATTATTGAAACTAAAGAATCATATGTTCATTGAACAAATATATTACACAAGGGCGATCAAATTCTCTGTATATAATAGTTATCATGAATCGGGCTTTTTCAAGCTACTTGTCTTTCCTAATAAATACATTAAGCTTTATTATCTGGACGATTTACCATTTTTAGACAATTTGAATCACCGACTCGTAATGTACAAAACCATTATTAAGTTGGTGCCAATCTTGCGTCAGTGGAGGGTTAGATATGTATGGGCTTCATGTCCCCGTTCATGACATTATGTTTATAATCTCAACCCCCAGCAGCCTGTGGGCCGCATGAACTCTAAGGTAAAGCCTCTACCATATTGAGTAGAAGCAATCTTGTATGGCTTACCCTGCAGATATGTTGCCAAGTCTTATCTCATTGAATGTGCGAGGGGCACATCTACATGATAGACATGGATCTCATCCTATTAAAACTGGGAAAAAATGGGCGACATCAGCTAGCTAGCAAATTAGGTGGTGATAGAAGTCCTATCATTTAGTGACCTTACGAAGATCTACATAGCATATCTACCATCAATAGAGCGATATTAAGTTTCTTCGTGTATCGGCATGTTGACTAAGATATTGCGGGTCCATTATGTAGATGTGCCCTCGCACATTCAATGAGATACCTTATCATGCCAGTGCAATAAGCATATCAATGAGTTGAATATTTAATCCTCTCCTGCGCTTTCCTCGCATCCAGTGGGGACATCGACACCCCGTCGTCATCCCCAACAGATTTATGGAATGTGGTGGGTCGTAGATAAATCATTTGATTATTCCAAAAAGCTATTTTCCATTCTCATATTTGACCCTTAATTTTTCCGAGAATTGTTGCGCAACTTAATTTCTACCGATGATCTACGGTCAACTCAAGTTTCATACGAGCTGGTTATAGATATGTTTATAGAATGTCCTATTCGTAGATCTGCAATCGCTCCTCCATTCATCCGCAACAGTTCCCCACTACCCAAGTTTAACTCGCAGTATCTCCGTTATAGTTTCTCCATCATAAGGATTATTATATACTTGCCAGATAATATCCGCCAGGAGCCAGTGCAGTGGCAGTGTACCTTATGGTGATCTGCGTCCCTTTGATGATCATAACAGATCTATGCCAACGACTTGGTTTTGGTACATCTAGAAGCAGCTGCAACCACAATCTTTGCAGTTTCCTGCACCACAGTTATTCTGTGTCGAGTAGGCTTTCGTTCGACAATAACGATCTGCTGCCTGAGGGTCGCCATAGCACTTGACCCAAGGGCCTGTGCCATCGCTGCGTTCGGCAAGCCAGCACCATTTCCCATCAGGCAAATTGGAGCCACAGCGTTTCCAGCAGTAACCTTTGGTGCAACCAGCGAAATCTCCTTGCCAGCAAACCCTCTTTTGCAAAGGATTTGTCCCGTAACTCATATCGTGTCTCTCGACGATCGTCATGCCGTCTCTTTCCAAGTTTTGAGTTGGGACAGCGGAAACTAGTAAAGCTTGAGAAGCGAAGAGTCTGAGCGTGAGATTGAACCTCATGGTGAATTGCTGTTGTCAAGCTGAGATGAGTGTGTGAGTGTCGGATATAGAGTTGAGAATTATGCTCCTCGTAGTTTTTGGTTCATGGAGAGAACTAATATCTTGAAGGAAAAAATTGGTTTCTCTCTCGATGAAAAATAGGCTTTTATACATTTTGGTCCTAGAGAATACTTTAAACTGGATATTATAGACATAGCAGCAGCTCCTTCAATATGAACTGGTAAGCCTAGCGCATTATATCACCTCATTTGGCAATGACCACAAGTGAGATCTTCATGAAGTAATATTAATAACAACACACTGCCCCAATTTATGGCTTACAACTTTCCATGTCAAACATCTAAACAAACCAAGAACTTCAGAGGGTAATTGTTTTTTCTTTCAAAGAATGTTATTTCCATATATCACGCGACTTTAGCCGAACCAAGCTTGGATTGACAGAAATTCAGTCATCTTCTATACAACAACTACATAATTCCTGACTGCCTCGCACAACCAAAAACATTACTTCCTTTCATGAATTGATACGAGACCACAAAGAATCGATCTATTCTAGCCCTTGTGAGTAGCCACAAAATTGTGTAAGGACAGTGTTCATCCTCTTTACGCATACTGCTTACATCAGCTTATCTACACCTGACGATGACAGTCCCAATATGGCTTCTTGGTGCGCTACGCAATACATTTGATAGCTATAGTTAGCCTGCCAATAATATTTTGTTGTCGTTGCCAACTCACACTGAAAGCCCAATAGAGGCGCAACAATGGTAAACTAAACAGGTTGGTGAGAAGACCGCGATGTCAAGGGTAACTTTGACACTATGTCGGAGAATGCCTTGCTGATATGCTCGATTTAGCTTACTATCTTGGTTTATTGGTCCTCCTTATTCTCAATTCATTAGCCTGTGGGAGTTGAAGTTAATAGATTCCAAGGTAGTTGAAGTCAGTCATGTATAAACATCTGTTCGCATGTTCCGCTTCTACACATTTCACTACCATCTCAATTATTTACAGATTCTTCTTGAGAGCCAAAAACGTACATCACTTTTCTTATTTCAGTCCTCTGCTTGGAATTGCAGGAATTGATCAGGCAAAATTAAGTTCAACTATGACAGCGCAGTAAAGCTAGCCTGAGTCCAATAGTTAAAGCATTGTAAGCGTGTGTACTAGCCGTTTAGAGATCTGGAACAATCTGAGCTTAATCGCTCTGATGCGATCCTTGGGATTGCAGCAAGGCGGGTTTCAGTCGCTCCCTGTGCTGGGTTTAGCTGTGGGGCGGCCCAAAGCTACTAGTCCAATCCACTGCTTTGAGGGCATCAGTACCCGGTCCTGCTGGCTGTCGGACAATCACCGAGAATCACTCCCAAGGAGACGTCTCAGTTGTTGTTCGATCATCTAACATCTTGAGACATAGCCAAGCGTGCAGCTCGGAGAGAATCCGTCGGCTGAAAACAGCAGGTGTACAATGCGCAGTATGCTACAATTTGCAAGAAATCGATCCTTGAGGAGGTTATATCTGAATACTGAGATGGATAATCTCTCACATAAATAGGTGCTTGATCAGCCCTTTTCCTCTCTCGCTTTTTTCTCTGTATCATCCATTCAGCTTATCTACTCCTTATACCCGGTTTCTTTTCCCATACTTTCGAGCTGTGCTCAAGCATTTCAATCTTACTTTTTTTCTCTCAAAATCACCTATCTCTTCAACCATTCGTCTTTAGACAAACATGCCTACCGTTAAGAATGTCGCTGTCTCGTTCGTCGCTTTCACTTCCATGGCGAATGGCTTAGCCATTGCAAAGGCCGAGGAGAACGATGTGGCCCTGCAGAAGAGAGAACCTGTCACGGCTACAATTATCGGTGCCGTTGGCTCTGCTGTTCTCACGGCCGTTGTTGAGAAGGCAGTTAGCGCTGCTGCAGGGTTTATCGGAGATATCGCAAGCTTTGATTCTGGGCGTGAAGCTTTCACTCAACAGACCACGCAGGCAATGTTTGATAACAACCCTGACCCTGCTCGTTTTCAGGCTGCTGCCTGCTACAACCAAGCATTTGACTTTGCTGATCCAGCCAATGTTGATGGCCAGACCAATGTTAAATTCTCCCAAGGTTTATTGAATACCGAGTGAGTCACTTTCTATTCACTGTTTCGGACAGCTTGGTTAACAGTCATAGTTATGAGTGCTTTTACATTGCTGCCCCTAACCAGCTTTTCACCCGCGGAGATGGTGGTTTTATCAACGTGAGTGGCCCTTGCCTCTTATATGTATGCATAGCTAACCATTTATAGCTCTCCATCACTCACTCTGACCGCTGCACTTTTGACTCAGCTACCGCTGACCTGACCTGTGTGTGAGTACCAAGGTAGCTCTCGGAAAGATTAGGATTTGAGATAGACTAGGTAGGCAGTTGGACTATATGTTCTGGCCCCTAGAGTAGTCGAGATTGAATCTATAGCTTTGAAACGTCATTGACTACCGTCGAAGAATATACCCCGTGTCCCTAAAACCTCAACACAAATTCAGACAATGGAGGATCCTGATTGGTAAGAGGGATAGAGCAATATCAGGTTTGCTTTTAGCTTGAATGGTGTATTGAGTAAATCAGCAATTGCACTTACAGATCGGCATAATAGAGACCTGCAACTTCTTTGAAAAATATTTCAATAGCGTTCTAGAAGTGGTGGTGGGCTGAGCCCGTAATGGTGTCAAGCAAGAATAACCGAGATTACTCGATCTACCGCCTACTTTTTCAACGTGAGAAACAAAATAATAAACTTGCATATCATAAATTATCCTAGAATTCTGACCAGATATTTGGAGTGGTCTCTGTATGCCTCCATTCGAGTGAATACACCAGAATACCATAATGGAGGGTCGTGGCAAGCCACAGTTACAGCCCCGGTGTCCTGCCACAAGTCTACGGCAGCGTTTCTCTTGGCCCAATAGATTTCTTGACAACCATATAGAACCCAACCCCTCATCTATGAGGGTTTTGAAATCCACGTGATTTTTGAGCTTGCAAAGATGGGCACCTAGTTACTCTGTGCATTTTTCTAGCACGCCACAAACGACAAACAAGAGAACTGTTTTTCTACCACTGAGACTGTGCTTAGAAGAAGTGATAGTAGCTGACGAATGCGCAGAATTGAGTATATTGCCTCTGTTTTCAGGCACGCCTCCCGCCAGTCAGCAATTTAAAATCCGGAGTGTTCGTTCGTGCCATCTCAATATCATCTTCAATTCGTCCGGAAACTGCGTATCAAACCCCGAGAGAGATTATTTAGTCATTTGAAGAAACTCACGTGTCTTGATAAACGGAAGAAAATCATCCGATAACGTAGTGTGTTGATTTAGGCACTCATATGCGGCATTCGGGAGCTCTTCATGTTAAAACTCTCCGGGGTACTTACCTCCAGCCTTACGTGCACCCGGAAGTTTTACTGCAGAGTTGCGTCTCGGCAGTGAAATGCGCCTTATCAATGTCAACCGGTTGGTGCTGGAAGTCGACAGTGAAATGCGCCCTATCAAGATCCACCGGTTGGTGCTGGAAGAGTTCCACGACGATCAGATACCGGCATATGCCATCTTGTCGCATACATGGGGCCCGGATGCGGAAGAGCTTACTCTGCAAGATGTTGAGGGAGGCAACCTCAAGCCTGGCAACGGAACTGCGAAGTTTTTGTTCTGTTGCGAACAGGCGAAGAGAGATGGACTCAAATATGTTTGGATCGATACTTGCTGCATTAACAAGGCTGATCTGGTGGAGTTGAGCGAAGCCATCAATTCCATGTTCCGGTGGTACAAACGTGCCTCTGTGTGCTATGTCTATTTATCTGACGTTTCAGCAAATGAGAACCTAAGAGAAAACGGATCCGAATTTCAATCGAGCCGATGGTTTAGGAGAGGCTGGACTCTACAGGAGCTTCTCGCACCAAGGAACTTGATATTTTATGGTTCAGATGGAAAGCTGTTAGGAACGAAGATTCAATTGTGCACCACAATTGCGAAAGTCACCGGTATATCCCATCTATACCTGAGAGGTATTAGTGAACTCAAGTCCGCAAGCGTTGCAGAACGTATGTCATGGGCCGCTGGGAGGAGACTAAACGCAAGGAAGATTTGGCATACTGTCTACTTGGCCTTTTTGACATATCGATGCCAATGCTATATGGAGAAGGTGGTAGTCAGGCTTTCTTTCGATTGCAGGAACAGATCATTAGAAACATGAGGGACCATTCTATACTGGCCTGGGGTCTCGGCGACGGTCTATCTGCTGGTGCTCACGAAGAGGTTGGTTCCAGAGGGCTTCTAGCAGCTGCGCCGTCAGATTTTGCAAATTCTGGGCACATTGTGCCTCGTGATCGATCTACCTCGTATCTCGATTCACTTGAAATTTCTGGCGGTACCCTCCGAGTTTGTTTATTACAAACTACAACACCTGATGGAATCATTGGCATACTCAATTGCGGACCAATGGATGATGAACAGAAAACTGTGGGACTTCGCCTCACGAAAGCGCTACCAGGAGGACCTGAAGATTACACTAGGTCCAGTGGATGTCATTTAGTATCACTGGAATCATCTGCGCCCGATGCATCACGCAAATATGTCAACATCATCGAAAATAGGAACGGTTCGACCACCCGAACGGGCAGCGAAGGCTGTTGGTTTTACGACGATCACGAATTTGATACTATACACCTCGAATTGATTGAAGTGGAACCTCCGACATGTTGGAGCAAAGAACAAGGAACCATAAGATCCGTCATTGAGCCCAGTAGCAGCATCAAGCCCCCAGTCCTATTAAGACTGCGACAGAAAAAGTCGAATCTCGAGATTTTGTCCTGATGCTGCAGCTGAGGGAAGAGGGTACCACTGTTGAGACCTACCATTGCATCGCAACATGCGCCAGAGATACTTCGTTAACCAGAATAGCAGATATTTCAGAGTATTTAAGCCATCATTTGTCGAAAAAACAACTGCTAGCAACGGGTGGCTCAACATCCGATTGAAATTGGTGGCTAGCAGGACACAATTTATTTACATGATCAGCCTCACAACAATGATTTATCAGCCATACATGACAATTGATGTTAGCTGGGAGATGAAAAACCCAACCTAACATTAGAAATTGAGGGAATTCTTCATGCAAAATGCTTATGGGACGAACTCCAGCATGTTGGTTATAACGAAGACACAGGTGACCTGGAGAGTATCCTAGATATGCCGGTGCTTACTTGGGCCTTCACAAATAACTGCATTGAGATAGTGAAGCTAGTTCTGCCCATTAGAAGAGTAGGCATATATGCAGTGGACGGTCAGACTAACCGGACCTTACTACTCTTGGCAACGAAACTCGGACATGAATCACTAGTACAACTACTTCTTGAGAACGGTGCTAATATTGAGGCGACTGACGGTTTTCTTCGCACAGCTTTACATGTTGCTGTTGAGGAGAAGCATGAAGATATAGTTGAGCTATTGCTCACAAAAGGCGCCAACGTGAAGACAGAAGATATTCAAGGTAACCAGCCGCTAATCTTAGCTACTCAGACAGGGCAGGAGACTATGGTTAGACTTTTGCTTGACAAGGGCGCCGACATAGAAGCGAAAACAGAGCATGACCTTACTCCGCTCCATATTGCCATTAACTGTCGTTATGACACTCTGGTCAAACTGCTTCTGGAGAGGGGTGCAGACAAGGAAGCGACTGGACCCTCAGGTCTCAGACCACTTCATGCCGCCGTGATCACTCGTAACTTGGCCGCTGTCAAGTTGTTACTAGAAGCCGGCGCCAATGTAGGTGTAAGAATGGACAACAAAGAGACTCCAATGCATTATGCTACGAAAAACCAAGATGAACAGATCACTCAAATGCTCCTTACCAAGCTCGAACCACAGCAAGAGTCTCAGGATGAAGACCAAGTGTTGGGCCGAGGAGGGAGGAGATACGACTAACCCGTAAAGAGAAAAGGAAAGCTCGTAAATTTTTGGAGGGGTTTTGCCCAATACTGTCGTACGTGCAAACCTGCCCCGAATACTTACAGCTATTAACCTTGCGTTAGACAATATCGAACCCCATAGCCATGGTTGGGGGCTTGCACGGTGCCCCCGTGCGCATCGATGATATTTTCTACAAGCTCGACGTGCCGTTCCCTCTGACTTTGTACGGTCACGCTAGCTCAGTGCTATGGATCAGTGATAACGGCATGATGTGTTTGGATAGAGACACAGATGCCCGCCGACATCGCAGCGGGCAGCCCCTGCCATACCGTGAAGATATTCCAGGTCACTCTATCTTCCCATTCTGGACAGATCTATTGATAGCAAAGGGTGGGCCTCACGGCATATACTACGAGATTATAGGACAAGCGCCTCATAGAAGTCTTATTGTTGAGTGGTATGTAACTCGATATGCTCAGGAGGATCAGTACTTTCACTTTAACGTGAAGTTTGAGGAAGAAAAGCCTGGCGTGGTTGAGTTCAAGTATTTTGATGTAGTAGACCAGGGGCTCAGAGCACGGTCGGTGTACAGGGACCATCAGGTAAGTGGACAGCAGCTGTCTTTCTCCTCACAGACTTATCTGACTATTGCTAGATTACCTTCAATTCTCCTACAACGCGCCGACTGTATTTCCGGGTCTAAAGCTGAGATTCGACACCAACCAGAATACTTTGATGAAATCCAAATTTCAGCTTTGAAAAGACTTTTTGCCATGACTATGCTCATCAATAAGCGGTTTTACGAGCAAGCTTTAGCATATTATAAACTTATCAATATATATTTCTTTACATGGTAACATGTATACAATTGGAAATGAATGTTGACGTATATCCCACCATTGATACTTAATAGTACTAGGTAAGTGACTCAACTATCATATGTACACCATCGGCGCATTCGACTCTGGCTTTGAACAAGGTACCTCAACATGCAGCAAGGACAGATCGATACCAATTGTTGACACGGAATAACAGAGTGATTATTAATTATTGCTCCTTTCCCAAGATCATGGTGATTCTAGGCTTGTCTAGGTCGGATGGCCTTTGGTTGCTGAACCCAGTCAAATGTGCCACCAGTTGTTGTCAAGTACACGTCTCCAGGCCCCTCAACTTGGCGCTGGTTAAGTTCATCTGACCCTTTGAACATTGTCCCACTTAGGAATGTATGAGGGAAGCCATGGTCAAACGGATAAGCCTTCTCAATCTCGGCGACTTCCTCGTCGGACAACTCCACAGTTAGCCCATCAATGCTCCCTTGGATGTGTTCGACTTTTCGACCGCCCACTATGGGGAAAACATATGGGGTTTTCTGTAAGCAGTATGCAAGGGCGACTTGCAACAGATTGCATCCTTTCTTTTCGGCGATAGCTTCTAATGTTGCAGACACTTCTTTGTCTCTGGTAGATGTAGGAATGAAGTTGCGGCCCGTGTTATTTTTCTCGCGCTCTTCGAACCCTTTCTTCGTCTGAAATCGTCCTTGGTTCAGGACTCCATACGGTGCCAGTGCCATACCCTCAGCCTTGCACATGGGAATTATATCGCGCTCAAAGTCACGCATGGCTGCATTCCACATGCCTTGATAGATGACAAATGGGCGTAGGCCATGATCTCGGGCATAGCGGTTGGCTGAGCTCACAACCCAAGCAGGAGCATCGCTAATTCCTAGGTAAAGGACCTTGCCGGCAACAACCAAGTCGTTGAGGCTATGCATGAGCTCCTCAATGGTCGTCGTGTAGTCCCACCAGTGAACGTAGAATATGTCAATGTATGTGGTCTGCAATTTCTTCAACGAGGCCTCGAGCGAGAGCTTCATACTCTTGCTCCCGTTCCCGACATAATTGCTCTGGATCTCGTCTGGGTGATGCTTGCGGTAGGGGTGCTGTATTTGGTGGCGATGACCAGCTGGTCTCGATTGCCTCTCGAAGCCATCCACTCTCCAATCCATTCTTCCGATTGGCCATGCTGGTACCCGTTGGCTGTATCCAGAAAGTTACCACCTTTGGCATAGAAATCATCAAGGATATCGATGGCAGTTTGTTTGGTGATCTCGCCATATCGGTCTTGCTGACGATCTCCAAACGTCATTGTGCCTAGACATAATGGCGAGACACGCACAGAAGCGCTCAGGGCCAACTGCCGGTGGCGTATGAGGGAGAGTTGGGTGGTGGCTCGAAGACAGGCATAGTTTAGTTTTAGTTTTTTTTTTTTTGTTGGCACAAGATGAACTGACAAAGTGTCTGATTTATCATGAACATACGCCGGGAGCAAGCATTCTTCTTATATTTATATATATCTTCATTATGTGAATCTGTTAAACGTTTGACCATGAGTCGAAGTATTCACTGACGTCAACTTGGAAACCAAAACGGGCTTAATGTGATAAAGTCCGGGATGCTTAAAATCCGTTACCCAAATCCGAATTGCTTGTTGTGGGGCTTGTAAGCAGCTCGCATTAGTTCCGTGGGCCGGATCCGATAGGGCTTGGAAGGGGTGGTGCTAAGCTGAGCCTCGTGAAGTAGATTCATAGGTATGATATGTATTAATACCACGTCTAATAAATCACATCAAGCAAGGTACTGAGGTGAAGTGCCAATAGGTATTTAACGTAGGCCAATACGCCATGTTTTGTGACCGTTCATACCTCTAGCCTTCCTCTACCTCCAATCCCTAGACCCCTACATTTTCTGCAGACGGCCAGCTTTTGTCTTATTTTAATTGGTCAGCTTTTTGCCGGTGACATTCCCTCCAGACAAAGAGACATGCCGTGTCAGCAAGGACACCTAAGCGGGTCAAGCCAGCCACCCAGTTCGATTCATATCTGATCGATCGCTCACTAAAATCACGTTCAATCAGTTATTCAATTCTGTACAGTGAGCACAGTCTACCCCTTAGGCCTCTGGTAAATTGAACATCTTCCCACGTTTCACTTTTTATTCTCATTCTATCTTTGTGACTGCCAAGTCCCCAAAGGATTCAGTCCTGTGTCAATGGCACGTGATGCGGCACAGCCCCTGACAAGGATTCCAAAGCCAAGCCATAATGAAATGAGACGAGTCCTATGCCTCGCACCTTGATGCATACGCAACTCTTCCATTGTTTGCCCTCATAATTGCCCGACTAGAGCCAACTGTTCCGCCGCTGTATTTAGTGTGTTGCCCGCCAACCCCATCGTGACTATGGAGGCCCTGCTCATAGGCATCGGCTGGTGGGTCTTCAACCTCGCCTTCGTCATACCTGCGGCGATTCTTGTGAGTCTATATTATGCAATGGTGCTCGCAATTGCTGATTCCTCGTCGTCAAGCTCTTCTATACCATGAACTCGCTGTTTCCTGTCTTGGCAGCCGTTGAGGATCTAGACGCGCCGACCTACGAGTCGCTCCATCTCGGACGCGCGACTGATGAAGATGCTGATGTAGCTCCGCAAAGCCAGGACAAAGACGTTGTCAAATCCTTTGCCGTCAGTTCTAGCATGAGATCCATGGCGCGCCTTCTCCGGTCTCAGAGGAAATGCTTCTCTATCTTTCGAGGTTTTGGGTGGCATTTTCTGTGGAACGTACTTAAGGGCATGGTGCTCCTTCTAACCTTTCGGCTGCCTTCTCTCCTGGGGTTTTTAGCCCAGGTCATTTTGTCACTGGCCTTTATCCAGCTTCACACTCTTTGGGTACACACAATCATCACTAAACCAAGCTCGACTCCTTTCTGGAGACGCCTTGTCCCGGCTAGGAAGATCATGAAGGCAGTCGCGCTACCAATGGCGATTCTCTTAATCGCAGAAGCTACGACGCGGCACGTTCTACTATATACGTATAAAAGCAAAGACATGAAATGGGAAAACTTCTTCCCCATGGGAGCTGACCCCGGGAACGCGGTTATCTTCTGGCTCGTTCTAGCAACATTAACCGCCATTCTCATCATCCCCGCTCACTTGCTGCTGGTACGCGTTGAGGCTTCGCTTCTCCCGGCTGATGAGCGGACCATCGTACCTTTAGATCCAGCCATCTCTGGCAGTCAGTACGACTGTGGTTACTTGCCTTTGACTAAGGCCTGGACGTCCTTGTCACGAACTTCACGGAGCAACTTGATATTCTTATATGTAAAGCTGTTTTTGTTGACTTTTGGAATAGTTGCTGTCGTCGGCTTCGTGGATTTCATGTGGTATATCCTTATGGCTATGCAATACTGGAGATTTTAAAGGGCGCATAACTCAACTTGGTTTTGTTTCAGTTATGACTGTAGGCTACAGTTCTGCAGCCAAAATAATTTGTCTGGTCGTACACGACTGCAGAGTTCGGCGACGGGCTTTTGCCAACCGTCACGTTCTTGAAGCGTTGACAGCATATATAGTCTTGTTCGTAGCAATGTGTATAACTTGAGCACCCAGTGCGACGGCAAAGCCTGAAAACTTGATCTGGGGCGAGCACTCGATGATATGCTGACCAGTGCTCTCAACAGTTCTCTGTCTTTATAGAATTAGATGGCTTGGCCACGATCCATAACGATGGTACCTGTCTTCATTGTCTTGTGATTTTACCTTCAGGCTCTAGGTATAGAACTCAATCACGAGACCTGCACATGCTACCAGACCCCGATTTCTTTAAATCCCAATAGGGGCGGTCATTTTCTCCCGAATAGCTAGAGAACCAGTTATTTACTGTTGGAAGGACGAAAGGTCTAACAGATTCTACCCTTCGGCATAGACGAAGTAATTTTTAAGGGATATTATGGTAGGCGGATTGGTCTCTATCGACTAGCTGGTTAAACTTTTGAATTCCTAACAAATCTATTCACTATTTCAGCTTGATGTAATGTACTCTTAGTAGTCTAAATCCTAAAACTACCACGACAACATCAGCTTCTAGTGGGAGATAATTGCAGCCGAGGTGGCACAACAAAACTTTGTTCAAGACGGATCAGTTTAAGCCATGTAGCAAGCTGAGTTGGAATGACTATACCTGTTTGACTTGTTTGCAAGACCCTCATACATGAGGTACCAGGCAGTGACGGACACCAGAAGACCGAACACACCGCCAAGTTTCTTGAAAACTGCGTTTGGCTGACCCATGTCATCCGTGTAAAGGTTTGCTATTGCCAAGAAGAGCCACGTGAAGTTGACGAGAATAGTCAGCACAAGGAATGGGAGTGACCCTTTCATTGAGCACATGGTGACAGCTAGCGAGAAAATGAAGAATCCCTACATAGAATCCTCATTAGTCCAAAATTCAGTACCAACCCATAGTTATGGAGCCGCACCAGCATGAAGAATCCTAGCCCGTGGTTGAACTCGGCTGCAGTAGGGTACGCCTCTGCTATCCCAAAGCCTGGTATCAAGATAATAGCAAACGAGATCCAGAAGCATCCGTAAGAAGTCGCGATTGTGGCGCTGACAGTGTTTCCAACGGCCATGTCCCTGTCCTGAAGTGTAAGCAAGATCTAGACGAATGGCAGTATCCAAAGCCTCGGCGCTGCTCACCACATGCCAGCCAATAGCTGCCCAAGTCCACCGTAGGCCAACGCTGGACCTATAATGATGTTTGGCACAGAACCACCCCTGCGGAAAGGTTGAACATGGCCATCACGAACGTGGTGAAGGCGAATGCTGAGAGCCCCAGCGGCCCAGGATCTCCGAGTCGCTGCTGCGTCTGTTTATTTCCGGGAGCATTATCATCGAGGACGGGTATCGCCTTCTCTGCAATTGGGTTTTCGTGTAACATTGCTTCAATCAGTTGCTCAAACAGGTCACAAGTTATCCAATCTTACTCATTCAGTGGTCACCAAGTCAGCGTTAGAACTGGAGGGTTGACAATATGCTCGCCTCCTGAAAGGTTCTAAGGAAATCCCGAACATGTGGGCCAAAATGGTTTAAGAATAAATTTTCCAACACTAGTGCTTTAGTGTCAAAGCTTGGCTACGTTGTTAAAGACAGCCGGCCGGGGACGGCCGTGAAGCGGAGTGGATATTCATTTCTGCAAAATCTATTACGTACATCTTAGCACCTACGGGGTATTACCCTGGCCTCAACTACCGAAAATGTTCAAGTAAACAACCCCGACTACAGCCTTCTGTGCTGCACAAGTAATCTTCTTAGGATAAAATACTAGTTTAGGCTTGAGATATGTAACCATACCGCTAGTATTCAACCACTATGTGCCGGCCATCATATCAATTTTCCATTAGTACGAAGAGGCTGAGATTAGCGTCGGCCACCCACGGGGCCTGTAATACCCGGAGACCTACGTATCCAATCAATCTGCTTCCCTCACACCTAGGTTCGAACGTTTGATGTACCATTTTGTGAGACAATCAACAAGATCATTATCTTGCAGTCTCAACCCTGATATAATTCCTTTCGGGCCGCGGTTCCTTTTGACGTGCTGCACAACATGGCCATGTCAAGTAAACTACCCTGAATCTCACGGAGTGGGCATAGAGCGAGCGTCCACTGACATTTGAGTAACAACATAAAACATGTGTGGTATAATATAGAACCTGTATCTACATCAGCTGCATAATTATGACTAAGAGAAGTTCGAATTCTGCCATCTTTCATTCTACCCGACTTCAACCCATGCGTTACCAAGGTTCCTTCACTTGTGGTAAACGCACCACACAGCTAAATCCTGAACAAAGGAAGAACATACCAACCTTTGGAGGCATTGTATACAGGTTTATAATAGGCCAACGTATATGTGGCCATTTCAATATCTTGTCTCGTCTTCACCTTTTGAGCTGCTCGTGGTTCTACGGGCACCAAGGGTCATAGCAGAGTCGCAATTCTGAGAATTGTTAACTCAGGATGCCTTCATGACGAGCCTTTAATTTGAGTTGACTCTCACTGTTCACGCCCGGTCGTTGAAATATGCTGTGCGAAATCTCTCGACAGCGAGGGAGGCTTTGGCACGTAACTTTTGTTAGCTGTGTTACATGAAGGTGACTCTGCAATTTATCCTTGGTTTATTAGTCTCAGATAAAGGGGTCGGACAGCGCTCGAGTTCTTGCCGTTATTAGAACCTTCAGACGTCCTGGTAAACCCGAGATAGCTTCTGTCACGGATCATAGAGGATTGTAGTTAGCTGAACAGTATCCAAGAGGAGCATCAGCGCAATCAGTCACATTTTGCCGACTCCCATCTGTCAAGGCAAAGCAAAATTTATTGTTCTGAAGCTAGTGTGTGTAAATTGGACGCATATTCTCAGAATATCATCAGCGATACCTTCCCAGTGGCACCAGATTTGCAAGCCCTGAATTCGGTGGCATCGCAATTCTAAATGCGCTCCAGTGCCTTTTGATGGTTCCTAGATCCCAATCTAACCTGTGAAATCACAACTAACGCCCTGTTCTGTTCTTTTCTTCCTCCAAATATTGTCGAGAAAGCTTCCAATTCCCAACGCCTTTTCCGAGGAAAATAGTCGTGCTCCTGTGGATTGCCTTAGCCCAGGCGCTCAAGGTCGTCAATGTGACCCTGTAGCTCAGCAATCCGTTCGTCCTGGAGTCTTGCCACATGACTGACATAAGAGTCTCTAGTCAGAAGCTGCAGTCGGCTGACTGCCTGTAGGCGCTGCAACTCATCTCGAACTCGGAGGAACAAGGCCTGGCGGTGCTGGGCTGCGTCGATGGTGGTCTTTGAATTCGATCTGTTAGCTCTGATCATCTCAACTGGCACCCATTCCCTTAATTTCCACTCTGGGGAGGTTGCTTGACAGGAGTAGGTGCGTCACTGACCTGCGAAGCTTCGATGCTTGGTAGAACTCCTGTAGGACTAGGCCCACCCTTTTATCTGTGCCTGTGCCTCCCAGCAAAGGCGTAGAAGAAGTTGCTGACGGCTGTGCTGTACCTGCTTGGTTGTTGACATCACAAGACACTGTGCTCCCTCTTGGCCCCATCGTGCTGTTTAGGGTACCCAGAGTACTCATGAGGGGTTGGATCTGGCGGCGTATGTTTGCTTCCTTCTCCGCCTCAGTAGGTGGAGCAAAGTTCGGAAGCTTGAATGCCTGTTGGACTTGAAATGGGTCCGGCTTGATTGCGTATGAGGCATCCACATATCCATATGCATTCCGGAGGTCCTTTATGGCTGCTTCATCCTGGTCATTCTCAGTAGTTGGGCCTACCGAGTGAGCCTTTTTGCTTAGCGCCTCTGGGGTAACGGTTCTCTCCTGGATCGCTGCACTTTTGGTCGACCTGCGACGTTTGTTGGTGCCAGCTGCTGTCCCAGTCGAGCTCTGGGCACTGCCTTTTGGGCCGGGGCCGCGCTTCCTGGTCTTCTTGGTGGACACGGCTTCGGATTCGGAGACTTGTTGTGGTTCCGGCGCAGGGATAGCCGGGCAGGCCCAAGAGCTGCAGTCGTGGTCCGGGAAAGCCTTCTTCATGTGAGTGCCGATGGCGGTGGGCTGTAGCCCCTCCCAGCCACCAAACATGATCTTGATGCAGCAGGCCACGGCCCAGGTAGGCTTGGACTTGAAAGAAACGATCAGCTTGTGGTGATAGCGGTTCCGCGTCGTAGTCCCTCCGCCATGCCTCATCTTGGGGATTGCATTCTTGAAGAGCCTAATTTGCTCCACTGGCCAATCTCGGACTTCTCTTTCGAAAATGACCCGGGCCAGGTTGTGCCAATCTCGTTCTTCGCCTTCTTTGCCTTCGAAAGACGGGAAGCGAGATAGAAGAATGGACTTTTCGGCGTCTTCTGCCATGGTTTCTTCGGTATTTGGGTTTGGAGAGCCAACTTCTGGGGGTAGGATTGGTGTCGGGAGGTGGGCTGGTTGGCGAAGCCGGAGTTGAAGCAGACATCTACTGTACCAAGGTTAGTCAAATTAATCCTGCCATGGTGTGGTTGCTTGTGACCTTGGATGAGGCTCGGCGTGCGTACGAGCGAGCAAGTGAGAGAGAAGCAGGTAGAAATGTGCTGAGGGTTCCGAAGAATTTAAGCTGCCTTGAGCAAGCTCTTTACCAGGATAGCAGGTGATGATGCACGAGACCGAGGTCGAGTGATTTTGGAGCGCGTGTAGATCTTTTGAGCATACGCAAGCGTGTGAGCGAGACGATGCTGATGTCAATGCGAAGTTGAAGGAGTGAAGTGTGTGCGAGCTTGGGCGGGTGGAGGAGAGAAAGATATATATATATATAGAGAGAGAGAGAGAGAGAGTGTGTGTGTGTGTGTGTGTGTGTGTGTAGAATGTGTGTGTGATGAGAGAGGGTGTGATGGATGAGAAATTGTGGTTGGAAGTAGGAGATAAAGGGATGCCGAGAGAAGAGTAAGCATAAAGAAGGAGTTTACGGTAAAAATGGTGTTATTTGTGGTGCCGGTGCAGCTGTCGGTGGTTGCACGTGTTGCAAAGGTCGATGTCAGTCACCCGCTTGACACTTGCAGATGCACCATTGCCACAAATCCTCATTTGATGAGACTTTACAACTGTCTCATACCGAGAAAAAGACTGCACTTCAAAAGGTGGACAGAGGCATGCGCTGGCATAACAGCCTTGATTGATACAAAGCAGAACACCATCTCACCTTTCATCTCAAGCCTTGTTGTGTTGAGACTGAATCTAGTGGTAGATATCAAGAGAAATACTTAGGCATATCTAGAAGGAAAAGGTGGCATTTCATTGCTAAACCTGCAGAGTCGGTGGCTCAGTGTCTTCCTCGACCCTGTTCGGTGACTCGCAGCCTGCTTGCGCTGACCCAGAACTCTTCTTGAGTTTCTTCAATAACCAAATTCGCAGTCTGAAATGCACCCCTAGAATCCCAATCCCGATCCAAAGTGCCAGCTCAGACGAATAAACCACCATGCCGAGGATGTCTATTCGTGGAGCGAAGAGCAAGGCCAAGATCGAAACCAGGTCTCCGCCCGCATCGATGGCGACAAACGTGAAAGAAATTCCCGTCACCGATCTCGACTTGAAGATCTCCCAGTAGTACCGTAGCACCCCGATACAGAGGAGCACCGCGGCCAATATCGCCATCAGCATCAGGGGCCACTCGATATCCCTGCGTCTTGCCAGTCGCAAGGCGAAAAACAGACCAACCTCCACCCCGCCGATGAGGAGCGCCGAGGCGACCGATCCAGCTACGATTCGCTTGAGGCTCCATTTGTCGCCGTAGTACTTGCATTGAGCCCAGGCCACCAAGCTCAGGAAGATGAGGATGTGTGGCTGAACCTGCAACGCAATGTTGAGATTCTGGACGAGGTTATATGTGCCAAGAGGAATGCCAGCAATTGCCCACGACAGATACATCATGGGGTGAAGTCCTTCGGTGCTGTGGCGTCTCCAGCTCTTGATGATTTGGGGCAGCAACTGATGGCATGTCAGCGAACAAGTAGTGAAGCCAAGGAGACACATGAATCTCACCTGAATTGACCAGCAAACAGCGCCGGCAGTGCCTAGGATATTTGCAGCCGCTGCGTTGTCCATGGCGGACAAAGTTCGAGATCCCCTTCAGCCCCGCGGCTTCCAGTCCATTGCGCCTATCGATGCACAGAGTCAGTGCAATATCAGATGCTGTTTTCCCCGTCTTTTGTTGACTGGTGACAAGTTCGAGGCAAAGTCAGCAGACAAGGACCACAAAACATTCCAGGAATATCACTCATTCGCGAGAGCCTACAGGGTCTTCCCACTAATGTTGCGCTATGCCGAAATCTGTTCAAGCCAAGCCTTGTAGGCCTCCACTAATTACACAGAGTACAAGATGGATATGATTGGAACTTTTTCTTTCTTTTTCCATTCTTCTTCTTCTCTTCTATAGTTTATAAATGACATTGTTTGGGTTTCTCAGTTGGTTGCTCAGTTGCTATATCGCTGGCGCAATGGCGAATCACAATATTCACCATCTTTCCGCAGCATTTAGTCTCCCTGAGAACAAAGCTTAAGTGTACAAAGGACTTACAAGATGCATCCAAAGGCTTCGGTCTCGTTGGGAAAATTGAAAAATGGGGCTGAAAGAATCCATAAGGAAAAGGCACATTGAAATGTTCGAGCCAGGAAATACAGCACAGGAACAGCCACTTTTTATGATGGTTGTTATTAAGGCGCAACCAAGATCCTTCACAGTTTCAGAAGCACATGGCCCCATTACTCCAAGCCCCCAATCGCCCATGGCCTCTCCTTACTTGAGCTGGCTTCTGCCTGGTTACAAGGAAGCTTGATGAACGCAACACTCGTAATATTCTACAAACATAAGAAGGTCGCACCTCTCATCCTTGTATCCAGGCAGCCCATCCCTGGTGTCCAGCATGCGGCTGATCAATTGCGAGACCAAGCAGCTCGAGTTTTTGACAACTCCGAAGCCCCGCCTTACGCCACCCTGTCGCATACCTGGGATGGTGATGAAGTCACATTCGAAGATTTTCATGATGTAGAGAAACGCCAGGCAAAGCAGGGCTGGCAAAAGATTCTGGCTACTTGTCGTGTTGCCCAAGATGACGGGTTGGGCTACGCTTGGGTGGACTCTTGCTGTATCAACAAACAGAGCAGCGCCGAGCTCTCTGAGGCCATCAACTCCATGTTCACATGGTACGGGTTATCACGAGAATGTTATTCCTATCTATCAGATTATGAACGAGCTGGCGAGCAGGGTTCCGAACAGCAAATCACAGCATGTCGCTGGTTCACTCGAGGGTGGACCCTACAGGAGCTCATCGCGCCCAGTACAATCAAGTTCTATGATAAGAACTGGGCATTCGTTGGCACAAGGGCGGATTTAAGCCACCAGATCTCGAAGCTGACACACATCAACGAGGAAATACTCACCAATACAACATTTAAATACCTTCGAGGTATTCTAGACTCCTACACCATTGCGACACGAATGTCCTGGGCAGCTTCACGTACAACCAGGCGGCCAGAAGATGGTGCCTATTCTTTGCTTGGCATCTTCGGCATCAGCACTCCAATGTTATACGGTGAGGGGGCGAAAAGGCCTTCATGCGGTTGCAGGAGGAAATCATTAAAGACAGCAACGACATGTCGATTTTTGCCTGGAAACAGGCTCCATCACACAGGGTCATCTATCATGCCGATACAAACACCACATCGGCGCAGCTGCGTGGTATCCTGGCGCGCTCACCGCTTGAATTTCTCAACGCTCAGTATAATATGAACAATCAAATAAATATCCCCGAATATGCCGTCACCAACAAAGGACTAAGAATAGAGACGAAACTTGAGTCTTTGCATTACAGGAGGTTCCTGATGCCACTGAACTGCTTTTCAAGGAGTAGCGGAAATTCTCAGCCTCGGTCCTGCCTTTGCATCATTCTCCAACCCCAGAGTGATGGAACGTACGTACGTGCCGAACCAGAAAGACTGCATGAGGTAGTGTACGATAAACCGCATTACCCAATTGGCCAGACCATTTATATAACTAGGCGCTCATTGGGAACAAGGAAATGGGCAGCCGAATATGAATCGTGTACGCATTTCAAATTTGTCCTTTTCAATGCATATTATGACTATAAGCTTGATGTGCTGGATAGAGGTCCACCTCGCCAGTGGGATGCAGTCAGTAACACGTTCAAAGTAACTTCCAAAACGGCGAATTTCATCTGTTACGAACGTATAGCCTGGAATTCTCGGGCAGGTTCCAGCGGCGAGTTTATAGTTGTAGCTGGAATGGAGCCTAAGGGCGACCCGTGGGCGTGTGTTGCAACGCCTAGTAGTGGCCCGCGCATATACAAGGCATTGGAAGTGGATGATATGGAACAGGTCACAAGATTGGGCAAAATCCAGAAAACTATGGAGCTCCTGGAGAAATCGACAGGCTTCAAGAATATTTCCGCTTCGGTGTCTTTATATAAGTCCCAGAGACTGGAGGGCACAGAAGTGCAGATTGATTTCAGTGTTAATGTTTCTATAACTCATTATATTGGTTTGAGTGTTAGATAACTAGGTAACGAGGCTGTAGTCATGAAAATAAGACTTTCAACAATTGCCAACAGTCACATAACACTGGTGAAGAGACGGCCATGGAGAGGTAGCCATCAAGAGAATGTGTCACATTTCAAGAGAAATGCCAATTACGACAGGAAGCCTAAAATAGATTACATACGGATGTTGGAGTGAGTTATCTATATGCTATATCCCAAGTGAGAAAGCTTATTGCCGAGTCCTGTGAGACCCGACTGCCCAACTTCGCCTCTTCAAGCAGACTGTTTCGTCAATGTGACTCTCAGCCCTGAGTTGTGGACCTCCTCCACTGCGCCATTCTGGACATGAAAGCTAAATTCATCCACTGGCAGCCCTGCATACCGTATTTGATCAACAAATAGCCAGTTGCTGCAAGCTTGACTTGGTAACAGAGACACCTGATTAGGAGATTGTGTTGCCTCAAGAGCCATACGCCACTTGTTTCCGCTTCCGACCGGGTACAACCTTGCATCTAACCTATCTATTTTGATGCCTCGAATACCGGATAATGCATCCAGAATGGATTTTCCGTCATTGACCCAGTTCTCTATCTTCATGCCAGGTCCATCATCAAGAACCAGACTTAAGGAGGCGGTAGAAGAGTTTGTGGACGTGGCGTTGCTGCTGCGATACTGGCCTGTATAAATGCTCGCTTGCGTTCTTGCCAAGGAATCAACTTCTGACACAAGTTTCTCGACCACAATGTCCATCAATTTCAACACTGTGTTATATGTGCCATCTCCGCTGACGATAATTGCACCCCCAACCTCGTAATCAGGAACAAGGAACATCATCGTTGAGTATCCCGGCACGTCGCCTAGTTTGGTATAGATATCAATTGGCCTTCCGTCGACCGTAAGGTCTGCAAGACGAATGATCTCCCATGGCATACCTAGGTTCATGGAAACCCCACCCGCAAATGATGCTGGCTTAAGCCATTGACGGGTCCTTGTTGGGCTCAGAAGTTTGTTATTGAAGATGGATCTCACGAAAAGAGCCAGATCCTTCGAAGTGGAGTACAGACCAGCCGTGCTAAAGTGAAAATTAGTTCGGTGTTCTGGCAGGGTCTTAAGGGACCATCTGTCACTTACGTGGCGACAGTGCCAAGATCCAAGTCTATGCTAAAGCTCGTGGGCCCAGCCGGAATACTAGCTTGGGAAAGTTTCGGTGTCTTCAATCCTGTAGACGATAATTTAAGGGGACCTGTGATTCTTTCTTCCAGTATCTGGTCAAATGTTTTTCCTGTGATGTTCTCTAAAGCCCAACCCAGCAGTATGAAGGCTTGGTTGGAGTATGCTCCTCTAGCTCCAGGCGGCGAGGTTAAACCGTCTGCAAATAACTTGTGAAAGAATTCTAATGATGTCAGCTCTAGTCCTGCTATTAATTATTTGGTGTATAATACCGGCTCTTGTGCAAAGTCTGCCACCAATAACGTCGCAGGTTGGCACATCCTCCACAGGAGGCACTGGAAACCCAATTCCTTCGAGGAAGTCACCGTTTGACCCAAACAGGTCCACAATGGCGCCTATTTTGTTAGATTGGCATGGCTATTTGCGCATTGGTATCCAACTCACCGTCTCTTGGCACTCCTGCTATCTGACTAGCTAGCATACGCAAGGTAATCTCCTCATATTCTTGAATTCCCTTCAATTCAGGTACGTAGCGTGCAACAGGCGTGTCGAGGTTTTCAGGAGCGGAGAGTAGTAATAGTAAAACATTAAAGACCTTCGTGATGCTGCCAACACGATATACTGTATCCGAGGTCACCTTCTTAGTGCCTCTTGGGTCTCTTATAGTGGCGGTATGGTGATACTCGAAGAAGCTATGATCTGAAGAGGTGAGCTCTATCGAAAAGGAAGTAGTTGATACGTTCCATGGTGCAGTGCCATCTTGAATTATACTATCAAGCTTCTGCGAGAGATGTAATGGGTCAAGCTTGGCTGCGATGATAGGTGGAGGTAGCACGGGTCCTGTTGGAGGACAGTGGCCGCCTGTTAAAGCAAAACACACTGGTAAGACGAAGATGTTCGAAAGCACTGCCTTAGTGACCATGATCAGTGCTATTTCAATTGTCGGGTACTGTCTTCTGAGATGATGCATATATTTTCTCAGCAACACGACATCATGCCAATATTTATAATGTTTCTTAAACCTCAAGTTCCACCTCCTTCCAGCCCTCTTCCCTTGTTCCCATGATGGTGTGGATCTTCAAAATATTGGAAATCATCTTACTCAGCCAGCACTTGCTAGATCCCAGTTCAAGCTAGGATGAAGTCCATAATTTCTTCGTGATTAACACACTTCAGAAGGCTAACCCATCGGAATAGTCGCCTCAGATAGTAGTTTCTCTAAGCGGGCATCCTACCTGCGTAAGCAATACTGCCTTTTTCGGATATTAAATCCGACGTCAGGATGCCACACCGCTGTTAACGCTTCACCAGCATGACGAGACGGAGCCGTCGAGCCATTTTCGTGGACACAATGCCAGTATTTGCTCAAAACTATCAAGGAGTTTATATGAGCATCGGCGTAACTTTCGAAGGATAAAGGGAAGTGCGTCAGCAGCTCCCTGTCTAGTGCTGTCCTCAAAGCTCCATTTCTGCGTGATAACGTTATCATGGGCAAACAACAAGCCGAACATGTGGGTAGGCGAGAGACAGAGCCTTGGCAGACTACCAAAATGTAGTTAGAATGAGCATAATGAGGTATAGAAATGGCTCGACGGATATATGTCCTCGAAACATATCAGTAACTATACAGTGGGCTAGCTACTCTCTCCATCTAATTGCCCAATCCCCTTTGCATAACTTGGCTCAACTACCTTTCCACTCATGACCGCCTCGCAAAGCTTTCTTCCTTCGTGGCCATCTACCACAAACCCAAACACCACGCCCCTCCGTGCTGCACAGCGCGTCATTTCCCTCTCTTTAGCCCTCTTCTGTCCTTCCCTGCGCTTCTCTAGCATCGCCTCCGTCTCTTCGATCCTTTCCGCGCGGCCTTTCTCGCCGCCAACACTGCCATTTACTTCGGAGACTGATTGAGGCGGGCGGATGCGTGTGCCGCTACGGACAGACATGCTTGCCAATTGGTGACCGTCTACATGGTCGTCCTTGGATGGGGCGAAGAGATCAATGTCGTCAGTGAAGTCAGCTGTGTCAACTGGCTCTGGCGGGAGAACAACCGCCTCGTCAAGGTCGTTATCCTCTGGATCTGTCGTCGACTCCATGGAGGCTCGATGAGAACCAAAAACATGCTCCTCAACAGTACTGCACAGAACAAGTATTCTCTTATCACCCTTAACATGGCTGGCCTTCTTGTGTTTGCCGGAGCCCTTTCCTTTTGGCTCTTGGTGCGAGTCCGAAGTCTTGTCACCCGCTCCCGTTAGAAAATGAACAAAGGCCGCTTCCAGTTCTCGGTCCAATTTTCCAGGCTTGTGTGTTCTGCATCGACTTGAGCAATACTTGGCTGGCGTGTTGGTGTTCGCAGTCGCCGCAGTCTTCCGACTGCTAATCACTCGCCCGCAGGAATGGCAGTACGGCGTCGATTCACCACCAGGTAAGAGGTAGAACGGAGCCGGAGTCGCCTGCGACTTGGTAGGCCGGCTCCAACTGTCCATCCAGCTCATCTTGGTGCTTTTTGCGGAGGCTGATTCTCTACGGAAAAGTTGGGATTGAGAGCTGAAGAAGCGCGAAACTGGGTAAGCAGGCGGTCTAAAATACAGAAATCTTCCCAATCTCATGCCAAATAATGTGGATTGGTGATTGGTGGTTTGGTGGGCATTCCTTGTCAAGGGAAAAATATGATTGGAAACTCTGTGGAGGTTGACGGATGTGCTGAGGCAAAGTGGTTATGATATCATCATTTTTAGACTGCATGGGTTATTGCAAGTTCCACGCCACGTCAGAGTCCATACGCTGGGGAATTGCTAGTGGCTTCTTATTATTGTAAATTAAGCGCCGATCATGAATCAATTAGGCCATATCGAAAAATGAGAATAAAAAGCAAAATGAAACTAATTGCCAGTTTCGTCAAGATAGTATAAATGTGCTTTAGGTTAAGTCAAACTGGAGGATCTTGACGTCTCGTATCGGTTGTTTTGTTGCTCCGACAATGCTGAATAATTATATCGTATAGTTTTATTTGTATGCTGGAAAGAACATAGATCAGCTCTTTTTATCCATGAAGCACCTTTGCGGTCGAGGAACTGTCACATTTTCTTCGTGGTGTATCAGGATGGCTTCCCTACCCCGAACATGTTCGAATGGCAAAAACATATTGCAAGGTATTTCAGGATTAGCAAACGTTCTTTTGAGGCCATCGTCCCTTGTCAAATGACTGTTGTTTGCCCTTCGAGTAAGCCTGTTTTGCTCCGTAGAGCGGTGATGAGGTTCATCACCAGGAACTATTACCAGGAACTATTCCACCAACACCCAATTGTTCTTTAAATACTGTCGGTCAATCAATCATTCGCTCCTTGCTATTTGCTCTCTGAAAGATATACATGAGTAATCAATTAGCCGAGTGATTATCATCGCTTGGCAGATACCCACCATAAGGAAGATTGCATTGCATAGCCTCCTAGCTTGAGCTTCGTATGAATTGGCATTTTTGCCATCTTGAATATGAACATTCAACTGTTTTCGGATTATCGGCAACATGGCCACGATCACCAGATCAGCGTTAGCCGGATGACTCAGTTACACAAATTATGTCAATTGTCAGCGCAACACATGCATGATGACAGCCTCCAGTTTCAGCCACATAGAACACAGAACTTTTGTTCTCTTTCTCCACATGTATCTGATCGAATCCGTATTATCCCTGTCTAACATTGTATTGTCATCATGACAAAATCTCTTTGGATGTTAGGCCTGATGAGTTTGCCTCGTATTCAGGGAGAAAATTATCCTAGGTGGACTTGCAACGCGGCCCAGTCGTGTTGTTTGATGCCTGTGCGGGTCATTCGTGCCAGGATTAATCCTGCCTGTCCAAGTTTACTGGAAACAAGAGTCTGAGTGATTTCTGCGAGCTGCAAACGTGAAGCGAGTGCGAAGATGAGAAACATATAATCCTCCTATGTTCAGGTCGGCACGATCTGTTTCAACCATCATTATCATCTAAGGCTCGCAATCATCGCTTCTTCTACATTATACAGCTCATATCATTGAAAATTTTACTTCCACGACTGAACATGGCAGAAGAAGAAAACAAAGTCATCCTCCTTGTGGCTACTCTAAAAGGGTTTCTCGATGGCATGAGTGTAGCACACGGCTGCTGGGCTGCCCCTACCACTCGTCTCCTAAAGCTGCCTGAGAACCCCAATGGATCTGAGTAGACGAAACTATTTCTATTACACCCAATGGATAAACCCACAGGCTTTTGCGTCTTTAATTCGGGCTTCGTGGCCAAAGGGCCAGGTACCAGAGGACTAGACGAAGCACTAAAAATGTCCACCTCTACCTGTCAAGCCATATATTTCAACTTGCACTCCTTTGCCCTCCAGGTTTTGGCCTTTTACGACGAATTGCGCACAAAGACATCAGCATTGTAAATAGCATCACTGGCGGCAAATGTGGAGGTTCGTACAGAAGGAAGCTGTGGAACCTATTCAACATGGTCTGCATGCAAGATATTGCGAACGTGTCATCTACTCTGACGACAATGGCCTCAGCTACTAAGAGCTATCAAAATGATATACGACGTCCCCTTATTTGCTATATTATCTTCCTGCTATATAATGTATTCTACCCTCGCGACTCATTTCCACATTTACCTGTCACTTCCCATGTCTTTGTCCTGCAGAGCTTCACAAAACACAAATACCCTCAGATAGTCCATCTTTAACCGACCCAATAGAAAACACTCAAAAGCAATTCTATCGAGTGTGGCAAGGTGTCCTTGCTGCTTCACACTCTTACTCTGCTACAGTACCCGTCTGACACTTCTTAGAGTCTAATGCGCTACGATGTATTGCCTTCGATTATTCGCCAATGATTACCCTGGTATGTCAAAGTCCACATGTATGATGGTCTAGCTTAGCATAATCCTTCAGACACGGGTTCCGCACGAAGTCCGTACATAGTGTTGTGATGCGGCGGTACCGCACCTATTAACTCCACATGTATCCCCATCAAGTAAGCGGGTACTAAGACGCAGAGGGTGTTAAGGCTATATTTTAATATTAGATCCTCATCTTATGTGAAGACATTATATGTTGATGTCCCCACGTCATCCCGAATCCCGTGCAACCAATTCCGTTCAACCAGCGCCTCCAATCCCGCACCTCCCTGTATCTCCAGATGTGCAATTCCGTTCCACGTTTAACAGCGACATATGCACAATTAAGTCCGTTATTTCCAGTGGGTTCCTTTTATTCTCACCTGGTGGAATCTGTATTCGCACTTGGAGGGTTACTCCAGAATGTCATGGGTATGTCTGTGTGTTGAATATGGAAGAGGTATAAAGTAGCTGAGCGCTGCTCTTCCAAGATACCTTCCTGTCAGACACAACCACTTCAAAGCCTCCAACACACGAACAAAATCTCGACACAGCTTAGAATTTTCCCATTAAACGAACCATGAGCGACTCATCAATCTCGAAAGTTGCCGGCAAGGCTGCTGGGCAGGTGGGATACGGCATGCTAGGTCAGTTTTCTCCAAACAGCCCAACTTGGGCAGATGTTGCATAGACATAGAGTCTTGATGTTCACCCGCAATTAGGTCTCACTAAGCCATGGGCACCGGTGGAATATCCCGAAGCAGCAGAGCTCTTAAAGACTGCCTTGGAAAACGGCGCCAACGTTTGGAATGGTGTAAGTGCCATGCGGTAATGTCTCTACCTGGCTAACACATATAGTCCACCCATTACGGCACACCTGACGCAAACACTCTCCATCTGATGAGGTACTACTTCACAAAGTACCCCGAAGACGCCGAAAAAGTCGTCTTGACTATCAAGGGTGCATTCAGCCACAACAACGGGCCTGTTGGCACGCCCGAGGGAATCCGCGCTTCGGTTGAAGCATGCATCGATGTTCTGGGCGGCATCAAAACCATTGACGTTTTTGCTTGTGGACGGGTCGACCCCAATGTTCCAATTGAGACGTCAGTCAAAGCCTTGGCTGAACTTGTCAAGGAGGGAAAGATTGGTGCAATCGGCTTGAGCGAAGTCAGCGCCAGCTCCATCCGCCGGGCTCACGCCATCCATCCCATTGCGTCGGTTGAGATTGAAATGAGCCTTTTCACACCGGATCCTCTACATAACGGCATTGTAGAGACATGTCAAGAACGTAAGTATCCTTGAAAACAAAAGCATAGTAACAAATACTAACCCAGATTATATACAGTCGGCATCCCAATTCTAGCATACAGCCCCGTAGGCCGTGGTTTCCTGACGGGCGAAATTCGCAAACTCGAAGACCTAGCCGAGAACGACTTCCGCCGCATGTTTCCGCGCTTCAAGCCGGGCGCATTCGAGCAAAACTTCAAGCTGGTGGAAGCGGTGGAACAGATTGCCCGGCGCAAGGGCATGACTACGGCGCAGGTAGCGCTGTGCTGGGTCTGCCAGAAAGGCGCGATTCCGATCCCCGGATCTACCAGACGTGAGCGGATTATCGAGAACAGCAAGCCTGGGGAATTGAGCAGCGAGGAAATGGCGGGGATTGAGGAGATTCTGGAGAGGATGCCTGTTGTTGGGGAGCGGTATGGTGGTGCACATGAGAAGTTGCTGAATGCGTAGACGGGGTGCGTGTTTGTTGCTTTTCATTTCTCTTTTCGATTTCTTTTTTTTAATTTTTTTATTTCTTTCACTATTATTATTTTATTTTTGTTTATCCCTTTGTTAGAATACCGAGCTACATTGGATGATTATTATACTGTATGATTGATTACACTGCATTTTTTTCACGAGCATCTCAATTGCAGGACTGAGGAATTGCGTCTATGGTCGTGCAGCTCCCCAATGAGATAAAGCCCGAGGACTCGCTTATCGTACAAATTAGCTTATTCAATCTCAAGTGACAAACCTAACACACTGAATTAGTACCAAGCGTTTGTATCAACGAACAGCTGCATATAAAAAAACTCCACCGTGTCGATCCCAGCTGCACGCAACCTGAGCCAACCCTCATTCAGAATGTGCAGCCGAGCTGTGATGGAAACGTCCTTGTTTTGGACGACGCCAGCCAGCCAGCCAGCCAAAACCCACCGGTTGGTAAAAATCAGGTCTAGCTTTGTTGTCTTGAGATAATAAAATTGACTAACCAGAATCTCTTTCTCCGTCAACGATAGGTGAAAGAAATTAAAAACCACGCATTTGTCCACGCCAACCTCCCCCATGACGTACAGGGTAGGCCGGAGTCGAGAGGAATTACAGCTGAGCTTCAGTCCTGAGTGACGTCTTGCAGCTTTGACCTGGTTAAAACACCTAACTTTACCTGATATCTCCGGTACAGTAACCCTGGCCTGGCTTGGCTTATCTCTCTCTCTGTCTTGTTTATTCCTCTCCCTTGATTGCTCAATTCATTCACCCCTCCCTTCCTCCCCACGCCGAGTGTCCGAACCTCCGCCGATCATCGCACAAGCTTGCAGCTCAGCTCAGCTCTGACTCTCCCTCCCTGCACATTTTCCCCCACCCCATTTTTTTCTCCTTCTCCTCCCTCTCTCGCTCTCGCTTGTCTGTTTCGTTTTGCAACTACCGGGACTTGTTACAGTAGCTGCAGCTGGTGGTTTCTGCCGCACGAACACCTGCACCACCACCCACCACACATCAACTAACCCAACCAACCAACCATCTCGCAACCAAGAACCACACAAACCCCCCACCCAAGCACCAAGCACCAAGCCCGAGCCCGTCCCTCCACACTTCCATTTCCGTTGGGAGCTTCTCCGCTCTCGCCCATTCCTGCTGGTGCTGGTGCTGGTGCTGGCTCTTTGGTGTAGCTGTTTGCTCTTCCTCCTTCTTCTTTCGCAATGCTTACCCTTCCACATTCCCGTGCATTCACCCTGCTCCGGCCCGCCGTTGCCAGATCCTTAGCTGCTTCTTCTGCTTCTTCTTTTCTCCCTCTTCATTAACTGCATCGCTGCCAATTGCTGCTCCTGCTGCTTCCCCTCCGTCTCCAACAGCTCCAACAGCCCTCCCTTAAGAGCTTCTTCTCCTCCACCGCTTCCGCCTCCGCCTCCTCTCCCCCAAGGACCCCAATTACTGGCGCACCATGGCTCAAAGGACGTCTCCAAGTATCTCCAGCAGTCTCACGACCGCCTCTTCGACAACAACCGCGCCTGGGCCGCCGAGAAGGCCCAGAAGGATCCCGGCTTCTTCGCCGCCCTCGCTGAGGGCCAGAACCCTGAGTATCTCTGGATCGGCTGCAGCGACTCTCGCATCCCCGCCGAGCAGATCACCGGCCTCGAGCCCGGCGAGGCCTTCATCCACCGCAACATCGCCAACCTCGTCTGCAACACCGACCTCAATGTCATGTCCGTCATCAACTACGCCGTCCGCCACCTCGGCGTCAAGCACATCGTCGTCTGCGGCCACTACGGCTGCGGCGGTGTCAAGGCCGCCATGACCCCAAGCGACCTCGGCCTGCTCAACCCCTGGCTGCGTAACATCCGCGACGTCTACCGCCTGCACGAGAAGGAGCTCGACGCTATCCCCGACGAGTCCGAGCGCTACAACCGCCTCGTCGAGCTCAACGTCCTCGAGCAGTGCCGCAACGTCATCAAGACCGCTGCTATCCAGCAGTCCTTTGCCAAGAACCAGTACCCTATCGTCCACGGCTGGGTCTTCAACTTCCACGACGGCCTGCTTAAGGATCTCAAGGTCGACTTTGAGGCTGAGCTGGCCAACGTCCAGAAGATCTACAACCTGGTGGAGTAACCGGAAACGGGAAAACACCAGCAAGCATAGAAAAAAGAAACGAAAACAGAAAAAACCAAAGAAAAAAATAAACTGAATGAAGCGTCGGTTCGTACAGCTGTTGGCGTCACGGTGGGAGTGGAAAGGCCATGGTAGGGTAGGCAGGCAAACTGAAATGGGTTGTCTTCACTTCTCGGCGCTCCCAAGGCATAGAGAGGAAAACGGTGGGTGGTTATACGGTGTTGTCGCAGGCGTAGCAGGTTTCCGAATGCTGGATTGAATCGTGCCAAACCAGTCGTGTTACAGACGGTCCTTGTCTGTTATTATGAAATAAAAAGTAATCAATCATTCCTCGATTACAATCGAAGCTCTCTTTACTCTGTTATTTGCTTTGTCACAGCCAATAAGCAACCCGGCGTCAATACCTTTCTTCGTCGTTTTACCACAGACCTCGCGCAATCTTGTAGATGCTTCAATCACGGCGATTTATGTTTGATTTCATGTATGGCATTGTTCCTTTATTTGCTTCTCATTCTACTTCTCTTTCCGTATCAGCCATCAATTAGAATCATAATCCCAAAATCAAGCTACCGTCTCGGTATATTCTCCTCCTCCTTCTATAATTCTTCCATCAATGACATTATTAAAAAAAAAGGAAATCCATCTTTATGCTCAAAAGGCATTACCTCTCATCGACATTACGCGAGAAACAGTAATTGGTATCTTCTCAACATCGCAGCATCAAACTTCTCCCTCTTTCACAGTAATAGCAATATTTTCCACTAAAAAACTACACCATCTCGGTCGCAGCTTGGCCCTGAGGCACGACGCCTCCGGCGTTGCTGCGCGAAGTGCTGTACTTGGATGTCGACTCGCCCGTGTCCTTGCGGGAGAAGGAAGCCCACGTCTTGAAGCTGGACATGGACATGGTCTTGCGGAACTTGGGCCCCTGGTCGTCGGGTCCGCCCTGGCCCCACGTGCCGCGCTGCACGGGCAGGTCCTCGAGCAGGTGGAACGTGCGCTTGATGAACTTCCACAGCTCCATGCCGGCGACGAACAGAATCGTGAAGCCAATCGACAGCGCCCACTCCCATGTAATGCCGCGGTGCTTGAAGAAGTTGGTGTTGAGGTACGGAATGTACACGACGGGGAAGACAGACAGGGCACCGATGACGACGGACCAGAACAGGAAGCGGTTGGCGTACAGGTCCTTGAAGATGGGGAAACGGCTGTCGTCTTCGGGGTTGAGGCGGAACATGGATCGACGCAGGCTCTTGAACTCCCAGGCGGAGATCAGGATGAGCCATGTGAGCTCGGCAAATGTGGCGGCACGAGCCCTGAAGACGGCTTCGCAAGCGTCCGTGTACTTGGTGTTGCAGTCCTGGCCGAGGTTGCCGCCGTTGGCACCCCACACAATGATGCAGAAGGTGACCATGGTGCAGGCGCCCATGATGATACCGTAGACAATCATATCGACAATGATCTGGTTGGTGAATACACCTCGCTTCTTGTCCTGAGGAGGCTTGCGCATCACGTCAGGCGCGGCAGCCTCACGACCGAGACCGAAGGCGGGGAACGAGGAGGTAACCATGTTGATCCAGATAATCTGGAGTGGCGAAATGGGGAAGACGGAGAAACCAGAGTTGTCGATGAAACCGAGACCAGCAATCAGTAGAATGACTTCGCCAACGTTGGAGGTGAGCAAATGCAGGACAAACTTCTGAATGTTGTCAAACATGCGGCGACCCTCACGGATGGCAGAAACAATCGAGTTGAACTTGTCGTCGGTAAGCACAATCTTTGAGGCCGACTTGGCGACATCAGAACCGGAACCCATGGCAATACCGACATCGGCACGAGACAGCGAGGGAGCATCGTTGACACCGTCACCAGTCATGGCCATGAAGGCGCCACGGCGGCGAAGGGCTTCAATCATGCGGGTCTTGGTATCGGGCGCGCATCGGGCAATAACCAGAGGCAGTTCTTCAAGGGCGTCAATCTCGGCATCCGTCATCTTGTCGAATTCAGTGGCCTTGACAACGATGGACTGCGCGACCTTGTCGGGCAGGACACCGAGGTTCTTAGGGATGATACCGACTTCCTTGGCAATGGCCTTGGCCGTTTCGGGGTGGTCACCAGTAAGCATGTGAACTTTGATACCGGCGTTGGAGCACTCGCCAATCGAGGGCTTGGTCTCACGTCGAGGGGATCGTAGATACCGGCAAGTCCAAGAAGAATCAGGTCCTGCTCAACAGTGCCACGGAGCTTCTCATCTTCCTTGGCAGATGAGGACTGCTTGGCGGTGAAGCGGCCATCCCAGGGTCGGTAAGCAACAGCCAGGACACGCTGACCCTGAGAGGCGAGCTCGTTCATCTGCTGAAGGATGCTTTCCTTCAGTTCATCGGTCATGGGCTGCTGACCAGCGCCAGTGCCAGCGTATGCGCACAGATCAAGGATACGTTCAACGGCACCTTTGGTGAAGACCATGCTCTTCTCAGTCTCGATGATGGACCCGCTCTCGCCCTTGGGGGCGTCGTAGATGACAGACATGCGCTTGATGGAGGAATCGAAGGGGAATTCGGCAAGCTGCTTCCAGCCGTTGGTCTCGAGAGACTTCTTGCCGTAGTTGAAGCGATGGGCAAAGACCTGCAGGGCAATCTCGGTAGGTTCACCGGTAGTCTGCCACTTTTCTTCCTCATTATCATATCGAACAGTGGCCAAGTTGCAGAGGGCGGCAGAAAGCAGGAACGCTCGGAGCTCGTCAATCATCTCACATTCCTGCTCAGGAACGGGAGCCTTCTTCTCAGGTGGGTTGAGCTTCTCGTCAGGTACGTCGAATTTGAGAACGGCAGCACTACGCTCACGGTCGTAGTCGCGCTTGGGCGCTTCCTTCTCAGGCTCGGTAGCAACAGTCTTGCTCTCAGAGTATGTAACCCGGCCCTTGGTGGGGTCGTTGGGGCTCTGCGACTCGCGGACGGTGTAGAGGTGGGAGGCGGGAATCAAGCATTGCGAACAATCATGGCGCCCTCAGTGAGGGTACCAGTCTTGTCGGAGCAAATGTTGGTAACACCACCCAGAGCTTCGAGAGCGGAAAGATCACGGACGACGACGTTGGCCTTGCGCATAACGGTAACGGCAACAACCATTGTGATGGTGAGGACCCTAGAGCATTGTTAGATATGGAGAATTGCACCAAAAGTCGGGGCGACTTACGCAACGAGAGACTCGGGAATAATGGCAATACCCAGAGAGGTAGCATAAATGATGACTTCGTGTCGGAGATCGAAGTGGTTAACAGCAAACACAATGATGGCGAGGATAATAGCACAACCGAACAGAACATAGGCAAGGGCAGAGAGCTTCCTCTGGAGAGGAGTACCCTCAGTCAGGCCCAGGAACTTGCCAATAATGTCGTAGATACGCTTAGAAAGACCAACAACGGGCTGGCGCTTGCCATACTTCTTCCAGTTCATGGATCGGCCGGCCTTGCGCTGCTTCTTGGAGGTGGAGGCAGCAATCTTGCCGACCTCGGTGTTCATTCCGGTGGCGGTGACAATACCACGACCACGGCCCTTTCGGACGACAGTGGTGGCATAGGCCATGTTGACACGGTCACCGATACCAAGTTCCTCCTCGCTGGTGACGGGCTTCTCACCCTCTCCAGTGAGGTTGTTCTCGGTGACCTTCTCGACGGGGATCGACTCGCCGGTCAGCTGACCTTCCTCGCAGGCGAGGTTCATGGCTTCGAAGAGACGGAGATCGGCAGGGACGGTGTCACCCGTCTTCAGCAGAACAATGTCTCCGGGGACGACTTCGGGGCTGGAATTGTCATATTAGCAATTATAAAACAATAAAAAAGCGGATTGAGTAGTGAGCTTACTTGGAGATAACCTGGGTCTTGCCATCTCGAAGAACCATGGCACTGGGGATGAGAGAGCGCGAAGCGCATCCATGCGCTTCTCAGCGCGGTACTCTTGCCAGAAACCAATGGTCACGTTAAGCAGAATGACAAAGACAAGAACACCACCTTCGATGTAGTCCTTGATACCGAAACTAAGGGCCATGGCAAATGCCAACACCTAATGGGCAGATGAGTTAGCGCAAGGTGTCGCGTAAAAACTGGCTTACACAAAAGCTCCCGTGGGGTGAGTTGGGGGTGGCAGGCGCAAACTTACAATAATCATGGCATTGAGAACCTGTTTCGTTAAGATCTTGTACCAGGCCACGCCCTCGCCGACATCGAGCTCATTTTTGGGGTATTTCTGTTGAGCCTGGCTCACCTGCTGTGAGGTGAGACCCTTATCGATGTCGGTTCCGAGAGCCTGGGCGGTCTCCTCAATGGTGAGGAGGAACGGGTGCTTGGGAACTCAGCCATTGTCGCTGGAGGGCAGGACGCTGCTGCTGCGCTGGTGCTCGTGGAGTCGCGGCGCAATGAGCTTTGTGGTCGTGAGTTCTTCATGAACGGTCGATGTGAGGTCGTGGAGTTGAGCCTTGCGAAGGCTTCGGCGATGGAGTCTGGGCCGGGTTCGGTGTTGATCGACCCTTTATTGTTGCTAGGCCTCAGAAGCAATCTTGGGATTGTCCAGAGGATCTACAATTGACTAAATGAAGGGTACCACGAAAGACCCTTTCCTGATGGGGATGAAGAAAGGAAAAAGAACAAACAAAGTTTGAGGACAAGATTGCGGGGACAGGGTTTATATAAGTCTTCAAGCCGGCACGGCAAGCATTGTCACAAAGCATCCAGGGCCGGTTACTAGTGCCCTTGCCATTCTGTCGTATTCCATCCTTTTTCCTCTGATGGAAGCGCCGTCATCATCCTACATGGGCATTGGGAAGCAAAACCAGGCATGTGTGTCTATCTGCCTTCCCCACTTCAAGTGATGGGTCCCCGCGGGTTGGTGTGGCCTTGGCAAATTGGGGCAGGCTTGGCACAAGTATCAAAGGGCCTGACGAGTGAGAAGGCTGCGCTCTGCTCGTCTTGGCATGTTGAGGAGTGGTGCGGTCGATATTGCCTTGGCGGGTCTTCGGGGGACCATGTGGACTTAGTGAGCGTGACGTAGAGATAACAACGGGGATCTGGGGATGGCAACGATCCAGCCGACGCCGGGGACTTCGCCGTCAGGCCACTACGGCAGTGGATGGCGAGACGGACCTTCCATCGTGAAGAAGGGGCGCATGTCTCGCAATGACCGAGCCGTCGGGCTGCTGTGTCTGATGGGTTAGGTTTGTCGATTTTGCTGCGATCCCTTGCGTTCTGGAATCCAAGCATTGCATCACCCCTCCGGCAGGAAGCTGCAAAGGGAAATTTTTTCCTGCGGGCAGAAAAGGCTCTGCAGTCGCAGTGCAGTGATAGGACGCCATAGTGTTACACTTTCAGCGACAGGGGTGTGTCAGTCTCCAAGGGCCCCTTGAGCGCTGGCGGTCGACCCTTGCTTGGTGATGTTTAGGCGTGGGATCGCCTGGGTTAGGGTAGCAACGCGATGCCTGTTGGTGCAATCACCAAGGCGGAGACACCATCAGACATGGGGCGTGGAGTGGCGTGCAGAGCAGTGCCAGTTACGCGCTTTAGGTTCAGCGAAAAGCTTCTGTTGGTGTTGTCGAGTTGCAGCCATGACGTGCTGAGCGAGTGTTCGAGTCATTGGAGGATGGTGGATGGGCAGTCTTGGCATGTCTAGACGGACGCTAGACCGTCAACTGATCAATGTCCATGATGGTGGTTCGCTTAGAGTTGAGCCTAGGTGGACTTGTGAGGCTCTGCTGATGCTGGGGCAAAGGCAGGCCTCAGCCCTTAGATAACAGCAAAAGCCAAACTCGGCTTGCCTCGTCCGACACAGTCTGCCGTCGCCGCGAAGAACCACAGTACGGCCAGCAGCATCGCCAGCAACGACATCATGGCGAGCTGCCGCCGGTCGCACCGTCGCCATTGCGCCATTCTTGGCAGTTCCCATCGTCGCCAAGACGCTGACCATGGACGGTGCAACACAACCATTGTTTTCGACAGCATTGAGAGCCGCCAAGAGACGCTTCCTCTTGGCGACGCGCGTCCTACTGGCCAACGAGCGTCGAGGAATCTGAAAAGGCTGCGTCGCCAAGCATCGAGGCCGGAGGTACCGATACCGCCCACGTCGGAGCCCCGCGTACCCTCCCTTGCCTCTCATCCCATGCGAGGGCTTAGGTAATTGCTTCCGGTTAAGGTTATTTCTTGCCTGCTTGGTCTCAGGCCATGGCCGGCCCCAGGCTGAGTGGGCCAGCCAACCTTACCCACGATGGTGGAACGGACCATCAGCCACTAGGCCAGATCTAGGCGGTCGCGATTGGACGTCTCTGCCCGTACAGTACTGTACAGAGGGCTCTGGACAGATTACTAGGTGATCCCTTGGCCAGATCCAATGTGCCCATGGCCGTGCCTCCGATTGGGCGACTGAGCCGGTCAAGAGATCTGAGGCCACTGTTCAAGCTTCTGGAAGGCAAAGTGGTCGAGAGGCCACGGACGCCAAGGCCGACGATGCAGAGTTCTGTTGTTCGTAGCGCGTCCATGACTCACATGAAATGGCACCTCGTGGCAGCGTGGCGGCAGTGCACGCCACTGGTCGTAGAGATGCATTATCACACATTTCACGCGTAGAGTTTCCCATCGCAGTCGATGGTACAGATGATTACTGCGGTGCATTACAGTGTGCCGCCTGCAGCATGTGGTGTCACGTGGCGAAAGTCAGCTGACTCGCTGCTCCGCTCTGTATCGCCTACTCTGTACAAACCTAGCAGACCCACCAACCAGGGCCACCAACCAGAACCACCAACTGAGCCAACCTCAGCCTTGGCAGAGGCTTTGCTCGCTCAGCGTGCATAGTAACTGTACGGTGCAGCTCTAGCTCGAGCTCTCAGGCCTGAGCTCCAGTTTTCCCTCTTCTACCCGTTGCCTTCTGCATGCCGGCAAGCACACGATTGCTTGCGACCAAAAGCTTGTCGCCGAGAGTTTACTCGCGAAACATTGGCACGCCTGAGACCTGCGCTATCATCTTGCCAAGCAGGGACCGAGATGAGATGTGAGAGTGTGAGAGTGTGAGAGTTTCTAGCCTGCCGGCCAAGCCTCCTCGTATGTTTTCGATCCAAACCTCCGGTCCCTTAGCCACGGCTAATACACGTCTGGAAAGTCCTCCCGGCACAGGCCGCACCGTCGCTCCCACCATTGGTTCGGCCTAGTTGTCCCTTCAAGGTGCTCTCGCTCGGCTCAATCACGGATTCCAACGGTTGTGGGAAGAGGCCCCTTGTTACCGCGGGTAGATCTTGGCAGACCGGGGTCCCTGGAGCCGGCCAGATTCCAAGACTGCCAGGTGACGGAACCTGACCGTAAGGGTACCAAGGTCGCTCTACATCAGCCAGGTAAGATTTGCAGTGGGACAAGGCCGACCCAGTCGAGGTAACGCCCAGCCTCGTTTGATGTCGGTACTGTGCAATGACGCAAAAACGGCAGACACGATACCTGGATCATGGACCCTCGAGCGAGATCTGGACTGCCACCAATTGGCCTTCTGGCTATTTCCAGCACTCCGGGGAATATTTGCCAGGTCGTGATCCCGTCTTGGGATCTGGGCACGCTAACATGCCATGCTTTTTGCCGCCCCGTTATCACATGCAGTCACTGTAGTGCTTCCCATGTTGCTGCGTAGATTACCGTGATGCACAAGCCTTTCTGGCCAAGTCGGCAAGCTGCTACTGTACACAAGGGCTGATCCCCATGCGCTGAGAAGAGGGGTTGGATCGACACTAGGTCGACGCTGCCAATCTGCATACACGGATAGCGAATTCTGCATGAAGCCATCAATTGTCGGCAACGATCTGACCAAGCCTTTGTTTTTTCCCCATTTGTCCGTTATCAGGTTGTGTGCGGTTATGGCGGTTCGCACAAATCTAGGTAGCTCAACTCAGATGGGCGTCCACCATACTTGGCGTGCGAGACCAGATCGACGTCAGATATCAGGTGCAATCGATGAACGTCACTCTTCTGGATCTTGGTCTGGGTATGATGAGCTCACCCACCAAGGGTATCTAGCTATCTCATCAAAATTTTTCTCGTGGGCCTCGCTTGTTGCGGTGAACGCACTTCTCCACTGACCTCGATCAATGCCGTAGTTTGTGCTTGGCACTCTTGGGCTTGCACAATGCGCTCAGGATCAGAAGCCTGTGCCGTGACATCATGCTGTTCTAGGGGTCCCATGATCCGCTCCCGACTACCGAAAACATTTCTGAAGAACCGGAGGCTGGAAGCATGGAATATTTATGTTTCAAGATATCAGGATGAGATATCGAGGGTTGTTATGTCAAGGTACATCATAGCTGGACTTGCAATAGCCAAGCCTCTTGGCAAGAGGACGATTTGTGAAAACATTTAAAACAGAGGACCATCCACTTATCACGTATGTCCTGTCCCTTATTAAACATTTGAGTCGGGCCACGATCATGAGACGGTGGGTGGCCTCAGACGAGTCGGGCATCCTCGAGTACCATTTCCTGATATGGCCTATCCCATTATTATACTGTTACCTTTTTCTTTCTCTTCAGGAGTCTTGTGTTTGATGTTCGTATAATTAAGCAAAGCGAAAGAATGAGAAAAGAGCACGAAGTACTCAAGCAGAAGTAAGAAAGATACCCAGGGTAGCTTCTGCTTTACTTCTTTAATAAGAGGATAATTAATTTTAGGCTTATGCATCTTATCAACGACTAATTGAAGGTCTTTTTATAAGACTATTAATCGGAGGTTAATGTATCTGATAATATACTCTTGATATTTTTAATCTGCTGCCTGCTTGAGCCCTGACCACTGTGATGATATTCCTGACCCAGTCGCCTTGAGCCCTGACGATGCGGAATATGCTGATAAACCTAATTTCTAGGGCCTTGGTGACGGCTGCCTCGATCCTTAATAATCGTGATATCGAGCGTAACGAGGCCGGCTCGATGCAATCGCCGCCGGAGGCATTTGCCAGGGGCCCTGGATGTTGCCATTGCCATTGCCTTTGACATACCCTAGAGCGCACCCGGCTTTCCGTTTTGCTTACCCCTACGAGAAGGGCTCACGTTCCCGTAATGACTACTTAGTTCTAACGGCTCAGATACGCTAAAGGCCAAAATAAGTGTACCTCTGTTCAAGGTCAGATGACAATTTGTACTTCGCCTCAATGCATCTCTCAAAGATTAGGGAGTTGTGCAAGCCTTCACTTGTGCAATAGCCCATGACACTTCCTATCGTATACCACTAAGTGAGTATGGTCAACTAAGATAACACCTTTTCTAAACACTGCGAATGAGATTGCTGCGATTCTGAATATTTTGTTGGTCCAACGTGTCTGGGGCGCAGGCATCGGTAACCCAATCTGGCATTACTGAGCGCTGCATGCCTGGCAGGGCAGCCTTAGCCTCAGCCGTATAGCTTTCAGTGACATATATAAGGAACGAAGAAATTGTGATTCCCTACATCGTAAATCATCCAGACAGATCCTGCACATTAGCAAGTCCAGTCTACCGTCGTCACAATGTCGCGCATCTACGAGATCGCTCACCCTCATCTTCCCGATCCTACAGCGTCTCCGACGTGAACCACGTTGTCTCATTCCACGCAGTTGTCTCAGAGCTCAGCCACCGCAAGCCGGCGCTCACCCTCCGGCGCGGCCCCTGGCTCGGAAGCCCCGTCGCCGCCGTCTGCCACATGCCCGCGCTCAGCCGGGATTTCAAGATTGGCCTTGGCGACCCGGCCGATGCCGCCGCCGTGCGTTGGGAGGACATGCAGGCGCTCAACAGGTGTAGTACTGCGTACGGCCTGCCCGCGGGAGTGGCCTTGGCAGACAAGGCGGGTCAGCAGGGCTGCGTGTGGAAGCACACCAGGAGTGTCATGGTGGATGGGGAACCGGGCTCGGCGGCGTTCAGGGCCCAGGGTGGAAGCTCGTCGACGCCGATGGCCGCGTCGTCGCTGTGTTCACGGGAGCCAAGGCATTTGCGTTGGGGAGTATGAGACGATGTGGAGCGCTGCAGGTGAACGTAGATTGGGGGAGGACTTTGAAGCGCTAGTTGTGGTTACGTGCTTGGCATTATATGAGAAGGAGAGGAGAGATGTCACGGGTTCGTAGGAGGGCTGACTGTTGCCGGACGTTTGGGTTTGAATGAGAGGGTGAGCATAGCGTTGGTGATTTGGATTAAGCAGAGGCGGGCATAGCGGTTTCATTTGGTGATTTGCGTTCATATAAATGTGTTTTGACCAGTTCCTGTGCATGATGTGAAGTGAAATGATAACGAGTAGGGAAAAGATGATATGAGAATAACCGCAATAGATTGCTAGTTTCTTTGTGTTCCTGGCCAGTCTACCGAGGTGTGCCCTATTAGAAGCTCATATTGCTCAGATGGTTCCCATGAACATATATACAGCAATGTTTTTCATATCCCTGGTCATCAAAAGCAACCATGTCTGGGTATGAACCAACCCAGATCCTATAACGCCAGATACGCCGCTCCTATATTTCCTTCTCTCTTGCTGCGTCATTACTGTTACCATTTTCTCAGCAACCTGGTCACCTAAACCAGGGCCAGCATCAGCGCGCCGGCCACGCCAATGGCCATGACGGTCGTCTTGGACGCCATCAGCTGGGCCGGGGCGGCGGAGTCCTTGTTGCCGGTGCCGCTCTTGGGATCGACACCGGTGGAGCCGAAACCCAGGTACCAGGAGCCAATGTCGGTCAGGTCACCGTCGTTGTTGAGGAAAACGGCGTTGGGGCCGACGTTGGACGTCTCGGAGCGGAAGGCGCCGAAGTAGGTGTAGCGGCCGATGTAGTCGGTCTTGTCGAAGAAGTCGGAGGTCTGGTTGTAAAACTCCTGGGACGGGCCGATCTCTTGGTGGGCGAAAGCGTACTCGGTGATCCAGATTTCGGCCTTGGGCCACCTGGGAGAGGGAGGGTTAGCAGATGCAACAGGGCAAAACTGGACCGGGGTGGGCCTACTCCTTGCGACGCTCGGCGATGTGGCTCTGCAGACCGCCGAAGTTGTCGTACCAGTGCACGGGCAAAAAGTCCCAGGTGCAGTTCTTCTTCTTGCCGCCTTCACTAAGGATGGCGGAGCAGTTGCCGAGGAAGTCCTTGAGCCAGACGAAGCCAGAGGGGCGCCAGTGCAGGCGGGCAGGCCCAGCTTGACACCCATCTCGGCGAGGGGATGGATGTTGGCGACCCAGGCGCGGGCGGCGATCTTGGGGTCGACGCCGCTGCCACCGTTGGCGCTCATGTCAGGCTCGTTGAAACCGAGGACGTGCTTGATGGCGGTGCCCTGGTCCATGAGGTCGCGGATGGTGTTGAGGAAGGTGGTGTCCTCGGGGTTGTCGGCGTTGACGCCCCACATCATGGGGATGAACTCGAACTCCTCCTGGCTGTAGTCGGCAAAGGCGGGCGAGGGTCGTTCTTGGTAGTTGTAGTACCAGGTCAGGTCGCTGCCCTCCTGGACCCAGATGGAGTTGTCCTCGACGTGGGTGGCATTGGGGACGAAGCAGAGGCCGCGCTTATCGGAGCGGGTGGCGGCGGCGGCCAATCCGGCGAGGCCAAGGGCGAGGACGGAGAAGCGAGACATGGCCGTGGTGGTGATGCGGAACGTTCGGATCGATGACGAGGGGTTGGTGGTGCGGTTAATGGAGGTTCAGGATTAAGACCGTATTATCTATGGCAATTAGAAGAAAGGAACCAACGAGCGTGATGGAAAAGAGAGAATGGACGTCGGCGACGAGCACGCGACAAAGGACAGGACAGCCAAACGGTGGGAAAAAGGACCGTTCACGATGGCATTGTGCGGGAGAGGGAAGAGGGAAGAAAGAATGAGCGACGATGCAATTCGATCCATCCAACGCAGTACGGCGAAGTGACCGTGCCTGGCGCTAAAAAACGGAGGAAACGGGAGGTACCTACAGTAGGTAGAGCCTAGGGCCAGGTACAGCCTGCCTTAGCCAAAGCTCCCAGCGCCCCTATTCCAGTGGCGTTTTAGTGGCGAGCGCTAGAGCGGGCCAACTGAGCTAGCACCGAGTCCAAGCACCAGCTGTTGTTGACTTTGACAGGAAGAAAAGAGAGGAGAGCTCAGCAGAGGGAGAGAGAGAGGCAGCGAGAGAGAAAGAAACAGAAAAAGAGAAGAAAAGAGTAGATTAAAACAGAAACCCCCAAAAGAAGAAACCAAAAGAACAGTTCGCCAAGGGCAATAAAAGAGTAAAATGAAACACAGATAAGAAATTACTCGCAAGCACACACAACTAAACAACTCAGCCAAGATCCCTCCTGGTTGGCTGCTCTGCCACGCAAACATGCACAGGCGAGCAGAAAATCCAATATTTGACTGGACCTGGAAGCCAACCCTGCAGCACAGGCGACGGAGCTGAATGCACATGTGGTTGCAGCACATGGCGTCTAGGCCCTGGTGCCTTTTCCTCATTCGACGCGTCGCAGGCAGCCCAGATTACAGATCGATAGCAGCACGCATGGACGGACCGCCGTGGGGCCTGGCGGTGGAGCGTGAGGGCTGCTGCGGCTGGCGTCCATGCTAGTTTTTATTATTATTCTCTTTCTCGTATCGTATGTCGTGCTGGAGGATGGGAAGCCGGGGAAATAAATTGCGGAAACGGTTCGCGCTGTCTCTCTCCCCGCATGTCTGAGATGATGTTTCTAGGATTGAGAGACGGGTACGCACATGGCAACGGGTCTAAGCGGACGCGGGAATGCAAATCCAGAACTCTGGCTGCGTACAGTATAACTTAGTAGGTACCTTACATCCCTACTTGATAGACTAACGTTACTTTATGTGTCTGGATGCAGGGAGGACAAATCCAGCTGATTGCCTGTTTTGGACTTATTGGCTCCCTTTTGGACGTCAGCCAGAATCGTGGCCAAGCTTCAATTAATTTACGTATCCTCAATTCATTTTTACTTCACTCCTGTATTTGAACTTTGTCGCATCTCTCGCCCCTCGTGTTTTCATTCATTCATTTTTTACTCTCGCTGTGGTGACCCGTAAGTATTCAGCCCCTCATCTGGAGATACCATGACGCATTCCATCATCTGCTTACATCCCATTTCGTATCATCTTCACCAGCTCAACTTGCTCATCAACACAGTGCCCACAACGGCTGAGCCCATGATTCATTTAATATGCGCATGCTAGCTTAGAGAAACAATAAGCAGCAATACCCACTGACCCCTTCATACGTCATCTGAAATGTACCAGTGTTATCCAGCTTCCAGCGCAGTCTTAGCTTCGCCACCACTGGTCTGTATAGACTCAACCAATTCGAATGCACGTTTCATGTTGACACTTTGCAAAGCCAGCCGAGGCTCATCCGCTGATAAGAAATCGGTTCTCTCGTTAGGGATGCCTCTCCTCGGTATCCAGGCGGGCTCTCATGTCGTCAGTCCGGTATACCTAATCAAACGAAAATGCTTTGCAAGAATTCTTTCTTTTTTCGATATTGGCCTCAGCCCTCGTATTTCGTATCACTATTGGCTATCCATCTGAGCACCCTATAATTCATCTCGTCCTGTACTTTGGTATATACCATGCTCCCGACCTGCCTCATTGGTTGGCTTCAAAACACTCAACTCATGATATTGCATCCATTCGTTCGATAACTCTACTCCAGAGTATTAATCCGAAAGCCTCACAATTCGAACGGCTCTTGACTTCGTCTTCGATCTGCGAGCTTCTCATTACCCAGCTCGTGATAATGTGAAACAACATCCATCTCATTATAGTCTGAAACGACATTCATCTCATGTGGCTGTGGAGTCGGAGCGGCTAGAGTGCTACTCCCATTATCCGACCCTTCCGAACCATGCGTCACGCTGTTCACTATGAACTTGGGCGATGCGGACTTCTGCCCTCGCCTGTAAATGAAGAAACCGGCCCCAACCAAGATAAATATCCCAAGAAGACCGCAGCCAACGCCGATACCAATTTTAGCTCCGGTATTCAACCCACTTGTTGCGGCTGAATTCGATTGTGCTTCTGAGCTATTCGGTGGTGGCGTGCGATCGCTCGGCCCGTCCGAACCTGTGGTAGAGGTCGGCGTCGATGATTTCGGAATGGTGGTGAAAGAAGATGTCAACCCTTCTGTTATGCCCCACGAGTTTGGGAAAGACGAAGATTCTATGACTTCTGTAGTTGAAGATTCTAGAATATCTGTGGTTGAAGACTCCAGAATATCTGTAGGTGCCGAAGAGAGCCCACTTGCTGTAGGGATATCTCCAGATTTTCCACTTTCTAATCCTGAACCTCCTGAAGAAGCAGGCGCTACTGACTTAGACACGGACGTGTTAATCCATGCGAGAAAAGGAAAAGAAATAGAGATACGAAAGGAAGAAGAAGCAAAGAAGAACGGCAGGCGTACGATGATGAATGCTTACTCACTTTTGCTTTTAGCTTCCACGGCTTCGAGAAGTTGTTTTCCCCGTTCGCATCTAGTATTTCGAAGATGTAGGACCCCGGTGGGAGGATGTCCTCAGGTATCCATGCGATAGATGTCCCTTCTTTCTTGCCTGTTACGCCGTGATCTTTGTTAGACTCTGTGACGGGAGAATGCGCAATACAATTAGAAGCGATCACTTGCGTGTGATATAACCCACTTGGCCGTCCTCATCGCCGATACCGACATCGTTCGCAAACCGCAGGGTGATCTGCACCGGGCTCTTTGCGTCCTTCCATCGTATGACAAATGATAACCCGATTGTAATATCAAATTCGTCGTTAGCAAATGATGGTCTCCCCAAGACCAAAGGGAATAGGCACAAGAGAAAAGCTAAACCTAGCATCTCTGACCGTACGATGGGAGAAGAAGTGGCACAAGTGTGATGTATAGAATGAAAGAGAGATCGAAGTAAGGAGGCAGCCGCTTAAAAGTGAACGGCCACTTTCAAATCCTTCCTTGCCTCCTTAACCATGGCCTGCAGTAAGGCGCTTGTGCTGACTCTTGGTCAAAGTGGATGTTTATCTCCGGTATTTGCACAGGATTGGTCTACTGCTGCCATGCTACAAGAGGCTTAATCGATTTAGCCGCATAGGGATCAGATCTAGAAGGGTCATGCTCCTTCAACCCTGGTTTTACAAGCCGAGTACAGAACAGGCTGGTGTGCATCCACAACCTGGATAAAAGCAGTAAAAACGTACCGATGCAAGTTGTGGCATGGATTTATCAACAATAAGAAAATTGCATCCTGCCAGGAATTTCCAAACTGCATTCTTAAATGAAGTCATTTTTAACTTGAAAGGCTCCTTTCTCTAGCGATCTACTACAGTTAACTGGAACATCTGGCCATGGAGTGAGACCCATGATACACGACCGACAAGGGTTGCAGGGCTTACGGGGTAGATAGTGCTTACATCCCATGCTAATCCTTGTAAAGTACATGTCGATGGCCGAATCTTTCCAATTTACACGACAGCTCTGTGGAGGTGAGAAACCGTGGAAAATGTAATAATTTGCCAATATGTCGTTACACAAGGCAGCATTACAAACCCCTATCACTGCGAGCATCATGGAATAACACTAATATAAAGAATGCTGCTGGAATGTTATCGCTAAACAAATCTGAACCTTTAACATGCTCGTTTTGTACCCCGAAACATTTACTGTATTGCGTGAAATGGCTCAAGAGACCTGATGTTGGCTCAAAATCGAGATTTGCTAGTATGCCACAATGGAGATGTTGGGATTTAATTATTACCTCGCGTGAGCAGAAAGCTCTCAGTATCCTAACTATTTTAATATAGTAAACTAGGTAGGTATAGGCAACCCAGCGCATATATGTCTGGACAACTAGATAACTAGATTCTTAGTGCATTTGATTAAAACACCTTGCCCTCCGTCTGTCGGAACTTGGAGACATTAACGTTCTTCCAAAGCAGAACGCAACCCAGCGCCAACGGCATGAAACAAGCCCCGGCAATAACCATGTTACGCTGAACATCTCCATATGCAGAGACAATTGCATCTCGCGTCGGCGATCCCCAGGGTATCCAAGCTGAACTCGAAGATCGCCGAAGATTGTGGTAAGGTTTCCTTGAGACTCCTCCGGCAGGTACTTCTCCAACTTTCCGGGAGTTGGTTGGTCCAAATAGCTCCAGAGATGGAGGTGCCGATGGATCGACCAACAGACGAGGCGAGACCAATAACTGCCAGCATAACTGCAAGTTCATTGTGCGAGACAACAGACATAACAGCGAGCTGCTCACAGATAATGATCGTTCCACCGGAGACTGCCTTCAATATCTGGCACATGATGATATAGCCGATATAAGTGCCAGGGTATCGGAAGTGGATAAGTAAACCTGTAGTCATGGCGGCGATAGGGATCGCTACCATAGCAATCCATTTGTAACGATGACTCTCGCGAATGAGGCTAAGATCATTAGAACTACTATCAAGTTCATTATCAGAAGCGCGGTTACTCACATGCCAACAAAGGGTCCCCAAGTGCACGAGGCAATCGTGTAAATGTTGAGAATGAATCCTGCCTTGCTGATGGATTGTCTATGAACCACCTGTAGGTAAGAAAAGAAGTAAGAGTCCCAGGTGCTGCGAGGCATTAGTACCGTACCAGTAGCTGATGGAGTTGTAACGCCTACCTGAAGCTAAGGAAAAGAACACCGGCTACACCAGCAGCTCCAATAAGAGTTCTATCCTTGAGGTTTGGCCAAGGGATCAAAGGTGTGGTTGCGTATTTCTTTTCCCAGAATCCGAAACATGTAAGTAGGAATACTCCGAGCACAATCATGGCAATGATATACCCAGTCTTCCAGCCATTTGGCGAGTACTGTACCAGACTGAAAGGAAGTAACAACAAAGAAAAGCCAAACGATATGAAGAACATGCCGACGACTATATTAAGTCAGTAAATAGATCTAACAAACCTAGGACGAGGAAACCCACTGTCAAATTGCACAAGGTAATAAATGATGGACTGCTTCCAATTGCGACCACTGATAGGCGACTCAAGCTGGGTGCCTTGTTTCTTAGCCTTGCGTAGATTGTACCACAGCATACCGGATACCAAAGCACCAAAGCATGGGAAGATTATAGCAAAGGATCCAAAAGCCCATCTGAAGGTGCTATGCTTCTGGAATAGCTCAGCAACAACGGGGCCTGCGAAAGAGCTACCAATATATGCAGTCGAGTTGAGCGTATAAATGATCATACGGTTGCGGAGGGAGGTCGTGTCGGAGATGAGAACAGTATGGATGTAGCCGATGCCACCGCTACCGACGGTCCAGAAGACCTCGGCCGCTGCAAATGTTTCAACATTTCGGCAAACAGCCATAAGCATGAGACCTGTTAAAAAATTCCTGTTCAGCATAATGTATTCTTGAGCTTGGTTGGTCAAACAAACCAAAAGAGCAGCAGATGTGGCAAAAGATGTAGCCCTCCATCCGACCGAAGATGTTCAGAATTCGCGCGATCGGGAGCTGGGACACGCCATACATCAAACCAGAGACAATACCGGTCGTTGCCGTGAGGCCGTGTCGCTGGAATTCGCTCGTAACGTAGGCGGACAAGTTCCTATCCATCTGTTGCTGCATAGCATGACAGAAAGAGGTAAAATATATCCTTGCGAACAAAGAGTTAGTAACGCTCATGATGGTTATTTCCTATGGTTGCCCAACTTACAGAACATAGGTGCAGACAAGGGCCCTGTAGGACCATGCCGATGTGATGGCTCTGATCTTCTCCACTCCATATTGTTTCTCTGCCGTATCATACTCGACATCAGATGCCTCTTTGGACGCGGGTTTCTCAGTAGCTGCCTGGTCCTCGGATACCTTCACAGACTCCTTGGAAGGTTGCGGTACTTCTCCGCTAAGCCCTCCCACTGGCGGGCTCATTTCTATCGGAATACTGTGAGACATAGCGTGGGGTTGTTATGTTAGTATTGACTTCTCAATTGCTGACCGGCATACTATGTTGCAACCTCAAGAACTATTCTGTGAAGAAAGGGCGACCCTCATCCCTTTATCTGACAAGATTTTCTCATCCTCGACCCATGAAGCCTTGGCACGGTCCATAGCCGATGTCGCCCTACCAGGAAGATGCGTGGATCCTCAGCCAACAATATGAAAAATTCTGTCAGGTGAACCACTGAGGAACCCTGGCGAACCACCATTATGAGCAATGCTACGGTTGCAACGCCAATAGCATACCATGTATGACCACTTAAAACAGCCACTGCCCTCGTAAGGTCGGACGGAATCGGATCTGATAAGCAAGGACCGTACCAGAATACCCCACCCTACTCGGATCAGATAAAAACTTGCCGGGATCAACGCCGGTGAAGCCAATCATAGCGGAGAGTCGAACGGGGAAGAAGGCATGCTACTGCGCGGGGCCGTCACACATTGGCTTGGTGGGGATTTCTAGTATGCAAGGTAGTTACTGAGCTTCCTTTATGAGCCGACGGAAAAAATTTTCATTGTTGGACCGTTCACGGTGTCCGCAGTTCTTTTGTGATCGGTATATCAGCCGGTGCGCCACGCCAAACCCGACCCTTAGGCCCGTTTAAGCATAACTTTATGGTGAGTGCGTCAAACGCTCACTTGCAACGAGTGAATGTTCACGTACATACATAGGATTCTCCTACCGATTGCTAGAGCAAACACTAACAAGATATCAACAGCATGTGGTGCCTGATACTCCCTCATGAGCCCACTCATAGAAGTAGGAGGTCTTGCAGATCTTACAAAGCAGGCACATTTTGTAACGTTGCTTCAGTTCTTAGCCGAATCTTTCTGTTTACAGACTCTGCCAAGAGCGCATCACCTCCCTTATAAGACGAGTGGCTTGAAAGAGTGGCATGAACCTACCACCTTTATACTATATAGCATCCAAGGGCACAATTCTCCTGGTCCACAACTTTGACTCCTCGTCTGTGCCTTTTTTTCTTAGTACGAACTGCGGCAATGTCCCCTTAGTGCTCTTGATAGCAAATATTGTCAGAGGATAGCTTCGGGGATGTAATTCTTCTTCGATTCTGTCATTTGAATCGCTGTTCTCGTATTCTATACTCAGAGAGAACTCGTCCGGGTCAGCGCTGTGATTGAACATGCGTAGATACTTCAAAAGCACCGTATCCGTTTGATCTGCAAGACTGAGTCTCAGGGTTGAGTTCTTGAACACATAAGCGACCGGTAACGAGGGTCTTGAAGCTTGTTCAGAAGACTCTGAAGGACGAGGAGAAAGTTCAGGAGACCGCCTGGTCTTCCACCAAAGGGGTGACTTGGCATTGGAAACACCATTCGATGATGGTTTACCGAGATTTGCATCAGTCTTGACTCCACTAGAACTTGTCTGCAACAAAGCATTAATCGGATGATCAATCCAGCGTGACAATAGAGAATTTATCAAGTTGTTAGCCAAATTCATGGCAGAGTTGCCGACCCAGCTTTCATGCCTTTCAGCTGGCGTGAGCCCATCGTCAAATATGGCTTTAGAAAGCCAAGCGGAATCCACACTTCGTCGATCGTTGACAGTGGAAAACTTTGCAAAATCGTAATCAGAAGCAGGCCCTGGAATGTCTTGCTGGAAAGTGAGCCTGTCCGCCTTCCACTGCTCTTCTGTTTGTAGATGTGACTCGAGTTTCGATGATACCCCTGAGCCTGCAATTTGGCCATGAATAATCTGAGATGTGCGGTTGCGCTTTTTCATGGTTTGAAAGTCCACACCTAAATCACCTGTTGAGGTATTTGAGTGCCCTTGAACCTCAAGATACCTGATTGTTGTACTTGACGACATTCCCGACAATACGTGGGCGCCTTCTTCTTGCGCGAGGCCGTCAACTCGGGCTTCCAGCTCTTCCTCCTTTCGTAGCTTATCCAAAGCCGCTTGCTGCGTGATGACTAGGCTTTGTGCAAGAGCCTGCTCACTGCTATTTTTAGTGTTTCATACTGTCCTACCGAGGCTCTCTTTGCTATCGCCAAAGCGGTCAACATGAGCAGGAGAGTCGCTTTCATAGACTCTAATTTTGACTGGTGGAGTGAGACCTTTGAGCGCTGGAACACCCACCTCACTCTTGCTGTCCAAGCAAGCGTCAGTTCTTGGGGTGTGTCAACGCTTTCCCGCTTCAGCTTATCCACCACAGCTTGGATCTGATTGAAAATATTGCGGCACTCTCCCACGATGGCTTCGGCTGTTGTGATGGCTGTGAGCGAGTAACGCGTGGCCTTGGCCTCTTGGAGAGTTGCATCAAGCTGGTGAAGCACTGAGCAAAAGATTGAGATGTCGCCCGCGACACTACGAACTTCGCTGGCAGCGCTGCCGACGATCTCGGCGAATTGATAGAGAGCCAATGATAATTTGGCGCCGGCGCTGGCGACGCCGATGATGCTGGCCGCAAGACCGATCTCGGCCATCTTGTGCAATTATTACGCAACTTAAAGATGAAAAAAGAGAATTGAATTGCAAAATTTATGGAAGATAGATCGGATGGATGGTTGATGAGACTGAGGATGAGCAGTAAGGCTGACGCTGCCATGGGTTGTGCCTTGCTCAGCCACAGTGCTGTGCGCTGGGATGAAGCAGATCCATCTATCCACCTTACATAGATAAGCAGACTTGATTATCCTGACTAAGAATAGAAGTTTTGCTTAATTTAATATAAGTGCGCTTTATACAATGCTTATGAGCTACTATTTACATTATTATTAGGCATTTACACCTTTCTTGCCAGAAGAGCACAGCTGCTAGAGTCGCTTTATGTATAGGCGGTCTAGCTATGAGGAGAGTTCAGATATCCACGGAGCCTGGAAATTGGTAATATACTGAACTTAGTTCATTGATGAAACCTATAAGATTAAGAGAAATGCTTATAGAGTTATAGATTATAATGATATATTATCGACCACCGATTTTACATCATTAATTTGGTTAAGCTCCTAATAGGCCCTGCCTTATCAATGAAATCCTACTTGATATATTTAAACATAATTTTTGTATCGGTCTAAGAATCAAGCAGGGTAGCAGAAATGATAGTCAACTCCATAGTAAGATGGCTTTGTTATTGTATGCAATTATGATAAGATCAAATACCAGCTTATAGCCTTGTAGCTATTCATTACTGTGGCATACCGTGAAACAATAAATTTACAAAACACCAAAGTAAGAGGCATATCCAAGGAACAATCCTTGCCAAGATACAGACTCTCAAGGCCCCTCCAAAAGCCATGTTGTCTCGCTGATGCTTATTGAGTAGCCATCCTTAGCTGTGCTATGCCTTCTGGAAGAAACAAACGAACGTATTTCGTCTTTATTCCAACCAAAGCCCTTATTTAAGGCAGTTTTATCTGGATGTCATTAGCATGTTTCTTGTGGTGCAAGACAATATCACTATCTAACCTCCCAAATGCTGATGGTTGCGTTGGAGCCCTGAAGCTTGATCAGACCCACTGTTGTTATATAGTTCATAAAATAATATTTTTCTGCTCCTGTCTCGAATTTTGGTCTCATGTAAAGCTCTGTCGGAGGTTGCTCAACTGAACCTGGTTTTGTAGAAGATCCAGTTGCTTGGATATAGATAATCTCCCCTCTGTGGTTCGGAACTGGTATCGCACATCAATCCAAACGTGACCACGATTGTCAACCCATGTCCAATCGCCGGCTGGACCAGCTAGCTCGCCTATGTGTTTTTAGTTCATCATGCCCTCTTTGGGAGCGTAAAGTCATAGCTGTACCTTGGAGGTCGATCTTGTGCCCAATAATGGTACCGCTTTGCGTCGACGAAATGACCCGGTTTCCAATTGGCGTGGTGCCAACCTGGAGTAGATTTCCGAACGTGACTGTGATGGTAGCAAATAGGCTGACTTTAGGGGTGCTATTAAAGATTGTTTCTCTGGCGAAATGCTCGAAGCTTTGCTTTGTGCCAGGTACACAACGATGAGCAGTACCAGCTGAAGAAAGCGATTGAAATTCGCCATTATTTTCTTAATTCATAATATTGGAAGCGTGACTCGTGGAAGGTAACAAATTTGTTCGAAATGTCGAGGTTCTATTACACGTTCTAAAGAAGTGCCTCTGTCAGGAAATTTGAGGAGAATATTTTCGAATGCCTAGGACAGGTGAACTTAAACCCTATGGGCGACGATGAATCTTGTATGCTGCATCACTGGCCAGCCATGTTCAGCTGGGGCAGGGTAAGGACATGAAGAAAGCTGTACATTGTTGATGCTTATACCTTCCTGGTTGAAAGGCTGGGCTAAGGCCACCCTCCCAGATGCAATCTTCCGAATGCAAGATCGATTTCTCACATTTCCCTAAATAAATGGATTGTTTTGGATTCTCTTGGTTTCATGACTGGTCGCTTGTTACAAAAGCCGCCAGCATTACTGTAAAACAATGGGAGATGATCAATTACGTCTATGTAGAAATGTGAGATATGAAGGTTGCATAAATAAAATGCAGCCATCATAGCTTCTCGGCGCCTACATAAAATATTCCGATTCAGCTTTCCGATTCAGCTTTCCCACACATTTGTCATCATTGGTCTCTGGGTGCCGCAGGTCAGGCCACAGACATCCAGCTGAGCTGTAGCCAGCATCGGCTACGCCAGTTGGAAATAACTTCAACAGCAGATTCGTACTATTCATAACTCAGCTCCGCGGCGACGTCGTAAATCCACTATATTGCGATAAGAGGCGTAATTCCTTGCTGTCTGTTGACAAACTACAGTTAAGCCCCAGTTGCTTCTACTGCCTTTCAGCATCTCAGTTTGAGGCAATGGAAAAGGTACTAAACCCCATTTCCTCTGCATCGAGGGCAGTCCTTCGCCTGCTTGGCGCTACAGCAGGCTACGCTTATTACACCTATGTCACATTTAAATCTTCAGGGCAGCTCCCATGCATGACGTGCTTCGAGCTTGTGGACGAGCCTTACAAGATTTATCAAATATATCTTGGAAAAATCGAGCGCTTGAATAATGGCGCCAATGATTGTCTCCTTGCCATGGGAACTCTAAGTGACATCGAGTCACGGCCATTTTGCCCATTATGCAGAAGCGTGCGGCAGGTCCTTATATCTGACCGCCGCGTTCGACAAAGCCGTGGAGGCGTTGCCTTCTTGATCCTCCGCCTCGGGCCTCCAGAATTCATGATCTATTACAAAACGCAGCAAGACGCGCCTATTCTTACAGGATTTATTTCACTGCTCACAGTTTTCGATCCGGTCCGCGCACAGAAGTCACCAACAAGACTCATGATGCTCGATTGGCCATTTTACCCCGAGGCTCCTCAGATTCCTGGTTTAAACTATGGTCTTGTGAAGGAATGGATTGACCGATGTTTAACTAAACATGGCGACATGTGCCGCGCTCCTTGGTGGCAGGTCCGTGAGAGACTCGAGCTCAACTTTATCGACGTCGTGGACAAGCGACTCGTGACAGGTTCCTCTGATTCTCACTACTTCGCTCTAAGTTATGTCTGGGGATCCCACGAGACATTCAAGACCGAGCAAGCCAATCTTGAAAGCCTGCGACAGCCTGGCGGAATTGAGATGGGCCTGCTTCCAAAGACGATAAGAAATGCCATGGAGTTCACGGCAAGACTGGGCACGCGATACATATGGGTCGACAGGCTATGCATCATCCAGGACAGCCCCCACAAAAAGGATTTGATCAACAGGATGAACATTGTTTATGCCCAAGCCCAATTGACCATCATTGCTTTGTCCGGTGAGCATGCGGATGAAGGCCTCCCGGGCGTCACTGACAGCCCTCGTCCACCGGTTGGCCCGCTCGAATACTTTTCGACACATTACAACGACCATGTTAGCTTCACTACACGATACCTTGGGCTGGGCGCCAAGCTTGGCGACTCCGTTTACACAACGCGCGGCTGGACATATCAGGAGCGTATCTTATCACGTCGACGATTATACTTTGCCGAAGGCCAGGCGTATTTTCACTGTAGCTGCGCCATCTACGAAGAGCAATATGGTCTCGAAGATCGATCTCAAGTTCTGTACCCAGGAGCTATAGACGACGGTAGTGGCAGCAAGTTAATCAACGGCTGGGTTGACGAAAGTGGTTTCCTACGATATCCTGATGGACGAGTTCTGCGTGCCTTATCTGAGATGCACAACCCGCTTGTTAGCATTCAGGGACAGTTCCCGACGATCAACAATGTTCCCGTGACGGACGAGCCTCGAACATGGGTAATCGGTATCAACAAATACACGCAGCTCGTGGAACAATTCACATCTACAAGCCTAACAAACCCAGGCGACATCCTAGACGCATTCGCTGGTTTGGCATCCGTGCTATCGAATCGCTACGGCGGAACCATGGTCTCCAACCTCCCGGAAAACCAGCTTGACATCGCCCTACTTTGGATCCCGGCGTCCAACGACCTCACGCTTCGCACTCTTGACAAAGATGGTCAAAGGATTTCCCAAGCCTTCCCACGTGGTCATGGGCTGGTTGGCAAGGCGGCTCAGTGCGCTATTGTTATCGTGAGTTTGGCTTCCACTCCAACATTCTGCTGAGTGGAATATCTTCCTTTGGCTCGAGGATGTGGACGGCGTCCTTCGTCGCTTGGAAAGAGCAGACATAATCCTAGACGCGCCACAAGGTGTGTCAGTTTTAATTGATTTAAACTGCACGTTTTCGCATCGCGGCATAACCCAGTTTGAATTCATTCACGCCAACTTAGGCCAGCCAGTCCTCCATTTCCATGCACAGGTCATGGATGCAACGATGTTTGAGCTCAAGACAGACAAGTCCAGACTATGGCCACCGAAGCATCCTCGTGCTATTCCAAAGGTAAATCAGGGTTTCCTGGGAAGTTTTGGACAAGACAGCGATTACACTTTCCAAAGGTTTGGCTATCAGACTCAGCAAGGGAGTTGCGGTACATTGATAAACCCTGCACAAACTCTTTCCTGGGACAAGTTTGATGAATCGTACAAGTTGGTTCTTTTATCAAGGTGGAGCCGAGTTGGGGATTCTACCTCTTCAAATATTCTCGACGGATTCGACCAAGACGATGCAGTAGCGAACATCATGCTGGTGAAAATGGTTCCGGGCGAGTTTGCCGTACGGCTAGCAATCGGGTTCATGGAATGGTCGGCGTGGGGAACGACAACTGGGAATGGAAGTATGTGAGGCTTTTATAGTATGGATTAACCAATGCCTATGTCTTACCCGGTACGAACCTCAAGCAGAAGGGGACATCCGGGGCCTCGAGCACAATATCGTCTTTTCCAACATCAACTATGACACTGGCCTCGCCTTCGTTCACAATAACTTAAACCCTCAATTACTATCGTTAATAACGTTTAAATCGTCGGAGTTGTTGGCTGTGACATAGCTAGAGTGCACCTTATTTGTCAGACTTTTGATTCTATTTGCAATGTCAAAGTGTTTCCAATGCAATGCGCCGAGGTCACCTGGAACGTGCATTTCGGTGAAGAAATGCCGCTTTTATTTAGCAAAACATGCTCTCCATTCCCACTGGCCCAGATTTGAGATGTAAGAGATGCTTTATAAGCACGAGCTTTTCCGCTCTGTCACTTTATTCAAGTAATGTTACATGCAAGGAAACAAGCAATTGTGGCGATATTTTGTGCCAGTCCTTCACAACGTCAGGGCGGTCCTGGATGAGCAGCTCAGTGCTGACTGCAGAACTTGGCTCTTCGGTGTCTACAGAGAGTGTTTAATTGCTACACAAATCGTAGAGAACTGTGACAAATATATCAAGAATATAAAGGAGATGCTCTTTAAATGCCTACCACTAGAACTCGTTATGGTTCTTATTTTCTGAAGATGTCAATATTATTAAGAGAAGATCAGCTCGTTACGCAACCCCGGTAAGTTGTTCTACTTAATTAGTTTGATCAATTACAGCTTTTCGGGTTAGCCGCAAGAAGTTAGAGAATATTGAATAGTGATCTGACACGGAATGTGGAGGAAGCCGTGCTAGTCCCTCACGAACCGAGGTTGCATCCCGAACAGTCTGTGTTGGGTTTGAGAGGGAATTTCATGCCGACTACGGAGTACCAATTGGGAATTACCTATTTGAGCGAGGAGGTGAAAGTGGCAAAGGGTAGGATTAGTAAACACTGAGATAACTGTTTTGCCATGACGGAGATCTCCACTGTTAGATAAAAAGGAAAGAATCAACAAACGAATCTTCAAAGGCCACAACCTGGACGGATTATGTGTAGCTACAGCGTTTGCAAACCCCACTGTTGCAGATGTGCTTCAGATACCATCCCTTACCCCAGCTCTAGGGTAGATGGCGGCCCACCTCGGCAAGATGGCGTTACCCCAGGTCTAGGGTAAGCCAATGAGCCGCCTCGGCGTGGTCGGTTCATGCCTCGGCTCAATCCCCACATCGGCACTTAGCGCGGGTTCCCGAAGCTCCCTAAGCCCATTCACCCGTCCCTCCATCCATATCTCACCCATCAGCACCCTCCTCCCGACATCAACCTTTCCCTCCTTCTTGACCACGCAGCTTCTCTTCTATTCCTTCCCTCAACCACGCTCTATCCTCGTTACAATGGCCGCCGAACGCATTGGCTCGCTCTTCCGCCACCTGGCCCCGGGTCGTCGCTCAATTCCATGTACGTTACCTCGTCCTTGACCTTCACATGTGAGGTGGCGCTGACCGTTTGCTCTGCAGCCAGTCCAAGAACGCCGACGATGTCGTAATCACCCTCGCCATCCGAACGCCCCTGACCAAGGCCAAGAAGGGCGGCTTCAAGGATACCAGCCTCGAGTACATGGTCTACGCCCTGCTGAAGGAAGTCCGAGAGCGCAGCAACCTGGACCCTGCCCTCGTTGAGGATATCTGCCTCGGAAATGTTGGTCCTTCCCTGCTTCTTGGAGGCGCTTCTGCTGACATTGCACGTTCACCAGGTCTCCGATGCCAAGGCTGCCTACAAGGCCCGCGCCGCCTCCCTCGCCGCCGGCTTCCCCAACACGGCCGGTGCCTCGTCCGTCAACCGCTTCTGCTCCTCCGGTCTCAAGGCCACGGCCGACATTGCACACGCCATCTCCACCGGCTCCATCGCCGTGGGCATTGCCATGGGCGCTGAGTCCATGTCTATCGGCGGCGACCGCCTCGACGAGCCCTTCGACGAGGACGTTGTTGCCCAGAGCCAGGAGGCCGCCGACTGCATGCAGCCCATGGGCTGGACCAGCGAGAACGTCAGCCGTGACTTTGGCATCACCCGCGAGAGCATGGATGCCTTTGCGGCCGAGAGTTTCCAGAGGGCCGAGCGCGCACAGAAGGAAGGCTGGTCTGCTGACGAGATCGTGCCCATCAAGACCAAGGTCAAGGGCCCTGACGGCGAGGTGAAGGAGGTCATCCTGACCAAGGACGAGGGCATCCGACCTGGCACCACTGCCGAGAGCCTGTCCAAGATCCGCGCCGCCTTCCTCAATGGGGACCTACCACGACCGGCGGTAACGCCAGTCAGGTCACGGACGGAGGTAAGCCTGGCATGACCTGAGGAATCCACAGAATTTCGCTGACAATAATTTTTTCTTAGCTGCTGCTCTGCTGCTGATGAAGCGTTCTACTGCTATCAAGCTCGGCCAGCCCATCATGGCCAAGTACGTCGGCTCGACCGTGGCCGGCCTGGCACCCCGCATCATGGGTATCGGCCCTAGCGTGGCCATCCCCAAGCTGCTGTCTCTGTACAATGTGTCGCTGGCGGATATGGACGTGGTTGAGGTCAACGAGGCGTTCGCGTCGATGGCGGTCTACTGCCGCGACAAGCTGGGCCTGGACTGGAGCAAGATGAACCCCGCGGTGGAGCCATCGCGCTGGGTCACCCTCTGGGCGCGACCGGTGCTCGCCAGGTAGTGACTGGCCTGAGCGAGCTGCGGAGGACGAAGAAGAAGATGCTGCTGATCAGCATGTGCATCGGCACGGGCCAGGGCATGGCTGGACTGTTTGTCAACGAGCAGGTGTAGAGGTGATGGGTTGGGTGCTTGTGTAAAGAATCATGGCAGGGACATGGGGACTCTGAGGCACAAGGAGCATTTTGTTTATATTTGCATGTCATGTGTACAGCCTAAATGAAAGTTGATACAGTTATATATCACTATATATATGTATATCTTGGTGTATGTGTGTGGATGTGTGTATTTGGTGTGCAGTGGTTGGCTCCATACTATCTAGGTACCTGGTAGGTAGGTAGGTACCTATAGTAGGTAGTTGGCCTATCCATTAGTACTCTGGGAGATGGCATAACTCCAGTAGCAGTACAGGTACAGACAGACAAGCAGGATGAAGTAACGATGGCGGAGACATGTGATTAATGGAGACAGGCCTTCAGGACACGGTCTGATTTGCTGCTAAGCCTTGGACCCTGGATACAGCACATGGCACTAGCAGATGGGATGCAAGTCAACTATGCCAACGGTTCATGCCTGTTCCTGCAGTACTGTAAAAATGGTTACCTACTTACCTATCTATCCAGAATTCAATTCTGTTCCATACACGGCCGGCCTCCTTGGACTGTTTTATTTATTTGTTGACTCAGTCTCGGCCCAACGCCTTGTTTATGCCGAACATGTCCCGAACCCGAGGCTGGCCGGCGGCCTGTACCCGGTACGTACCGCGGACCGCTGTAACGTGCGCTGCAAGCTGCACTATGATGTCGTTGCACGGGGTCATTTGGAGGTGGGGCCAAGCAAGACATGACCAGGCCTTTTCCTCCCATCCAAACCAACCCCTGCTAGACCTGGACCTGGGAATCGCTTCACTTTTCCTCTGTTTCCTCCATGCTGCTAATTCTCCCAGCCTACCTGAATCGGTCCTAGGCCCAGGTTCTTTGTGCATAACCGACTTAGCCCCTGGTTGCGAGACCCGTTTCTCTCTCTCTGTGCCTGGCACTCTTCCACGCCCTCGGGAAGACAGACATCGTCAACTCAACCTCGCCCGACAAACGGATCCCTCGACACTCATGCATTGCGGACGAGGAGCCCACACTCCTGCGCCGCCCTCGTTGTCTTCATCATGACCAGCAAACCCACCCACAGCCGCGCCAGCTCCTACTCCAACGACCACCGTCCCAACCAGCCGAGCGCCCTTCGCCAGACCTACACCGCTGCCAACCCTCCTCCCCACGGTGATGGCCCCGGCCGCGCTCCTCAAGATGCCGCCGACGAGTCTACGCCTTTGATACACACAGAAGTCTGTACCCACGGCGTCTGCACCCACGGCACCTTCAGCCCTCGGCCCTCGAGCCCGACTGGCTTTGGCGACCCTAGCATCTTCAGCGAGGCCAGTAGTGACACCGCCGGCCCCTCGGGCTCTGCCTTGGGCGATAGACACGACGATGACTGGAAGGAGTGGTTGAAGAGGAGGATGAGAACCAAGAAGATGGGCAAGAGCAGGCACTTGGCCGCCCAGGCTGGCTTCACGGATACCCCATTGATGTGAGTTGTGCCCAGCTCAGCGTCTCGGTTGCACCGCTAACAAGCCTGTGATAGGTACTTGTCATATTACGTCCCATGTCTCATTTGGATGAACGAGTACAAACTCGCCTACCTGCAAGGCGACATCGTCTCCGCCCTCACAATGGCCTCCTTTTACCTCCCCATGGCCCTCTCTCTCGCCGCCAACCTCGCCCACGTTCCGCCCATCCATGGCTTGTATTCCTTTGTCTTCAACCCTCTGGTATATGCTCTGTTGGGTTCGTGCCCACAGATGGTCGTTGGCCCAGAGGCGGCTGGCTCTTTGCTCATCGGCAGCATCATCAAGGCCAGCGTCGATGAGGGCCACGGCGACGAGGACAATGACTTGATGCATGCACAGCTCTGTGGTGTGGCTGCGGGCATTGCCGGTGCTACCGTGCTGATTGCTGGTCTTGCGCGACTGGGATTCTTGGATAGCGTGCTGAGCAGACCCTTCCTGCGAGGCTTCATCAGCGCCATTGGCTTCGTCATCGCTGTTGACCAGCTGATTCCCGAGTTGGGTCTTATGGACCAGGCCGTCGAGACGGGAGTGAGCCATGGCAGCAGTATTGAGAAAGTCATCTTCATCGTTCGGAACATAAAAGATATGCATATGTTGACGTTTGGAATTGCCGCCGTCAGCTTTACCATCATCATGCTCTTCCGGTAAGTGGCGAGACACTGACTGGTTCCAAGCTTTCAGCTAACTCCTTCCCAGTGAATTAAAGAAGCGTCTGCAACCTAGATACCCCTCCCTCGTCTTCATCCCCGATCGTTTCCTCGTTGTGGTGGCATCGGCAATCCTCTGCTGGAAGCTTCAATGGAACGAGCAGGGCGTCGAGGTCCTTGGCACTGTCAAGTCGGCTACCGGTGGGCTGTTTGCCTTCCGCTGGCCCTTCCAGTTGGAGAACATGCCGCAGATTCGAGCAGCCATGTCTACCTCGTTCCTCATCGCCTTGCTTGGTTTCTTCGAGTCTTCCGTCGCCGCCAAGAGCTTGGGTGGCAGCGACAACGTGCACGACATCCAACTCAGTGCAAACAGAGAGATGATTGCGCTAGGCACGGCCAACTTTGTGGGAGCCTGCTTCATGAGCTTGCCTGCCTTTGGTGGCTACGGGAGGAGCAAGGTGAACAAGTCGGCTGGCGGAAAGACGCCCATGAGCTCCGTGTTTTTGAGCATGATTGCCATGCTCTCCATTTTATTCCTACTCCCATATTTCTACTACTTACCTGTAAGTTGGCATCATGGCCTGCCCCTGCACTACACTTGCTGACCCAGTGTAGAAACCTGTTTTGTCGGCCATGATATCCGTCGTGGCCTGGTCATTAATAGAAGAGGCACCTCATGACATTTCTTTCTTCCTGCAAATTAGAGGCTGGACAGAGCTCACCCTCATGGCCATCATCTTTATTGCCACAATCTTCTACTCCCTCACCCTGGGTATGGCCCTTGGTGTAGGCATTTCGCTGCTGCAGGTCATCAAGCACAGCACCCGACCTCGAATCCAAATCATGGGTCGTATCCCTGGCACCAATCGTTTTGAAAATGCCGAAGCGGCAAACTCGCACCTGGAGCACATTGAAGGCTGCCTCATTGTCAAGATTCCAGAGCCCCTGACCTTTGCCAACACTGGTGAGCTCAAGACGCGACTGCGACGACTGGAGCTGTACGGAACATCAGAAGCCCACCCGGCGCTGCCGCGGCTGCGCAGTCAAGATTCGAACCGTAACGTCATCTTTGACATTCACGGTGTAACGTCGCTGGACGGATCTGGAACACAGGTTCTCGTTGAGATTGTGCAGAACTATCAGCGACGTGGAGTACGAGTCTTCTTCTCGCGTGGACCAAGTCACAAGGGCCACCCAGTTTGGAAGCTGTTGGAGAGAAGCGGAATTGTAGAGATGTGCGGTGGCGAAGGGCACTTCGTCAACGATGTGGAGGAAGCCTTACGTATGAGCGAGTATGAGGAGAGTATAGATGAGCGACAACTACAGCAGCAAGCGCAAAATTAGACGGGAGCACGACCAGGAGACGGAAGATACTTTTTCTGTGTATTGGATGCGTGCAGTGAGCGAGACTCAGTTAAACTTGAATTTGCATATGGTATGGAAAAGCGAAGAATGAGAACGACACAAAAGAGATGGCATATTTGAAGACGTGACAGATACACTTATACCACCAGGAGAATTACAAAGCATGCGCCGATTATTTACATTAGAAACTTTGAGCTTGACTTGGATCAGGAATGCCACTCCTCTTGATGATTCCCAGGAATATTGTATTGTTACTAACAAGGCATCTTACGAACTCTGATGATCTTTCAAGGCTTCAGATACACATTCATCAAGTGCATGCACCGCTTCTTTCACGACAGCCATACTCGGCCCCTCATCTTCAATCCAGCACTGCTGCTCGAATAGGTGTCCTTCGCCTGGTGCGATAAAGAGTCGTACTTTGTCCTTGCCCAGAGAGTCGCGCATCTCGACGCTTATATCATGCGGCACGGGAGCGTCATTGTCCCCATGGAAGATGACTGTCTGTGGCCATTTCTCGCGGCGTGATTGAGCAGAGGGATCTTGTGCCCATGAATAACCCAGATCAACAGCCCCGAGGAGATCGATCCATTTGTTCTTATGTGTATAGTATTCGTACAAGTCGCCTTTGCTGTAATGTCCTGGGGTTTGTTCTACGATTGGCGTAGGTGGGAGTTTGTAGTCTGGGTTCCGAGAACCGTCTGGCAGCAACTTATCCATGGTGAACGCTTGGTGTGGTGCAGTGGTGCCAAGTACAGGAGGCCCGGAAGTAAACTCCTCTATTTCTGAATATTCGATTGGTACTGGCGAGAGGAGGTTGGATGAGTTGAAGAAGCTGTGCCTGAATGTGTTGATGCCACAAAGCGAAAACAGCGCCAGGGAGGCGGACTGCAATGATGTGCTACTAGGACAGTAGGGAAGAAACCTGTCACAAGTAATGTGAGATGGAGAATAGAGCATGCTGCGAAAGAGAAGACTGACCGGCACTAGCACCGGCAACAATCACCCGGCGTCTTGTTCCTTCTGGGGATTTCCACTTTTGTGCGAACTCATACGCTGCAGATGCATCTTGGAGAAGGCCACTTCCTCCAGGCTGTGGCATGAGACGGTAGCTAGCGCTGATCAAGGGCCATTTTCGTTGAAGACAAACCTGCGATTTTAGTTACGGTGTTGTGCTTGCTTAGGGATCCATGTGCGTGGGAAGGGGCTTACCTGAACCAACCAAGGGGCAAACGATCACGACCTGACCCTACAAGACCTCCAGCATGAAAGAACAAGAAGACTGGCTTATCATCTGAAGTGCTGTCTTGTCGGTCGTAGACGTCGCATTCAAGCGGCATGCCGTGGTTGGCGAATACGTGTGTTGTCTTTTGCGACATTTTTGACAATGAGTGGAATAGGCGAAAATGTGCTCTTGATTTAGGATAGAGAATACTGAACGAGGTTTTGCACAGCATTATAGCAGATACGGCTGCCTAGAGTTGTGATGTTCTCACGACTGTTTAGGGAATGTTGCGTCAATAGGGCGCGGTAACAACATGTTAAGGGCGTTGCCTAGTGTACGAGATACGACCCACCCGGCATAGGAAGACAACATTTAGTGGAGTTAAGGAGCCTCTGACTCAACACTACTGGTGGTCTCAACTATAAAGCTCAACCTAGTGGTCCTATATTCCTCGGCACAACGATTATGATGGAGACGTAGGGGAAGTTCAATTAATCCTCTACTTTTAAAGACAAATGCAAGTGCCGACAAGCCGTGTTCTGTGCACTACTTGTCACCTCGGATAATCGAGAGTATAGGATGCTGGAATTACTTCGACCGCCGAGTCTAAGTATGTGGATACACGTATATTCATGATGAATATGAAAATATGAACTGCACTGAATAACTAGTTTTGAAACCCCAAACCCAAAACCCGTGTCCAGCTACTCATGCCTGATGCCTTCGGCGGACGCGAAATCGAGGCTTCAATCCAGCTACCTGCGCGGCCACTCGCCACAAGTTCTGTGGTGGAGGAGGCAGTGGCTGAATATCGTAGTGAAAGATTAGATATGCCAGCAGAATCTTGAGTTCTGTCGAAGCAAAAAGCGACCCGGACATGCATACCGACCGTGGCCGAAAGGCGTATACTCTGGACTGGTTGTGACCCATGTATGCCTTGTCTTTCCCAATAATTTTCTGCCTTGCCATCAACCTCTCCGCCAGCTTCTTTGCTCTGTGCGGCTGCCATCTCACTGAATCGGAATGGGTGATACTCCTCTGCTTCAGAGTACAGATTGTCGTCGTGGTGCATAGCGTAACCAGGAACGCCTACAATGGTGCCATATGGCAGCTTGAACCCACTGGGGTGGTAACACCATCAGGATGAACGACCTTACGAACAACAGTGATAAAGTTGCCATTGTTGAGGCGCTGCGATTCCCGCATAGCAGAGTCCAGCTTGGTCATCGAGGCAAGGGAGTTCTTGTTCCAATCCCCGCCATGGTGCTCTAGAGATTCGCTGATCTCCTGCCTGAGCTGTTCTATGTGCTCGGGATCCTTGGCCAGATCGTTGAGAGCAAACGTAACAGCAAGGGAGCTGGTGTGAATGCTTGAGAAGTTGACAACCATTAGACGACGAGCGAGTGAGTATGGATGGGACTGTTGTGGGTCTTTGAGCATTTTGGCTTGGTGGATGGACCATTGCAGAAAGTCGTTGGGCTCCTCGACATCAGCGCTATGATCCTTGGTGCGTAACTCATAAAGAGACAGCCTGCGTGCCAACTCTTTCTTCATAATCCCATAGAATTGTGATAGCTGGTACCGATTTGGGAGTGTCAGAATCGGAGCCATGATAGGTCGCAGTGGGCTCCATGTCAGCCGAAGCATTAAAGCCGCCAGCGGAACGGCTTGTGTGAATGCAAGGCTTAGATCCTGGAGCCGCTTGTTCCGGCACAGTGGTGCTCCAAAGAACACGCGGCCGACGACCTGCGCAATCATGTGCTGCACTGTTGGCATCACATCAACCTCCTTCCATTCGTTACCATTCAAGCCCCAGAGTTGGTCAACACATTCCTGAGACTCTTCGTACATGACAGGAATCAAGCCTCCAGTCTCACGCGTAAGCCTTGTTGAGATGAGGTGGACATGCAGGCTGTCGGTCGCTAGTTTAGAACCCGGTATTGTGTGATCTGTTTCTAGGAAATCTGCGAAGAGCTCGTGAGCGCTCACGATGGAATCGGGCTGGTCTGCAAGCCATTGTATCTCTTTGGTAGGCAGAAATACGAGATCTCCTAATCCAATGACAGGTAAAGCTACGGTTCTATCCCTTGAGACTTGTAAATGTCCTCCAGACTCTTCTTTAGTGTGAGTGTGTTGCGCCATCGTGCGCGTGTTTTGGGAAGAACCACCTTCCTGGCTCAATTCCATGGATTGCAATGCCCTTAGGTAGAGTTGGAGACCGGGAAGGGCTTGATCGTAAGGATTGAGACAGGAACAGGAGAACGATACCTGCGATAGGCACCCAAACCGAGGAACGGTTCTCACGGAGAGCTTCTAGCCATTGCTGCATAGCCATGATTGAAAAGAGGCAAGACCGGATGGGGTGTAGGACGAGAGACAACCCACGTTGTCACCATGATTAGGGTTCTCACGTATCCTGACAATGTTTTATCGGCAGGAATCTGAGTGCATAAGGCAATACTCCGTAGGATAATCCGGGACTCTGACATGTATGGGCTTGTCATCTGCCCACCCGCAACTCCATTGCTGCAGTCGGCATCGAGTACTTCCCGGCTGCCTCCGCACTCCGCCCCTGCATCAATAGCTCTTGGTAATTGTGGGATATCGAAGACCCTGTGTTTTGAAGTATACCGATTCTAACCAGTCTCACGTTAGCATTTTGCATCATGTAAGGATCCAATCGGTGCTAGTCGGTGCAGGCTTATGATTAGTCGCCGAGCAAGGCGGGGATCGTCTAATCGATCCCAATCGAGCACGAGAAGATGCCCGGTGAAGCTACGTTCTTAGCTGTGTTAGAATCGTGTCCGTATTGGAGATTGAGCGGCCACAGGGATTGATCGTCCTGAAGTTTCGGTATGCCAATCATTGCTACGTCGTATCCTGCATGTCTCCACCTTGACGCTATAAGACGATACACCCTCCTTGATACACACATTTCAAGACCATTTGCTTAAAGAGTTCGAATAGATTTCTGTGAAGCAGATCCAAATCATCGATAGAAGAATCTAACCGATTTGGGCGAATCTGTGTAATTCAACATGGCGCAGATTGATGGTGCGCGGAAAAAGCTCCTTGGCTCATGGTCGCTTATATCGAGCCGGACAGAACTTCGCGACAAACCAGATGACGAACCTACGATCCTATACACTATTGGAAAAGATGCAGAGGGAATTATCATGTTCTCTCCAGATGGTTATGTTGCCACACAGCTCATGCGACCTGGAGCAACCAAATGGAAAAGCAATAGCTTGCTAGGTGGCACGACCGAGGAAATGGCGGATGCTACTCAGCACTCTTTGGCATATGCAGGAAAATATGATATCGAGATTGGAGAGAATAATGAGATACTAGTCTACATTAGTATGGACATCTCTTCGTTTCCAAATTGGCTTGGCGATAGGCAGGCAAGAGTAGTGACATTTGATGACGATGTTCTGACGCTTACACCCTCATCATTCACATTACAGGTGGGTTTCACAAAGCTAGTGTTCTCAAGTGCTGAACTAATCTTGTGTCTTTGCGAATTTAGGGAAAGATAGCACAGCCGATATTCGAATGGAGAAAGATGGAGAGCAGGACATAGACATGGAGCTAGCCATCAATGAGCAAGGCCTGATAAGCCGTCATTCAAGAAATAACTTCAAAATCGTGTACAAAAAGTGTTGTAAACTCAGTCAGCTGCAAATGGTTGTGTTTTATTGACCTCTACTGTAATTAAACTGTTCTTCGACTTGTAGACAAAAACATTGTCCGATGTTACAGTTATATAGTCAATTCAATCAATAGTTTACAGTTTTTCGCGATGTTTATGCGGATATTGGACAATACGGTGCCTTCTTATATACACCAAGACTATTTTATAAATGCCAACTTGATATCTCCCTAGGAAACAATGTAATCTCTGTCACCATCCGTGGACGGTTTTGCATGTATCGCTCCACAAGCTCAGGCTCGCTTGTTCGCCTCAGCCAGGGATCACTATCCTGCCGGACTGGAACTGTTCCCGCCTCATCCATACGGAGTTCCAACTTGCTGAAACGTTGGAATATGCGCACTAGCGTATAGGCCATTTCCACCATTACCAGTTGTTGGCCAAGGCAGAAACGAGGGCCACCATGGAAGGGCAAGAAACCCCATGGCTTGGGAACCAATCATCCCACCTGTGCGGATACCATTCTTCAGCTGGGGCAAAGTTCTCGGGAAGGGAGAATATGCCTCTGGGTTGATATCTGTCGGTACCAAGTTAGCTCAAGTATGACCAGGCGCCCAAAATAGTAAACATGTTTATACTGACGTAATAGGTGGTTAGAATAGACAATGCCCGTTCCCTTGAGCACAACAATAGGATCATTCCCATCTGGGCCTCCTCCTCGAGGCAGAGTCGTATCCTTAAGGCAAGCGCGAGTATTCAGAGGTACAGGAGGATAGAGACGGAGTGTTTCGTTGATAACATTGGACAGTATCTTCATGTCCTTCAACGTTTCGTATCCAGGCTCAGCCTCGAGTCCGATTGTACTGATTATTGCGTTGCGTATGTCTTTAACAATTTCTGGATGACGCGCTAGTTCGTAGAACATCCAAGTAAATGCCATTGCTGTGTTGTCTCGTCCAGCAAACAACGCTGTAAGGAGTTCATCGCGCAGAAAACGTCGATCGAGGGAAACCTCAGCAGACGCGCGGAGCATATTGAAACCAGCGTCCTTTTACGAGGTTTCTCCCCAGCATCTTCAGCCATGATCTGATTAACTGTCTCCGTGATGATAGGATCCATGAAGTTTTCGATGTAGTCGAGGTCAGCCTGGTATTTGCTTCTTGGCACGAGGAACTTGAATGGTTTCGACCGTTCCCTTTGTATCTTCAAATGCCTAAGACGTTCGAAGCTATCGGCAAATTTGTTTAGAGGCCGTTTGAGTGTGTCGAGACCAACACCTAATGTAAAATCGGCGGAAACATCTAAAGTGAACCTGAGAAAGAGGTCCTTTGCCTCTACCGTCCCTCCGTCCTTGTCTAGTAATGGTAGGAGGTTCTGAACGTGGCGTTCGAAGCACTCCAAGTCGCTGATCCGCTCCCGATAGAAAACTGGTCTAAGTCGTGTTCGCGCATCGTGCCACTCTTGGCCATCGGAGTTGAATATGCCTAGAGCGTGGGTGTTTGTTAGTTAAAATAGTTCACAATGAGACGAGACTTTTGAAATGAGCTGAACATACTGCGCCCAAGCATGTCAACCCAATCCTCTCTGAACTTTTTCCCTTTGCCAAAATCATCAAACTGCGTTGCTAGAATTGCTTTGATATTTTCTTGATCGGCTGTCATTATGATGCGCTGGCCAGCGACCGTAGTCTCGACAGTGTACGGGCTCTTATGGTTCTTGCATAAACGCATGAAGGTATCGTTCCAGAACTTGAGGGTCTCATCGTTGCTCACGGCATTTCGAAAATCGACGAGAAAAGACAGACCTTCGCAGCTGTTGAGTATCTGATCTAAAATGCTAATATTTCCAGGATCGCCACGAGATGTACGTACCGAATGGGAGTCGTCCCCATACTGGGTTGCCCGAGCTCCATATTGTTTGATCCTGGCTTCCTGACGAAGACGAAGAATGTAACGCCATATGCTCCATCCAAATATTACACCAGCCGCAACTAGATAAAGCACTACGGACGGCGAGCGAGTAATGATTTTGACAACATCGGAGATCATTATGGGAGTCGTGTTCGAGAGAAGCGTAAATTGTAATACTCAGTCATGACAGAAGCCCCCAAAGACCAAGCTGTGGCCATATAGCTAGGCAACAGGGACTCCCTAAGGGTCTCGAACCGAGGCGAGGCCTTGGGAAGCTCAGCAACGAATTAGAATGCGATTGCCCCTGTTCTTCCCGTATTATTCGTGGATCCAGTGCTTGCACTAAAACATCGTTTACCCTGCCGAGGCGGGGCCGCCTTTGTGCATGTCAGCCAGGATTAAGGAATGCCGAAGCTAGTCGGTGTTAGTCGGTGCCAGCCTTTTATTCGTGAACGAAGACACGAACGAGTCAGACAAGTTTATCCTATTGCCTTGGACTGGTTGCTTTGCAATCTTCCCTGATAACTCCTGCATGGCCAAGGGTGATGTTTAGGCATGTGCTGCTGGGATCTGAGGACATATGAGCGCGTTTATCCTTCATCTACAGGGAAGAAATTGTACTAATTATGTCATCAGGAAGTACAGAGTAAGAATCATCTTTCATATGTCCATTTACAGTCCAGGTTTAGAAGGTCATATGGTGATTTTTCTTCTTTTTACAGAGCTCTAAATCTAATGCGCACTGGTGGAATCCACAGCTCAGTACAGACAGCATTAGATATTCGGATAGGTTATTACGACCCCTAGACTTGGCCAGTCTGACAGACATGAATTTGTAATGTGTTGGAATTTCTCTTCCATGCCTAGGCTTACAGTTACACACAATGACGTTAAGAATGCTTACGGTCCTGTAAGCTTCGTGTCAATTATGACCGACACTTCCACCAATTTTAAACCAAGTTATAGTGAGAGCTATTATGAAAAGATTAATTGTTTTGTAAATCAATGGCCGCTTCGGTCAAACTGGCCAGGCAATTAGACTCCATGTCCGAACAAACGACAATGCCGGTAGTTGGAATAAACACCGCCAGATCTAGGCGATCCTTTCATGTCGGTTCACTTCGATCGGGACTTACCTATGACGTCAAATCTGCCCGTTTATTGTTTTGCCGAGCAACTATCTGTGACGTTGTACTGTAGCAAATGATATTTATGTTCCTTCGAGAATTGCGACTTGACCTACGAGAGCCCATTGGATGCCTTATCAAACCGGTAAATGTATTGGTACTTAAGCGACCTACTGTGCCGTGGAAAAGCATGTGCTTTCGAAGGGAAAAACACTGCGACGAAAGAAGCTGGAGTTTGAATCAGGGAAGTATTGGGAGATAGTCGCCATCAGATAGTCAAACAAGCACATGATTACGTCTATGTAGAACTGGGGGAAAAGCTGTACAACCCGACATCCTTTGATCATTGGTGTGGCCATTCCCACCGAGTCTAATATTGATGCGGCGGCCAGATAAGAGTATAGGAAATCATTGGCATGCTGCAACCACACAAACGTAAAAGGAAAGATCAATTTCGACTCATCCTTTGCAACAAGCATGGCAAGCATAGCAAGCTGAAGAGAACAAAGCCGTGAATATACCCGCGGCTGTTAATCAAACCGAGGTGGAGGGGCGCCAAGGCAACTAGTTTCTTGGTGAGGCACAATGCATGGATTCTCCGCACTACTTCGGCTTCTCTAGGAGCATTGCAAAGTGCAGCTTCTGGGCTGATAATGGTCAGACGGCCGGAATCCTTCGTGAGAGCGACTCCGCAAATATAGCCTGAAGAGTATAATGCCAAGGCGCGACTGATGCTTCATGCACTAGGATATGCAGGAATTTTGGGTCGGAATCTGACTCAGATACAGATAGGGCGGTGACGTGTGCGTTGAACCGCTTAAGTCCCAATTGGAGCAGGGTGGGATCAATGAACATGGAACATTCATACACCACACTAGAGAGTCAGGTTTGCCCAGGATTGGACGATGGGGCAAACATGGCTGCCCCAGGAGCTAGTGGAAACCAGTTGGAACACAAACCGGGCTCGGGACGGGACGATGGGGCTGCCTTCGCCGCAGTGGCAACGCACCTACGCGACATTGAGCATCTAACCTACCCACCCATTAGACCAAGATTGGCTTTAGGTTCCATTTATAAGATCCCACTAATACGTTCGGTAACTGACCGTAAGGGAGCTACCCCACAGAATGTGCAAGCTTACATTCTTGGATCTATACGCTGTGCCGTCTCGGCTACGCGGTCTCGGCCCCGCCACGTTTTGGGGACTGGATATATCTGTACTTTAAGACCTCAAAATATACTAAACAACGTATCGAAAGAAGCGAGTGCTGAGAGAGAACTTTGCTTGCGTCTGTATTATGTCAACACGCAGGTCAGCAGAATCACGAAGATGGACGCCGGAAGAAGACAGATTGCTCAGTGAACAAGTCTCCAAGTATACACGCAAGTGCTCAAGATTTGAAATGAGCCACCGAGAACTATTTTGACACCATTCACTGCAGGAACTGTCAATTGGGTCGCAATCGCTCAGCTTCACCAAGGCCGGAGCAACAAGGATTGCAGGAATAGGTGGATGAAGATTAAAAACAACTGGAACCGAGGAGCTTGGACGAACGAAGAGGACAAAAGACTCCTTGATGCCATAAATACTTATGGATACAGGTCCGTGTGCTACATTCCATGCCAATATGTTCCTTTACCTTGACGAACTCACCGATTGGTTAGTTGGACTTCCATATCTGTCGCTGTCGGCAATCGAAGCCCTGACCGTACGTCGCCCCTCCCTTCTATCCCACCCTTGAAGGAATCGTTAGCTTATCCCGCGTCCTAGAATGTGCCAAGCATTGGATGAGCTCGCTAGATCCTGGTCTAAGCCATGGTAGATGGACAGAGCAAGAGGTAAACCGATTCGTTATTGAAAGTTCATGTACAAAGCAATTAACCCGGGCATTTTTACAGGATATTGACCTGATGAGTGTCGTACATCTTCACGGACGATCCTGGAGGCGTATTGTTGAGCAATACTTTCCCCATCGATCTACACTCGATGTTGCCAACAGGTATGTTGTTCCCGCGGATGCTCCAAGTAGGTTCTACTGGGGTCGATGAAGCCAAGAACTGAGCAGGGTTTGAGTAAACAGATACAACCACAACATCAGGAAATTAGAGCAACCCAGCGCATTGAGTCTCGACGGCCCAGAAAGTCGTGATGTGGTTGGCCCGCTAAATAAAGCTGATTACACCTATACGCATAGAGATATTTGTCAATCGCCCGCAAGTACAAGCCTTATGGTCGATGTAGAACCAGAAAATTCGGGGCTTAGCTTGATGGCGCCTCAGATGTCTCTGGATTCCTTGAATACATTTGCAAGCCCGGAAATGATGCATTGGGATGAAGATTTCACTCCATCACAGTTCCAGCCCAAGCATCCCAACCTTAACACATTTGATCCTTCAAATTACTGGCAGAACGATCTCTGTAACAACATTACAGCTGAGATAGATAGCCTGTCATACACGCCAGGGGCCAGTTCGATCTCATCACCGTTTAACGCAGAAGCCGGTGAGGATGGAAGCCCTACGGGAAGCTCCGAGAGTGGCAACCCAAGGCGACCGCATCGAACACAGAGAACGTCGTTCACAATGGAAAATCTGGACCCTGATACTCGAAATGAGATATTAGACTTCTTATGTAGGCGGAAAGTGTCTATAAAGATAGAGACTTCATGAGGTCGAGGCCTTTTGGGTTATGAGAATATTAATTCGAAGGATTTCGTCTCCCAAAATCCTCTATTCATCGGTTTTATGTGACCTCAAAGCAATCATTTCTGTGCAAACTCCAGGGCCGAACGAGCAAGCCGCTATGTTTTCTCTCAAACCTTCCATTTTTCTTAGCCGGTCGAGAACAATGAGCACTGTTGGGCCAGATGAGTTTCCTTTATTTTCAAATACGTCAAATGATGCTCTCATTTGTCCGTTATGAAGTTTCAGATTTTCTTTCACATCATCTAAGACTGCGAGACCAGCAGGATGTACTGCCCAGTCAAGACTTATGGCTTCCAATTGTTGACCTTTTGCGGGCACTTGCCATGCATTTCTGGCGAGGAGTTTCTCCAGTAAAGGTGCGACAGCATTACTTGTAACAGTTGGGAGACTGGGACTCATGAATGAGCGGAAACCTAAGGTCAAATCAATTAACAACTCCCAGGAAGATACAGATTAGTGAAAGGAATCCCTTAAATCTATGACTTACCTAGAGGATCCAAGAGACAGTGTTCATCTGATTGTGTTCCAGGTAATACACCGCTTTCCCAGTCAAGTATGGAGTATGCTGCCTCCTCATCACCCTGCAGACCGCGAGTGTTACAAACCACGAAGGCGGCAGCAGCATCCGAAAATAAAGCCATGGACGCTCTGACTTCATTGGGGTTTTCTGAGAGTATCTTCAAGTCGCACCGAATGTTGGTACTGGTCACATCACAAGCAAACCCCAAAACTCGCGCTGGACGACCTCGTAGGGTAGCGTCATTCGCAATAGTAGCTGCTGCGCGAATGGTGGCCAACCCCTGCACATCCAATCCCGCTCAAAAGCATTCTCTGAGCCTCGGGGCGGATACCTATCCGCTCATTAACAAGCAGATCATAGCCCGGGCTTCCTGCGTTTGTGCCAGTAGCTGCTACTGTGTGAGTGATCTGGGACACCTCTCCTCCCCAATCGGCTATAGCTTTCCTACAGGCTCTAGCTGCAAGATCTACTGCTCTAGTCCGAAAAACATGGTCAAGCTCGGATATCGTCGGGGGTTCTGAGCGATTGAAAAGAGGCTCGGAACGGGGTACAATGTTCGGGCGTTCTTTGATCCCCGAGCTTCGGTTAACTTGTAGCAGTTTTTTCATACTGGATTTGATGTGTAAGCCAAGTCCTACTTTCTTTATAAAAGGTGTATGACCAGGCAATGAGACGGATGTGGTACCTACGCAGGAGTTTCCGTGTCATGAAATTTGGCCAAGTACTCCTCGATGTCCTCCGCTTTGTTGACGTAGGGCGGATAGTGGTGGCCTAAGCCCACCATGTAAACGCCAAGCTGGTTAGCAGTCCCTGTCTCATTTTGACCATGGTTAATAGTACCGCTAGCGGAGGATGGATGCATGTTGTGCAACACGCAGCTCAGACCGATGCCCCTAAAGACTGCAAAGGGTATCCCCAAAACGAACAATGGTCGGGCTCGAGTTGATAGGCCTGTGCGACTTTTCAGTTAATTGGCGAGAGAAATGAGATCCGCTATCGCAATAGCTTACTGCATCTAGATATGAACGTTGATAATTGCTTGTCTCAGGCTTATTTACACCGACTAAAGAACCGACTGCTGCTACTGGATGCTCTCTATCATGGATCAAGATGCTGACTTGGATATGTGCCAAGAAGTTTGATCCAATTGCAAAGTGCTAAAGTGGCTTACACACTCTATTAAATCGGTGCTAGATTTAGTCGGTTCCTCATCATAACCTTAAGCTGACCGGTACGAAACTGCAGCTATAGGACTATCCAAAGACGTGGCTCAAGTGACCATCGTGTCTCGTCATCAAAATTCCATGTTGTTTATCTTACAAGTTGACATTTTAAAGAATAATACTCATTAGTACCTGCTTTCGCTTGTGCTTGAAAACATCAAATTAGCAGCATCCTCAAGTGGCTTCTACTAAGGAGTATAGTGAGCTAGACTCACAATCGGCACAAACATTTATCATCATCCACAATGGGCGCCACTACTACCAGCGGCTATGCAAATGGTCATAGCGATAGCTATACCAATGGTCACGCCAATGGTGTTTCAGACACCAATGGCCACGCAAATGGTCTTCCAGACACCAATGGCCATGCAGATGAGGCTTCTAGAAGCCATGATAGCGATATACCCCAAGAAGACGTTCAAGAGCCCATAGCCATCATTGGTATGGGTATGCGACTTCCAGGAGGCGTCCACAACGCCGAGGCCTTCTGGGACCTCCTAGTCAATGGGAAAGATGGACGATGCCAAGTGCCCAAAGACCGTTACAATATTGACACATGGTTTGGGCCTGGACGGGTGACACATGTAGGGACAAAGTATGGCCACTTCTTAGAGGAACTCAACTTTGCCAATATCGACCCCAACTTCTGGTCATTCACAAAACAGGAGGCTGAGCTGTTAGATCCACAGCAAAGACTATTCCTTGAGGTCGTATATGAGGCCTTTGAGAACTCAGGAACCACACAATGGAGAGGGAAGGACGTGGGCGTCTATGTAGGCGCGTTAGGTGATGATTGGGGCGAGATGGAGATGCAGGATGGACAAGATCTTAACCCAACGCGGACGTACGTCTATGGTGATTACATCATTGCCAACAGAGCCTCTTATGAGTTTGACCTCAAGGGTCCTAGGTATGTATGACCTTTCAAATGACTTCCCTATGTTCAAGCTCTTACATTCTCTTTAGTATGGTAGTTCGCACGGCTTGCTCATCGTCTATGGTGGCCCTACACCTTGCATGTCAAGACATTCTCAGTGGTGATTGCTCTGACGGTGCAATTGTCGGAGGTATTAACCTCATTATAACACCACGAACAACCGTTGCCTTAACTGAGCAAGGAGTTCTGTCGGAAGATGGCCGCTGCAAGACATTTGATGCCGATGCAGACGGCTATGCCCGTGGAGAGGGTGTTTCAGCCATCTATATCAAGAAATTATCAGATGCAATTCGAGATGGTGACCCGATAAGAGCTGTTATTAGATCTACCTGTGCTGCTGCTGATGGCAAAACTGCTGGGTTTACATTGCCCAATCCGGAAAGTCATGAGAAATTAATGAGACGTGGACATCGACTAGCCGGCATCACCGATTATTCGAAGACGGCTATGGTGGAATGTCATGGAACAGGCACTGCTGTAAGTGAGACCATCAACTTAAGTTTTCTACTGCTAATCAAATACTCACCCGTCAGGTTGGTGACCCGCGAGAGGTAAGCGCCGTGGCCAACGTATGGGGAGAGCACGGAATCTACATCGGATCAGTACGTCAAAAACCCAAGTACCCCAAAGGAACCTCATTTCTTATACTGCCTTAGGTAAAACCGAATATTGGTCATGGTGAAGGTGCTTCTGGATTATCAAGTATCATGAAAATGGCTCTGGCGCTCGAAAACAAGACCATACCACCAAATATCAACTTCAAGAACCCAAGCCCCAAGAGTACGCGAGTCTATTGAAATATCTCTACCAGTACTAACATTTCTCCTGCAGTTCCCTGGGAGGCCGCAAAGCTCAAGGTTCCAATCAAAGCCACACCATGGCCTTCCGATAGGCTGGAACGAGTTGCCGTAAATAGTTTTGGAATTGGAGGCGCCAATGCCCACGTATGCTAAGAAGAATCCTTCAAATTAATCTGGAGTTGATTCCCTCTGACCACAGTTTATAGGTAATTATGGAGTCTGCTGCATCTTTTGGACACGAACGGAAGCCTCAAAGCATTCCAGATGACACTAACAAAAAGCTTAAGCGTCAGCTTCTAACATTCTCTGCAAAGCATCCCAAGTCGTTGGAAGCTGCAGTGCAGAAACACGAGGAGTACATAACAACTAACCCTGATTCCCTCCACGATATGGCGTACACACTCAATACAAAACGTACGGTGCACCAACATCGTGCGTTCTGTGTTACTGATGGGTTAGATTCCTTCGATATTTCCAAGATCGCCAAGCCAGCTCTTGGAACGAAGAACGATCTTGTTTTTGTCTTTACGGGACAAGGAGCTCAATGGGCTCGAATGGGCCGCGAACTCCTTGAGAGCGAGCCCGTTTTCAAAGCCGTGGTGGACTCTCTTGACACCGCGCTTTCACAATTGGCAGATGGCCCAACATGGAAAATGCGAGGTGATTATGAAGATTTGCCCCTCACATAAGTCATTCACTTGCTAATTACATCTACGAATAGACGAGATTCTTGCCTCCAAGCAGGCCAGCCGCTTATCGGAAGCTGAATTTTCTCAGCCCTGTTGCACAGCCATTCAAATCGCGCTGGTAGACCTACTTCGAAGCTGGGGTATCTCCCTGATGCCGTAGTTGGCCACTCCTCAGGTGAAATTGCCGCTGCATATGCTTGTGGCGGCATATCTGCTGAAGATGCAATCCGCATTGCATACTATCGAGGAAATTCTACTATTGCTCTGAAATCCAGCCACAAAGGTGGCATGGCGGCCATAGGTCTTGGACGAGAGAGCGTGGAGCAATACCTTCAACCAGGTGTTACTATCGGCTGCGAGAACTCGCCCGCCAGCGTCACCTTAACAGGCGATCTCGACGTTTTGGAGAAACTCATGGAAGACATCCGTACCGCAGATTCGTCTGTCTTGGTTAGAGCCCTTCGTGTCGAATGTGCATACCATTCTGGTAAGTGATACTCGAGAGATTCAGAGAAACAAGTCGAAGCAGACTGGGAGATTTGAAGTCAAGAAGATTCTCTAACATTCTGCTATCTAGAACATATGAAATTCGTTGCAGATGATTATGCCGCCCGTCTTGGAACCATTAACGCAAACCAGCCACAGGTTCCCTTCTACTCTTCGGTAACGAAAGGAGTGAATAGCGATTTGTCAACCTCTTACTGGACAGATAATCTAGTATCTCCCGTCCTATTCAAAGGTGCTGTGCAGACTGCTCTTCAATCTCACGAGAATCTCACGTTTTTGGAAATTGGACCCCATTCAGCCCTCGCAGGGCCCATAAGACAGACCATCCAGGGTGAAGGAAAATCAAACGCAGGCTACATCGCGACACTCGTACGAAATGAAGATGCTTATCACTCAATCCTCAGTACAGCAGGTAATCTGTGGCTGATCGGCGCTCCTGATCTTGATTTAAACGCCGTGAATGGTAAGCAGGAAGGTAGGCAGCTGTTGACCGATCTTCCAACTTACTCTTGGCACTACGATGGCGAGTATTGGCTAGAGAATCGACTATCCCGGGACTGGCGATTCCGCAAGTACGATCATCACGAGCTTCTAGGTGCCCGTGTACTTGAAATTGCCGATGCAGGACCCGCATGGCGCTGCAAATTGCGAGTCCAAGATGCGCCATGGCTCAGTGACCACGACATCCTTGGCGATATTATCTTCCCAGGTGCAGCTTATCTTGGTATGGCTGGTGAAGCTGTCAAGCAGCTTCGTCCCGGACATGATGACTACTCTTTGAGACGGGTTACGTTGGCCTCGGCACTTGTCCTACAGGGTGACCCTGTCGAGCTGGTAACTACCTTGGTGCCTGTTCGCCTTACCAACTCCATCGATTCGGATTGGTATAGTTTCAGCATCTCCTCTGTCAACCCGACCACCAACGTATGGACCAAGCACGTATCAGGCCAGGTCAGGGCCGGAAGCACATTTGTTCCCGAGGCTCCCAAAATTGAGCCTCTTCCTCGCAAGGTCCCTACTTCGATGATGTACAACGTGTGGCGTCGATTTGGTCTAAACTATGGTGGCCGGTTCCGTGGCTTGGACGACATTAGCGCGCACACGACTGAGCAGAAGGCTTCAGGAACCATCTATGAGAAGTGCCTACCCGAGGAGAGTGCACTATACTCAATTCACCCAGCGGGAATTGATGCAGCTTTCCACCTTTCAAATGTTTGCCTGTGCCACGGCCTTGGAAGGAACTTCAGCACACCATCTGTCCCCAAGTACATCGAGGAAATGTACGTTGCAAAGCCGGATGGACCTATACAAGTGGTTGGAGATGCGGCCAACAAAGGTCGCGGCGGTTCTACTAGCAATCTGGTGGGCGTTTCAAACGGTAGAGTGGTTTTAAGCTGGAAGGGCCTCGAGTTGTCACCTTTGAGTGATGGCTCCGATGTGGTCGACGAAGATCCCCATGCCGCGGCTGTTCTCGAATGGAAGACTGATATCGACTTTATCGATGCGAAACGCCTTCTGCGGTCACTGAGGAAAGACCCTGATGATGCGCAGCATCGGTTGGTGGATACCATGGGTCTGGCCTGCATCATTGAGTCAAGGCACCAGCTTGCTGGTCTCGACACATCTCAATGGCATCTTCTCAAATTCCGTGACTGGATGGACATTCCTTACCAGGAAGCAGTTGAAGGAAGATATCCTCATGTTCCCAACTGTGCCGAAATCGCAGCGATGAGCTCTGAAGAGAGGCAGAAGCTGATCAGGGAGCACCTTGCCGCTTCTGAAGGTACAGATGCTAACGCTGTAGCCATCTCACTTTTCCGCATCTTTGACAATAGCATCGGATTTTTCAAGGGCGAAGCGGATCCTCTCGAGGTTCTTATGGCTGACAACATTCTGATGCGCATGTACGACTTTACCAACAATGCAGACCACCTCCATTTCCTATCCTTACTCGGCCACAAGAAGCCCACCATGCGTGTGCTAGAAATTGGTGCTGGTACTGGCGGCACCACAGCTACAATTCTTCCTGCTCTGAGATCTGACCAAGGAGAGCGGATGTATGGCACCTATGTTTACAGCGATATCTCTGCTGGATTCTTCTTGGGAGCCAAGGAACGGTTCCGTGACTACCAGGCTATTGAGTATTCAGTGCTTGACATCACGGAAGATCCAGTCAGCCAAGGATTTGAAGAAGGGTCATTTGATCTTATCGTGTCTTCTAACTGTCTGCACGCGACTCCAAATCTTATCACGACTTTGACAAACGTGCGGAAACTCCTCAGTCCTGAGGGTAGGCTGTTCCTCATGGAACTTAGCCCCGAGTCTTCTAAGTCGGTCAATTATGTCATGGGACCATTGGTCGGTTGGTGGCTCAGTGAAGACGGCAGAGAAGATGAACCCTATGTCAGTGCTGACATATGGCATGAGAAACTTTTACAATCAGGCTTTTCCGGCGTTGAGGGATATGCGTTCGATGGCAACATGAGCAATAGCATAATTGCTAGGCCCGCTCCGATTCCAGAGCGTGTTAAAGAATTAACGGGACTGAGTGTGGTTTTCAACGAACCCAAAGCGCCAAAGGTAACAGAAGCCATTGAGTATCTACAAGGACTAGGCTTGAATGTGCAACTTTTCTCGCTTGGTCAGACGTTGCCTCCTGGACAACCTGCAGCTTTCCTAATGGATTTGGAAGCACCTTTCCTTGCCAACGTGACCGAAAAACAGTTTTACGACTTCAAACAAACTTTGTTCTCAGTCCAAGACGTGTCTTTCTGTTGGGTCACTGGCGCCTGTCAAGTCGACTCCAAGGACCCTAACTATGCTCTAGTTAATGGAATGGCTCGAAGCATTCGTCAGGAAACAGGAATTGATCTTGTAACATTTGAGCTGGAAAGCTTTGATGAGAGTGCTTGGAAAGCACTGCACGATCTTCTCAAGACGTTCCCTTCGCGAGTAACGGAGGAAGAGGTTGAGACTGACTTTGAATCAGAGTATGTGTTCCACAACGGCACAATCCAAATCGGAAGAATGCACTGGATCAAAGTCAATGATGAACTCAAAGACCAGAAACGAAAAGAATACGTGGAGAATCTGGTCATTGACAAGCCTGGTATCTTGCAAACACTACATTGGAAACAGGCAACGCCACCAACCCTCAAAGCAGAAGACTGGGTACAAGTAGACACTCGAGCTGTTGGTCTGAACTTTAAGGTACGAATATGAGACCCGGTTTGCTATTTGGGCGTATTGCAACTAACACAATAATAGGATGTTTTGATCGCCATGGGTATTGTTGAGGCCAGTAAGGATGGCTTGGCAACAGGAGACTTTGGTTTCGAGGGTGCAGGTGTCATCACAGAAATCGGACCAAATGTTGAGAACCTTGCCATTGGCGATCGCGTCGCATTCAGTTCTACTGGATGCTTTTCTACGTCACAAACCATGCCTGAGATCAACTGCACCAAGATCCCTGAATCCCTAACCTTCGAAGAGGCGGCAACAATTCCAGTTGTGTATGGTACCGCATTGTATGGTTTATTAGACCTCGCTAGACTGGAGAAAGATCAGGTAAGCTTCTCTAAATGGACTTGTTATTATTTCAAGAAAGGGCCTAATTTATTTGCAGTCCGTTTTAATCCACTCAGCATGTGGTGGAGTGGGACAAGCTGCCATTCAAATAGCCCAGATGATAGGGGCAGAGGTTTGTGGCCCCCTCCTAACTTCTCTAGAAATTTTACTTACTTGATTGTGTAGATTTTCTGTACTGTCGGTAGTGAGGAAAAGATTGAATACTTGACAAAGGTTTTCGGTATCTCTCGAGACCATATTTTCAACTCAAGAGACAGCTCTTTCCTCCCTGGAGTTCTCAGAGAAACCAACGGCCGAGGTGTTGATGTGGTTCTCAATTCTCTTTCAGGAGAATTGCTCCATGAGTCCTGGAAATGTGTTGCCAAATTTGGCACTATGGTTGAGATTGGAAAGAGAGACTTCATCGGTAAGGCAGAGTTGGCGATGGATCGCTTCGAGAACAACCGAACATTCGTTGGCCTTGATCACACGGAGCTATGGGCTCACAAGCCTAAGCTATCGAACAGGGTTTTGAAGAATATCATGGACCTTTGCGAACAAGGCAAACTGGGACCAATTGGACCCATCAAGACCTTCGAGGCCGCCAAAGTTGAGGAAGCTTTCCGGTACATGCAAAAGGTCAGCATATTGGAAAAATAATCGTCACCTTCCCCGAGAAAGAGAGCAGTGACGCTTTGGAAGCCGAACCCGCACGCCGCGAACTGGTCCTTCGGGAGACAGAACTTACGTGTTTGCTGGTGGACTTGGTGGACTCGGTCAATCAATCGCTACGTACTTGGTGGAGAAAGGAGCTCGACACTTGATATTCTTCTCCAGGTCAGCAACTAAATTTGCTGAAACGACTCCTGAATTCTTCGAGGAGTTACGAAGCTTAGGCTGCGAGGCTCAGGTGGTCAGCGGAAGCATCAATAACATGGAAGACGTTGAAAAAGTCATGGCATCGGCCACTAAGCCTATCGCAGGTGTTTTACAAGCCGCTATGGTCTTGCAAGATGCGAACTTCGTGGATATGAAGTTTGAAGCATGGCAGACAGCAGTTCTTCCCAAGGTCTTGGGCACGTGGAACTTCGAACAGGCGCTGAAGAAACAAGAGGAACCACTCGACTTCTTCTTCCTCTTCAGTTCTGTCTCAGGTACCGCGGGACAGATTGGACAGGCAAATTATGCTGCGGGCAATACTTTCATGGATGCCTTCGTTCAGTACCGGCAAGCTCAAGGCCTTGCCTGTTCGACTCTTGCCATCGGCATCATGGAAGATGTTGGTTTCCTTGCCAGAGAGAGACACCTCTTGGAGGCTTTGCGAGCTACTTCGCTGCATCTACTACATGAACAGGATCTGCTTGATTCGCTTGAGTTGATCTTAGGACCTCGTGCTGTCCCTTTCAATCCCAACGGGGTCAACCAACCACGAAAGAATTGGATGATTACACCAGGCTCACCAGCGGCTATGTGAACCACAGTCATGTAGTTGTTGGCCTACGCTCTAAACTACCACTTCTATCCCCGATGAACCGTACAGGCTGGAAGAAGAACCCACGTCTTCTTGTGTACCGTAACATTGAGAGCCGAGACGAAAGCGTTTCCGGCCCAACCACAGATGGTGGCCTCAAGGAGTTCTTGTCATCCTGTGGAGCGACGCCAGAAATACTAGGGGATGAGGCTACGGCCTTGTTCTTGGCACATGAGATTGGAACTACACTCTTCAACTTCATGATGCGAAGCGACGAGGAGCCTGACATTACAATACCACTTGCAAGTGCTGGTGTTGACTCTTTGGTTAGCATCGAGCTAAGGAACTGGTTCAGACAGAAGGTCGGCGTGCCTTTTACGGTGGTGGAAATTGTGGGTGCTTCAAGCATCGCAGAGTTAGGAAAGATGACTGCTGAGAAGTTGGCGGAGAAGTATAAACGATAGACAGGAAATATCTTGTTGCTAGAATTGCTGTCTGTTCAATAATTTCTTAGTTTAAGATTAGATTTGGATTATTTCTTATGTATCTCGCCTTGATTAACCACTTACCGAGACCTCCTTCGCTGTGCTGCATGAGACCTTTTAAACGTCCGTATTTCCCCATCGACCGCGAATAATCGTGTGCACGGGCTTACTACGAAATCAACATCGGTGCTTCCCGGTACGCTTGAACTGATCAACAGTACTTCATTGTTAACCTGTTAATTGAATTCAAGATGATTAAAGCACAAATGATGGCACGTAGAGAATGTTCCTGCCAACATTATTGTGCATCATCAATTTGCATCATGGACTTGAAACGTAGGATACTGTGTTGAAAATAGATTGCACGGTTTCTGATCCTGCATAACTTAAGTTTAAATGAGCCCAGAGGCTTTATCGCTGCCATCATTGTTCGATATCTATAAAGGGAAGACTAACTAATCCTCCTTCAATTCGAAAAGCAATAAGATTTTTACCTTCTCTATGCCCAATCATTTCATCTTTGACTGCTGGGTTATAAGTGCTACTCCAAGGGCGGGTAGCTTGGAAATTCAGCCTCAACGAAATACACGTCTGGGCTTCGTCTAATATCTTCAATAATTTGGAGAAGCTATGTCACAAAATGTGCAAGAGGGAGGACATGTCGTCCAGGTGCAAATATTGATGTGACCTAGAATAGCCCTGAGGCTGTGTTTTGGGGCTGTGCTTGTTATCGTACAGTAAGTAGGCTTGGGAAGTTAGGGTAGAAATCGCATTGACGTTTACGCACATACCGCATTATGGAACAGTCATGTAATCCTTCTGGATAATCCCTGCCTTTGATGTGCGCAAACCTGCCTGTCCGTAGTAATATATTATCCTCCGCTGCTGCCTTGAGATTATTTTGGCGTGTGTGCCGCCACCTATTCATAGCTACCTTGTCAACATCACTCGTGATCAGATTTATCACTTCCAAGTTCCAACTTATAATGGACACCAAAGAGGAGTCTACCGAACTAAAACCTGGTATGAGAGATTTACTCCTTCTTTGTTTGGTAGGTCAACATCTCTAATCTTTTTATTGCAAGGTGACCGCCGTAACTCCCGCGCTTTATACGAAACATTTTGGCACGTTCTTCATGGGTGCAATCTTATACAGGGGCTGATGGCATATCTTCATTATCGAGAATTGGGCTGGAATGACATGAAGACACACCATAAAGGAAATTTAGTACTTGGCTTAGGGGCCCTTTTGCACTTTTCTAGGGAGATTTTGGCTTCCTTTAGAAAACGTCGAACTAAAAATGGAGGTCATGAAGCGCTAGACCGCAACACAGAGGCGTGAAGCATTCCAGTTATGGTGGAATTTTTTCTTCTTCGAAAGTTCCTTTTATACACGTCAGAATCACGTAGGACTGTTCTCTTACCGGGCCCGATCTATATAGATTATTAAGTAACTTGAAGGCTTCGGCCTTCCTCATTGCAGCTTCAAAAGCGTGAAATGTGACGTGTACTGGCAGTCGTGAGGATCGCCGCTCCGGTGCGGCACCATAAAGAACCCTTGAAGAAAGCTATAGAGACTAAGAACGCTTGATGATAGTCGCGTCCATGACCAATCTACAATTTACTTTCTGCCCTCGTCACCAAGGTGAACGCGCATAGAATCTTTATTTAATTCTACAATCTTGCTCTATTTAAATTGGTCCTCGAGTCAAGTCGCTAACACTCTGTGACCCCAAATTTTAACAGTACTTGCATTTCTCCAGTTTGGTGAGAGGCTATGCGAGCTCGGTCCAAAGTTTGAGGATAAACTTGGAGAAATCCTCCATTGAATTAGACAGTAGAATCTGTAGACGTCCATGTATACTATTAACAATCATATTACCAATTAGAATAATACCATGAAAGGGATACATTTCACGAATTCCGTAAACTCATCAATCCTAAATCGGGCCATCTACCACTCAGATCAAACCGTCCACTATTATTCCAGGGATTCAACTGGTTATTTGCATCGTTACGTCGTGGCGAAAATGTATCCATCGGAAACAGCCAGAATCCGAACGCAGTCTGGACGGCAGACTCAGAAGTATCATTGGGGAGTTTTTGTATTCCTCACATTCAGCCAACCAGCTCTCATGGTTCTTCTTCAAAAAGCAACTGGCATCTTTCTGTGTTACTCCTTTTATCTGATATAGCTCGCAAGTTAAGAGAATTCTTTGCTCAGCATTCATCACAAATTGGTCACCGATGTATTCTCGGCAAAGCCGCTGCCATTGACAGACATAGTCATCAATACTGCCGGTAACCAGAATCCTCGCAAATCATCTCCGATCGGTCGAGGGTCGGGTTGATATCTGGTGAAGTTGACCGTAGGTGCTGATATGGGAAACGATAAGTTTTCCTGGAAGTCGTGTGTTGGCGCGTTATTTAGCATGCCATAGACGTAGCGTCCGACGCCGCTTTGCTTGGAGACTAGGAAAAACTGACGAAGTTGCAGAAAACTCTCCTGGAAATTTATTTTAAGTGATGGGCTGAGAGCAGTGTGGTCGATAGCAGAGAAGCCTCGAGAGCCCCACAAGTCCGTCCCCTCAAGAGCAAGGTTGAGGATTCCAATCCCGCGAGGGTCGTACAGAGTCTTCAGGTCATAGAAAAGTTCTGGAGCATGACATTTAATGCGGCAGTCGTCGAGACAACCGTCACTTTTTATCAAGAAAAAATCACACTCAGGATTAAAGTAGAGGATACCCGGCTTCAGGGTGTGGTGATCTCTGGAGGGGTTCTCGCCCAGCCAGCAGTAGAGCTGAACTCTGTAAAATTCTGTGACAACTTTGCGCGACTCCTGGTTGATACGAAAGAACTTGCTGATGGTTTGGCACCCATCAATCAGTATATCGTAGCCACCTCCATGTCGGTCGCCATTGTGAGTCTTAGGCCTAGTTGAGCCGTTGCGGTCGAGAATCTTATTCATTAGCTTCCGGCAACGCAAGTAGATGGTAAGAATGCGCTCGCGAGGAATAGCAAGTTCCCATATGCTGAGACGTAGCTCGAGCGGAAGAGATGGAAAGGGATCAAAGGATTGCAGGAATGGCTTTGGATTGGCTGGTTGAAAGACTTGACAGGCAGCTAAAGGAGACATAATACTCCTCTTAGTGTTGAGTTTATGGTAATATATCGATCAAGAGTAACGTAGCAGCAGGGAGGGATAAACTAATGGCAGATTGTAATGGACTACAGTACGATCGAAGACGAGGAGAAAAAGAGACAAGCTCCGACGCGGGGCGAATGTAACAACACACGCGTATTCAACTCGGTCAGCTATCAGCCTCACAACAAGGGGCGGCCGTTATCGAGCGCAACAGTCTCTTAGTCAGAGGTCGATATTGAGCGAAAAACGTCCGAATCTTGTCTAGTCGTAGTCTACAGATAAGGCTCGCTATAGAAGTAACAGTGAAGCCCTGTCCTTTGTTATCATAGTTGTTGCAGTAGTTGGCCTATTTTTTTACAACAGAAGGCATTTCCAACAGGTCAAAATCAACATGATCTATGATTATATCTGTGATCCTTGTACATGATGGCCATCACGTGATGAGGCAATGGTCGCCTGAACGTTTCCTTCAAAACGACCCTCAAAAGATGAGGCATTGCATATTACTATTCCTGCGCCCAAGGAAATGACATAAACATCAAGACTGCTCTCGTTTTCGGTTTCAAATGCGTCTCATCAACGTGGCCAGCCTCCAGGTTGAAGAGTTCTTCGGCCTTCAAATCCCCGCATACGCAATTCTATCGCATTGTTGGGGCGCGGACGAGGCAACGTACCAAGAATGGACCGCACAGCGGCATGTCCCCGAGTCGCAGCGCAATGCGGGGCATAGGAAAATTCTGGCTGCATGCCGTCAAGCCAGTGACGATGAGATGCAGTATCTCTGGTGTGACACAGTCTGCATTGATAAGCAGAGCTCTGCGGAGCTCTCCGAAGCCATCAACTCCATGTGGGCATGGTACCGGGACTCGGATATATGCTATGTGCACTTATTTGACGTACCAAATGTCTCTGATGCCGCAACTTCCAAGCATCGAAAAGACTTGCGGGCCAGGGAGTCTGAAGGTCTCCAAGGAAGCGCGTTGGATAATTTCAAGAATAGTAGATGGTTCACTCGGGGTGGACATTACAAGAACTCATTGCACCAAAACACCTTCGATTCTATTCCAAAGATTGGGAGGAATTAGGCGCAAAACTTGACCTCATAACCCCCATTTCAGAGGTTACTGGAATTCCAAGTCCAGTACTTCAAGATAGGTCTCGAGTGTTCAAGGCTGCTGTAGCGCAGAGGATGAGTTGGGTCTCGGATAGACAAACCACGCGGCCCGAGGACATGTCATATTGTCTTCTTGGCTTATTTGACATCAATATGCCGCTGCTTTATGGCGAAGGACGAAAAGCATTCCAGCGACTTCAACATGAGATTGTCCAGAAGACGAATGACCAGAGTATTCTAGCTTGGACCCCAACAAAGATTAATGCTTCTTTGCATCTTCCCATCTTGGCGCCTTCACCAGCCTGCTTTCGTTGGTGTGAAGAGGTTGAGCTGGACGATAAGGTAGACAGACGCAGCAGCATGCTCTCAATTAGCAATACGGGGCTCTCACTAGACGGAGGTCTGATTGCTACAGCTATTGGTGGTCTCTGGTTGATTCAACTACAATGTGTCATTCCAACCAAGGTTGAGTTCCCAGCAAATCCGGTGATGGATCTGATATGCATCGCTGTTCAGGCCCTTGAGGGGAACGAGTCTAACACCTTTGTTCGGATAGCCTTTCCTACACCTTCGGCGTTTTTCAGGCTGCCATACAGGCTGAAGTACAACTGGGACAATTCTTTCAAGCGAATGGGCTGGCAACTCTTCGTACGAAATCGGTCAATGTCTCGCATCACCTTGATACCAGGCAACGAAGTCTCCCGGACGCCCATGCCCAAAATGTTTCCCTTTGGCAACCTGGAAGAGGCGAGAGCTTTTTACCTATTATCGGACCTGGTCTGCGCCCGTTCCGGGAAGATCTAAGCAGGTGTAATTGCGGCTTATCGACTGCATTATTACGCCCTAGGGGTGGCACAGACTTTGTAAACATCGATGCAAGATGGGTTTGATTCGAGGCCGATCAAAGTACGAGCTAGTGTTTATGTATCCTGTACGAGATATGCGACCCCTCGTGCTCATCCCGGTACCCAAGTTCTCCCCTTATGACGTTTGTTTTTTCTGAGCAAGTGGGAGATCAATCACATGGATTGCTGGTATTCAGACATACGAGGGGCTTTTCATACCGCTTAATAGGACTCTTGATCTCGGTCACAAGAGGTTACTATGGACAAGCGGTTCATATTGATGTTCATTGTGTTGAGGGGCTGAGTCCGACAGACCTGCCAGAGGATGAGGATGGGAAGAAGAGTCTGGTCGAGGCATTGGCTAGGCAGTACAAGCCACCGGATCACACCGGAAACACATCCGCGTCATCTTCTCAGCGCACTTCACGGCTGTCGTTGTCCTTGACAAAAGTGAATGTCCATTCTTATGACGCTAAACCACATTCCAACTCACGACTCAAAGAAATCTTCACCAAGGAAATGCCAATTCTGTTATCGGCTCGAGCGAATGCCTCTACAGGGTCAAATGCTCTGCCAAGGCTTTGTTCAGCCGACTTCTATGTGCAACGCGGCGTTCGACATGGTCTTATACCGTTGATGATCGATTCTCATGACGACGTCGAACACGACATACCGTTTGGTCATACCAGATTCAGTCGTAACGAGATTTTAACAGCCATCTTCACAGTCATAATATCTGTTTCGATATTCTCCGGGTTAGCATTCTGGTTTCGCAACTTGGTTGCCAGATAAGAAGGTTGAAAACAGGTTTCCCAAGGAAAAACAAATTTGAACTGAGATGCCTGACTACTTAGTAATTCATTGAAAAACAAAGAGTGGCTCCATCACACAACAAATTTAATTCGCCTTCGTGTCGAATCCTAATAGCGACCATTCTTTGTCGATTTCCGTACAAAGACCTCGTTTCCAAAGAATCCATGCTCATGGTAACCACCAATCCTGCGTACGCTGCACCACCTGCTTACAGCAAGACCTATCAGAACTACAAAAAGACCTGTTCAAGCAGGAGGCAACCTCTAAAAAGTGAAGCTCATGAAACGAGCATGGGTTGGATACGATCTATTAAACTCCCCAGTGTCTTTATACAATACTACCGTAGTATACATAGCAGGCGTTATTAGGGCCCATATAGAAAAGCTAGATTTTATTATTATGATATTGCTACCTAATTTATTAAGCCTTAATCCAATAAAGATTCTCTTGGCTCTTCTTAAAGCAGAGACTTATCAGCTACACCCTGACCTGGAGTATATATTAGATAATTTAGAGACGCTTGAGCGATTACAGAAGGCAGGTTGGAGGCATGTTATGATATAGAGGAAGCTTCATCTAAACGTAATAGAAACAATGCCCCATCGCATAGCAGCAGTGATATCAGCGAATGGCTGGTATATACATGCTAGGCCTTTAAAGCAGCATTCAACAATAGGGCCCTAAACGGCTAAGGCTAAAACCAAATACCTCACAGGGGACTCAACAATCTTGCCGCCCACATAGTATGCACAATTAGGCATCAATACAGACTCTGCTTTACAGCCCAATTCATAAAAAGTCACGTGAGAAATGCTTACTGTCATCCACCTTCTTCCTCTCTATCTCCCAAGCAACCTCGTCAAAGCCAATCACTGTCTTTCGATTTCAGGTAACGGTGCAAGTATTAAACTGTTACTGACACCCTTTGGGTTTCTGGTAATATATCTAATCGAACCCCAAGCATTTAGCACCGTCAGCAAGAGTACCGGTGTAGAAAGTCGCAGTTCTACACTCAGTTAGACTTGGTTTAAACCTTTGCCAACAAAATTTTACCTCTTCCATTGTGAATTATCTGACCGCGTATTATGTTATAGCATTGCTTAAATCATGAAGCATATGTTCCAGAAGATAAATTCAAGGATTAGAAAGAGGCCAGATACGACAGAGCCTTGTAATCAGGACATCAGCCAGCAACAAGCAACAAGCGTTATCCATGTTCCTTCTAACACAGATCTGGACTCGATTTCAAGCAACCTATGCTATACGGTAATCTCTTCGAATGCATCCCGCCAAAATGAGTCGGAGATTGTACGCGGGTCAGTTCAACCAGACAATTTCTCTGGTATGGTTATCGCTAGACAGACTGGACCTGTCTGTGATGGGTGCGTGTTCCCAGATCCTTCTTCGAGCGAATCCACGAGGACAGTCTCACAAGTGCCTGCTGCACCGGCTAGAACTACACCAAATCGCACAACACCCGACAATGTAAGTGTTTTCCGTGTGAAAGGCATATCTTTGAAGGCAACAAAAGAAGATGTTCTCTCAATATTGGAAACCAAGTTCACGGGCCTGGGAAATGTCATCAAAGTCAAGACGCTGGCAGTCACTGCCTCGGGTCAAAACCAGGCAGCTACCATTACTTTTGAGAAGATTCCAGAACAGTTGGAAGTGCTGAAGGATCGAAGTTCATGGGGTCTAGAACACTCTGCAGTAGCTGGACTTCAATACCAACGGACCTGGGCCATTGACAGCAACTTCCATGGCTTGACAGTCCTTCATTCCCTCCAGTAGAGACTCATAAAGTTGAGTATGTCTCATGAGGCTCCTCTCCAACACGTCGCTTGCTGAACAATTCAAGCATTATCGCAATTTCGGGACTTGGTGGTCATGCGTATGGGTCTTTCAAGGAAAGGAGAGGTAGACACATGTGGCTTTCTGACTCATTACCATTTGATATTCCAACCGCAAGAGTTGCTATCTATGGCTATGAATCAACTCTTGAAAATAGCATCAGTTTTCAGAATCTGCGGGACCTTGGCAATAGATTTGCTAAAGCTGTTCAAAGCCTGAAGGTAGGATAAAAAGTTATCAATTTCTGGCGATTGAGGCTCAAGATACGTCGCTGACAAGTCGTAGACAGTTGACTCGCCCCATACTCCTATTATCTTCATCGCTCATAGTCTTGGAGGTCTGATCGTGAAAGAGGTTAGTCTTGCAGGGATTTTGATATGTGCTTGTCGGCTGACAGAAGTATCTAGGCTATCATTCAGCTGGGAAGCTCAATAGACTCGCGCATTTCGAAAGTGTTCCATTCAATCTACGGCGCCTTGTTTTTGGTGTCCCCAATGATGGCCTCGACATCTCATCATTCATCCCTATTGTCAAAGATGGACCGAACCGATCTCTCATTGAAGACCTCGGACAGAGTAATTCACACGTCTTGAATACGCAGCGTCAAATGTTTCAAAGGGTTTTCAATGATGAGAAAACGGAGATTCACTGCTTCTATGAGACCTGCAAGTCGAAAACAGCCATTCAGGTAAGCATAGACTCTAAACGAATAATATGTACAGAGTTAAGTAAAGAAAAAGGATGATAACGGGCGCTGGAGTATGGATGGCGAGCCCAGAGTCCTTGTCAATACGAGCTCTGCCACCCATTGTCGTCCATGGGAAGACATTAGCGATCATGTTTGCCCCTCGATCGGGACCATTCGAGCCTGGTCAAGTTTAGCGATCATGACAGTGATTATGAAACAGTGCTGGGCGTGCTACAGATCATGATAAAAATGCCGACTTCCATGGTAAGAACAAATGCACAAACTTAGTACATGAAGGTTCCGAAACTAAGCTACTGTCAAGTATCAAGAACAGCGGATGAAGTAAAGAAATCGACATTGCTCAAATCGTTGCAATTTGAGCAAATTGAGGCTCGACGTGATACTATAAAAAAGCTCATGCCCAAACATGCAAATGGTTGCTCAAAAATGCCGAATACCTAGACTGGATTAATTCAAGAAAACTCCAGGATACCAATGGCCTGTTATGGATTAAAGGAAAGCCTGGAGCTGGGAAGTCAACCTTAATGAAATTCCTTCTCGACACTCACACCAACCAGAATATGATAGTGGTTTATTTCTTCTTCAATGCGCGAGGAGGTGACCTAGAGAAGTCCACAATAGGCATGTATCGATCCATACTATTCCAACTACTCGAACACCACCCGAAGCCTGAAATTGTTTACAACAATCCTAGATTTTCAAGATCTAACGAAGGCTCGATGGAATGGAGTCTTGAGTCTCTGAAAGAAATGTTTGAACATGCCGTTCTAGGCATAGGAAATTCGAAATTAATGTGTCTTATTGATGCTTTGGATGAGTGCCATGAGGATCAAATTCGAGATATGATATCTTCCTTTGCATCTTTAGGAGATTTAACGACATCTAGTGGAGTCGTTTTTCAATTCTGTTTTGCGAGTCGACATTACCCGCACATTAGTATCTCAAAAGGACTCGTCATAGTTCTCGAAAATCAATGGGGCCATTTCGAAGATATCAGAAGCTATGTGGACAGTGAACTCATGATTCAACCGATAGCACTCGCCAAAAGATACGTGTGAGTATTCAGGATAAAGCAGCTGGAGTCTTTATGTGGGTCGTTCTGGTGGTTGGGATTCTCCAGCGACAATACGACAAGGGCCGAACATTTGACCTCGAAAAAATGCTTCATGATATTCCTAAGGATCTTCATGCTCTATTTCGGGACATTTTGGCTCGAGATAATGATTACGGGCATGATCTTCTACTTTGCATTCAATGGGTGCTTTTCGCGAGACGACCATTAAAACCAAAGGAATTGTTCTTTGCTATCCTTTCTGGCCAAAGTCAAGCCATTAGCAATCAGGATCCTTCTCAAGTTACTGATAATGACGCACTCAGATACATTCTGAGTTGCTCAAAAGGACTTGTTGAAGCTACCAAGTCCTCGTATTCTACCGTACAATTCATTCACGAGTCGATCAGAGACTTTCTGCTCAAAGAAGGAGGACTCGAGGAGATTTGGCTGGGCAACAAAGAAAATGTTCAGGGAATGAGCCACGACCGACTCAAACAGTGTTGCGATGAATACATCAAGATGAGCGCTAAAGGGCTCGGAGACCAAGGGACACCTCCACAAACAGCAAAAATCTATGAAGCAACCTATGAATCTTACCCATTTCTGCAATATGCAATTTCTTATATTCTTTACCATGCTGATGCAGCGGATGGACTTGGCGTTACCCAGGTATACTTCCTCGAAGCATTCAATTTCCAAGACTGGATGAAATATCATCGCTTCCCATCACCACCCTTGTACCACTATACGCCTCAACCAAGCCCTTTATACATTCTGGCGGGACAGAATATGAGCAACCTTATCCGATTTTTTGCAAGAAACAACTCATGTTTCGCGGTAGAGGAGCAACGTCATGGTATACCGATTTTGGCTGGCCTGGCTACCAGAAGCTATGAGGCTGTGCATGCTCTATTGGAAGTAGAGGCTGAAAAGGAACCGCATATTCCTCTTCTCCGTGATTTGAGCAATAAATACTACCATGAAAATAGACGAAAATCTTTCAGCTATGGCTTCGATTTTGTCAACTTACCCAAAAACCTGATAACATGTCTGGTGGAATCTGATGAAACCACAATCTTGGCTTTTGTCCTAGCGACAAGCAAATACACTGGTGAAGGTGACAAGCTTGACGAGCAAGGCTGGACGCCGCTCCTTCGAGCAGTATCAAAAGGATTTAAAAAGACAATGGATGTATTGCTCAAGCACGGTGCTCAAATTGAGGCCGTAAACTTCGTAGGCGATACAGCGCTCCTAGTGGCCGTCCGAAAAGGGCATGAGTCTATTGTCAAAATGCTGCTACAAATGGGGGCGCATATCGAGGCAACCGACATTTTTGGACGAACTCCATTGTCTATAGCTGTCGAAAAAGCAGAGTGTCTTTCGATCACAAGGATGCTCATGGAAAATGGCGCAAATCTTGATGTGACTGATCACCATGGCCGAACGCTGCTATTATGGGCTATCCAGAATCCCAAAAATAAGGCTGTGGTCCAACTGCTCCTGGATAGAGGTGCGCAAATTGATTCTGTCGATAAAGATGGCCGAACGCCGCTATCATGGGCTATCCAGAATCCAGAAAATAAGGCTATGGTCGAACTGCTCCTGGATAGAGGCGCGCAAATTGATTCTGTCGATAAAGATGGCCGAACACCGCTATCATGGGCTATCCAGAATCCCAAAAACAAGACTATAGTGCAATTGCTCCTAGATCGAGGTGCAAGAGTCGAGTCCGCTGACAAGGATGGGCGTACGGCACTATCAAGAGCGGCCGGATTGGGCTTCACAGAGATAGCCGAGCTGCTCCTAGAAAGAGGAGCGCAAATTGAATCAGCTGACAAGAATGGCCGTACACCTTTATCCTGGGCGGCCGGAACTAGCTCAGTGTCAATGATTATCCACTTACTCTTAGATAATGGAGCGCAAATTAAATCTGTTGATAAGAGCGGTACTACGCCATTCATTTGGGCTATTCAGAATCCGTATAATGAGGCTATCATGTATCAGCTTTTGGGTAGAGATGCAAGGCAAGAGGGAGGAGTGAATCTGTTTAGATAAGGTTTAGGTTTAGTGAATTTTTATAGGTTCAATATAGAATGTTTTAAGATATTTCGATTAATAGGTGTTCATTTCAAAATAGGTTGTATAATATTAAGAATTTTATATATATCAAACAAGAATATATATATATATATATACTTGTTGATGCGGAAATCCTCAAGCTACTCATAAAACGGCAATGCCTGTAGCACGATATAAACAGGATCAGATGGTCGAACTTGAAGATTGAAGAGAAGTTGTTTTATAAAAGAGAAGTAAAGCCAACATTCCCATATTAAGATCGAATGATATGCGGATTAGCTGCGGCTCTGGAGTAAGTACAAAGCAGAATAAAGAGCCCAGTCATTCCATTCCCAACACATTGTATCAATATAAATTATATTTCATATATCGTATATATATCAATGAAAAATAAAATAAAAAAACAGTATTTATATGATTGTAATAACAAAATTAAAATTAAACTCGCTATATCTAAACTTATTTATACCGGAAAATTGATTAAATCTTTTCTAACGGACTTTTTTAATTATTTGCGCAGCACGAGCTGGGGACCATGAGAGCTTCTCGGGATGTAATGAAGATTACCCACATAGACATTGAAAACACGTTTCCCAAGAGAAAAGCGAATGTAAATTGAGATGCCTGTGTACTGAGCTAGTAACGCATTGAGCAACAAAGAGTGACGCCTTCATACAATAAATTTTACTCTTCTTAATGTAGATATCCAATGGCGACACATTCCTAGCCGATCACTGTACATGGACCATGTTTCCAAAGACATTCATGCTCATCGTGGAGACCAACATTGAGTAGTCTAAGTCACCTATTTAAAGCAAGCATTACCGGAGTTATAATGGAATTCCATTTTTAAAAAGATCAGTAAAATATTCGTAATCCATAAAGGCCACGATGCATGGGTATCTTCGTATGTTATCATGATCCTAGTCTGACAGGCCCTCATAAACCATGCTACTTCTGACTAGTAATATTCCTTAAACGTTCGCCAGCAGCTTAAGCGATTGCGCAGCTTAGCCAATAGGATTACATCCTGTAAGAACTGACGGTAAGTTGACCCGACCATCCGATAGCCGATCACGAGGATTCAATAGTTGCTGTGAATTGAACACAAAGAATACGACTTCCGAAAACTCCGTGTCTGTGGCTGAGCTTGATTCTCTCGGGCTCAATGGGCGGTGTGCCGGCTGTTTCGTAAGAGACAGATCCCATTTGAGATCATACGAGGTTCCTGGAAACTCTTGCCTTAGCTAGTGGAGTCAATAAATCTTTGGAACTCATAGCTATAAATACTGGAACATGTCCCTTATCCTTCAGTAATGCACCAAGCTTCAAATACCCTTATATATTAGCTACTTCCTCGGTTCAATATCATACCGATATCATGGTCCGAATCAACACGTTTGCTGCTGGCTTGTCAGCTCTCTATGCTGTCCAAGCCAATCCAGTGCCTGTTCAAGATCCAGGCGCTGGTGGTTTGGTTTACGACCCTGAGGTGAAGAAGTTTTTGGACCTGACTCCATCATCCCTGAGACAATTATCGTGGACGACAAATCGGGGAGTTTAGGAGTTCATCTGTTGAACACCCATTCACAACTCCTTTTATACCAAGCGGCATTCATGCACCTAAGCTCAGCAAGCGTTGGTTTTCTGGCCCGGACGACCGAGTCCTGCAAGAAGATACAACGTATCCCTACAGTGCAGTCGGCAAGCTGCTCAGGGGCGATGGAAGCTCATGCTCAGCGGCTATGGTCGGCCCCCGCCATATCTTAACTGCCCGCCATTGCGGTGCAGCCACGAATTTGTCATTCCTTTTTGCTCCTGATTTCGATAACGGGCCACGCTTTGGTATAACGCCAGTTGTCGCCAAGCTGTACGCTGAGTTTGGGGGCGACGGTCCCTGCGAGACAAACAAAGATTTCGCCATCATGATCTTGCAGGACAGGTTCGGTGACGAGGTCGGTTGGTTCGGAACCCAGTGGCCTGACCCGGCCAAGTTCGGCCAGCCCATCTTTGAGCATATGGGCTATCCATCAGACCTTTACAACGGTTTCCGTCCAGTGCATCAGGCCAACACGACCATCAACCCTGCTACATCTCTCGAGTGCGATATATCTGGTCCTATTTATTCCGATAACGACAACTGGGGTGGCCAGTCTGGTGGCCCTCTTTGGGAAAACGAGCATACCGACGGGCCTTATATCTGGGGTACGCTTGCCCTTGGTGTTATGTATAACAATGATGAGCATCACATAGATAACTTTTCTGGCTGGGCATCTGGTAATCTGATGGTTGATACCCTTATCAAAGCACTGAAGGAGTATCCTTGAAAGTCTTTTGTGAGGATTCGTGGGATATGGTTTTGGGTGTGTATAGATCTAATTATATATCCAACCCCTTCATTAAATTTGCCTTTTGCCTTAGATCCTATTTATTCTGCATTTAAGACTAGACGTGAAGCGAAAGCAACTTCATTATACATAAAAGAAAATCCTCAAATTTGGCTAGTTGCTTACTTAAGTTGATGGCTTCTAATGCGAGAGTGGTAAGTTTCAGAACGGTTGCAAGTCTCCTACCTTGATCAATGGAATATGAGACCAAAATTCTCAAGCAAAATAATTAATAATGAATATGTTGAGATAAGAGAACTCCGGCCTTATGTAGATTCGATGAGAAGAACTAATCCATCACAGCGCGCAAAAACCCATGGGATATTGCACCTTGGGGAAAAAGAAGATCAAATACAAACAGTCCACTGAATAAATATTAATATTTAGTTTGCCAGTCTAATTCATCCATACCCTATACTTGGCCATGGCTGAGGATTTTCAAGTGATATATTTGTTCCTTGACAAACGACAATTCTCTGTAACTTTACTTCATGTATTCATCTGGTCTCGGCCTTGAGGTGTTCTAGGTTTGTTATGTCTAACTTTTGAACCCGGAAAGAAAGCTAATTCAATGTTTTTGACGGTAATTTACAAGCTGCGGCAAAGTTGGAGACTGTTCCATCTTGTAGACATGGGAAGTGAAGTATCCAAACCTTCGTATGTTGCCGCCATCCCTAGAGTAGGTGACCACCCTAACTGCGGCCATCTTCGCATTCACCCATGTACCGACGATGGCAGAGGCGGTTCCAATACATTGTTTTGCCCTTCTCCGGTCAGCTTGGCCTAAGGCGTCTCTTCGCCAATTATTTTCATCTACAAAACTGACCACATCTAGTCCCTTAGTGCTTCAAGATGTCGTATCATGACTCTCATATATGCATCTTTTGATATGAACGATCCTACTTGATCCTACCCGCGATCGGCCGTGCTGAAATTAAAGTCTAGAATGAAACGCTTGTCTTTCCAGGTTGACTTTGTGGACGAGCTAGGCGCCGTTCCTTGGAAGAACCAATCGGACGGTGATAAATAGGCCGAACACCACCCGTTGTGGATCACTGTCTAGTTCATATGAAGAAATATCAACCGAAGTTCATGCGCTTTTGGTCGCAAATGTTCCGTTGCAGTTACAGCATCATTGTGCAAGGAGAACGATTACCATGGCTGGCCGGGATCAACACTTACCAGCCGCGAGCCCAACCAGGGTCGGGCGAGCTTGTGATGTTTGTCGCAAGAGAAAGGTCAAGGTATATGCCGTTTATATCAGATTCGGCTGTCCCATTTTGTGACTAATATTACGGCAGTGTCATCGCGTTGTTGGTTCTGAAACTTGTGAGAATTGCCAGACCCTTGGTATCCGCTGTACCCAAAGCTTTCCAGTCCGGAAGAGAGGTAGGCCTAATAGGTTTGTTCCCTTTGCGACAAAAGATGGTTTGACTGTCCCACTGATATTCTTTGAGATATGCTCCAAGCGACGCTTCTAACCTGCTACTCATTCCGCCTCGTTCGACAACGCGGAGTCCATCACCTCCTATACACCCGTCTAGTCCGACAACTCACTTGCTATCGAGTGCGCACTCTTCGGAAGTATCTGAGATTCTCCCTTTGTTAGGGTCTGCGACAGTAATAAAGCAGCTTCTCGATGACTGGTTCCAATTCATCCACCCATTGATACCTTTGCTGCATAGGCGACGGTTTCTATCGCGAGTACACCAGGGTGAAGCAGGCCATGACCCAATTTTTCTCGGCCTCGTTCTCTCGGTTTGTGCTGTGGCCGTAGCAACACTACATCCTGGGGGCTCTTCTGGCTGCAGAAATATTACAGCCTCATGTTGCATTCAGCTCATACAGCAACACAACCTGCTTGCAACCGACAAGTGTAATATTGACTGGTGTATCGCGAATTATAATGTCGCATGGGCTTTGTTGACTGAAAGGCACAATTGTTCAGACTTTCGACTGTTTCATGCAATCAAGGATTCTATGGCAGGGGTTCAGTGGCTTTTATTTCAAAATCCTCAGGACATGTGCATTCACGATACGGAAATGTCCAAAAGGCTATACGCTCTGCTGACAGCTCTAGATCTGTAAGCACACCATGTTTCAGAAGACCCATCATAGTGTGCTAACAGCGCTTGCAAGTGGCGCAGACACCAATTTAAAATCACATTTCAACCTCCTTCCACCCAATGAACCATTCTCCAGATTTCTTCCTCGCTCTATCGCCGATAAGGAGCTTGATGCAGGCTTAGAAATCTCCATAGAGATACAAGCAAAAGCAGAGGATGAGCTAGACTATGTTGCTGGATTTAATGCATATGTCCAAGTCTTCTTTACTTGGTCGCTTACAAGAGAGAATAGAAAACACAAGCCTCGTCACGAAATATTGGACCAAGCTCTGAACCATGTCCAGGGTGTTTTAGATGACCTTCCTCCTGCATTACGTTGGAGAGGTGGTTTGTCTCGTGACCCACGGACTACTCCTGGGCACGAGATACAAATGGTTAATATTCTGATCAGCAGTCTCTACATCAAGTCAAACCTTCTCCAACATTTTGCGTCCTCAACGTTGCCGCATTTGACGCACCAGACCATTACTAGGTAAGCAAACCCCATATACTAGATCTCACCCTATATGTTTGAGCTCTGCTTCTCTGCACAAGATATCACGTATAGCCCAGTTGTCTTGATATAACCACCACAACTGGACTTGAATATTTGAAGAGAAGCTAATTTTTTTCGTTTGTAGTGACCTCGTTGAGATATTGCAACATTTTCCAGGAAATGCACTCAAGGTGAACCGTGACCGTATCGTCAAGATGACGAGAGACATAGGCGCGGCTTATGTGGCTGAGTTGAGAAGCGCTCCCGAAGGAGATACACAGGACCAGTCCCTGGCGCGGTTGCTTCATCATCTCGAGATGTTGGAGCAGGGCTCATTTGGTGACACGGAGCTATGATGAGGTGATGGAGGAAGATTAGAATAGAAGTAGATAAGCAGCGTCTGATATATGATTCAACAATTGACTTACAGAACTGCATCTGGCATCATATTTAGTCCCTAATCGGGCAGTAAATAGCAGAACGTGCCCCAGCGAGACTTACATAGTATGGGAGGCCGGGAATAATACGAGCTCCATAGTGTGGGTTGCCAAATGGCCGTGAAATAGGCCGAAAACTCGCCGCCATAGTGTAGCATAGCCATCCAAGTAGGTGGAGAACCCAAACTCATTACACTTGTTAAGCTTCTAATCGGGAGTCTACCCAACTCGCTTCGGCAAACCATAATGGCCGAATTTACACCGTCAAGAATTTCTCTCATACAATTGCCGTCCTTGCACAAAGATCTATTTGTCATCTGAACCCGGAGTAATGAAAGCAATTTAAAGATATAAAGGTGGAAGCAAGCAGCCCAAAATACCATTTACCTCAACCAAATTCAGGACATCTTCTTTCTTAGGATTACCTTGAAATATTCACACTCTATCTTTCCCCACTCTCACACCCACTCACCGAGCACCATGGCGAAATCAATCCTTGTCATCGGTGGCACCGGCAAACAGGGAGGAGCAGTGGCTTCGGAACTTCTACGCCGTGGTCACTAAGTTTCTGTCCTGACGCGAGATGCCTCACATCAGGCTGCTCAAAAATTATCCGCTCTTGGTGCCGTAATCCAAACAGGAAATCTAGATGATATCGATGGTTTAGTGTCCATGATGCAGGCTGTGGACGGTGTGTTCTTGAACTTACCGCCGCTGGGTGACGAGGTTCTTTATGGAACCAACGCGATTGAGGCTGCGAAGAAGGCTGGCGTGGGTCACCTGGTATACTCAAGCGTGGCACGAGCTGGAGACCATGAGAGCTTCCCAGGATGGAATGAAAACTACCCACTGCGTAACTATTGGATCAACAAAGCCCTAATTCAGGACTCAGTTCGCAGTTCTGGTTTGGAAAAATGGACCATTCTGCAGCCGGCATTCTACATGCAGAACTTTTGCAGGCCCGATTGCGAGTGGATGTTTCCTGGTCTTGCAGAAAAGAGAGAGCTAGCTGTGGCTTACAACCCCGACACGCGTCTTGACCTGATTTCCTATGTGGATATTGGCAAGTTTGCTGCTGAGGCATTTGAGTCACCTTCAAAATATACAGGGAAGACGATTGCTTTGGCCACAGAGAGCCTCACTGCCAGTGAGATTGCCAAGGTTCTGTCGAATGAAGAACATGGGGAGGTTCAAGTAAAATACCTCACAGATGATGAGGCCCAGGAGCTCGTGCGACAAAAGAGACCAGCAATTTTAAGCCAGCTCTGGAACAAGAATGTCGGCTATTCAGTGGACTTGGAGAAGCTTAAACCATACAATGTATCGTGTATGTCGTTCGCGGAGCTGATTAGTCGAGGAGAGTTGGGATGGTAGTCTCTGGCACAGCATTTCTGTTGTAAATACTCATTGAGATCGTCCATTTAGGGACTATAACCGAAATGAGATAACCTGTTCTCGAAAGCATGGCTCATGTCAGACATGTTTAGTAGAACTAGCAGCCGTTTTTCTTAAGTAGGGTCCGGACGCCCTAGGGTATTGACTCACGGCTTGCGACTATCACGCGAGACACATTAAGTTATAGCAAGTATCTGGCTTTCGAGATGACCAAGTAATTCATTTTAGGTCTCAGAAATAGACAGAATATTGCGTTAAAAGTGTATTCGGTGCACCTTTCTTAGCTTAGTAGTATTCACAAGAGTTTGGAAAACATGGGCTTTATCATGTGTTTGATCAGAGTCTCGACGCGATGAATATACTCTCAATGGACCTCCGTTCCTAGGGGTTAGAGATAATAAAATGCACAAGCATAGAAGAGACAAAACATAAGATTCTCTTGATAATCATAAATGAAAATCTAGCCCATGGTCTCCCAACAGGGCTTAAGTGTCTTTCTAAACTGTTCAAAGCTTGAAACATCCGTACTTTCAGCCTCAAAGGAAATATAATGTATGTATTTGATGGCCATTAACAAGAGCGGCAAAATTCTCAAATCTGATTCCTCTTGCCTATAAAAGAAGTAATCAAACTCCCTGTCTCGTCAATATCCCTGCAATTGGTAGACACGCTGAGCTTGGATGACCTTAGCGAGGATAACTTCATGCGTGATTGGATGTCTTACTGTCCGACTAATATTACTTAAGGCCCTGCCATCCCATCGGGGTGGCTGGGACTGACAGTCGTCCGGTTTGTACCAACTAACGCCATCCTCACGTTCATTTGTGTCGCAATAATGGTAGATGTGGTTCCAACGCAACTATTTTCCCTTCCCCGATCAGCTTGGCCTGAGACGTCTTTTCGCCAGTTTTTCGTCTACGAAACTGCCCATCCTCAGTCTCTCAGTGCTTCTGTCATACAAGCTAATTCCGACCGCCAGACTTATCTTGTGACTGGTCAAGATTTTCCTGTGCAAACGATTACTCATGCTTCAGGCTCCTCTTGGGCAGGTGAGCATACCCATGGAGGAAGTCTCACCTCCTGGGGCTGCGCCCTGGGCAGCGGCAGCGACGACGTCCTGAGCGATCAATATGGCGTGTGCCATGCCACCACCGTCGCTGCAAACGAGCGCTTGGAACCCGGCAGTTCGACCGCCGTGAATTCATGCTTCGTCGAGGCGAGGTCCGTGCTAGTATTTATTACAGCAGGAATGGACAAAATGTATAGCGACTTTCCGTATGTACAGGAAACATGGTTGCCAGAACAATATATATCTGCACAAAGCGAAGCACTTGCGTCTCTGAATTGTCCTGCTACCGAGACGACACCGGCGCATCCAAAGTCAACCATGAGCCTAGCCAGCAGTGAGGGTAATAATGTGGTAAAAACGGCTGATGTCTCAACGCCGACACAGACAGGCGCCAATGAGACACCTGGAAGAGACGATGAACATGGCACGAGTGATAGTACGAAGGTCTCGACAAGCTTGGTGGTGTTAAGTTTATTGAGCCTATCATGCATACTCGGAAGCTTTTAATGCCCGTCAACGAGTTTGTGAGACAGTATTACCTTATGTGATCTATCGCTATAACCTGTGCATGTACTTACTGCAACTCAATAGCCAATGGATTGTTTGTACGGCAACATTATTATGTTGAAATACATTCAGTCGTCTAACAGGCAAAGACGGATTGCCTGATATTGCTTTTGCATGAAAACATAGCTATTCCTTATTTGATACCAAGAAAGCGACCCCTTACTCTCTCTCGACAATGCATACTCCTCGCCGCTTTTACAAAATCACTAATCACACATCCCACCGTGCTCTTATTACCTACCAATCCGCGGGGTTAATGCAGCACACCACCCTGTTTATGTAGGAGTGAGATGAGACTCGTTGGTTGCAGTCGTTAGGCGTAGCTATTGCTACACTAAATGGCCATTTTCGAATCCTTGTACGGAGGCGCATGAGGGGTCATAGTACTAACAATAAATGCTGTGCTGAACATGAAGGCAGCATATAAAGTCCAACACTCACCACTTCGGCGGTTAGTTCTGCCATCGTCACTTGCAAACGACCATTTTCATAACTACGCACCTTTTATTGAATCAAAGCACTACAATTCTGCTGCCAATCACTCACAATGCCTGTCACGCACACCAAACAGACTACTAGCGACCAATTGGCAGATGAGTATTCTGAGCAAATCAAAGGGAAAGTCATCCTAACAACTGGCGTCACTATTGGCGGCATAGGATCGGTTTTTGTCAAGTCAATTGCCAGCGCCAAGCCTGCTGTGCTTATTCTAGCAGGCCGTACGAAAGCTAAGCTGGAGGAAACAGCTGATGCTATTCTTTCAAGTTCTCCTGATGTCACAATTAAGCAACTTGTACTTGATCTTGGCTCCATGGCGGCTGTCCGTAAAGCCGCTGAGGAAGTAAATAGCTGGGATGACGTGGCCAAGATTGATGTCCTTGTTAATAACGGTGGCATTATGAATGTCCCTTACGAGTTAACATCAGACGGTTTCGAGCTCCAGCTAGCGACAAATTATATTGGGCACTTCCTATTCACCAACTTGATCATGCCGAAAATTCTGGCAGCTGACCAGCCTCGAGTGGTCATAGTCGGTAGCGACGCTCATCGCCTCAGCCCTCTGCGCTGGGGCGACCTTCATTTTGATGTCAGTCCCCTTGTTCTTCCTCCCATTTTAACGCCGCTTTATTTCTTGGCTCCCCTTTCTTTATTCCCTACTCCTGCTGTCAGCTTCCAGACCAAATGTTAGCTAACCTTCAATGAACTGACAATAGAATGGAAAATTGTACAATGGATGGGCGGCATATGGCCAATCGAAAACAGCCATTATGCTTCTGGCTCTTTCAATGGCAGAGAAACTTGAGAAACACGGGCTGCTCACATTTGCTGTCCACCCGGGTGTCATTTTTGCGACAAACTTGGGCAAGCACTTGGACCCGGCTGTTGATATTCCGAACTTGGGTAAGTTGCGTAGCAATCAAACCCCATTGCTGCTAACGTTCTTGTTCAGTTCAATATGACAGACAACTTGGCAATGTTACTGGCTTCGCTGCGCCACTTGCAGACTCCATTGTGTCTGCAGAACAAGGTGCTGCAACCTATATTTACGCGGCTTTTGAGCCCAGCCTCCGAGGTAAATCTTTGAGTTCTCTTTGACTTTCAGCTTTTTGACCGACTTTGTAGATCATAACGGCGCCTATTTGCTTGAAAATCGGCTCGCCGATCCCGAGATCGACATCGTGCGACCATGGGCCACAAGCCTTATCGAGGCGAATCTGTTCTGGAAGCGGAGCGAGGAGCTTGTCGGTCAGAAATTCCAGTACTAGCCATCAAGTTATAATCTTGCAGGATCTTGGTCGCCAATCTGCGGCGTAACTGTGGAATTTATGAAGGATAATCTCACCCCAATGAACCCACAGAGGCACTAACGCATTTGAGCCAAGAAATAAAAACGAAAGATGAGCTTGTGTTAGCACATCAAATTTCATTTTGGAGATGTTTCATGCTGTACGCCCTCATAATTCTCTCCCCAACATCTGCAAAAGTAGCACCTCCAAGAAGATCAGAGGTGTTTACACTAACTTTGAATGTCAAAGCGACCCAGTTCCTAATATCAATAGCAGAGAGTGAATCCAATCCGTATGAATGCATAGGCTTGTGAATATCAATGCGATCTTCTGGTGTGCCCAGCAATAAAGAGGCTTTGTGTGTGAGCGCTTCGCAAACGTTCTCGATAGCCTCACTCAGTAGCCCAGTGGCTTTCAGTCGAGCAATAGTGTCCAGTACACATCTACGTTTGTCCGCCGTCTCGACATCTTTGGCCTCTGATTTCATTGTGAGAGCAGGGATATAATGCATGTGCCCCCAGAACGGCTGAGCTAAGGTAGATGGGACCTCCTCAAGATGTTTCCAATGTGCCGGCGGACGAATACCGATAATTCTTTGGCAGTTAAATGTATCGTAGGAATTTGCATTCTTAGGGTCACAGTAAACATCAAGCAGAGCTAGAAGTTCCTTGATAGGTACTGGTGCGTATCTCTGTTTGGAATTGAGATCCTGGAGTTGATTCGCATTGGACTCGACCAGATAGCCACCATCAGGAACGGCCCCTAAGTCAAGAGAGACTGCTCGCTGGCCTTGCGAGATTCTGTAGCGAGCCAAAGCATCACAGTAAGTGTTTCCTGCGTTGTAGCCTGAGAGAGAGGCGGTTCCCAGGATACCCATGACAGAAGATATGAGTACGAAAAACTTAAGGTCAGATGGGAGTTCGATATGAAGGTTCCATGATCCTTGAACTTTCGATTTTGTTGCAGCTTCCCAGTCTTCGTGTGTTAATCTTTGGAAAATCGACTCCTAGATGACGAGTTAGTTATTTATTTTCGTCGGTTATTTGAAGTAATATTACCTTCATCACCATACTAGATTGAATACATCCCCAATTGGCGGCATTCTATTCAAACAACCATTTAATACTGTTCTCAGTGCCTCGCGGTCTGTAATATCACAGCATGGAGTCTCAACATGAACGTTTTTATCAGTCAATCTCGGTAAGCCATCGCCGCTGCTCTGGTGTCTTTGGGCCAGAACGAGAAAGAAGAATCAAGTAGCGAGCGCCTCGTTCTATCAGTCTTTCAGCAAAAGCTCGGCCTAATCCACCCAGGCCACCAGCAATGACGTATGTAGCATTGGCATTTAAAGAGTATCTGGCAAGAGTTTTCCGGCGTATCTGCTGATGCGTTAGCCATCAATTTATTTATTGATAGGTTGGCCTACTTACCTCTACAAGATCAGAGTCATCAAACGTTAGAATGACGGGGTTGAAACTAGATGACTGCTTCATAGAGTCAAATACCGCATTTAAGTCAGCCCCTGGAAGTTCTGTATATGCCTGTTTCGTGTTTCCAGTCGCAGATCTGGCTGCCATAAGGACTGCATGATTCAAAGCTGTTTGAGTGCATAGTTTGGAACTCATGAAGTCAGTGTCAATATGTAGAATGCGAAGAAGCACACTCGAAGGGGCAGAGTGAACAAGCTTCGCTGCAGTATCTACTAGAGACTCAGTACGGACGCTGATAAGTTGACCTCCCGACTCGATGGAGCTTATCATAGGCGAAATAAGATCTGGCATGGTGTCGAAAGAGATAACTACATCAAATTTTTGCCCATTTATGCTCATCAATTGATTGTCTGCCCAGTTTGATGGCAAAATTCGTTCCTCTTGTACCTGAAGCTTCTCCTCGATCCAGCTGGCATCATCTTGGTTGAGAGCCGTAGTCCAGATGTTCAAAGCATTCTGGTTGGAGAGGATATTAATCATAGACTGTGCAATCGGGCTGCGACCATTTTCAACCATGATTGAGGCTGTTGGATTGATATCGACCAGGATTTGATATGCCACTAATATCGGGGGATAGAAACACAGGCTTCAGCATGTGACATATGTTCTGGTATCCTGACAACCGTGTTCCAAGGCACACGGATGTGGGAGCGAATCGGACCGGTAAATATGGTGAATACTCGATCATGCAGATGCAGCGAGGACTTTTGACTGTCAACATTACTAACGTCAAGCACAATTCCTGAGCAGAAGTACACCCCTGACTCTAAATCAATATTTTGATGGGTGGTTGTGCTAGCCAGGTTGTTGGGATAAACCGAGGCCGCCCTCACAAGAATATCAACATAATTTTCTTCCGAACTTGGTGCTAGAGGTAATTCAGTATAGCAGGTAGACTCATCCCCGGTGTCTAGTGGCAATCTCGTCATCATGAAACGAGAGTGCTCGTTCGCAGAAACCGTTACGGTCTCGTAAGGAAGGAGGATTGCATCCATCTGTGCCTTGTCATACTTTGATTCAACAAGGCGACGAGTACACAGGCGACCACTCATCTCTATGTACTCTTCCTCGTAGCTTTGATACAACTGATGAGATGTCATATCTCTCACGACCTCAGTAATATGAGAAATTTGATGGCCTTTGCTGTCAGTACCTTCCAAGGCTAATGTGACAAGATGAAGTTGGTAGAATTCGGATCGAAGAGTTCGAGCGAAACCATCCACCATTGCATAAGTAGGATCCCCATCGCTGCCACCCCCAGACGTCACCCAGAGCAAATGATGTGCGTTAGGGATGAAAGACTGGAGATGAGTCCATCTGGTCTTATTGATGGTCGATATTTGTGGAGAGCCGTAGTCAATTAGAAGAATCAGCAAGTTACTTGAACTCCTCAAGCAATTCTCTTCCCATAAAAGTGCTTCTTCAATGTCTATTGCATGAACCGAAAGTCCAAGAGATGTAAGCAAAGATCTTTGTATGTCATTTGCAAACGTTTCCTGTTCCATGATCGATTGGTCTAGTATAATTGTAGCGCGTTGAAAGACTTGAGGCTGTTGTAGGTTACGGCTTGGATTTGGTGTTTCCTCTATCGCCGTGCTTACAAGCCATCCAAAATGATGAGATGGTTCGTCTTCGAAATCTCGGAAGAACAGCTCAACTCCGTTAAACCCGTTCTGTTTCAGAACGAGATCCCATGTGTTGATATCCACACAAGGTGATAACGGACGGTTGTCATTCACCCCATCCACCAACCGGGAAAGATGCCAAAAACGAACCCAGTCGTCCAACCCGAAGAACGAATTGGCTCATGCATAATAATTTTGCCACCTGTCTTCAATGTCTTTCTGATGTTGCGGATAGTAGATCCTAGGTTTGATGTAACGTGCAATACAGCGTCTGCTATAACGACATCGTATTGTTCACCGAAACCTTGCTCAGCAATATCTCGCTCCACGTCCAACACCCGAAAGGTCATTTGAGGTTCAAAGTCCACAAACTCTTGGTGGGCTCGATCAACGAATGAAGAGCCGATGTCAGTGAAGTCGTAAGACTTGCAATTCAGAGACGAAGACAGTATCTGTTCATCTTCGGCCTTTGAAGAGAGTTTATAAATCAGACGACGAGTCGTTGCAGCTGTTCCGCCGCCGACCTCAAGAAATCTCAACCCCGGCGTTTGATGAGCCAGCAATTCAACGTAGTTTGCGGCCTGTAGCGCGCCACGATACAAACCGAGCTCCCTGTAGTATTCTTTGGCAGCGCCAGACTGGATCAGCAAATCCAATGCATTGACTTTGCCCTCTAACAATCCTTGGAGATTCTCTGCCACCATCACATATATGTAACCAATTGGTCCTGTTTTTCTAAGCTCTTCTGAGATGGCCAGAAGTTCTTCTGAGGTTACCTCCTTAGAGGGAGTTGGTGATGTAAGAGAGGATTTCATTTGGTGTCTACTCTCCATGTGGTGGATGCTCCAATTCCAGTAATGCTTTTGCCATTGTCCCTCATCCATGAGCTCTTTAGGATTAACATTTTGAAAAATCTTTTCCAGTGTTTTTCAATCAAAATTTCTATAGCACCGTAGACTTTCGATAAACTGAGCTGAGGTGGGTGAAGCTCATTGAGGTATGCGTAGATATCTGCCGTATTCAACTTGTCGAGTGCTACCTTTGACGAGACTCGCATACAAAATTGCTTAGGGTTAGGTATTGTCTGTGAAAGTTGATGTCTTGTGATGAACGTTAGTTCTAGACCTTCAAACCAAACTCTTAAGTCTTCAGGGTTGTCGCTATTCATTGCAGCACCAGTGCATGTGAAGCCTCGTCGAGTACAATTGACCACGGTTGTCAATGCCGTTACTGATTTAGACTGCGCTTGGTTGAGTCCATGATTAGAAATCCAGAGCTGTTTTATAGCAGAAGGCACGCTAACAGCCATCGAATTTTCTCCTCCTACAGAAAAGGCTGTCAAGGACAGGTGTAGCAGGGCGTCGAGTGAGATTGGATGTATAACATGACTGCTTTGAGACTCGAATAGTGAAATATCTGCCGCTGCTTGCTTCCTTTGGTTACACCTTTGATTCAAAGCAACTTGGAACAAAGGGCCATATTCGTAGCCTGTTTGCCTCAGATATGCGTACATGTCTTGATATTTGACAGGGGTGGTACACGTCGAGACCAGCTCTGAATACCGTATAGCAGCTTCTCCTTGTTTACTCTTTACTTTCTTCTGGTCCCATTGGCTCAAGCCATCTGATACACTCACGGATATTATTCCGCGACAGTTCAGCGACCAGCTCTCCTCTGTGTATGTAGAAACAGTAAACTCGAAAGCTGAATTTCCTGCTGATTCCGGGCTTCGACGGTACAGAGAAGTTTGTACCTCCACAGTGCCTTTATTAGCAGTCAAATCTATGGGGTTCTCAATGCTCACGTCGTACAACATGTAGCCGTCAATGGTATGAGCACCCTGAGTCAGCTGTTTCGCCGCCTCAATAGCCATGACAAGCATCCCAGATCCAGGATAAAGAATTCGTCCATTCACAACGTGATGCTCGATCCAGGACATCTCAGAGACTTTAATTAGATGCCTCCAACGAGCGTTGGAATTATTCCAATCATTTGAGCGTACCCCAGAAACTCTGAAGGTGGATCATGGCGGAATCGATATGCCTTACTCAATCGACTTTCATGCCAGTATTTTTGCGAACGATCGAAAGCGTATCCAGGAACACTGGTGAGAATTGAACGCGCCTTACTGAATCCTGTAGGCTCATTGACAAGCCTCAAATTCACATCAACCCCTTTGCAGTGGAGCTCTCCTATAGTTCGAAGCATAGTAGCCATTGCCGATTGACCTCGCTTCAAAACTGAACTATATCCAATCGCTTTACCTCGCGGACAAGCAAGAAGGATATCGCGAATTGGTGATTGTAGCGCGTTCGATGGGCCTATCTCCACAAGATACTCAACTACTGATGCGAAGACATGACTCCTATCAATTTTCTTCGCTAGGTTGGCTCTAGATTGTTCGCACATCTTCTGAACAGAATGTGAGAACAACACTGGTGAAACCATATTACGGACCCAGTAAGACGGATCAGTCAACTCTTTTGATTTGACCAGGGTCCCCGTAACGCTCGACAGCATTGGTATTATTGGAGTTTTTGCTTCCTCCGGCGCGTACAATTGGCCAACGAGATTTGCATACTTCTCTGAGATCGCCTCCATCTGCTTTGAATGGTATGCCAAAGGTACACGTAGCTTTCGACAAAAACGTCTTCGGCATCTAACTTCGTGCGTAGTTGATCGATCAAGCTCTCCTCGCCCGAAACTGTGACGTTACTCGGGCTGTTGATACAGGCAATAGAAAGCCCATAGTTTGTAGCTTTTTCGTTGATTTCGTTTACCATATCGCGGAGGTCTTCCTCGGGGAGTCCTACTGACATCATCGAACCCTTTTGGAAATCAGTATGAGTTTCAGCCAATTCCGCTGAACACAAGCCCCTGAAATAAGCCAACTTCCAAGCAGATTCGCGTGTCAGATGGCCAGCAGCATATCTACATGTAATAATTGTGAATCAGCCATTGCAAATCAGTTACTCTTTGGTGACAATACATACGCGGCAGCGATCTCTCCCGATGAATGACCAACTACACTTGCTGGCCGAACGCCAAAAGTCTTGAACAAATTCACGAGTGCGACTTGTAGTATCGTGCATAATGTCTGGCTGTACTCGGCTCTATTGATGTTCGTTGTAGTTTCATCTTTCAGTAACTCATCTTCGTCGTATTTGTTAGTTTATAGGCCATTGCTATGCGATCACTTGCTGTCAACTTACCTATCACCGCCCACGAACATCCGAAACTTCTCAAAAATTCTGTGGCTTCTTCCAACTCAACAGCAAATGAGTGATAAGATAGTAACCTGATGCCCATTTTAGCCCACTGCGCACCTTGTCCGGTAAATATGAATCCAAGACAGGGCGTATCGGGTGAAGTTCCTCGAATTGGTGATGACATCCGGCTAGCCAAATCCTCCAGTTCTTGAGGACTATCAATAATGGCGAAGAACCGCCATGGAAGATGAGTTCTATGAGTGTCTAATGTATATGCGAGGTCAGCAAGAAGAAATTCGTCAGTTCTCACACGTGGAAGAGAATCTGCGCCCACTAGCCAGTCTTTGTAGGCTTGAATGGTCCTCTTGCATCCTTTTTTATCAGCAGTTGACCAAACTAATAACCTCGTTGTTCTGGTATATATTCCATTTTCGCCAACTTCATGAATCCCATTGGTATGGTTCATGGATGTACATAACACAGGCGTAGGAGTTGGTGCGGTGCAGTGCTTAGCTGAAAGTGATCTTAGACGCAAGTAATTGTAGGCGTCGTCAATAACAATGTGAGCGTTCGCTCCTCCATATCCAAAGGAGTTTACAGACGCTCTTCGTAATTCTCCTTCCGGCCATGGGTAGCTTTTCTCGGGAAACTACGTATGGTAAGTATTGATTCCGGTATCAACAGTTTCAGATGACCTTACTTTAATCCGCAAATGTTTTGAGTCTATCTTGGGATTCAGCTTCTCGAAATTGGTGTTCGGTGGGATTATTCCTTTCTCAAGTGAGAGAACAGTTTTAATCAGCCCGGCCAGACCGCTGGCACCCTCTAAATGTCCAATATTCGATTTTACCGCTCCACTAAATCCTTTAATGTTAGCCCACAGTATCTCTAGGACTTGAAGAAACAAGAGTATCATCTCTTACATGTAAAGTGGGTCATTATCGTCGCGATAGGCTTGAAAAGCACTACCGATGGCTCGAGCCTCCCGTGGATCTCCAATGGGGTTCCAGTTCCATGAGCCTCAAAGAATCTCGTATGTTTCATTGAAAGACTGGCTTTCCTGTAAGTCTCTTCGATCAACCTGCGTTGTGCTACACTACTTGGTTGTGTGATGCCAGGAGTCTTTCCATCTTCATTTGCCCCTGTTGAACGTATTACAGCTCTGATGGTATTTCCATCTCGTATAGCATCAGGGAGACGTTTGAGGACCACGACAGCTATCCCTTCTCCACGTGCGTAGCCATTGGCTCGGTGGTCAAATGAATGTGAACGACCGTCAGGGAGAGAAAATTGATGTTAGACATCCACATGTAAGCTTCCGGGGCAGTAGCCAAATTGCAGCCTGCAACTAGTGCCTATGACTTCGTTAACCACTAGTAGTCATTTAACAGTTCGAAGAAAACCTACCATTTCGCAGGAACCGCTTTTCAGAGACTGGCATGCTATGTCTATGGCCATGGCCGTGCTCGAGCAAGCAGAATCGAGTCCGATGCTGGGACCACGAAGATTGAAGTACCAACTTATTCTGTTGGCCAACATGCTCAGACCAAACCCGAGGGCTGTGTATGTAGGCGTATTCTCTGGATCCCGCGCCAACTGTAACATGTAATCTAAGCCAAATGATCCAGTGTACACGCCCGTGCGAGAATTTGATATGCTCTGCATGGTTATCCCGGCTGTTATTCATAAACTTAGTTTTACCTTGGACTTTCCTGGACTGTAGACCATTGCAGCTCACCATTTTCAAGTGCATGGTATGTTGTCTCCAATAACCATCTTTGCATAGGGTCCATTGCTGTTGCTTCAGTCGGTGATATACCGAAGAAATCAGCATCAAAGACTGAGAGGTCCTCCTTAATGAAGTGACCACTCCGCAGTGGAAGCTGTGGCTCGTGTTAATCACCGTCACCTTACCGGAAGTTCTATACTTGCTCACCGTGTTACTTGTGTTTTCAGATCGATAGAATCCATTGGCATTGATACGATCTGGCGGAAAGTCTGTCGACGCGCAATGGCGGTCCATCATCATCCTCCAGAACGACTCTGCAGATGTTGCATCCTGTGGAAATTTGAGGGAAAACCCGCAAATGGCGATATCATTATCAATGGTACCATCCACTTCCACAGTCGTGGCTGGCACGTTGAACGAACCCATGTTTAGTGCTTCGAAGGGATTCCTTGTGGAGACAAGACTTGGAGCGGCCCAAAGTTTTGGGAATGCCACCGATTCTCTACTTGACTGACAGGAGGTCCACCCGATATGTAAAGGGTCAATCCATAATTGGTAGTTTTGGCATAAACGAATCAAAAGAGTACATGTAATTGCAGCAAGATAGCAATTTAAGAAAGATCTCGATGAAAGATTCAACGATTTCATCTATTCTAATGATGCCTAGACCGCAAGTAGACTACGCGCCTTCATTCTGCTCCAGGTTCACCTGTGGCGAATCACACTCGATGTCGTACGTAGTAGGGAAGTCGGACTTGTCATCCGTCCTAATGCGAGGAGGTAAAACGCCGACTCAACATGCATGGCCGAAGTCCCAGTTACCAGGAGAATCCAGACTCTAACGTAGCATTGCCGAGGATCACTAGCCAACAATCAGATTCCTCTCCAAAGCATGCCCTATCAATTAATGGGGACAGAAGCCGAGTGACTAGCAGTGATTGGAGAAAGAGCCAACGGAACGTCTCAATGAATGTGGGACGTGGCGTTTAAACCCTCCTTCGACTCGCCCCAAGACTGGCGATGTGATACAACATGAATCCTTATGAAAGGACCTTTTGGATAGCCTCATGCATAAGAGCCAACAAAGCATCACTTCCATGCAGGTGAGGGATTTTGAGCTCACAGGAATCTCTGAACGCCATCTTTTATGCAAGCATGGGGTGTGCAGCGAACCAACAACATTTCCCGAGATGAGTGCGAGGTAACTAAAAGCGGCGACCGGTAATTGAGAGACAGTTACATTTCTACTGTTCCTAAGCAGACGGCAAGGGTTATTCAATGTCGACCTATTAGCCACATTTGCCGCGCATCCAGGGATTTGGCGGAGATCAGAGCCATTGGTGCTTCGGCCACCTCTGTTCCATAATGTTACCCTACGTCGACTTGATAGGGCACCGTAATTACGGTACCATATATCTTTTATTTATGAGATATTGGTTTGTTTTCATCTTCAGGTTCGGGTTGTCCACCGTTTCAACACTCTCCAACAGCACACCCTAAGTTTGGTCCCGGGCCAGCTTGTAATTTCATCCGTTATTTAGCCTCCTACAATTCCTGGGCAGGCTTTTATAATCCCATTCACTTTTAATTACTTTTTATTGTTATGGAGCCCCGCTTTCCGACTAAAGAGGCACCAATTTCGGCTGAGCATGCGCGCGAAGTCATCAAAGAATCGCTCACGGCCAGGTACGGATGGCCACCACCATTCAAATGGATTGAAGACGACAACAGCACTCTTCTTGGGTGCTATGCGCCATTATGGTAACTACAGCTTTTGTCCTGTAGTAACGATTACTAGTGCTGATGTTCGTCTTAATCACTTGTAGCTACACCCCGGATATGATAGAGTTGTGGTTTAATCTGGCCGACACTGTTGTGAACGGAATAAATCCGCGTCATCGTCTTCTTGCAATAACTGGATTGTGCTCTATAATAGATGCACCATATGTCACTTATTGCCAACGGCTTGTCGCACCAAAGGTCGGCATCACTATGGAACAGTTTGAGGCATGCTTAAGCGGCACAACCCCAGATGGTCTCACTCCGGAAGAAGAGATGGCTTACCGCCTTGGACGAATCCTGACTTCCTCGCCGGACCTCTTGACAATTCAGTGTGGCAAGAAGCAACATCAAAACTCGGGAAAACGGGTCTAGTCTCCATTGTCAACCTAATATCAGGTTATCGGTGGGTTTCAATGTTGGACCATATCAACGGAGATGATAAGAAATGGAGACAATAAAATTTGCACAAAGGCAGGGCGATATATTCTATATTCTCGACCGTAAACTCCTCCCTATTGGACCTGTTAGTGCACAAATAATAATACAGTATCGACGAACTGAGCATGTGCTTTTCTAAATAGGCCTTTGCTTCATAAAAGATGCATATTAACCTCAACTCAAGACACTCATCTCTGGCAATTATATCGCCGATGTGTAACATCCAGTCCTGGATACTCAGCAACGAAAGTGACCTTATAATGTCTTCCATTCGCGAGAGCAAGAGAATTTTGACAATTCACAGCCTGGTCCAGGTGATTTATCGTGTGATTCTGACATCCTTATCAACTCGGATAGACCGGCTTGGGAAGTGGCGGTTTCCAAAGTTGTGTCCATACCCTGAAGAGATCTCGGCATTATAGTGATCTTGGTCGGGAGAGATGTGCAACTTTTCAGTGTCGCTATCCGCTGTGTGAAATACCCTTGAGTCTCCCAGGTCGATTGATTCTGCGTCTTGAGACTCTGTCCGCTGGGGGCCGCGACGCGCAGAATGTCCTCCTCTTGATGAGTTACTGCTCTTGCCAATGGACAAGACTTGACTAGGTCCAGGTGAACGAATCGATGAGACCTTGCTAGCGAGCGGGGATATGTAGGAAGCGACGAGATATCGACCGAGAGGAAGCATTGCGGGTAGACAGATGCTAACGAGCGTAATAGTGGGATCTACTGTGAACCAGTATACCATCGGGACTGCCTCGTCTTGGAGGTTCTTCGAGTCAGCTTAAAGGTTAAGAGTTTGAGCTCCATCAGCGCTAATACTCACAAGTAATATCCGTGTTGAAGTTAGGCGAGGGTCTGACTACTGTAATTAAACGACCGAGCGCAGCGATAATGACACTGTCATAGCCGGTCAGTATATATCACGAAAAACAGCAAGCTGAAGTATGGTGGAACACGAACCAATATCCCATCACAAATATGATTGTAATTCCAATTTTGCGTGCAAGACTGCTATGCAAGCGCCAAACGTTTGGCATTGGTAACAGCAGAATGATGAAGTCAATGATAACACCAGGAATCGTGCAACCCATCCACAGACGGTTCATAGGCGCACAGGTGCCTTGCAGCATGGGATTCCAATTCTTCTCCACGGGATTACACATCAAGAAAGGAGCAATGACTGTGCCGAGGCCCCATGCAACATTGAGGGCCTGGGTTGTCATAAGCGTTATGTTGAACCAAGCCGGACTCGCACTTCGAGGAAAGGCTCTTGTGAGAAAGAAGAGCGCTGATGCCCTGGCAAGACAAAGTTCGAAACCATAGAGGACGGAGCAAGTAAAGATTAGTTTGAGGATCGTCAACAAATCGCCTGGCGGAAGGGTAAGGAGATGGCGACCAAATCCGAGGTCCAGCACCCAGTACTCGGCAGCGAGTTGGGCGAAGATGAATGGCTGCGAGTGTGTTAGGCTAGAACAAATGGAATTCTGTGTTATTCGCTTCGTGAAAAGTCAACTTACCGTTGCTGCCAGAGCAAACCAGTCGTCCCACCAAAATCTCCTCTGGTAACCGGATGGTGCCTGCGAAGTGGACAACGAGCGAGACCAAAAGCGAGACACTATGGACCCAGTCGCTAAAACCGTCATGACAATCACGCAGGCGCGAAGACCGGGCCCGCGGTCCTCTCGTGCCACCTCTGGAGGAAGCGTAGGCATAGTCGAGGTTGTTCCAGGCATCTTGATTTGCAGTCAAATGAAGACACTATGTCACACTCTTCCAACTGAGCATTCTCTGTAAATGTTGGGGAAAACCGCTCGCGTCTAGTTTATCAAGAACAACACTCATAGCCGCCGACCTCAAGATCAATCCCTGTTCGTGCCACGCCCTCGGACCCCCTCGGCGCTCAAGAGCACGTTCACCAACCGGTAATCCTTGAGCCGACGGCAGGAGGATGCATTGAGACTGAAGGCGGTTTTGGTGTGCGCACGATGCAACCATCCCTCAGTGGCCCGCTAGCTTCATTTGTGAGGTGAATCAAGCCACGGGTAAGGGTGTATGCATGTGGGTGATGGTGTGCTGTACTGGGGTTGTGTAACCGGTCCGCGGCACCGTCCACATACAGCCCCATTCCTCACGCAATGCCGATGCTCAGGCTCGGCGAAGTTGCCTTTGAGTCTAGGACAATCTCACTAGTGCTCATCGACCAGACTTATTTACTGAAGCTATGTCAGCTTCAAGTGAGCGGCTGATAATCCATTCTATGTAAAGGTATGTTTCATGATCCTGGCTGGCAACGCCTCCTCCACGGCTTTCAACACGAAGCATTCATGGTCAGTGGCAGGTCTCCTAAGATGAGATTCCTCTGCTTGCACGGAAACGGGACGAATAGCAATGTAATTAACGTCCCCAGTCCGAATTCGCAATAAACTGGATACTAAGTGTCAATGAGATAGGTTCTACAAATGCAAACAGGCAGGCATTCCTAGCTATTGCCGCTATCTACTCAGAAACTGACCTGAATAGCGCCCTTGCGGCATGAGATAGATGATGACCATGACTACGAATTTGTGGAGGCCGTGCTGAACGCGCCAATGTCAAAGGTATTTCTCTTGCTAAGCGAACACTCAGAAACTAATGCCGCGCCACGCTTTCAGGATTGGATGAACTTGTTTCCCTGAAGATTCATTCTATGCATTCTACAATCCCAGCGACCTCTCTACCTTGAACCAAGCCATGGCTCAATTGGACTCATATATCTCAATGGAGGGTCCTTTTGACGGCATCTTAGGATTTTCTGCTGGCTCGGTTCTTGCTGGCTTATACCTCGCGGAAAAGCAGAGGAAGACAGGCCAGGTGCCGGTTAAATGCGCCGTCTTCCTGTCCAGTGCAACCAGCATAGCAGAGATGGCACATCTAGAAATTGACACCCACCACGCTTATATACCGATTCCAACAGTCCATATCTGGGGCGATAGCGATGAGACGGCTCCTACAGGTGGGCGCGACCTAAGCCAAATATGCCATCCAGAGCGCAGGTCAACTCTCATTCACGAAGGGGGCACGAGCTCCCACGAAAAGAGCATCTGACCAAAGCAGCCCATGCTATCAGGAGGACAATCTACCTAGCATCAGATCTGACCAAGTGTTAAGGAATGGTAGTAGGATTGGGACAAAAGTCCTAGAGCCTGGTGAAGGAGGGGCATCAGATTCAGCCGATTTGGCTCAATGTTGGTAGGCAAACAGAGCCACGTTACAATGTCCCAATCAATCCGTCCCATGCACCACACTATTGCCACTGAGGCTTGCAGCATGTACCATGGATGTGAGCTTCCCACTGTAACTCTGTGGCTGCCATCGAATCCTTCTGGCTTGCATCGAGGCCTCAAGCGCCCCCGCCACCAATTTGTTTAGCGACCGGCAGCATGATAGCAGGGGAGGAAGCCGGGAAATCTGCTCTTGTAGCAGACTCGTCCCTCAGGGGTAAGTAATGCAGGGGTTGGGAAACACGCTGTGCGCAAAAGATCCTTCATATGCAAATTATCAGCCGTTCTGTACCCCCACGGAAAGCCGGCACGAGTTGGAATCCGATGCATTCGATTGTCCTTGCAGGACACTAAACTTTAGATCTGGAAAGATCGCGGAATTGGGCATCTTGATGAGGAAGGGAAACAAAAACAAATAACCTCGGCTGTATCTTCAGGCCGCTTTCTATTCTTGTATCCTGGAAAAGGTACACTGTAATATCTGATAACAATAGAGTGAGATATTTACCATGTCTTTAACAAATGATACAAGTCGAAAACCCTTGAAGCCGTTAAAGATTGCTATAGTATGATTAGCCATAGTTCTTTGCATGTCATTGTGGCCATGAGCTAAGATTGGATATAGGTCGGAGGGTCTTTGACTGGCCTCATGTGCGGAGTGGCTCTGAAACACGGTGGCCATGATGTGACTATTTTCGAGCGAGATGCTGACCAAAGGCAAAGCCATATGGCCGGCGTATGTTTAGGAGAGGACGCCACCACGTTCCTCGCTCGCCACGACAGGCATGACACGACTTTCGCGCACCGTAGCCATCGCATCCAGCAGCTTTGCAATGATTCGACAATTAAGGTCTTTGGCAACTCGAAGCGCGAGATCACGAACTGGGACACGTATTACTTCCGCCTCCGGTCGTGTTTTGATGGATACATCAGCTCCTTCTATCCATCCACCCCACCGATTATCCCGGAAGGCAAATCCGATGGTCGTGCTACTTATGAGAGTTTCAAGACCGTCTTGGACATAAAGCGACTAGCTCATGACAGCCGTGAAGATACTATGCTTCTGGTTGTTAAGGACCGGAACACAGACATCGTAAGCGAGATCGAGGCGGACCTGATCATTGGTGCAGATGGACCAGACTCGTTTGTCCGATCCAAGTATGCCCCGAGGTTAAACGAAACTACTGTGGATACATAGCCTGGAGGGAACTGTGCTCGAGAGTGAGGTTTCAGATGAAACACGGCACATCTTCAGGCGCAGTGTGACTGTACACAAAATGCAACAACATCACTGCATTGTTTACACAATCCCTGGAGAAAACGGATCGCTTAAACCTGGGGAGAGACTCCTTAACTTCCTCTGGTACACCAATGAGTCAGGCGACTCAGTAGACAACATCATGGTTGATGGCATTGATGGACATCGCCATCACAACACCGTCCTGCAGGGCGCGTGAAGAAGGAGATATGGGATTCACAACTTGACCGCGCTAAGGAATGTTTCCCAGCTCCGTTCCTCGAAGTTATCCTCAAGATCCAACAGCCGTTCATACAGATCATCACAGATTTCTGCTCCTCACAGGCTGCATTCGAGGATGGCAAAGTTTTGCTCATCGGGGATGCTCTTGCGTTGCTCCGACCTCATACAGCATGGAGCGGAACCCATGCAGCTTTCCATGTGTTGATGGTAGAGGATTATGTGAGTGGACGAATCACGCTTAGTGACTGGGAAGAAAAGGTCTTGCGATACTCTTGTTTGCATTGGTCTCAGACTATCTGGTGGGGAAAGCCTACCAAGACGGCATGTCTCCTGCCCTCGTCTCAGCCCTTTACTACTGGAGCTGGTGCGGAGTGGACTTTATCAAGTCGTGGTGGAGTGGCCAACCCTCACTATTGAGGACAACAAAATGGACTGTGGACAAGTATGATGATGAAGATTAAAATCACCTTTCAGCAATACACTTTCTGAGAGGAATGGCAATGGTCGATCGGTAACAGTCTTGAGTTTTACTACGACCTATATAACCAATTATATGAATCTTCACGAAACCATCCCACAGAAAAGCACCTGTGACTTGTTTACATGATGGCTCAGGAGTTGACAAATTCTATCTTTGTTTCTTGAAATGTCCTCCATTCGTACTTAGCCAACCTCCTCGCTGGTAATGTTGTATATCTTGGATGGACGTCTTGAAGACATCCGGTTAGAGATACTTATCTAAGTGGAGAATTAAGCAAGGAAGAAATTGCTAGCCCACGTTAAGTCTATTTGCTCTTATAACTTTGACAGCTGTCAGGATTGCCCAAAACCATTGATCCCATCCGCGATCAAATTCGAGGTTAGACTTTTCTACCCACTCGTTGCAGTTTCTATCTATCTCTTGGTTGTTACCCAGTCTAGCTTCATTTCAGAGATGAATAAGAGTCTGTCTGCTCCCTCATCTCTTTGGATATCTCCCTTTGCTTATGTTACTTCCATTATTTTCGCGTCTCAAGCATATAGTCTATGTGAACATGTGTTTTTCCACATCTGAAAATTTGTGAGGCAACGGATACTGGCTTAATATAGCTGCATTAAAGAGCGTAAGGTGTTCAAATTAACCACTCATGGAATCTTTGTCTTATACCCAAACTTACGTAGTCTATTGCAAAAGGTGAAAAGTTGCTATTATGTCGAGTCATACACGTCTCCAGCAGGGACAAAGCACATCGAAAGTAAGTCCCTAGAGTGTAAGAGTCTCAATGTCCTATGAGATTGCACATTTCGTTGTATCCCAGGTTTTATATCCTAACAGTCTGATGCACCAACTCAAAGGCTTGGGTACGGCCAATTTTATCGGCCAAGACTTAGCCTGAGATGATGAACACCGCCCCAGATGGTAAAAGGATCATTTTAGCAAGAAAAGCGACGAGGTAGACCACTCATCATAGATGTCATCTACTTGAACCGCCTCATAGAGCACAAATCCGAGTTCTTGATTAGTTTGTTTCTTTTGTCCCCTGCTAACCGTAGCTAGGCATACGCTTTCACTACTACCCGGGAGTTATGAGGTGAAGTGCACGTATGACCATAGCCAGATGGGATATGGCTCTAAGTCGCTTCAGGTAGCTTCAAGTTATATATTTTGGGCTTTTTTCATATCTAAACGATGCCGAAACATGTTTTAATGGCCTCCACCGATAACCTACAGGCGTTTTCACACGCATGGACACACTACCGTGAATTGCTGCACACAGAGGCTGCCTAGAATCTACCAGCATTCTCGACCAATCTAGTGCGAAGTTGAAACGCAGTAGCATTTTGCCGTATTACAATGCCACTCATCCAGTCGATTATCTATTCGCTAACAAATAGTTAAGCGCCTCTGATTGCACGTGATCTGTTATTTCCTTATTAACACGCACTCAGGCAGCAGTTACGATGCCGTGAATCTCATCATTCCATACCACTTGTGATTGAGAAACCCAAAACCTTACATTCAATATGGCCTCTAAAAATTCAGCCCCGAAGAGTTGGTTGCATCAGCTTGGAAGATCATCCCTATCTTTCCGTCTCGAGATATTCACGCGACGGTACGCCTCTACACGCAAGAGCTCGGCTTCATACTTGGGAGTGAGAAGCCGGATTTCGCCTCGCTCGCCGCCGGCCCCAAGTCTGCCTCCAACATATATTTTCAGCTCTATACGGAGGGTCAGGAGTTCACCCCGTCAAAGGCCATGATCGCAATGGGGGCCGAGCAGCTAGATGCCTTATACGCTGGGCTCCAAGCAAAACAGCAACTCAAACAAGAGGAGAACTCTCCGGGTTCAGACTTCTTCAAAATCGTGGAGGAGGTAGAGGACAAGCCCTGGGGATTTCGACAGTTCTCAATCGCGGATTCTGACGGAAACCAGATTTTCTTTTTCCGCTTTCTAGAAGGTAGCAATGGCGAAGAGTACTGGTCAGTTTGATAAAAACCGAGAGAACAAAAGATCGCGTAATTGCGACGCAGTAATGAGGCAAATTCAGTAGAGGGATAGGTACAGAATTGAGAAGTGTCGTCACTTAAGTTTTCACGGCCAAATAGCGTGACAAGCATATTCATTCTTGTGATAGACTCATAACAGTCAATTCAGGTTCCATCGATCAGAAGAAACTCACCCACAACTAACTTAAGCTCTTTAACTAGAGCCCGGTCACAAGAAATCGTAAATAACCCTAGAAAAGGTATGCAGGTTACGGCAGCTAAGTTGTTTGACCGATATTGAATCACAGCCTAGCATAGACCACTTTCTATAGATAGTACAAAGCTTTGCCTCAAGATTAATTAATAGACTCTTCTATCTTTAATATATTTGGTTATGAGGTAATTGTATTGGTGCAAGTAATATGTCTTGTGTAATAATATCAACAGGAGCGAAACACGATCCAGTTGAGATGGTGACGTATCCATATTATCTACTCACTCTACAGGATGAGATGAGCATTCGAGTGGCTTGTAGTTCCTCAGTACCAATCAAAAGGATATGCTTGGCCTTCGAAGCCTTGACGAATTTCGTTCGTAGCAATGTGAAAACTCGCTGGGATTATGACATCAATTCAGAACTAAATGTTGCTCATTTCCTAGACGGCACGCAGAATCCTGGAAGTTGTAAGATGTTTCGGGCTCGTATATCCAAATAGGTGTTATTAGAAAACCATTCGCGTCGGTCAAACAACATAGTCGACCACTTGTTGTCGAGCCCACTTTGTAAGCGTAAACCACTCTTCATCCACCGAATGCACAACGGCAGAGAGCTCGTTGACAAGCAGCGGTCCAAAGTTATTCGCCCACCATCTGTTCTGGACGTGCAACAACAGGACACCATAATGAATCCATATGACCTGCGCCATTGGATCCGCTTGCTGCAGCAGAGACGATAGGTCACTGACTATCTGGACTGGCCATGCCACAATATGAGCTATACTTTGTGATCTTGTACTCTCATCGAAGGCCCCTCCAAATGGTCAATAACCATGTGGTAGATGTTGGACCTACCCGGTCCCAGATACTTGGAAATAGCATCGACTTTTGCTCGCAGATCATCCATAGCTTTGACGTAGCCTCTACAAACAACAGTAGAGTAAGCAGGACTTGAAGTTGGAGATGGTTTGAACAGGGACTTAAGCACACCCGAGCGAACATTATTCTTATATGGTACACTTATTGTTGATACGCCCCGAAGTAGCTCAATAATGGAGACTAGCCGCTCGGCGGCACTCGTAATTGAGCCATCTGGGGCAACGACCGGTAGAGTGAATGCCATGATGACCACAAGGACAGAGAAGATAAACACAGCACTCAGGTTGTCTTCCGTTATATTTGTTAATGCTCCCGGAACCCAACTAATCCAGCACTTTGGTATTGCATAGCATTGCCGATGTGACGTTGACTCTCAGTTGGATTAATATGTGCGAGATGGAGCGAAGAAAGGCCAAGGATAGCCTCCATTAAGAACTCATGCTTAAGCGCTTCTCGTGGCACGTCATTTTGCCACAGCTCCAATTCATCCAGCTGCCCATGATTCATCAAGGTGTGAACGGTATTGGTGGAATAGTTGTGCATGAGAAACAATTCTTGGCTGCGTTGACTGTTGCTGCACAGCTGGCAAGGCGAAGCGGCTACAGATATCGGAGAGAAATGATCCGGAGTTGTTTGAAAGGAAAAGGTCGGTACCGGGACCGGGGCCGGCGCGGAGGGTGGGGCTGTTAACTCGGACGGAGATGCCTCAGTCGAAGCTGGAGTCGCAGGACGTTGCGGAACAGATTTGTAGGTACAGGTTCGCTGACTTATCGTGCAGTTCCCGCAGTTTGGCTTTTTTCATCGCACTGTCCGTATATATTTCTTAGTATTCGTGGGGATTTGAGTGCTGGATCGTTCGCAAGCACAGTGCTTATTCTTCAATGATGCGGGTGGCACTAGATCAAGGCTTCACAAGTATTGTGAATCGTCAAGAACAGGTGTGTTACCTTACCTTGATTCTTCTCGCCTTGCAGGTCATACAGCCATGGCGGGATTTCTTGTGGGGATGTCGATGAGACGCCATAGTGTAGAACTGCGGAAGACCATACGTTCAAGCCAGGTGCTGATTGTGAGACGCCCACCTTGGCTGCTTTCATGTACTAAACGAGGATTTCCGTTTAGTGAACGAGAGCGAGGACTTTTGGGATGAGGAAAGCAAGCGGGTTGGAGGAAAAGAAGAAAGCGTAAGGAAGAGCGGCAATGGTATATAAAAAGAAGTGGGCCATACCTCCTCGCTGGTTCAGAAACGGCTCGCTTCAGTTATGAATCTTGTACCCGAGTCAGGTTCATGACCAAACTTAAACGAGTTTAGATGACCACAAGCGCGTATAGAGAAGCGTAAGCGAGTGTAGCATTACGAGGATTTCTGGGTCCCGAACCAAGACATGCACTAGAGAGAAATTTGAGCCAATGGCATGTCCGTGCCCGTGAATCAAAGAGTCTCTTTTACTCCACTGTAATGTGCTGTGCCACCAAATTCGTCTGTAATGCTATGAAGCCACTGTCTACTCTCCCTATGCCGAATAGTCACTGTGAAGCGACACTACAGTAAAATACTTGTTATTATAGAACTTCAAAATTATCCATTCATCTAGACTTGATCCAAGATGAATGTGGCAAGAAAGAATCCTCGGTTGTACAAATGTTCGAAGAATGACAACTGGATATGGTACAGTACTGTAAACCAGCTGTTAACCTGCGCCGCTTGCGCCCCAGAACTTGTGATTTGGTAGGAAATATCAAGAGAAAACCTGCAGCTGTGTTCTGCTAGACTCTGCCGGGCTTTCATCCTCTTGCGGCTTGCTCCCCTTATCCAAGTGATCGATGTACCAAATCAGGAAGATGACCATGACCGCGGCCATCAGGATCGCATCAAAGACGTAGAGGAAGACCTCATGGGTTATAAGATAGCCTTTGTTGCCCTGGAGATACTCAATCACACGGAAGACACTTCGTACCAAGATGATGATGCTGACTGAGTACAAAACGTACAAATCGGTAACCCATGGGATAACCCCAGCTTCCGCCCTTGCAGTGGGTGCACGAAGGCAACGGTAGTGGAAAAGGCAGGAAGTCAACACAAAGAAACCAAAGACCACGATTTGGATAAATAGTCCAGTCACGATGATTGTTTCTCCGGTGTCGTACGCCTCTAGAGTTCCGGACGCTTGGTATCCGCCTCCTGCGGCTTGCAACGAAAAGGAAGCGATATCGCCACAAACGAAGATTGTGGTGATCCATCGAACAGGAATCAACGCAAGGTGCTCGGCACGAAGAGATCGGATAATTCGGCCGAGGACCATGTATATCGATGCTGCGAACAGTGCTGGGGCGACGAGGATGAAGATGGCTTGCACACTGTAAAGAGGCACCGACTCCTTATTGAAGTGGGATCCGACTCGGCCTAGATAACCCAGCGTTTCCACTAGACGAGAATTTTAGTCTTGGCTCTTTCTACTGGGATGTGTGCCTTACAAACGCCGCCAATGGCGAATGGTATGAAGTAGCGGGAACGAGTTCGGACAAGGCGCCAGATATGCCATACTGTCAAGATGCCAAACACAACTGCTGTAACGATGCCAACCGGTAACGACGGCGTGTAGCGGTAAAGCTTGAAGTCAATCTTGGCGGATTCGCTCATGTCTCTAACTGGTGAGATGGTCTGGTGAAGAAATCGGGGAAAGAGCTTGAATGACCTGACTGCGGACGCCGCACCTTTAAAAGGCTCCTTTTCGTAAAAACCTGTATGTTGGTCCCATTGCAAAATGTTATGATTTCCTCCATGGCTCGTTTAACGCATGCGAAACCGAACGAGGATTCCTATATCATGTCTCCACAAGGCGCCGTGCCGGTGAGCCGCCAATGTCAAGCTATAATTGGCTTCATTCATTGCACAGCCACGCCGTATTGTCAAATAAGTGTAAGATGGGCACATCCGTGTGCTTTGTAACAGCTTCTGTTATGAGTGGGGCTTTATCCATGCAAGGGGCAACTCGAGAGCTTTACTACTCGCTCTTTTGACTGTCTAGCTTCATTTCCTCTGGTGCAGTACTCTTTACGTAGCAAAGAGTGAACACATATTTAACATGAGAGACAAGTGTCATTTTTCTCTCGCATTTCTAGAGCAGGCTTGGTGAGTGTTTGCAATTTCCTCCTCAGGATGCTACCGAAAAGATCTTCTGTTCAAGTTTCATTCGAAGATAAAGGAAACGATTTCACGGCTTTTCGTCTAGGGCAGGATTTGATTCAATCTCGCTGGGTGCTCTCAAGCAAGTGCCACAAGTATTAGCCATAGTATGAAGCCTTCGAAGACGTGTAGTTATGCTTCGCATGAGATCAAGTACCCATTGTAATCTAAGCCTTTACATTACAAGGCGCTTGGCAATTACAAACTTCCTCATGAGGAACTCTGTAAGATTACCTAACTTAGAAGCATCTGCTTGACCCAGCAACAGCGCTTTGACTCGAGTAGTGGGTATGTATGGCCGGCCGGAAGCGCGGACTGCTTCTATACAATGGCTTAAACGCCGTAAAGAAGCAAGATACTGATCGAAAGCTAAACGCGCTTATGCAGGAGTTAATGAAACTATACCAGCAGCGCCCTTTACAAATGTCCAGGTCGGAATCTTGGAGTATGTGATCGTTGTTGCTAATGCGGAAGCGGCAGTGTCATATCTAATCAGCACCTGGGAATAAGGCTTCCTGATAAATAATGGTCCTGGTGCTACGATGATGAACTGAAATTTCCCATCGCTCAGTCTACATGTTTGGGATTAAAGAGTTTGTCTGATATTGAAGATTAGTAAAATGGTCACTCACCCTATAAGGAAGATGTTGCACTGGAGCTGATAGCATCACCAACGGCAGTTCCTGAGCCTAATGCAACAGTATCGGGAAAGCCTGATCTAAGTACTAATTGGGCACCTTTATGCGACAGTAGCAACTCAATGATACATACCACATTTAGTGTGAACGAAGCAACCATTACCTATCTTGGAAAGTACGACAAATTACACTATCAAACATCAACATTACGCACCCGCGCGACGTCTGTCAGCAGGAAGTTATAGCTGAGTCATGAGCTGCCACAGGGCGATGAACTCAGTGTGCCTCTTTGGCCTGGGGGTCGTTGACTTGCATAATTGTCTTGAACTGACAGAGATCAATCAGTCACCTACCTATTAGTATGGTGAGATCAAGCCCACCTAGATGCGGAGAAATGTGCCACACAGATGCGTCCTCCCGAGTTTCAGCTAGATGGTGACCGACCGTTGTGGGAAACTTGCCTTCCACTCTCCCCGCTCAGGGGAAATGCACAGCTTCCGGCCAGCGGGGCCTCATCGATCGCAACATTGAGCCAAAACCACGTTCTGATGACCAACACACCACGCCACGCTTACGTGTATCTGGATTCATCGCCATGCCCCTAATGAGACACGTATAAAGCTCACGCACTTGGCCTTACCTATTCGACTGTGCCCCCAATCCCGCAGGCCACTGTTGCGTCCTGGGGCTGACTGGCTGCAGCCAACCATAGCTCACAACTATGGCGGCGATCACCCCTCCCACACAGCGCAGGTATGGGCATGCGCGCTTTTGCACATATTTTTAGGAGATTGTTTCTGCCACTCAGCGCAGCCTCGAGTGATGTGTTACATTGTATGCAACGTCGCCCTGCTGTAGACGCAAACGGGCGCACACAATGAAGCAGACGGGAGGCAACAAAGCTCCGAGAGGGTGTCGACCCCAATTGAGCAATTGTTGTCATCACCATTTGTCCTTTCGTTTGGATAGGCCCTATATGAATGTAACGCCTGGCCGTTTGAGCACCACCGTCTTTCTTGCCGCGAGAATGGGCAGTGTTCTCTGTGAGCATGCCATTTCTCGTTGATCCGCTTGGCCTTGAATTTCCTTAGTAGGAATGGAGAACTTTAATAAGCTTTCTCCAGAGGAGCAGCGGGCCTTTCTCCTTCGGCCTGCGATGAAAGTCCCGCCCGGTGTTACTCAGAACTTGACCGATCCACCGAACCGTAACCATTTTGCCCTGACTGTCACGATTATCTGCCTTGTCATATGTTCACTTTGTTTTTTATACGCGTGTACGCGCGAGTGTTTGTGGTACGGCGTGTGAAAGTTGAAGATGGTGAGTGAATCAATCCGTTGCTGACGCGTCATGATGCTCACAAAGATCCAGTTTTAGGGTTGATCACAGTCGTAAGTTGATGCATATCAGACAACTCGGAGTGTTGATTCTAACGATCGAAGGGTTTGTTCGCTGGAGTGCTGTGGGTTGGCTTCAAATTCGCCAATGTTGCCGGCTTCTTCGTCCACCAGTGGGATCTCCGGCTTCAAGACATGTCGAATGTATTATACGTGCGTTCTGCCTTTGTCCCACTCTTCGTTTCCCGCAGATTGTGCATGGCTAACAGTTTTCATATCTAGGTAACTTATGTTCTCTCTACCGTTTACTGCATGACCTTGCTTTTCGCGAAATCAGCCATTCTTCTGGAGTGGGTGCACGTCTTCGTTCCCACAGGAACCCGAAATTCCTTCTTCTGGATGTGCCACGGCCTCATCGTGGCAAACTTCATATTCTATGCTTCATTTATCATTGCTGTTCAGCTCGGTTGCTTCCCACGAGAAAAAATATGGCATAGATGGATATCTGGAACATGCTTAGACCGAAAACGGATCGATGGGCCATGCGCAATCTTCAACTTGCTGTTCGACCTGATTATTCTGGCTCTTCCCCAGAAGGTTATATGGAACCTCAATATGTCCACTCGGAAGAAGGTTGGAGTGTCGGTGATATTCTCCTTTGGCTTACTGTAAGCTCTCATCTTCCATCACGTATTCTTGCTTCAACTTTCTAACGTTTTCCACCTCTAGGGCCTGCGTATGTGCTGCGGGCCGAGTTCAATCTACGATTACACTAGACTACAAAGGAGATCTCACCTACGGTATCGGCCCAGCATACTTATGGGCCGTTGCAGAGTGCACCTGTGTCATCATGGTGTTTTGTGTCCCTGTTTTTCCACAAGTGTTCCGCAGCAGCTCATTGCTCATGAGCATCTTTTCGTCAATAAGGTCATGGACCGGTAGCAAAGATCACTCTTCCAGAGCTCTATCAGCGAAGAATGGCGACAGAAGCTGGGGCAGCGAAGGCGCCGCCAGGGCTCCGCATTCCCCTTGAATACGTACGAACGAATGGCAGATGGTGATTCTAAGAACGATATTTCTTTAACGACCATGGAACGAGCTATAACCCGAGACCAAACTACGAAACCTCCATTGCAAGGGAACAAAAAGAATAGTCGCATCCTTCGTACTGTGGAATGGACAACCGGAGAATGTCCTTCAACAGAAGTTGCTCCGTCGACTTTGAGTACTGAGCAACATCCTTGGGTACGATAATGGTATCTTTGGACGATCAATTGTATAAAGATCCTCAGATAGGTTTCAACAATACATGTACAATATACTTTCAGAATCCTTAGCGGTGTTTATCTAAATGCCACAAAAAGAGGTCGTTATAAAATGCGATGCACAAACTTGGAAGGTTTGCCAAAGCCTTCTGACCTGCTGAAGTTTGTTCGTATGGGTCGCTATTCCTTGTATCAGACATAAGCGTTCTAAGTGACCAGAGAAAGAGTTAGAAGAGAAGTCAGAGCATATTAGCCAGCACCAATGTCCCAACAAACCGCTTGGGTCCTTTCGATCTGCGGCACGTACGTGACCTCAAGTTCGATGGCTGGCTGCTGACCCTCAAGTTGTACAAACCACTGGCATGCAGTCATCGCCAAGCTCAGCCTGTAAGACGAGCTTTCCCAGGGTGTCGCTTTAGCACTACTTGGTCGACTTGGCTTACGACTCCGTAAGCACACTATACCATTTATCATTCTATTGCCCCTTTTCTGCTTTTGCACAACCATGTCCATGAATGGAGTGGTTCATGCATATTGATGTTGGCTTAGCCTCAAAGCATATGTGCTTCCTTCTTACTGTAATCCTAATAATCGTCAACAGTGAGGCGATAGATTTTGCCTACTATGGACGAACTCGCTATGCTGAAGCTCGTGGTGACCTTTTCCTCGTGTGCTGTGATTATATATGTCAGTATTGCTGCATGTTTTTCTACTCGGGACTGATAATGTCAACAAACAGTATTTCTCCATACTCTGCTACAGATACGCTTTTCATCCACTGAGAAGTTACGGGGGCCGAGCTTGGCACATCTTACTGATGCCTATGGCGGATTTCAAGCCTTGCATGGACGCAGTCATCTCGATACGTATGAGAACCATCTCAAATATGGGTCTGTATTTAGACAAGGACCTAACAAATTAGTCTTCAACACCATTGCTGCATTACAAGGTGCGCTCAAACGTTGCTACATGTAACATACTTTGATATCCATTCTGATGCGCAACTAGATATATATCATAACCCTGTAGCAACAAAATCCGATGCTTACGTTCTGGGTCGCCAGACTCCGGAGGGGAACGTTTGGGACACTATCGAAATAGATATACATCGGAGAAAGAGGAGAATAATCAGTCAACCTATTTCGGAGAAGTCGATTAAGAAGTTCGAACCAATTCTGGCAGACCAAGTGCGCATATGCATCCAGCAGTTGCTGATAGCATGTCGTCAGTCAGAGCCAGTGAACATGACAAGACAATTTGAATATCTTAGCAGTGATATTGTTGGCCACCTGGCTTTTGGATATCCGCTGAAAATGCAAACAGAAGACATTAATCGATCATTGTTGTCGGCTGTGCCATTCGGAGGCAAGAGGGCCAATATCTACATGCAGTTTTCTAGGTCTGCAGTCATTGAGCCGCTACTTAGACTTGTGGGAAGGGCAGCGGGCAATAAATATCGAGCCATCATAAGTAAAATGATAGAGCACCGAGTAGCACTTCCAAAGGATGCCCTGCATGATCTTTATTCATTTGTTGCAGATAGCAAACTAGATGGCAAGAGTATGGAAGGTGATGAACTCTGGGCTGAAGCCTTCTTCTTCATTGTTGCAGGTGGAGCAACGACAGCAACTACCATGTCTTCTCTCTGCTTCTATTTAGTGCGGTATCCAGAATGCTACAAAAAGCTTTCGCAGGAAATAAGATCTCAGTTTCAGTCTGGAGATGAGATACAATCAGGACATCAACTTCAAGAATGTTCATATCTTCGAGCATGCATTGACGAGGCCCTTCGAATGTCGCCGCCCTCGTCAGGTATGCTTTGGCGTAAGCAAGCGCCTTCGAAAACAGGAGAGAAGCCAGGCAATGCTTCATTCATTGTCGACGGTCACGTCATACCTTATGGTGCCGAAGTTACTGTTAATACTTACGCTCTGCATCATAACGAGGCATATTTTCCAGACTCATTCGCTTTCAGACCTGAGCGATGGTTAACTCCAGAGGGAAGGATCCCTCATCCTTGACTCGCAAAGCGTTTGCGCCTTTCTCTATAGGAGCCCGATCATGTGTTGGCAAAGCACTTGCTTATCTTGAGATCAGCCTAGCGTTGGCAAACATATTATATTACTTCGATTTCGAACAAGCACCAGGGAATCAAGGCCAGATTGGTGGAGGTGTCAAAGGAAGAACAGATGGGAGAGGGCGAGAGAATGAGTTTCAGCTCTATGACATTCTCACTGCGCTGCACGATGGGCCTGTTCTCATGTTTAAGGAACGTAAGGCGGTTTGTAATGAGCTCTAGTTCCATGATTCTATTTAGAGCTAGTTGCTCATTATTGTTGAAGAGCTCCAGTACTTGTTTGCTTGACGTCTACCCAATCCACAGAGTATATCACTGCATAGCACTATTCTTTCACCTCCAAGCACGTTTTTGGCATCAGAAGGTCACTTGACGCATTAGCAAATCGCTCCGAGGACGTTGCAACCCACTCTCATATCAAGATATGCTAATCATGGATAGCTTATCGGCAGAATTTCTTCCGATAGAATCGGCCAAGAACTTTCCCGGTCTTAATTGAGCCGGTAGCATGCAAAGGCAAGGCGATAAGGGGTCTTAGTGGAGACGGCAACAAGCGGCAATAAGGGTCTACGCTACGCCATGTGCAAGGATCTGTCGTGCACTGGTATCAAGAACGTATTACTGCATCTCCGTGGTCTAAATTCACAATTCTTTTCTTATCAAAAGACGAAATAAAGAGATCTATTGGCGCTAAGTCTAGGCACATGGCAATAATCTTGCCTGATACCTGAACGAATCAAGTCATAATCTACCCAACTACCCAAGGCTTATCTTATCCTCTCGATTCCAGGAACTCCCTGCTAAATGGCCAATCAATGTATCCCTCCTTCTGCTTCGGCGTGTAAAATGTGGCTCGGTTGTACTTTTGCAGCTCTACTCCAGCCTTGATGCGGAACACCAGGTCGGGATTGCTGGTCCAGTACCGTCCAAAGATGATGCCCACTTCGTAATCCTTGTACGTCTCATCGACGGCTTTTCTTGCTGAATCGCCATTGAAACCTCCAGACAGTAATACGGGTGATGTGTGGTCCCATTCCTTGACAAGAAATGATACGTCCCGACCAACGCCGCAGTCGGCGTCGTCATTACCCCGGATTCTGGCCTCAATCAAATCCAAGAAAGCCAGTTTAAGCTTCCTAAGCTCGGAGACGACATGGGTAAATTGTGGTACCGGGTCCTCCATACCCATGCCGAGGAAGTCGCTCCAGGGGCTGAAACGGACGGCAGTGCTGTCTGCGCCAATTGCTGCGACGATGGACTTCATGAGCTCGACACAAAATCGGGAACGATTCTCAATGCTGCCGCCCCATTGATCGGTTCGTTTGTTGCTCATATCCTGTAGAAACTGATCAACAAGGTAGCCGTTGCCAGCGTGTACCTCGATGCCGTCAAATCCTGCCTTGATAGCATTGCGAGCTGCCTGGGTGAAATCGCTGATACAATCCTGGATATCCTGCTCCGACATTTCTTCTGGTGTCTCATTATCCGCAGATGCTGGGATAGCGCTTGGAGCAAGGAATCTGTTGCCGGATTGACGGAGGAGCTCCGGGTTGCTAGCACGGCCACCAGCCCAGAGTTGACACCAGATCGCACATCCCTTGGCGTGAACAGCGTCTGTGATGCCCTTCCAAGCAGCAATCTGTTCGTCATTCCAGATTCCTGGGGCATTTGCCATGCCCACAAAACGAGGTGAGACCTGTGTGGCCTCGGAAATGATGAGAGTGCCAGGTACACAAGCTCTCTGGATGTAGTACTCTATACAGTGTCAGTAGATGCATTGGTCAAAGCACAAATTATCATCGAACTGGGTTTTTCGGCAGCTCTTACCCTTGACCATCTCCGTTGGCACAAAGGAATCGTCAGCTCGATACCTGGTCAACGGAGCCAGTACCAGCCTGTGCTGGAGCTGGCTCTTGCCAATCTTCAAGGGTTCGAATAGCTTTGTCATGTTGGTCTGGATAAAATGATATGAAGTTGTTGATCTCTGAAAATCTGCTACAGCCCGGAGACTAAAGATATTTGAAGTGATTCTAGTGGAGACTTTCGTCATCTTCGAAGCAGAGGCAGCCTTGGCCGGCGCCGTCTTGACCCATACTGACCTCGTTATCTTGCTCCTGCTCCACAATGGCTTACCCACATCTTTGCTCCAGGGATGCGCTGTCGCCAAGCCACGGCAGTTTCGAGAATCCAATCGTAGGGACTAGCGGAGTCATGCTAATGTGGGCGCGGCTGTTACCCGTTACGGACAAGATGGTTCCGCACTGAGTCTGAACGCAATGTCCGTCCTCTCCGAATTCCCGGGTCCTTGTTTGACCCATAGGTAAGGATGGCGAATGATGGTCCTTCGTTGCCACGCCACGCGACGAACGGTATGTTCAAGATTGAGTTTGCACGTGTCCTAAGAAGGCCTAGAATTTGGTTCCAAACTCTTCTCGAAAAGCTCCGGTCGAATGTCTCTGGCCAGAGGCTGACCGACATCCTAGGCTTGGAATGAACTGGTGCGAACTAAAGCATCACAGTGCGAAACAGTGTTCTGGGGCGAATGAAGAAATAATGCATGGGCCTAGCAGTTTGTTTCAACTAGTCAAAATGATTATTAAGCATCTTGAACATATTGCTGGTGAAGGTTCTACGGCAGACAACAATTCTGGTTATGTTGTGCTGCATAGAAGAGCTTCTGGGCTATCCTTAACTACTAGACACGTGGGACGTCAGACACCGATAAGCAGTAACTACGCAGGAGAGCGATTCACTTTACAACACTTCACTTCTTGAAAGTGCCTAACTAGCTTTAAATTGTAGAAACCATGATTGATGTCGTAGTATCTCATTCAAATGATATGGTTCTGCATCACATTTTGAGAGACAGTGAGTTGTGTTGTGCAGCGTCCCGGTAGTTAAACGGCTGACGTATTATGAAGCCAAGTAGATAAATGTTGGGAAAGTTGCCTCCAATTATTTGGCTCCGGTAATTGATGGGATTTATAAATACATATTTTACAATAAATTGTGTTGACATGATCAGTGGGAGTAGAAGGTAAGTCCCAGCCAACTATCAGGTTACAAGATACAGCGAACCTTCAACAAGTAGAGAGAAACTTGTTCACTGTTTGACCTATCATGTTCTAGGTGAAGAAAAGTTGATTGAAGTTCTACATTTGGATCTGGAGAGTTGCCATGCCTACATGAGGCCCTGGTAGTCTCCCGACTATCACAAGAAAGGTCATGCTTTCAGCACTTTCTCGCGAAGGGCTTGCAAGCTGTAATACTGCTAAAAGCTCGTGGTTTATTTGAGTGTCTTCAAATTAACTACATTATAGATTACGTTCTGATTTCAAAACGTATCGAAAACTCTCGCTGAAACAGGTCTTATCTGATCATGACGTATCATTACTTCCAGTATTCAAACCCACAAACACGACTAGAACAGCGGCGTAAGCGGCAGTTCCTGACATGACTTCTTTTGGCTCTGGCAGTATCAGCGCCATAACTGCTCCAAAAGAGCAACAAACACTGTCGTCGACACAAGCCCAGTATAAAGCGTGTTGTGAAGCACCATCAACCACATAGGAGCAATTAGTAGAATTCCACCAATTGTAGCCATGACGAGCCGGTCTCTAAAGTTTTTCATCCATGACTTGGCAACATGCTCATTTCGTGTACCTCCAATAGGTTCGTTTTCATCTTCCCAGGGACCTTGCACGGGAATCGCATCGCCAATATTATTAGTGTCCAGGCCATCTAGCGCTTCATGAATAACGAAGTCGTCTACTTTTCTTTCTCCAGTGATCAGAAATGGGTCACGCAAAGACTGGCTGCATTTTACCATGTATTCATAGTCTTGGTATCCTTTAACTGTTCTAAAGTTAGCCTTGTAGCTGAGAATACAACTAGTATTACCGAGGAATACTTACTGTATGCCTGCAAATCTTCCTCCCACCCTTCAGGCTCTTTATCACGGAAGCGCATGTCAACAACATGATTCGCGAGTTTGCATTGCATTTTGCGCAAGTACATTCTTTGAAGTTCTGCGAGATTAATTCTGAAGCTCGTGTTTTCGTCATCCCCAGGCGAACCATTTGTTCGAGGTTTTGGTTTTGAATTAGAGCTTCGAACGAAGCTACGAATTTTACGGGTTCCGAGCCAGTTCTTCTCTTTCTTTCGTTTGATCGGCAAGAACATGCCATCTTTGTGATGATTGACCACCCAATGGCCAGCTTTGAGTGAAGCTCCGCGACTTATTGTTCTCGCAAAGTCCGCCGTCGATGGTTTTGCACCTAAACTATGCGGATGCTCCATCCGTGCACTGTTCCACGATGCGGTTTCATTGCCTTCTGATCTTCGCCCTCCATTACTGAAACGAACAGATGCAGCTGGATCACCCTCTGTTCTGGCTACCGATGCCGAATCAACATGATCCTCGTTTCCATTGTTGGCCGATTGATGGCCACCCACGACACTACCACCAAAACTGTGGATTGATGCGGATGCCCTGGCCTTTTCACCGTTAGCTCGACTAAGCGAAGCTATTGAGGATTTTCCTCCCAGATTTGGCAAGCTTGGCCTAGCTCTTTCATGCGAAGCCCTTATGGAACCTGAAGACAATATTAACCTCATGGGCATGGGCATAACATTAAAAGACCTACTCTCGTGGTCGCCATTATGCATCCTACGGTCTTGGTTTGTTTCCACCTTTTCGTATGCCTTCTCAGCTGCACTTCCGTGCTCAAGATCGGTGTCTATACTGCTTCTCATCATGAACTTCCACACATAGATGTTCAGAATTTCACAGCAAAACCTTTTATTTCTTGGCGCCGGCGTTGGCAACTCCACTGCGTTAATTGGCACGAGTTTTATCGAGAGAATACTGACCCTATGTGATTAATTGGCCAAAATTGCTGATGCTGTCAGCTGAAGAAGTCTACAGGGATCTGCGGATAGACTGTTTTTCCTTTCCCTGTGTCCGTCTAGAACCTTGTAGTGTCTACCCTAGTTGCAGAATTGGGATAGCAGTGAGATGAGCATATGATCTAAACAATGTATAGTGGGGAGGAAAAGGTTTCGCTGATAGGAAAACATCCGCTACAACACTATAATAAGGGATGGTTTTAAAATTATAATTTCTCACCCAATTAAATAGATAATTAAACCAGATTTTATTAATTTATTTAAGATATTATTCTCAATTTCCTCTTATAATTTAATAATAGCCTTTTTACTTAATTAAGGGTAGTATTGATCTTAGGAAGCTAGATAAGCTTAGGATATTAACTATAGATTTATGCCTTTAGTAGTTTTTATATATTTTTAATTAAATTAAATTTTAATAAGTGTAAAGGCTATTTAAATGATAAATATTATTCTCTTATTATTATAACTCTAGTTAATACTATAGTTAAAATAATAGAATTATGATAAGCTAATTTAATTATGATAAGATTTATTTCAGAATATTGATTATGAAGTCAAACTGTGGGGTCCGAGGCCGGCCTCATGAGACGCGGCTTTAAATTACGCAGGGACTCAGCTGCCTTCAAGCCTTCGGTCTTTGGCCATTTTGCAATCAGCTTGTACCCACGTGACAATGACCCGAATACTACTTGTGGGCAATGGCAGCATTGGCATCGTCTACGCACTGATTTTCAAGCGAGCCGGCGCCGAAGTTGTATGTGTTTGTCGGTCGAGCTATGCGGAGGCATCGGCGAATGGCTTCACAGTTGACTCAGACTTATTTGGCACCGAAACATTTCATCCGACCATCGTCTCATCAATTGACGCGACTGCCGCCAACCATGAGCCGTATGACTTTATCGTCATTTGTACGAAGTCGTTCCCTGGCTCTCAACAACAGCTTGTGGACAGCCTAGAACCAGTCATCACAGACTCAACAGTCATAGCCCTCCTTCAAAACGGTATTGGGGTGGAAAAGGATTATCGTGAGAGATATCCGCACCAGCCAATCATCTCAGGTGTTATATATATGCCAGTAACAAAGACTTCGGCAGTGTCTGTTAAACATACAGAGGTAGAAAAGCTTTTCCTGGGTGCTTACCCTTCTACAGCATCCGCTGTTCATGCCGAAAATTTGGCATCGATCTTTCATGCAGGTGGCGCGACGGCTTATGTGCCAGAAGACATCCAAGGAGAGCGGTGGAAGAAGGTCCTTGTCAACGGTGCATGGAACCCTATCTGCGCTCTATCTCGGTGCCGAGATGTCCAGTTCCTACAAACCTCTCCGATTGCATCTCTCGTGGTGCAGGGAACGATGCGTGAGATATGTCTCGTAGCCGCGGCATGCGGCTATTCGAAGTACGCCAATGAAGATACAATTGATTTTCAGTTAAGTCGAGCTTCTGTGAGAGCTTACCCGGGCGTGGCACCGAGCATGATGGCAGACATGATGGATGAAAGACCAATGGAAGTGGAGGCTATCCTTGGGGTGTTCTTGAGAGTGCTGGCGAGAAGGGCATTGAAACACCAAGACTGGGCATGCTTTACGCACTGCTAAGTGGGTTGAACAGCGGTTTCAAAGCAGATAATTAGATGACTGATTGATGCGTGCCATCAAGCTGAATGTTCAACTGATGCTGGTGAAGTGATAGGGATTTGAATGTCCATGATGAGCATTCATCTCGGATGTTTCACATCGGGAGCATTTGTCCTCTATAATTCTGAAACTCATCTCGAGCCCAAAATTAGCGCCGGTGATATACAAGGATGAGCGTGAAGCCATTTTACTTTCTCTTATCGCCAATGGAATTTTTCAAAGCAGCCTGAACATAGCGCCTGGTAGTTCTCCGAGCTCCTGATTTTCCGTGGTAAACTGACAGGCCTTTCTCGGTCGCTACGCCGAATGCAGCAGAGGCAAGATTGCTAGTTTTCAAGTTTGAAATTGGTGTAAAAAGAAATAAAGAAGTAAGAGCCAGAGTAGAGCAGTATAACTGAGCTAATATAGTAGGATTCTATATCTTGTATCCACGTATAGGCCTACTGCCGAAACCAAGGGATTATTCCAAACCGGGTGATAACTCAAATCGACCAACCCCGCAATATGCATGCGGGGACAGTCTTGAGTGGCTGGACGATGTGCAACCTCACAGCCTCATCATGATGTTCTTTAGCCCATTAGGTCGCTATCCCTCCCACGCACTTGTTTTAATCTACACCTAGCGACCTCCCATGTAATGGTTCCTTACCTCTGGTATCGATTACGAAACTTCGCACTTAACTGCGTTTCCAAATGAATGGTCGACATCGCGCTACCTCCGCATGCTGGAAATATGAAGGCGCACGAAGACTATACTGTTGCTATAGTTTGCCCACTCGAGCTCGAGATGAGCGCAATGCGATACATGCTCGACCGAGAACATCCAGACTTGCCTAGGAAACCGGGCGACCCCAATCTCTACGTGCTCGGCGAAATCAGCGGCTATAATATCGTGCTCGCGTGGCTCCCGGGCAATATTGGCAAAGGGTCTGCCGCGGCGGTCGTCACGAATATAGAGCGTACATTCACATCCATTACCTGGCGATTTCTTGTCGGTATCGGCGGAGGAGTCCCAAGCGAAAAGCACGATATCCGTTTAGGCGATGTCGTTGTGAGCATGCCGGAAGGTCAATACGGCGGCGTAGTGCAGTACGATTTAGGAAAGGATACAGATCATGGATTCCAGCTGAAAGGCTTTCTAGCGGCTCCTCCAGCGAGCTTGAGAGGCGCCGCTATCAAGATGAAGTCCGATCATCTCGTCAAGAACAACCGTATTGAAGATTTTATCGCGACAATGTTGCAAAGGGCGAGCGCCTCCGGCGGTATCTGAAGCCGGACGGAAACGATGTACTATTCGATTCCGAATATCCCCATGCGTCCCCAGGATCTTCCTGTGCGAGTTGCGATAGAACAAGAAGCGTCAATAGGCGGCCTCGTGGTTTCGATGGCCCTGTAATACATTACGGGCTGATCGCTTCAGGTGATCGGGTCATAAAGAGTGCTGTTAAGAGAGATTTGAACGCTTCTCTCGGCGAAATCCTTTGTTTTGAAATGGAAGCAGCTGGCCCGATGACGGAACTCCCTTGCATTGTAATACGAGGCATCTCCGACTATGCGGACACCCACAAGAACGACGCTTGGCAGTGCTATGCGGCAGCAACGGCAGCCGCATGCACCAAGGAACTGCTGACTTACGCAGCCCCGATTGTGATGACTAGGAGAGACATGGTCAAAACTCACTTCATGGTCCCGTTGGGGCGCAATAATGAGTTTGTAGGGCGTGAGGACATTGTAACAAAGCTCCTCCAGACAGTACCACCGAATGCCAACAAGTTCGACTGCCAAAGAAACGTAATAGAAGGCCTTGGAGGGATCGGTAAAACGCAAATTGCTTTGGAGGTATCGTATCGTCTGAGCGATGCCTTTTCCGAATGCTCTATTTTCTGGATCCCGGCGGTTACAGTAGCCATGTTTGAGAGTGCCTTACGAGATATTGGGAAGCTTCTTAACCTACCAGGGATTGAAGAGGATGGAGCTGATTGCAAAACCTTGGTCAAGGCTGCGCTCGAAAGAAGTATCCAAGACTGGGTTCTGATCATCGACAACGCTGACGACATAGACCTATGCTTTGATCGTGTCGACGGCCTTGGTCTGGGTGGTTGGCTTCCTTTCAATCGCACTGGCTCCATTCTATTTACCACACGGACCCATAAAGTATCTATCCGACTTGATGTTCCTACAGACCATATCGTGGCGGTAAAAGAAATGAGCCACGCTGAGGCAACCAACTTATTTAAAGCTCGCTTAAAAGACGCTCAACTACGAGATTTGGAGAGCACAGATATTTTGCTAGACTGCCTCGCCCATCTTCCCTAGCAATTAAACAAGCCTCAGCGTGCATGACCGAGACTGGAATTTCAACGAGCACATACCTCAAGTTTTACCGCGAATCAGACCAAGAACAGATTGAATTGCTTGGCCGTGACTTTGATGATCGAGGGCGCTATCCAGGAACCACGAATGCAATTACTACAACCTGGCTTATTTCGTTTGACCACATCTCGCAAAGATTTCCGCTGGCAGCCACATATTTGAAGTTTATCTGCTTCCTTGCCGAAAAGAATATTCCCAAATCACTGTTACCACCGGGAAACAGCAGCAGGGAGCAGCACGAAGCTATCGCAGCTTTGGAAGGTTATGCATTCATCACTAAACGGGAAGACGGGGATTCTTTTGATATCCACCGCCTGATACGATTTATCATGCGCAGCCACCTAAAAGGAGAAGATCGAATTCACACAATTACTGGTGTGATCCAACATCTGTCAGAAATATATCCACATCCCGAATATGAGAACCGAGACGTATGGAGGCAGTATATGCCACATGCAGTAACAGCAATGGGTGTTTGCGAGGAGATAAGAGGTTTCTATGCTACACATGTTTTCCTCGATAGGATGGCTCAAACATATTATGTAACCGCCAACTTCAAAAGGCAGAACACATACATAGCAGGGTCATAAGTCTTCGGGAGCAAATGTTGGGTCGGAAAGACCCCAGAACAGTCAGCAGCATAAACGGTCTAGCCCTCGCCCTCGAAAACCAAGGGATGTACGAGAAGGCAAATCAACTACATCGAAGCGCATTAGAGCTCTGTATTGAAACTTTAGGTCCAGAGCATCACCAAACACTGGCTTATATGAATAATTTAGCTAACCTACTGGCCAAACAAGGTCAATACAATGAGGCGGAATCGATACATCGACAGACGATAAACTTATATACGAAACTTTTGAGCCCAGAGCACCATGATACAATACGTAGCGTGAATGGTCTAGCTAACACGCTCGGTATCCAAGGTCGATATAGTGAGGCGGAGCCGATATATCGACAGGCGATAAATTCATTTATGAAAATTTTCGGCCCGGAGCACCCTGATACATTACGTAGCGCGTATAATCTAGCCACCACGCTCACTCACCAAGGGAAATACAAAGAGGCTGAGCAGCTGCATTGGCAGACACTGAAAGCAGAGATGATATTGGCCACACAGCATCCCCATATACTCAGTAGAATAAACAATCTAGCGGTCAGCATAAATAAACAAGGGAGACATGAGGAGGCGGAGCGGTTATATCGGCGGACATTGGAGTCAGTCGAGGGGACACCGGTCTCAGAGTATTCGGATGCATTCGGAATCAGAAATAATCTAGTGGTCAGCCTATATGAACAAGGGAAACATGAGGAGGCGAAGCAGTTACATTGCCAGACGTTAGAGTTAGCAGAGAGGGTACTGGGTTCAAGCAACTCAAAAGGTTCTACGGCAAACTCGGCTTACGCAGCCATATTTGACGATCAGGACTAAATTGTGCTATTGTTACGGTTTTTCAATAATGTCTTGTTCTGCAGCCGCTACGTCAGAGGTTTCCAATTACAAAGGATATATAAATGTATGGCAATATTGATTCAGCAGGTGAGAGAATGGTATTTGAGTGGTGTCGGTGGTACTTTTCCTCTCAGAAAACATACACAGCCAACGGCCATGATAGACCCATTGTCCGCTTGATAATCTTAGAATAGAGATAAAATAACACGAGGTAAGAACAATTGGCAATTGAATGTCTCGTTTCTCAAGCTGATAATTAGGCTTCTATCTTCACCTACTCCGTTATTCTACGATCATTATTATCTCTGTTCTGTTCAACAAAACTGCGGTAGTATGTCGCTAAATTGCTACAAGCTCAAACCAAAATCATCCCCGTGGTTGTTCAGCGAGAATACCATAGGAAAATGGCGATGTACGTTTTGCCTTGAGCTACACCAAAGACTAGTACATGCTATAGGATAGAGTAATAGAGCTACAATATTCATTAAAATTATACGTGCATTTTGAAAGAGCCTCGTGAACAGGTCTGTGGGTAATCACTCATGGTCGATAAATGAGCTGATTAGGTTCAACGGTGATAACGTATGACTGAACAGCCAAAGGCAGGCTATCTGAACAACGATTAACGTGAGAGAGAGGCCTTTACGACAGAAATCATAGACCTCTGCTCCAAGTTTGACTATTCATTCATTCTGAATTCATATAAACTCATTATGACTTGAACCAGCTATCCCACTTCTGACCAGCCCTGACTTATGAATTGTGTCTGAAACAGATCAGCCAACTAGCTCTCAATTCAGTCGACAAATCTTCAGTTGCGAGCGGCAAATTTATCAAATATGACGCTTGCAGTTCATATATTTTCGCTGTGGATATACGCATGCCTCTGAATGAACAAGCTTAGTAGCTCAATGAGTACCAGCCCATGAGACATACCAACACTACAGTGTGCCGGCTCACGGAAGGGATGGTAGAAAATATGGACCAGGCTAGGAACTGGAGCAATACTCTTAGGCGAGTGCGTATAAAAAAGCTACGAGTTTCAACGCCCACTTTTGGTTTGCCAAATTCAGCTCAGCTCAACTGCAGCTCGGCCTCGCTCAGGCCACACCAGCCACATCTCAGGGCCTCAGCAGCCCTGCAAAAGTCGCCGGTTTCTTGAATATTACTATATGTTGTGCCTGGTCTGCCAAGGGTCATGGCAATACAGCTTGCAACCATTTCCGAGCTAGAGGGAGAACCCTGAGTGAGTGTTATGAGTGTTATGGTAACCCTGTAGGTGGAGAACTTGGCCTCGGGTGGAGTCAATGAATCAGACGTTCTATTCTATGTATCTTGATGATATTGTACCTTTAAATAGATGATGCAATGTAGTCTGTAGTAGATGAACTATAAGGAGATGGGATTTAAACATTGTGGCCACTGGTCTTCTCCCACCGAAAGCGTAAGCCATTGCTACCTCAGTTCGATATTGGGCACCTCTTCGTACAGCTCCTAAATGGGTAGTGAAGATAAAAAGAGTCGTCGTTGTGATGAATTCTCTTGATCATGATGCATTCAGCGCATGAACTGAGAGGCCACTCCCATTTCTATTCCCTTCCTTCTGGGCCCGTCTCTCAACCAATCTTTCTGCTGCCCTAACTGCCAATCGCTCCGAACATTCGTTGATGATTTCCTGTACTTTGAGCTTCCCTTCCGCGGTTTTGCTGACGCTATGCGTAACAAGAGTGGCCGATACAGCACAGCCAGTCGCGGTACTCAGCCGGACAGTTTTCCCAGCGCTGAGAAGTCTGGCTATACGAACTTCCGTCCTCGCCACGTCCTGTAGTCCTAGCAGTCGTACGATATGCATCGCAATGACTGCATATAGCTGATAGCTAAACCACAGGTACTGTACCTTCTCGTCTGACAACTGTGCGATGACGAGGCCTACCGGAAAGAATAGAAACAGGCAGCAAATTATAAACATGCATGTAACTTCCCTTACACGATCGCCGACCCAAAGCGAGTTCTGGTCGCGGATAGGATGTCCGTAATGCCTAAAGAATTGGACCACGAGTGGCTGCGGCCCTTCGATGACCATGAAGCTACGGACGGGGTCGGCCACATCGTCAGCCACTTCGAATGCTTCTGAAACAGAAACGTCTGTATCTTCTTTCTCGGCAACTTTTTGTAAGTCTTGCTGCGACATCAACTTGACGCGACGGACGGCGAATGCGACCAGGAGTAGCTTGAGTAGCAATGGTATAAGCAGATAAAAGGCGAACAGCAGATTTCCGAGCTTGAGCCAGGATACGAGGCTTGCCACCAGTGAGATTGTTTCACTCAGAATGCAATGAATGAATACTTTAAAATCCGTGCTGTCCTCGCTCACAGAAACTTCAGCCGGACTTGGCTTATGGTCTCCTTGCAACATGCCAAGTTTCAAGTGATAAACTGGTTGCAGTGATCTGTAGGTATCCCCAGACGGGCTCGACTCAGTATCCCGTCGCGGGACTTTGAAGGTCTGGAGCTTGTTGGCGTTGACGTTACGCAGGACTCGAATCCAGAAGCTGTTGCGTGACTTTTCAGGGATAAACATTCGTTCTTTTTGCATCGTTGGAAGTGCATGATTTTGAGGTCTGAGAAAAGGCAGTTCCAAGCATGTGACCACGGCATGGGCCGTCAAAAATGCCTTTTCCCTGAAATTTTCGAGTGTCTTGAGCGCGGCTCGATGGAGCGGTCCCCAACCGTCATCAAAAGACATTGCTGTAGCAGGCTACCGGGGTGAAGTCGTTGTTAAATCTTTGAGGCCATAGGAGTCTTTCCAGAATGTCCTCTTCGGCTATCTCGGCGCCGATGTATCCTATGACCGCCGTAAGTGCACCTGCCGTAGCCGTAGTCATCTTGACCACTATGCACCTGGAAGATATTCGCTATCCAAAGCTATAGTTGCTGGCCTCTGTTGATTGTCTGGGGTGCTGCTCCGCTTTGGCGGCGTGGAAGTTGGGGCCCCGAATCCTGACAGAGGTCAAACTTATTAGCACCGTTACACCATACAGATGGGCCGCGGCATGGCGACAGCTGCGTCGGGCTTAATGACTTTGTCTCCACAAAGACTTGATCGCCTCATGCAAGGAATTAGGGCGGTGAATTGATAGTGTTGAGAAAGTGGTGAGGCGTTCCTGTGAGGCTGCTGTCAGCACAGCCTCACAATGATCCTATGAGGTTGCCGTCAGCATAGCCTCGCAATGTTCCTATTCTTGGAAACAACCCTAAGGGACATCTGCGCAAAAGTTGATGTCTTGACCCATATCCGTCCAAGAGGATGTTATGAATTACGAATCAACCTATCGCTTCTGGAATAGAACATTCAGGTTCAAGTAGGGCTGTCGAGCAGCTTCGAACAGCCTCAAGTTGGCAGTGCCTAACTCGATCCCGACGGGTTAGGGGTTAACGTTGTATTGACGTTGGACAATCGAATTTGGGGTAGGAGCACATGGCCCCAACATTGATCCCACAGCTTGCTAACGCCGCGAAACCCACGGTGAAGCAGGCTACCAATCAAGTCGGAGCCTGGTGGCCAAAGTCGTTAGCGAAGCGCCGACGTAGCAATTATCATCACCAGCTGAACGTTTTAATTAGGCAACCGCATTTCTCTATCCGTTTTCTGAAGGATCACCCACACTCTACTGTTTCGTAACGCCGAGTGTCTGCCGAAAACAGCCGCCTCGCCCTAGGGGCGTTGACCATATATTGATCATTCTACTCAACACTTATTAGGAATCCTACCTGCAAGCCTGCTACGATACGCTAACCAACACAAGAACCAACGAGGCGATCAAACTTGAGAACTTCTCAATCATGAAGCGATTCCTAAAGGGAAGCAGTCAATTGCTTAAGTCTCCTTCGCTCGAGAACCCCAAGCCAGACCTGGGAACGCATCATGTGCATGCAGCCCCAACCAATGTCATTCCCGGTTACACGAATTCATCGCCTTCTCAAGTCCACCCGTCTAGCCAACGTAGCCATCACACGCAGACGCCGGATCCCTCCACCCATCCGTCTGGTAATCGCTCAAATTCAACCGCTCGTCAGGAATCAGAAATAATTTCTCAGCTTCGAGAAATCAAGAACAGTTCCCCTATCCAGATTTGACCTTTGGCGAGGAGCTAGCAATTGAAGCACAAACACGCCGGGCGAGTTCGTCCCGGGGCTGGAGTGCTGAGCCCCGTGGAATCGAACAACTAGTTTTACCAGAAAAGATCACTCATCCTGGAGCAGAGAAGTACATCGGCACAGAGCTAAAGGAGGGGCCGAAGTATTTATATGATTCACATACTAACAAGGTCGTGCGCGCGACACCAGAAATGCTGAAAGAAGGGTATGTGGCTATTTCATACACATGGGGACGATGGAGAATCAAGGGCAGTTGGCGCCAGATCCCAGGTGCCCTTTGGGAGCTGCCATCAATGGGGACGTACAACGAAGATTACCCTGAAATGACTTGCGAGTTTGATTTGGAACGGCTCTTGGACATACTGCGAAAGATGCGAGGTAGCAGGTATTTCTGGATTGATGTCTTATGCATTCGTCAGAAGGTGGTACCGGGCACTCCCGAAGCCGCAGAGAAACAAGTAGAGATTGAAAAACAAGGTGCAATCTTCAAAAATGCCAAGGGGTTTTGGTGTACCTTTGGTCTATTGAAGATGGTAAAAAGCTTGCCGGAGCCATTGGTGAGCTCGGCCAGATGATGCAGTGGTATTGGAATATTCTTCCGCTGGAGGGTCCTTCAGACAGGACGCAACGCAGGAGCAACAAGGCTTGCACCGACCACTACGCCCGAAGGTTTCGGGAGGATCCTTGGTTCTCCTCACTCTGGACTGTCCAAGAGATGGTTCTCGCGCCTGCGTCAGTCTTGATGGCGCGAGACGGGTCGCACTGTCGAGTGGATGGCCGCGTTGTGACTACGCACACGATAGGCGACAAGTTCCAGGACTTCGTCGTTCGGGAGAGACACCTTGATCAATTAGAAAGCGACAGCCTGAACCCAAGTCGTGGCTCTGTCCGAGCCTCGATCCCTGAGAGCGAGCACCCATCCCGAATGATTATGCTAGACTGGGTCCGATGGGCCTTCCAGAAGGCTTCAATCACCACCAGCGTCCATGAGTCGCGTGGAGGCATAATCACAGCAGCCCTCGCTCGGAAATACACGGGTCGTCGCGACATGGCCGTTCTGGCTGCGGTCAAAGCCAGCCAAGCAACCATCCCCGACCCGCGCTCGGTCATGGTCGATGATTTGGCTGTTTCACTGTGGAATGCGTTGATTCGAGCTGAAGGTGGACGAATTTTCGACAACAACCAGCCCGATGATCAGGTAATGGCGAGCATGCTGCCTTCAGGCCGGGGATCAATGAACTGGGCCAACGGAATCCGTTACGAGTGTTCTGGCTGGGAGCTAAAGGAAAATGGGGAACTGAGGATCTCTCCGGGAGCCCGCTTCTTGACATCAGTGACAGCAGAAACAACAGATACGAGTTTCCGGGTGAAGAAAACATCCATGGCGGGGATGCCGTTCACAACGTCAAGAAACACCTTGCCAAGAAGGGAATACATGTCAAGCATGTCCGATTCGTCGTGTTGATTTATGAGCCACCGATCCGCCCTGCAGGAAATACATTATACTACAAGGGCATCAGGGCGTTATTCTTACCACAACAGATGATAACGTGAACTCCGACAATTGTCGGTGGTACAAGGCAGGATTATTTTATGCGACCGAGTATCAAAGGTCTCACCTGCAGCACGGGATCACTGTTGGGGCAGTTCCTTCATTAGGTAGTGGGAGTTCCCAGAAGTAGCCTATGTTGAGTTACGTCTGACGTTTTTCCGGGCTGGCCGTGGTTTGTTTCTTTTACGCAAACTGTCATGATTAGGCCTTTTTTGTTTGAAATGAATAGTAAGACACAAGCAATAAGGTCATCACAAGCATGAACCAAACAGGTGTTAGTGAATGTGGCGTGTTAGCTTTCGTAATCAAATCAAGGACCGATTACGTTCTCCTCTGGGCCATTTCCATGTCATCACGATCTCCTGAATTCAAGAACCAATGCAGGCGTAGCTGTTAGATCTTGAGACACGGCCAATCTAATCGAATACAAGCAAGCCCCAGCTTGTGGCCTTGCTGGGTCGGGAAGTTCTTGTCCGCATTTTCTTGGCAGCTCTGCTTAGCTGCCATTAAATGGATGCATGGCAAAGATATGGGGAAGAAAAATGATTATATTAATGCGGCAGTGTGTTGTTGTTGAACGACAAAAGTGGAGTTCCCAACCCTCATGTCTCAGCCTAGCAACGTTGGGTTCATCCAAGCTGCCGTGCGGTTTGTAGCTAGGCGACATGAGGACTTATGAAACGGTTTGCCACTACTAACATCTTCAGATTGAACGGTGTCCCCGTGTCGCACGTAGTTTGCGCTACGGGTTTACCCTATTCTTAACACGCTGGCAAGTCATTCATTCCCATCTATTGCGCCAAATAAATGAAGAAACAAGAAAGAAAAAATTGCAGAGTAGTACTTACTAGAACTACATGATACCCCATCGGATTATAATAGAGATGACGATCCGACTAGGCTTTGTCCGTGTGGTTAGCGTGCAACACGGTTCTTCAGAACTGCCAAGTTGTAGCTCGGGGTGAATGCCGATCTTTACACCGGCAACCCTTGACCACAATATGTTAATAGTCTAGTATGAGTCAAAACTCTACCTAAACCGTCGAAATCTATTCCATTCAAGTCTTTGATCTCCCTTGAGGCATGTTGTAGAGCACGCCCAAGTTATAATGCAAACTCCCCAAATATCAACACCAGAAATCAGCCCAAGCAACCAACAATCAAGAGTCTCTCTCATCGTTCCAAGCCTAGACCTCGTTCCAAAGCTATGGGTAAGGTTTCGGCAAATCGCGGCCAAGCCGGCACCTGGCAAATTCGACCCGCCTTCCACTGGGGTCAAGCGTGTTTCAAACTTGACGTTTTCCCTTGATGAGAGTTGTGGAGTACTTTTTCATCTATTCACGAAGGCCGATCCTTGGCGCAGAGCAGATGGCATTGTTTTGCAATTACCGACGAGTAAGACCGCATCGGACGATGTCGTTTAGAGATTTGCCTGGCAGTTGTTGCAGAAACATCAACATATAAGACTGCAGCTGATTCCTTCTCATAGCCTTTTCTCATCACTCTCATCTTCACGTCTTCTCTCACATCCACACCTTCTTTTCTTCCCTTTCATCTCAATCTTTTACATTCAATCTTTCAACTTCTCCAACCTTCAACATGAAGCTGTCTTCTGTTCTTCTCGCCGCTGGCCTGGCTCAGTCTGCTTATGCCCACTACTTCTGGGACAAGCTGATCATCGAGGGCAAGGAGACTGGCGCCAACCAGTACGTCCGCAGCAACACTCGCCCTGCCAAGTACAACCCCATTAAGTGGGAGAACGTCCGCGACAACTCCACCCCGACTTGGATGATATTCGCTGCAACCAGGGTGCCTTCCAGTCTGCTGGCAAGACCCAGACTGCTGAGATCAAGGCTGGCTCCAAGGTCGGCTTCAAGCTTGCCGTTGGTGCCACCATGCAGCACCCCGGCCCTGCCCTGGCCTATCTGTCCAAGGCCCCTACTACCGCCAACACCTACAAGGGTGACGGTGACTGGTTCAAGATCTGGGAGACGGGCATTTGCGACACCAGCGCTGATATCAAGTCAAACGCCTGGTGCACTTGGGACAAGAGCAGCGTCGAGTTCAACATCCCCAAGGACGTTCCCGATGGCGAGTACCTCCTCCGTGTTGAGCACATTGGTGTCCACGGTGCTCACGCCGGCCAGGCCGAGTTCTACCCTGCGTAAGTTTTACTCCTTCGACATTCACCTACACAGCATACTAACATCTCTTAAAGTTGCGCTCAGATCAAGATCACCGGAGGCGGCAATGCTCAGCCCGCTGGAACCATGAAGCTCCCCGGCGGCTACAAGAAGACCGACCCTTCATTCAACTACAGCGTTTACAACGGCTACAAGCCCTACCCCATGCCTGGACCTGCTGTCTCCAAGTAAACCACCCCTTTCTGGTGATTTGCACAAGGGGAAGAAAAGATAAATAGAGGCCATGGTATCACAAGGTCTTTGATTCATTCTTGTATATTTGTAGGTGCTAGACACTTATTTTCACATCCTTGAGATGAAACAGCTATAGAATAGCTAGTATATATAAAGTCCTCCATCATAGTCATGGAGGCTGCGGTTGATCCCATCACTATTTGCAATATTTGTTGAAGTCAATATCATTTATTTCGCGCCTGAAAAAGTCATACTGACTCCAGTTCATTGGCATTCAGTACGTGGGCAAATAATGGGGTTAATAAACAGCAGTCTTAACAACACTATGCTGGAGACCTCAACCCTCCTCGGTAGATCTCCCAGAGCTCCCATCAGTGGGACGTTGATGCATTCAGTTCCACATTTCTGCCCGGTTTTAATTCTTCAGCGGCAGTTAATCGTTCTTCCTAACAGAATGGTCCTGTACAGCAGGAAGATCTACACTGCAACCATCAAGGGATAGAGAAGAATGCACCCAGATCTAGAAGCACTGTGCCCAATCACAAACCACCAAAAACACCAGTGTAAGCTAACGTGTACTCTCAAACATTCGCCTCTAGTGTTTTTCCACTGCATTCTATCAATAAACATGAAACGACTCTGAGTGGGTAGTTCCATCTCTGGAGCTCTGGGCCATGGAGCCGTTGGGGCAAACATTATGCATAAGGCGCCATGGAATATGCTTGTAATATGTCAAACTAGTCTGCCGTAGTGGCTAAGCTTCTTCTATGTCAAATCTCCTGGTCGGTTGATGACGCGTTCCTGCATCCAAGAGTTTGCTTGATACTTGAAAAGGTGGCGAGGTTGGTGAGCAACATCCCCATAATCCTTCCGAGGTACTCAGTTCGAGGCATTAAAAATTCTGCCAAGTAGCACTTTAGTAATGGAGTAATCTTGAAAGAAATACCCGGACATTGTCTAGGGATGAGCTGTGTCTAAACTGCCAGTCCAGTCAGTCGTGTCACAGTTCACTCTCACGTAAAGAAAAGTAATGCACAGGGCTGAATTTACATGGTTTCGTCTTCATTTCATCGTTCCGCTATTTTAACTCATTATTTCTCTAGGTACTTGGCCCAGCCAATCTCTTCCAGTTTGGCAGCCTTGGCCTCGACCTCCTTGCTCATATCCTCCATGTACTTGGCCATGGCCTGGCTGTACCCGGAATCACTAGCACCCAGAATCTTGACAGCCAACAGTGCCGCGTTGGTAGAATTGTTGATGCCCACCGTAGCAACAGGGCATCCTCGTGGCATCTGCACGATGCTCAACAGACTGTCGTGGCCGTCCAGGTGCGTGGCCTTGATTGGAATGCCAATGACCGGCACGGTTGTCTCTGAAGCCAGCATGCCAGGGAGATGGGCGGCTCCGCCGGCAGCGGCGATGAGAACACGGATTCCCGCGAAGCAGCAGACTTGCCAAGCTCCACCATGCGGTGTGGCGTCCTGTGGGCAGAGGTGATGGTGAAGTCATAAGGAACGTGGAAACGCTCCAGAATCTCGAAAGCAGCCTTCAGGACGGGCAGGTCAGAGTCGGAGCCCATTGTAATGACAACCAAAGGGTTCTTGGTGTCACGAGAAGACCCAGAAGCCGAAGAGGGTCCGGTCGCAGGCTTCGCAGGGGTCGCCGATGGTCGGAGCTGGCTTGAAGCAGCGTCAAGACGATTTTGGCGCATGGTGTCAACTTCCTTGGTCAAAGGAGCAGCGAGCGCCTGAAGATCCACAGCCTTGTCATAGGACGTGACGGTAATGTGGCCAATCTTGCGGCTGGGCTTGGAGGTCTTGCCGTACAGATGAAGGAAGACGTCCATGTCGTCACTGTATGTCTCGTGGGTCAGGTTGACAAGGGCGTCATGGGAGTCTTCCTTGGCGCCACCAAGAATGTTCAGCATGATAGCCGACGAGACGCGGGGCTGTAGCTTGATTGATGGGGGCAGAATGTCGAGAACAGAGTAGAGATGAGCCTTGTACTGCGACATATAGGGCATGGCCTCGATGAAGAGATGGCCTGAGTTGTGAGGTCGGGGGCCACTTCATTCACGGTGATGCTTCCTAGAAACTTGTTATTACTCAAGTATCATAGTGATTTGTTCTAGCACTTACCATCCTTGGTGAGGAACATTTCGACGGCGAAGATACCCCTGCCCTTGAGTGTCCGGACGACATCGGCAGCCATTGCACTGGCCTTCTCGCAGAGGTCCGACGGCACCTCACGAGGCGGGTAGAAGACCTTGGTGCAGATGCTCTCCTCGTGAATGGTCTCAACCGCAGGGTAGGCGTGCACACCGCGGAGGTTTCCGTCGTTATCCTCAGACCTCACAACAATGACAGCCAGCTCCTTCTCGAAGGGCACCCACTTCTCGGCGTAGAGCTGCAGGTGGCCCATGGACTGAGCGGCAGTCTCAAAGTCCTCCGGTCCCCTGACCTTGAAGTTGCCGCGACCATCGTAAGACTCCTTGCGCGACTTGAGCATAAAGGGAAGCCGAAGCTCTGGGCAACCTCCTTCAGCGACTCCAGGAGTGATGCACCAGTGCCAACAGCGACTTGGGGTGCAATTGGCAACTGGGCCTTGTTGAAGTGCTCCTTCTGCAGGTATTTGTCCTGAATCAAGCGAATGGTCTCCCAGGACGGGTGAACAGGGACCTTCTTGACCTGTCCGTTGGCAAGGGTAACACCCTTGGTGGCGATCTCCTCAAGGACCTCAGTGTTGACATGCTCGACCTCGATGGTGAGAACGTCGCAGTTCCTGGCCAGCTCGCGGATCTTCTCGGGGTCCTTGAAAGAGCCGGTGACGTTGCGCTCGTTCTGGCTGATCTGACGAGCAGGGCTGTTGACCTCATCGAGAACAGCTACGTCAAGGCCGAGTGGGCCAGCAGCTTCGAGAAGCATGCGGGCCAACTGGCCACCGCCCAGAACACCAATGATGGGCTTCGCAGCCATTTTGGAAGAATCAATGAGCGAATTGAGAAAAAAGAGAAGAGAGAAAAAGGAGATTTGGTGTTGTCAAGGCACAGGCAATCGTGTAAATGCACCGCACCGCACCTGGATGGTCATTGCGATGACTTTTTTCTGCCCCGCGATTTCGGCTTCTGGCCTGTGACTGTGATCTGTGACTGCGACTGAGCTAAGCCCAGGAAAGGCGCCTTACGTAATAACATTTTGTTGATCTTCATGAGAAATAAAAAAAGAGACCGACTGATTAACTGACTTATCCAACTACATTGATGGGTTATTTCCGAGGTTAGTGACATTTTTAATATACTTCGCCAGTGCTTGGATAAGGAACATATTTTTGTACGTAGTGGTAAAGCCATGGTCCTGGATTCTGACAACACATCCCAGGCTGTAATCATAAGCCGACCCTTTTTCCTTCATTTTTTCCGCACGGCATCAAAGTGTCTCAGAATCAAGCACAAAAAAGGGAAAAAATTCAAGTCAAACTATTCCTTCTAAAGGTATCGGGTTGGTTTATAAAAACAAATCTATGTCATGTTCTTACCTTTACTGCGCTCCTTACAATGCAGAGCAGCAATGATTTCATTTCACTATAGAACTATAGTCCTGTACCGTGACAAAAATGCTTATCATTAAACAGGACAACACGGGATAAATTCTCATTTGAACATATAGATAAAAGTTTGCACCCTTGTTTCAAAATCAATGTGTATCTCATGTTGGCTGCAAGAGGCAGAAATAGTTTCTCGTTCTGATAACTCAAGGCTTCACACAATCTCTGGACACTAACACACGTTCCGCCATTATTACCCATCATTTCTCGGCTCGTAACAGGTTTCTAGCTGACATATACAGAAACCCATCGTCCGTCCATAATGTTGCCTATTTTCAAGCGTCATGGTCGTCTAGTTCATTCAATATGCACACGTGACGGCAGTGTCTATTTTAGGGATCAGCGTAATCCAGGGCTGGAGCCTGATCGCATCCAGCTCATTTCAGTCCAGTTCTGCTCTGACCTCAACTTCCTCAATACCTGACCACGCCAGTTTGATTATTCAATACTCTGTACTTTTTAACGAAACACCTCTCCAACTTGGCTGGCGGGTAGCTCCATCATGGAGACGCTTATCCAGTACCTCGACGTCAAGGTCGAGTTCGAGCCTCGGCGGATATCCATCGGTTTCGACAAGCAAAAACAAGCTGTCGGCTACTATGAAGCTATCAACCGCACAAAGTTCAGTCGGGAAATGGATCTCGACATCAGACAGCGGGGCAACTATGTTTCCGTCCGGCTGCCCTCCCGGGTAACCGAGATCGTCGCAAGCACCAGCGCTCTCGGTTTCTACCTCGTCTTCAGCGATGAGGAACTGGCCGCGCAGTGGAAGGCAAACCTCCTCTTGTGGGAGTTTATCAGCAATAGCAAAAGGAAGCTCTATGTCCGGCGCGGTCTGAGTAACGAGACTTTGAATGTTATGTTTGGCATTGAGGATCGGGCCGAAATCCACGAGGAGCGGAGAAGGGCTAGGACTCCACGGGAGAGGAGCCCTGGCCGTGCAAAGAACAGTAGAGTGTCTTAATTTATTTGATTATTCGCGCTATCAAAATGATACGGAGTTGCATGGATAAATTGGCCTGGAGTTGTGCCTTGGTGGGAATGATTTCGGAAAGGAAAATTCACAAAATAGGAAACAATAACTTCTATCTGATCCATACTACAAATATTTTTATCGGGAAATGTACCATCTTTGTTAAGGTCCCGTTTCCTTAAGCTATCGTCCCCTCCGTATGTTGTGAACTGAGTAAATCAAAGTGACAACAACATCATCTATGCCTTTCCGAAAATGCATCGAAATATTGTAAGCCTCTGCCATGCTGAACATATAATTACACATCATAAATTATTAGGCTACTCAATTCCTGCCTAGTTACTATTCATACCCTAAGGCTGTTCGTAATCAGTCTAATCATATATCAAACCAAATATTATCTTCAGTAGCCACGTCACACAATAGGCAACAGTTTTATAGATTCCGGCTTCCAAGGATTATTTACTACTCGTCATATTTCCAGTAAACAGGTCCTATCAGAAACCTGCCGCTACTGCTGCAGACTTTTCAACGGAAGGCCATGACGCTCCTGTATCACCCTGTCCTACTTTGAGCAAACGACCTCAACATAGCGCTCACAGCAATGCAAGATGAGCCATGGACGGATAAGCCCAAGATAGTTGGCTTCAGCTGAGAGCGAGGGTCCTAGTTAGCACGTGATGCCTCGTGTTTTCTACCATTGACAGAAGCCGGTACCCCTCACCACAAGTGATAGGTCTGTTCACAAAACTGCGACGCTGAAGATTTTGTCTTGTGGCAACGGTATAGTCACGACAGTGGCGTATCTGGTCAATCATAAGACGGACAAGCCGCCTTGGTGTCCTGAACAATCATCTCATTGGAAGCACATAACAGAAAAAAAGGCAACAGTCATGATTTTGAAAGGTTCCATGAGCGTCTAGATCCACGGCACAATCAATAGTTATGACGTGCCGAACTGCTCAACATGCGTCAATCACCTGATCATGTCAATAGACCGTCCCGTCCCAATGTACAGCATCGACTCGATCAACCCCCGATCGCCCAGCTTTCTTTCCTCCAACCGAGCTGGGCGAAGCTGAGCTTTACCATGTCGGAGACGACCGAAGGCCGGCAACAGGGCCTGGTCCAGACCATACATTGCCGAGGCCACGGCAAGGAGCGGCACGGCCACTCTTCAAGGGCTGGATTCTTCAACCGACCCGGTCCCAACTCCCGTTGGTCCACGACGAGCCCTACATTGTGATGAGTCAAGTTCATGTGCGTTGCGCGACGCCCCTGCGCCGACGCGCTGGTGGGGATCCGACCCTGAAAGCAATTCAGGTCGCCAATGCAAGCTGTATGCACGACGGCAAAGGCACAGGTAAATTACCAAGCGCTGCTTGTTTAAAAATTTTTACATTTTTCTGGGACTCCTGAAAAAGCAAATATGACAGATTTTCTCGAACCCAGCAGTTGATGGCAAAGAATGGAGGCGTTTAGCGCTCAGCGTCGTGCTCGCGTGGTGTCTCAGCCATGCATACTTGTCCTTCAGACATGCTTAGGAAACATTCCGAAGCAGCATCTTTTTTTCCCTGCTTTACTGTTCGATCACATGTTTTTGCGCGTGCTCGACTGGCCTCTCCAGTCATATTTGACCGGAAGCGGAAATGACGAGACACGACATGCATGTCCACTCTGCTGGCCTCCATGGCGTTGCAGTGTGCGGGTACGAGCCCGTTTCGCAGCAGGCCTTGTCCCGAGAAATCTGATAGATCACCAGGGGCTAGCCCAGGGTCCTGAACAGGTTGTGCCAGAGACAAGGCGCAAGCCCTGTCTCTTTGGTCCCCCTTTCGTCCTGTCATCCCACGCTGTTCCCTCCAACCCCAACCTTCTCTGTTGCCTGATCGAGGTTGACAGAGCCTTATGGGCAGACGAAACCACTACCCATTGTGCGTAGACGCCGGAGGCCCGGTGCACCTTGGCCTCGTTGTTCCCGTGACATCGGACTCATGCATATCATCCTTTATCCCCTGGTGCCTCTGGAGCCCTGATCACCCCCACTTACATTGTCGGCTCTCGTCTACTGCTATATACAGGGACGTCGCTACCAGCGAGCTCCGTCTCGTCGACAAGCGAAGCCCGGGTAAGGGCAACGGGAACTGCCCCCGTTATGCAGCGGCGGAGTCAGGGGCGGGCAACGGCTGCAATAGTCGCGTGTGCCAGTCGCTGTAACCGGTCTGTCTCACACAAGGAGCCGCAGCCGCACGTCGATCCCGCATTGCATCCCCGTGCGCGTCTAACCAACCCGGGCGCTTTCCGACTTACATCAGTGGCAACCCTTGATATACTGTAGCTTCGCCTCGCCTTTCGCGTGGCATGCTTTACTTGGCTCTGCCATTGCTCGTCTCCGCCCGCTGTGTACGGGCACCACCAACATGGGGGCCGTTGCATACAGTACAGCTCGCCTGTGCTGGAGCACACGTATCCGGTCCACCAGCAAACTTCCTGATCGTATAAGCAAGGCGCCTCTTTTGGTGCACCTGGCGGAATCTGGCAAGTCTCCGCATATGTGGCCTGATGGAGCCATTCCGCTGCTGTTTGCCTATTCTCTACTCTGTACATCTTGCCCGCACACAGCACAACTGGGCGTCTCTCCTCCGCCCACCCATTTCGGGGCCAAAATTCCCGACGCGACGCATGGGACGCACATGGCCACTAGTTAGCGAGCCCCTCCCGTCTCTGGTGGAGAGGGGCAAAAGGAACTGTCCATCAGGACATGGGGGTGGAAGCGTTACCGCTGGTGGATGTGGAGGCGGCGGGAAGTGGGCTGGTCTGGTGCCTAGGCAAAGGGCCGGTTGGAGCAAGAAACGAAACGCCTTTGCCAAACCGTTTAAGCGAGCCGGAGGACTCGGGGTTGGTGGCAGTGGAAGCGAAAAAGCGTGAGCATCATGCGAGACACGCACGCACGCACACACGGAAGAGGGAGGACAGGACGGGGCGTGTAAGTAGAGACAAGCCCTCAGCGTCGTAACCCGCTCTCCAAGGGATGGATCCAGTCAAACGGGACCGTAGCAATCGCGACTACGACTGACGACTGACTATCCCGCGGTTTATTCCTGCATCGGTCTTGTCCTTCTGCCGCCCCTATTGGCTCCTAGTCTACTCTCCGGCTCCAACCGTTGCATTAAGACGAGTTTTTTTCCCTCTTGCGCGAGCCGGCCCGGCTCTCTATCTCCAGCTCTGTATCCGTAGGCCAGACGGAAAAGCCTTGGCTTTCCACCTTCCACCCCTGCTAGGAGGAGCTGGACTCCGTAAACGAGCAGCATGTGGCCTCCCTCCCAGCTGACCCGGTTCTGGCCCTCGGCCGTTCGAGTTGTACAGTTAGCCTACCTATGTGTGGTATGGTCTTGTGGAGGGTGCCATCCGCACCCCTCTCCCCTTGGGGGATCCGGCAGACGACAGGTTGGCTGGGTCGTGGCCGTGTTATATGTAACCCCAAAGAGGGAGAAGGGCAAGCCAGCACCAGGGAGCTTTGGTCCTTTGTCCTTTAGTTGATTTATAATTTGTTACCGTCGGTTTCTGCTTTCCCTTTGATCTGCTTTCTGCTCCCACGGTCGTTTTTTTTACTTTTGTCGTGCCAGGCCGCGAGCAGTGGGCTTTTGCGTCAAGGACCGTTGACAAGTTTCAGCTAGACGATCCGTCGTCACCTTCGTCTTGCTTGTCATTTTTACACGTTTACAGGCCATCTCCGGCTTCGGAATCTATCCGACTGAGCAGTTCTCTGCTTTCTGGTATGTTCTGCGACCTTGTTCCAGCGCGGGATTTAAAGGAAGCGCCCTTTCTCCCCACATCACGGCGCAGCTTCCTGCTGTATACCGTCGCTTACAACTTCAGTTCTAGCGCCGCGCCTCGCCTCATCTCGCCTCTTCTCCAGCTTTGACCCGTTCGCCAACTCTTCTTCCCCTTCCACGTCTTCCACCCCGCATAAGACATGGGTTCGAGCACGTCCACCCCGTCCGCGACCTTGTCGCCCGAGCTCAGACAAGCTTATAGCTTGACGGCGTCCGAGGCACAGGCCAAGATCCGCAGCGGAGAGCTGACGGTGGAGCAGTACGCCCAGTCTCTCCTCCAGCGCATCCAGGACCGGGACGACGCCGTGCGCGCCTGGGTACACCTGAACCCAGACTACGTCCTGGAGCAGGCGAGGGCGCTCGACAAAGTCCCCGTAGAGAAGCGAGGGCCGCTGCATGGCGTACCTATTGGTGTGAAAGATGTGATCTACACGAAAGGTGGGTAGAGACCCACGATGTACACGGAAAAGGCCATGGGGTAGGCTAACCAAGCGCCGCCACTTAGACATGCCAACGCAGCACAACTCGCCTATACACAAGGATGATTTTCCTAAGCTCGACGCCGCATCCGTCACAATCCTTCGCGAGGCCGGTGCGCTGATTTTCGGTAAGTCCGTGGCAATGTTTACCAGGACATGCAGCAGACGACATCCATGTCTGCAGCCCCTTAGTTCTCACCTTATCGCCTGTCTTCCCCACTCCTCAGTCCACTCATTCGTAAAGCCTATATTCATCACGCTTTATTGAAGGTATTTTCTTTCGGTTGCTGACTTCTTGTGCTTTTTGCTTTTTCTTTAGGTAAAACGACAACCACCGAGTTTGCATCCAAGACCCCGGCCCGCCGACCCGCAACCCGCACGACCCGAGCCGGACCCCGGCGGCTCGTCTTCGGGCTCCGGCGCCGCCGTCGGCGACTTGCAGGTACCTCTCGCGCTTGGCACGCAGACGGGCGGCTCCACGGTGCGCCCGGCCTCATTTAATGGTATCTACGCTATTAAGCCCACATGGAACGCCGTCTCCCGCGAAGGACAGAAGGTTTATGGCCTTATCCTTGATACGCTTGGATGGTTTGCCCGGTCCGTAGACGACCTCGAACTGCTAGCCGAGGTCTTTTCCGTAGTGGACGATGAGGAAAGCTCATTCGACGGCGTTAAGGGCGCACGTTTTGCCGTCTGTAAGACGGTGGTCCGGCCCCAGGCGGGAGAGGGCACGCGCAATGCCCTGAACCGTGCAGTGGATCTGCTTCGCGCACATGGTGCCACTGTTGACGAGATCGACTTGCCTGCTGAGTTCGACAACATGCCCGAATGGCATCGCGTGATTCTGCTTTCTGAAGGCAGGGTAGCGTTTCTATCGTCATACCGCGCCGCTAAGGATAAGCTTGCGCCGGAGCTGATTGCTCATGTTGAGAACACAGATGGCATCTCGCGACGGAAGCAGCTTGAAGCTTTCGATGGAATCGCTGCACTGCGACCGCGTATTGATGAAATTGCAGGAAAGTACGCCGCGATCCTGACGCCAAGTGCCTTGGACGAAGCAACCAAGGGACTAGAATGCACCGGTGACGCAGCCTTCTGCGCCATGTGGACGGTACGTTAAGTACAAGCACCCTGATATAGATGCCAAGGCAGCTGACATTTTTCTTGCAGGCTCTACACACCCCTGTTGTCAACATCCCCGGCTTCAAAGGCGCAAACGGCCTACCCATCGGTATCTCCCTTGTCGCCCCAAGATATCGTGATCGCCACCTGCTCAAGGTGAGCAAGGCCGTGGGCGCCATCTTTGAGGCCGAGGGAGGGTGGCAGCGCAAGGTGTAATTAATGGTTCGTGGTGGACTGCCCGGGTCAGCTCTCGTGGGTAGGAGCACAGGAGAGAGCGCAACGACTCATAGCGGCTGATGGTTATGAAATATTGAAGTCATGATGATATTTTAGCACGTGGGTCTGATAGCATCCCAGATCATAATACCAGTACGAGGAGGGGACGAGAATAGATAAAGAATCAATAGAGTATCCGGTATCGTTGAGCTGCCTACAATACCAAGTCAAGCCAGTCATGGGCTACTGCTCTCACATGTGGCTAATACGTCCTATGTACGCGTTGAAACAAAGCTCTTATCCTCATTGACCTGGAAATGGCGTACAAATGCAACAGTCTTCGCGACCGAAACCAGCCGCCAACCACAACAACCCTCCCCATATATCGAGGAAGAATTACATGAACCCGTTTTCGCCCATCGCCCTTGAACCCCTATTTTCCCTTCTGCTTCTTGAAGGCATACTCAAAACTCCATCAATATGAACGAAATGGCCCAACCGTGGTGGCGGAGTGAAATGCTTCTTTTCGTCGTCATTATTAACAGTGATAAGGATGTAACATGAAACTGAACTGAATGCATGTTCGGTGTCTCTATTGCGAATTGACAGCACGCTCAATGCAGTCCGAAAGCTGTAAAAGTACTCGTTAGAAAGGGATTTATTATCAAGGGATGTCATTTTCATAACGTACCTCACCAGGCATGACACCCTGGTTGCTCAGATACCGGCACATGCTCTTGACAAGCTCGACCTGCTCCTGGGGATTCAGGCTGGTAATAGCCATCTCGAGAACGGATCCCAGGTCAACGTGGTGAACGGCGATGAAAGTGTGGTAGTACATGTAGGCGAAGAAACCCATGATGAACTGGCAGTCCATACGGTCGGTAATACCGCCGTGACCGGGGATGGAGTGACCGAAATCTTTGATCTTGAAGGTGCGCTTCAGACCAGAGGCGAAGAAACCTCCGAAGGGAGCGATCAGGGAAGCGAAAGTAGCGAGCAGAAGAGCGTGAAGTTGCATGGGCGCAAAAGTGACGGAAAGGTTGGTGCCTGGGGGCAAGAAGAACAGCTCGGGCAGCTGGTAGGTGTGGGGATGAAGACGGGGTTGGGGTCGCATTGAAGACCGGTGAAGATGTTGGCCCCAAGATCCTACGTCATGTTAGCAAGGGGTCGATTTATGGACGGAGGGAGTGTGGAAGCTTACGTTGACGGGGCAGATGAAGTACTTGGAGCGCATCATGATGTTCACCAAGAGGATGCCAAAGAGAACGGTCATGATCCAGGCACCAACAAAGCCCTCGACGGTCTTCTTGGGAGACAGCTTAATGAGCTGGGTGCGGCCGAAAGCGATACCGCAAATATAAGCCCAGATATCGTTGGTGATGACGAGGGCGGCAGGCAAGAAGAACCAGATCATGCCCTCGAAGACGTTGTTCATGATGAAGTGGGCTTGGACGACGATAAGGTACAGCGCCATATGCGTCCAAGCAAAGTTGGTGAACTGGAACTTGTAGTTGCCGGCTTGCAGCGAGGCGACAAAGAAGACGAATCCTGGGACCAAGTTAGCACAATCTTCCATGACCAGCAATTCAACCAGAAAATAGCGGACGCACCGAAGACATAGAGAACAAAGCTGATGAAGCGGTGGTGGGTAGCCAGAGGCAGCAAGACCTTGTCAACGAGGACAATGTGCTTGAAGTAGTAGATGACGCTCTCGCCGTAGAGGAAGTACATGGTGGTAGCCAGCCAGTACCAGTTCAGGCTCTTGGTGGAGCGCAGGGATCGGGCTCGACTGGGGACGTTGGCAATGGCGATGACCTCCTTGAAGGAGACGATCTGGACAGCGGTGACGATGAGGATAATGTAGATGTGGCCCATGAACAGAGCAGTGAAGAACATGGCGAACATGACAAAGGTCCAGAAGGTTCGGGTCATGAAGTTGGCCTTTTTCTTCTCATACTCGGCTTGCTTCTCCTCGGCCGTTGGGGGTTTCTGTGGTGAGCCGTCGAGTTAGCGATGGGCGTGGGATGGCTTGGAGAAGAGCCGCGAAGCAAACTCACCTCTTCCACGGGCTCCAGCTTGGAGTTGGACCTGTTCTTGCTGGGGAGCCTTCCTCGCTCATGTCGCTGAAGCTGGAACGGCGACCTTCAGACCCGCTGGTGTGGCCATTGGCGTTCTTGTGAGGGAACCTGACCCCTCGCTTTGATCTCGTCATTGCGACTGTGGTTGTGGGAAGCGGGCGGCGGGAGGTGGGAGGTTGGAGTTCGTCTGTCTCGTTGCGCGCGTCTATCGTGCGTTGACAGCTTCAGGACACGCACGCGATCGTAGGCAGGAGGGTGAGCAGGGGTTTGAAGAGAAAGAGGGTTTCGGATGAGCCGGCGACCAGAGCAGCCAGAGGTCGAGCACAAGGTCGTCGCAGAGGGAAGCCGGGTCTGGCGGAGGGATGGCCAAGTCAGCGCTGAGCGAAGGTGTCGCGGCGGAGTTTGGGCGGAGGAGAGGAGGGAGGATGCAGGATATTCCTGTTCCTTGTCGAGATGACGATAGCTGGGAATATGATGCAGACAAACGGGGAAAAGCTGCGTTGGATTGGATTGAATTTTGCTAGTGTGGCTGTGGCAATGCTAAGCTACAGCACAAGAAGCAACGGTGCACCACCGGTATAGGTACCCCCGAGCCTACGTCAGGGAGCATTCGTGGGCAGGTGCAAGTACCCCAGGACAGACCAGGACAGACCAGAGCAGACAGCGCCCAACCCAAGGCACAGCATATGCAGCGAGAGACGGCGGGTCTTTGACACCACAAAGCGTCGTGAAAATTCAGGAAAAATTCAGGGGACTCCGGGGCAGCCGGCGATTTAGGCTTTCCCATTCACGGCGCCAACGACGCTCTGTTGGGTGGAAATTTTGGGCAGACAAGACTACCAGGGGCTGCCTTGCCAGCGTCGGTTATGAGTCCCACGATACATGGACCGACGTGGCTTGGTGGCCTAGCAGCTGGGTACCAAGTACTGTACCACAAGGGCAGGGCACTCGGGCTGTCTCGAAGCACCGGCTGTGGCTGACACAGGACGTAGGTATTCATTAACACGACCCGCTGCAAATCCCACTAAGGATCCCCGGAGGAACTGTGGCTGAAGTTACGGCTGTACTGTTGGTTCTGGCTTGTGCATTGCGTCCCCGAACATCCAAGGGTCCATGATTCAACGGACATGATGTTCCTCCTTCATTAATGAGACCCAGAGATGAAGTTGTATGGAATACGTTCTCAGCCAAGCTTGGCCAGTCCAGATGTTTTTCGCAACCTCCACTGCGAGCTCCGACGAATTTACCTGGGCGCAGTTCCTTTGCTCTGTTGCACCGACTTGGTTGCCCTTGTCCGCGCATCGCTCGACATAATGATGTCACGGAGGCGGATGAAGCACAGACAAACAAGCCAAGTCAGTTCGACTTACCTGCATTAGGGTTTCCTTCCCTGCATTCTCTTGGTAGATCTCCCTCTTCTATGAGTTATCATCCTGTGAGCACAGCACAGCAGAAGACCCATCCAAGTGCCCCATTGTCGCTACTTGCTCTTCCTGAACATGCCTGGCTTGGCCAAGACTTTGGGACATTGGTTTCATCCTCCGTGTTGAGAACGGATGCCAAGAAATCAACGGAATGTCTCTGGCCATTCAATCTGCTGGATTCAAACCCGTGACTGAGAAGTGCGGCTGGATTCAGTTTGTGCCGGTCGCACTGCGCGTTCGTTGACACAAGCTGACACAGAAATCACATGTCAATGTAACTGTGTTCTTCGTCCTTGTGCCACAATCCTCGAAAAGGTGCAAGCAAGTCTGGTATGGGTACGCTATGCTATGCCACCTTACCTCAGATTAGTAGTCAGGTACTTCTTAAAATAGCGGTAGGCACTTGCTGTCGTAGGTACCTCCATGTCGAGGCTTGAAGATGCGTTCTCAGCCACACATCTACCTACGTACCTCCAGCCACAAGCCAGTTCAAAGTGGTAACGTGACCACGCGACTCGCGTGCCTTTCCGGTCAAGCTCCAGCTCGTGGAATTTCCTCTCCTCCTTCACGCTCCCTCTCCACGCCGGCTGGCCCAAGTTCGCTTTTGCTCCTCGTCCAAGGAAGCCATGATATCCCTCTCGCCGTCATCGAGCGATGGACATAGACGCCTTCTCCGATGACGGTCTTGACAATCTCTCCGACGCAGCTCTTGAGGAAATCGACCGTCTCGCCATCCAGTTCACCCAAGCTCAAGCCCAGACCCAAGCTGAACGTGCTCAGCCAAGCCATACACCGCACCACCAGCAGCATAGTCAACCCCAGCTCCAGGATGAATACTCAAAGTATGCCTGGGAGGAGGACGATGACTTGGACACCGCAGAGGTGACCAACACTTCCGGCCTGCCTGTTACCAGACCCCTCGTCAACAAGCCCCTCCACCAGCAGCCGCAGCGCGTACACCAACAACTCCAACGACCCAATCCCCTCATCCAAACTCACAATGGAATCCTGCCATCTCTTCGACTGCTAAATCTACCACTACGGGACTGACCACGCGCCCCGCTTGCCCAGCGCCGCACCTCCCAGCAGCGCCAGCTTCAGCTCTCAACGACTCCAGCATAACCCACCCGGTGTCACCCGACTCCAGTCGAGCCAATTCGCGAGGCCGCCGGTGCCGCAAAGTCGTTTCGGCCCCTCACAGGCTTCCCAAGCGCCCCCGGCGATATTGTCTCTGCCCTGCAACGGCGGGTTAGAGCTCTCGAATCGGACCTTGCCGCCGCGCGAGGCGAGGTGTCCATTATCCGCGCCAACATTACTAAGGCACAGAAAGAGCATCAAGATGAGGTCACTTATCTCAAAAGGCTCACTTCTGAGCAGCTGGCCAAGCAAGAACGCATCGCCGAAGCGGCCGTCGTGGCAGAAAGCAACGCCAACACAGAGCTCGAGTTCCTCCGAAGTGACTTGCGCGAGGTTAATGACCGAGCACGGAGGAAGGATGCTGCTCCCGGCGCCACAACGTCGGGTGCCGTGACACCGAAAAAGGCTGCCAAAACCTGGGGCATTGCCGACGGCTTCGATGACATGGATATTGCTTTCAGTCCGAGCAAAGGTCAGGGCCGGGCTAAAAATGCCGGCTCCGTCGCACTCAATGTCGGGGAGAGAACACCAAGCAAGGGCAAGCGTAAAAGACCCGCCATAGAAAGTCCTGGCATGGCCCTGGACACTCATACCGGGGACAGGGCTATAGAAGAACATGACAAGGTAGCTGTAGCCTGGGACCCTTCCGAGGCTGCAGTTACCGCTCCCGCTCCGCTTCCATTTGATGTAATGAGTTTTCCATTCCAATCCTTGTGTCCCTTGTGGCTAATTCAGTCCAGTATCTCCCCTTGTACTGGACCACGGCGCTTTTCATCAGCATCCTCCAACATTTGAGGTCTTGTCGCGGCTAGCCTTCGCCTCTGATCCTGACGTTTCTCTCTCTTCCGTGATTCTTCAAAGGCTCCCAGTAATGGGCCGCCCCGGTCGACCGTTGCAGTTGTTGGTCGACTTTGTAGAATTGGTAACCGCCATGTGGAAAAGATGCGTCGAAGAGGAATTCTGGGAGCCCATCAAGTACCTGGCCTCGCTCATCTCCTTCACGTTTGACCTCCATACCACTGCAGTGGCCTCAATCACCATAGCGTCTCTTGCTCCTGTCGCTCAGGCCACAGTCTTCAAGGTTGCCGAAGCCAGGCATCGCGTCCCAGACGGAGACCTGTCCAAGCACAGCATGTACAGCGTGCTTGACGAACACATTGACTCTGCTCATATCTTGTCATTGCTGCATACCTCCGTGCTCGCGTGTACAACCACCCCGGTTGACAATGATGACGCATCACGTTATGGGGCCGCAGACTTTTGGAAACTCATCACCTTGGATACGGTGATGCTGTTGCTCACACCAAGGCAGACGCTCACTGATGTTGTTAGCATACTACATCTGCTTGCCATTTCAGCACTGCCAAACTCTATTGGCCCAATCACTGAAGACAAGGATGCACAATTCGTGGCAAGGCATGTTATTGAGAAGGTATCAGCCAGACTGACGGACTTCCTCGCCCTGCCAGCAGCCCGGAGCAGAGACGAAGAGTTCAATTTGCCGCACTACGGGCTTTAATTGCATTTGCTCAGTATCCGTTTGGAGCGATTCAGCTCGCAACCCACAACAATGCCTTGCCTCGTCTTGTGACGTGCCTCAGCACCTCAATTGATGCCTTGTACGACCAGTCCATCCCTCCTAGCATTCTATCTCCTTTGCCGGAGAACCTCAGCACGGCGTCATATGGGTCTGGCTCCGAGTCCTCGCCTTCAGCCGAGCTCAGCCAAATCATCTCGCAATGCGTTCTCCTGATATACAAGCTTGTCACAGATCCAGTCACCGCAGACATGGTCGAGATCAGCCAAAAGTTGTCCATGGCCCATGGCGGCAGTCAACGCTACCTCCTCGCGCTTGTGAGGTTGACTTTTGCCGAGGAGGATCTGGTCATGGAGTCCGGCATCGACAATGACTTTGTTGAGGCGGCACATGAATTGCTGGAAATGGCAGTTACACCTGATGAGGGCGAGATTGTCAGTGCAGCATTTGGAACTGGTTAAGACTCGCTCGAGTCAAATATTGTATACTAGGGATATATCACGGTACATGGGTTTAATGATGGAAACTTATCAGACCGTCTTGTTGTCTTTTCAGTCATCAAATAAAAGCTTGAAACGACAATTTCCGCGCCAGTCTTCCATGCGTTGATTGCTTTCAAGATCATCCTTTTCAAAGCTGTGAATCACAATTACACTCACGGAAGCCGAACCCGTACCAAACAGTGTTCTTCAAAATAGTTGTATTTTACAGCCTAACAAACAGCAAGCCCAATCCCTAGAATTGATACTGATACAATCTATAACTTCATACCCAAGCCATCAACCCTTGTCTCGCCCAAAACACCAATGCCCAGTGGTAGTAGCACTGGCTTACTTGAAGCTGACGTGGACGTGGTCCCTAGTGAATGTTAGCATCAATCTAGCACTTCTCGATATATGTTGCACATACCAGTGGTTGGCGGTCAGATCACCACGGTCCTCCATGGTGCGCCAGCTGGTCCAGGCCTTCTCCTTGTTCTTGTCGGTGCGGACGTCCCAGATGCGCTGGCCCCAGATGACGTACTTCAGTCTCAGGGTGCTGCGGTTCTTCATGACCCATTCGGCAATCTGTCTGCCGGACAGGGTAGCACGCTGCAAAGAAGAGATTGTTAGCATGTATAATTTACGTATCAGTTTGCAGGTAAGGTCACTTACGCCGCCACCATCAGCAATCATCAGATCGACAGCCATGCCGTTGCAGTGGTCAGAGGTGCTGCCCTTGGCGCAGTTACGCTTGCAGCCGATCTCGCGGACGCGGCCGGGGAAGGCCTTGACAATCTTCTTCGCGCTCGAGACGGAGACGGCCTTGCAAGCACCAACAGCAGGGTACTTGGGGCCTTGTAGCCGCCCCAGCCAAGGGCGGGCTTGTTGCAGCACTTCATCTGGCCGGGGCCGGGGCACTGGCCGGAGGTGGAGCTGCCGGCGCAGTCCGAGGTCCAGCGGCAGTTGCCGCTGCCGCCGGTGCCGCAGGTGGGCTTGGTGCAGCACTTCACATTGGCAGGGTCGCGGGGGCAGGCGCCCGAGATGGCGGTGCCGCCGGCCTTGGAGCAGGCGCTGGTGGTGAGGCAGACGCCGGCGCGGCCACTGGGGCCGTAGCAGGGCTCGTTGACCGCGGCCAGGGCCAGGGCCGGGAGCAGGAAGAAGGTCGAGAAACGCATGATGAGTGAGAGATGCGAAAGATCGAGATGTAAGGCTGGGAGTTGTCGAGGTCTGTTGAGTAGTAGAGGGCTGGGTGGAGCTGTTGGATGAGCCTGGCCTGGAAGAGAATGGGATCACCAACGGGGAAGGGGCCCCGATATTTATATCAAAATGTGTGACAACGTCGGGGAGTAATTTGAACCATCGTGAGCCAGCCTTTCAACCGAATTACTTCGCCTCTCTTCCCCAGATGCTTTGTCCATCACCCCTGCATACTCTCCTCTCCAAACAACGCATCGTCACGCTCCCCATCCGCCTCATCTACACCTTAATCTCGAGATTCTGCCTCTCCCGTGCACCGTCTGCTCTCGGGACACAATACGATTGGCCGCCCGCTCGCCGCAGCGCCGGGCTTGAGCTTGGGGGCGGGCATGGTTCTAGATGACCCGGCTGGTCGCACGGATCATCGCCCCAAGGATCGGCTCGTGGTGTGCTTCAGCTGAGAGAGGGCTGGGCAGGGTATGACCGGGGTTGTTGAGAGCCACGATGCAGGGGACCGGCAGCCCATCGAGGCTGTGGGCAGCGAACAAGTTGTAAGTGTGGGGAGAAGATCGGACGATGCATGCGGATATCGCAGAGATGGAGGTTTTGGGCAGGTGGTTCATCGCATGTCTTTCTCCTGGCGTCGACTTTGGGTAAGGTATTACTATCTCCAAGATGCTCCGTATTCAATGCGAAATGAGCACCTTGGGCTAGACTCTGTACAACCTGGTCACCGCATGTGCACGACGATTTTTCACGATAATCCATGCACTTGACTCTTCTGTGTTCCCAAACACTGGGTTCTTGTCTAAGACAAGCTTAACATCACGGACAACTGTTTAATCAAGAGCCTAAATCATAGCGTGTCTCTCAGCCTCAACCTAAAGTCTGACTCGAACGGACGGTTTCTGGAGCCTCGAAAACAAGTGCTAGAAAAGGGGGCTCTATCCTTGAATGACAACCAACCCTCGTCATAAGCCTGCATATGTCAAATCTCCCACCCCACAAGGCTTCGAGGATCCCCTTAGCTCACATAAGGCAGACTGAAACCCCTAGAACATGTTAATGCCCAATGGAGTAAGTCTCACGACTGTCCAGAAACAGCAAGCAGACCGCATAGCTCGCTATCAATGCAACGTATTCCATGCAGTTTTCTTTTCTTCGTTTCGTTCACATGCAAGCACCCCGTTACAATCTTATTGTCAGGGTATCCTGCTTGTCCAGCATAGAGAGCGGAAAGAAAAGAAAAGAGCCTCAGCACGTCTAGGGCTGACGCGCCCGTAATACGCGGGACAAAGATTAGCCCTAGCCCGTCCTTAATTACCACCATTCAAGCATCGTGTGATGCTCCTTTTTCCAAAGTGAAGTCGACAATTTCCACGGCTACGGAAAAGTGCACTTTTCCTTTCTGTTCCTGCATTGTGGCAGCGTCGCATGTGCCTGGAAGGGGGCTCATGATGCCTTGATCGGGGGCAGCTGAAAGTTAGCTTGGGTAGCACTTTAGATTTGATATGCAGAGCGCTGCAGCCCTTATGCACCTTGTGTTCTATTTTTGCGCAAGTGAGATAATTGGCTCCGCGTTCACAGAGCCAAGGCATATCACGGTCGAGGGTCGAGAATGCTCCGCCTAGCTGAATCGGCCTTGACAAAGACCAGCCCGTGTAAATGTGCCGAAGCTATCATCACTTGTGAGCTAATTGAGGCTGAAGAAAATGATTGAACAAAGTCAATGCATATTTGCACAATGAGAAAAATTCCAATCAAAGTGAATTAAAAAGAAAGAAAAAGAAGAAGACACGAGAAAGTAGTAACAAGTTGTCCAGCCGGACCACATGTCAGAGTTCTCAACGAAATGCCCCGGTCTCTAACATCACTATCCAAAATTCAACTCTTCTAAGCAACCTATCAAATCAGTAGCCTCGAATAAGACTTGTCGAAGATTATCAAATTGTCACAACATCCCAAGTCTACTATCACAAGTCCAAGGAGTAAGATTGTCTCAATGAAAATTCGTATTCGCAACTATAATTCCAACATATGCTCCAACCAAACAACACTCCAAACCCTCCCTATGAAGAACAGAAAATTAAAATTATATGTTTAATGAAAAAAGAAAACACCAAAAAGCACCAATCATGTAAAAACTAAATACAGGTCGAAAGTTTGGTCCCCGAGGAGATCAAAATGAAGTATGTCATTCATCGTGCCACTCAAGTCATGTTTCCTTTTTCCAATTTGCTCATTGACTTTCTTTTTGAAATAGAACATTCTTTTGCTCCGGAAGTGGTCATCCGCGCCCAAACACCGTCGTGAACCGCAATCTCATAGCGCCGTCTCGAAAATCCTCCTCTATGTCTGCATATAAGCTCATCGTCCTCATTCGGGCAAGCCACCAAGCAAGCCACCAAGCAGACCAGTGCCGCCGGTCGTGCCGCCGGTAGTACCACCAAGCAGCCCGCCGGTCGTGTCGCCAAGCAACGGATCGGTCACACCGCCGGTCAGATCCCCGAGGGTTCCAGTCAAGTCACCAGTAGTTCCAGTTGTTCCGCCGGTCAGACCCCGATGGTTCCTGTCAAGTCACCGGTGGTTCCTGTCAAGTCACCAGTAGTTCCAGTTGTACCGCCGGTCAGACCCCGATGGTTCCTGTCAAGTCACCGGTAGTTCCACCAGTTGTACCGCCGGTCAGGCCGCCAAGCAGTCCACCAGTGGTGCCGCCCAGCAAGCCTCCAAGGATGTTCGTCAGGGCAGCAGTCAATGCTCCGACCAGAGACTCGGTCAGTGTCGTGGTCAGGCCTGGGACGGCATTTGACACAGCAGTAGTCAAGGCGCTTGTCACAGTTCCGGGCAAGTTGCCGACCGCCGTGCTCACAATGCCAGACAAGGCGGTAGTCAGCGTCTCGGGCAGGGTTCCAATAGCATTGTTAACTGTATCAGTCAAGGTATCCCTCAGTGTGGTTGGCAGAGTGCCCACGACGCCCTGTAAAGAGTTGGTCAAAGTGGTGGTCAGCTCCCAGGCAGGTCTCCGAGTGTGTCGGTGACAGCGCCTGTCACAGCATTACCCAGAGCAGTCGTCAAGTCGCCGCTCAGTACCGTGGGCAAGTCACCAAGGAGATCGTCAAGACTGTCAGTTAACTCGCTGACCAAGGTATCGGGCAGTGTATTCAGAATGCCGTTCACGGCGTCGGTGACGGCACCAGTGACACTGCCAGCCAGTTCTGTGGGTAAGTCGCCGAGCGCACCATTGACGGCCGTGTTCAAGGTATCGGTCAGTGTGGTGGGGAGGTCGCCGAGCGCATCACCAACGGCATCGGTCAAGGTGCCAGTCAAAGCAGTTGGCAGGTCACCGAGGATGCTCTGGAGAGTATCGGTCAAGGTGCCACTCAAGCTGGTAGTCAAGGCGCTGCCCAAGGTGTCGGTCAAGCCACTGGTCAACTCGCCAGCCAAGCCGCCCAAGGCATCGCCGACCGCGCCAGTCAGGGTGCTGGTGAGGTCGGCTGGGAGATCTCCAAGCAAGTCTCCGAGCAGAGTGTCCAATGTGGAGGACAAGGTGTCGCTCAATGTGCCGGTCAGCGTGTTAAGCGCAGTGTTGACGGCACCAACAAAGTTGTCGGTCAAAGAACCAGCAAGGCCACCAAGCGCATTGTTCAAGACGCTGCTCAAGTTGTCGGTCAGGGGCCGGTAAGTGTGTCAGTTAAGGAGTCGAATGTGCCAGTCAGGAGTTGATCAGGTTGCTTGTGAGCTGGCCGGTCAAGGTGCTGGTCAGGTCATCGAGCGTGTCTTCCAGGCCACCGACCAAGCCGCTAACAATATCACCCAAGTTACCAGTCAAATCACCGGTCAAGCCGTCAAGCGTTGAGACAAGGTTGCTTGTGAGGTTGCTCGTCAAGCCATCGAGGATACCACCAATGTCCGAAGACAGATTGTCAGTCAATTCACCAGTCAGGTCACCAAGGGAGCCAGTCAGGCCAGTAAGCAACTCCTGATGAGGTCGCCCAGGCTGCTGGTCAATCCGCCAGTAATACCGCCAACCGAATCAGTGAGGCCACCAACCAAGTCGCCAATGACATCTTCCAGGCTACCAGTCAAACCGTCAGTCAGGCCACCGATCGTGTTGTTCAGGCCGCCAACCAAGCCACCGAGAATATCATCCAGGTTTCCAGTCAGACCGTTGGTAAGGTTACCCAAGATTCCGCCCAGGTTGTCGGTCAGTTGGCTTGTCAGGCCACCAGTGATATCGCCAATTGTGTTGTTCAGGCTGCCAAGCAGGCCAGAAAGAATGTCATCCAGGTTGCCAGAAAGGCCATCAGTCAAACCACCCAAAATATCATCCAGATTTCCAGTCAAGCCGTTTGTCAAGTTGCCGAGGATGCCCCAAGGTTGTTGGTCAGGCCATTGGTCAGGCCGTCCGTGATACCGCCAAGTGTGTTGTTCAGATTGCCGAGCAAGTTCTGTAAGAGGTCACCCAATGTGCCAGTCAAGTCACCGCTCAAGCCGTTGGTAAGATCGCCAAGCGTGTTGTTCAAGCTTCCAAGCAGATTGCCGAGGATGTCGTCCAGGTCGTTAGTCAAGCCACTGGTGAGGTTACCAAGGACACCGCCCAGGTTGCCAGTTATTTCTTTCGTCAGGTCATCAGCCAGGTCACCAACTGTGCCGTTCAAATTATTGAGCAAGTCGCGGATCAGGTCGCCCAAGCCACCGGCACCTGTCAAGCCGCCGATCGTAGCGTTCAAGTTTCCAATTGTTCCGTTCAGGTTGCCAAAAGTGCTGTTCAAATTACCGGCAAGGTTATCAATCTTGTCACTGAGTTCGTCCAGGAGATCTGAGATGTCGGGGCTGACGATACCGGTGGGGGTTGTACCGGTTCCGGTGGGAACAACGGAGCCAATAACGCTTCCAACTCCTCCGGTGACGCTGTTGATAACACTGTTGATAGCACTGGTAGGTACAACCGAGTTAAGAGCACTAGTAGGGATATCGCTTGGCAGGTCGAAGGGGTTGGGCCCGAGGAACTCGCCGGACTCCTCACCAAAGTCTGGGAATGGAATCACACCGGGGGCGTTCAGGAAGAACGGGATATTGGCTTCAGTGCCGTCCGTGTTATCGAAAAGTGGCAAGCCACCGGGAGTAGTAATCTTTAGCTGACACTGGCCTGGGCCAGCGAGAATGCACACAATTCGCATGGGGATGAACGAATTACCACCGGTTGTGAAGCTCGCGGTGCCAGCAGGACTCAAGGCCTGTCGCTTACGGCCATCGGTTGGTGAAGAAGCAACGGCAGCATTGGCTCTCCTAAAGTTGAAGATGGCATTGTTGCCTGTCCAGATATAGATGGCACCATTAACGCCAGGGCTCTCAACGTTGTAAGTGCCGCCGTCGCAAGCACGCAGGTAACCCTTCATATTGAAAGCCGACCTACTGGTGCCGGTGTATGGACCAAACCCTTCAGTACCGTTTGAAACAGAAATAGGGTCAGCAGCACCGATCTGGCCAGGCTCCAGAGCGGAGATGGAACCGCTGGGGGGACGTAGTAACGGGCATTTTGCACACCAGCTGGTGAATCAGCAGCAGGGCAGCCAGAGCTGGCGCTGGGACTAGGGCTGGAGCTGGTGTCGACGCTTGGGTTGAGACCTGCTGTGACGCTTGGGGTTGTGCTTGAGTTGACGCCGAGATTGGCACCTTCGGTGTTGCTTGGGGTGGCACTTGGAGTGATGCTCTCAGTACCAGTTGGGTTGAGATTCTGGATGATGCTGGGAGCGACGCTACCAGTGTTGGGTATAATAACCACAACAGGCCCAGCGCCGTGGTGGTTAGGAGGGAAGGTGACTCTAGGACCATCCGATACAGCACCAGGCAGGGTCACAGTTCGAGTACGAGAATCTTCTCCAATAAGGCAGGCAACAGGAGTGGCTCCCGCAACGGGCTTGCCATGAGCGTCTGTAGGATAGAAGACAGTACGAGTGCTGTCACCACGGCCGACGGTATAAGTGGGCAGATGGTGGTCGTGCTCGTGCTCATGCTCGTGCTCGTGGCCGTGTCCCTTGTGATCTTCTTCATCATCATCATATTTGCCGTTGCCGTGACCGTGCTTGCCTGAACCATTGCTTGAGCTTGAACCTTTGCCGTGACCGTGACCGATTGATGCTGCCTTGGTGATGACAGGGTAATGAGGATAGCCGTCTGTTGGGTCAGGGTCGCAGATGATGACAGTACCAGTGCAGACGTCACACTCTGGGTGGACAGTCTTGATAGTAGGATAGGGGTGATGATGCTTGGTCTTGGTCGTGATGTACTGAGCTGTGGTGGGTTCGTAGCAGAAGACAGTTCCCAGGCACTCATCGCACTCTGGGGCATATGTGGATGTCACAGCCTTCTCCTGGCAGATGGGAAGGGTGAGTGTGACATAAGATATGTCTTCATGATGATGGTTGTGGAAGTCGCCCTTATTGTGGAAGGGATCGTCGTGATGAAGACCACCATCGTAGTAGCCATCGCCGTTGTGAGAGCCACCATTGTGGTAGCTATCGCCATTGTGAGAGACACCATTGTGGTAACCATCGCTATGGGATCCATCATAGTGAGATCCATCGTAGTGGGATCCAGCATTACCAAAGCTGCCGCTGTGAAGACCATCGTTGTGAGACCAATCACTGTGGGATTCAGCATTGCTGAAGGCACCACTATGAAGACCATCACCGTGAGATCCATCGCCGTTATGCGATCCACCGTTGTGAAAAGGATCGCGAGTCGGAACGGCATCGTTGTTAAACAGCCCATTCTTATGGCCGCCATCGCCGTTATGCAACGCCCCCTTCGTCTTGAACAGCTCCTTCTGCTCACAGATCGTCCGACACGCGCCAAACTCGAGATACTTGGTCGTCGTAACCTCCACCGTCACCACACGCTTCGGCCCCTCCTGGTGGCTGGCCATGGCCGGGGCCACGAGCATCGCGCCCAGGGCCGCAGCCTTGGCCCAGGCACCGGTGTTGGCACCCATCTTGCTTTCGCTGGGGAAAAGAATGACTGAAAAAATCAAATAAATGAGTGGCAGGTACCAGAACGGACCCAAGAAAGAACGGATGCTTCACGAAGCTTGATGCAGAAAGGAAAGACCCCAGAGAAGACATCTCCAGCATCGACTTATATAGAATGAGAGCGACATCTTCGCGGCTGGAGTGATTTCAGACCCAGTCTCCAGAAGCGCGTCTACAAAGTATTCCCCAAAATGAAAGCGAGATGAAAAAAATATCATCGAGGAATGCTCACCGAGCGCGTCCTCATTGTGCAGCCTTCCAGAACAGCATCGGGAGCAAAGCACCGCCCTTGTTCAGCAAATTAGCTCGATCAGCTCGGAAGAAGCCGTCAGTCTCGATCATTAGGGGCTCTGGTTCCAAACAGGGCCTCTTCAAAGTCCATTGGGGTGAGACACGATAGATTAGATAGTACGCCTGCTGGCTGAGGATGGAAATTCTTGTAAGGAAAGCATTCCACTTCTGTTATCGACAACAGAATCTTTGCGCTTTGTGCGTTTAGATTGGCGTCTTTAGACGCGCCTCTCCCAAATGTCCTGGGGAGATGGGCTACTGACGAAGCTGTGATGGTTCACGGGCATCCTCTGCTCAAGGTACGTGTCTTGATCAGCATTCAAATCGGCTTAACATCCGGCTCTGTAAACACATATCAATCATTAGAGCCACCAAGTCCGTCACTTGATCAGACTCTCACCAACATGATTCTTCAGATCCAGGTCCCTTCATAGCCGCACCTAGGCAAACCATCAAGATCCAGGGCATACACGATGGACGATGCCCCTGATCGGTGTCCTCTGCTGAAGTTCCTCTCCGGCCGTCCACACTTGGAAACAGATGCCCCGCCTCCATTCCATTCATACCACGACTATGGTACTTAGCCTTCGGGCGGGCGGCAGAGCGGATTCTGCCGCGCATTGTTTGTTGACCTGATCTGAGACCTGGGACAAATCGGTATTAGTCCAGCCCACTAGCCTTAATTTCTCAGTGAAGGCTGAAGACCACATTCGTACAGAACACTGAGGATCGTTAGATCTCAGGGACGTGACTCCTCGTCAAAAATCGGCTAGTTGTTTGTTTCTTCATCTCACGCGTAACAATGAGCGATGTGTGATAGATCGCCCCTTTGAGGGCGGCTTCACCCGCCGGTCTACACGATCACTCCCGCCCCGTGTCGTCGAAAGGGACAATTCCTCGAAGCTCGTATAATGCGCAAGAGGTATGCCGCGTGACACAATGTCCGCCACAGGATCAAGCAATACGCGAGATGTTCCTGTCACAGCGGGCATGACGTTGAAATGAGTGTAGCACTCGACTCAAACCCTCATCAATTAGTAAAACAGAGTGCTGCCGTCCCCTCTTCTCTGCCTTTGTTCCAATCTCACCAGAAGACCCTAGACAGCAGCTCCTGGGCCTAGAGTGTTGTTCTCGACCGTCTTCCAGGCGCGTCCTTTCCTTCTAATATTCCGGGGCATTCCAAATATCTAGATTTTCCTTGCCTTACACATCTACAGTGTTGTGGTTTCGTCCTCGACGCGCATAGAAGGCATGTAGAGACTTCTGCTCTCAAGCTGGGTGTCCTCTTGGAGTCCTCTTGGTGTCCTTGAACTTGCCGTAGTCTTACCATCTCCCTTGAGTTCATTCAAACTGGAGAATCAGCATCCTTGGAGGGTTCTCTCGTCAGTAAATCTCCCCGTAGTCATCCGATGTTACTCCACCTTGGCAGGGTGTTGTTCCTTGGAAGCAGCTGTCATCAAGGCACCGTCGTAGTACACATGCTTCAGATTTCAGCTCAAGCTACACTAACCTGTCGTTTCGACCTAAAGTTTCATATACAGTTGAACCCTTACTCACGCCAAAAGAGTAAAACCATCTTCCTCGAGAAGCTGTCCCACCTGCCCGTTGTTTCATCCCTCTCCACCAAGTCATTCTCCAGTTCTTCGCAAACTAATCCTGACTCGATGGGTATGTCCGAATCACCTGATTGAGGAATAATCCAAGCTTCTCCGTAGTCCCAAACTTCCAATGCCTCAGCAGTCTTGCGCTCGGGCTTTAGGCTAGTATGGCTCATGTATCGCAAGTAAGGGTGTGATGAGCAAAGTTCCCCATTGTGTCATGTTTCTGCCGTGAAAAGTTTGTGTTCAGAAGTAAGAAACTGATTTTCCTTAAGCTTGTGTGACGCGTTTGCAAGCGGTTCTGTTCAGGGCAAACAAAATAAATGGTTTAGCAGGCACATCAAAGATATTTTGAGTCCAACATTTGGATATCAACATCCTCGTTACGAACCATTACTACACAGCTACCAAGATCATAACCCTAGCAATTGATTCCCATAACTATAACCAAATATTCATCAACAAACCAACCAAGAATAGATCTTTCTTCCTATCCATCCCATCATCATCTCCAACTTTACAATATTCAGGGTCCAGGGTAGCCCCCATACAGTGACAGCTTACACGCCCGCAGCATCTGAAACAACCCTACCAACCTCTCCACAGTCCATTCCACAGTGTCGCGAACTCTCGTCATACTCATGCCACGCAGATATCAAATCGACAAATTACAAGCATGCAAAGCAATAGCCTCGTCATTCTCTAAATACAGCTAGGCTAATCAAAGTGAGCATCCCTGGCAAGGGCTAACAAGAAACTGGGTGGATGACAAGGGCGGCGGGTAAAACGTAATAAGAAAAAGAATTCTCGCTGATACAGACCGGGAAAAATGAACGAATAGACAGAGAGACTGAAAAATGATGCCAAGGAAAAGGAAATCACAGAAACACGGCTGATTCCATGAGAACGCCTTTGGGTTTTCCCTCCCTTTCGTGTTGCCCTTCCCTTTATCGCCAACCTTTTTGCCCAGTAAATGAACGGTTCCTGTCAAAGGTAACCTTGTATATCCTGTTTCCGTTCTTTGTACACACCTTTCCTCCTTTTACTTCTCGACATCTATAAGAACACCGCTGAGCCCAGCAGGAAGCCCACCGTGCCGACTGCCAAGCTTACGACCATGTGTCGTGCAGGCGTGAGCGTTGCTGTCGCGCTGTTGTCCACCGAGCTGCCCTGGTCCCAGGTGTTAGCTGGCCGCACGGCCTTGACCCGGATGTTGTTGACGATGCTGTCTTTGGCTTGGCTGTAGGTCTGTGGTGCAAAGTTGCACGTATCTACAATGATTTGAGCGTCTGTGGTGATATGTTAGCCAACCTGCTTTGCCGTTGATGAAAACTCATGAGTCCCGGATGCACACTTACTGTTTAGTGGATCGCCAGTCGAATCGATACAGCTCGAGCAGAGCGCCGCAACCTGGGCTACATCAAAACTCGTGTTTAGACACACGCACTGTTCCTCTGCCATATCGTCCACCATTGGAGTCGCCGGGGTGCCGTTGTGGGTGCCCTTTGCTCCTTGCCGCCCGTTGCCTCCATAGGAGGCGAGCTGAGAGTGTTGGACACATCTCCCAAAGTTACGGTTGTTGTGGCCGGGTTGTTGTTTGTAGATGGCTGTGGCGGTGGTGAAAATAGGGAGGGTTCGCCGGTGGTGCTAATACCTCCGTTGGCGCGACAGATGGCTGGGCTGGTACTGTCGATACATCTGGCACGTCTGGCACGTCTGGCACGCCGTCTGTGACGTCGGGGTCTGCGGAGTCTGCGGGGTCTGGAGTGACAATTGAGGGTAGTGGTGATGGTTGTCTGAAGGTTGTAGGAACTATTAGCTCGGTCGACGTCGTGGTGCGTCTGTGAGATATACGATCCACGACGATAGGGTTCAGGTGCGACAAGGTCGTCGTCGGCCTCAGGTTCAACGAGGCAGCCAGTGCCGGCGCAAATGATGTCGGAGCCGGCCGTATCACGGTAAAGTTCCTCCTCTGAAGCCTGTCATCGTCCCTGATCGGCCGGTGCGGCGTCTGTCCCACGGCGGGCGGCGCCCTGGCACCAACCTTTGGCTCGACGGCCAGCTTGGGCACCCATTCCCTCGTTCCTAGGTTCTGCTCATGCTCCATGGCCCTCCGCCGCCTCACTCGGCTATGCACATCGCACAGCGCCGTGAGCTCGACCATCGGGCCGCAGATGGTCGCGCACTGGATGGGAATGGCATCGGGCGGCAAGCCGTCGCTGGTCACGACAGACGCCAGGCCAGCGAAGACGGCCAAGCTGGCGTAATTGGCCCTCATCGTTGGGAGGGTCTCGAAACTTGGTCTCCCAGGGTCCGGCGGTTAAAAATGGTGAAATCGACGAAAGAAAGTCCGTCGCGCGCTCGTCTGCCGAGCTCGTCGAATCGACAGCGTCCTCGTCGTAGATTCCCCTTCGTCTCTTGATACTGTGATGTTTCCGTTGTAGATTCCCGTTCCAAATTTGCTAGTCCTTCCTTTCCGACTTCCAACTTAATCCTTAGCGAATGACTGTCCTCAAGGGATTTTAGAATCGCCCTTCTTCAGTTAAGAGAAAGGGAAAGCGTGTAAAAGAACGAGAGAACTGGATTCGATGTCTGCTGAGAGCAAGGCACGGGCAGGAAACACCTGCTCGCAACGGCTGTATCGCAAAACGCTTGGGAATAAAACGAACAGTGGTTTAGGTTGAAGCAAAAGGAAAGCCTCGAGATGTTCGACAGGCAGAGTATGATTGACCTTTCCCCAAAGACGGACGACCCTCAACGGCAATGCAGAGGAAGGGCCTCCTCGTTGTGCTTGGCCCGCCCCTCCCTGTATCCGGTTCCCGTCCCTGGCCTGCTCCCTCCACCATGAAACGTGCAAAGGGCCAACCTCACATATTCACGACGACGATGGTTAAGCCATCCATCCGTGCGCCCGGGATGCGGGTTCGCACCCACAGCGCAGGGTCCGGCAAATCAGCGAAGCGAGCGTCCCCCGTCTCCCCTTGGTGCAAGCTCCTGTGGCGTTGCGATTGGAAGGGGAGGGCCCGCGCCGACCGAATGGGCGATTGCACCGAAGGCAGAAGAAGTGTTCTGTGTCGAGGTCTTCTGGGCTTGGCGCGTGTTTAGGCCGGCCCTGGCTGAGACCGTCGTGGATGGGATGTGAAACACTTACAACGTGAGCCCCTTGGCCACCACCCACCTCGTACCAATCAACGTCGCCAACCCGCCTGGGTCTCGCGTCTCAGCTTCATCTCAAAACTCGTCATCTTTCGAGGAACCTGATGTTGTTGGTCAGACTGGAGGGGCCATGGAGGATGACTTCCGTGGAATATCCTGGCAGCATATGAGAGAGGGAGGTGTCGTTGGAAGCAATGCTGATGTGTAAGTCAGGTCCCGTGACCTGGTCCTAATGTGACTTGATGTTTGTACCTGGCATGAAAGTCACCTCAAGTCAACTTAACTCAGCTCAACTCAACTCAACCCAACCCAACCCTGTCCACTGCTACTCACATGTAACCAATTGCAGCAGCACCATCAGACCAAAATCTCAAGAGTCACATAATGTTGGCCATAAAAATCATCATTCCTTGTCAATGAATTAGAAATTGTTCTAAGCCGTTGATGTATCTATATAGTTTGGGAATATTGATCCTCCTCTTAATTCATTCGCCATGCCAATACATCTGTCTGCCTGCCTGCCTATGCTTCATGAGCCCACCATCAGAGAATTCTGTCTTTCATGCCTATTAAAAAGTACTAATCTTTCTTTTTTTTTACTCCAAGAAAAAAAGACCAAGTGGTCGGTGGCACTTCGTCACGGGTGTCAACGAGGTGTCCCTCCTTGGAAAGCCTCCTTTTCTAAATCGGGTCACCCAAGCTTTAGAAACGGTGCTGACGGCCAACGCTCTCGACCCTCACGCCGAGCTCCTGCATCGAGCGGGAGTCGATCACGCCACGGCCATCAAAGACCCACTTGGGCTTGGCCATGGTGCTGGCGATGCGGACCCAGTCGACGCGCTCCTTGGGCTTGTACTCCTCAGCGCTGCCCATGCCGGTAGCGAAGCCGGTCTTCTTGGCCTCGCGCTCCTGCTCACAATCGGGGCAGGAAGCGTCGCAGTCGGGCTCCTCGTTGAAGCGGCCGAGGGGTCGCTAGACTTCTCCTCGGGGCGCTGGACCAGGTGCTTGTGCAGGGCAAGCAGGTCATTCTCCGAGGGGTGGACGACTCGAAGGGGCGGGGATCCGACTTGGGGTTGGGCTTGCGGCCGATCATCTTGGGAGCCTCGCCGGCAGCGGGGCGGGCGCAGGCTTGGGGCGGGGTGTTGCGGAACTCGTCGAACTCGGTAGCAATGACAATGGCAGTGCTGCCGTCGCAGGCGTCGTAGGCGTTGCCGTAGACGGTGACCTGAGCGGCGGCCTCGGCGCCCAGAAGGGCCCTGACCTCCTCCTTGACAACCAGAGGGTTGCAGCAGGGGTCGAAGACGGCGATCTGGCGGGGCGCTCCTCGAGGAGGGTCTTGATCATCTCCAGGGCGGGGCCTCACGGGTGTCGGAGGTGTTCTTCTTGAAGGCGTAGCCGAGGATGGTGACCTTCTTGCCGACGAGGGTGTTGTTCAGGCACTTGATGACACGGTTGGTGAAGCGGTCACGGGCGTACTCGTTCATCTTGACGACCTGGCGCCAGTACTCGCCAACCTCGGGCAGGCCCATAGTGTCGGCCAGGTAGACGAGGTTGAGGACATCCTTCTTGAAGCAGCTGCCACCGAAACCGATACCAGCGACGAGGAACTTGTTGCCGATACGGGGTCGACACCGATGGCACGGGCGACCTCGTCGACATCGGCGCCGGTCTGCTCACAGACAGCGGAGATGGAGTTGATGGAGGAGATACGCTGGGCCAGCATGGAGTTGGCGACCAGCTTGGCCAGCTCGGAAGACCAGACATTGGTGGTCAGGATGCGCTCGCGAGGAACCCAAGCGGCGTAGACATCAACGAGGGCCTCGGCGGCCTTCTTGCCCGAGGGGTAGGGGCAGAACCGATGAGAATACGATCGGGGTAGAGCAAGTCATTGACGGCGGTACCGGCGGCCAAGAACTCGGGGTTGGACAGGATCTCGAACTGAACACCGGGGCGGTGGACGGCAAGCTACGGCATCGGAGGGTTAGCAGGGGAGGGTCGCTTGCAGCTTGGCAAAGTGCCAGGGTATGTTTTTTTTTCTTTATTTCCTTGTCGGGTAGGTGGGAGGGAAGCGGTGTGAACTCACGGTATCAGCAACCAGCTGAGCTGTGCGGCAGGGGACGGTGCTCTTCTCGACAATGATGGCACCCTCGCGGGCGTGCTGGGCGACAACACCGGTGACGGCCTCGAAGGCGGTCATATCGGTGGCGCTGCCAGCACCGACACCACGGTACTTGGTAGGGGTGTTGACAGCGATGAGGACGACATCGGCAGCAGCAATGCTCTCGGCAACGGCGGTGGTGAAGAAGAGGTTGGCGGGACGGGCAGGGACGGACAGCTTGTCGCCGGTGTCGTCGATGTCGCTCAGGACGGTGGTCTCGCGGGCACCATCACGGGCGACACGAACAATGTCGTGCAGGCCAGGCTCGTAGATGGGAGGGTGGTGCGAGTTCCAGCGACGGATGCGGTTCTCGTCGCGGTCGACGACGGTAACCTTGATGTGGGGGTTCTGGAAGGCAACGACGGCAGCGGTAGGTCCACCTAAGCGAACGAGCAGTTAGAGCTTGTGCCGTGTCGAGGGTTTGCGCAGTAGCCGAGACATGAGAAGGAGGCCATCTCGTCTCTCGCAGAAGCAAAGAGGAGCAGGGAGAGGGCCCAGGCTAGATATGTAGAGCATGTGAAGGGAGGGAGCGAGCAAGCAAGCAAGGAAACGTACCGACGTAACCGGCGCCAACGCAGCAGATGTTGCGGATCTTGATGTCGCCAGCAAATTGACCGTTGGGCTTCTCGGACGAGCCATTGAGGCCAAGGCTCTTGACAGAGTCCATGACAGTCTGAGGAATGGAAGACATGTTGTGTCGTGTTATTCGGCGCAAGGAGGGGCTCTCGCTCTCTTTCTCTCGTCTCAAGAAACAAGGCACAGGTGCTCAACCAGGACAATGCGCTAGGGAGCAAGCAACAAGCAAAGGAATGATGCCTAAAGGGAGGGAGGGAAGAAGAACAGGGCCGGAGGGTGAGGATGAGGACGGGAGGGAAAAGGAAAGAAAGGCGTTTTGCGTGTGCAAGGCTACAACGCAAGGACGAGGAAGCAAATCACGGGAAGGCCGAAAAAGGGGTCAGAGGCAGAGAGACAAGACAAGGAAGGTAAGGCAAGGAAGACAAGGCAAAAAGCAAGGCTTCGCGGGCCGGGATTGGGGACGTGGACGTGGATGTGGATGTGGATTGGGGATGGGGATGGGGATAGGATGGGGATGGGACGGATGGGATAGGATAGGATAGGATGGGATGGGATGGATGGATGGGGATGATTGATTATCAGCCTCCAAGTCCGTTCGTTCGTCGGCCGAATTTACCTTTGGGTCGTTGCCAGGCGCAGTCTTACAGTGGCTGCCACAGGCCACCACAGGTCACAATCACAAGCATTAGTACTAAGGCACAGGCACAGACAGGCACAGGCACAGCACAGCGCTGCACAGAACAGGAACAGTGGGCCTGATGTACCGGTACTTCCACGCCAGGGCCCCGTAGAAAATAGGGAAGTGGGATGCAATTGCGATGGCAATGCGATGCGATGCGCCGTTGTCAGAGGGTGCCCACCCCACCAACCCCCATCGCGCTACGCTTTCCTACTAGCCTACTAACGCTATAGCCACTGTGCTATGTATACCGCGCTGTGCTGCGCTGCGCTGTGCTTGCTGCACTACGCTGACTCCAGCACCCGCTGAACTGGACTGGCTCGACGAGACCCCAGGCGGTGAGAGCCAACCAGGCCACTCAAGCGGGTGTCGCCTGTGTCCCTTTTTCGCCTTTATTTCCATTCCAGGGGTGGTCTCTTTGGCTCCTCAGTTTCTAGCCTACCGACTCAGGTACCTACCCAAGGTAGCTTGGCACTATCGCCAACCATACATGATTTTCTTGGGCATATTTTCCCTTCCCTTGTTCTTCATTCTTTTCCCTAAATCCTTAGCGTAGCGCGACCTGCCCCTCAGCCCCCTCCCTCCTAAGCTTCCCCAAGCTCGGGGCATCGTTCCCCTTATCAAAAGACACCTTACCCTTCGATGCTGTGGTTCCCTTGGCGGCTCTTCCATTCGTCCAGCGCCGCTGGTTCAGCCAAACCCCTGGCCGCGGTGTGCGACCACGCCACTTTGAGCTGGCTCGCCCGGTAAGCGGGATGTGCAACGCTACTTGTCTGTGTGCTGCCTCGTTAGCGGGCTGGGCTGGGCTGGGCTGGGCTGTGATAGCCATGGTGGTTGGCGGTGACCTGCCTGGGCATGGACACCACGTCTTTTAGGCCAATGCAGATACTTACAGGGCCCTCGGGGAAAGACGGTTCTCGTGCTGGTTGCACAGGGACAGATGTAAGGTCAGAAAGATACCTACTAATGTAAGGTACAGGTACGCGCTGATAGCCGGCGGGTTCGGTAACTTGGAAACAAAATGGATGGACCCTCCTCATGCAACTGCGCTGCACTAGGTAAGGTACAGTACAGCACTGCATCTGCCACATCTGCCAACGCCGAATCCCGTGTCTGCTGCAACATGCAAGCTGCAACCACCACCTCGTAAGAGCTAGATCTGACTTCAATTTTGTTTTTCCATTTGCCTCTTTTTCTATCCCGTCTCTCTTCTTTGTGCTTTCTCTAGTCTCTGCTGTATAAACTTCAATTAAATACCCTTACGCCGGGCTGTGCGAGCTAGCCAACTCAATTAAAAGCCTCGCTCACTCAGCTTACTCTTCCTTGATATCGTTGCCTCCCTATCATCTAACCCTTCGATCCATGGGCGTGAATAACTAGTCCCTCCCCTAACTGACTAATGTCACTGTACTTTTGTTATTTTTTTCTTTCCGGGGCTTTCCACTTTAGTAATGACGTGATGTGGAGAGCGCGCTCCCAAATGGCTCCTTGGGATTGCAACGGACCCTCCTACTCTAACCACCTGTTCCTGGCGCCGTTTTGTATCCGTACCTTGCGGCTGTTGGGAACCCATAGGCTGACGAATCCCCACGATAGTCTCTATTCTTCACCGGACCGTCATTAGAGTACGCGCAAGCTCTTGTTCATGCTTGGTCCCTTGTGCTTGCTTGTATCTACTCCGTTGGTCTAGCCTCCGGTCTGCCTCTGCCTTCTCAACACCACCGCTCCCGGGTAGCAGCACCATGACAAGGCACTCAAATCTCCTGACAAATGGCATGCTCGCTGGAGCGTCTTGGCATCTGGGCCGTTTGCCAAGAACAGAAATTCTCAACCAAACAGGGAATCGAGCAGCCCATGGGAAATGAAGGATCCAAAAGTCACTCACACCCCTAGTCGCTTGGCTGGCTTGGCCTCCCTTATCGCCAGACTGCGGCTATTTTCCCGTCAGCCTTGGCACCGTCGGGAGAGCAACCCCTGACCTTGGCCTGTGCCGGGCCAAGACCTCGCCATCATGCGGCCGAGTCGGATGTGCGTGCCATATGCAAGCGCACGAGCTTCTGGGTGAAGCCACACGTGCGGTGTAGAAACCAGCCGGCCAAAATCGGCGGTCAATCCTTAGCTGCCTTGCCCTTCAGCATCTTGCGCGATGTAACCTGAGTGAAACCACGTTACCCGGAGCCTGCTATTCAGACACAAAATCTCAAGCCAGCATTTGATTGGTGAAGCTAAAGAGAACTAATGACCCATCCAAGACTAAACCAATCCAAGCCTACAGATATAAACCCATCCAAGTCTAAACCCACACAACGTATTAGCTATAGATTTTAACAACTCTCCACATTCCAAGTCCCATCGCACTACATCATGAGCGACTGACTAACCACCTGGTCGCATGGCCCAATGGCAAGGCGTCTGACTACGAATCAGGAGATTGTGGGTTCGATCCCCACTGTGACCTTATCTTTTTGTCCTTTGTTCGGACCGCTCGATGATATTTCCTTTTTGTTCCTGATCCTTTGATGCCGTTAGAGCTCCTTCCGGTGGCAAGTATGCCAATCAATGTTCATTTTAATTAAGACCTTGAGACTCCAAATTGAGGTAGCAACCGGCAAAGGCCATCGGTCGCCACGACTTGATCCCATGGCTCCCGCCATCGCATCATGATGCGACCATTGCCAAGCATCTTCCGAGTACGGATTTAGCCTTGGCAAAGCAGATCTGCCGACGAATCATTGCCAATAGAACCTAGGGAAGTTAGTTCTTGTCCCGAGTTGCTCGGCATATGTTCCTGTCTGTGCCCCTGTCCTGTAAATAAGAGCCCTCCGCTTCTAGGATGATACCATACGCTCCCCACGAGATCATGCTGTACACAAACGTGGTAAGTTGAGTGTTGTCGTCTTATTGCACTTCGGTTCCGCAACCAGTCAAGCATTCGTCGCCAAAGCTCTCACTGGAACAAGTTGGTTGGCGTGGCTTGGAACTGCAGGCGGTTAGATGATAGACGAATCGGTAAATTTGATGAGTGCGCCAACAATCACCATTGCGCCGTTGAGTCGCCCGCAATAATAGTAGTAGCTCGAATTTAATGATCATTCTGACATATGCCCTTATCCATGTTCGCGGGTCGCAAGGCTACCGAGCGAGGTTGCAAGTTGAGCGCCTCAAGGAAGAGACTGGGCTCATTGCCGTGAAATGAGGGTTCATGATTGACCGTATATGGTAATACTCGATCATGTAACCTATCTCGAGGGTCAAAGTCTCATATGAAAGTACAATTGAGCCAATGACATAGGCCGGGACTTTGTTCAGGCGACGGTAGGATGCGAGGTTGTCGTGAAGCTGAGTGTAGCAATTGCAGGAGCCACGTGAAGCTGCTATATCATATTCTAGACGCGACATACAATATTCGTGAAATACTCTTGGGAAATGCTTCGTGAAACAACACCCTAATAGGCTTGCAAGCCATGAATATCGCTTGTTGGAAGACGCTCGCCTAGATGCAGAGTCAGTCCGGCGATAATTTCTAACTTATAATCCTGTCTCGGGTTGACAGACATAAGATGCATCTTGACTCTTGAGGTCACTGAACCTGGGAAGGGAGATATAGGGATCCCGACAGCTGAAGTTTCCTCGTCATAAAAATGAGCCTTTGTAGGTTGTATTAGACCCAAGTGCCATACAAACCTGTCGTTCGTGTCTATATTAGCACTTACATATGGCCAGACTTACAAGAAATGTTTCAAAGAACAAAGCAATGAGTATATGGAAGCATCTATAATAATGTTTCATAGCTTCCTCGATGTTTTTGTGAGTGTACTGCTGAGTGAAGGTTATGAAAGACTCTATCAACCACAGCTGAGGTCAATCCAATGCATTTTCCAGAAATGTGCTACCGAAATCAACTTGACTTGCTTCAGCTCATCTGTATAAGCCTCTTGGGGGATATCAAACAGAGTTCACTTGGCGAAATCCTTGTCTGCCATCCAGGCATGGCGTACGGGGTTCTATTGTTAGCACGTCGAGGCGTCAAAGCCTACCGGTGACGCTATGTAGCCGAGGGCAACAGGCCAGCAGTTGTCTCGTAATATGCTTTAAATAATAAATTTGTGTTATGTGTCATGAGCATCAGATTCAGAATGCTTGCACTCTGTTTTGGTTGTGAGCCTGGTTGTGAGCCACCTGTACGATCTCTAGTATAGAGGCAGTTGTACGTGATCCTCACTGTGGACTTACCTTTGTGCTTCATACCGGGTGGGGTTTCTTTCTCCTTTTTTGGCCATCCATTGAGATAGTTTTTATGACTGTCAGAGATGGTTTTTATGTAGTGTAACAATAAGCTGCTGTACTTGTGGTTATGCCTTGACTTCATCCTCATTTCATTCAGGGTTCTTCTTTGCCAGGCCGAGTATACCTGTGCCTACCCTGGAGACAGTCATTGTCATTGTGGGACTTTGAGGTAGGATACCATGATTAGAAATATTGCAGAATCAGGTCAATTAGATAAATAATGATAGCTTAGTTGCTGTTTCTGATTTACCGAGGGCATTGTTAGTTTTTCTTTGGTCTTGTTCGTTCTGTTCTTTTTCCTCTTATACATGAGCTTACACTTGGTAGGTAGGTAGTTAGTGGGGTGTGTCCTTTGCTGACTTGTCTGTCTTACAAGATTAAACCGCCAACATGGAGAAAAACACTCAACATGTGCTCCTCTGGCTGCCTACCATGGGTTGGGTAGCAGCCGTGAGATCGTCATGCGTGCCGAACTATAAGTAGCCGGCACCGTGTCACGCGCCAAACCTCGTACTGTCGAGCCTAGGTAGCGGAGGAGAACGGGCTTGTCTCATCGCATCCGCAAGTGAGATGCGGCGAGATCACGAGGACATGGCAGCATCGGGCAGGAGAGTGCATGACGTCTCGTCCATGTCGCACAGGGTCAGTGGGGAGGCGAACAAGACCATGTAGTTGAAAGGCCATCCGCCAACCAGCGGGACCACGAGGGCAGGCTGATGATGCCGATTCGATTCACATATGCAAAGAGGAAAAATCCCTGACGCACCGGAAAAGACAAGCTTCGATGGCAGGCCCATTGATGGCGGGAGTGGTCCGTTGGGGCGCCTTGATTGGCGCATCTGGGCAATGTGCTTGTATCGTAGCGCCTGGTTGGTCCAGCAGGGGAACCAAGCCGCATGAGTGTTCCCCAGAAAAGGTAACGGCAACAAGCCGTTGCATTACATGTTGTGTAGATGCAAGTGAGGACAAGCAAACCTGTATATACGGAGGACTCCGTAAAGAGTAAGCTGATGATGGTTGTTGAGCAGTGGCAAAGACGGCAATCGAGAAAAGGGAAAAGAAGAATATCAGAGCAAGTTGTTCGCGATGATCCCTGAATAAGCCCAGTGAACTATTGAATTGTTTGGTACCTCTGGCTGGCTGAATCGGTGGCACGGAAGGGGACTTCGCAGCAAGATCGACAGTTCTTGATAGGTCTCGATCCGCTTCTGGACCCCTAAAATACAACCATGGGAAACCGAGATTCAGGGATTTTGGGACCTCCATAGGCGGTACACGAATGGGAAGGGTGTGCTGTTTTCTTTTCCTCTTTTCAACAATTGGCAATATTGAGCCAAGGGAGTGAAGCCGCTGGCCGGCATCTAGACTGTAGCTCTTCCTGTGTCCATGCCAGAGCTGAACATCAGAACTAGCCGACCACCAATTGTTCAGCCACCATGGGCGCTAATTAACATGGTTTTTGCCCTCCAGGTTACTTTGCGATCCCGATGAAATGCCCGCTTTTGGCCGTGCTCGACAATGCAAAAGAGCGCTTCTTACCCAATGAGAGTATGACCTGGCTCACGATGGGTTGCCGCAAGCAAGACGCAGAAAGTCATGCCTCGCTATCCTTGCAGCGTTCTTTACGAACCCCACCCAGATTGTCTAAAGACAGTGCATGGGCCTCGGAGGGAAGGCTGGCCAACTGCATCCAACCAGGCCATCCCCGTGCCTGTCACTCCCATCCCCATTAGAGCCCGTCAATAGCTAGCGCCGCCTGATGCAGGCTGTAAGGCAGGGTAGCAGCGAACAAGCTCTCACCTGGCTGCGAGATCCGGACCTGAACCCCTACGGAGATGGGCTGCTTGCCTTCTGACCCCGCCGGATCCCTCCCCGCCATCGCCTTGCTTGTTTCCTGGCCGTTGCTTATTAGTACAGTTGGCGGAGCCTCGAGACCGACTCACCTCGGCCACGTGGGACCCTTTGCTGGTCCCGCGCCGTTGATCAGCCATGACGATGGGAACTGTGCTGGCTTGTACCGGCCGGCCTTGCGCCAGGTACCTCTGCCAGGAAGATACCTGGGCTCATCTGCCGTCTGCCATGGTGATATCGCGAACTGGAGTAGGCAAGGCGAGGCAGGCAGGTAGGGTGGCAGGTGCAGCTACCTGATCCGTCCGAGGGTGTGAAGGGAAGGTACGAAGGTGGCGGCGTCGCGGGTTGCACCTGCACTTGCGCTTGCAGTCGCAGTCGCAGTTGCAGCGGCAGTCGCACTTGCCATTATCTGTTTGTTGTACGTCGTCGCCTGAAAAGAAAAGAAAAGAGTCTTGCCCCCAAACTCCAAGCCTCGTCCATCTCTTCTTTTCTTCCCTCCCCTCTCCTTCAAGGTCGCATGTCCATTCGCCTGCCACCCACCTACCATACAATACTCACTGCCATGGCGATCGCGAGTGCTACCTCTTCGTCCTCCTAGATCAAGCTCTCCGTTATCTCTACCTGAACATCCTTGTCTCTCCAATTGTCACATCTTCTATTTCCACCTTGGGGTATACTTGTTAACAGGCACCCTCTTGGGCCGCTCTCTTCTGAACTACCCCACCACTTACAAGCGACTCCAACAATGTCGACGCAGCCGCTCCTCGCAGGCCACCGACGGCCCTACCCGGCCCATGACCTGTCGCAGTTCCCTCGGCCCTCAAGGGCAAGCGCATTCTCCTTTGCACCGAGTCGTTCGGCCCCGTCAACGGTGTCAGCCGAACCACGCTCATGCTCGTCACCCACTTGCGCGCTCACGGCGCCCAGGTCGCCGTCGTTGCGCCGCACAACCACACCAAGCACAACACCTTTACACCACCCGCCTCTCCCAATCTCTCTCCCGCCGATCAGCAGCCCGAGGTCCGAGTCACGGGCTACCCGCTGCCCTTCAACCCCGAGCTGTCCATCGTCTACCCCGTCCGGAACTCGACTCTCTACTCCCGCACCTTTGGCCTCGATGCCCCTCCTGACCTGATCTACCTTGCCTCTCCCGCCAGTCTGGGCTTCCAGGTCATGCTGCAGCTGCGCCAACAGCCCAAGGAGAACCAGATACCTGTCATTTGCAACTTCCAGACCGATCTGGCCGGCTACTGCGCCATTCTCTTCCCGGCCCCATTAAGCCACTTCGCCGTCTTTGCCTTTGCTGCTGTCCAGAGTTACCTCTTCAGACACTCTTCTGTCAAGACCATATTCTACCCTTCTAGGTTCGTTCAGCGATACCTCGTTAGCCAGAAGGTTCAGGAGGAAAAGCTCGAGGTCTTGACCAGAGGTGTCAACACAGACATGTTCAAGCCCAGCCGTAGGAGTGATCTGCTTCGCCAAGAGATTGCCCCTAACGGCGAAATTATCTTCGTTACTGTCTCACGTATCGCCGGTGAGAAGGGCTTCGACTTCCTCGCCAAGGCCGCCAAGGAGCTCGATGCTCGTGGTTTGGCATTCAAGCTGTACATTGTCGGTGGCAACCGAAACCCCGACGTCGAGAAGGAGGTCCAGGAGATGTTCGACCCGTTGCGGGAGCAGGGCAAGGTTATCTTTGCCGGATTCAAGGTTGGCGAGGACCTGGCTACCGCTTACGCCAGCGGCGACATCTTCCTGCACTGTTCCGTCACCGAGACGTTCGGTCTTGTCGTTCTCGAGTCCATGGCCAGCGGTGTTCCCGTCATCGCTCGAGATGAGGGCGGACCCTCCGACATTGTCCAGCACGATGAGAACGGTTACCTCGTGCCTCCGAATGACCTGGACGGCTTTGTTACTAAGGCTATGAAGCTTGCCCAAGACACCAAGCGTCGCGCCGAGATGGCCGCCAAGTCGCGCGCTGCTGCTTGTGAGGCTACGTGGGAAAAGATCAACAACAAGGTCGCCTGGCGCATGGCCGACACCATTGCTGAGCGCGAGCTGGAGCAGGGCAAGACACCAAGAGAATCCTCCACTGTGTCATCCACGGCTCAGCAGCTCGTCCCCGTTTATGGATGGTTGATGATGAGTGACGCTTTCCGTGAGGTTATCACCCAGCGCATGGTTGACGCCCGTCTTCTCGGCGGCCTGGGAGTCATTGTCAGTTTCTGGGCCGTGACGGGTTGCTATATGCTCTTTACCGAATGTCTACTCTGGGTCAAGGGTCGCATGAGAGCTGGCGAGCGTAGGCCCAGCATCAGCAACTAGTCGTGCTGCCCTGTGTAAAGGTTGCGCCCCTAAACCTTGCGACCGCATCTCAACAACCATCCAGCATCGACATAGCTGGGATTGCGCTGCTTTGGTTATAGATTATTGATTTCTGACATTATGGCGTGGGTTACTGACGGGTAGGAGTTGATGGCGCTTGGATACATCACACTAAGATGCGCTAGAGAAACTTTCTTGCTGCTCAGAACTGAAGGATGGAAATGCTTTTATGCCTGATTTTGCGCTTTGGTATCTGATTGTTCAGCACTTTTGTTTGGGACGGCATGGCTATGCGATTAGAATGACTGATTTGTGGTTTCTTTGGTGCCGCATTATGATACCAGTATTCCATACACTATTTAGACTGAGTTTGACTCCCCGTGTGCTCGATCTCCTTTGATGATGATGAGTAAAGAATATATTATTTTCTTAAGCGATACGTGTTATATCAGAATTTCTATTGCAAAGAGGCTGGTGAAGTGTAATGTCGAGGAGCTTGTTAATTTGTGTTCATACATGGAAGTAATTGACTACAACACAACAGTAACAAACGAGGATCAAACATCTCACAAGACAACAGCACGGATTTTATGAATGTAGTTATTCTTTCTAAATAACCTATATAACCACTAAATATCCCCCTCTCTCCAGTGCACACCAAGTGCCACTAGATAAATAAAAAGGACGCCAAGCGGTGGTGTAAATGCGTAGGTTAGGGTGTGTTCTAATTCGTGGAGGGGAATATGCGTGTAAGTGAAGAAAACCAGCTTCCCACATGTTTTCTCTGTAAACGACGGGAGTTGATGTCTGTGTTTTCCCACCTTTCCGGACGCTTCGCTGTATGCATAAAATGACGATAATACTAGAAAAAAAGAAAAGAAAAAAAGAAGGAAGATGGACGTGAATCTTGCCAAATAGAAAGGAATGATTTTTATGAACCCCTTCAACTCGCATGTCTAATAGAATTCCACAACTAACAAGCGCCGTTCCCAGATTAAATCGTCTTCCGTGGCGCACCGACGCCGCTAGTTCTCCGCCTGTACGTATCGGCGTAGCTCATGCGCTGGATGGTGCCGTAGCCGTAGGCGCTGACGCCGAGGAGCAGCCAGACGCTGGTAATGATGAGGCCGATAGGGAAGATGAGGATCTGGGTGCCGGGCAGGACGAAGGCGATCTGGCCAGAGGCCAGGCCCGTCATGCTGGTATCGACGGAGGCCATGGCGGCGCCAAAGTCGGAGACGACGACCTCGTTGGAGAAGACGCCGGTCAGGAAGGAGGCCTCATTGAGGGAGACGGCTGTGCTGACGCGCGCGCCGGAGGCGTTCTGGGCGTTGAGGGTGAGGATGGGGATGACAAGCTCTTCGAGTTGAGCCCTGCACGAGATGATTAGTTGAATGGATTAGACAAAAGGTTAGTGTCGCAAACTTACATGGTCAGATCGGGTCGCATGCGGTCGGCGTTGATCTTGCCGAGCAGGTTGGACTGCTTGATCAGTTCTGGGTCGCCGAATGCTCGCTTGCTGATGCTGCTCTGGTGTCCCTTCATGGCCTGTCCCTTGGCGGCTAGCGACTTGACAGCTTCCTGGCTGATACGGTCAGCCGCGGCGCCGGCGAACTTGACTTCGATCTTGACATCCTCGGGACGGATAGTGGCGAAGGAATCACGCGGCTCCGAAACGCGGTACAGACGCAGGTCGGCCTCGAACTCGCCATTGTCCATATTGAGCGAGGGCAGGTTGTAGCACACGCAGTGGCCGGAGGGGTTGCTGCTGCGCGGCAGCTTCTTGAGGGCGGTGATGCAGGCGGCGTCGGTGACGGCGTTCCACGATTCGAGGTTGATGGTGCCGTCGGGGTTGAGCTTGACGTCCGTGTTGCCGGTGCTGTTGAGGGCCATATCGGCCATCTCTCGGCGGCCGAGCATCATGGAGTTGCTGGCAATGGCGGCGTACGGCTTCGACATGACGTCTTCCGAGTGAAGGATCACGACGTTCTTCTTGGCGAGGGCGGTGGGAGCCAGGCTCGAGGCGGCGAGAAAAGCGGCGGCGAGACTGACAAGCGATGGCATGGTGCTGATTGTACCCGAGAACCCACTGGAGGGCCTCTCTAACGTCCTTCCGTAGTTTTCTTCTTCTTTTCTTCTTTTCCTTCTCTTTACTGAATACGGTTTATACCAGGCGCAGCTTGGTGTAGTATGTGGTTGTCGTTGTCGTCGGGTATCGTACCGGTCAGGAAAAGAGACAATAGAGACAAAAGTAATTAACAAGAAGATTAGTCCGTCCAGCGGCGAGAAGTGAATACGCTCGAAGTCGTCTACAGGGAGGTTGGGACTCGCAGAGTCTCACACGTTTCCCTCCGAGATCGTCTGTTGAGCGACGGTGTTTGCGTGAGGGAGAGAAAGAGGAGAGGAGGAGAAAACGCAGAAGCAGGTCCCGACCGGGAGAAACAGAAACAAAGATTAGCGGCCCGGAGAGTCGAGGGCCAGGCAGTGAGAAGCGTGTGTCGATAACGAGGGAGGGTGTATTCGCGAGTGTAGCGGAGATGAAACGAGACAGAGATGTGACATGCGGGTTGCGGGACGGTCTTCAGGTATCAAGTAGCAGGACGATACCGCCAAGAAATGGTATCGAAAGGTTTATGGGATGGAATCGTGACAAGATGCAACGGGAGAAGTAATAGATCTGGCGGAGTCGGTCCCAGTCAGGTTTATCGAACCATGTGAAGGCCAGAATGGACAAGGATGATGAGAATGCCACGGGCGGCAAGGTTGGGATCAGGCACAATTGAATGACAGGTGAGCAGACAGGGCAATAATTAGCAACGGTGACAAAATCTCGGCACGGCGTGTAGGCGACAGGGTGGGTATTCTTGGTAGCTTGGCTAGCCGGCCAGAGCCTGGAATTGCCTGCCCTCCGTTACTATGCATCGTGTGTAAGTGAGGTGGGAAGGGCTAGTCAGGGGTGGCCGGTCGGCTGGTTGGGTGGAGTGGAGAGCGAGGGAGAGGATGGAGGGAGCGGAGATCAGGAGCTGAGTAACACCCTAACTCGACAGGCAAGGCTCGAGTAAGACAGGGTACTGCGACATTGCAAGCCTTCGAACCCAGCATGTTTCCCAGCAAACAGTTTCGACGCAGCAGCGCCCGAAACCCAGCGCGCAAGGAGTCGAACCAGAGTCGACACAGCAGCAGTTTCGAGATGGCTCGACTGGTGCTTCACATGGAGGGCATGGCGGGTGGGTTCGACTGTCACTTGGTGGTCACCGGTGCTGATTGGTTTGACGAGGCGCAGCGCAAAGCATGGGACGAAAGGAGGCCCAAGTGGTGCCCCCTCTCGTAAGCGCTGCCTTTCTATTCTCATCACACACCCACCGTCCATGACTGGCTGGCGATGGTAGATGGATGACACGCGAACGGTGGGGACATGACAGCACCCACGGACATTCGCGTTATTCTAGAGTCGAACCTGAGTCGAATTTTTTTTTGAAGCCATCGTCAGCAGAGAAAGGAGAAGTGGCCGAAGGATGAAGCTCATGCCTGGACTGACGAGATTCAACCCATCCGTAATATCGCTTCTCATGTGCCTCGGTCCGGTGGGCAATGTATGGGCTGGTTAGTCGCCTTGTCTTCATTTACGTGCAATTAATTTTCCCAAGCTAGGACGGTGAGTTCATCTCTTATCGTATCGTGACTTGCGCGCGCCCATGCCCAGCGCTGGCTCTGGTACTGGACTGTGTTGGTTCTGGTTGGAAGCCCCTTCTCCTGTTTTGCATCGTCGACACACTCTGAGGTACAGACGGTTACACGCTTCTGTTCCGAATTGTTCGGCACTGACGACGATCCGACAGCAGAAGCTTCAGCAGCCTCCTTGCTGGCAGCAAAACCAGAGGGACTCCCCAGTAGCATCCGGTTTTGGGGCTTCTTGGTGAGACTCTGTCCGTGCGCTGGGCGGTTTCAGGAGTTACAAGGGAAAGGGTCTCCTCGGACGGACCGGGATGGCCTGGTGCCCGCTCTTTTTCCTTTGGTGGCTTGGCCCTGGTGCTAGCTAGAGGGAGGCTCTTGGACTAGTCGCGTGTTGGAGAGGCACAAATTGATTAAGACTCGACGTGTCTGTCTTCCCTGCCGCCGACGTCGTCGTTCCTGGTGGACATTTTGCTCAGTGACTGACTGACTGATCGTCCGTGTCGGCCGACCATGACACATCCTGGGATGACAATGGGTCGAAATTACTGCGAGCGCGACGCAAGTGGGCATTTCGCGTGAAAGAAGACGGTTCCTTCCAAGGGCCTAGCTTGGATCAGGGCTCTCAATGCGAGCCTCGGTGCTTGTTCCCACTCTGTAGGGTTATTTTGGGACCATACTGTAGGAGCGGGCTTCCCTATTGATGACATGCTCTGGGTGCATGCTCATCTCCCGTTACTGATGAAATGAGGCCGCTCCAATACTATTTACGGCACCCGTGGACGTAATTGAGACGCATTGAGGACGCTGATAAATGCCCGATGCATCAGGGGCACGGCATGTGCATGATGAAGCTCCAGCCAAATTAGGCCTGCTGGTGAGCAGAGACAGGACAGCATTTGGTCTTCCCAGATTCCTGGATCTGAGATCCACTGAGGTGAAAAGCCAGCGATCAACTTACCAACAGGGCGGTCTCCCGTGCTTTGTGAAGTTCCCCAGAATGATCGACAAGATATACTTTCTGGCGTCATCTGGATGCCAACAATGGACCCGGGCAAACCAGGATTCTGCTTCCCGGATCAAGAGCTACGACTCTGTAATCCGTACCTGTGCAACTAACTAATCTTGGTGGGTGCAGCTACTTGGAAGGCGTCATGCCGCCATCAAAAGTCGGCACGGGTAGAGCGAAACGAAGCCTGCGCTCTGCGTACGGTGGCTTGCCCTTGTGTTCGTTGGCGACTGATGCTGGACAAACGTGACGTGACGACCCTCGTACTACAGATCACCGAGTGCGCGCACCTGAGGGTGGTGGCCACAGCCAACCTGCATGGAGAGTCAATAGTGGCGTGTGACAAGGCCCTCCCGCGACAGGCATTGTTGGCGAGCAGAGATTTTGATATGCTTGCAAGAGGAGAGATTTCCGTGCAAATCGCTTCCACTTCTGATCGGAGGAGCCAAGCAGGTCGAGTGCTGGATGTAGCTCGACCTGTAAGCACGGAACATTTGGTGGGCAAGATTACGGCGCTCGTAGATAAGAGGTACTTGCGATGCCTCTTTGTGGCATGGTTTTTGGCAAGTATTCCTTTTGAATGCCTGAGTGTCAAGGTGCGAAATGGAAAATAGAAAAGCACGTGAATGTCACGGTTTCTTCCAATTCATGTACAATAGGTACCTTACCCAAACGTCTTTGTTGCTATTCTGCACGAAATAGCATCATCTCCTATTCAAGAGCTTGACCATGTTCTCCATCGCAACAGTGGGCGGCCGCTGCATTCTACAAACTGCAGTACCCTTGGATCTCGCTTCTGCCGATGGGATGGGGCAGCAAGTACCGGCTACCTGCACCACCACTACCAGTCCGCCCTGCAGTGGCTTCAGAAGGCGTCCAGGATACTCGGCGGTTCCCCGCAACCCTTGGGTCTGGCAGCGGCCATTGCACTCGCTAAGCTCCCTCCAGCTGCCTCCAGCTCCCAGGAAAGAGGCTTCTTGGGCGTCATGGCCCAATCACCGTGGGCGCTGCTCCATGGCGCCATCGAGCCTGGCCGAATCGTCACGCTGCACGAATCCGGACGTGATCGCCCTGCCCGGCCCGCTTGTTGCTGCGTCTAAGCTGCATCTTGACGACCTGGGCCTAGGAAGAAAGTGTCCGTTCACAGCATTCTGAATAAATAATATCGGCGCCGCTCTCCTTGTATGGTATCTCTTTCTTTCATTCTATCTGGTTGCGCAAACCTGGTTCCGCCTTGTCGACGTTGCCTTCCTCTCTGCTCGTCGTCGCATCGATCTGAAGGACTACTCTAGATCGACCGCCGAGTCCCAGCGCCTATCCTCTTTGCGGCCCCGTTTCACACCCCCACTCGCCGACATCCGGACTGCCCAGCGCGAGAGAGACACCAACCACGATGGGTACTGAGCCTGAGTCTGACCCTGAGCAGAAGGGCGTCGTGTCCGATGCCCCGGATACTCATCTCCACGAGCGAGCTGCCGACAGCCTCCATGCCTACGGCGCCGATGACGAGGCCATCATTCCCAAGGGTGCCCTCGACCCGGTCTACGAAGCGAAGGCCCGAGTCCTCAATCGAGCGGTACGTGCTCCCGTCAATCCCCACGTCTTACCGCCTGTCAATGTCTCATGATCCATCTCCTCCCGATCAGCCGTCGTCATTGCTCTTCCGAGACATGACTCGGCGTGGCTGGGCTGGCTGATCCGACTCACCTCACCTCTGTTTTCACAATGGCTTACACACCACCTGCAGATCCAAGATATCGGTATGGGATGGTACCAATGGCAGCTCTTCATTGTCGTCGGTTTCGGATGGGCTAGCGACAACCTGTGGCCCATCGTCACCTCTCTCATCTTTACGCCCGTCGGCAACGAGTTCCTCCCGACGCGCCGACCGCTGCTGACCCTCGCTCAAAACATTGGTCTCCTCGCCGGAGCCATATTCTGGGGTTTTGGTTGCGATATCTTTGGTCGCAAATGGGGCTTTAACTTGACCCTGGGCCTTACCGCCGTCTGGGGCATGGTTGCTGCCGGCTCCCCAACTTTGCTGCCATCGGCATCTTTGCCGCCTTCTGGTCCTTTGGCGTCGGCGGCAACCTCCCCGTCGACTCGGCCATCTTCCTCGAGTTCCTGCCAGGCACCCACCAGTACCTGCTGACGGTCCTGTCCATCGATTGGGCCATCGCTCAGGTCGTGGCTACGCTGATCGCTTGGCCCTTGCTGGGCGGCTTGACGTGCAGCCAGGACGATGGGAACTGTACGCGCCGTGAGAACATGGGCTGGCGCTATTTCGTCATTACGATGGGCGGTCTTACCCTCCTCATGTTCGTGGTGCGATTCGTTTGCTTCACCATTTTTGAGTCGCCCAAGTACCTGATGGGCAAGGGCCGCGACGAGGAAGCTGTCCGGGTCGTTCACGAAGTTGCCCGCCGCAATGGCAAGACGTCGTCCTTGACCATTGACGATCTCAAGGCCTGTGAGCCCGAGGGATACGTCGCTCGCACTGATGCCGCCACCGCAGTCAAGCGAGGGCTGCAAGAGCTCAACATTGACCAGATCAAGCCACTCTTTGCCACGCGCCGCCTTGCCCTCAGCACCTCCATCATCATGGTTGTCTGGGGCTTCATTGGCCTGGGCTACCCGCTGTACAACGCCTTCCTGCCGTACATTCAAGCCACTAGGGGCGTTGACTTTGGCGATGGCAGCACGTACATTACCTACCGCAACAGCCTGATCATCGCCGTGCTGGGCGTCCCTGGTGCGTTGCTGGGAGGGTACCTCGTGGAGGTTCCCCGCATCGGCCGCAAGGGAACCCTGTCCATCTTCACGGTGCTTACCGGTGTTTTCCTCTACTGCTCGACCACGGCTCTCAAGAGCGACGCTTTGCTGGGATGGAACTGCGCCTTCAGCTTCTGCAGCAACGTCATGTACGCGGTGCTCTACGGGTTCACGCCCGAGCTGTTCCCCACGCCGCAACGCGGTACGGGCAATGCGCTCACTGCCACGGCCAACCGAATCTTTGGCATCATGGCTGTAAGTTGACCCTATTATCTCCTTCTCTGGGATAACGTCTTACTAACCTTGGTGTTCAGCCCATCATTGCCATGTTTGCCGACCTGGAGACTTCTGCGCCCGTGTACACCAGCGGCGCCCTGTTCATCGCGGCAGGCTTGCTCGTTCTGCTCATGCCGTTCGAGTCGCGAGGCAAGGCAGCCCTTTGAGCAAGTCATTACGTCGGATTTTGCATATTAGCGACTGTGTTGTCGGATGCCGTTCTAGACCTTCGCTTGTGGTAGCCGTCCGGTCGGGGGTGGACCGAGATGTTGCTGGCGGCGGATTATTGATACCCAAAGGCCCTGTCTCGAGAGAGAGACGAGGCAGTAATCACCTTCACTTCTACTGAAACGAATAATATTATTTGATGCGCCCGTTGCTCACGAGGCTTTGGCCTGTGAGCGGCGTAGCTCGGCGCGAATTGCCTGTCCATTGTATTCCCCGTGCGCATGGTGTGAATGATGTAGCGGATTCAAGATTTGGCTATCTGTCATTGACTGGGTTCTACGGTCGACGAGCCTCAGAGGAAAACCGTAGGAAAGGGAAAGGAGAGGTGCCACGTGAGATGTTGCCAACAATGGTAAGTGAGAGTGTTGGTGGTGCATGACGGTGCATTTCAGTTGGTGGCACTTAAGGTTGAAGCAGGGCCCTAGCCGCTCTGCATAATAACTTGTCTCCTGTGCAGTTGATCTAAGTTTCTTGGATGGCGTCTGTCATGGCGCTGTTCCTGACTACGAAGGAGATCGGCGACTTCTAAAGGTGGTTATCAGAATGAGATGCTGGTGTTGTTCGCGTGTCTTTGCATAGTGGTGCATTAATCTCTGCATAAAACAAACCAGTTCAGTCACCTGACCAACCAGCACAAGCATTAAGGTCAGCGTCGAGGTACAAGGAGATGTCCATACTTGTAGGTACTCAGGTAGGTAGTGTGGAGGGCGGGAGGCCTGCAAGGTACAAGATACAAAGTACAAGGATCAAGGACCAAGGAACAAGGGTCCTGGAACGAGGGCAGCAGCAGCAAAGGCACAGCCCCTCCATGATACGCATCACTTCTGTTGCTGCACAACTTGCTATCTTACGGTGAGAGGCCACGTCCTTGCTGTCTCGGGGTTTTTTCTTTCTCTTTTGGCCATTTCTCCTTTGCATATTGTCTTTGATTTAGACACACATCCTGCAGCATGGTTAACCCTCCCAAGCCTTCCGCCGAGCCCCAGGCCACCTATTCCTCCGGCCGCACCGAGGGGCAGCCAGACCTGCGTATCCTGCATTACAACGACGTTTACCATGTTGATCCGTCCAGTGCAGAGCCTGTGGGTGGCATCACGAGGTTCATGACGGCGTGCAAGGAGTACCAGGAGGATGAAAAGTACAAGGACCAGTCGAAGCTGTTAACCTTCTTCTCCGGAGATGCCTTCAACCCTAGCTTGGAGAGCACGGTAACCAAAGGTGTGTCTGCTCGGAAGCAACGGCCAGATTCGAAGTTCAGGTTCTCAATTGGTTCTAGGCAAACACATGGTTCCCATTCTGAATGCCATTGGCACTGACTGTGCCTGCGTGGGAGTAAGTTGGCCAGCTCACTGTAGCCAACAATAACAACAACCAGATAGACTGACTGACCAAAACTCGTAGAACCATGACCTTGACTTTGGCGAGAAGCAGTTTCGCAGCCTGGCAGAGCAGTGCGAGTTTCCATGGCTGCTCGCCAACGTCCTTGACCCAGCCCTCGGTGAAGGTGTGCCTCTTGGCAACGCTAAGAAAACCCATATGATGACCACCTCTAATGGCATCAAGGTCGGTATTCTCGGCCTGGGCGAGCGTGAGTGGTTAGAAACGATTAACTCACTACCACCAAACATCATCTACAAGTCGGCAAGCGCCACGGCAAAGAGATTGTGCCGCAGCTGCGAGCCGACGGCGCCGAGATTATCATCTGTGTGAGCCACATGCGCGAGCCAAACGATAACAAGTTGGCCGAGCAGACAGATGGCCTCATCGACATCATCCTGGGTGGCCATGACCATTACTATAGCCACAGCTTCATCAATGGGACCCACGTGCTGCGATCCGGCACCGATTTCAAGCAGCTCAGCTACATCGAGGCATGGAGGAAGAAGGAAGACGCAACTAAATGGGACTTTAACATTTGGCGTCGCGACATCACATCCGACGTTCCCGAGCATGAGCCGACTAAAGGCATGGTCGAGGAACTGACCTCCAAGCTTAAGCAGTCCCTCTCGAAGCCTGTCGGATGGACAGCTACGCCCCTTGATGCGCGCTTCAGCACCGTTCGAATGAAGGAATCCAACATTGGCAACTTGGTTTGCGATATCATGCGGCAGCACCACGGTGCCGATTGTGCCATCATGGCAGCAGGCACCATCCGTGGTGATCAAATTTACACACCCGGCGCTGTTCGCATTAAGGATATCACAACCTGCTTTCCCTTCGAAGATCCTGTCATTTTTATCAGGGTGACGGGGCAAGCTATTTGGGATGCCCTTGAGAATGGAGTCTCGGCGTATCCTGCTGGGGAGGGGCGATTTCCTCAGGTATCAAACATTGTGTTCGAGTTCGATCCAAAGCGTGAGCCCAACAAGAGATTGATATCGTTGTCTATCGGCGGAAAACCCTTCGATTCTGAGAAGCTGTACACGATGGCTACGAGAGGATACATGGGCCGCGGAAAAGGTATGTAAAGCACATGACGACATGGCTACCAAGAACAAACTGATGCGTATCACAGATGGATTTACTGCTCTTCTCGTCAAATCAGAAGGAGGAGAAGCCGAGGAAATCGTTGACGAAGAAGGCGGCATGCTGATCTCAACCATCGTGCGACAGTACTTTATGGGTCTTCGAACCGTCGGTCAATGGGCAAACCTGGCTGATCACTGGGTTGGTGTCGCCCAAAATGCTGCCACGCCGCTCTCATCTAGCATCATCCTGGAGAAACCAGACGAATCTCCTAGCAGTGTCGCACGCACCCTGCAGCGGGTAGACTCGTGTGAAGCGTGGCACCAGTTCCTCCAGCGCCGCATCGGTCTCCACCGTAAGCCTATAAATGAAGATAGCGACCACGACGAGGATAGCAGCGATGACGGCGATGACCAGCTTGATTTCGACGCGCTGCTGATGCGTAAGTTCTGGGCACGATGGGTACACAAGGCCGGCATCAAGTCCAGCGTGTGCGACCCTCTGAAGGAGAGCGAGTTCGTGGTTGATTGGACCAGGGTGATTGCGCCTGTCACGGAGGGCAGGATCAAGATGGTGGGTGCGTAACTTCAGCAAGGGGTTACGGCGCATTCACTGGGTAGACAAAGTGTAACGATCATGATGATGATTCAATGAATACATTGTGGATGCGCTATCCAACTTGTCTCTGCGAGATCAACCAGTGATGCTAATCTACATATCTCTATCCCTTCTGTTCTCTATTCTTACCAAACTCCATTCCTATATGCACCTCGAGTATTTATACATAACTGAAGCTAGAATACTCCCCATCTAGGGTTTCGCGCACTTGCCGCTAGTGCAGGTAAGCTCGTCGGCGCAGTCGTCCCAGGTGTTGCAAGAAGCGCCTATAAGTCGGATTCGTCAGAACGTGTTCAGAAAGTATTTATGCGAGGTATGCCAGCAGTAGGCAAGTTGCCAGGAGGTGGGTTAGGAATGAGTTGGGGCGAGAGGACGGCGCAGCAGAGCCGGGTGTGGAGGGCTCCGGGGAGACAGGGCTGATGTTGGCTTTGGTACCACCGAAGACTCTGAGGATGAAGACTTTGAGGACTCCGAAGACTCTGACGGCTCTGAAGGTGATTGGGAAGTACGAGTGGCAGAGGGAACATGTTTGGAGGTGCGGGAAGCTGGAGGGCGCGTAGTGCCTGAAGTGTCCGGAAGGTCTGGAATATCTGGGATATCCGGGACATCTGGCTCCTCCGGAGCATCGGGGATGTCTGGAACGTCTGGGACGTCCGGATCTTCGGGAGGAGCGCTCGGAGGTCCAGGTGGATCTTCCTTGGGTGGCCGAGGAACCTGGGGAGGTGGAGGTGTAGGTGGACGCGGAGGAGGGGGTGGTATGTGAGGAGGAGGTGGTATGTGTGGAGGTGGAGGAGGAGGAGGAGGAGGAGGCGGCGGTATTGGGGAGGCAATCTCCGTGCCAGCTCACCTAAACAGTGTCCTGCCCAGCTGCAGTCGTCGCTGCTTGGAGGGGAGGAGCAGAAGGCGGCGCAGAAGGCGGAGCAGAAGGCGGCGCAGAGGACGGAGCAGACGGAGGCGTATACGGAGGCTTAAGCGTGGGGAAAGCAGGGCCCGTAGAAGGGGCTTAGAAGGCGGCGTAGAAGGCGGAGTAGAAGGGGTGTAGAAGACGGAGTAGCAGCAGGAGGAGGTGTGCTGTCGCCGCCGCCGCCGCCGCCAATGCGTTGGATGAGCTTGTCGCCGAGCGCGGAGATGCTGGCCTCGAACTCGTCGTAGCTTTGAGCATTCCACTTTGCGCCGTCGGCGCCGGGGACAGCATCGGAGCCGGGGAAGGCAATGTACATGACGTCGTTCTCATCGTGGCCCGCGTTGCCGTTGATGCCCTTGCCGTAGCAGGCCGTGGCGAGGAGATGGAGGCCTCGCCAACCATGGCGTGGTCGCCGTCATCGCCGTTCATGTCTCCCCAGACACCGTAGATCTACCAAGTCTGTTAGTTTCAACCACGGCAAGATGGTAGAGAGTACAGGGGGAACGAATATGGGCGCATACAAGCTTGTCGCCGCACACGACGGCCATCAAACTAAGTGGCTCGACTCCGTGCTCCTGGGGGTCAAAAGTAGGCCAGTTGGGCTTGCTGCCAGTGTTACCAAAGACGACGTAAGGGTGGGCGTTGGCATCCAGGTCCTTCTGGCCAGTTCCGTAGGCCTCGAGGACATATTGGAACGAGGTGATGGATTGCGTATCGCCGGAGGAGCCGCAGCGACCGTCATCGGCAGGGCCGTTCTGGATACCGTCGCAGTCGATGTCCAGTTGACGAGCGCGCCCGCCTCGCCCTGGAGGTAGATGACGTTGTAGTCGGCCTGGTGGTCGCCACAGTAGCTGGAAGCTGGGAGAAGGTTAGAATGGCTTCTGGGTATCACCAACCGAAACTGGGCCACTTACTGCCACGGACATCATCTCCGGCACTGAAGAAACCGCTGGCGAGAGGCTGGTCGCACTGGCCCTTGCCGCGCACGCTGTCGACGAAGCTGCGCACGTTGGCCGGAACGTCGCGAGCCATCACGCCGGTGGCCAGCAGCGCGGCGGCAATGGAAGTTGATGTTCTAAGGGAGCCATGTTTGAAGTTGTTAAAAGAGTGTATATTGGTGAATGAATAGCCAAATCTCAACATCGCCAAGACAGGCGCTTGGATGTTATATAGATCCAAGGCTGGGCTCTGTTCTCAAAACTGAGGGGAGATATGATGGACCCCTGTGATGATGGGGCTGGGATCCTTCAGCCTAACGCGACGCTCAGCCCTGTTCTATTGCCACAACACAGAATCGGAGCAAAATCCAGGAGCGGCCGCTTCCAGAAACCCTGTTGGAATAGCTGTTTTGCCCTTAAGGAGAAATAAACTTGGGACTGAATATGGGGAAGCTCGAATACGGGCCCCTAAGACAATATGCTTGTTCGCAGCGTCTCCACGAGGAACCTGGAAGCGTTGCTATTTTAAGGGCTCAGAAGCAAAGCAGACTAAAAAGAACCCAGCGAGAAACAAATCAGACAATGCTCTAGTTTGGCGAATAGCCTACAGGCTTGTTCCGTGAGGGATTGAGACCCGCACCTACGGCTTTTAGGTGCCGGTTCCTCGAAGAGGTGGTCCTGCCTGAACAGGGGTTATTGCCTAGATCGGCTGAAGCTGAGCTAGGGCCTCTATTTGGCAATTGGGTCGTGAACGGTGCTTGCAAATGAGCGTCATGCCATGCGTTTCAACGGGTGTTATTGACTTTCCGGATTGGGGGTGGTCGTGCTGTGATTTGCGTAGGAGTTGTAGCATGGTAATGAAGTGTTCCTGGGTTTCTTCGCAGGAACCTGCTTGTTACGTTTTGTCTCATGATGGGGAAGTTTCCTGTGATAAGTGGGCTAATTGAGTAATTGGGAACGAGTTCTGGCCGGAGGGAGATTGGTATGACGTTTGTCAAGGCAGGGAGATGAAGTAATTAGGAGTATCTGCTAGCTGAACTCGATCATGGAACCAGAGTTTAGGAGTCAACGACTGTATGGTGTATTCAAAGTTATCTCGAGGCTTGTATTGCGTGACAGATCCCGATTCTTCCTGCCAGCCATTTCAAAGAGATCACATTGCCTCACCTCGTCCTCAGTAGTTTACGTTCTGGCCCTATTCAGCCCTCGCTCTACGCCGTACAACTAGCCTGCCGCTCCAACGTGGCTCTCAAAATAACAATACTGACGAGCGGCTCGTGCCTTAGCGCATTGTGGCGCTTTATGAAACGGATGGTGGATGCCCCCAACATCGTGGGTTCAGCTGCACGGCCAGTGGGGCGAGTCGTTCCCGCCGAGGAGCCGGCTCTGGCCGTGGGAGGGTCATTTCGGTGAATGTGTCTATTCTCGTCAGTATGGATCGACTTCAGCTGTAGCATTAATTTTATTGATGTTACTTCTTATGGGATAGTTGGGATTATGCGGATCCAGGAAGCGACCCGGTGCAACAACATCTGCCGATCATTTGGTGGTTAGATTGGAGCGAGCATTGCTTTCGAATAAACGCGAGGCAACTTCCATCTGAACATGTAATCGGTTCTTCAATCCAGAAGCATCGACACTCTCGCCGTTACCAAAGTGAATATGAGACGTATACATGTGTATGGATTATGCGGGCCCTCATCGGAACGTCTGCTCCTATCTAATTGCACGGTGGTATTCGCCCCTGGCTCCCTTGTCAAGGTGGTATTTTCCTTCTCAGGACGCTTCATCGGTGATGTACATGTAAACAGTGGGAAGCATTGACGTAAAGTCGGGTGTTCATCCGGATTACTATGCCGAAATATTTTTATTAGTGCAGACATGCTCAGATTGGCCATGGTATGTACAGTATCAAATGGTCCAAAGCATATTCTACCTCTGCTATATATGTACTTGGATATATTTTGCATCTGGCCTTGCGGTAACGCGGACCCAGAAGTCGTCCATAATCAGCATTGCGGCGCTGAGGAGACGCATAGGCTTATCTGGGTTGATGATGGTAAACTCGAAACGTCGGAGCAACTATTGTGTAGCTAGGTTAGCTACAATGCTTCTTATCAAAGGCCACGCCCACGTTTTTGTGGTCAGAGTATGCATAGGATTTTGAGACAAACTTACCTCAACAAACACTTTGTTGAGTTCCATCACGGCGATGGTCCTGCCGAGGCACTGGTACTTGCCATAACCAAATACTAAGTCTACGGCGCCAACCATCTCCTTGAGTTTCTCTGGATCTTCCTCCGCTTCTAGCCACCGCTCTGGCCGGAATACTTCGTTGTCATCTCCCCAGATACCGGGGTGCCGCAACATGCCGTAGATGTTATGTCCAACTTGGACACCCTCGGGTAAGTCGTAGCCTAGAATGTTGTCGCCACCAGGAGGGACCTGCTTGGACAAGACACCTGTGGCTGGAGGGAACATACGCAGGGCCTCCTTGATGACAGCCTGGAGGTATGGCATTTCACGCGCTTCGGCATCCTTGATTGGCGATGAAATGTGCCCGGTAGTGATACCATCGTCGATTTCTTTAAGGAGCTTATTCAGGGCAATCGAGTTGCCAAACAAACAGAGTAGTGTGGAGCGAACAGCCGTGGCGGTAGTGTCCGACCCGGCGACGCTGTAGTGTATTCATGTCAGTTTCAGGATTCATTACAATCGAGATAAATAATGAATCATGTGTCGCTTACGTTTCTACAAAGACTTCTTGCATCAGTTCGTCGCGGGTTAGGCCGCTGTTGACGAATGATTGGATCATATCTTTGCCAGGCTTAGCATCAGGCCCAAGCCTACCATCCACAAAGTGCGCTGCGAATCTAGAGATTACCATTTTGTTAGTAATAATAAAGTGATTGTTTCAACGGTTTCTTAGCGCAACTCACCGCATCAATCTTCCGAATCCTGCTGAGTCTCCAGCCGTAGGGCCCATCTTGTTCAATGGCCAACGACCCAGCATCTCAATGAACAAGGGCACGTTGCCCATAAACATGACAAAAGGAAAGAACTTGCGTGTGATCTCGTTGTACTGGTATAGGTCCTTATCCTCCTTGAGAAACCCAAAGGCCTCGCCGAAACCAAGCTCGCTAATGACGTCCAATGCAAAGTAGTTGCACTTGATGGCCAGGTCCATGGGACGGAAGTCTGTGGGAGTAGAAATATACTTGCGCTGGATAAGTTCGACGAAGCCTGCAATGTGCTTATCGATTCCGGGCTCGAACCCGCTAAGCTCGCGGCCGGAATACTATATATGACTATTAGTATTCGTCCCATTTGCATTATAATCGACTTACCCCAGGTCCCATCTTGCTCTTCAGAATGCGATGAGTCCTGTCATCAAGCATTGAAAAGATGTTGTCCGTCTTGGTATCAATGCGTACAGTCTTGTAATACGGTCCTCGGGTGTATTCACTTCGAGCTGCCGACATCTTCTTCATAACCTCAGGATCGCTCACGATGACCATGTTGGGGCCAGTTCGGACAACATGACCTGCTGAAGTCAGTAAAAATTCAGAGATACAAAGAATAAGACGCACCATATTGCTTCATCATGTCTAGCATTTCGTAATGCATCCGCCCTCCATACATTTTTGCTGCCATCGCCAGGTTTGTATAACCCATTAATTTAGGGCCAGGAACATGAGCCAGGCGATAATAAACCCGTAAGAAGGGCACTGCAAACGCAATGATAGCAATAATGGCGAAGAATGCCGCCCCGGCCACCACTGGCATGGGGTCCAGTGGTCGACGAGTCCTGTGGCCGCCATATTGGCCAATATGAAGGCAAAACTAACCTACAACAATGACTGGCTTGCAAACAACAGAAACTTGAATAAGACATTGCCCAAGATGAGCGGCTCTTATGAATGCATTTCCCAGGCTTGCGAACTGATCAGCAGAGCTGCTAGGAGCCAAGCAGTCAGACCTTCTCACACTGTACCGACTGAGGTGATTGTGACGTGCACCTGTCCATCTTGGTGCATCATGACCGGGGCTCTCGCGCGTTACCGATAGCTTCTCGTCCATATGGATCCATCAGTTTCTCAAAAGGATTCCTTGGGCTTTATTTCGCCCGCCAAGATGCCAGTAGACGTGGAGCAAGCAAATGATCGACATGCGGAAGCTATTGCGGAAAATGGACCCTTGCGTGCCGTTGCAGAAGCATGCAGCCTGTTCCACTTGCCGGAACAAAGTCGAACGTTGGCGGGGGCAATCAATAGCAATCAATAGGACGAGAAACGATGGTGACAAGGAGTTCAAGGATTGAAGGTTAGTGAACGTGGGGAATCTTAGGACGGGCGAGCGGACAGCCCCAGCACATGAAGCCCCTTTGTCGATCCTAGAAAGGCGGAGCAAAGATAGGCAAGTCTCGTTGGCACAACAGTTAACTCATCCAGGCCTATACCCTAGTTGCCGATAAAGCTGCAACTCAACTAAGCCAATGCAATGCTCAACAGGGCAGCGATCATCTAGAAACGTGCTGTTTGAGGACGATTGGTCCCCTGCCAACCCTTGTACAGAGACAGCACAGTTTCTATGGCACGGTAGCTGATCAATTCATTCACTGCACGAAAGTCATGGAGCATTAACAAATTCGGCTCACCCATGGATGCCATGTGGATAGCTTGGACAAAATGCTCCGAGACAGCTCTCCAGATACTTCTGGCCGGCTTAAGAATTATATGAAACATGGAGGAATTATAGCTGTTACCAGGTATTGAAGTTTGGACAGAAGATGGGTCAATTCTTAATCGCCAATCTTCTATCACAAACAATGGCAAGCTCTTGGAACGATAACATACTATATCGACCGCGGACTAAACTCCGATGAAACCCCTGTTTACATCTTATTGCATTGGAGGCATCAATCTTGGCTAGAGTATACAATCCCTCCACGTCTCATACAAGTTGATGTTATTGAACCCTTGACCTGGGCCCTAAACCACTTCTTCGGAATTCTCCATCAAGGATATCATCTCATCTCCGTCACTTTCTGAGGATAAACGCATCGAAAATGCCCGTCGGATTCGAAGGTTGTAATCAGCTGCGATCATGATAATGGCGAAAATTGCAGGGAGGCACATCAGTATGATGAAGATTGCCTGTATAAACTGCAGCACAGCCGACTGCCCGCCCAGGCTTGAATCATTATGACTGACGAAATTGTAGCCATAGTTCTGAGGTTTCTGAATCTCCATCTTGGCAGGAAGATATGGCTGGCTGTTTGATAGTCAGACGTTGTGAACCAGAGCAGTGTGTGAATATCACTTACTATCTCATGGACTCGTGAGCTTGTGGTGTCAAAGGTGTGAATACAGATGGAACTGTCAGATTAAACCGAAGAAAATGAGGACAGGATGCAAGACGATGCAATAAATTCCGCAACCTTGATGAGAAGCAAACTTTGTCGACTGGACATGGCCAACTCTAACAACGTCGCGGCTATGTCAAAGCCCGCCGATGCACCTTGATGCTCTGCAAAACTTTGCTACCTTTGTAGGCAATGGACTCGAAATTACCCGAATACAAATTTGGCAGAATGGACGGAAGCAGAGACACACATCTCTCCTTCTCTTACCTAAAATGCAGTCATAAGCTCAACGCACAACCATAGGTGCATTCTACATCAAACATCTTTGTCATGGCCAGGTCTTTCACTGGCAAGTTCACGGAGGAGATTATCTGGGAAGAGACGATTGCCCAGAGCATCTGTACCCTGAAGCGAAGGCCGGCTGTAAGGCACGTCTCGCGCCCACCTCGAGAGGAACGACGCTCAAGGTCCTCCAGCCGTTCATCATCAGACCGAGCGTCCAGCACCTCGTCTACTTGGAGTAGTCTACTACTTCCGACCCCAATGTTTGTGCCACTGACGCCAGTGTTGTCCACCGGCTCAGAAGCCACGGACGAGTCCAGAGCGGTCAGCACCGCACCGACCAGCCTGGGCGACTCCAACACTCTTCTTCCTGGGCCTGTTACGATGGCCCAGAACCTTGACGTCCCTGAAGACTTCGAAAGCCTTCAACTGACACTAGTCTGGCGTCACCCATCGTTTACTCCGAGCTATGCTCCCGGGCCGGACATCATCAGCGTGCCCCACAATGTTGCGGCTCGGGGTCTGTGGCAAGGATGGAGATCCTTACTCCACGACGGCTTCGGAAAGGTCGCTCATTCGGCAGGCTAGGAGTAAGTGAAGAAGACTCAGAGACTGGCGCTACGCACACTCGCCTCGTGAAACGAGCGATCGACTCGTTACGAAGGGTCCCTCACGGCTTTATGAGGGCCAGACCGCGTTCAGGGTTGGGTAACTCTGAAGAGGGAACCGAAGAGTAGGCCAGCGTCAAGGCTAAAGAAGGGCAGTCATGGGGTGACGGCTGGCCAAACAAGAGGTCGGATGTATATATCGTACTAAAGATGATACCCAATCCTCATCATTGGCGTTTACAGGCAGGTCTGGTATATCGAACTTTGTTTTCTTCATTCTTCAATCTTCAGGCTTATGGTAAGTATTTCAACCCTTCCTGCTACGAAAGAACTATAGTAAGACAGATCCTAACAACTACATCCCATAGATTAACTGCGATTCCTCCGAATCTTACTCCAGCATGCCGTTTGCGCATCATACGTAATAGTCATCGATCTCTCACATTCTCAGTAACACATCATTCTCCAAGAACCGCTCCTTTGCACCATTCAGAGCAACTTGCACCAGCACCTTCGCCAAGTGCGGTGTTCCAATGGCACCGTATAACTCGCCCACAAGTTTCTTTGCCAAAGACGCGCCGGGCGGGAGGAAGCCGCTAGGACGTAATATCCACGTCTCGAAGATGCCCGCTCCGTGGGCATCGGCAAGCGTGCACAGCCCCTTCTCGACCTCGCCCTTGATGCGTCGTGAGTCGGCCAGGAACAGCAGCGTCTTGGTCTGGTCCCATTCGGAGAACTTGCCGCTGAGAAACACGAAGCGGAATTTCTTGCCCGGCGGCACGGCATTCGTGAGACGGATGAGCATAGCGTTGGCGGCGGCGAGGGTGTAGTCGACGCCGACGCGGCGGCACAGGTCCTTGTCGTTGTTGAATTGGTCGACGCGACCACCGATACACCTATTGTTTGCAACTCATGTCAGTTAACTGTGGTTGGAGCGCAACGAGCTGCAATTCGCCTGGTGTCGGGTTAAGCTCTACCAGATACACGCCTCTGCTCCAGCGAGCCGCTCCATCAAGTCGTCGGGGTAGATGGAGAAGTCGTTATGCATAATAACATGTGCTTTGGAGTGGCTCTCGATCGCGTCCGCCAATGGACTCCTGGTCAAGATGACCAGCTCTGTTATTCGCTCCTCTTCGAGACAACGCTTAACAACCTCGCGGCCAGCCATGCCGGTGGCGCCTGTGACTATAACCTTCATATCTTAGGTGTTGCGGTGGCCTTCACGGATGTTTGCTATTGTTTGGTGTTTCGATGATGGGATTCGGAAACGAGTCGCGTGAGCATCAAGTTGTTGCAAGCATCGAACCACCTCTCTCACAGACAGGGACTCTGCGATTCGCAGCTGCGACTCTATTTCGACTGTACTTTCGCCAATACTAGGTACGTCGTCTTCAGCAATCAATGTAGCCCAAAGGCGCAAAGACACGGTGCTTCAATTCACATCGCCACCAAAGCGGAGGAGGGCGAAAAGCAAGAAGGGGAGCAGCTTCTGCACGAGGTGAGGGGACCGCCCTGGCTTCTTATTTTTGACACATGATGCAGAGAAGCAAAGCCAACAGCCGTCATCCAAGGGTCGCATGCAGCTAGGTATAGGGCGTTCGAGCCAGGATGTTGGACGCTTTGGTAGCAATAGGATCGCCAAGTTCCCTCCACGGAAGCAACCCCTTGTCGCCTCGGCCGATTTGGCCCTTCTAAATGGCTAGGAGCCATGGCCCTTGCGGCTGTGTATGCGCACTAGAAGCTGTATGTTGCATCTGCGTTTAATCAGCTCAATTGCGCCGTGGCTGGCAGGATGGCTGCAGTTGTTCCTTTAATATCATGTACGCTAATGCATAAATATTTGGAAAGACATTAAATTCATATTATTTTCTTTTATGTCATACATAGCTCAAAACACCAAGCACACGCTGTGGGGAATCAATCGTTGTAAATTAAGGCTGGATCATGTCCATAAATGAACGCGCTCACGCGTCGTCCTCAAGCATCTCTACCAAACTCGTCATGTAAGGAGGAGGGGTTTACCTCCGCTGCGTGTACTTTCCGTAGCTGTGGTCTTTGGAAGCAACACCCTGCTTCAGTGAAAGCGGGTAGCATTCCTTGATGTTGCCGCCCGTCACTGTGTGCTGCACGTCCTTGCTCTTGAGAGTCTCCGCGCCCTTGACAGGATCGGCGACCAGGAAGACCTTGGAGTTCTCGTGGTTCTCGTACTGGCACACCATCGGGTAGAACACATCCTGGTTGGAGTCAACAGCGATATAAAGGTAATCGTCGCTGTCCTCGTTGTTCTCGCTGTAGGGAGCCCAGGCTACGACAGCAGCGGACTCTGGAGCCTTCGAAGGCTCCGCAAGACGAAGACGAGATACACCAAGCTTAGACATGGTGTTGTTGTAGTAGTGCATCACACGCTGGTTGCCATCCCCGACCAGAGCGCCATCCACAGAGGTCCACATGGCAGAGCAAGCAGGGACGTTGATGGGCTTGTTGGGGAAGGCGTACACGTTGCCGTTGGAGCAAGAAGCAATCAAGTTCTTGGCTGAAGGGCTGACAATGGTTGAGAACTGGCGTCCGCTGGCATCCTTGAAAGGAGCAGGCGGCAGAGCCTTCATACCATAGGTAACGTGGTCGGTGGCACCATTGATTTCGGTCTCGCCAGTGAGATCGACAACCATGCTCTGCAACTTGGCACTACGAGCGGCCCTGACAGCGGCGTCGTGGTACTTATTGCCACCGATCATGTTTCGGCGAATTGGTTGCACGCGTGGGAGCCTAGATGTGCATGTTAGTATTGTGGTATTTCACAAGCATGGACTTGACTTACTCAATGCAGCCACGAGCCAGGGGCATGTCACCCGTGTCGTGAATGTTGATGTTAGAGAATCCAGTAATGTCAGCATATAGGTTGTTGCGCCAAGTCAGCTGCGAGCTGATGCCGGTGCAGCCGTCAATCTCCTTGAAGCCAGCCTCCCAGTGGTTGGTGGAGTTGAGACCAATAGACGCGCTGACCTGGGCAAGAGCCTTGATGGAGGGCTCGTCAACAATACCCGCGGACAGGTCAAAGGTGGCGATCTTGATGCCACACTTGATGCCGACAGGGAGACCCAGCGATGCAGACAGCATAACGTCGCCCTCTACCTCAAGGATGGGCTTGACATAGGGGTCCCAGGAATCAGCCTTGGTATTTTCGCCGTGAACAAGGTCGAGCGTGACATGAGCGTTCTGAAGTCCCATCTCGGCACCAGTGAGGAGACGACCCTTGGCAGCAGCCTCCAGAGCAATCTTAGTACCAACAGAGATGTAAGGACCGATAGTGATGACACCGAAAGACAGACCAGGAAGGCCGACGCCGAAAAGCTCAGTCTCAAAGTTGTACTTGTATGAGACCTGCGCGTCAATGCCGAGTTGAAGCATGAACTGCATGTCGTTCCAAAGCTCAACCTGGGCCTCCGTGACACCTTCGAGAGGCTTCCATGTGGCTCGACCCGCGATTCTAGCGGTACCGCTAACACCACAGTTGACACAGTAAACGTTCAGGTGAGCATCGACGCCGGCGGGCACATTGAGTCCTTCCGGAATACCAAACGACTTGAGGAGAATGGCAGGGCCCCAAGGCGAGGACGACTGGACCAGATCCGACCCAATAAGCTTAGAGGTGAGAGGGTCGTTAGGGTCAGGTACCTTGTAGGTAATATCGTGGTCAAAATCGCCAGAAAAGGTTGTGATCTCCTCGACCTTGTCCTTGACATCCTCAACAACATCGTGGACCGTATCCTTGACATCTTCCACGACATTTTCAACAGTATCCTTGACGTTCTCGAAAGTATTCTTGACGCCCTCCTTAACTTTGTCAAAGGCATTGCAGAACCAGCCGCATCCTCGGCGGGTCAGAGTAGCGTCATGACCAGCTGCCTTGTTGACCTTCTCAAGGAAAGACTTTTGCTCCGAGGACAAGGCCTTAGAGCCAAGGGAATCATCGAGCTCGAGGTCGAAAAGCTTGCCAAAGCAGGCACTGGGAAGACCGTTCTTGTTGTCGGGCTGTGCGACGCAGCCGGAGCGGGTCTTGGCCTTGGGCTCCGGGGTAGGGGTCGAGGCACTAGGGTTCCATGAGAATGAGGCACCGCCTGCAGCGGCGGCAGAAGGAGAGTTCTCTGATTTTGCAGCAGACTTTTCCTCCTCCTCAGGTGTCCACCAACCCCATTCGGACTCACCCTTGGACACGAGATCAGAGGGATGGCCAGGCGTACCAAGTGCAAGAATGGTGTGGTCATTGTCGTTGTAAGTAAGACCGGTGACCTTGAAATAGCAACGGTCTTCCTTGTCGTATGCGCCACAGCCTTCCGTGTAAGTAATCAGGACCATTCCATCGTCGCCGGACCAGGTGTCCTGGGCAATCTCGTAAGCTTCGGCAGATTTGAAGGTTACGGCAAGACCCTGGTTGCTGTAGACGACATCCTTGACTTGGCCGCACTGGTCGAGGTTGACTGAGGGTTGATCGAAGTAGTAAGTGAGGAAAGCAAAGTTGCCAGACTCGGCAGGGTCTTTGCGATGGTTAGCCAACCGCATATACTCGAGCTGTGGTTTTCACTTACTGCTGAGACCATAGTAAAGCTTATTACCCTCCGTGGGGGAACAGGAACGACATTCTTGGTGGACTTGGTGTCCACGCTCCAGTGAACAGCCGGCTTCAGAGTTGCAACGGGTGCCTCGAAGACCTTCTTGGATTGGGTGGCAGTAGCCTTGGGCTTCGCACGAGTGGGCTCAGCGGCCGCGGCAACTTCTTCAATGAGCGTGGGTGCAGGAATAGTGCCGTCTGGCACATTCTCGCATGTCGTGGGGGCGCCGTGCATCCTTCCTGAGGCCTGACATAAACAATCTTCACCTCGAAACCGCCCTCCTGCTTCTGGTTGGAAGCAGATGCCTCTGGCTGGGGAACGGCCTGGACGGCAACTGCAGCAGCCAAAACGGCTGCAAAAGAACGGAACAACATGGCGAGGGAAAAGAGCGTTGAGAATTAGAAATAAAAGAGTGGATGTTCTAAAAAGAATGGAAGGTCACAATGAGTGACTGGATCATACACGATCCGTAGAAAGGTAGGTAGTACAGAAAGGAAAGTGAGTGACTAAGGAAATTAAGAAACGACAACCATTCTAAGACCTGATCAGCGGGCTGCATGAGGTTTTGTAAGTTTCCAGATCTCTTCAAGATCGAGGCTCCTGCGGACAGGCCGGTCGGGACGTTGTTGAACCACAAACCGGGGTCGTGTATGGGTGTGGTGGGTGTGGTGGGTGAGTGGTGAGATCCCCAGCTCCCATCTAGATAGCAGGGATGTCCATCTTGGCTGCCGGTTCTCATCGCAAGCTGGCCAATTGGACTCGTTAGGCTCACTAGGACCCAGTCATATTACCACAACGGCGAGCTCTCTCAAACAGACGAGATGGGCCCTGTTCACAAGGTCAAGGCAACGAACAGGAGTCGGGAACTGACCGACGCAGGGGACAGCATGCCAGAAGTGTCACGAAATGGAGGGTCCTCCTACCATCTTAGGAAATGGACTTTGGATGACAGTTAGCCCATTGGCCTAATGGGCCCGCTTCAGGCATCCCAAAATAAAGAAAAGGGCCGGCGTAATCTGCAGAACGTCGAGGCTAGCTGCTAGTGGTTGGTTGCTTTGGCATGGGAGCTTGTTCCACCAGGGGCCAGAGCTCTGGCACAGTCCGGACATGACCGCCGCATCCAGGCCGTCGCTGCACGCCCAAGGCAACAAGCCAAGCCTGTCCCCAGATGCAAGATGCAACCTTTGAGAGATCAGGCTTTGTGTTTGTGAGCACGACATGTCGAAGCCTCATGGCCAGTTACTGCAACGCCAGAACATCTTGCTTTAATCACTAAGCTGTCATGTGCGGGCCCTGATAGCGTCGTTAGACCGACCTAAATAAGGGCACTTGGCGAAGTTAATTAAGGCATAGTATTCCATTTATGGTCATAAAACACTAGGCTGAGGCTTCGATATCCTTCAAAGGGCCCCATCGTGGAGAGTGAAGCCACCGAGTGCCGGAAGCCGTATTGAAGCTTGGCGAAGAGATGCGTAGTTGGCAATTCACGTGGGACCATGGTCAGGTTGTCTCGGTACGACAATGGCATCAATCATGCCCCTGTAGACGGCTCCTTGCGGAGGGTACTTTTCATTTGACCTGCATGCCCAGCCCTACAGCTTACTGGCTGGTGGTCCAGTGCAAGATGATACAGACCGAACCCAGCCGGCTTCCGGTAATGCGCCGGTAGCACCGATGCCTTGCATTTACAAATTCCTCTTTACAGTAATAATATGCTCAACCAAGCCGTGCGTGTCAGTCACACGACAAATACGTTGAAATAATACGGCTGTCTATTGAGGCGGCCGCCTCGACGGAGGCTGCGGGAAGTCATAGCGCCATGCGCGTATTCATAATCAGCGCCGTCCTGAGCTCCAAAACTGAAGCGACGACGAAAAGTCTGCAAGCAACCAAAACCCGTGCAAAAATTCGCAACGATGGCACTGTAGGAGAGGCCCTGGTTGATGTTGCTTTGGCGGACGAGTTTGGATATTCCCCACCGAGATCCTAATAGCATCACGCACTATAGGTGACGGCGACAAGGTGCATGAGACAGGTCCTGTGCGAGCCGTCCCCACCGGTATTGTCACAAGGCGGAACTTGCCGTTCGTCCGGTGAGAATACAAGCCATCCGAAGCTTCCCCAGCTTACAGGGTGTGCTGCACTGGACGGTGGGCATTGGCTCAGCGACTTCGGACATTGCTGTTGAACAGCTAGAGGTGTCAAACAAGCATCAAGCAACCGCTCGTCGTGCCCCATTCAAAGGCTAGGGTCGAGACTATTTGCACGCTTAATAGCGAGAACCGATGTTTGTGTCCATAGTAGTAGCTTGGCGTTATCAACATGACGGTAATCAGAACAACGAGGGTATTTCATCGCCTCGTACTCTCTCACCCAAGTGAGCCACAAATTTCCAGGCCGCCATCGAAAGTGTACTGTTCAGGTCGCCGACTTTGATAATCTTGAGCCGCGACTGGGCCAGCACGAAGCCACTGCATGAAATCTGAACAACTCGCACGCTTGGGTGGAATAGGTTGAGAGCCAGATGGTGATCCAGATATCGGGCGAGGGCATCGGTGAAAGGTTGCTTTGGAGTGTCTTTGTCCATTCGCCATGCCCACCCATCGTCCGCGTTGGCCCCAGCCAGTCTGCGCCGCTCACGAAGGTCCCTGTCCCACGGCGACGGAGCTCCAGTCTCTTGCGGTGGAAGTGACTTTCCGAGACGGGCAAAGCGACGAAGATCTTGGGGCGATATGATGATCTCCACCGACCTTAACCCTGCAGGCGCTGCTTCGTCTTCGCCCTGTATCTTATCCTCGTCCTTGGTTAGGTCTGAGAGTGGATCTCCGGTGAGAGGGGCGTTGAAAGCTAGAGTAACCGCAACGTCTGAACTCTTTTGCGGTACGCCCACTTCCTGCAGCCAGGTTTCCCAGGCATTGACAATGGTCTTGGTGCCAAGGGTCAGCTTGTTCACGCGGCAGTCGAAGGTAGCAGCAAGCCAGTCTCCCACGACCTGCTTGAGAGCAAGGGGCATTCTCAGCAACAGCAGCGGCAAGTGGAGGAATTGCGGGCTCTCAGTTGAAACACCAGTGGCGGCTTCATCTGGTTGCATGGCCCACCCGTCTTGGGTCGTTGGTGCGGATGCCGTGCTTGGAAGCAGTAATGCCGTGTAGGATGCATTCTCGTGCCGTATATCAATCCACAACCCTTTGTCCTGTCTGTCCTCGTATGTAGTCTGGTCGAAATCTCCAAGCACCGAGTCCGCCTGGAACCACTGGATCTTGACTGCCCTCAATGCTCCAACCTGACCTGTTGGTGTCGCGGTGGCTTCGAGTCCGATTTGGATGCCTCGCACAACATCACCAACTAGGATGTCGCGCAATCGTCGAGAAAGAACGTCAAGACGCGATGCATCAAGACCTTGAGACCCAATAAAAGAGGCGACACTCGATGGGTGGAGAATGTCGTGTTGAAAAACGGAGGGGTTGCATCGGTGCCTCCGTCACCCACACCTGGGGAGGACGGAGCAGGCGTATGGGAGACATCGGAGATTCGAGTTCGCGTGCGAGGCATCTTGTCGTAACGGGGGTCAAGTCTCCCAGGCGGTCGCAATCATCGTCGAAGGCCAATGTTCGGCCAGTTTGTGTGGCAATGGCTTGCGGCGCGGGTTCAGCAATGATGATGATGGTGAAGCTTAGACGCGTCTGAAGCTATACCGCGTCTTGACGCCCCGCATCCATTAATTGTTAAGTGGTTGAGCGCAGCTTATCGAAGGGTCCTATCTTATCGAGTCTTATCAGATATCGGCTTTCAAAATTCGATGGTGACTAAGCACGACACTATCCTCTCTACCCTACGCTAGTCAGACCAAGGCACACCATGTTGGCAAAACCTTGATATTGAAAATTAACGCAGCCTTTCTCAACAACAAGCATCGGATTCGGTGCCCGGTTAGCTCAATCGGTAGAGCGTGAGACTCTTAAGAGTTCACCATCTCAAGGTTGCGGGTTCGACCCCGCATCGGGCTTTTCCTATAACACCCATTCTACGATTGGAATCTCTTTTTGCTTCACACGGCTCTTCATCCCTGTAGATGAGAAGCCGGACTTCACTTTGCCCTCCACTATTGTACTACCCTATATCGTGAAAGTTGGATAACAGCTCAAGGATGGACGCTGCTGTACATGTTAGACATAAGCCATTACCTTTGTGATTATACCATGTGTTCTTATTGTATTCTTTTGCTCCTTTCGCTCTTCCATCGCGTTGTTGCGATCGCTTTAATCCTGAAGGGCATAGCAGTCATACAGACCCGGCATAAATAGGCATTTACTTCTTAAATTAGGAACATGCATAGCTATAACCTTCTTCACCTTACACCGTGTAAGTCGAAACAAGAACCCTTGCTTCTAGTTATGTGATAACAGACAAGTTAATGAATGCTCAATACCAGTTCATCCTCATGGCGATTCATCCAAAAGCTTTCACTTCCAAAGTAGGAACGGAGTTCGGGCAATACCGCCCACTACTTCAAACCGGCCAAGCCGGACTTCTCAACCGTTACAAAATTCTTCCCGGGGTCCACCAGAGCCACACCTTAGCTCACCGACTAACGCTACATTAGTAAAGTCGGACTCTATCTAGCCCGAGGCTGCTAATGATGTAATATATATGATCATGGCTACTTCACTAGAGAGTGTCTCCCATTTCGTGGAGCTGTGTGTCTAAGTGCTGTATACTAGATCATCACATCTGTACTAAGAATGGCGGAATCGCTGGCACATCAATGGAGCATTCGCTCCCAGGAGACGATCTTTCCGGCCTGCAACTTTTGGAAAAGTCTCCGGTTGCGGACCTCGGGCCTGATGAGGTTCTAGTAGAGCTGCGTGCGGCTTCGCTGAATTATCGGGACCTGGTGATTGCAAAAGTAAGCGGATTCTTGTGTAACACACCCAAACAGCCTAGACTCATGATGTTTTTAGGGCCAATTAGGATTGAAGTCGAGCCCGGAGGTTATCCCCGGTTCTGACGGCGCTGGTGTCGTCCTCCGTACCGGCAGTGGCGTCAAGTCCCTTGCCCCTGGAGACCGGGTTGTCACGCACATGGTCCCGGAGACATTCGAAGATGGCCGGCTTCCGCCGCTCGACGACTCCACCCTGCCGAGTATGGCTCACATCTGCGCAGGCTTGGGCCAGGGCATGAGCGGCACGTTGTGTACGCAAGGGGTCTTTCGCGAGAGCTGTCTGGTCAAGTTCAAGGATAACCTCTCCTTTGAAGAGGCGGCCACCCTGACGTGCTCGGGCATTACTGCCTGGAACGCTCTGATGGGGCTTGAAGGGCGGACAATTAAGAAGGGCGACTGGGTGCTTGTCCAGGGACTGGTGGTGTCAGCATTGCCGCTCTACAGGTGGGTTTGTGATCAAATATTAACAAAACCTTTCATTGACCGTCGTATAGTTTGCTCTCGCTGTTGGTGCTACCGTCATTGCAACAACCAGCAGTGAAGCCAAAGCAGACAAGCTCCGAGCCCTCGGCGCACACCACATCATCAACTACCGTGACGTCCCCAACTGGGGCAGCACAGCGAAGCAGTTGACCCCGTCCGGCCGTGGCGTCGACATTGTTGTGGATGTGGGCGGCAACGCAACACTGGGCGAGTCTCTCGAAGCAGTGCGCATCGACGGACTCGTGGTGGCCGCCGGGTTGATCGGCAAGACCGACAAGACGGAGAGTTTGCTGTCAGTATTGTCCAAGGTATGCATCGTCCGTGGCATTTTGCTGGGTACTCGCCAGATGATGCGGGACATGGTTGAGTTTATCGAGCGGAACGATGTGAAGCCTGCGTTGGACGACCAAGTGTTTGCGTTGAGCGAGGCGAAGGAGGCGTTTAAGCGGTTGGAGGAGCAGAAACACTTTTCTAAAGTTGTAATTCAGATTCCGGGATCGAAGTAGAACTCGCTTTGCTTGAGGTAAGTTGTTATTCATAGACAATAATTAACAAGATGACATCCTGGTGATCCCTCATACAATATCGCACTTCACATTGAACAATCAACTTCAGTCACAACACTAAAGACAGCTTCACACATTATCAAAATACTCAAATTCAGTGCAAAAAGACAAACATTATAATTTAGCACTACAAGTGGGTATCGAAGTATATCGGACATTACAACATGTGCATGCTCTCTCCCGCCATCATCTCCCTTTTTGTTCTCTCTTCTCCCTCCGCCGCTCTCCCTGTCATGTACAAACGTAAGATTTTCCCTTCCGTCGTGCAAATCATTCAGGTCATGTACGAAAAAAATTGCATCAAACAAACATATGCCGTCGTCGTTTTTTCTCCGTTACGGGTGGGTGTCATCACTCGGCGGCGGCAGCCTCCTGAGGCGCGCCGTTGGTCTTGGCCTCCTCGGCCTCCTTGAGCTGCTTCTTCAGCTCGGCGACCTTGCCGAAGGCGGCGTCCCGGACGGTCTCGACGTCGGAGAGCTTCTTCTTGAGGTCGGCCTCGCTGTCCTGGGCGGTCTTGGTGGCGGCCTCGGCATCCTCGACCTTCTTCTTGAGAGAGGCCTCGTTCTCCTCAGCAGCCTTCTTGGCAGCCTCAATCTCCTCAATCTTCTTCTGGAGCTCGGCCTCCTTCTCAGCGGCGGCCTTCTTCTCAGCCTCGGCAGCGGAAGCGCTGGCCTCAGCCTCTTCGACCTTCTTCTTCAGAGCAGCCTCGGATTCCTGAGCAGACTTCTTGTCAGACTCGGCGGCAGCCAGGCTGGCCTCGACCTCGTCGACCTTCTTCTTCAGCTCGGCCTCCTTGTCCTCAGCAGCCTTCTTGGCAGCCTCGGCAGCCTCGACCTGCTTCTTGAGCTCGGCCTCCTTAGCCTCAGCAGCCTCCTGAGCGGCCTTGGCCTCCTCAGCCTGCTTCTTGACTTCGGCTTCCTTCTCTTCGGCAGCCTTCTGGGCAGCCTTAGCCTCCTCAACCTGCTTCTGGACCTCGGCCTCCTTATCCTCAGCAGCCTTCTTGGCGGCCTCGGCGGCTTCGACCTGCTTCTTCAGCTCAGCCTCCTTCTCGTCGGCGGCCTTCTTAGCAGCCTCAGCCTCCTCGACCTGCTTCTTGAGGGCAGCCTCGCTGTCCTGAGCAGTCTTCTTCTCGCTCTCGACAGCGGCGACCTTGGACTCGACCTCCTCGAGCTTAGCCTTCAGCTCGGCGGCGGTAGCCTCAGCAGCCTTCTTCTCGGACTCGGCGGTGGACAGGCTAGCCTGGGCCTCCTCAACCTGCTTCTTCAGGGCGACCTCGGCCTCCTGGGCGGCCTTCTTGTCAGCCTCAGTAGAGGAAGCGCTGGTCTCGGCAGCCTCAAGCTTCTGCTTGAGCTCAGCCTCCTTCTCCTCAGCAGCCTTCTTAGCAGCCTCGGCCTCCTCAACCTGCTTCTTCAGCTCAGCCTCCTTTTCGTCGGCGGCCTTCTTAGCAGCTTCGGCTTCCTCGACTTGCTTCTTCAGGCTGGCCTCGCCATCCTGGGCAGTCTTCTTCTCACCCTCAGCAGCGGCGACCTTAGCCTCAAGCTCCTCGAGCTTCTTCTTCAGGTCAGCCTCCGCATCCTGGGCGGCCTTCTTCTCAGCCTCGGCGGTTGAAACGCTAGCCTCGACCTGCTCAAGCTTGGTCTTCAGCTCAGCGACGCTGTCCTCAGCGGACTTCTTCGCGGTCTCAGCAGCGGATACGCTGGCCTCAGCCTCCTCGGCCTTCTTCGTCAGCTCAGTGACGCGGGACTCGAGAGCCTTCTTCTCCTGAATCATCATGTTAGTATTTGTTTCATATCACACGCGAAGGGGTTAGGGTCCTTACTGTCAGGGTGGAGTTGGCGTCTTCCTCGGCCTTGACGGCCTTGGCCTCGACTTCCTCAAGCTTCTTGTTGAGCTCAGCGACCTGAGCGTTGTCCTTCTCAGCCTGGGCGGCCTTGGCCTCGGCCTCCTCGAGCTTCTTGCTCAAGTCGGCGACCTTGGCCTTGTCCTCCTCCTGGGCCTTCTTGACGGACTCGTGCTCCTCGGTCAGAGCCTTGAGCTTGGCAGCCTCCTCGGCTTGCTCCTTGAGCTTAGCGTCCTGCTCGTCGCGGGCCTTCTGGAGGGCCTCCTTCTCCTCGGCGAGGGTCTTGAGCTTGGTCTCGAGCTCGGTAGACTGGCCGGAAGTCTGCTCCAGGGCAGCAGCGTGCTCCTGCTTGAGCTTCTCCTGGGAAGCCTCAAGGTCGGCGACGGTCTTCTGGGCAGAGGCGAGCTCGGCCTTGGTCTGCTCGAGGCTCGACTCGGCCTCGGACTTGGTAGTCTTGTTCTGCTCCTGGGCATCGGAGAGCTCCTTCTTCAGGGCCTCGAGGTCCTTGGCGAGGCCATCGTGGGCGGTCTCGAGGGACTCGTGCTTGCCCTTCCACTCCTCGGTATCCTTCTTGGCAGCCTCAAGGTCTGCGGAGGAAGAGGTCTTGAGGGAGTCGAGGGCCTGCTGGAGGTCAGCCAGCTCCTGCTTGCGCGACGACAGCTCGGCCTCGGAGTCGGCAATGGACTTGTCGAGGGTCTGCTGAAGGCTGGTGAGCTTCTCCTGCAGCTCAGTGACGGTGTTGTTGGAGGAGGAAGCGTTGGCCTCGGTGTCGGCCTTGAGCTTGTCGTGGGTCTCAGACAGGGTCTGGAATTTGGTCTGGGTATCGGCGGCGACCTGCTTCTGCTCATCAAGGGCCTTGTTGGCAGCGGCAACGTCGGCCTCGAGCTTGGTGGAGACCTCCTGGAGGACGGAATGCTTCTTCTCGGCCTCGGCGGTCTTGGTCTTGAGCAGCTCAATCTCCTCCTTCAGCGAGGTCTCGAGGGAGGCGCGCTCCTCCTGGGCCTTGGCGAGCTCCTCCTTGACGGCGATGAGGGCGTCGGCGAGAGCCTTACTCTCGGTCTGGAGGCTCTGCAGCTTCTCGTTGAGGGAGGCAATCTCCTGCTTGGCGGCAGCGAGCTCGTCCTTGGTGGCGGCCAGCTCCTGGGTCTGGGCGGCGGAGGCGTCCTCCTTGGTCTTGAGCTCGGACTGCAGCTGGGTGTAGCGGGACTTGCTCTCGTCACGAGACGAGGACAGCTGGGCGTCGAGCTCCTTGATCCTTTGTCGCAGCTGCTCAGCTTCCTTGGAGACAGTGCTGTATTCCTTCTCCTTCTTGGCGAGGTCCTCCTCGAGGGTGTGAATGGCGTCGTCCTTGCCGGTGAGCTCCTTGACCAAAGCCTGGCGGTCGGCCTGGCTGAGGCCCTCACCGCTAGTCGGGTGGAAGACGGAGAGCACGTTTCCCATGTCGACTCTGCGTATTACGGGTATAAGGGGAAAATTAGGGAATAAAATAAAAAGCAAGCAATCAATCAGGCAGAGAAAACCTCTCTGCTTCTGGTACTGTTTCTTTCCGGAGAGGGGGCACGAGGAGAGGGATTTGGGGCCTGACGGAGGAGAGAGAAGGTCCCGGAGGCAGCTTGGTATATGAATGAATGAGCAAATGTTTTGGTACCTGAAGCCGAACCCCGGTCGAAGCGCCCGGTGGAGAGTCACTGTTACCTCAGTGATTGAAATGAGCTGTTCGGGTGGGTAATTAATGCCTAACTAATCGTGAACCCGCCCGCCCGCTCCCTCCGAGGCACCCAGCATCATTACTCGCACTGCACTGCACTGCAGTGACATCCGGCTAATGTACGTGACCTGACGTGTCTTTCCATGCACGTCTTGCGTTGTCACGGTTTGTGGTGGTTGCAGCAAGGCCCAAGCCTCGTTGCGACATGGTTGCTGGAGTTGACAACTTACACCCGTGGGTGAAGCTGGTCCAGCCCCTCCAAGCAGTAATCAGTAGCAGCCCCTCCATTAATTACAGTGAAAAATCATTTCATGTCTACAGTACATAGTACAATACAGTACAGTACATCACTGACTGTGCCACGAGCAAGAAAAAATTCCTTTCCGTCCTTGCACTAACGGCCGAGCAGACCCGGTCTGTGGGGCCGCCATTGTCATTGAGGCGGATTGCATGGCGAGGAGGCCAATGCTTTGCCTTCCCAGCAGCAGCACCAGCGCCAGCATGAGCACCAGCACGAGCACGAGCAAGACATGTGCTGCGAGGCGAGACATGGACATGAACGCACCCGAAGCCACGCGAAAACAAAACCGTCTTGCGTCTAGCCTCCGCCAACGGGAGGCGAGGCTGGGCTGGTCCAAGGAGTTCGGAGCGGTGTGAAGGCTCGTTTCTTTGCCGCCCTCCACCCCTTCTGTCACTCTGTGTCACTTTTGCCCCCTTCGTTGCTTTTTCTCCGGGTCCATCTTGCATTGGCCGTTTTTTTCATGCTCCGTCCGCATCCAATGATCCATACTGTACCGTCCATATCCGTGAAGGAACCGTGGGGACCCTCGAAGACCCTGCCTGCATAATGGCTGACAAGCATGTTCCGGTACTGGACATGGGGGCCTTTGCAAGTGCAAGTCAATGCCCATGAATGATTTGGCTAACGGAGCCGGCCAAGATGCTAAACTATGCTGGCAGATTGACCAAGGACATGGTCCTTCTAGTGTGCTGTAACCCGTACTATGTAGCCCCACGATGCAGATTCTGCCGCCAGTGCTACACATGCCCCCGGTCGTTTGCTCCACTGCGACAGTCAAGGAGAAGCCCTCATGAACCCGTTGATGTCGCATCTCTTTCATCAAATCACAAGGCAACGTGGCGGAGTGGTTAACGCGTCAGCCTGCTAAGCTGATTCCCTCGGGAGCGTGTGTTCGAATCACACCGTTGTCGGATTTCTTTTTGCGATTCTCTCTCAATCGTTTGTATTGCTTGCGATCCTTTGAGTGTGTTTTTTATCTTTTTATCTTACTCCTCCTTTCCCCCTCTCATCTTGAGGCACACACCTCTTCAGCTTGGTTTGTTGTTCAGTTGATTTCCCATGTCGCTCCATTAAATACTTCTATAGCTCTACGTCAACCCTTGATATAATATTCTGTCAACGACCTATTTTTATTTATTTATTAATCTTTTTTTTCTATTTGAGCCATCCCCAGCTCGGCGCTGCAAAATACCACTCACCCAAGCATCCGTTATTTCAGGGCCAATCGCGAAAGTATAGTGCAAGTTCAGATAAGTAGAAAATTGGCTGCATTTCACGCACCTATAATGGCACGAAATTCGAGCTTAAAGGTTCTTCGTCAATCACTTACCAATGCTGCAATGCACGCGACTACGTCTGAAGGGTACTGAAATATTACAGATGTTCATTTACGTAGAAGTGCCTCGAGTAGAGCTGAATCACACTTGCCAGCATCGCCCAAATCGGTTTATTAATCACTATCAACCTCTTCCGTAACAATCGTGCAAAGGTCGCGACTTATATTTTCTCATTCCATACCCAATAAAGCATATGGTGAGCTCATAACTGGTCCTTTGTATGTGATCGCATATGAAAGCCAATGTACCTGGAATGGCTTGAACCGCTATGCTCAATCTACGCTTGGGCCAGCTGTAAAGCGCATAGCTTATACGGTAGTTCATAGACTATTTATCCACTGCCCAAGTTGACGAGATTACCAAAGGGCCTTGTGCGTAAATTGTAGAGCATTTCAATTTGGTTTACAATGCACCTTATTGGTTATACTCAGCATCTGCTGAATGTGCTCCTCATCAAAGCAGAATCCGGCTGACCCATCCTGCTTTGACTGTTTCCAGTAGTCCTTTGATAGTCTCAACTTGACACGGGTACTAGTATATCCCCAAGTGCAAGACTACTAGGGAATTGATTAGTTAGTCAATTCAATTCTCTCTCGTATTTGATCCACTAATGTCTCCTTCAACAGGACCTGGTAGGATGAACAAATATGCACACAGCCGTTGATGAACTTCCTGTGTAACTGCAATTTTTGAGAAGCTGTCTATGCAAATTCTCTCTTAATCTGCTAGGATCTAGGTGTTACCCCAGAAGCGAGCTTGCTGGCTGAAAACTAAACCAGGGTCGTGGTTAGTCCTGATAGACATAGATCCATGCCTGGCGTCTTTACCTTGCACCTTACTGTGAAAGAGACATGTTTGTGCATCGTCCTCTTTATGGAATCACGATGATACCATAACCCAATTTTCTGGCACAAGCGCTTACCATGGTAGTATCGTCGTGGAGAAACAGGACAGCCACCATTTCCGATTTGTTAGATGGCATTTATACTATACTCCACGTAGCAAGCGGTTGGCAAACTCCCCAAGGTGGGACTTGACCCTTTGGCCCGGCCCTATCTATATGCAGAAATGCTGTTCTTCGGGGAAGTGCAACAAAGATACCGACATCGGTTAATACCCCTGCTAGTTGAGGCGCTTCAGCTAGACCGTGGGCTACGATTGACGCGGCGTATGTGCGCTCTGTTCCCATGCCATGACCGATTCGTACATTAATCCCATTCAGGCAATGCCTCGCACATCAAGTGGCCGGGGACCCTTATGACCCAATTACGTATCCAGCCCTCCTCACATTGTTATATATAATCCTGAATCAATGTAGGACTCCGCAGTTTGACGGTTTTCCCAATAAAACGTCTCGTGTAATTTTGACCGTGTACCATGCGTGCGAACCTGGATTCCAACGAGGGTGCGCTGTGTTCCTCTACTCGGCCTGTTCACTTCTGCGACCTCCCCGACGATGTCTTCCAAGTCATTTTGCAGCACCTTCGTCCTATTGAACCTCTCACCACACGTGAGCTAACCAGCAAGAAACTCGAGATCCAGAAAGAGCATGTGGACTCGCGCTATGCGTTTGCGAGTTTGTCTCTGGTCTCCCGGCGGATCCGCCCCTTGGCCACCACCTACCTTTACCGATATGCCCTCGTGAGAAGCCCGCGGGAGCTGGTCTTTTCTTTCGCACTATTGCCTGTGATGCGGCCCTGCGCCATAATGTTCAGTCTTTCGCCTGGGTCGGCGTGTTATCTGCACGCAGCTCAGAAACTTTCCCTCTAATCGGGTGTACGAATACGCCTGATCCAGCCATGAGAATACTGGCTGACCTCGACTGGCCCTTGGATGCGAAAGATGTTGAAATTGCTAATTTCATGGGCATCGGTGCCCTCGGCAGCATGGAGAATTGGAGATTACTTGGCGTAGTGCTAGGTATGATATCAAAAGTCAAGGCACTGTTTCTATCCGTGGACGCGAAAGCCAGCCCTCGCATGGGAAAGCAATATGACGAGATCGATTCCATATACACACTTTTAGGGCCTTCAGGCTCCCAAGATATCTTCCTTAAACAGTTGAAGACTCTGTTCTTGGAGCTGCCGTGGTCTACGGTCAGGCACGGGCGGGATATTCAAACAAAGCTCCTGGGGCCTCTCTTCGCCAACTCACGTGCACTACGTCGGATAGAGGTCAAGCGTATGACCTACTCCAAGGAAAAGAAATCTGATTCTATGAATATCTGGGAGCTTCCCGTCTATCCAGCGAATGTGAAGGAACTGCTGGTGATAGATACAAAACAATGTTTCGAAGGAATGATAGGCCTTGCGGAGCTGTTCCCAAGCCTCGCCTCTCTCGAGCTGGAGTACAATGGAGAGTTTCCGGTGCAGTACCAGCTCGAGAGAAGGATAGAAAGGTGTTTGTCGCAGCTCTCTGAGTCGCTAGAGACGCTTTTATTAACGACCAACCCAAAGCACATATTTAGCCAGCCCTGGCTGTTCAGAAGACCGTGCCTTTCAGGATTGCCCGAGCTGGCAAAGCTGAAGCATCTCACGACTGAGGCGGTATGGCTTTTCGGTAGAAACAATATTTTCGATAACCCGCAGTTACCATATTTGCTTCCAGCATCTCTGGAGACGCTTACGCTTGTTGACTACTGGGGTTCCCAGGCTGGTGTCGAACACTACTACCCTGAATGCTTTGGCGACATGAGCACGCTCGAATTCTATGATGGAGCTTTTACAGCCGTCCATCAAGTTCACAAATCACGTTTCCCACACCTCAAGTATATCACTCTTGCCCTACCAGTATACTACTATCCGCAAATGAATGCTATAGTTGATGCTGGCACAGGAGAGGCTAGGAAAGATGAGAAATGTGTGGGATCAGACGCAGATATAGTGGCATTCCTGCTCAAGTTTCAGGCGCTTTTTGCAAGCATCGGGGTCCAATTCTCATTGACCATGCCTGAGCGGATTACCAAGGAGGTTCGATCGTCATGGGCTCGTATCAGATGAGTATTCCTGAACCAACGCCACAAATCAATACTTTCAAGCGCAACGTGCCACGAATTTCACAGCCTTATGAGGAGGAAATGAACACAATCATTTCGAAACACGCGGGTATACTACCAGGAATAATATATGTATCATAATCAACCAAGGAGAATTGCCGGGGCGACCCATTTTAACCAGGCCAATAGCTTATCGGTGTCGGCTGAGTGGTCAGATCCTCCAGTGTAACCTCACGATATATTTGGGAGGGGAAGACGGTCTTTTGGTCGGCATATGCTGGAGCATGGAATATACATTCATAATAAGAAACAAAAGGCTCCAAGGCTATAGGATTAAATGCTCCAGGGCTATAGGATTAAATGCTCCTTATCAGTGCAATGTTCTTGGGTGACAGTGAATGATCGTCGCCCGCAGGATTACGGATTACTAGATATTGGAACCGTGATGAACAGCGGCTGCATGACCGGCTGGAGATAACTGCCGCTGATCACCGCACCTATTTGGCCTCCAGCCCGTGGCAAATCTTGAGTAACGGCCTCGTGGCTGCATGAAAACGTGGTACCATCAACACAAAACAGGCCTGGGTTGTGCACACTATTGCTTAATATGGTCCGGACCCCAACCCTACCGTTACCACGTAACCCGAGAATGCTACGTCGCGTGGTAGTTGGATCCTCTTGCGCCACGGTTGGTAAAACTGGCCTCTCATCAGGGGTAGGGTCGCGGCGGGAGGGGAGGCTAGTGTATATGATGCGTTGCATTCGCTGACACATGGCTGCGCGGGTGCGGCATCCTCTACCGCTGTCCAAGGCCGTCCTGCGAGCAGTGAGGAGTTTTCCGGGCCTAAAGTGCGAGGCGTCTCCCAACTCCTTTCTGGCCCATCGACCCGGAGCCTTGGGACGCAGAGTCAACTGTCTGCAAGATCAAGCAGCCACGAGCCCAAAATGACGGTTTCGACGCCTCCACTCCGTGGCTTTGCCATCATCGGTCCTAGCGGCCTCAGGGCTATTCTGGGGGTATGTTTTACGCTGGCGACGCTCTTCGTTGCCGCCCGGTTGGTCCTGCGCTGGCGCCAGAACCGCAAGTTCATGACCGACGACTGCTGGATCCTGCTCGCCTACACGGCGTACTTCATCATGGTGGTGCTGCTGGCGCTGCAGATCGAGCCGCTGTGGGAGGTGCTTTATTTATACGACGGCCAGCTGAACCTGCTGGTGAAGGAGACGCCGCCGAAGGCCCGGCGAGTGATCCGCCTGCTGCTGCCGATGCTGTCCATGTTCTGGACCGTGATATGGAGCGTCAAGGCGAGTTTCCTGGCGCTTTTCTACCCGCTGGTGAAGATGTTCCGGGTGCAGCGGCCGCTGTGGTATTGCGTGTCAGTGTTTGTCGTCCTGGCCTACGTGGGTTGCTGGGTATCGAGCGTCTTGTCATGCGAGGAAGCATCGCATTTCTTCACTAGTGAGTGCTACCCTGACCAGGCATGGATATGGTACTGACTGGTTCCGTAGAGAAATGCACTTGTCTGAACGTTCTGATCAAGCAAGCATACAGCGTCATCTACTCAACAGCAGTCGACGTCGTCACCGACTTGATGATCATGGCTCTCCCACTGACTATACTGCCATCGCTGCAGTTGGACGCCAGAGACAAGATTGGGCTTGCCGTCGTCTTCAGTCTGGGCCTGCTCATTATTGCGACAGCCATCGCCCGCATGACGCAGATTCTGTCCATTGCATACTACCGTGAAGGCGTCGATGTAGACACCGTTTCCCTGTTCGTCTGGACCATCGTCGAGGCATCCGTCGCTCTGATCGTTGGTTCCCTACCGCCACTCAAGGGGCTGATGGTGCGTGGAGTAAAGAAACATTTGTCAGGCAGGAAGTCGAGTCGCAAAATGGAGTTGCTTCAAGACGGCTCCTTGTCAGAAAGCTATGCATCCACAGGACCAATGTGGTCCGTTACGACGACCATGTCGGCCCCCATGGAAGATATGCATCAAAATAACCAGACACCTGGGCGGATCGTTGTTCGGACAACACTCGAAACGCATGTCGAGAGACACACGAAGCCTCGAAATAGTGACGAGGCGCCCATGGTTGAGGTATACAGACGCCATATGGTGTGAAACAGCAAGTCTGTTTTGGATGACAGATATACGAGTCAAATGACTCGAATACCCCTGCTGTTTGGATTCGAAATTGCAACGAAATGAGGAGTTCTTTGGAGCACATATAAAGAGATACCATACGAGGTCAGGTTCGGCGCGGTGCTTGAGCGACTGGTATTATCCACAAGCGACGATGCGTGTCAGGGTTCCTTGATTGTTGGACCGGCATCCAACTATGTAGTAAATAGGATTTCTGTATATAAATGATAGACAATACATGCTTGTGTCAAGTTGTCAAATGCGCATTCTAGTTAGCCATCCCAGCGGGTGATATCTTCGTACAAATACATGACCGTCAACGCCCCTCGCAAAACAAAGGCTCACAACTGGCGGGTGCGAACCAGGCTACGCGCCTACGGAAAATCCAAATGAGCCGTCAAACACGTCGAGCTTCTTCATGTCGGATTGGCCTCCGCGGAGGGCCAGGAGCACGTCCATGGCGGGGACCTTGTTGGCCGGGTAGAACAGCAGGAGGTTCTCCATGTCCTCGTCGGTGAGGTCGCAGAGCTCGTCCCATTTGTAGCTGTCGCTGACCTTGGACATCCTGTGGGAAGAATTGTTAACGCTGATATTTGGGAGGGTCACAAGCTTAGACTCACCATCGCATCCGCTTGGGGCTGTCCTCCGGGTTCGGAGCGACCTTCCGCAGCCTGCTCCTCAGCTCACCGATAGACTCGATGGCGTTTCCGGCGTTCTTGGGAAGCTGCGCAGCGATGAACTTGCGGATGGCGGCGGCCAGGCGCGGGCCACGGCCGTTGGTGCTGACCATGATCTGTAGCGGTCCATCGCGGTGGACGCTGCCAAAGTAGAAGTCGCACTCGGGGGCACATCGGCGATGTTGGCGGGGATCTTCTTCTCCTTGCACAGCTTCCAGATGGCCGTGGAGGCGTCGGGGTCGTCAATGGCCACCATGACCATGTCTGCGCCGTCGAGATCGGCCGGCTCGAAGACGCGGTCGACGTGGGTGACCTGGTTCTGGGCGACGCGGTATGCGGTTTCGTCGTTGAGGCCCGACTTGGGGCAGACGACGGTGACCTTGGCATCGGCATTGAGGCAGTTGAGGATTCTACCTGAAGCTACCTGTGACGGGGTATTAGCTCAGCTCAGCTCAGCTGCGTCGTGAACAACGAGGCCTTAGGGAATATGCTGACCTCACCACCGCCCACAATGAGGACCTTCTTGTCCTTGACCTGCCAGGCGAGGATGAGGCTGCCGCCGGGCTGGACGGGAGGAAAGGTCTTTGCCATGGTGTCGTCGGGTGAATATGACGTGTACCAGAAGCTCCTGGAGCGAAGCAAAGGCGTCGCAGTTCAGGCCAGTCGGTGATGGTGGTCATGAGCTGGGAGACTTTTTGCGTCCGATCCGAGGCCCGAATGTCTGGGGTAGCGATAAGATAAAAAGCGAGTGACTGATAAGGTTGGAGATAAGCAGCCGTGCCGTGTGTGCTTGGTCGCGTGCGGTCAGTGGTTGGTGGTCAATGGTCAGTGATCAGTGATCAGTGGTCGATGCTGGATGGACACCACTAATTGCAGCACTAACCCAACACCAAGATTAGGCGGCGCCTCAGGTGGTGAATCCGGCAACCGCTTGCGGGCTCCCGGCGCTGTAGCTTTGCGCTCAGCTCAGCGGAGCAAGGTTACGGTACTGCCTGCACAGTTGGCGGCGGCTGGCGGGTGCTATTTTCAGGATGCTGCAGTACATGGTTGGGCGTCCTTCCAGGGCTCGCCGGCCACCTGGTGGGGATGTCACCCTCTATGACGACGCACCGGTTCGCAGCCGCTTGGCCGCTAAGCCCGATGCGACAGGCGGGCAGTACCTGTGCTCCAGCACTCATGACCTGCTGTTGGCGAGTACCTGACCTGCACGAGGTACATCTGTACTCGCTACTTGCTCCATGTCTCATCCATCCTTGTCTGGGATCCAACTTGCACCTTCAACTGTCAGTGCAGCACCTCGAGGGGCGCAGCTCGACCAACTCCGGTCGTCTCGTCAATTCGAGAGAGCCGCCACCACACTTTTTCTTCTTTTCCTCTACACAAACTTCTTCCTCTATTTCCCACCATGTCAGGACGCAAGCTGGGCGGCGGCCGCATCCTGGCAGTGGGAAGGGCCTCGCTCCTCCAACCCCTCCGACCGCCCCTCGATCCGCCAGTCCCTTTGCGCCCTCCGAGAGCACCGTCTCCTTCGCCTCGGGTTCGACCTCGCCGCCCATCAGTGGGAGCTTGCCCAGCCTCGGCCAGGACCTGGGAGCCAGCATCAGCGTCGGCGTCCAGGCCAAGGGGTCGCCCGCAGACGCCACCCAGTTGATATGTCCAATATGTAGCGAGGAGATGGTGAGACCGAGCCTCCAACACTAGGCTGCCGCTTGGCTAACCGCCCCTTTCTCTACAGGTCACGCTCCTCCAGTTGAACAGACACATCGACGACACTCACCAGGAGCTTCCCGAGGAGGCCCAGGATCAGGTCAAGTCCTGGTTCGACAAGCAGGTTCTCAAGGCCAAGCGCTTCCAACCCCTCTCCTTGCTCAACCAGAAACTGCGCGGCCTCGAAGTATTTGAATCCAACGAATCGGGCCCTATCCCAGTGCCCACCGTCGCGGCTGGCAAACTCCCCATCGACAGCCCGATCGACCCGGACGAGGTCATCACGCGAAGCCACTGGCAGCGAACCACGAGCCATGACCTATGCACCGATCCCGCTTGCGGGAAGAACCTAAATCCCATAAATGGAAGCATCAATTGCAGAAAGTGTGGAAGGCTGTTCTGCGAGGAACACACCATGTATCAGATGAAGCTGAGCCGGAGCGCAAACCACGAGCCTGTTAGGGGCTACTGGGCCAGAGTATGCGAAACGTGTTACAAGTCCAGGGACGGCTACAACGACCACAACGGGACACTGGTCGACCACACGGCCAGCTTCGTGGAGATGAGAAAGAAGAGGGTAGAGCGACAAAACCTGGAAATCTCCCGCCTGGAGAAGCGTCTGACCAAGCTCACGCGATTGCTGGCCAATCCTCCCGATCCATCCGCCACATCCAACGGCTCGCTGCTAAACCCCGTATCGAGCCTCACAGGGCAAAAGAATGCTAGGAAATTGATTGAGCAATCGGTCGTGACTTGGGAGGACGACAATGCCGTCTCAAAGTGCCCCTTTGCCAACAGGAGTTCGGGTCATGGACGTTTAGAAGACACCACTGCCGAATCTGCGGGCGTGTCGTCTGCGCAGACCTTCAGACGGCGTGCTCAACTGAAGTGCCTTTGACGGTTGCTAATCGTGGGTATTCATACTCCTGGACAACAGTTTGCAAGTACTGACTCTTCTTTCCTAGCCACCCTTCCCGCGACCGAGAAACCACCCACCGTAGCGTCGTCAGGCCAGCTCAGCATCGACGTTCGCATGTGTCGCGAGTGCAAGCACACCATCTTCTCCAGCCGCGACTTCCACGCCTCCCTACTACACAAACCACCCGACCAGCGAGCATATGAGACGCTCTGCCAGTTCGAACGCGGCATCCGTCAGCTGCTGCCCTCCTTCCACCGCGTCCTACTTGCCCTCCAGCCCGAAAAGTCCGAAACGGGCGAGGTCGACCTGTCCCGTCCTCCGCCCTCTCATGCGCAGATTCAAGAGGCCGCCAAGATTCGCAAGCGTCTCGTCGATAGCTTTGCCAAGTACGGCGCGGCGGCTAAGCGCCTGCGCGACTTGCCCAGCTCGAGCAAGACGCAGCAAAGGCTGCAGATGGCGGTGTACACTTATGCCAGCAGCTTCCTGCACACCAACATGCTGCCCCTGAAGAGTCTTCCGCATCTCCTCCGCACACGCTCCGCGCCGCAATCCTCTTCATCTCGTTTCCTTCCTCACCCTCTCAACCACTCCTCCACGTCCAGCAGTCTCCTGCGCCATTCCGAACTCGCCGAGTCATCCCCTCCACTACGCCCGTTGCCGACGATGCCCGTAGTACCGCTAGCAGTGCCGTAGTTAGCCAGCTCGAAACTGAGGAGAAGGACCTGCGCGAACGGCTCGTCGTGCTCGAAGAACAGCGCTTTGTGGTAGGCAACATGCTTCGCGCGGCAACCACAGCGCGCCGTTTCGAAGAGGTGACCGCCCTCTCGGGAAACGTCGACGAGCTAGACGCCGAAATCGCAGCACTGCAGAGCAAAGTGCGTGCAGTAGAAGAGCGCTGGGAGGGTGTATACCGAGATGGCGGGGCCGTTGCCTCGCCGCGGTAACGTCCCCATCACCCTCGTCCTTTTTCTTTTTTCTTTATAACTATGCTTTTTCCTTTCATGCATTCTTTTCGTGGGGAAAACCCGGCTGGTTTCTTACTCCATTATTTCCTGGGACGGCGATAGCATTGCATGGAGCTTAGGAGTTTGGACTTTTTATTGTTTGACCATTTTAAAGAGGTGGATGGGATGGATCATTTTAGCATGGGAGCATAGATTACCAGACTTCTGTCTACTAGGTAGTTCAGAGTTGAGAACGTGAATGAAGAATTAAGTACATTATTACATATCCCACACGTCTGGCTGGTTCTAGAGCGTCTTTGCATATTCCTCTACGGTGGTGTAGTCCATGCGTCGTAGCGGTAGCATTGCCGTGGGACTACAGGCATGAAACATCACCAAGATACAGTTCCTATAGCAGAACATTTTTCAATTGAAAGAAAGCTGTATCCCATGGACTTGAACAACCACAAGAGAAGCTGTGGGTATCTACCACAACAGACATCGTACCAGTGCCGCCCTACACGTAGCAGACACCATGAACATGACCAGAATCCTCATGAAACCCCCTTTCCCGTAAACGCCGTGTCCTCTTAGGAAAAAACCTCCAGACATGATTGTATGCTAGAAACAACCGCATGGCGTGATGCAGATATGGAATAAAAGAAACAAAAATGGATGTCGTATATGTACAGGACTTCTGGACATTTGCTCCAAACGCCGTTGGAAGTATGTGCGGGTAAACCAGATGTGGGAATCATTGAATGCTGATTTGACAGCGGAATCATGAACAGACCAAGCGCGAATGTAAAACAGCTGGTCGTAAACGCAAGAGAAGAAGAAGGGGCGAGACCTGGAGCATCACCACTAGTGCACCACGCCCTCGACACCGCCTAGGAATCTCCTTACTCGTCCAATCTCGAGCTCCTCGCGCTCGCTCTCGACGGCTTTGAGCAACCCATCGATGACGGCATCTACGTCCGTCTCTTGCACGCCTGTGCATAGCGCCACGATGCGACGGTACTTGATCTCGACTTCTTGGCTCCTGCCCTTGAGAGCCTGCACCATCTTGCGAGTAGCATCGCGGCGACCTTCAACAGCACGGACGCGAGCTTTGAGAATGGCTGTGGAGGGAAGAAGCCCACCGTCGCTGCCAAAGCCACCAGCGGAGGCATCGTCGGCGGCTTCAAGCATGGCTGAAAGCTCAGTTTCCCACGATGACGAAGGGTTTGGCTGAGCCGAGCGAGCCTGCTCCTTCATAAGGCTATGCTGCTCCTCCTCTCGGGCGTGAGCCAGGTTGGCCACTTTCTGGCGGGCAAGCTGCTGCTTCTTGAGCGTGGCAGTAAGGTGCTCCAGATTCTTGCGCGCATCTCCGAGCTGTGTCGAAGTGGTTCGGAGTGAAGCATGGAGCGCGTCTAGTGAGGCTTGCTTAGCCTTCATCTCTTGCTGGAAGGCTGACCCAGTTTCGCTCAGTAGATGAGTAATTGCTAATACGGTCAGTGTGCTGTCTAAGATATACGATGGAAGGAACAAAACTTACAGGCGATAATCTCATCGCTGCTTTCACGAGTCCGTTGACTTGATCCTGAAGCAGACTTCTTCTCGATAGCTGTCTCGCCGTTTGTCTTTTCGTCGACACTTTCTCCACCGATTCCAAAGTCCATAGGTCGAAGACCAACACGGTTTGCAATGTTGGGGTCGGCACCAACCTCCAAAAGCTGGGAGATTATGCTACGATTTCCTATCCTTGCGGCAATGTTGAGCGCCGTGTCTCCCGAGCTGTCCTGGGCGTTGACAATTTCACACATGAATCGAGCGATTCCCATTTTGGGTGCCTGAGACTGTGACCCATTGGGCGCTGCGCCGTTTGTCTGGGCGTTTTGACTGCTTGGGACGCTTCCTTGTCGTACAACCCATTCCAGAAGACTCTCGAGGTAGTAACGGCTCGCAGCGTTACGGCCCTTGACGGCACTGGTGACGGCGATGTGATGAAGAACGGTCCTACCCTTGTGATCGCGGGCCTCAATAGTACTGCCGAGGACTTCCAGAAGGTCGGGGAAAGAGCCGTGGTCCATAGAGTTGGTGACGAGACAAGCGCGCATCAAAGCTGTCTCACCAGATGAGTTGACTCGGTAAGGTGATGCGCCGAAAGCGATGAGGGCGCGGAGGAGGGGCATGCGAGCCAAGGTGGCAGCCCAATGGAGGGCCGTGTGGCTTTGCGGGTCGATGGGCATGTCGAGTTCCAGCGGCGTAAAGGTGCGCAGCATATTGTGCTTTGAAGTATCGGTGGCGCTAGAGTCCATGAACAATCCCATGAGCATGCTTCGCTTCATCTCCACATCGGGAGACATTTCGAAAGGCAGAGGAGGCAGAGGGCCTGCGCCGTCTTCGGGGCCATCACGATCATTGATGGAGCCCTGGTTGTAAATGAAGGACTCGTTGGGCTCGGTCGGCGAACCTGGGAAAGCGGTAGCGTACATGTCGACACTCTGGCTGTAGCCGCCGAAGCTATCAGCGGGCGTCATGGTAACGCGCTGGCGCTTTCGAGGTGGTTCGGTTTCCATGGAGGCGGAGGGCACGGCGGGCTGCTGCGATTGTGACTGCTGCTGCGATCCCTGAGTAGAGTAGGCTGAGTCAAGCTGCTGGCCGTAGTCTGAGGCGTAGCTTTGCTGAGAGTTACCGGGAAGTCGTCTCCGTTTTGCATTGAGGGCTGGCGGCTGAAGCTGGGAGCACGAGTCGGTCCGTTGCGGCTTCGTGGGCCGGGAGAGTCGAAGCGAGCCTTGCTGATGGCAGCGACGGCGTGTGATGCGGTGCTGGAAATGTTCTTGAAGAAGGTGCCGGAGAGTCCGTTGGGACGACCGTCGGTACTGGAGTTGTACATGCGCTTTCTTTGAGCGGCCATGGCCTGCTCCTTGGTGGGAGTGTTGAAGTCGCCGCGGCCGGCGACACCACCATCCTGGCCCATGTCATATGTGAGCAAGGGACGGAGAGCCTCCTCGACACCATATTGCCGGCAGACTTCGACGCCGCGCTCGAACTTTATCCAAGTGCCTTGATACTTGCCGTAGCCACCTTGGACCTTTTCGTGCTCTCCGATTTGGATCTCTTTTTCTAGAATTTTTGTGCGCTTGCCCTTTTCGACGCCGGCGACTTTGAGGATCTGAGTTGCGTTGAGCCAGGAGTCGTGACGACGGCGCATGACGGCGACGTTGTTGACCTCCATCTCGTAGACATCGACACCGGAGTAGGAGGCCTTTGAGCGAAAAGGTCAGCCGGGCACTCAAACGAGTAATCAGAGAGAGGGAGAGAGGGCACACATACCGAGTAGATTTGGGGGCCATCCGGGGCATTGTAATCTGGGTGAAAGGAAGCGGAGAGCTGGGATTGCTGGCTCATGGTGAAGGATTGCGATGCCGAGGGCATCACCGCGGAGATTGAACTTCAAGCAAGGAAGAACGGGTGAATTGTTGTTTCTTTGGGAGGTGTTGGGCTTGTGCGCGAGGAAGCGAAAGGGTGAAAGGTGTCGCAAGTCGTCGGGCGGGTATAAGGAGGATCTGACTGGCCTGGTCTGATGCAAGCGACTCACTCAGACACTGACGGGTATGCGAGGTACCTCACCCGAGGAAGGGTGCGTCGCTGGTCCGAGATGGAGGCAGGATGGGATTGGGATCAGAGGCGGACGTGGAAGCGCATCCCTTCGATCGCGAGGCGGGTGTTGGAAGTTGGGAGATTGGGGATTGGAGTTGAGGTTGAGTTGAGGTGAGTTGGAGGAAAGTTGCGTTGCTGTGCGGGCAAAATGGAGGAGTCTAGGAAGGTACTTGGAGGCGGCTCGATTGGGAAATATTAAATGACTGCTGAACAAGGGAGCTCAAGGTACCTCGGTGCTCTAAGACCAAGTACCACCAGATCCGCTCCGGCGCAGTGACAGCTCCGTGGTGAAGTCCGGAAGCTCAGAGGAAGAGGAAAATAAAAATAAAAAAATAGGTTGGATAGGATGAGTATGATGGGGAAGCGTCGCTCTATGCAGCCGAGCATAGAACAATAATATTATGAATTTTCCTCGGGGTGCAAGTCGAGAGAGCGGTGGTCGCAAAAAGCGGCCTCTTGTAAGAGCCACGATATCAAAGGTACCTTTACAGAGTACTCTGTACCTTTTTAGCACAAAGAAGGCCTCACGACAGGTACAAGGCTCCGGGGCACGTCTTGGTCGTGGGTCCGAGTTGCAAAGAATTACGTGAACATGCGCCATGCACTGCGATGCAAGCTATGTGCAAGGCATGCCGTGCAGGCGAGGTGGAATCAATTAAGTCGAGCGCTGGAGACGTGTCGGTTTCGTGATTTCGTGTCGGGCCCGGGGCCAGGTCGTGTCGTGGCGTGTCATGTCGTGTCAAAGCGCGTAGCCCAGCAGCGCAGCGCAGCACAGACAGTCGAGGTCGCGTGGGGCCACGTACCTCGACGTGCAAATTACGTGCAGGGTGACTTTTGCTGGGTCAACCGCACTTAACCTTGAATCACGAGGCACCACCTTTCACTGACCACTTAGTGCTCTGTACAGAGTACCTACTTAAGTACCTACCAAGCCTACCTCTAATAACCACAGGTAGCAAGCACTTAAGTTACATGGTAGGTACCTCCTAATGATGCCTACCTGCGGAGACGAGACCAGCATACTAACTGCCCAGTACCCCATATTCTATGCATCGTTGCTATAGCATTGCTCAGTGGAGAGAGAGAAGAAAAAAGAGAAGAAAAAAAGACACAATCTCGTTCCAACCAATTCAAGACATACCGAGACATTACTAATTGTTCCAAATCCTCCTGCCCCTGCCCAGCTACCGTACCCATCCATCTACAGTATCTGCTTGACCCGCAAATTCTCCTTATGCAGGGACGTGAACACTTGTGTAAAGTGGTTTTATTCCTTCTCAGGAAAGCACGTGAGAAATCCATTAATAGTCAACTTAACTCAATTCAATTCAATTCATTAATTGCTGAACCACCATTTTGCTCCTTCCGAGGTTGCGCCGCCAATTGACCAACCAAGCTCTTGTCTTATCTTATCTTATCTTGGAATTTCCATCATCAAGTTCCATCACAATTGCTTCAACTTCTTGTCAAGCCAACCATTTTCCAAGATCAAGACACCAGACCACATCACCCTGATAATACTTTTCTAAACCATCTCAGTGGGCCATGAAAGAAAACCACCTATAATCACGCATACCGCACAAGGCCTCCCCCTACATCTCCGACAATGCCTACTCCATCCCGTCCTCCACCCTCCCTCCCCGTACTCCAGCTATACCGCCACGTCCTTCGCGAAGTCTCTTACCTGCCGCCTTCGGTTCGACCCTTCATCCGGAACCATGTCCGCTATCGATTTCGCGAAAACCGAGTCAAAGATGCTCGCACCCCTGCCCGCATCAAGAGGGCAACCACTGGCTTGCGAACCCTGCGCTCGGCCAACAACGGTGACAAGGACGCCCTTCAACTTATTCTTGAGAAAGGATTTGGGAGAATCGATGTGAGGAGGCGTCAGCTCATGTCCAGTTTTACCCCTGCAGCACAAGCGACCGATACCGAGGCCCTTGAAGCCATGATCGAGGCGAAGCAGCAGACGAAGCCAAATCTGCCGCACTCTAAATTCTTCAACTATTGGGACTTGGACAAGCTCAAGCGACTTCTCAAGTCGCAAGAAGAACAACAAAACCGCACCAAAAACGTCATGGGCTGGCGCTCTAAAGTCAGGAACGTCGATCCTGATGTCGATATCCCTAAGACCAACATTTGGGAAAGCCCCGGCCGAGAGCCTCTGCCAAACCAAGCGAGCCAAATGGTGGAAGCGGGCGGCGGAGAAGATGTTGCCCCTCTGAGCCATGGCGAGTGGGAGCTGCTGGGTCGTCTAAGTCACGGAGCCCAAAGAGAAGCCGAGTGGGCCGTTCCCACGAGACGAACCAAAGGAGCTACCATGTTCACTGAGCCAGAAGAAGCGTCCCCGAGTGCTTGGGATTGGGAGCCCTATGCGAATCATCCGACATCCACTGTGGAAAAGCCGAAATCACTGCTACAGCAACGGCGGACCGGGCAGCTCGATCACGGTCCCTACAGCCCAGGAGACCGCACTCGAGCCGTCACACCTCGCTTCTACCGAAGAGCATATCGGAGGATTTGGGCGACGGTCCCGAAAATGAATCAGAACCCAGAGACACGGAAATACAACTTCACTTGGGGCCAGTGTCGACAAGCAAGTTGCCTCCAGCTACTTCCCAGCAGCTCGCTGTTTTCGAAGGCGTAAATGAGAAGGGACACAAGCTCAGAAACCCCAAATGATTCTCGGACGGTTGAAGATGAATTTTACGATTTTATTCCCTGCCTTGGATCTAACTAGGTCGACTTTTCCAGAACCTTGGCCAGCGTGTCCAAGCCGGCACCCTCTACGCGCATGCCCACCCAGTCGTTCATGGCAGTGGCACCGATGCTCTCGTAGAATTTGATGCTGGGCTCGTTCCACTTCAGCACGCTCCAATCAAGTCTTCCACCGTCCATGGCGACAACCTCTTTAGCCAGCTCGCTGAGCAGGCGCTTGCCGTAGCCCCTGCCACGCTCCGACGGGCGCACGTACAGGTCCTCGAGGTAGATGCCGGCCTTGGATCGCCAGGTGCTGTAGTTGTAGAAGTACAGCGCCATGCCAACCGTCTCGCCATCCTCGGGGCGAGAGAGCAGCAGGCAACGGGCAGGGCGCGAGGGCGACGTGGGCTCGGTGTTGGGGATGGAGGAGGTGTTTGGCACGGGAGCATCGGATGGCGCAAAGGCGATGGTGTTTTGGAGGGTCTCGACGGTGGCCTTGACGGCGTCGGACTCGCGCTCGTAGTCGGCGAGCTCCTGGATCAGGTTGAGGATGATGGGTGCATCTGCAATGCAGCAGTGAGCACATGTATTATACGGTAATTAATTGTTAGATACCCAAGTGAACATACCTTCACGACGCGCGTGGCGGACAATTGCGGAAGCCATTTGAGCTGATGTGGGAGAATTGGAGTTGCGATGACGGCCAAGTAATGATTCTTGGACGGAACTGAAAGCCGGTATAGCGTCTTTATACAAATATATCGCTGCGTCTGCGCGCTCTACGCCCTTCAATGACAAAGTGGGGAGAGTTGTTGAGACTAGGAATCATGAAATGCCATGCTTTGGTGGGGGTTTTGGGAGCTCTGCGATGGTGGGGTAAAAATACCTGGTAGCTCAAGGTCCCTCCCGCTCATTCAATGGTCAATTGATGCTGTTCCTGGTACGTAACTCACCGCTCTACTTGAGCCCTGGAGTCCTGCCTTTCACGTTTCCTGCTACAAGGATAGCCTGCGGCTCGGTTTAAAACCAACCATAACCCTCAACCCACAATTCAGTCAAGTCGGCACTGTTGCACAGCGATATCGGTGTGGAGGGACATTTGCTGTCCCACATGGGATAGGATGCGTTCGGCCTGTTGACTTGACCCATGAGATTTCCACTTTGCTATGGAGTCATGCGAGCGGAGCGGCTACCGAGAGCACGGATGCGGCGGATGCGACGACATGGCGATGCTACCCCAGGGAGATCTATCGGCTCCGAGTGGATTGCCTTTTCCGGACGATTAGGCCGGACTGTGTGGGAGAGGTGTAGACTATGTCTGTCTTTGTGGTGAATGGCATACAGTAGTAGTAATGAACAAGGCATTTTCAAAACATCCCCACCTTGATGACATACGTACTCCTAGCCAAGACGCTGATACACTGCTTCTTTTCTTTTATAGAAACATTCAATAATTATACCTTCCAAATATTATAACTTTAGCTCTCATGGCTAAAGCCGCTCTCGCAATCTATGTATATATATATATGTGTGTGTGTGTGTGTGTTTATTTCTTTTTATTTCTTCATTCAATTCTTCTTGTAACCTGCCCGGGCCCTTCGTGTCGATTTCACGCTGAAGGACTGCCGACCTTGAAAGAGTGCAATTGATATGGGAAGATATGCAGGAGTTTGGCGAGCAAATCAAGCTATTGGGTGGTGTTATCGAGCCCCCGGAGATAAATAAGGCAAAAAACTCATATCAGGGAAGCGCTTTAGAATTTTGTAGGAAAAGATCGTCTTATGGACTTGAGGTGGTTACTCATTTGTAGTGCTGGAATGGAGGACAAGGGTTTATTATATCACACTCCTGCCGGGCAGCAAATACCGTCTGTGCCTGTGATATCTCTCTGTTATATCAGGGTATCAACATGGTTATTTCGGTGCGGAACTGCCAAAGAACCATAACCTATGATAGGTTAAACAAAACTTATCGACTCTAGCAGCAACCAATAATCTGTAGATGGAATACAGTTATTTCGAAAAGTATTTTATCCTGTCATTAAGCAAAGCGAAAGAGCAAGCAAAAAGCACGAAGTGCTCGAGCGGAAGTGGGCAAGATGCTCAAGGCAGCTTCTGCTTTGCTTCTTCCATGAGAGGATAATTAGGCTTGGGCTATCTACCTCATCGGCGACTGATCAAAGGTCTTATTGCGTAAAGCTATTGACCAGAGGTTAATGTATCTTCTAAAGATATGCTTTTGGTGTTTTTATTCTGCTGCCTGTCTTGAGCCCTATGACGATATTGCTGACCCGGCTGCTTCGAGCTCGAATAATCGTAATATCGAGCGTAGCGAGGCCGGCTCGATGCAATCGCCGCCGGAGGCATTTGTTAGGGGCCCTTGACGTTGGCTTTGGCATACCCTTGAGCCTACCGGCTTTCCGCTTTGCCTACCCATACGAGAAGGGCTTACGGTCCCGTAATGATTAGTTATTATTTAAGGCAAGAGATAGAGGACAGGCCACTGTGCTCTCTGCGCGTTGTGCCGCTTCCGGACAATCAGCCCGGGCTGTGTAGCAGAGGTGTGGGCTGTATCTTTGTAGATTGCTCAATCAGATAGAATGACAAAACCGTGACCATGTTGTAAATAAAGATTAGATCCTATAATAGTACAAGATGCCTGGGCAATTACCGCCAGGAAAATTTCCGAGCCAAAGCGCCAGCAGTATGTATCCTGCTTGACCATAACCAAACGCCAACCACGCCTATCCCAGAGTCCGCGGTATCATGAGAGCTCGCTATGCTCAACCAGTAATTAGTACAAAAGAAAAACGTAGCCCAGGCCACTGTCGTTTAGAGGACCGACTCCTTTGCTGTTTGCGCGCTGTGGCAGACTCCTTGAACGCCAGTCCAAACCATCCCCAACGTAGCGATGTCGTAGAAAACAAATCATCCTACTTCTTAGGCCGGCCGCCATCTGTCTGATGATGCTGGCTCTCGTAAACTCCTCGAGTCATATGTAACGGTGATCTCGTTGGTCCGCATGATCTGGTGGCCCTGCGGCGTAACCACTGGCGTGACGCTCGCCATGCCGACGTCCTCTAGAGAGGAGCTGTCACCGCGGCTGTGTTGACGCGCTACCTGCTGCGAAGAAATCTCGCGGCTAGGCTTGCGTAGTTCTTCTTGGCTGTCCCATGCAGCAAAGACTGTCACCTCGAGGTCTGGGTGCTCGACCGGTTTTTGTCGGCGGCTGTGCGACATTGATCCCATCTCCATGTCGCGGTGGTTCTTCTGGTCACGGTAGTAGCCGCTGGTGTTGCGGGAGCTTCGAAAGGGGTTGTTGCCTTTGAGGATAGCATCGAGGAGGGGGAGAGGACGGGGATCGAGCAGGCGATGATCATGGTGCTGCCTTCGACACTGAGGGTGTTGGTGTTAGCGTGTGACGGTTTATCGGGGCAAGGTGGTGCTTACACTGTCCAAATGACAAGGTCGGAACTATCATCTATTGTCTTGTAAGTAATAGTTTCGACTGGTGTTTAGGTAAGTTCTTACAAGAAAAGTCAGGGCTTGCGAGACCCTTAGGGATTCGTGTCGTTTTGTAGATGGCGACGGCAGCGGATCTGTAATGAGTTAGAAAAGCAGCATACTTGACTCCAGGTACACTCACGCTGTGCCAATTCCCAAAGCGCAGATGAGCGCAATCTTCTTCTTCAACTTAATCTGCAAATTCCAGAGCGCATGAGCGGGATAGACCGCCAAGTACACATCCACGAACGCCGAGTATGCTGTTCCACTAGTCAGTGTCCGAGTAATCTTCCAAACCCACCACCAGAGTACGGAAACCTACCTCCGGCGTAGAGACTGAAATTGACAATGTGCTTGGGGTCGACACACACGCCCTTGATGTCAAAGTTCCAAATCGACTCGGCGGGCGTGCATCGGCCAAGGAGCGTTCCGATCGTCGCAAAAGGGTGAGTTGGCACCAGATGGCGAGGCCCCAGAGGAACCATCGGTGGTACTTGCTTGGGTTTAGAAGACGGGTGAGAAGCGACACGACAGCCATCTTGGGCAGTCCGAAGCAGAGCACGCCGGGACAAAAGGCACACGTCGTCCAGAGCAAGACCTTTTCTTTTCCGTCTCAGAAAGGAGGTCGTAATGCTTCCCGTTTCCATATCTTACTGCTACAACGGTGAATGACACAGACATGTATCCGCACATCTATTGGAGGCTTCTAGTTAGCAAATGTTCGGCAGCAGTCAGCAAAGGCTGCGTACCAGTCCGATGAGGCACCAGTAATCGTCCGCGAGGAGGTGCTTCTGCATCCCCATTCTCACGTATATGCGACCAATGACGAATACGGTGGCCAGCGCGTTGAAGAGCCAACAGATGGCGAGAATGCTCGGCCCTTTGTCTTGGGCGGCCCAAACATCCCACTCAGGCGTGCCGGTCGGTGGCATCGGTTCCGCTGGACTCGCCATCTTGGTTGAGACTCGGGGTAAGAAGCCGGCGGGTTACAATAAGATTCAAGGCTTCAAAAAGCCCACCACTAGAAACGAGGCTGCTCGATGCAAGGCACGGGGAAGACGTTCCTGAGCGATAGTCAGGAACAGATGGCACGTCGCATTGATCATATACAGTAGCACTAGAGTTCGAAGAGATCTTGGTAGGCTGACTGCCATTGATAGCTGCAGGGACGCAACGTGGGTTTCCTTCTTTCATGGCCATGTCAAAGCGTGTGCAGGCCCTTGTGCTATAGTTCAATGACATCCAGGACCCGGTAGGAGTGCCCGGGGTCAAAGCCACGCAGGGTTCCCAAGCAACCCCGTCGACTTGGCTCGACTGTTATTGAAACGAACGAATGGACTTAGCGGCGGGAGCATTACGAGGATGTCAGTTTCGACCATTCTTGGAAGGGGCATGACATCGGCAGCGTTTGCCTGTCTGCGGACGTGGCCGTGGCGTTGGACAAGGGCCCCGGACCCGGCGGGCGAGGCGGGTTTGATAAGACTGACATGCGAGTCGGGAGATCCCTTGCCCCCGGCGGGCTGCACGCCTTACGCACACCATCTCACCATTCGAGAGAAGAGCATGGCCGCCTTGGAAGCGTGCGGCCGTACTAGTCTTGGAGCGTACACCGGCGGCGCTCTGTCAGTGGCTGACGAAATGTGGTGTTGATCGCTTCTCGCGCAGCAACAGTTCCCAACCCCAGCTCGTCTCAGCCGGAGCCCTGATTCGCCCACGCTCATGGACGCTTACCGTCCAGGGAACTCGGCATGCAGTGTCTGTTCAGCTTTCGCTTAGGTAAATATCTACAGTACAGCTCAATATCTTGATCTCGCATACGCGAGGAGGGGACTGAAGAGGTTGCATGTTTGCTTTTGCGTGGTTAATTGACCCTCTTGGCATTGTCTGCAGCAAAGCAAGACAAAGCAAGTCGACTCTCTATGGGTTTTCTTCTTACAGGCATGCCTTTCTTTACGTGTTGGTTCTGGCTTATCTGACACGCCAGCAACTGCCGCTCTGTGCGGGCCCGAGGATTGACGGCTTTTTGTCCGTAAACAGCTTTGGGTTGTTTGGCGTTAGCGGGTCTAGCAAGGGAAGAGTTGACAGCGGTTTGTGAAGTATGCGCAGCAAGCTGCCCTGCTAGTTTGAGGTCATGATTGGTGCGCAGCTGGGATGGAGGGATAGTGATGGCACCAAGTTGGTAATAGTATTATAGAACATGCCAGGGATTGTTGTACAGGAAGCAACTAATCAAGACACATGCAAAACGGTCGCCGCTATCATCATCCCCTATTTTCAAGTGCTTTGAATTACACTCCACACTTGAACCCATGTCGATGCCGTAGCGCAAAAGTAAAAAACTTATTGTGACAGAATAGACAGGGTGCTGTGTTTTGTTCTTGGTCCAACGTGCGGGGATTGAAGGATGAACATCCTTTCCTCTGGCCATGATTGTGGCTTCATTCAGCAGAGGCTTACATGGGGAAACCAAAGCGTCGGTCATGTGGGAGGAAAATGATAATTCGATGACGAGCTTTGACCAGGCCTCAGAAGAAGCGTGCAGGGCTTGGAAGCCTAGGCTGATAGCTCGAGCACAGACTGATGGAGAGGACAGGGTGCCATGCTCTCGACCAGGAGGTTGCCAGGAGCATGCATTCGTATTAGTCGTGCTCTAAGGAGCCTCTCTCGAGCTGAGCGTTGGAGGTCAGAGTCTGGACTTGCTTCCGCAGCTTTACTCTGAGCTTTCCCTCAATCCGACGGAGGGGCGGTGCTTGAAGGAGCTTGTGAGCTGACAAGAAGTCTTGACTAGGCTACCGGCATCTCGGCCGTCATCGCGATGGTACTTCTGTGAACTCATTTGGACCGGCTTGCAAATGTGTCCGGATGCTTGGATGCCGCGTTGCAAGACTTTGGTTGTCAAAAAGGGCTATAAAACAAACTAGGCGGAGAGACCATGACTCAAAACAGTGCTTTGTTTGAGAGAACATTCGTGGTAACAATCTGCACCGAGTCTGTGAGTTTACCAGGGTTGCTAGTGGAAAGATCGTCGCCTGTATTGGCCTTTCCGGAGATGGGTGTTATTGGTAGCTCTGCGTGCTATTGTATATCGAAATTGCAGATTCTACGAATTCAGATATCCCTCGAGCTAGTTTAACTCTTCTGCCTTGTGAGGTTCCCTAGCAGGGGCAGGCAGCACGACATCTCAGCCACGATCAAAGCCCATCGTGAAGTTCTATTCCCTGCCGCCACTGTCGAATTGTCCGAGGGAACGGAAAGAAGGCTGACAGCGAAGCAGAACATTCTCTCTGCCTGGATTCCAGCGCCTGACGGGCAGGGATCGCAATCCATGGGGGCCAACAGACGCAGCCAACCGGGCGGTTGGCTGACTTAACCCGGCCGCCACTGACAGCAGCGCGGACAAGGGTTCTTTTACTCAATTAGGGACCTGCGTCTTGGAGCTACAGCTCAACTGTTCCTATGGAGGGTAACATTGCAGAAATCAGGTTGATGTCGGTTGGTTGGACTCAGGATTGAGTTCCCTGCTTTTGACGATCAACGACCAACAGGTCACAATGGCGCACTGCGATCTTGGGTCGGGAGCAGTAGGTAGAATAAGGATATGCAGTGCACCCTTATGTGACATTGTCCGTGCAGCCACCTTTCTCTCGGTAATCTCTTTGGATTGGACACTCGATTCTGTAACCGGTCAACTGTGGTGTCAAGGCGCTTCTCTTTCGGCCGAGTCGCATTTTTTATACGGGGACTCGCAGCGGCGGCGAGAAGAACGTGTTTCAGTCTCTGTGAAGAAGAAATGACCGTCAATGGCAAGAATGGTGGCGTAGGGGCAACCATCGATGTTTCAGTGGCCACTGGCCCAAGGGACCTTGCCGCAGTCCCAAAGCTGTTGAATGAGTTGAACGTCGGTGTGGAGGGGTTGCAGTCGGGCTTGAGTGATGAGCTTCGGCAAGAGCTGAGTATCAAAGCCCGCGATATCATGCTTGCTCTCGAAACACCCCGAGAGACTAGTATGCGACACATTTGGGGACAGGTACGTTACTGTTCGCTGTAGAGTGTATCGTTCATCTGACGTTGGAATAGACTGGCGCCATAGGTGCCATTAGTTGGGGTGTTGACATTGGCCTGTGGAAGTTGATGGCTCGAAATGGCGATAGGCCTCAGAAGGTGGTCGATTTGGCTGCCGAGCTTGGGGCTGACCCGATTCTCCTGAGTTTGTAGATTCAACACCATGATGCGAAGGAAGTATGTGCTGACCGGTCACAGGTCGGCTGATGCGGCATCTTGGTGCCATGGGCTACATCAAGGAAACTGGTGCAAATGAGTATCTACCAACCAATTATTCGAAAGCCTTGAGCCTTGACATGATTGCCGATGCCTACATTGCCATGTGAGTTGCGGCTGTCTTCATGTTCAAGAACCTGAAACTGACATGTACGCCACAGACCGTCCGCCACAGGTGCTGCTCAGCTCAAGCTGCACGAGTTTTCTAGGAAGAACAACTGGCAGCTCGGTACTGATGCGAAGAACACGCCCCTGAACTACGCTTACAAGACCGACTTGGACTTCTTCTCGTGGTTGCAGAGCCAAGGGTACGGGGAGCACTTTAACAACCACATGCGCGGCTACCGTCAAGGTCGTCTCCCATGGATGTCCCCAAGCGTCTTCCCAGTCAAGGAGCGCCTCGTTGATGGGGCTGACACGTCTCCGGAAGCCACATTTCTGGTAGATATCGGTGGCAGTGTTGGGCATGACCTGGAAGAGTTTCACAAGCACCACCCCAAAGTCCCGGGCAGGCTGGTGCTGCAGGATTTGCCCGTTGTCATCAGCAAGATTGAGAACCTGGACCCTGCCATCACCCCGATGGAACATGACTTTCTCACGGAGCAGCCTCTGAAAGGTATGTGTCCATTTCAAGTTGACAAGCGGGGAGTAACGAGCAATGCTAATGGCAAACAGGCGCCCGGGCGTATTACATGCACAGTGTCCTGCATGACTGGCCGGATGATGTGTGCGAAAAGATTCTTGCGAGAGTCAAGGAGGCCATGAAGCCCGGTTACAGCAGGCTGCTGATCAACGAGAACGTGATTCCGACTACGGGCGCGTGGTGGGAGTCATCGGCGTTGGACATGATGATGATGGCTTGCTTCAGCGCGCAGGAGCGAACAGAGACGGACTGGCGCACGCTGCTGGAGAAGAAGGCGGGCTTGAAGATTGTCAAGATCTGGAGCGCAGGACGTGGCGTGGAGAGCTTGATTGAGGTTGAACTACCGTGATGAAGGGACTGTAGATGTCAGTTGGTGTGTGCCGGTGTAAGATGGAGGCTATGTTATAAGACGGCGTGAGTCAACTATGAGGCAGTCGGTGGCTGAGTTGGATGATTGGATTTACTTCTTTCTATAATGTTTGGAACTGAGGTCTTAGATGAGTCAATACAAGAGAACCAGATACACAGCCTCGGTCGCAGCCGCTGGCATGAGGATGCACGTCGTTGTGGCTGGAGGATGCAGTTGTGAGAAGAGGGTGTGGTTGTGACCGATGGTCGGAGGGGTGACTAGACCTTGAGGTTCAGGGTAAGCTGACTGGATGACAGACATGAAGCGTGGTGAGGTGAGTGCCCATGAGCCAAGGTACATGCCTGGAACGCTGGAGAATTCAGTGGCTAAAAGGGACTAACACAAGGACCGGCACCCGCCAGCCAGCGGCCAGGGCAGGGTACCTGGTCTAAGCTAAAGGCTAGATAGCGCTGAAACGACCTTATCAGTCACCTTACGGTACCTTATCTGTCAACTCAGCGACGACCCCTCCTATCATGTTGCCCCACCATTTTGATACCCCGCCAAAATATTGTCTCTCTTGTGCACTGGAACTGACACGGAGTTCGTCCCAGCATCGTGAGTCACATTGTCATTGTCAAACGCTCCCTCGACATATAAGCCGCCCAGCCGCGCCCCCGACTCTTCTTTCCTCGGCCAATTGATCCAAAATGGGCGTTATCTACATCGACGAGGTCAAGGGCGTCGACGCCCTGACACCCCGGCACCGAGGCCGCTCCTTCAAGAGCCTGATGCAGGCCTACCTCGAGCACGGCGCCGACAACGAGTACAAGGTCAAGAAGGATGGCGAGGACGAGTACAAGCCCGCCGCAAAGGCTGGCATGAAGAAGGCCGTCAGCTACTCCGAGCAGCAGCGCAAGAAGCGCGAGGCCGCTGCCAAGCGCGCCGAGAAGGACGCCCAGGACGCTGCTGCCCTCGAGGCTGTTCTCGAGGCCGCCAAGAACATCAAGATCACCGAGGACCCGGCCCTGCCCAAGGCTGTCCTGATCAACCTCGGCGAGACCAACCCCGAAATCATTGGCAAGCTCCGAAAGACCAAGGATGAGCCCACCGAGGGTGTCGTCCGTGTGCGCGTCCAGGGACGTGTCCAGCGTGTGGCCAAGCAGGGCGGCATGATGTTCATCACCCTGCGCCGCGGCCTGGACCTCATGCAGTGCTTGCTGTCCGGCGAGCTGACCAAGACCTACGACGCCCTGACTCTGTCGCGTGAGACCTCGATGGAGATTTACGGCGAGCTGTGGGAGGTGCCCGCTGGCCTGCGCGCCCCGCTCGACCGCGACCTGCACGCCGACTACTTCCGCATCATCGGCAAGGCCCCGGTGGAGACGAGTCCCTGACCGTCCGTGTGCCCGAGGACGGTGACCCCAGCTTGCTGCTCGACCTGCGCCACCTGACGCTGCGTCACGACAAGCCCACCGCTGCCATGTTCGTCCGCGGCGTCCTGGAGGGCTCGTTCCACACTGTCTTCAAGGAGCTCAGCATCAAGAAGGTCAGCCCTCCTGCGCTCGTGCAGACCCAGGTCGAGGGTGGCTCGACTCTGTTCGAGTTTGACTACTACGGCGAGAAGGCCTACCTGACCCAGTCCAGCCAGCTGTACCTGGAGACTGTTCTGCCCGTCTTGGGCGATGTCTACTGCTGCGAGAAGTCTTTCCGTGCCGAGAAGTCCCTGACTCGCCGACATGTAAGTTATTCTAACTCCTCTCCAATTACCATGGCAAACGGAAACCTGCTTAGCTGGACTGGCCCGTTTGCTGCATCTACTGTATATCCAAACTGACATTGCATAGCTTTCTGAGTACACCCACCTTGAAGCCGAACTCGACTTCATCACCTTTGACGACCTTTTGTCTCATCTCGAGCATGTCATCTGCCGTGTTGTCGAGCTGACCCTCGAGGACCCTGTCGCTGCCGCCGCCATCAAGAAGTACAACCCCGACTTCAAGCCCCCGTCAAGACCCTTCATGAGAATGCGTTATGCCGACGCCATTGAGTGGCTGCGAGAGCACGGCATCAAGAACACCGAGGGCAACGACCACGTTTTCGGTGACGACATGTAAGTTCCCTAGCCGCTATGTTTTCCCAGTCATTTACTCACAACAACATCAGTGCCGAGGCTGCTGAGCGCAAGATGACCGACGAGATCAACCGTCCTATCTTCCTCACCCACTTCCCCGTCGAGATCAAGGCCTTCTACATGCAAAAGGCCGAGGACGACAAGCGCGTCACCGAGTCGGTTGACGTGCTGGTTCCCGGTGTCGGCGAGGTTGTCGGTGGCAGCATGAGAATGTTCGACGTCCAGGAGCTCCTGGCCGCCTACAAGCGTGAGGAGATTGACCCTGCTGCCTACTACTGGTACATCGACCAGCGCAAGTACGGAACCTCCCCACGGAGGCTACGGACTTGGTGTCGAGCGGTACGTAAACCCTGATCCACCAACACTACATGGAGGCTAACTCGTGGCAGATTCCTGGCGTGGTTCATGGGTCTGTGGACCGTCCGTGAGGCTTGCCTGTATCCCCGATTCATGGGCAGGTGCAAGCCTTAAGCGGTGTGTGGAGGAGAAGAGATGCGCCCTGCATGTCGAGAAGAATGTGTTCCCAGGAGGACCCTCTCGGCTCTGCTTGAGGCGAATGTCGGTAGATGAAGAAGGACATTATGTAGTTGCAATACCAAAATTTCAGCCTTCCACTCTGGTTTCTACTTGTGATTTTCCACCCAAACCTGCGCCATGCCTATAATTCGTGTTCCACGTCTTACGGCCCAACACAACATCGTGGAACACACATCCATGACTTATCTTTACATGTACAGTTGTTTAATCTCAGATATTTTGTTGATTATTAGTTGAGATATCTACGCTATGGATGCAGAATTTATACCCTCTCACTAAGTGGAATGTCTAAGAAAGCCCAAGTCGAACTCTAGAAGATCAATCTTTTCCAGTCAACATTACAATTTTGTTCTGTCAGAGAAAACGGTCGTTCTTGTACCATCCACTGCACGTAATGTTCAAACTGAAGTGGTGTAAGTCACGGCACCTGTCCAGAACAGCCCGGCTCGCAGAACCGGATCCAGCACCTGCTTCTGCCCAATTAGGAATCTTTCTTCTCTCAGCTCAACCAGCTGTATTTCTACAGTATCAATGGCAGCTGCAACTGACTGTATCAGAGTTGGCACGTGACATGGCAAATCTCTCGCACAAGGTAAACTCTCCGTTCACTTTGATCTCACCTGAAACCCACAACAACCACCAACCATCACTGCATTTTTGCATCGCATCGGCGACGCCCCAACTCCTGGGTGGAAGAGATGCTCCACTTTATGCATCCCAAGATGAACGCCATGATGTTGACGGGTCAACACTGCCCAGAAGACTTGACTGAACTTGAACAAAGCCTGGGTATCTTCCACGTGGGCTCAAGACTGGCGCTGGTAGGATCCAGAAGAGGCGCAACGATGAGAAGTAAAACAGCATTCCACGGTAGGATATTTATCTCTACTTATACACTGTTAACTAACACAGGTTGATGATTAGGGGCCCAAAGGCAGGAGGAAGTTTCACAAGCGACTTTTGCAAAGCACAGCAAGCCTTACTGGGCCAATGTGCTACACGTCCCCAGTACTAAGAACGCAACAACCGAGACCCCATATCACCCATCTCCTCGCCGAGACGTCGATGGGGACACATCGATGAACGACGCTCACCTGACGAAACCCATAGTGACAAAGAGGCGAAGCTCCGTACGTTCGAAAATTTATTATCCTGGAAGAAGATATTATTCTTACAAAGAATCCAGACCATGCCGATGGATACTTGCTAAGCCACGGTTTCCGTAAGTCATTGAAAGAGTCACCTAAGTTTGCTACTGTGATTCTTACTGAGGCTCATATTGCACGCAACAGGGAATCCTGTTACTTTCACACAGTACGTATCCTTGAGAAGGAGAATCTTCTCTGGATTACAGGAACATTGCGATATAATAGCCTGCAAGACCTCATCTCCCACTTATGCTTATGTGGGATATCCTTGACATTGACTAGGATTTTAAGTCAATGGATATCGATGATCTCCGGGGTTTATATCATCAAGACTACGATCCCTATCAAGAGACAAACGAGCTACAGAAAGGTTCCAGTTTGCTAATTACATCCGGCATCTTTCACGAGATGAGCGATAAGGACCCTGGCCTTATTAAGATGGAGAAGGCTTACGCAACTGATGGCAGGCGTCTTTGGATGTTATGCCCCGGCCTTTTGAATATCTCGGGCGCAGAGCCAAGTGGGATATTGAATTTGCTCATGATATTTGTGGGCAAGTTCTTTCCGCTTTTCAGATCAGAACTACGACAAGTTCTAGTATTCAGTTACCAGATGGGTCAAAGTACTATCCTGGTGCTGCCATCCCACCCTGCGAGATGCTAACTGAGGAGTTGCAATTCTCTGATCGGCATGCTTACCATGTTGAGAGCGAATGCCTTGGAATTGTCGATGAACTTTTCCTACAGGGTCCCAAGGGGATATTCAACAATCACAACCAGAGGCCTCCTCACAGGCTGATGCACAAAATCAGTCTGGTGGAATGCTTAATTTCGGTTCACATCGAAAGGGGATCTTATTCTCCCATGATGCTCGAAACATAAAGCTACTAAGCGACGAGACTGCTCTCGAGATTCCTGGATCAAATTTGAATGCCCAGAAGGCAATTCGGGCGCTCGTTAGTCAGCCCCTTACCCAGCAACAGGCTGAGAGATCCGGTCAGCAGGAACAAAAAGCCAAGGTCCCCATAGTCGGCATCGACAAAGTTCGGGACTTAGCTTTGAATGATCCACTTGGCGGGCTCAGTTATTTCTACCGGAAAACCACAAAGGATCCGGATATCCCATGCCCAAAGGATCGTGCTAGCTATATCTCCTGGTATCTGCGAGGACAGAAGTTCCGCCTACCTTGTGATTTGGGTCACAATAAAGGCTTTGTCAAAGGCAAGCTTTGGCGGATATTTGTAATTTTATGAATTTATCACCTTATTGTTACAAGTCCCTTAGATTTTTGTCACAAATCTCTTAAATTTATCATCGTTTATTCTTCAATAATTCGTCGATTACCGGTTGAAATATCTTCGTTAAATATGCGGAATTTTGGATAATTTTATTATTTTATTATTATCTTATTATTAAAAATCTCATACATTTTTCTTCGCTTATTCTTCGACATCCTGTTGAGTGTCGGTTGAGATATCTTCGTCAAATATGCGGAATTTCTGTCATTCACTGTAGTAAGAAATTCGTTAAACACCAGGGGTTTTCGACTCCTCACTTAGATTTTTCGTCTTTAGGTATTCGTTTTTCTTCTGATATTATCCGTATCTTCTCATGTCCCAAAGCTTTCGTTTCTGCGACATTCCCTCCTTCCCGTATCCCATGATAAAGAGCTTTGTAATGATAATGTAATAAATTAAAGAAATGATATTCATTTTCTAGAGTTTGTTTGTTTAATAGAGCCCTGTATCCTGATACACAGGAATCGCAATGTGGGCGGAACTTTTGTCCTCTTTTTGCAGACTGTTGTACGTTCCCACTCATCTGAGCCTGAGCTTTGGATGCTTTGCGCCGACAGCACTTAGACAAATGGCATTATTTCCCATACAATGTAGATGATACGTATTATTTCTTGATATTCTTATCTGGTCTCTCTAAACCAGTTTACAAAAGGTATCTATAATCGGGCGACAAGTCACCCATCTCTGCCTTCTCGTCCTCTGTCAACCCTTGTTCGTTCCCGACCTGCGCATCTCTATCCTTGTTCGCCTTCCAGCAGCCAATGCCGTAAACGATACAAGCGATGATGCTCAGACAAGTAAAGGCAATGCTGATGCTGTAGCCGGGGATGAACTTGGGGCATCCTTCTTCAGGAACGCAAACGTGGCGATGATTCCACCAATGTTACCAAAGCCAACCTGCCACGCAGAACCGACAGATCTTCGATGATGGCCTCCTAAATTCATATTGAACCAGCACACAATAATCGGCATAGCGGTGTATGCTCCCATCGCGACAAGGAACAGCGCGGCGTACTGGACCTTGGTGTTGTCGTGGACGGCAATCAGGATGCTGAACCCGGCGATGGCGACGAGGATGGCAAACACGGCAAACGCGAAACGGTGTCGAAGCTTGTCCGAAAAGTACGCTACAATCATCGAAAAGCCAAATGCGGCAGCCCAGGGCGGAACGCTGTGCAGCTGGGTTTGAATCGGCCCATAGCCATATGTGCGGATGATGCCGGGCGCGAAGTACGCGTAACCATAAGCAGGCACAATGAGACCGAAGTACATGAAACCACCGACGATGACTTTGTAGTCCTTGAAAATGTTGCCCACGTCGCGGAGGGTGATGTCGCGGTCTTGGACGGCTTTGCCCTGGTCGATGCGGAGCCGGGCGGACACGAAGGTCCTCTCCTCCTCGTTTAGCCACTTGACGTCCTCGGGAAATCAGGAAGCAGGAAGAAGAAGAAGAAGCTGACGAGCACGGTCAAGCTACCCTCAAGAATGAAAATCCAGCGCCAGCCAGCGTAGCCACGTAGACCATCCATCTTGCCGATGGCCGCGGCCAAGAGACCACCAAAGGCTCCGGCGAGGGTAGTACTGTTGAAGAAGAACGAGTATCGTTTTTGCGCTTCGCTGCGACGGTACCACATGCCGATAAGGTAGAACGCTACACAAGAACAAGCAAGTCAGCGAAAAGGAAGCGATCACACTCGAGGCAAATTGACACATACCTCCAGGAAACATTCCCGTCTCAAAGACGCCGAGGAAGAAGCGACACGCCAGCAGGCCACCGTAGCTGCGCACAATACCCATCATGATGGTGACAAAGCCGAACATGAACATGTTGGCGGACAGCCAGACATGGGGCTTGAAGCGCTTGAGGAGAATGTTGGAGGGATCTCAAAGAGACAGTAGGGCACGAAGAAGATGACCAGAGCGGTGTTGTACTCGAATGCCTCCAGGCCAAGCTCGGCTGAGAGGCCGAAGACATCGGCATTGGCGATGTTGACACGGTCTGTTGGCCAATGCGACGTTAGCTGCAGATCACAGACTTGATGCGCCAGCGTGCCTCTGACAATCAATTGAGGGAGTCACTCACCAAGGAAAGCCAGCAAGTACATGATGCACAGGAACGGCACAACGCGCAAGTCAATTCGGGTCAAGAGCTTGCGCTCCGTCGTGTGAGGCGGGCATGAGACGCTGAGGCCATCGCCACCAGCGTCCAGCGACCCGCCAGAATTGAACTTGTCGCTCATGGTGAAGGTGCTTTTCTGCGATGCTCGGGGAAGCTCGATCGTTGATCTCAAACGCTTTCTAGATTGAACCGACTTCTGGTGAGACCGACAACGAGACGCAACACAGAACGCAACGACAACGCCAGGTAGGTCGCACACCAAGGTAAGCTGTGAGGCGGATGACTGTCCAAGGGACCTGCCAACCCGAATGCAGGTGCCGACCTCCTTCTTATTCAAAAGCTTACCCCGGGCAATGGCGCCGAAGTCGGTGATAAACGCGGAATCATCCCCATGTGCAGCCCACATAGGTAGCGTGCACTACCAGATGGGGATGTGATGAGATCATCCCCACACTCTTGCTTCGACTCCTGGTCCGTGGGCTCTCTGTCAAGTTGTCTCATCGAGCTTGATGCGGGTTGTCACGGATATCTCGGTAACGTGTGCTTACTTGGTGTGGTGACTAGATCTAATTCCGTCTGTATGCGTGACCTGAACCTGCTCATTTCTAGCGTTCGACTCGGCTTCTTTGTCCGTCCTAAACTTCAGATGCAGGCGGTAGGGTAATATTGCCCGAATCATTGGCTGGGATGAGGTCCCACCGGCAGAGCCACTTGGGCCTTAGCCAGGATCTCTGGATCGACCATGACAAGAGCCAGTTGCTGATCCTTGCCACTCCTCCCCACAATGGAGAAATGGATCCCTTCCCGGACATGGGGAATGGCCACAGTCGGTGGCTTGCTCGGCAACGGACCTGAAGCGGACAAGAGTTCAAGCCACTGGGGCAAGTTCTGCTCAGCAGTCACAGCGTAGCACCCAGCATCCCTGGACATGCACAGAGTTTTCTCTTTGGTCCCATGAACTTTTGTGCCTCGGCTGTCAAAACGTGAGGGAAATGCTGGGGTGAAGTGGTCCGGAAGTAAATAGTCTGATCTCAGCTCCTGTGCCTACTTGACGCTGTCTTACCTAATTAAGTTGCCTGGATTCCGCAGGAATGGAGAAATCGCAAGCCGGATGAAGCAAACGGGAGATCTGCGCTAGTGTTCCTGGTGTCTGGGCAAGCTCGGTTAACAACGCGTTGCCTACAGGGCTGTTGGTCGCTCCATGATTGATCGATCGAGCTTCTGGAACATGCAACTCTGAAGCAACTTCAGCAGCGCCAATCCGTTACCCAAACTTTACTTTCTAGTCATTAAACAATTCAGGCTGGTTATGTAAGAATTGATAAAGCTGTCAACATGTCGATAGCTAAACAAGCCTGTCTGTTTCCTGGGAGACCTGCAGCAGCCCGACGTCTTGTTGACCGCAACATTGCACATCCACCCAATGGTTTTGTAGGATGGCCAACTTCCAGCATCTACCAATACCCAGACTCTTGGGCCTGAGGCAAGAGAAGACGTCAAATTTGTTCCCGGAAGCGCTTCCGCAGTCTTGTTGGTGACTTGGCTTTGTAGGAGGACTTCACCGAGGAGTGATTGCTCTGGCATTGGCGAACGGACCACCTCTGCCTTGAACTGCTCACAGCAGGATGCTGTCGTCGGAAGGCATTCATATATAAGAAGGCGTTGACTTCCTGGATTCTGATCAACGCCTGCATCTTCATGGATGACTAGCGCTTGGGAAGACAGTGTCGCATTGAAGAAAGTGCAGCATCCGCATCGCCTTGGGACTCAACCGTTTGGTTTCGTACACGACGAACAAAAACGCAAAGATTTGCTCCATTCACCACCTGCAGCAGTATACGAGTTGTTGAGAACTTCTTTTGGCCTATCGGCAATGGACCTCTCTCATCTCTCACCGTCCCCGGGTGGTTCAACCGAAGCACGAGGACCACGTCTTAATGTACGATTCTCCATCCCTGTTCGTGACAAAACACTAGAACGAATTTGAGACTAATGATAGGATTGGTTGTAGCAGCGAAAACACGCCGCATCTCAGTGGAGAATTGTGTGATGATTCGACCAAACCACTGCGTAACCCGCGTGTTCCCTTCCGGATGCACCGGTTCGTCGTACAATCTCCCAGGTCTGAATCCGAACCTCTCTGGCTTGGCACCTTCCGCTGAAGAGGGACATGAGGACTCGTCTTCGCTCCTCAGATGGGAGGCTGCGAACTCCATGTACGTTTTAAAAATTGCTCCCACTTCTGTTTGACTGACAAGGGAACAGCAATCCTCGTTTGCTCGAGGTGAGGAATGAATGCAGTCATGGGATCGGCAACTACCCTCTCTTAGAATATCCCGACGGCATATATGAGCCGGGTAATTTTTTGACAGGTGCTGGTCCAGCTAGAGAGTTGACCAGGTTCAGCGAACCATCGCCATTTAATACCATCGAGAACACATATGAAGCTACGCCTCTTAGCGATTATGACTTGTCTGAATTCCTTTGGGAGGAGCCCCAAGACGACAGAGAGGCAACGGGATACGAAAAGCAGATTACCACGCCGCTTGTGCGAGCCGAGAGTGGCATTTCCATGTCCTTAGAACCGATACCTCGGCGACGTCAAGTGAAGGCTCCGCGAACTCGCGACCCTCGAAATAGGGAAGAGTTGAACCTTCATATCAGAAGCACCGAACCTGCCACTGCTAGCTTCCAGACCTACTTCTCCAACGAGGCTGATGCAGAGGAGAAGTACCAGAGCTACCTGGATCTCTACCGAAAGCTCCTGACGAATGCACGTTTCCCTCGAACGATGACACATTCCCAAAGAGTGATGTTGCAAAGCAGGCGCTGGTGAAGAAGCTTTTTGACGCCATAAGCGACTGGGGTAGTTATCGTGAATGGCCCCAGGTTGTCAGCACCGAAATGAGGGACCGCTTCATCGACAACTGGCTGGCAAAGAACCCTGGGGCAACGGGACTCTCCCAGCGCATTGGTATTCCGGCTGAGGAGCTTCGTCCCAGCCCGGAGGAGTTGGCTCGGATGGCGCCTCCGTTGGGAAGGCAACAAGCTATTGTGCTTAGCCGTGAGTTGAACGACCAAATGGTGGAGTGGATTAGCTGGGACCTTCTGGTGAGTTCGAGTGCTGGGACAACTACGAAAACAAGACTAACACTAGAATCAGAACGCCGCCATAGTCTCGCAGCAAGGCATAACACAGATTCCACAGTGGTGCAACGCGGATGGGGCATAGGAGTCCTACGCATCGCTTGGGGAGCGAGTGGACGCCATGTGTTGCGCTCTACAGGTAACAGCCAAATGCCACCTTCTGACCATATTTGGGGCTAATTCAGAGCTTCGTGATCTAGAAGTCAAAGCAGCTAGTCAAATCGTTACTGTCCGCAGGAGATGGCTGGAGATTGAGGATTGCAAACAACCCCATCGGAGAGCTCAAGGTATGTGGTAACCAGCCAGCAGGTGACCAAGAAACACACACTGATTGCACTTCTGCTACAGCACAAAGAGAGTAACATGAAGGTGAACTTGGTCAAGAACCGCAAGTTGCGAGAGGCAAACAAAGGCACGAAGAAGAGGAGATAGGATATATGTCTAGATAAGCGCCCAGGCGCTTGCCACGGTTTGGGCGAATGCCGAGCGGAAATTATTCTCGGGATTTTTATCACTAAAGATGGTCGGACGATCATGATACCCCTTGTTGGTTATTTTTGGGACGGCAGATATCACTTAAAACGACAAGATTGCCAAATGCAACACATAGCTAGGAGCTACCATTCGAGCTCTATTACCAAATACAATCTTTGACCTGAAATGATTCCTAAAAACGCGTAATTGGTCATTGGAATAGATCTAGGGTCATGTTTAAGGGAAAATACACGAGACATTTGGTGAGTGGAAGAGGCTGATGTTTAATCTGTGTCTAGTCTCTGACTGAGATCCAACAGCCCCTTGACGATGCACTGGGCATGGTGGTAAGACAAAATTTCCGACCCGGCGACGGCCAGCGTGCCCCGTCAGGTCAGGTGCGTAAACTGTGAGAAAGCAAGCCTGTGGAGTGCCGGCAGACAGTGTCTCACTCATCCTTGTATACCGCCTCTCTACGACCGGCAGTGGAGCAAGAAGATAAACGAGAGACATTGACTGAGCCAAAGCGTTCCCAGACAGTCAATCATAGCACACTGGATAAACGGTTTGCATGTCTCCTTTCCCTTCCTTGGACCAGGACGTAGCCTTCTCCACGAATCATGGTGGGCTGGTAGTGAGTGTGATAGTTAATTAAATCCACTGCATGTCACGGCCAATGAACGAGATAATGGTGGTGTAGTGATACTGTATTAATTAAATACCCAAATTATGTGATTATTTTTACGTGTACTATGTAGTGGCCTGATAGACTAGCAGCCAAAAGCAATCCGCTTCGTGATGTCGTAAATGAGTGTCTCTGATCATGATGATCTAGTCCGAATAACGCCTGATCCAAGTGCAAACCGCATCACATTATGCATCCCATCCCAAGTATCTTCGTATGCAGCCGTTACTGCGCCGGTGCCTCTAGTAAACTCCTTGTTGTGACTGGCTTAGAGCACAGCGCTGAGTGTCTCGACGGGCGCATCAACGGTGACGTGACCGCAGGTGACGGTTCGGGAGGAGTAGATCTGGCCAATCTTCCAGTCAGGGTTCTGCCAGGTCTCGTCCTTGCAGTCAAGCTTGAGCTTGACACCACCCTCGGCCGTGACGCGACCGCCTTCCTCAAGGCAGTTCCAGGTCTGGTTGACGCGCAGGTTGTTGCCGGGGCGGTCAAAGGTGAAGGTGGCCTCGTCGTAGTCGACAGGAACGTCACAGTTGTAGATGAAGGTGCCGTAGTAAAAGTCAGAGAGCTGGTTGGAGGCGGCGCTGCAGACCGGCTTGTACTTCAGCACTGGGTTGGAGAGGGTGAAGTTGACGTAGCCCCAGGAGTTCTGGTGGGCGGGGGTGGTGAAGGTGTAGCTGGCGTGGAAGTCGAAGTTCTCAATCTTCCACTTGCTGACCTTGGTCGACTTGGTCATACAGGTCTCAGGCTTGGGCTTGGGAGCCTCGGGGGCAGGGGCAGGCAGAGCCAGCGCCGTGCTGGCGAGCAGGAGGACGGAGGAGATGATGCTGAAGCTGCGCATGATGGCTTGTGAGACTGGTGTTTGTCTGAGTGACCGAAAGATGTCTGTTTGTCAAGGAAGAGAGGGTGGATGATGGTTGGAGGAAACTGAGATTGCTGCGAGGTGAAGAGGGTGAGTTATCGAAGGAGGTCGGGGACTTGAAAGCTTCTTATAAGTCTAGACTGGGCCACTCCGGTTCTATCCACACTCTGTGAATGTGATTCCTTACAAGGGCACATCGAGACACACAGCCTGAAAAGCTAATGGCCGCAGCAACGCTCTGCCGTGATGGTACATGACGTAGCACGTGGAAATGTCGTATAATGGGTCTAGGAGCCCAGCCCAGCCCCGGTGAGAGCGCATGTTAGCACCACTGTCGTGGACCGTGCTACTGTGCACACCTCACTGCGTTGGCCACCGCCGGCACTGCCCGGAGCAGCGACATCGATCTAGACCCATTGCCTGAATGGACGAGAGCTGTGAGAATTGTCCGCGCTGGTTAGGTAATACTTGTGCGTCTTATTGGAGAGCCCTGGTCAAAGATCGGCCCTAAAGGATCCATTATTACGCAGCAGAGTGGGTAGATCACTGGAGCATCAATTCGTATTCCTCAGGCCATCCGTGATCCCGGAATCTACAGCACGTTGCCGCGTGACGATGGACTGACATCTTCATCACTCGGTTGTACGTGAGACGCAGATGCTCAAAACAGTATTTCCATTTGGAGTATTGGAGTATTGGAGACAAATCTGTCGGTGTGCGCGCGCTTCACCTGCAGGGCAGCAGCTCGTACCAGAACCATGCATCTGGAACCCTCAGGGTTCTAGGAAACCCGCAGAAGAGGCACCGCGAGGGATTGAGTTTGCCGGCTTACAGCTTCCGGCGCCATCCATGGTAAGCGCAGCTTTGGGGACAGTGGCGATCGCTGCCAAAGGAGCTGTCATGGTGGTTTGGGTGCCGCACAGGGTCTTCCGCGGGCGAGTCAAGACCACCCGCCAAAAGAAGGAAAAGTGCCTTCAGGCTCGGCTCAGGCTGGCCCGGGCTGTAGAGCTGCCAAGGCGCTGCCGTGAACCAGCCCTGCAGAGAGACGTCTTGGGGCGGCCCGTGTTGTCTTGGAGGCAAAGATTCCAAAATAGCAGTCTTACACCAATGCCGGGGCTGGTCTGCCGTGCTGATTTTACGAGTGTAAGCTATGAAAATATCATCCCAGCCTCCCCGCACAAATACAGTAATTGGCGAGTGTCTTATCCCACGGCGTTGGTGTGCGTGGTCGTATAAGCCTTCAACGCTTATCCGTGCGGCACAGTTGAGGCTTTGTCAAACTTTTCCGTAGGAATGGGAGGACCCTTGGATGCTACGATTCAGTGTAGGGAAAACAATTAAGGTCCGAACCTTGTACTACTCATGACAGCCGTGGGAACCTTTGCAAGGAATCCTCAGGTTTGCGGTGCTGGGGCATTGTTCTGTTCTCGGCATTTCGACACTCTGCATCAATGCAACCCTGCCTCTCGTCTACAGCAGGGCAGGGCATGGCAGGGCAGGGGCCCCTTGTGCCATGCCGTTAATGCAGCTGTATTGCCTCTCCACCTACTGCAGTGTTTTCCCTTTGGTTTGCGTGGCGGCGCAGCGCGTTGGACAAACAACTGTCTCGGACAGAACATTCCATTGCGGCTTGCCGACACGCATCGCGCGCGCAACCGGCACCAAGTCTTTAGGCAATTGGTAGTAAATACGAGAGGCGGCTGCAGAACCGCACTTTGCATCTTCTGGCACCCCAATGAGCATGTGCGAGAGCCCTGCCCTGCAGGACGTTGTTCACATAACTTCATCGACCAGTCATTGCGGGGATCGCCGCATCGATGCGCTGTCGATACGAGATTTTCTAGCACATCCTCAACATAGTCATGAGAGCTGTTGACACCAGTCAGATGACGGCCACGAGAGCTTTCGTTGTTTGTCGTGATGAAAATTTCGTAGCCCAGACCGCTCTCTGGGTGGTTGTGCGTCGCAACACCACATCATGCACCTGACCGACTGCCACACGATCTTTCAATGCTCTATGATGCCATTTTGATGTATTTGCCCAGAGGCAGCGTTAAAGAGGGTTAGGAAGGAATAAGCCGGCCTATAGTTGTCAGTCCATATCGTACCCAGGCGTGCAATGCATCGAACTGGCCACATGGGGCTGTTCGGCGCGCAGACTGTCACACGTAGCACGGTGCATAACATCGGTGACATGGGGTGATTGCTTTGAGATCATGTTGCGAGCAAACGCCTTCGCTTGTACATGCTTTCACAGCTGCATCCCAACTCCGCCGTTGCTTCCGGGATCGCAACCGGGGATCGCGCCGGAACCTCCCGGGGCGGGGCCGGGGTTTGCGTCTGCCTGAGAGCTGAACGAAGCCTCGTACATGCGCCTGAGGGCATATGCAGGTCAAAGGCGTATGCTTTCGCTGCAAACCTTCACTAGTTTGCACAAACTAAGCAATGACCGATGGGCCGCGACCTGTGGCTGCACAGTTGCTGCAAGGCAGCCGTTCCTTCAGCGTATGTCCAGCGCTGCCTACAGATAGCGTGCATGGATTTATGACAAGATGGAAACGCATCCATCCCCCGGTCGCACTTCAGCGGCACAAACAGTCTTGTAGAGCCGCAGGCTGCTCGCTATCTTCAAAGCTCTCAGCATCTCTGCAGGGTAAGCTGGAGAACTTGGCTCACAATTACGGCCCGGAACCGGAGACAAACACAGTGTCTTTGGACCGCAAGCCAAGGCAGCATGACGGAGAGTGGAGAGAATGAATGGGGCAGATGGGCGGAGGATGCGAAGATCCCAACTCGGATTTACTCGTTCCTGAAGCTAGATAGTAGGCTGATTGGGCGTTTCTGCAGAGAACTGAACAGATTCATGCCCACTCTGCCCCACGACAGAAACCAAGTAATTAGGAGAAACCGGTGTTCCAAGTAATGCGTGGCAACGTGGTGGTGCTGGTGTTCGTTGCTCATCCACGCAGTGATAACCCCTCACTCAGTTCAGTTCAGTCCAATTCAACTCAACTCAACTCATCCAGAGAGGCTTGACTGGTTCAATCCGCCAACTATCGTGATTCTGGTTCTTTTGGTTAGCTCTAGTAAAGTTTGAGCCGCTGAGATACTGTTTTTACTTGTCACAACAAGGTCCAGCAAAGAAGATTTCGGCTAGCAATTCAGATTACCATTTGAATATGGCCGCATCGTACCCTCGTCCAGACTTTGAGCGCGCTGCTCTGCGCTGGCAATCGCTCAATGGACCCTGGGATTTCATCTTCGATGACGAGGATGTCGGTCTCAAGGAGAAGTGGCAGAGCTCAGGACTCCCCAAGTCTGCTGCGATCGCAAACAAGACGAGCGCAGCCCAGGGAAGCAGCTCAAACGAGAGCGACAGCATCACCCAGCGCATAGCATCGGGCACCCAGGAACTGATCAAGAACAACATCCTTGCAAGAAGCGACAAGACCGCCAACCAGAAATGCAAGATTGAGGTGCCCTTCGTATTCCAATCCCCAGCCTCAGGCGTCAACGAGCAGGGCGTGCATGAGGTTCTTTGGTATGAGCGCAATATTTCCGACATTCGAACCTCGGAGGAGAAGACCCAGGGTCGTCGTGTCATCCTTCGGTTCGGCGCTGTTGACTACGAGGCCAAGGTCTGGGTCGATGGCCACTACGTTGGTGGCCACCGCGGTGGTCATGTGCCCTTCGAACTGGATGTTACGGATGCCTTTGATACAGGGCTGGCTGCGGCTGCTGGTGTCTCGACATCGCACCGAGTTACCATTCGCGTCTATGACTCAGCTTATGACTTGACTCAGCCCAGAGGAAAGCAGTACTGGGGTGCTAAGCCAGAGAGCATCTTCTACACCCCTCAGGTGGCATCTGGCAATCTGTGTGGCTCGAGGTCGTTCCCACGGCTCGCATCGCTGATAGCAGCCATGGCACTATCATTCGATCAAATGATATTGACTCTGGCAAAGTGCAGAGCACAATCGCTGTCGCTGGACGACAGGTTGGGCAGGCCTGCGGCATTGAGATCGAAGCCAAGTTTGCTGGACTGTCCGTCGCCAAATCTGCCCGCAAGGATCTTCCCAAGGATGCAAACCACGTCGAGGTCGAGGTTGACACTCGTCTTTCAGAGGACCTGAGGTCTAAGCTTCCTAGCAGTGTGACCCAGTCTGCGCCTTTGGACAACGATCGTGCTTGGCGAAACGGCGTCGCCCTCTGGTCTCCCGAGCACCCGCAGCTCTACGATCTGACTATTCGACTCATCGACACCGTGACTGGAAACACGCTGGACGAGATCTCAACCACAACTGGTATGCGATCCTTGAACTGGACCAAGGGTGATGGCACATGGAGACTCAACGATAAGCCCTACTTCCAAGCGCTTTGCCTGGATCAAGGTTACTGGCCCGACACCTTCATGACTCCTCCTAATGCCGAGAGCACCAAGGTCGACATTGAGCTAGCCAAGAAGATGGGCTTTAACGGTTGCAGAAAGCACCAAAAGGTTGAGGATCCCCTCTTCTACTACTGGGCCGACAAGCTTGGATATTTGGTGTGGGCTGAGATGGCCAACGCGTACCAATTTAGCGAGGAGTATGTCGACCGATTCAACCAGGAATGGATTGAGTCTATGAAGCTCGCCATCAACCATCCCTCTGTTGTTACCTGGACCCCAGTTAACGAGAGTTGGGGTTACACTTCACTCAAGGATAACATTCAGCAGCGCAACCATATTCGCGCTCTCTACTACATGACCAAGTGCGTAATCTAGCCAGACAAATGTCCAAACTATTCACTGACAATTTGTAAATAGGAGCCTCGACGGCACGCGCAGCATCAACGACAATTGTGGTTGGGAGCACGTCTGTACCGACCTCACCACTTTCCACGATTATGCGGATGGGCCTCAACTGGAGAAGACATGCGCCGACTTTAATGCCATTTTGGACAAGAAGGCCGGGCGAGATCTTTTCGTTGCCGAGGTTCCTGGCTCTGACAATGGCGCTAAGCATCTCCCTGGTGCACCTATTATGTGCACTGAATTCGGCGGTGTCAATATCGCGGCCGCAAAGAAGGAGGGTAAAGATGGAGAAGATGAGCGTGAATGGGGCTACACCACTGCTACGGATCCTGAAGATCTTCTGAAGAGAGTCGAGAAGCTGGTCAAGGCCGTGACGAACGGCGGCCACTGCTGCGCGTTTGTCTACACACAATTGTGAGTCATGACCCAATAATCCGTGCGATGATAACATGAAAGCCTAACAAAATGTGTTCTACAGTACCGATATCGAACAGGAGGCCAATGGATTGTACTCGTTTGACCGAAAAGAGAAGCTGGACTCGACTCGTGTCAAGGCACTGATAGATGAAGCGGTACAGCAGTATTACGCAAAGGTAAACTAATTCACCTGCAGGCCGCCCGAGGGCCTCCTGCAGAGCCTTGGCATGAAGTGCTCATAGGTCAAGGCGGTTGGAGCCTGATGCGACTGTAACTCTGTGTTGGTTGTCGACGTCCTCGCAGGAACGTTGTCGGCTGCTCCGGATTTTAGGCAGGCAATTCAAGATTAACGCCCACTAAACATTTCTCCACTGGCACCAGTTGGTTCCTGTAATGCTCCATTTTACCGTAGTATTGCATTATCGCTAGCATGGTATTGAAACGAGGCGGCGAATCTAATCCACAAAGACTTCTGGACAAGTAGAGTAAAGGGAAGCCCATACATTGGCCTGAATTATGGCCTCGCCCTGCTTGAGTTGGAAGACCCAAGAAATGCGCTGATTTTCAATCTCATTGGCCCTTTGCTTGGGGCTGGGGAGGCCGGCAATAACACCATGCCGGAGGCCTTCCAATGCTGACTTGGCAGCCACGTCATTTACGTGGCATCACCATTCTTGCGCCTAGCAGTTATTTTAAGAGTTTATGAGGAGTTTACATTCTGAAGTTTTAAATTAGGAGATGATACATATATAGTGAGGGTCCATGTGTAGCCGAGGGAGCTTGGCAACTCAGCCAATTCTCAATTGAGCATCACCCTTTCGATTGAACTCGTCTTGAGTCAACTTAATCCATCAACAAGGCCAAAGAAACGCCCAAAAAGAAACATGGCAAAGACACCGCGACTAGATCCTTACGAAAAACTAATCAAGCGTCTGTTTGAGTCTATTTTTGTCCTCAAAGCACTGGGGAAAACCCAAGATCAACACAGGCTGAGGCGTCATAATCCTGATGACGCAGTAGCTGTCAGACGCCGTTTTCTCACAAATCTGGCTTGCGTTTGTGATGTTGATACTGCCGGGAAAAGCGTCACGGCTGTGGCTGTTGAGGACCTTGACGAAGAATACAAGTTTTGGGTGGCCTGCAACAGTAGCAACCAACCTGATGTTGTTGAGTTTCTCAACATAGTACTGGCAGTCTTGAAAAGATACCCATCCAGAAATAATGAAGATAAAGTTACAGTGCAAGAAACTCTCACTCGTCAATGCATTACGTTTTCTGAAAAGCGGATTCGCGACGAGGCAAGAATTCTCTCCAATGCCGCAGAGAAATGCATAAAAATATCAATGAGGATACATCCATATTACTCGGAGAAGATGGTAAGCAAATGACAATGAAAGAGCTTCAATGGATTCGGCTGACTGTCCTATTTGTCTTTCAGCTTCTGAAATTAAGCTGTGGTTAAGTCGTTTTGTGAGGCGAGGAAAGCCTTTTGATGGATACGCAATCTGCCGCAGATCCTACGAAGAACGCCGTGCTATTCCGATGAGCATAATAAAAAACTTGCCACAGCTCCTCAGGATGGTTCGAACCCAGGGCAGATAACTAAAGACTTTAGGCGGTTCAAACATGTCAACGGACGGCTCGCAAGACAAATCAAGGTTCCTCAGCAGCTGTGCGAGGACGTCGGCCACGTTATGAAATTCCTTGATTGCTACCGAGTTGCTCGCATTAAGCCACCACAAGCTGCACCTCGACCTGCAGCAGACGATCTGGCAACCTTTGATGCCATCCTAAACCGGATGATTCAACCTCACGATAAGCGCAAGGAAAGAATACAAGAAAAGTTCATGATTGAAAATCAGCGGCTGGAAATAGAAAAAAGATCAATGAAGAGTATGATGAGTCAAAGTCCAGGGCTTATGTGCATGCAGAAATACAAATGCTTGACTACTTCTGGCTGGGAGGTGAAAGATGTCGCAAATTCGCAGCGAAAGATAAATTTATAGCTTGCAGCAAACCAGCCTGCTTCTGCTGCAGGTTGTACTTCGAAAACCATCCTGCAGATTTTGTTAAGCCGGACAGCCATGACAACATATATTCTACATGGAGTCCTGTACACTTTCAGCCAAGCGAAGAGGAATATCAAGAGAGAAAAGCCCAGAATGTGCGCAATGGGAAGAAGAAGCAACGTGCCAATTATAGCGAAGATTATCAGGAGCGGCGGAACATCTTGATTGCCGTGAACAGGGCAATCTGTGTCACAGCTTTTCAAAGGGTCCTAAGCCCTGGCAGTTTCCCAGGCACGCATAGAGATTCAGTGACCGGCACAACTGAGTCCATCAATGGAAATGCAGTTAATGATGACAATTCGTCAGATATGGCTGAGTATTGGGACATAGATAGTAGTTCCGAGCTAGGTATGTCTATTTTCATAATTTCATTTCTCATGCCTGATATTACTTCCATTATAAGCCCGCTGCTAACAAGTGTGCATCCAGAAATGACACCATCTGAGTCGACAGAAAGTTTCATGGAAACTCAGAATAACCAGGATGATGAGATTGATGATGAGGGTGGCGGAGTAGCTCTATAGCATCGTACCCAGATGCAACACCTCTGGCAAACATGGGGAATCTGGGTTAGCAAGTTGATCTATCAGAGAAACAGACATGGGTGCTAGTCGGAATTGTCACGGATAGTGTGGAGTGCAGAGCAAGAATGGGTCTTTGTCAGGGAATGTGCTGGATCGTGTCTTTCTGAAGTACATGGTATTCACCCTTTTTCTAAACAGTTTAGTTGATATTGTTAGTCAGAAATACTTGTGTTTCATATCTATTAGACCGATCTTTTGGCGAAGTTTGCTGGCCTGCTGTCCGTATTACTCATGGGGGCAGAATTTTCACAAAAAGCAATGAAACCCTTCCCTGGTTGCTTGCTTGAAACCAGCCTCGATTGATATCATTCAAAACTCAATGTTGTCTGTTCTGATTGTATTAGTTTCATAGCTCATCTATTGTCGCTCAATAGGTGATCCTTCGCTGTCTTGACCCTTCGGACTTTCTTGTCTGTCTGAATGGTCGTTCTGTGAGTCTTTTCCTACTTGTAAAGCTTCTACCAAAAGCCCTCCTGGACTCCAACCTCACTCATCTCCATTCGTGTCCACCACTAGCCAGGCAGGCTCCACACGATGCCTTTGGTACGGACCGGATGCGTGTCCCGGGTAATGTTTCCCGGCTTGGGATGTGCGGGAGCCGGACCTTTGACATGCAGGGGACCAACACAAACTAGCTGCAACGGGTATAGACCTGGTCAATAAGCTTCATCTGCCTTGTTTTGTTTCTTGCAGGATTGCTGTCATCAGACCTTTGGGTCCATCCTCACTCCCGTTACACCCGTCCAATTCCCTCCATCTCGGTGGTGTTGTTACACTTTACTAACAAGCAATTGCTGTCTCCCCACCCGACACCACGGAAAACACCCCGATTCGATCTGCACAGGTGCTGGTCTTCTCACCGCTTGATGCCTGGCCCCGTGCCAAGCTCGAAAAGTGTTGTCTGCAACGTCACAGCTACCACATGGCCGACCCGTTGTGATGCTGAAGTTGATCGTCGTCTTTGCGAACGTCTAAGCCGCCATTGTGGTTCTATCGGTCCATTGATAGGCCGAGAGCAGTGATAAAGGAAACTGCCCATAAAGCCAGAAGATTCCGATTGCTGAGGCGCGCCTACATTGCCTCTTCAGTCACTGGTGAACACCATGTTGTCGAATGGACAAGCCTTGCTTTGGGGCCTTCTGCTGCCCACTTTAGCCTTAGGGAAGGCTGTATCGCCGCCCGTCTACCCATCGCGTAAGTGCTTCCCGTGGTTTCCGCTTCTGTGGATATTTGATGATGCTAACTTACTGAAGCACCCGGCAAGGGAACCGGGCAATGGGAGCGCGCGTATGCCAGTGCGAGAGCCCTCGTCGGCCAGATGACATTGGAAGAGAAAGCAAACGTAACCCGTGGCTTTACCTCTGACAATATCTGCGCCGGGAACTCTGGGTCAGTGCCACGCCTCAATTGGCCCGGCATGTGCCTTCACGACGCTGGTAATGGTGTCAGAGCAACGGACCTGGTGAACTCGTACCCTTCCGCCATTCATGTCGGTGCGAGCTGGGATAAGAACCTCACATACCAGAGAGGGTACTACATGGGAAAGGAGTTCAAGGCTAAAGGAGGTATGCGATAGATGCGTGTGACATTTACTGCTACGTTGATCAGGCTGACGAGTTGGCATAGTCAATGTCGTGCTGGGACCCAATGCAGGGCCTTTGGGGAGGACGCCTCTTGGGGGCCGCAATTGGGAAGGCTTCACTGTTGATCCATATTTGTCGGGACAGCTCAACGCCGAAACCATCATTGGCCACCAAGATGCCGGTGTTATCGCCAATATCAAGGTAAGCCGTCGCTGAGGAGTCGTTATGCGTTTGTCTAATGGTCAATTGGCAGCACTTCATTGCAAATGAGCAAGAGACTTACCGAAGGCCTTATTTCGGAGTAGAGGCAGCTTCTTCCAACGTTGACGACAAGACCCTCCATGAATTCTACTTATGGCCTTTTGTGGACTCGGTGAAGGCCGGTGTGGCTTCCGTAATGTGCTCCTACAACCGAATCAACAACACATACGGCTGCATGAACAGCAAGCTCATGAATGGAGTTCTCAAGACGGAGCTCGAATTTGACGGCTTCGTATTGCTTGACTGGAATGCTCAACACAACGTCAATAGTGCCAATGCTGGCTTAGACATGGTTATGCCACTTGGTGGTTCTTTGGAGCAAACCTCACTGCTGCAGTTAACAATGGCACAGTCAGCGAACAGAGGCTCACCGATATGGCGACAAGGTACAAGGGACCCAATAGAAGGCTTATGACGTGCTGAGCTGATTTGTTCTAGAATTATTGCCGCATGGTATCATGTTGGCCAAGACTCTGACTTTCCAAGACCTGGTATTGGCATGAAGAACCTCACCCAGCCTCACGAACAAGTTGATGCTCGAATTCCCGAGTCAGACCCTGTCCTCCTTGAAGGCGCCATAGCGGGACATGTGCTTTTGAAGAATGAGAATAAGGCATTGCCATTTAAAAAGAAGCCGACAATGCTTTCCGTATACGGCTACGACGCAACAGTGCCAGCAACCAAGAATACCGATGTTCTCTTCCAGCTAGGCTACACCTCCTCGAAAGAGATGGCCCAAGCTGTCCTTGGAACAGAGCAGCATTTCGACCAGGCAGCTAGAGGAGGCACCATTGTGACCGGTGGACGTGCAGGTGCGAATGCGCCCGCTTATATGATTGATGTGAGTTGACACCTACTGGCTCGTTGAGTCGTGCTGACCTCGCCCTAGCCCTTGAATGCAATTCAACAGCGAGCTGTTATTGACAAGACTTGGGTCAACTGGGATCTTACTTCGTTTAACCCTGATGTCAACGCGGCGTCTGATGCATGCTTAGTCTTCATCAATGCCATCGCGACGGAAGGGTGGGACCGCGATGGTCTTCACGATGACTTCAGTGATGGCTTGGTGCTCAACGTCGCATCTAAATGCCCCAACACCATTGTGGTCATACACGCCGCAGGAGTCCGTCTTGTCGATCAATGGATTGAGCACCCCAACATCACCGCCGCCATCATCGCCCACCTTCCGGGCCAGGACAGTGGCACCGCTTTAGTAAAGCTTTTGTACGGCGAAGCTGGCTTCTCAGGCAAGCTGCCTTACACAATCGCCAAGAACGAGAGTGATTACAGTGTATATAAGCCATGTGGTCGTACCAGCCCCGAAGATATGGACCCGCAGTGCGATTATACCGAAGGAGTCTATGTTGACTATCGGGACTTTGACGCTAAGAATATCACTCCTCGCTATGAGTTTGGTTACGGGCTCAGCTATACCACTTTCAATTACTCATCGGTCTCTTTTAAGCCAACTCCAAATGCAAAGGCTGGAGACCAAGGCAGCCTGTGGGATATCGCTGCTCATGTCGAAGCTACCATCGCCAACAGCGGCGAGGTCGCAGGACAAGAAATTGTCCAATTATACATTGCAATTCCCAACAGCCCACCGAAGCAGCTGCGCGGCTTTGAGAAAATTCACCTTGCTCCAGGCGAGTCGGCAACAGTCGAGTTCGACATCACGAGGCGTGATCTGAGCATTTGGAATGTAGAAACACAGAAATGGGAAGTACAAGCAGGTAACTACAAAGTCTTTATTGGGGCCAGCAGCAGGGATATTAGGCTGGATGAGCAAATTACCATTAGCGAGTAGGATCTACATTCTCTTTGTATTTATTAACGTTAATTAATACTTTTATATCTTCGGCTATAAAATTCTCTTCTTCACATACAAGGATCTCTTTGCCTTGTCCAAATTGTAGGGCGCGGTGAACTGTGAAGACACATATGTACTTGCATAATCCATTTGACTTGCTACACATTTTTAAGTCTGTAACGGCTATTTTATAGTGCAACGAGCATTTGGATGGCCTAGTTACGAGCTGGAATTGCACATAGCTACACAATGGTCTTCTCCCAGCACATGGGCTCTTTGTCTTCCTGGTACCACGCGATAGCGAAGGCGAAATTGACTGATGTTAATTGATCATGTATATCTAATGCCCTGCGGGGGTCATTGTGGCTGGTGTCCAATGCGACCTAATCCACTTCAAATGGTGCATCTTACATTCTGTCTGCCTAACACCCTGAACCTTTCTTCTGGTCATCTCTCTCTCCATAGTTATTCTGTTGATCTATGATACTATCTCCTCCTATTCTAAAGCTGTTATATATGACTTGAGCTCACTACTGACGATACAGTCTTTCTCCAATGGCCCCAGAAGATGGTAATGAACGGAAACGCTCCCGGGAAAGTAGTCCCCGGCAGCGACACCAGTCGTCTGAAAAGAAACATTACGGCTCTGGTGAGAGACCACCACCTCTAAGAGTTACATATCGCCAAGCCGTCGACTCTAAGGTGCAGTTGACTGTCGACAACCCTGACATCGACTCTGGAAGCATTCGACTCGACTCGGGTGCGTATCATGAGTTATTAAACGGGTTTCTTAACAGGAACGACCCTCCGCTGCTACGGCTCAAGGAATTTAATACAGAGATTCTGTGGGACATGGGACGAACCAACCGTCTGCTTCTCCTGAAATACCTTTCCGAATCGTCTGTTCGTATTAAACTTCAATTTGGCCGCAATTCGGTTACCGACAAAACTGGCGACGATGTAGACCTAGCCACTCTGCTGATTCTTTGGGTTGCTCTTCGAGGCGGCGTACATCGCAAGCTGTTAGGCGAACTCATCGGCCTTTCTAAGTTGAGGACTGCCGAGCTGTTGAAAAAGTACATGGAGCCGCCTCTAGTGAGCTCGGATGTAGTCTTTCATCTTGCGCACGCAACAGCTCGGAACGTTACCCAACCTCGCGCTCATAATGGCGGAGCCATGGGATCGTTTGAACTCTTCCGACATGTCCCTCCCATTATCGCATCTGCTCTCAGTGACCTGAGTGAAGACAAGGTCGACGATTTAAAGCGTGATATACAAGATCTTATAACTAAGTGGGAAGAAGACGATGATCGAGGAATTCAGGTGGGCCTGGTGCTAGTTGGACTCAAGATATCACTTCGCAAAGCCATCAATGAGGGCAAGCTGGAACATGTTGACCTTCTCCTCAAAGTCGTGTTTGGGGCACTCTCAGGCGTCCCAGTGGGCGGTTTTGCCTTCTCAGCTGCACAACCAGTCTTTGAGAGGTTTCTCAAGCACAAAGAAAGAGTGCGAAACGAAACATTTACGGAAGTCTGGCATCAGATCTGGGTAACAGTCCAGCGTGTGGTAGATGAACAAATTCCACGCTACAACGCGCAAGACCTGGAACGCTATGACAAGTATGAGAAATGGCTGAATAGAGTGCTGGCATACGAAGCACCACCACTATAAAGTTTCTGTGCTGGTAATCTAAGCTTACTATTCGAGTTAATACCAGTCACGAGTTTCTGATTCTACTCAGACATGTCTTGTATATTGATGTAGATGATAAACCTCGCCAGTACTGCGAGTTATAATGCGATAGACAATCTGAACATTTTTTCTCGCTCCACTCCCATTCCCACCAACCAAATGTGCCATAACATTCTTACTCACTGCTGGAGTTCTGGAGGAGAGTCATTTGTTCCAAACATTTAGGATGCCTCCTCAAGTGCTTGTTCCTCGCGTCGGTCCTGTTGAACGTAGCCCCGCAGACACAACTACAGGATGAGTCTCGAATGTTTTTTTCTTTGCCAGATCTTTGTGGTAAACACGCATATGACGTTTCAGCTCTTCTCCTGAAGCAAAAAGACCATCGCAACCCTCACATGGAACCTGACGGTCGTGGTATGCCCAGTGTTTACTAGAGAGATCCTCAGTTACTTGCGCTTAGTCTTCATAAAACGACAACTTACTTGAAGTCTCTGTTAAGCTTGTATTTTTGCCGCAGCACAATCTATACGTATTGCCCTGGCCTGGTTCGGTGTGAGTTTGCAATCAACCATTTATGAATGGATTCTGTTCATACCATCCTGATAATCGACAATAGCATATTCCCTGCCATCCTGGGTCGTTAAAGTCCCGCTATCAACCATGAAATAATCCATTTGAGAGTCAGCCAACCCACGGGCGTGGGAATTGAGGCCGGTTCCACAAAATGAACTCCCTGACTAGAACTGAGAGCTGGAAGCTGTCATGGAAGACTCGGTGACACGAGAGTTGGTAGGGTAAGAATTGATGGTACTGGTGCTTTGTGGAGCCGAGTCCTGTGAGGGATAGCCAAAAGACTGAGAAGAAAACCCCGGAGTCGTTAGAGATCTGAAGCCTGCAGCGGCTGCATCGAGCTCGTCCAGGCTGTTCCAAGGATAATGCAAACCCCAGCTTTGGTTACTTGAACTCGGTTGCATGGCTCAATGGAATAACAAAAGCGTTCTTGGTGGTTTTCTGGCTGTTGGTGGAAGAAAACCGCAGTGGAATCCAACCCAAGTGATGCTGATATTCTGGAAGTTTATATACTTTACATCGTTAATATACGTACATACGGAAGGGCAATCGCACATGATGCCGGCCGCAAGACTTGATAAGAGACGCAATGGCCTCCATGGTAGTTTTCTCCACGAACAAAGCCACCGGGAGGCCTGATACGCCCCAGTTGATAGCCTCATGCATGCCATTAAGAAAGTCCTCCGAGAAAGGCGAATATGATTGGTGTCGGTACATTGATGGTGGGCAGGCATCCAACATCTTGAGTTTCGGTGAAGGCCTCGAGACTCTGGCAGATTGAAATTTAGGCGAACCATGCCAGTTGTACGCAGCCTCACACAAGATGGTGGGAAGGCCATCGAAATTGATCAGATGTCTTAATTGCAGCCTCAACGTGATTGGCGTGCCTCACAAGGCGTGCATAATGGTGGGCGCGCCGCCTGCAGAAAACGGCATTTATCGCAACATTGTTTCTGATATGTTCGAATAGGTTCCATAAGACGCGGTTGATAATTTGCCGGGAGCAACGGTGATTTGGTATCAATCAAGGCTAATCGATACGGGAGAGATGTATATAATCTGCTGTACGGCTAAAGCCATTCTGACAAGCACTTGTTGCGACAACAGAGCCGGATACGTCCAGAGACCTACCTAGGCGCAGCCCAACGAAAATGAGTGAAATCAACAATAGTAAGTACAATCAAGTTGTAGAATCGTTTGTTAGTGACGCGCCTTTATAGATACAATTCCTCTGAAGTCTAGATTGAATCATAAATTTTACGAGCCTGTCGTACTCGTGAAGGCGCTGAACCATGAGATGAGAGGAACAGCCCTGTATGATGACGATGATACAACCATCGACATCAACAACCATGATGAGCTTTATCGAAGTGTTGTCAATAAGTTAGACCATATATGTGACAGTATAAAAGGAGAGCTTGGTCGAACAACAACCTCTTCTGCCATTTTGAAGAATAGCGAAGGTCATCCTCATTACTTATTCGCAAGTAATGGCCGTTCGATCAATGAGTTGAGGCTTATGCAATCTTACATGATGAAAATTCTACAAAAGCTTGGAGAGCTACCTGGGGACAAAGTTGATGCCCCGTCTTCTTTCGATGATCTCCTCTCAGACATCATTGTCTTCAATGAAAGTCGTATCAATTACTACCTCAGCCAACTCCGTGGGTCTGCCTCCCTATGCCAGCAGCATGAACTGGCTACTTCTGATCAAGCAGGTAAGCTATGAGCATTTCATACCAGAGAGTAATGCAATGACATTTCAGTGTGAAAGACCAAGGGATTGCCGCACGATTGCGTCTCCTCGTACAAGGGGTTGACCTGGTAACATTTGCGCGGCTGCCCAGTCAATGTGAGTTCAACATGACCGCGCAGCACGAATGCAATGTTTCTAATGAAACACAGTCGCCCTTGGATGCAGCAAGTTCATGAGGAAGCTTGAGGAACTTCAACCTTCTCGTATTGGTATCATAATTAAGAGCTTTGCCCGGGAGGGTCGCATGCATATTCCCAGTCAGGCATGCTGGTCTCGACTTCAACATATGATCAGTCGCCTAGTGGCATATTCACAATCGACTAGATTTCTCATATTAGCCAGAAAGAAATGGCCTACGATGTTTCAGAGCTTTGAGGTATCATTCCTTGAGTCAAGTCAAAGAATGCCTGCTCCTTTCCGCAATAAAAGTCAGACGGCTGAAAGCATCGTGGGTCGCATGACTAGAAAAGAAAAGGAGATCGAAATCTTTCGGAACTTTGTTCGCGATCTTCAAATGTTCAACTTGGACAGTTTTATCACAGCACAGTACCGCAGTGATAGTTTTCGTCCTGTTGTCCATTCAGAAGCCTTGATTCTAGGTTATCTGGATAAGACAGGGCGACTTCGCCCAGAGTTCTTCTTCAACAACATCATGTACATCGGAACAAGCAAGCCCACATGCAAGCTTTGCGAGTATTACTTTAGCGAGCACAAAAGCAAAGTAGGATTTCGCCCAGGTCATGGCAACATATACTTGAGCTGGCGATTTCCTGACGTGCTTGAAAGTGAAGGGGCTGAGGGCGAGAGGAAGAGACAGATTATGTTCGATAGGGTGCTCCAAAGAGTCCGCAAGGATGCCTTCGATATGGTGAAGAAGAGGCTTCCTTCAAGCTATAAAGAGGAAGACTCTCACACGTACTCGGCTGCGTTGCCACCCTCTCGAGGAACCTCTGTTGGCTCCAATAGCGACTTGCGTGAAGCTATTGCGATGTTCGGCGGGTTAAGGCTGAATTCCGACTCATAGGACAAACAGTTGATGGTTCTGTGGGTAAGCAGTGAGGAGCGAGATTTTCTGGTTTTTATATCTGTGTATTGTTGGGAGCTTAGTACAATCATGTCTTGTCAGCATCACGGTGCTATGATGAGGGCTCAAGTACCCACACACATGCAAGACAAACATAATCCTTTAACCATTTTGCCAACACACCGTATTATTGATGAGAGCAATCCCAGACATACAAGCGAAACTCCTGTAGGACGCTCTGGCTTAGTTATGAATGCCACATCCAATACTAAACCGCCGTTGGCTGGAGTCCCACCGCCACCACCAACTCCAGCTGTTCCACCACCCTTGATAGCAGCACGACCGTCGGCTTGGTCGTTACTTACTCGACGAATCTCCAAGTCCACGACTTCTTTCTTCCAACGCGAGTCTATGTACCTGCAGCTTTATTCTCCACGATGGCTCAAGCCTGACTTCATTTGGCACCAGGATTGCTCAGCTGCTAGTGAGCTATCCCCTGTCATTCCAGAAGTCCCTAATTTCACCCCTTCAGTTTGGCGATGGTGTCTAGGCATCTTTCATGCCCGCTTGTGCTGGTTTTCCAAGTTCTATTGTGCTTGGTATGGAGTTAGCTACTCCTCCTTCATTGCTCAATTACCCTTTGGCCTCATTCTGAAATGGGCGGATGGCACCAGCTTTGGTGAAGCGCAATCTATGATGGCCATACAGAAAGCTGGATTTCCATGCCCCAGAGTCATCAGCGTCGGAGAGCACCGAGATTCCCCGTCCGCGCCAGTATCAATTCTGATGACACGCATCCCCGGAGAACAGCTGGATGAAGTATACGATGAGCTGCAACCAGAAGAACGCAATGTTATTCTTGACGAGATTAGCACTATGCTGAGGGTCATGCGTTCTTGGAAAAGCCCATGGGGACAGCGAATCTGTAGTATTTCTGGTGGACCAATCCGCAGCATACGCGTGCCAAACCATCGCATCGGGCCGTTCGAATCAGAAAAGGAACTCAATGACTACCTCCTCGCCGTTGCCTCCTCTCATTCTTTCAAGTCTCCCGAGGAGTTCCAATCAGCAATAGAGGTTGCGCGAAAAATGTACGATCTGCCACATCAGGTCGTCTTTACACATGGCGACTTCTTCTTACACAATGTCCTTGTGCACGACGGCCATGTCTCTGGGTTTATAGACTGGGAGTCTGCTGGGTGGTATCCAGAATACTGGGAGTTTACTACTCCACTGAGGTGGCCAAGTCGAGATCCTGAAGGCGGAGCCTTGTTCATGCGGCTGGGAGGAGAGCGCTATACCAAGGAGTTGGAGGCAGAGAAGGCTTTAATGACTTTGACGGTTGATTCATGGATTTTTATATAATATCACTTAGACAATCTATTCTTAGGAGAGGTTTTAGCCTTGTGCAAGGAATTTCGTATTGTTTTATTTATTTTATTTGTTTATCATTCGTCATCTACGATGTACATCTCTTAGACAAGACACTTGTTCAAATGAATAGCTGCACCTTCCATCACTTCGATCCTCACGTGCTGCTAAGCAGATATACCTGAAAAGGACGTAGCCATAACTCAGCTTCACAGGTCACTCAACTCAAACAATACCCACAAGGTTCACTTCTTCCCTACGCCTACGTCCGGATGTGCACTTTACACAGCCATGATACTTTTGCCTCCATCCCTCGTGACACGCTTCCGGATTCTGATCTTGAGAATCCCATGACCAAGGCGTGTGGTTCTGACAGGGGCTGTTGCAGTAGCACCGTTAAGGGCTGCTCCTTTGGTTTGTTTCTTCGAAGCAGTCTCACGGGGTCGCTTGACACCAATCAGCGCATTGGGGCAGAACAGGAGTGCCTCTCCAGTGTTAAGCGCAATAATTTTGGACAACAGCTTGATATCAAGGTTATCCATAGGTGTGACATCAGTGTCAGACTCGTTTCCGTCAGTGTCCGCATCATCGGTCTTGGTAATTAGGGATGCGCCAGCGAGGTGTTTCTTGAGAGTACGGAGCCATTCAGGCGAGGTAAATTTGTGGACAATAGTCACCGTGCAAAGGTCCAACAGGCGAGGAGAGATGGTCGGCTCTTGCGTGGAGATGATGACACGCGTGCCAAGGTGGCGTTGCAGACGGATTGCCGAGAGCAGTGACTCGGTCAGTGTTAGAGACTCGCCGCTGTCAGTCATGTATTTGTGCGCTTCGTCAAGAGCAACGATTCGGCCAATCTTGGAATCCTGCTCTAGGAAAAGATCAAGACACATGTTGAACATGGCACAGGCCATTTCTGGGGTAACACAGGGGCAAGACAAGTCCACGATTGTCAACTGTCCTGGCTAATAAGTACTAAGTCAGTAAAGGCTCGAGATTTAGCCAAGCGAAATCTGGGAAGATACTAACCTTTGATTTCCAACTGGTGCCTTTCTGCTTTGGAATGGCCTCCTTCTTTTTCTTTTCCGTAGGAGGCTGGCCAGGCTTGGGACTAAAGAGGTCATAAGTTGCCGCTTCCTTTCTAACCATGAAGCTCTCAAGCGTCTCCAAACGCTGCTGGAGCGGATTTAGTTGCTCTCGGGTCATTGTCTCGTTGGCTAGGGCACGTTTGAAGTCGCCGTAATTGAAGCTGGTACCTGCTTTCTGCTGAACAATGCGAAGATCACGCAGGATTCGCACCACGACATGGAGGTACAGCGGCATGGTTCCTGGGGTATTGCTGACAGCCATTAGGTCGAGCATTCGTTTGGTGTTCAGGTCGGTTTGAAGAAGACGTAATTCTTGGATCTCTACATTTGGAAGACTGCTGTAAATGCGCTGCAAGGGCAAGTCAGTGTATTTCTTGGCTAATGAACAGCTCACAGACACGCACCTTGATTTGCCCAATGTTTGTTGGGGCGCAGACGACGCGAACGTTAACCTTTGGATTTGATGAAAGATAGGCGGCTTCACATGGAGCTCCGCCGTGGTCAGAAGAGAAGGTGTCGTAGTGGAAAACAAGCCCGGTCAGTGGGCGAGGCAGCACAGCTGCGGTGGACGGCACCATACTGTTCTCGAGCAAGCAGCTGAGGGTGTGGCTCTTCCCAGAGCCTTGGCTTCCACAGATGAAAACACTCGAAGGCACGGCGACGTTGTAGTAGATTCGAGGGTCGTCTTCGGGGGATTCTGTCCTTGGTGAGAAGCTCTGGGCTCATCTTGCTGGCTTGGCCGCCGAGGAGACCATATTGGGTGAAGGCGTTCTTGGTGGCGGGCCCATCAACCGTGTGATGAGCTCGCACGGCTTCGGTGAAGACAGGAGAGTTGAAAACGTAAGTTCCTTTCTCGGAGTCTGTCTTAAGGTTGAGTAGCTGCAAGTGTTCATGAAGAACAGAGTCCCGTTCATCCGAGTCGAGGAGCGAGTCGGAATCCTCTACACTGGAGAGGAATTCGTCGGAGCTGGAATCGATCTCGGGTTCCATTTGGGGACTCATATTCAATAAAGTACCTTGAAGTTTCTCTATAGTCGTCTGCTCGCAAACGACAAGGCTCTAAGCGAAGTTGGAATGCCCACGGTTGTGAAGGCGGGTGGTGGTTGTTTTGCGATGGTACCGTTTGAGTGAGTTCCTCAGAGAGAGAAGAAGAAGAAGACGAGGAGTTTTGGGCGTAAGAACTGCAGATAAATAGATACCTATGCACCTTGCCAGGCGTTTTCCAGCTGGCAGCCAAACCATCAGGTTATGCCTCCGCCTTTCGGCCACGAAACACGGCAGCGTGGACGGCCTCCTGCATGGGTCTCCACCTTCAGAGCTGTAGGTCTTGGTTGTTGACTCATCTCAATTTTGTGGAAAGCGTTAATTACAGGTCAAATGGTTGTATTCCTGGGGTTGAGGTGTAGAGCGAATGTATGCTTAGCTCGTGGTGATTGTGTTGTGTACTAATGGAGACGGGTGTGTAACATCCCATTCCACCGTCCTCGAAACCAAGAGAATGCGTGAATGGCAAATAGAAAAGTGAAAAAGGTGTGATAAAAATAAAACAAGAAAGAGGTCTTCAGCTCAAAACCTTGGAGATGAAATAACGTTCTGGAAAGAATTTCGTAAAATGCTTAATGCTTTAAGTTAATGGGTCGCTACATTTCCACCAACAATGGACGATTAGGGGTTGATCGCACAAAATTATGGTTATTTTACGGCTACTTCCAATATTCAATTCGGTTAAGCAGCAATAAAAATAGCCAATGGAAACAAATGGATAAGAAAGGCTGCAACACCATTGCTTGTCGGTATCACAGCAGCCGATGACATGTCAACAGAGCCATCGTCGAAGCCTGAGCCGGTGTCGAACCGGATGGTGGGGCCGGTTCTCGATGCAACGATGACATAACATCGGGGCCAGAAGATTGATCACGTCATGAGACGTGAACTCCCTTCACCTGAGGGAACAGACTACTCGCCTTATCCTCTCGAGTAAAAGGCTTCCCAAGCGCAACTCTTGAGGAAGCATACACACTTGCCAATATGCCAGACGTGGACACTTCTCTTCCACCCGAGCCTACTGCTGCAGCAGGTCAGCTGGCAGCTCGCCATGCCGATGAGCATCCCCTCAAGCTGTACGGCGGCTGGTTCTGCCCTTTTGTGCAAAGGACCTGGATCACTTTGGAGGAGAAGAATATCCCGTATCAATACATTGAGATCAACCCTTACAAGAAGGAGCCACACTTTCTCAAGTTGAACCCTCGTGGGCTGGTTCCAACACTAGCGGTGCCTGTCGACAAGGAGGGCAAGGAGCAAAAGCTCTGTTCGAGAGCATCGTGATTGCAGAGTATCTCGAGGAAGCTTACACAGACGAGTCCAAGTACGGGCCACCGCTACTGCCGAGCGACCCGTATGAGCGAGCGCGTGCGCGCCTGTGGATCGACCACATCAGTAGTAGAATCGTGCCTGGGTTTTACAAGCTCCTGCAGCATACACCAGACAAAGCGTACAGCATTGAGCAGGCTCGTCAGGACTTCATCGGCCACATCAAGTCGCTCGTTGAAGAGATGGACCCGACGGGCCCTTGGTTCTTAGGCGAGAACATCAGCCTGGTGGATATCAGCCTAGCGCCATGGGTGGTACGCCTCTGGCTCATAGACCATTACAAGAATGGCGGAGTTGGGATCCCTGATGACGGAAGTGACGAGACCTGGAACAGGTGGAAGAAGTGGAAGACGGCCGTTGAGCAGAGACAAAGCGTCAAGGATACCTTGAGTGATAGCGAGCGGTATTTGTTGGCTTACAAGCGTTACGCTGACGATACTACGGGCTCGCAAGTTGGAAGAGCGACAAGGGAGGGCCAGAGATTGCCATGAATTAGCTGAAGTTATAATGCCAACCACGATTAATGCATGCAAGGTAGGTAGACTGTTTGGTGATGGATGCGATGGGAGGTTCAGGGTAAGGCTACCAGAAGTAAATAATACTGTACGGACACACTAGATTTATGAGCACAACACAGTGTTTGTCCACCAGCTATACAGTACACATGCAGTTGGTTTACTTGCATCCAAATTCGTCCCAGCATCTGAACTTTTCCTCTTGCCCACGACCACACATCACGTCACCATGCCAGACCAAGCGCCTTCGCGGTTCACGCCGCAGAACAAGACAACCAACGAGCGCCTCTCCAACCAGACGGTTGGTCTCGTCCAGCTTTCCGATTTCCGCAAGCGACGCGCCGAAGTCCTCGAGCAGCAGGTGCGCGAGGCCCGCGAGGCCGCTTTCTCAGGCACGTCAACGCCGGACCGATCGCAGACTGGCACTCCTGACAACGCTGGCAGTGACTCGGCCAATGCTGCGAATGCGCGGCCCTTGAAGAAGAAGAAGAAGCAGCCCGCGAAGAAGCTTCTGTCGTTTGGCGATGACGAGGAGGGGACGATAGCCTGTCCGAAGCACCGAGCTCCAAGACGAAAGATGCGAGCGCTACCGAAGGCACTGAGAGCGAAGATGGCGCAAAGAAGTCAAAGTTCAAATCGAATGCGACTGTGGGAATTGCCCCAAAGCCATGACCAAGGCTGCGTTGCGCAAGGAGGCCGCGGAGAGAGAGACCCTCCGCCGCGAGTTCCTGCAGCTTCAGGCCGCTGTCAAGGCTACCGAGATTGCGATCCCTTTCATATTCTACGATGGCACAAATACACCGGGCGGAACCGTGCGATTAAAGAAGGGCGACTTTGTGTGGATCTTCCTCGACAAGAGCCGCAAAGTTGGTGCAGAGCTGGGAGTAGGCGAAAAGGCAAATGCACTGCGCGCGTGGGCCAGAGTTGGAGTAGACGATCTGATGCTCGTTCGTGGAACTCTTATCATTCCTCATGTAAGATTAAGTACTCTAGACTATGCCTTCTATCATGCTAACACTGACTCTAGCACTACGATTTTTACTTCTTTGCTTTGAACAAGAGTCTTGGACCCGACGGCGAGCCACTCTTTAACTTTAGCAACGAAGCTCCTAAGAGACCCGAGACCTCCGCGACAAACCCCGAAGCTGACGGCCCCGTGGGCGGCATGCACACGGCAGCTTCTAAGGCAGCCGCGGCGACTGCTCTCCCTGACATCAGCACACTCGAAGGCGCCGACGATGATCCGACTCTGACCAAGGTTGTCGACCGTCGATGGTACGAGAGGAATAAACACATCTACCCTGCCAGCACGTGGCAGGACTTTGATCCCGAGAAGGACTACGCAACCGAGATTCGAAAGGATGCTGGAGGAAACACATTCTTCTTCTCCAAATGAAGGAAGGCTGAGGACCCATTCCCTACATTGGCGGTGTGTCTGAATGCCCAACCATGATGTCTGGCGCAACACCATCTCCTGGCAGGAAGTGATGTGCAGTATGTTTTTGTGGAATTTCAAGACGAAAGGCCTGGAGAGGCGCTTCGGTCATCAGCACCCCTTCATCCCATGAACTGCCACATGGCATATGTGGCTCCCCAATGACGAGCCATCCGGGCCAGAAGACCATGAGAATCATGGCGTTGCCACCGCCACCGAGAATGAAGACGGCAAACTCGAAGAAGAGCTTCCTTCGGAGCATCTTTAGAGTCTTGGAGCGGTAGACCTCGGACGCGGCTTTTGCGGAGGCCAGGTAAGCGTAAAAGGCGCCGAACTTGGTGGCGAGGTATGCTTGGAAGGCAATGACCTTACTGGCGTATAGGGCGGCAGCGAAGGTGATGCTGGCGAGGGCGTAGGCTTGCAGGCCGAGGAAGACGGAGAGAGAGCTGATGACGGCCTGGAGATATCCAGCGTAGCGGACGGTGGGGCCGAGGATAGCGATGAGGTTGGAATGCGGGTGGAAGGGGACGACGGGCTCGACCTTGGAGGCCGTGATAATGGCTGGTCCGTCCATGACGGTGATGCTATGCGGTGGCTTGTTGGATGGCTACAGCTGAGCACAATGGATGTATGATCAAGGGGATGTTGTCCCTACTGAACGTAGCAAGACCTTAAACGGTCCGTATTCTACTAGATAATGGCCCGGCATCTGAGGGTTTATATCTCAGGTCTACCTTTCTACACTCTTCCCTCCGAGCAGCCTTTCAAGCTCAGACATGCCCAACAAGGAAAGCAAAGCTTCCAGGATGTGAAGGCGACCCCACACACCATTACGGCTGGGATCCTTGCCTGTCAGCCAGTCGAGATCTCACCTGGGCAGTGCCAGAAGCACCATATGCGCAAGACGGTTTTTATCGTCCCACCCGCTATCGGCCTACGGAATGAGCGAAAAGGAGTGCCGTCAGCAAAGCGCCGTGACTGGCTGCCATTGCAGGGTCCAAGGAGGCCCAAGAAGGCCCAGCAAACAGCGTCACATTGCCGGTTCGCGGCGCTTGACTGGTGCGGGCGGCAGTGGGAACGGGGAGCAGAAAGGCAACAGGAACGTGGCGAGACAACACGTGGGGGTGGTGATTCGCTGCGTCTGATGGATGGACCCTGAGCGTTTCTGCGATTCAGGGCCGCCGCACCCCCACCCTTATCGGTCTTTGTTGGAGGTTTGGGATTGAGAGGGAGGAGGGCTGGTTGGTAATTGATTGATCGATTGCTAGTTCTTACCGCACATAAGACTGGGCTTGAGCGAGTGTCCGTGGTCGGGAGTGGTGGAGCATGGTGATGATCTTACCATGACAACCCAAAGGCATCGTATCGTGTTGGTACAGTACAGTCATGTTCCCTGTTGAATGGTCATATGGCTGGCTGAAGGCTGGAATATTGTTCACTAGGCTACTTCTTCCTGGTAGCAGCCCGTAAGCCCTGGTCAGCTCCTTGGTCAGGTCACCTGAGGTCAACTGATGCTTCCGCAAACGAAGCGCAGCAAGGCTTGTCTTGGGCGGCTCCCGTACTGTACTGCTCCTACTGTACGATCTACATGGTTTGATGGCATCGCAGATCCACCGAGATTCACCATGCAGAATCCGGTGGGGACTCTTCAAGATGCAACGCTAATAACCAGGAATGGACGGATGCGAAACCCATCCGTCGGAGCTACGGCGCATTGGACTTTGGCATGGCCGCAGACTTAAAACGCTCTGTCGCCCCACGTGGTCTGTCATCCGGACTGTCGTTCGCTTACGGGCCCAGAGTTATGCGGACGAAGCCCAGAGATGCCGGGTGAAGAGCATATGTGATGGAACGTGATGTCGGCATTACGACGCGCTTGGCTCGGGAGTTTGTAAACGCAGATGATAGATGTAACGGAGCTCATGTCCGAGGAGAAATGCTCAACTTTCTAATGCCGTGGTGTTGCCGGTCATATGCACTATCGTGACATGCCTCATATTGTTCGAACCGACAGTCCCGCTCAGCATAACCGACAACCCCGAACGGTGCATGCGGGGAAGTACCAGGGATAGATGAATCAACAACCGCGGGGTGAACCAGGTTTGTCCAAGGTCATTCGGACTGTAAAGCGCGACAGCCGATGCCCACCTCAGAGTTGCCGGTTGCTTGCCTCCGGTCCCGCTTCGTTGCTTTTATCTCATCCCCAACATTCAGAATCTATTATTGCCAATGAGTGGCGAGATTCATGAGATGTTGGGGACAAGGCGAAACCCCTACCATATTCCCGCTGATCCTGGGTTGCTGCGCTGTGAGAAGGGTCCGGGGCATGCAGGGATGGGTGTAGATCCCCGTTCCAGACCTTTTTCATGTCTTGGTTGAATGAAGCTGACGCTTCGCCTTGTCCGTGTCTTACTTTGGCGATAGAACCTATCCCAAGACATTGGAAACTCGGATTTTCTAATTGAACAGTAGTGGCGCCAATGTTGGTTCTGGAATAGCATTGTTGGTTCTTGTTGATATCGTCATGTAGTTCGACATTGAGAAATCTTGGAATTGCTATGATATTGCTTAACACTGTACAAAGATCAATCATGCGTATTCTAGAATACCACGCCGCCTCCATCCACTATAATGTCAGCTCCGTTAATGTAAGAACCTGCCCTACTCAACAACATCACCACCACGCCGGCCACCTCCTCCGGCCACCTCCTCCGGCATTCCCATTCTTCCGGCCGGGTTCCTCTCACACCAAGTCTGTCGCGCCTCCGCCAGGCCGTCGCCTGCGTTCAGCACTGTGTCCATGTATCCGGGACTGATGGTATTCACGGTAATGCCGTACCGCGCCCACTCTGCGGCCAGAGAGCTCTTGAGCATCACTAGTGCTGCTTTGCTCGTATTGTATGCGGCCTGCGGCTGGGGGTAGTTGACGCGGTGCGCCGAAATGGATGCCGTGAAGACGATGCGGCCGCCGGTGCCCTGTGCCACCATCTGCCGAGCCGCTGCTTGTGCGCAAAGGAAGGTACCCGTTGTGTTGACGTCAAGCGATCCGCCGCCATTGAGAGATGGGCATGTCGAGCGCGTGAACGCAGCCGACAATACCGGCGAAGCAGACGAGTGAATCCACCGACCCGAGTAATGATGCTGCTTCCGCCACGGCCGCACCAACCTGATCCTCGTTGGTCACATCCACATCGCGAGCTTCGATCTGAGCATTCGGAAACTCGACCCTTAGCGCTTGGAGCTTGTCCTCAGACGCAGCAATGTTCAGGTCAAAGATCATAAGTCCCGAAAGTCCATGCTGCAGCATCGCCCGAGCAGCGGTCATTCCAATTGCGCCGGTGCCGCCCGTGACAATGGCGTTGCCCGCGAGACTGAATCGACCTGATGCCGTATCTCGAGCTGCTGGGTGCTGTGTTTCCACGTTGATATCAGTCCCTTGGGCCAGTGTCATGTGAGGAATTGACCTCTTGGTCAGCTCGCTACGTTCATCTTGCTGCTGGGGTTTATCGGTGTTCCCCATGATGGCCGGATTATTGACTTGAATACAGCTTTATAACGAATGTAGGCTTGCGAAGAGTTTCTGTAAGTGCATGAAGTGTGGCCTGCAGCAGTACTCTCTACTCTTAGGGCGTGGACTATCCTGAAAAGTTGTTGTTTGTTAGATTTGTATTATTGAAAAGGTGACATTTATTCACGAAGAATGATTTATACTACCATCTGCTATCAATGACATGAGCTCTGTCGGTTGAGTCTCAACCCCGCAGGGTGATCTCTCAGGGTGACAGTGGCCCGTCGATCCACCGTAGTGGAAGTGGTACAGCCGCGGTGTGGGATGGCTATTAAAAGACCATTTATTATTTGGCCAGTAAGTGCGAATTTGCCCACGATATAAAACGAATCTACTGTCTACTACTGGGAATTCCAGAGGCGTTAAAGACTGGTGACAGCGTTTTACGTGGAGATTAGCCTACGATGGGATCAGGCTCAGAGACGACACGACCACCAACAATTCGCTACGAGTGACTAATTTACAGTATGCTGATGATCAGCGATTGCAAATCAAACGCTGACAAAATAATACAGCTTTAAAAAAGTCCTCGACTACCACTAATGTTACGGCCTTGGGACAGCGCCTCTTAGTGTAGCATCATATCAACTGTGCTATTGCGGAATGACTAGTCGACGTTTAGTGTGACAAGCCCATAATAGCTCCAATATTTCCCTTCTCTTCCATCAGCCCACCACGGGAAGCGGTCCACCGCTTCAACAGGTTCCGTGGTCTAACGGTCATGACTGCGGATTCTGATTCCGCCAGCGAGGGTTCGACTCCTCCGGAACCTTTCTTTGCCACTCATCACAACTGGTGGTTTCATCCTTTTTGGCGTCATTTCATCGTGGTTTAGTGTCTGCTAGTCTCTAATGAGAGAATCATATCGTAGAATGGGGCAATCTGTTCGGTGGAATGGTTGTTCAACCATTTGGCAAATTTTTACATGTGCCAAGACACTTAAACTTCACGATATTCGGAGCTGCCATTGACCCTTTTGCTGCTTATATTCATTGAGCCGTGCTTCTCAATTATATTTGTGTATGGAACTGCTAAGCCATGGTATAATGGATCTGAGTTCAATGCGGACCATCTTGCGTGTCTTCCACCGGTATCGTGTATTCTCGCGGTCCTTCAGTGCTAAGAAGAACGACTACAGAGTCTTCAGTGAAAAATGCTGGGCGTGGCTCAACCGACGCAAAGCGTGCCAGTCCAGCAAGGGCAGCACCTCCACACGGGCCGCAATAAACTCCAAATGACGCAAGCCGCTTGACAGCTTCATGCGCTTCCAAGTCGGAAACAGTAACGGCAGCGGAAACCTTGCTTTTCAAATCGGCGAACGCTGTCAGTGACAGGGTGCCACAGTTGAGCCCTTCCATGATTGTGTTGGAAGTCTCAACTGTCTCGAGACTCCCCGATCGCAGACTTGCCTGCACACATGCAGCAACGTCTGGCTCTACAACGAGCACGGGGCAGAGACGTGGGTGGCAATCTGTAACTACAGCATGCGCCAATGAGCCGACACCGACGGGACAGACTATGAGGTCGGCAGTGAGATTCTGTTCGCTGAGTTGCTCTTTAATTTCGACCATCATTGTTGAGTAACCCTCTACTACCCACTTAGGAATCTCTTCGTAGCCTTCAAAGGAACCATCCTGGATAAAGAGACCACCGGATGTTGCCTCTGAAGCTGCGTGGGCTGTCCTCACGGCGTCGTCGTAATGTGACTTACACTTAGTGACATGAGCCCCTCGCTGGCGATGTGATGAGTAACGCTCATTGCAACATCGCGAGGGATATAAATAAAGGCCGGAATGCCCAGGTGTTTTGCCATCTGAGCTATGGCACGTCCATGGTTTCCATCTGTTGCTGCGAAGAGCTTCAGCTCGTGCCCCTGCGCAGCCCGCGCGACGGTATCAAGCGGTGAGTCACTGGGCAAGTTAAGCAGTGAGGTGATAGCCTGATGCGTAGCCCAGGACGCGCCTAAAATCTTGAACGACGGGAGTCCTAGTCTTGATGCTTCATTTTTCACAAAGACTGCTTTGACGCGGAGCTCATCTCTAATTGCGTCTAGAGATACCAATGGAGTTGGGGCATAGCCGGGAAGCTGTTGATGGAACTGTTGAACGCGAGATGTATCGAAAAGTGGGGTCGACGGATCCGCCTGGTAGTTGTGATTGAGAAAGATGCTTCTTCTTCGATCCATTTAGGCGATCTTCTGGGGTAATTCTTGAAGTCATGGGCTTTGGATTGTGGAAGTTGCTGGGTGCATCTAGTGTGAAGCGGGGTTGCGATGTCGATGCGACAGGGCGCTATTTCTTGGGATTGCGTCTTACGAGTAAGGATTCAATGAAGCCTGAATACTGAATACATTTATGGGTCTATTGAAGATATCATCTTCTTGGTCATACAAGATCCCATTATTCGGCTCCTAATTGATGCCCCTTTGAAAGCACCTATTTCATCTCATACCCATGATGTGGTTATCATTCCTTGTCTTGAGGAAAACCAGTCCACACTGCGCCCTAGCAGCATCAATTCTCTTCAGGATCTTCAAGGTATGATTCCAAGAGCATATCTCGTTCTGCAACCTACCGGCTCGAAGGTCCTGGGCCACCGCATCTGCCTCGTACTGGAACCCCCATCCTGGCCTATTGAACTCCAGGCGTTGCTCCTCCTCGCCTTTGATTCGGATAGTCAGCACATTAGGCATCGAAGATGATGAGCCGCTAAGAGAAATGCTCCCTTTGAGCCCATGAAATGTGCAAACTCCTCCTTGCTGGAGTAGAGGTAGGAGGAAGTGACGACGGCTTGTGCGTTCAGGTCTGGGTACTTCAGTATAACCGCAGCCCCTTCCTCAAACTTGTTGTCAGGGTCGTCCTCATTATGGAAGATCATGCTGGCTGTCAACGTTGGCTGAACGTCTGGATCTCGTTTGGTCGCTTCATCCAGGCCTATGGATGCCCAGTTCATACAGTAAACCCCAATGTCAATGAGAGAACCCACACCCTGCCACTTATCCAAGGGTCCAGGGTTGGGATGTCTTTCATTAAACGGTTGATAGTGACCGAAATCAGCGAATACGGTCTTGACATCGCCGATGACTCTTTCTTCGTGTAGGAGAGACCGTAATTTCTTCGTAATAGGAAAGAATTGCGACCAGACAGCTACAAGACCGTGAGTAAAACACTGACTCCTGATTGATCATGTACCCACCTTCCATTACAAAAACGCCCTTCTTCTCAGCTGCATCAAAGATAGTCTGCGCTTCTTTTGCATTCATGGCAAATGGCTTCTCGCACAATACGTGTTTACCAGCGGCAATAGCGTCCAATGCATTCCGAAGATGTAGTGTATGAGGTGTGCCAATGTAGACAGCGTCGACATCCGGGTCGTCATATACACCCTGATAGGTATCGTAGAGATTCGGTTTTTGGGTCGGGCAGCGCTGAGCAACAAAACTTTTCGCCTTCTCGATTGATGAAGACCCAACGGCTTGAACTATATGCCTAGTGTGCAAGTCGTCGCGTTCAAGACATAGATCCATGGCAAAGCCAGAGGACACCATGCCGGCTCCTGGATATGTAGTTAGTATAGATTAATGGATTACTTCTTCTAAAACCCACCGATGATCCCCATCTGAGGGTAGGGAGGTTTTTGGTGGACATTTTTGGGTGGGTTGGCTATTGAGGCAAGGGATTATATGGGTCTTCAATAAGATCAATTTCTTGGCGAGAGCCCGGTGATATATAAATGATTGATTTTCCCACGTCTCATGTCTCTACAGAAATATTCCGATTTCATTTGGCCTCCGATACGGCACGGAGGTCTCTACGTAAGCAGACCAACATCCTATCAACCACCAGCAGCTTCGAAGGATGCCGTGTTTCACAGTAATCACAACAATCCAGATTGAGAAGTACTCATTCGTACCAATAGTATCTATAGGCATTGCGAATACCATTCGTTGCTGACCTTGCAGCTTCCTGGGCACAGCACTTTGGCCCAGTCCAGCCACTTCCGCCGCACTGTCCGTACAGCTGAGCACATGTACCAGTAGGCCCCGGCTGGCTACTACTTGTCGTCCTAGTAGTCGTAACAGGAGGGTTAACAGGCCCAGAGTCGCTGCTGAATTGGTTGAAGAACTGCCAGGTCTCTCCAGGACTAAACGCGGTAGAACCGCTGTCTCCTGGGCCACCATCGTGAGGTGCAGCAATATGTCCTTCATCAAAAGCGACCCATCGCACAGGGTAGCCTTCCCTGCATCCAGTGTAGGTTGTGCCTACATGAGTGTAGGAGCCTTGAGATGGCTCACGAGGGCTCTGGCGCGTGCAGCCGTTGTTGGCCACAAACTTGTCACGCAGAGTGCGGCCACCAGCGATGTTGAGAACGTTATCCCGAAGTCCATGGATTCCAAGATAGGCGATGGGGCTGGTGCCTCCACTGCACCCAGAGAGTTGACCACCAGAAAGGACTGCGACGGCGCGGAAGACGTTTGGTCGAGAGCAGGCCAGCGAGTAAGACTAACACATAATATTTGTCAGGAGTGAATATTCAAGAGAGTTTTCGAAGGGATCCTTACCATCGCACCACCATAGCTGAAACCAGTAGCGAAGATTTGAGATGTCTCAACACAGAGTCCATCTTGGGCTATCTTGACAAGCTGGTCAATGAAGGTTACGTCCTCGCCGCCAGCATTGCCCCAGCCGTTATTAAGACCCTGCGGCGCAATGAAGATGGCACCTTCGTTGGCAAGTCTTCGTAAGCCGTAGTAGTCCTACCATAAGTTAGCATTCTCATAATCGTCTTCTTTTATTGCCACCAAGCCATTGCCAACGTCAGAACACAAATCATAAACTTACCCAAACGTCTCTCTGTACTGTCTGGCCAGTAGCCACATCGGTCATGGTTCCACCAAGCCAATGCAGGCCAAAGATGAGCTTGTACCCACGGCTGGGGTCATATCCGTTAGGGACACGGATGATGTATTGACGGTTCTTTCCATTGACAGTGATGGATTTAGTGCCGCTGGTGATACCAGCTGCCTTGCCGCATCCTGCCGACTTGGCTGCCATGGCTACATTGCTCATGAAGCCGAGCAACATGAAAATGCTAAGCATCATAGCTAATGCCCTGCTGATTTTGGAAAACATGACGAGAGAAACACTGGGTCTTACTACTGGTAAGGTTTGATTAGGACTGAGTTCTTGCTGAAGCTCGAGAATCAATCTGCAGTTCATTGCATTCAAGTGGGACTTCCACGGCTTTTCTACTCGGACTCAATTATCTACTCCTTTCCTTGAACAGCCCATTTTCCAAATAATCTTTCAAGAGTCTCAATATCTGCCGTGTAAAACGTCCGCTTTTGCCCATTCTCCTAATTGGGTTCTTTCTTCCGCTGCTGGAGAATCTTGGCGCGTGGATTGCTTTCGGCAGTGGTGATGACCCTAGATGATTTTCATAACCCCATATTCCTAAGACCAAACGCCTATAGCTCGGTACCATACGGGAGCACTACCTTGTCAAGCATGGACAAGTAAAGTGAGGAACTAGTTCACCGTGTCGTGGAAGAAACTCGGTTGTCATAGGAGGTGAGCGGGGTGGCGCGGGGGCCACCTCCGAACTCGAATCCTTACCAAGGAAGATTAAATTTCCATCACTGAAAGAATCTTTGGTTGCGCCAGTTAGTTAAGGCGGGAGAAGAGCTGTACTAACCGTTTGATTCGTGGAATGCAGCACTACTCGTCCTGACTGGGGTTATGCAGCCCTAGAAAGTCAGTCGCGTAACACTGAAACAATGGTTCGAGCTAGTCAATGTTATTCCTGATACCCGAGTGAATTTTACATAGTTTGTCATGGAAATCCTAATTCAAATGTGTTAAACAACAGATAGCAACTCGTAGTGAGAAAGCTTGTGATGTTCACTGATATCTCTAAACACTTGAAAGTGAGTTAAATAGACAATGAATGGGTTTCTGACAGTGGAAGAGCCAAGAAGAGTAAGAGTATCTTAGTTCAAGCCAGGTCTTCTCCATTCACTATGCTACTTATTTTGTGCCCCTTGATCTTTGCTCTTTAGTGAACTACTTACGTATGGAGCTTGATTTTAAGATGTACTTCTCTGGTCAATTGGAATTTCTTTTAAACTGAATAGCCTGCAACTTACAACCTCCACCAGTCAAGACAGTACTGCAAGTCATTTTCAAAATTACTTTCCAACCAGATGCGCACAAGTCGCTTTACATATTGTTGCATAATCAGTTTGGTTTGGAAGGAATAATCAATTTCAAGCAATGCTAATAAACTAATTCAAGTGGTAATCTTGGTGTTCAAATCGATATGAAAGCTACAAATGGCTGGCTGACCTCTAAAACATGTCTGAATGAGACTGTTACGACGCGGGGTTTGAAGTTTCTCTCAAATAAGTCCAATCTTATAGTTCCTATCGTTATGAAGGCTACGGCTCCATAGCAGCACCATTACGTGAAACTGTACTTTAAGAGAAAAAATGTAGACAAGACCATCAACAAAGATGCTTCCTTCTTCCATCAACGAAAAATCGCCACCTCCATAGCCTCATCTCTAGTTTCGTTTCTTGATTGACAGGTTTACAGGAGGCAGTCACCATGTCCACCTTCTTCAACCATGTCTGACTTAAACCAAAGGAGTTTATATGGCCATAGAGTAGTTGATCAAGTCTAACTACTACCCTCACACTTCTTGGTGCAAGCTCCAGCACATCCCAGAGAGTAAGCACTTGCAAAGCTCGTTGCCAAAATCGTGGGCTGTCCATGGTGATTTCCGTAGTAGCAGGTTTTACGGTTGGTATCATAATCGACACTGTGACACGCCAAGAGCTTGCCGCAAGACTCTACACAGTCTTCAAGCGACTCTTGCTTGTCTTGATAGATGACCTTGGTACCATGCCTCTTCTTACACTCGATACGGAACGCCTGTTCCAGATATTAGCTGCTGTATTGAGCACAATTGAATGGAAAATTGATTTGAGAAACAGTACCTCGCCGACAGATGTGACAAATTGCTGACCATCAGCATAAGGGCATTCAGTAGAGCATTGTATAGTGGCCATGTCAGGAGAATCAATAGCCGGGGGATCAATAACATAGGCATAGTTATGCGTGTCATCAGCACATGCTGCAGCGGTCGAATATCCTCCTTCCTTGTAAAGTTTACATTCATCCTGCACCTCACTGGATAGTCTACCGTGAGCAAGATACTGAACACTAATTTGAGGTTAGTACAAGGTCACATTGAGATTTGATATAGATTGATCTAGTCTTACCTGAGGCATTCATTAGTCGTTGAACATCTGTCCATGCATGATTTAAAGTCGGTAGCAACGAATTTATCTAAGAGTGTGTGTGGTGAGTGGGAGCAGCATTGAATGAAGAAAGTAGCGCCATCCGGAGATTGATACAATTGTCCCTCGCCTATTCACATTAGCCACAGCCTCAAGTATGCACAAGTTGGCCTTACCGCTTGGACAAACGGGAGAGCTTGCATAGACGAGGCTGCCAGTAGAAGCTGGAGCCGCAACTCGTGCATTAGGACATCCTACTCCATTCACCAGGGATCCAAATCCACCTCCAGAAGGGCTTTGGCTTCCCGAGTTAGGGCCACCAGTGTTGGAATTTCCAGAATTCTGACCAAGAGGATTCTGGGAACCAGAATTAGAATTGTCGTTGCCATTATTACCAGAGTTTTGACCCGAAGGGTTTTGGTTTCCTCCAGAATTCAAATCACCAGTACCGGTATTGCCAGAATTCTGATCCCCTGCCGAGTTGGAAGCGCCAGTATTGATATCCCCGGAGTTTTGGCTGACCGGATTCTGGTTTCCAGAATTGGAGTCGCCACTGTTAGCATTCGCAGGTTTCTTGCCAAATGGATTCTGGTTTTTGGAATCAGAGCCATCGTTATTTGTATTGCTAGGTCGTTTAGCGAAAGGATTCTGATGAGGTTGGGGAGGAGCTTCTCCCATGGAACCAAGTGAATCTTCACTTCCTTGGCTTCCAGCACCTCCAAACGAACCGATATCTGCTTGGCCATAGGAGTCTTGAGAATTAACCTTTGAGGCTACACTAAGCAAACTGAGAAAGATTACAGCAGTGCTGGAGAACGAAAATCGTTGTTGTGGCCTCATGATGCCAATAATACTGCGTCTGGCAATTGAGTGTCTAATGGTAAAGGGATAGGGAAAGGAAGAAGAGGTAGGACTCAGTATTTGCTATGTGTAATGGCTCATTGACCAAGTTACTCTGATATAACTTTATACCTTGTATCATAGTATCCAGAGATTGGCGCAGAACAGAGGTGACAGTTTGTGACTACGTCAGCGTCACTGCTTCACGCACTCTCCTCTTCAAATTACTGTTTGTTGGTTGAGACTGCTTTACGACAAGCCAAATATGCCCATGAGACTTTTCACACTCAGAAATGCTCTAGAAAGCGAAATATCTGGAACATGGCTGAGCTGAGGTGGCGACATTGAACGCGAGGTGCTTCATAATATTGTGTCATGTTCAGATAAAATGCTCGGAATATTCCGCAGCATATCACCGGCTATCAAGTTGGGGCTCGAATAAACCAGGTTTTCGTTTATTCAAGAACAAAATTGCCCTGTTTGCGGCGATTATACAAGCACGAGAGCAAGTCATGTCTAATACAAGCGTTTCAGATCAGCTTGGCCATCTGGATGTGGGTTGAATAATGTGATGAAACCTCTCATCGGGCCTCTAAACCGAGCAGATGAACTCATAATTACCCCAATGTCTTACAAATGAGGTTCCAGAACGAGTTCCCCATAATCAATTTGTTGAAGGCTGCCGTGTTGTTTCAAATCCCAAGTATCACAAACAAAGCTTGGATATGTTTGCAAGTTAAACAACTCAAAAGCTCAATAAGCAGATTGACCGAGGTGTTAAGTCTCGGACATTTAACGGCCAGATCTTGTGATGTCATCTCAAACATTGGAGGTAGTCAGTTGACTGGATGAGAGTAAACAGTATTGCTCCTATCACTGAATACCTACCTTGAAACATTAACTGTGGCATATTCGCAGAAACGTGACCGAATGTTTTGTTTACAAAATATTTGAACGGATCTACTCTATATAAAACGGAGTAGAATAGATTCATGCACATAAGAACGCGTTAAACTCTCACTCATTGTGCCAACCAGAACACCTTATACTACTCTGATATCATTTGCTCAGCTACCATGAAGATTCAGAATATTCTCCTCATTCTCTCCTCCGCTGCCATAGGCGAAGCGGCTATATGCTGGACAAACGGCTTCAACATGCTGACAGGTGGTAAACCCTGGGGCCCTGGCTGTCAAAGTTCTCTACCAGTAAAGCCAGCGCCAGCGAAGCCGGCACCAGCGAAACCGGCGCCAGGTATGTAGATAATGTTCAAGATGTATCCGAATGGATATTTGACGGTTTCTAGCTGCCCAAAAGGTGACAGTCGTAAAATCGTTCACAGCAACGGTCACCACCACCTTGACGACAACAAGTACCAACAAAATCACAGAGACAATCACGACTACAAACATTGTCACAAGCACGGATACAGTCACTAGCACCGACACAGTTACCACTACAGACACGGTAACGAGTACAGACATAGTTACCACTACAGACACAATTACGACCACAGATACAGTTACAACAACGGATACAATCACAAGCACCGATACAGTGACTACCACGGACACAGTCACCACCACAGGTACAATCACAGAGCACAGAATACATCCTACAGATGCAGCTGCTGCCATGGCTGCTTGTTTGGCTTTTAACCCAGCATACACCATGCCACTATTTGATAGTAATGGAGATCCCCAGTGCTGTGGTCCTGTCAAGTGCGGAAAAGCTCAGATTTGCCCTTAATCGCTATGGCATATTCCAATGCGGCTAATGCTACTGGCGGCATCGAGTTCAAGATCTCTGGGAGGGGTGATTGGGAACCCGTGGCTGAATGGATGTTGTTCATCTTATCAAGACTTTTCAACGCACTATCGGATAGAAGTTTCTTGTCATTTTGAGAGTCCTGTCTAATGTGTCTGTGAGCTAGAAATGCTCCAGGCTGTTTGGGTAGCTGGTGGAAGGTGATGCTCTCCTAGCTAGATAGCTGATCCAAACGCACAATTGATAACTAATTTTTACTATGGCGAGTACGTATGTAGCTGGGAACATGTCTGATCAACCGCATGAAAAGAACTTTTAAACAATTCTTTCTGTCTATATAATAGAGGCATTGGTCATATTTTTGAGGCATATGAAGTATTGCTCTGATTTAGTTGCTGCATGAGTGAATTTCTTGATATCAAAGAGGCGCTATGATATATGGCTGCTGAAGAAACGCATTTTAGCAACGGAAACCGTATATAGTAATACAGTATTATCTGTGGTGACTCAAATACTCCATGTACAAGAAAGGGAATAATCTGGAAGCTTCGAATATAATACAGGCCTCCTCTCGAGATTGAGTAAGAAGAGAATTGGATATAAGAACCAATATCTTACCAGCTGGGTTCTATAACCTAGGGGCTGAATTTATTGCATTCTATGAATGCAGACTTAAGCACCGGGTTGTGAAGCTAGCTGAGCAAAGTGATCCCCTGCATTTAGGGAAAAACCATCGACAGGTATCTGCACTATTTGCTCTTGCGCATTAGTGGTTTAATCGTATTTATAGGTCACAAAGAAATCTTTTTAGATCGCTTGTGTCCTAACGACATGCATTTACCAATTCCTCATGTTCATGGACGCTACCGACATGATGTCAAGCCGGCTAGAAAAGACATTGCCACCTCCATCATCGTATCCCATGTGTACGAGAAAGTGTAGCTATGATCATTTCTTAAACCTGGCATGGATATTATGTGTGGCATATCAAACCGTTGGCTTCGATTAGGTCTCGGACGCGAGTATGGGGAACTCACGTAATATAACCACAGATGTTTCAGCCAAGTGTGTGAACAATCCTTTTGGTCGTACATTGCCTCGATTCGTTGCCACTTCCCAGTGATCACGATAGAGTGTCTAAGATCGTGAATGAGATTAATCGCTAGATATGTGATTATCTCATTTGGTGATAACATAGAATCGGTCCGACAGATTCGAGCTGCGACTCGCCCACATGAGAGACTCGTGGAAAATTTTGGATGACGAACGTCAAGTATTCTAGTTTTATAAGGGCATTCTATAACCGTAATGTTTCTAATATGATAGTGCTTGTAACAGCAATAGTCCTGGATAATATCTAAGCGATTGGTACATTTTATACTGCGGCGGACGTGAATATGAAGGGGATCTTTCGATCAATTCTCAAAGCGAACATTGCTTTCTGGACTTTAGCCGGCACAGCGTGGGGTGCTGGCCCCAAAATCCTTTCGGTCGAGCAAGCAACGAAGATTTGAATGCTGGGGAGTTTTGGTAGTCAAGATCCATTTGGTTCAAATGGCGCAACGGACCAGGGAATTCAGAACAACTCTCCAGAACACCAGACGCACGGTTGTCCTGCTGTACGAGCCCAAGCCACAACTCCAGATTCTGTTAGGACATATGCTTCCTCTCGTGTATGTCCACTTGGTAAGGATACTTCCATCTGGTTCCCTATCTTCTTGACCTTTGACAAGGTCATTAGAATTTATCTAACTTATTTTAGCTGATGGCCAGCTTTATCAAACACAAGACGGAGCTACATTCTTTATCCAATGTTGTAAAAAGGACACCCAGCGGCTCTTCTAACTTTCGAGGCTGCCAGCCTTGACGTGTGCATGGAGAAATGCTCCCAAACAGAAAATTGCAATAGGTATGGCATCCGTTGGTCCTGATACTAAAAACATTACGGGGATGCAAAGTTAACATAACTACTGTAAAGTGTTCAGTATGCAGTACGAGCTGGGGTAACCAACCGACAAGCGAGTGCCAATTATTCGAATTTGGCGACCATTTGTCTACACAGAGTAGTGATAGTGCTACTCATATCTATGCCTATGTTATCGATCCGCCCGCGATAGATTACCCAGATTTCGCTACTATTTTGTGTTCCACGGAATGTCCCTACGCAGACGGACAGCAATTTGTCACTTCCGTAGGAGAGGTAACATTTGGCCCACACTTAAGAGTAATGTTTAGGAAGTTATTGCTGACAAAATTTTGTAGGCGTTTCGTATACACTGTGGAAAGAGACATGGCACTCAAGTAATATACCAAGACACCCAGAACACTCTCGAAGAATGCATTGAATCCTGTGGCAAACTGGTGGCTTGCCACAGTGTCGATTATGATTCCCGAAGGAAAATCTGCTACTATGGAAACCACCACGGGCCCCTACAATATCAGCCTCCAGCTTTGGGAGCGCTTATTCTATGGGATGTAGTGGTGCATGTGCCGCTAAGGGTTGTGGAAAGACGCAATCCGAGGCCCCTTGCAGCCCGCCCACGTGCTCCCCGGCATTGAGAGACTCATATACGATAACATCTTCAAAGGCGACAGTGCTCCAAATTACCCTTCGTTCAAGCCCGAAGCATTTGCAGGAATCGCACCTGAGTCAACTGGTATAGTCCAGGACATTAGCTTTCATAATAAGAATCCTAACGGACCTCTTGCTAACAAGGCTGTGATGTATCGTATGTATCTATATACTTGCGAGACTGGAGATTATAAGTTCGTTTCTAATTCAGTCGACGATGTCGCAATCATGTGGTTTGGTACCAACGCGCTTGGGGCTACGGCCGTCATAACGCCGACCTTATTCAGGCATACTCCGGGCCTAACAAAACTCCTCAGACAGTGATCAAGACTATTCCTGCAAAGACATACTACCCAATCCGAATCTGGTTCGGCGACCAAGGCAGGTGCCGCGGCTCTACAATTTCGCGTATACGGCCCAAGCGGCGATGAGCTGACCGGCCAGCCAGCAGGACAGAACTTTTTACCACGAAACCTTGTCATAAAGGAGTCGAAGAATTTACCTCATGAACTGGATTATTCATCAGGTCTGAGTTAGAGAGTGACACGATACTTGTGCCAGCTAGGGTCAAGTGTAATTGAGAAACTAAATCGGGTTGGAATGAGATGCTCATCCAACAACCCTGATTTCCAAGGATTCAGGCATGAGGCGAGCGCGTTTGGCGATTTAATAAACAGAAGTGGTGGCACACGGGAAGGAGAGAACTAGAGCATACCTACCGAAGTCGTTCCAAATGAATGAAAATCCTAATTTGAACGAAATGGCGGATGAATATGGTGATTGTTCTTATTTGACATAAGTTGATAGCCTTTGGGAGACAACTAATGAACGCCCTTCCGGTCTACTAATCAATGGCTTCCTAAAAGGTAACTTGTAAGGATTGTTGGCTATATAAACCTCTTGCTACGACTGGGGAATATATCACCATTTATAACGTTGCACAGATACACACCCTCGAGGTATTCTTACACGCGGAGGAGGAAAACTGTTGCTAAATGCTTAATATAATGCAAGATATTGAAAGCAAAGAACCCTATAAACGGAAAAATCACATCTATAGAGTAATAGACAGCCAACAAACTCCAATTAGTCCATAGTGCTGTGCATTAATGGCTTCCGGCTATTTAGAATAGGTCATCTTCTTTAACTAGAATATTTCTTGTCACTTCTGATGTATCTCTTAAGCCCGAAAGGTGCATATTCATCACCAGGTCCCCGCAAAGAGACCGGAGGACATGTCTCACACCTTCTTCTCCACCCATCGCAAGGCCGTAGATGTAAGGACGACCAATTAGGACGCACTTAGCGCCCAGAGCGAGGGCTTTCATGACATCAGCGCCACAACGAATGCCACTATCGAAGAAAACATCGAGTTTGTCGCCCACAGCATCAGCGATTCTTGGTAGGACACCAAGACTGCTACAACCTCCGTCTTGCTGCCGTCCGCCATGGTTGCTCACAACTATGCCTTGGACACCAACTTCGCAGCATTTCTTCGCGTCTTCGACCGTCTGAATGCCTTTGAGAACGATAGGACCTTTCCAATGCTCCTTCAAAAACTGATGTCCTCCCATGTATGAGAATGCCCGGGGAAGATTATGCTCGTCCACTCTCGAGCAGCGGGCCCTAGTCCAGCTCCATCAACTGTTGCACCATTCTCATGACGATCCATTTCATCAATCTCATAACCATTCTTATCCTTAAATTGCTTACGGAAGACTGGATCCGTAAGTCCCATCTCGACACCAACTCTGTCTGGGTTCCAAAAAGGGTTGAATCCGGTATCCAGATCTGCTGGACGCCAACCTAGCACGTACGTGTCCAAAGTTACGAAAAGTGCAGTATAACCAGCTGCTTGAGCCCTGTTGAGCAGAGATATCGTGATATCGTCATGCTTACGAGAGGGCCAGTATAGCTGAAACCAACGGATGCCGTCTCCACAAGCCTGAGCGACATCCTCAGTGCTAGTACTTGTTGCAGTGCTGAGAGTATAAGGGATTCCAAGCGAAGTTGCAGCCTTGGCTGCTCCCACTTCTCCTACTGGGTTAAAGATTTTTGTACACCGACTGGAGCAATCGCCATTGGATACGGAAGTTTTTGTCCTAGGACAGTGGTTTCTGTATTGCTGAAGAGCTCATTCCCTTTGTCATCCCTCATGCTAGGCACCAATCTCCGCGGCACAATTGACCATCGGTGAAACGCAGCCAGGTTCTTTTCATTCGTGGACCCAGTACCACTACCACCATGTAGATAGCCCCAAGCCCTGGCTCCAAGGTTCTTCTTTGCAGCTTTCTCCCACTGGCTCGACTGGAAGGTGAAGGCTGGCTGAGCTGATTTCACGCCCGCCTCAAAGATCTGGTGTTGATAAATGACAGAGTCGGGTTCCATAATTGCTATTATTTATGTATCGTCCTGAATATTGAAAGGGAGGGATAGTTTGATCCCGACTAGAAGCAATTCCAGGTGGGCTGATAAAAGTCCTGTAGAAATTCCGTTAATCCCGAGATTAGTGGACCTCCCATTGCAAGTTTGCCTTGTAAGATTCTTCAGACATTATATACACAAATTTTATGACATCATTATATCCTGAGATAGAATTTGAGACATTCATGATGATAGCTGTGGCTTGAGACTCGCTATCAGACCTTCATTGGGTGATTGAAGTGTATCCTCTCATCGCGTTGTTTCTTTTTCTAGCCCTAGCCTTGAAGCCCTTGGCTTATCTCTGAGAGTTGCGCTGCAACCATGCTGTCTAATATTTTCCCTATTCTACTAAATTACCTTTTCCCATGTGATATAAATTATTTACATCAGCCGCCCTTGGCGTAAGAAACAGCCTGAGGCTGAAGAAACTTTAGCTGAAGCTGCAAGTTTCACAATGTGATTCAGACCCAGAGGCGGCAGTGGTAAGCCTGCTGAGTTCGGCAATTCGGTAAATACCTCTCATAGTAAGGCAGGTACTGCAACCAAGAGACTATGGCTTGGGTTTGAAAGTCATTGTAAGAACGTTATGTGATGGACTGGGTAGATCCTTGTGACTTACAGAAGCCACTGCACAGCATAAAGCACTCATGAGCCACAGTTTTGTGATTCACACTAGATTGAATAAGAAGATTGTAGGCTTGGGCAAAATTTGATCGCTTGAGAACTTTGATGTGACACATTGCTGTCTTCCTTCTGTTATGTCCAAATCGTCATGTAAGCCATGGCAATTGAAGGCTCAGAATGTGAGCAGCCATGGAAGCAAAACTGATCATCCAGTTTAAGTTCTATAATTTGTATGGCGATGCTTATAGTATGTCGGTTACATCCTATTTACTTCGCCTCGTCTCTTTTGTGTGCGCCAAGGTACCAATCAATCATCTGGCCTGGATCTGGTCCAATCAGACCCTGACAGCTAATTAGACGCTCTGCACACTTGAAGAAGATGGTGTTGTGGCGCAGGCCGGGAGTTGCTGTAGGCTGTGCAGAAGGCAGACCGGTCAACGACAAACACAGCCTCCAAGATGCGATATGTGTGAGACTTTGAAATAACGTCTGGCCACTCCGAAATGAAATGCTTCTCATAATACACATCGTACCATATCATCTCTTCAAGTCCCGGCAGTCTGTATTGGCTTGATAAGCCAGCATGGGTTCGAAAAAGCGTGTTTACGCAAGCTCCTCAAGGGCACGATCTCGACGAGCTCGTGCTAGAATTGCACATTCAAAACCTCCAAACAGGGAATTCATATTATTTCCAAAACTACCAGCAGAGATCCGACAAAGAATTTGGTATTTTGCAGCCTGTGGACGCAGGGACCCGGAAACTGCTTGCATCTTAGCAAGTAAGCATCTTCAAGGGCGAAAAGAGAAATGCCAAAACCCTCTGCTAGTCCAATTCGAGGGTCGAGCTTTGTTGAGCGCAACGACAGAGTCACGAGCGATTGCGCACATGGCTCTCAAGCAGCATGGGTGCAACTACACAGATGACGTTCTCTTTATTCCTGACAAGCTTTTCACCACGTTTCTACAAAAATTCCTCGTAAAGCCCGACAACGTTCCGCCATGGTTAGAAAAGATTCAACACATAGCAGTCGACTTGAAAAATATTAAAGCGTCTACAGCGCTAATAGGACATCTGCCAAAATTGCCTGGTTTGAAGACCGTCACAATTGTCTTCACAAAGACTAGCGGCTATTTGGGGCCAGAGGACGAGATAATCAAAATCCAAAGATATCACAAGGGCCAGCTCCTATAAGAAAATTGGTTCCAGCCGATATTAGACGCTTGAGGTTCCCTGCGGAGACCATGGCAGAGTATTTCCCAGATCACTATACTTACAATACCCCCATTCGCGACGTTCCAACCGTCTCTTCGGTTTCCGCCCAAGAGTTTATTGATCCTCTGGAAAAGAGGTGGGCAATATGGATAAAGAGCTATGTTGACCAAGGATTTCAAGATGAAGTACGTAGTCTTAGTATTCTTTCAGCATGTCTATGTGAGGACAACGACGTCGCAACGAAATAAATAAAGACAATTCTACATCGGCTTCAATAGGGAACACTGCGCTATAGGTATGCTAAGAGTACTAAATTAATGCGAACGGTACATAGATAGCGAGTTGACTAGGTCATTTCATAGTACTATCACTTCAAACCAGGAAATAGTTGAAAAAGTTCACAGCTTGAAGGAATGACTGCTCTTGTGCATATTTTGCGTGAACCCCATCCGAATCGTGCTCGGCGCTGAAAAAGCCATGGACGACACCCGAGTAAAGACTGAGCTGATAAATCCTCCCAGTTTTCTTCAGGACTTCCTCGGTCTTAACACGCAGCTCTGTCGGGAAAATGTCATCGGTCTCTGCGGCGGCTATAGAAATAGGTCCCGTAATAGCAGCAAACTCGTCTTCCTCCACAAATGATGGATAAGCAAGGTAGCCGGCATCAATGCCATTTTTGTAATGTCGAACGACGAATCTAGCTCCAAATGAATACCCGACTGCGCCGACATGCTTGAATCCCTTCTGCTCTCTGAGGAACTTAATACCGGCTTCAATAATTGGATCGACTTCTTTGGGTGTGTGTGGACCGGTGCCATTACGGCCGTTTGAAACCCAATCTTTGATATCAACTTTACCGATCTCGCTGGAACGTATCTTGTCGCCAGCAAAGAGGTCGATAATTAAAGTGGTGTAACCCTCAGCTGCGAAGTTGTCGGCACGTGTTTGGCTCTCGGACCAGATACCAAGAACATCTGAAACATAGAGTATGGCTGATTCTTTGTGGACGGAGCTAGGAGATGCCTCTGTGAAGTAGGCATTGTAAGGACCGACTTTAATGAATTGTCCTTTCGGAGCAGACCTGGTGAAATGATGGTAAGCGTTGTTGAGCAACCACGTAATTTGACTGATCTCATGCTTCGTGATAATACGTACGCAGTTGAACTCGATGCCATTTCGAGCTTATGTATGAGAGCAAGTACCGATGTTGTCTGAGGCACGGCTGTTGAATTTCACTTGGAGCATATGATATTTGTTCCACAATCAGCAGTGGTCTTAAGCATATATATACCTCATTCCTGGATGCACTCCATTTGATCTTCTGTTTCGGGGTTTCCAAATGTATACCAGTTCTGCTGAACAATCCATTCGGAGTAGGGAATGTAGATCATTTGTCAATTCAACACTAATTGCTGCCACGGTTCAGGACTGTTCGTAATACGCCACTCTTGGTAAGAAGTTCGGGAATTGCCGTTTTAGGAAACTTGTGATTTAGTAGAGTGCCCACACATATTAATTGCTCAAATAATAGTTTGTCACTAGAGTTCGTGAGATGACTACAATACAGCTTATAATAAAGATTGGTTTCTACAGAATGACGCGAAACAGGAAAGCTATGTTCATCTACATTATTCTATGAGCCTGCTGTGCAGAAAGGTAAGTGCTTCAGACCCAAAGCTGGAAAAGAACTTATTCATAAGCACCCAATATCTCGTAAGACAACCTCAAACAACTCCTCCATGGCAGTAGCAATATCGTCAAACCGAGTGCTGAGAGCCTGAACCTTGCCTGTCCTAGCCGGGCTCTTTCGAGATTGCGGCATTTCGCTTATACGTGCCAACAACTGCTTGAAGTTCTTAATCTGGATCCTAGCAAGCACTCTAATCATCTGAAATTGCTCTTCAACGGAGTATTGCTCTCTGAAAGAGTGAGAAAACATCTCCGGGTTGCACACCACCGCAATCCCTTCCTCGCCAGACTCGCCGTCGAATATCTGAGCAAAGCCCCAATGGCTAAAGGAGTTAGGATTATTCTTGAAGGAGAAGAATGCATGTGAGTTTGTTCCATCGCGTGGCTGTTGTGCTTCGAGCTCGGATATGCCAGCTTTGAAAGGTTGAACGTGGCCAAGACGGCGGCAAAGGCAACGAAACATTTCCGTCACTCTCTCACAAACAACAAGAATGAGAGTGTGAACTCTAGGAATGGGCATGCAGCGCGCGCAATCGATGGGCCTCAAACACTGGAAAAGGAGAAATTTCTGAAGTTTGAGGACTTGGTCAAAGGTCAGAGTTCGTATGTGGAACTCGTCGTCGTCCAACTTCTGGACTGTATCAAGAAGCTCGTCAACACAAGTGCAGTTTTGGAGGTTGCCTGTGCTTTGTTGGCTTATGAGGTCTGTTTGCGGAGATGAATCAGGGATGGTGATGATATCAGATGTCCAATCTGTGGCTGGCTCAGACGTATCAGACCAGGAAAACACGGGCGAGTGAGTTGGAAGTTCTTGCTGCGGCGGTGAAATCTTTGGAGGACTATCATCGGATGGAGTTGTGTCTTGTTCGTCAGGGCTGTCCGTAGTTTGATCTGTAACTGCCTGTATTGCTGCTCTTTTTACTCTTGTTTGTCTTGCTCGTCGAGGCAAAGTGCAATCAATGCCACGCATGTTGCATCGGTCACACGCTGCTCTGCTACCTGTACATCGAAGCTTTAAGAAACATTTTAGTTGCCAGTTGATTGCAGTGTAAATTCTAGAAACGTACTTTTTGCTTTGGCATTGGGCGCAGACAGGCCGGCGACCTAGTCCAGCACGAGTCTCTGCTCCACCACGGCCTGCGTCGGCCGTAGCAATCTGCTCCATACCCGTTCCATTGGAGCCCTTCTTGGAAGCTCGCAAAGTCATAAACATTGCGCTGTGAGAGATCCTCGCAGAACAGTGCAGTAGCGAGAGGTAGTGGTAGAGTGAGTTACGTTGCAGGAGACCAGGTTCTCCGCTCGGCGATTAGTTATGATACTCTGCGCCACTCTGGAGATGTCGGGGCACGAGTGAGCTCAGAAACACACACAGCTTAGCAAATGTGTGTCCAGTATCTCCTCGCGTAATCCTAGATCTTGGGACCAGTATGATTAGTGTGTCGAGAGGTGCAAGTGAAATGTCGTAGCTTCACCTCAGGCGGGTTCTCGGGAATTGCCTCATTCGGCCTGACGTCATTCCACCAAGCAACCCCAAAACGGATTAACCGGGTTTCTCAGTCGGGTAATTCGCGATGGTATTTCGAATCAAAGATGCTACGAGATCCACTGACCAGGTACGGCACCCTTGCTTAGAAGCTAGAAGAAGGATTCATCATAAGATATAAAGTTGCTGGAGATTCCACAAGGCAACTCGCCCTTATTGAATTGCTTCATCAAGAGAGTCCGTATCACTCGAACGATTTTGTTTCATTCCTTTCCACTCATCGCCAAGTTAGACCAACAGAGAAACCAAGTTCAACACAAACACCATGTCTTATCCGGCCCTTCATTCAGCTGTTATCACACCGGGCAAGCGACAACCGCTTCAAGTTATCCAGGTGCCCACTAAAGCTCCTGAGCCTGGTGAAGTCGTTGTTCGTGTTGACTGGACATCATCGTCACCCCTCGACTTGCACCAGGCTGATGGTGCTCTGCTCACAAACCCCAACTCTATCCTCGGACACACCTTTGCCGGTGTGGTTGTGGCACTGGGACCTGAAGATCCGACAGCTGCAAAGCCAGATGCAGCCCCGCTAGTTGTTGGTGATCGTGTTGCTGGCTTTACTCCTCCAAATCAGGTGCAAGCGGGTTTCCAGACATATGTGACGGTTCCGACCCACCTGATGGGCCGTGTTCCTTCCAATATCACATTAGAAGCAGCTGTCACAGTCCCTACGAACCTGATTACTGCCTTTCATACAATCACCCATGACTTGGGCCTTGAATTGCCGTGGCCAATTCCCCAGAACTGGGTTCCGAAAGAAGCCGAAGAGCCAATCTTGATCTGGGGAGCAGCAAGCAGCGTAGGGCTATTTTCTGTCCAAGTTCTTCGTCATTGGGGTTACAAGAACATACTCGCAGTCTCGAGCAGAAAGCATCATGCTGAGTTAAAGACCCTGGGGGCCAGGGCATGCTTCGATTACAACGATCAGGATGTGGTGGACAAAATCAATGCTCATGAAGAACTGATACTTCATATTATTGACTGTATCGGCCACCTCGACGGCACCCTTCGACCCTTGACAGGTATTGCCAAAAGGGTACAACTGTTGCAATAATGATGCCTGCTATTTTGCGCGATGCGACTGACACTGCTGAGCCAATCCTGAGTATGGAGCCCGAATCCCTACTTCAAGAATACTGGAAAGACGGTGTCAATCTTATCGGTGTCAGGACATTCTTTTACGACAAGGTAAGTCAATATGCTCTAAGCTGCAGTCCTAATTATACTCACAAATTTATTAGAATGAATTCTTCAAGGTCCACTTACAACAAGACATAATCCCGAGACTCTTGGAATCAGGTGCGATTCTGCCTAACAAGCAGAGAATTGTGGAAGGTCCTACACTACTTGACCGTGCCACCAAAGCCATGGCGTTGTTGCGACAGCGTGCACCGAGCGGTGAACGACTAGTATGGAGGGTAGCTGATGAATGAGGGATATGGACAAAAGCATGTAATTCTATTTTAATTCAATCCACATTCCTATGTTCCATCTATCTCTGGTCAAGTAACGACAGCCAATCTCCTAGTTCTGGCTCCATCGGGTTAGAATGATATAGGAAATTAGAAGTGAGCCCGCCTGCATCTGGAATATCGACATCTGTAATTGAAGTCTCCGAGTTGATAACGTGAAATCCGGATCCATCGTCATATCCACTAGGAGGCCCAGCATTAAAAGCGTCGATGTTGTAAGTGGATATATCCATATTGAGCCAAGAATCATCGAGCGGAACATCTACGGGCATACTTTGTGACCCAATCACAGAGTATTCGTCTAAGACTTGAGAAGATTTCCCGAGGGACATCTCCAACTCAAACTTCAACCTCTCCTGAGCAGCTGATGTGTCAAACCCAATGCCACCATCTTCAAGACCATAAAGCTCCGTGGTCGCAGTATTTGAGTTATTGAGATGGCCTAGCTGCATGACCAAATTCGGATTTGAGCGAAGACGCTTGATTTCATCGTCTCGATATTGGCTCACTTTCGACACGAATCTATACGTTGACTTATTTGAAAAGTGGCTTCGTCCATGGTATGGTATGTTCTCAACTACTTTTCGACACAAACCCCAAGTCTTTTCGGAGGTTGGTGTCCAAGGAAGCTTGAGAAGCAATGCAAGTGAGGCGCTGAAAGGGTGCCACGGAATATAGGCACGGAACATCCAACTCCATTTATGGGTATCTTCCTGTGTCCTGAATTGCATCATGTGATCGACACAAGCCGATGATATAACCAATGATTCGAGCATTTTCTCCTCGTTTGTTTCCCAAATGTGTCGAAAGGACATAGTGACAGCTAGTTCGTAGTCCACCAAGAGCAGAGTGCTGTAGACTCTAAGGAAGTAGTGAAGCGGGTTCCCAAGCTGTATCCGACCTCTAAGACCTGCTGCTAGTTCTTTCCTGGCGTCTTGAACCATTCTTAATCCCTTGGCGTACGTATCATCAGGTAGCTTTGTATGCCCATGACCGTCGAACAATTCTCTCTTGAATTTGCGCTTGAACCTCCAAATATGACAACAGGTAATGGTAAAGGTGGCGTCAGTAAACCCATTGCTAATTGGAGGAAGTTCAATCATATCAGGTTTGATTTCCGAGTCGTCAAGCTGGGATGGAAAAGACACGTCGAAACTTGCCTCGGGCAATCCAGCCTCAGACAATGTGCAGTTTCCAGTTCGACCGTCATTCAGACATATTTGCCACCATAATCTCCGGCGCATCTCAGCATCGAATGGTGAGAGGTTCGGGAAATGAGAGCCGTCACGATGTAACCCTATCGATAATGCGAGTCTAAATAGGAGGCCATTCAAAACCCATCGAGATTGAGGATCGCCTTCCAAGTCGACGACTTCAAGATATATGACGAATGCTTGTAAAATAACGAAGTCCTTGGTGAACAAGAAACCACTCTTGCTTAAGGCCTGCTCTGTTCCATACTTGTACTTTGAAACAAGCTGCGCTTTCTCTGCGTCAAAGTTCTCCCTGACCTGAGCAATAATTAGCTACAGTGCGCTCGAGTAATCAAGACGCTAGCATATGACATACTTCCTCTTCAGTCATTGATGTTACCGCTGCTAAGCATATTGCAAATGTTAAGGCCTGGATAGCAGTGGGCATGTCCTTGAGACGACCTAGCCCAACAAAGATTTTGTCAATCGCTTTGTTAAAGCAATTTAAGCAAACTTGAGAGTTTCATACCTTTAAACTCCTTGAAGAGCTTAGAAATCGTCGGAACGTGTAGAATTTTAATGCATGGATCAATATTCTCGGTGTAGACCTGCCAAATATATGGTATCAGGGATGGTAGCGGCCAAAAGTCTTGGTTTGCATTGGACTCATTAGCCAGAAAGAAGGGCTCTCTCCGAGGCGGAGACGATGTAGACTGAGAGATTGACGAGTCATGTTCACTGGCATCTGAGTCTTGGAAATCGGCTCGAATAAATTTCAGCTGATCGGAAAGTTAGTGGTAATGCAAGAAGACGAGAGCCTTGGACTACGCACTTCTTCAAGAATGGTGTTCAGAAAGTGATGTTCTATGTACATGCTCTCACGTTCATGTGTGAGGAGCATCCCGACGCCTGAAGGAGCTCTTGATTTATCGCGTTCGCTTATCTTGGAATGTTTCTGGGAAGCTTGGAGGTCCGACCTAATGTAATGCGAAGAGTAGTAATTACTCTGTTCTCTTGACGATCGGACGCCTTTCTGAAGCTTATTCTCCTCCGCGTCACGCTTCTCCAGTTGGGAACTTAAATCCTCTACCACTCGCTCTAACTGCCGAAGTCGACCAAGAAGCTCCAGTTGTCGACGATTGGATTTGTCTATGAGGTCCGTTTCAGACTGCCGCGTTGGAAGACGACCAGTTGAAGGAAAGGAACAGTCAAGGGATCCTTTCACACAATGGTAGCATGGCCGTTGTCTATCACAACGGACTTTCCTCTTGCGGCAGTTGAAGCAGCTCCATAGGCTAGTGGGTGGGCTCGGGCTATCCATCGTCGCCCGAGGTGTTGCATCAGACAGCTGTCCTGTCCTCGGCCTAACGGCGGACATCCTCTGTGAACAAGGTGAATGGCGAGACACAGAATATCCACTTGCAGGATTGCGGTTTGCCAATTGGGTACATAACACAGGTTGCCTGGAGAAAAGAAACCCTTTGCGGAGTTGACTGCAGACAGCACCGAGAGGCGAATTGTGTTGCTTTGTAACAGCCCTTGGAGATCTGCTGACAAGTAGGCCAGAATCGATTGTGATTGGATCGGGGTCCGAGGTGCCAGGATCCCTGTCTTTCGGATGGTCCGAAGTCAGCATCCTTTTGCAAGGTGTTCGCGAAGGAAGTAAGCTGTGTATGTATGGTAACGGCATGAACACATGAACTCGGGGTCCGTTGCATTGCTTTGAATTTGTCAGAGATATGCAAAAGATGATCTACAATATCCAATGTTAACAACTTAGTTTTTACTATATATGGCTTGAGTAAGTCAACGATAAATTGAAATCTTTACACTCAAGCAGAATCACACATCACCAACTAACAACTATTATTAGACAACTCTATCTCAGTCATAGCTCTTTCATTTGACAATATGGCCAGCCTCAAGCCCTTTGATCTCTATTACCTTGGGACCAGTGCGAACCCTTGGAAGGTGGCCATGATTCTCGAAGAACTTGGCTTACCCTACAACTTGAAGAAAGTGCTCTTCCAAGACGTTAAGAAGGAACCGATAATCTCACTCAACCCGAATGGGCGTCTTCCCATTTTGGTTGACCCGAACAACAATGGCATTACTCTCTGGGAGGTGAGCTACTGGCCTAGAAGTTCCTGTTGGATTCGGACAAGCTATCATTTACTGACCGGAGAATTTACAGTCTGCCGCTATTATCGAGTACTTGGTTGAACTCTATGATAAAGATGCTACACTCGCATATACTTCGTCCCCAGAGAAGCACCACCTCCGCACATGGGTGCATTTCCAGATGAGCGGACAGGGCCCATATTTCGGACAGGCTGGTTGGTTTCATTTCTTCCATCCAGAGAAGCTACCATCCGTGATCGAAAGATACGAGAAAGAGGTGGGACGTGTGGTTGGTGTTGTTGACCTGCACCTTACAAGGCAGGGAACGGACTACTTGGTCGGCGACAAGGTGACCTATGCCGATATCATGTTCGTTCCTTATTTTTCTGGTGTGTCCGTTCTTGCACCCTCGGTCGATGTCACCGAGCAGAAGGCCTATACAGCTTGGTTGAACCGACTCACTGCTAGGCCTGCAGTCAAGCGCATCTTGGAAAGAATCGCCAAGGAAAAAGAGTTGGTGGAGGCAGAGACGAAGGCATTCATTCGTAAGGACTAGGCAAAGCAATGGAAGTGTGCAGGGCGTTTCCACGTCGAGTTGGATCCAGGAATTGATATGATAGAATTATTATTATCTCAAGCACTTAAGTGTTTTACTTTCAGGACATTGAGTAACTGCCAAGTTCTTACTTCACGATTTTACATTCGAGAATTTGTTTCATTGCGTTCGCTGGGTTTATTATCTTGTTGAGTTTTGAATGCTTACAGTGTTCATGAACATAATATACCAAGAAACGTTGTCAGACACAACACGAAATACGAGCGGCACACAACAGCGAAATTAATTTCAAAATAATCCAAAGCTTATGCAAAAAGATTTAGTAGAGCAGAATCTAGTCCTCAAATCCACACTTGTGCGTAACCATGGAAAGTCAGCATTCTGGGGCCCTTTTCAGCTCGTTCAGGGGTCCCTAGCAAGTGTTACCACTTAAAGTCCAAACTAACGCCCCTCAATCGAAGACAAAATATGTACGCATATTCTTGATATGGCTGGGTTGAATAATTCTCTATCATTCAAAGTCTTCACATCATGACCTCCGAGTTCCTGTATGATGAACTCCCAAAAATGGCTGGATCAGACTATTACATCTCCAGCCTGGAGAATCCGAGCAAGCTCTGCAATGCAGTCTTGTTTCAACTAGCCTTGAAGACGCACCACAGTATGAAGCCTTGTCGTACACATGGGGTGATCCAGAAGCGACCGATACACTGATCTGTGGTCACATATCAGTTGGAATCACCGCCAATTTAAGCGATGCACTTCGTCGTTTACGCCTGGAGAAAGACGTCAGGATTATTTGGGCTGATGCCATCTGCATCAATCAGCAAAACATTCCTGAAAAGGAACACCAGGTTGGACAAATGCGAGCTGTATATGAATGTGCGAGCAAAGTGGTCATCTGGGCTGGTCTCGATCCTGTTGGAGATATTCCTCTTGCCTTTCAGCATATCCGCGAAACCAACAAATATTTTGACGCAGAATTGAAGAAATACGGTGACATTCATGCCATACCCACTGTGGCTTCGGATAGCCCCATGCTATCTGTGGAACGGTGGCAGGCTACACTCACAATGTTCTCTTTGCCCTGGTTCTCTAGAGTATGGGTATTGCAAGAAGTTGGATTAGCCGCAACGGCAATCTTCCACTGTGGCGAGTATAGCATCGACTGGAGCGATATCGTGGAGTACTCCATGCTCGCGACAATGCGCGCAGATTTGGAATCCGTGCCCGTGTTGATACCCTGGGGCAGAATTGTCGATCCTTTCCTACTGCTGTGGTGCACATTTGGAACCAAGAAATCATGGCGATTCGAACGTCGTTTCATCAATCAGATTGCGTCTTCTTCTGGGAATAAGGCGCGTGCACATCTTTAACGGTGCTGTTTACAGGGTTGGCCTTTGATGCTACAGACGCACGCGACCGTATTTATGCATTCCTTGGCCATCCTGGTGCCAGGGTGAATAACACAGCTCTGATCGAACCAAATTACACCATTGATAAAGACGAGCTTTACTACTCAGTGGCCCTTCATTTACTGCGCGATATGGGCGACCTTGTCTTGTTGTCAACGACGGATCCGAAGCCTGACGAAAAGAGCTCATTACCATCATGGGTGCCTCGGTGGGATGTGAGGCGTGGGACGGTGTATCTAAGCTCATTTCCAGGAGTCTACAGATTCTTCAACGCATCTAAATTCCCTGATGTTACTAAAAATGATTATCTTGCAGAAGTCAGCAAGGGTGGTGTGCTTAAGCTCCGTGGTCTTCCAATTGGCTCGATCGACAAATGCAGTACTACCATGGGAGTGGACACTTTGATATATGCATCGGATGATACCTTCACGAATGGAATGGAACAGGCTTTTAAAGACGTGGATCTTCAGGGTGCTTTGAAAAAGGCGCCATATAGTGACGCACTGCGTGCGGTTGCCCTCACCATGATCGTGGGACAAGATGCTGTCGGAGACCCCTACCCGAAGACGATGCTGACCTCCGCAACGGATTCCGTGCGTATTGCTACTATATGATGACACCGGACTATTGCGATAATCTTTTCGGGGAAACGCCGAGTTTTGAGGGGATGAGCTCAAGTTCTTACAGGAAATCCGACAGCATTGTAACCTGCGTCGATTTTTCGTGACACAAACAGGCCACTTCGGCGTGGGACCGGCATTGATGGAGCCGGGAGACCTATGCTACGTATTCATCGGGGCATCAGTGCCATTCATAATTCGACCTGTTCCTGATGCAGAGACGTCGCGGTATGTTCTGGTGGGCGAGTGTTACATACACGGATTTATGAAGGGTGAGGCAATCGACAAATGGAAGGACGGCGAGAACTCTCTTCAGGATATTCTTTTGGTTTAGTGGCATTGCATTTGTCTTAACTTCAGCTTCAGATAGTCAACTGATAGGAATAGGTAACGTTATGTGTGTAATTATAGCGTCTCAGATGGGGCCAATGTCTCGACAGCGTGCACGCTAGGTGTTGCCCTTATCAACCAGTTCCCTACTTGTAAGGCCAAGTATTCAAAATCCAGACCTCTGTTACATGCGGTTTCCAACGTGTTTCGCCTTATTCCTGCTCAATCACACAAGTGGTAGGATCAGCAGCAACGGTCATGCCTTACAAATGCCATAGTGCCCCAGTATGATGCCTATGGTCAATTGCGGGCGCACTGGGCTCCTGATAGGCGATGACGTGAGAGCGTCACCGAGTCGCGCCATGGCCATGCCTATCACGCGTCACCCTCCCTGGCTGGCTGAACAAGGCCGTGACGACCGCATGTGAACGGATTGTAAAACATCCTTCCCGGCTGTTCCGGTGGTTTGAAATGATAATGTGGACGTGATTGTTTTTGTAATTGCAACTGGTTTTGATTTATTGGACGATTGCTTGGGACATTTACACGGCGACGAAACCTACACCTATGACCATCACAGACAGCATTCCATACGAACCAAGTCCAGGTTTCGAAATCGGCCATGTCAGCTAATAGGAACCCGGAGCTGCGGCCGCTCCTGGCAGACGAGAACGTTCCCCGACCGATATCGAGTCAATCCAACATCTCGCATACGTCCAAGCTCAGTAAGGGACCGACAAGCAGCGCTGAAGAAGATATCGGTGTCGGAGAAGTCCATTCGCGTTCCGTCGAAGATGATGTTTTGCCCGAGACCTCTACCCTCGGTCGCACGCTATCGTGGCAGAGCGCCTACATCCTCGTTATATCAAGGGTCATTGGCAGCGGCATCTTCGCCACGCCTGGTGTCATTGTCCGATCAGTCGGCAGTCCTGGTCTCGCGCTTTTGCTATGGGGAGCAGGTGTTCTGATTGCTGCCTGCGGTCTTGCAGTTTCTTTAGAATATGGATGCATGCTCCCACGATCGGGCGGAGAGAAGGTCTACTTGGAATACACGTACCGCCGTCCTCGCTTCCTGGCGTCTACATTAGTCGCGATACAGGTGGTCATCTTGGGTTTCACTGCGAGCAACTGCATTATCTTTAGCCAGTATGTGCTCTTCGCGCTTGGCATTGACGATGCCAGCGATGCTCTTCGGAAAGGCCTTGCCGTTGGCCTTCTCGTCGCGATTACCATAATCCACGGATGCTTCCCGAGAACAGGCATACGGCTTCAAAACTTTCTTGGCTGGATCAAGATTGGTATTGTGATTTTCATGATATTCTCTGGGTTATATGTTCTAGTATTTCGCCCTGATACTGGCACCGCCGTGGTCCGAAATCAATTGTCGTGGGACAGGCTTTGGCAAGACAGCGTGTGGAATTGGGGTACCATCTCGACGGCTTTCTTCAAAGTCACGTACTCTTTTGCAGGGCTGGACAACGTCAGCAACGTCTTGAACGAAGTGAAGAACCCCGTACGAACACTCAAATCTGTGACGGCTGCGGCATTGGTCACGGCGTCTGGTCTGTACTTTCTCATTAACGTGGCGCATTTCTTGGTTGTTCCGCTTGAAGAGATCAAGCAGAGCGGAGAGCTTGTTGCTGCACTTTTCTTCGAGCGCATATTCGGACAGAACTTTGGTAGAATTGCCCTTCCCTTGCGGTAGCTTTGTCGGCTGTCGGCAACGTATTGGTCGTCTCATTTGCAATGGTAAGCTACATGCAACTCTAGCATCTCCTGACTAACGCCTCTGCAGGCTCGTATCAAGCAAGAAATTGCCCGACAGGGCTTTTGCCCTTCTCGCGATTCTTATCCTCCACGAAACCATTCAACTCACCATTGGGTGGCTTTATTGTTCACTTTATCCCGTCACTTCTTGTTATTGTCCTTCCACCTTCAGGAGAGGTATACTCCTTTATATTAGAGCTGGAGGCGTATCCAGGACAGATATTTAGTCTGGCGATCGCCTCTGGTCTGCTTTACCTACGATATAAGCGTCCTGAGATTAAGAGGCCGTTCAAAGCTTGGCTATTTGCGCCAGTGGTCAAACTGACACTGAGTCTCTGTTTACTTGCTGCACCATTTTTCCCACCAGAGCATAAGCCCACAAATGGCTTGTTCTATGCCACTTATGCTATTGTTGGCGTGGGCATGTAAGAATAACCACAATCTTATCACTATCCAGGTTGAAGGCTAACAAATTATGCAGTTTTGTCACGGGAGTTGTATATTGGTACATTTGGACAATCTTGTTACCTCGTTTGGGAAATTATAGACTTGACGAGGACACTGAGATCTTGGATGATGGAACTTCCATTACAAAGCTAGTAAAGAAGAGGTTATGAAGATAGTCACTAGGTCATGAAACAGGATAGGCAGGCATAGTCATTTTCGCTTAGAAGGTTTTGGTAGATTTGGCAATCTTGATGATAGATGACTCAATCGAATGGTAATGATACAGCCTATTGTACGGTTCCGGGTGTTCCGATTTGTAGTCTGGTCATATTATCAGGAAACTATCTCCTAAGAGTTACTCAAATTCCAGCATCAGACAATGAATCGATGTATGTGGGTCGTGTCCACGGCTTTGGGTCATAGATGCACCCTTCGGAACCGCCAAGGTGTCAATGCAGCAGCCAGGCCGATTTCAAATCAACCAGTTGATCAATGACAAAAGCCAACTTTATCGGGCGATATTCGTCCCGCTGAGCGTTCATGCGGGGTATGATGAAGGCAGGATTAACAATCAGGCCAAGCGTAGTTGGCCCGAGATGACGTGCTCACCAGGTGGTGCAACCTAACCAACACCATATATAAACGGCGTCTACTCCGACAGTGGCCCATTATTTACTGAGACTCAACAGTACAGAAAGATAGCATACTATCAACCAAGTTACAAGATGGCAACTGCAGCAGTTCAACATTCATTCACCCATGAGGGCCTTGATACCGTCAAGCAGCCCCAGTTGCAGCCACAGATCGACCAGAAGACTACTTCCAAGTCCAGCGGGAAGAAGGACGTCGTTGTGGAGCTCAAATTCTACAAGGCAAATGAAGATGGCTCTCCGCCTCACCCAACCTATATTGATCGCCCAGAGACATATGAGCGGCCTTACGAGTCTCACGATGTGACCATTCATGATGTTAGGGGCGACGAGCAAAATTACTCCCTGGATAAGCAGGGCTTCCAAATCTACCCCACGTATCTGTAGAGAAGGACTTCATCGACGACGAGCAGATCAAGGCTCAGTACTATCCCGAGACTGAGCAGCTCCTAAAGGACGCGTATGTTTGACTACGTCTTTACTGGATTCTAAAACTAAACAATTGATAGTACTGGTGCTTCCAAAATCTTCATCTTTGACCACACTATCCGCCGCAAGAGACCTGGCGAGGGACAGGAGAGCGCTGCTTCTCGTGGTCCAGTTCAGCGAGTTCACATCGACCAGTCGTATGACGCAGCAAAGTCTCGTGTTCCCCATCATCTGCCCGAAGAAGCCGATGAGCTCCTCAAGGGCCGTTACCAGATTATCAACGTGTGGCGCCCCATCAGGACCGTTGAGCGCGATCCTCTCGCCATTGCTGAGGCCGGCACTGTTTACGACTCAGACCTGATTGTCACCGAACTCATCTACCCCAACCGCAGGGGTGAGACACTTCAGGTTCGATACAACGACAGCCAGAAGTGGTTCTACAAGTCAAACCTTACTCCCGAGGAGGTTATCCTCATCAAGTGCTTCGACAGCAAGACTGATGGTCGAGCACGACGAGTTCCCACACCGCATTTTCGGACCCAACCGCTGCTCCAGACGCGCCAGCCAGAGAGAGTATCGAAGTGCGTGCGCTTGTGTTCCACCCAGATGATCGCGAATAGATGATACTGGGTTCATTTGTATACATACACATGATGGCATGATTGTATGACGCGGGTTACTGGATGTACAGATTGTGTTCCAAGACTGAGATGATAACAGAATAGGGTCAATCAATATTACTTATAATAAACCTGCCTGTGTTATGAACGATTGCATATTGAACTGGCGTCATGGGAAATAAGAGCCAGAGAAGCAATAGCGTGAGTGGTGTGCTCTAAGATGACAAGGATCACGATTTAGCTGGACACGCTAGATGGCTGCAACCTAGAGTGACCCATGGTGAATTCAGCTACCTGACAACTGATAGTGCAATATTCTGCTCAACTTCAGCTTTGGCAAAATCTTACGTACATATACGAAGCAACGTTGCAAACTTTCTGACAATCAATAGTCGTGGGAACACGTGGGGCTTTGGGCTGGGCGGAGAGTCTCGATTCAACTTGGCATTAACAAATCCTCCGGACTATAAATACGGGAATAGTCCACTTCACTTGTCACTAATTGACAACGGTGTCAAGATAACACTTTGACCAAGTATCACTCCGCAACAGAGCACAATGGACGGCCAAATTTACAAAGATGCAGAGACTGTTTATAATTATCACAAGGTCGGCATGGACATTGCGCCTGCTGACGCTATCTTCTGTCTCTGCAGCCTCGACACTCGTGTAGCCCAACGAGCTGCTCAGCTCTGGCTCGACGGCCTTGCACCGTACCTCATTTATTCCGGGGACTCAGGTCAATTGACAGCAGGTCTTTTCACGAAGCCTGAAGCAGAGCACTTTGCTGACATTGCCCGTGAAATGGGCGTGCCTAACGATCGACTCATCGTCGAGCCGCGGGCAACCAACACCGGCGAGAACGTGCGCTTCACGTACGCCCTGCTCCAGCAGCGCCAGCTGAGCTTCAAATCACTTATCCTTGTCCAAAAGCCGTACATGGAGCGGCGCACATTCGCAACCTTTAGCAAGCAGTGGCCAGACGCTGGGACGGCGTTCACCGTCACGTCTCCGCAGTACAGCTGGGCGGAGTATCCGGATGCGGAAAACCCGCGTGAGCTGGTGACGAGCATCATGGTTGGCGACCTGATTCGCATACGAGAATATCCAGCGCGAGGATTCCAAATTGAGCAAGACATCCCGCAAGAGGTTTGGGATGCAGGGCAAAGGCTCATTGCGGCCGGTGTGGTGGACAAGAAGCATATGCCGTGAGGGGGCTACGTCTGGTGGAGATGATCCGAGTACGGAAATATCAAGAGGAGCATATTTGGGTAGATCTGTTAGAACTAAAATCGAGAGCTAGATAATATTCGTATGAGGGATAAATCAATACAATCCCAGGCTGTGCCTAGAATCGCAATCGTAGCTCTGCTTCGCTCTCAGGGCTGACCATATCCCTCAGCAAGCATCAACCCTTGAATTCCTGTGCTGTCTTCGCCGCTGTCTTGAGGAAACCCTGGAAACTTTCAAAAATCACTGGATCGTGTCCTTCGAGCCAGCGACAGCTCAGCACAAGCTCCTCTCTGGTTACTCTGAGCCAGACCTTGAATCCAAATGCAACCTGTTGTTCTGCCTGAGCAGGTATCTGGCCGTCAGCCTCCATCTCTCTCTTCTTGCGCCTGCGCCATGCGCGAGCCCAGACTTTGTCCACAGCACGACCGATGCCCTCCATTTTATGCTTGTCCCATTCCCAGGAGACAAGTTCCAGGCTTCCGATAGCGTCGCCCAGAGCACTTGCAAACCCTCCAATGCTTTGGGGTATCGGGATTTTCAGCACATCTGTTTCTGTGGATGGCGGAAGCACGTTCTTTGAAAGGACAGTCTTTATTCCTCGCGCGGTCTCCTGGGCAGGCCGCATCGGCTGGAAACTCCAGGCCACCACCCAGCGCCTTGTCTTTGTTCCTTGCACAAACTCAGACACGGCAAAGTTGTCGATTTTGTGCTCATGCAGACTTTCGACCAAGCTAGTGAGGCTGGAAAGAAACCCAAACATTGCAGTATACCACTGCACTCGCTCCCTGAGTTTTAAAGATTCCTGCAAAATACGATTCACAAAGGCTACCTCGCCACCTTCGACGACCATCTCGCCTTTTGATCCTGTACATACAGTATGTGGTGGGTGGGCCTTCTTCGCAGCACTGCTGGCCATGGCTTCTTCCGATTCGTAGAAAGGAGGATTCGTCATTGTGAAATCGAAACTATCCATATTAAGGTCATCCAACGGTATGAGTGCATCAGAGGTCTTGCGCTCGACAAGCCTGATGCGTGACTCGAGTCCATTTCTTTGAACATTCTTCTTGGCCCATCCCAAGCTCTTTGCATCGACATCTAGATCAAATTAGCACGTATTGACGGTAGCAGATGTAGAACCGACCTGTGGCAACAAAAGACCAAGGTCGCTGGGCGCAGCCGAGCAACGGGTAGATGCAGCTTGCACCGGTGCCTATATCCAATCCAACTCTCTGTGGTCTACTTTCGTAAGAGGTCGTGTCCAGGAGACTCTTAAGCCAGACTATGTAATTGTGCCTGTTGGGTACCTGGGCTGGCTATTAGCACAGTAGCACAAGATCAACGGCGAGGTAATGCAGTGTACCTACCGGTGGACATAACCGATCATTAGGCAGCTCAATTTCAAGATCAAAATCGACTTTCAGAAGGGTTTTGGTCAGCTGCACTACAGATGCAGCGTCGTTAAAGTCAAGCTCGCGACCTTTAGAGCTGTAAGGATCTCAATATTAGCGGCGGTTCGTGATGGTAAGATGAATGAGACTTGCAACGGCGCAAAATCCGGATCGAGATTCGCAAGCTCTTTGAAGTCGGGTGGCTGCTGGTAGAGCTCGTTGAAATACCGATCTTTGCCCTCCTCACCGAGGTCTGTTGGTCTCCGTGAGCGTTTGTTTCGCGTCGCGTCGTCGGTGAGCTGCGCGCTGCTGCCATCGCCCGATTGAGGGCTTCGCTTAGCCATTATCGTGGTCACGCTCAGCGGTGAAGAAAAAAATGCGGGATGATTTCCAAAGGTGGTTTGTTTAAGTTTATTTATGGTGGTGACATGAAAGTTGTGTTTACATTGAATTCGTTAGTGTCATGTACTTATAATAGAATATCATGGAACATCGTAACACGCGCGCCCGGAGCATGGCCTCAATTTCACCACAGCAGAACCCTCCATCTCCATCCCTCCAGGACTTTCATGTCGCTTTCGCTCACGGGCTCGCCTCTTTCGATTTTGGTGCCCAATTTCTTGACTCGCTTCTGGATGGTCCTGGCCACTCGCAGCGACACCTCGTTCTGGAAGATGTACAGCACGGCGAAGACGAAGAAGGCCACGCCTGCAAGCCCGCCCTTGCCAAAGACGCTGTCTCTGATGCGGGACAGCAGGCTCTGGGATCGCCTGAAGGCGTACTCGGTGTCATTGGAGGACTTCAAGGACTCCTCGTCTGATCCGCGACGGAAGATTTTGCGAACTAGGGGAATGAAGGTTGCGCTACCAGCAAAGTGAGTTTGTGATGCTTCATCGCCTGCTACAGTCACTTACAGAACACCTCCGATGATCCACCTACGCCAACGGTGATCTTCCGCAGCTTTGGCCACCGCCCGTAGCTCCGAGTGCAGAACCCTCAGGTCTCGCACCAAGGAATCCGTCTGAGCTCTGATGCGCGACTCCAGATCAACTGTCGATACGCTGGCATCATAGCGCTGGCGTTTGCGCACGAGGCTGAGGTACTCCCGCAGGCCAAACTGGCAATTCGTCTTCACCGAACGCAGCTCCCGAGACGACGAGAGAGGCTGGCTCTGCGTCGGCCTGAAGTCGACAACACTGCCCGGGTGGTCCGGAATCTGCTGCTCGGGCGCTAGATGCAGCCCAATGCCAGACCCAGGCTGAGGGCCGGCGTTGTGACTGGTGACGGGCGGCATCGGGTAGGGATTGGAAGGCGATGGAATTGGCTGAGGAGGGATGGACGAAAGGTGAGGTGGTTGAGCCATTGGAGATTCAAAACGTCACCGGAACAAGAAGGATCGCTAGAGAAAAATCACAAACGCAAAAGGACGTCAAAACATGATCAACAAGCGAGCGCGCCAGTCATGCCACTGCAGCAGACAAACAGACAGACGGACAACAGACGGTCAAGGTGGCTGGCGAGTCCTGAAATGGCGGGGCGCATTATGCCGCCTATAGCGATTTGCAACTATCCGCATGCTCATTCACTTCTGAGTAACTCACCAACCCTGGAGGCGGTAAGTCTGGTTAACATTGATACCCGATGTTGGATCTATGATTCGATTGTACTCTTAATTCTCTGGTTGTTTTTCTCATCTTTTTGTCTCTTCTCCCTTGACAGATGGTGTCATTTTTAGCTCTCTTCGGAAACCATGAGGTTCGGCACTACGCTTAGTTCCAGTTAGCCAGTTCAACTACCCCTTCAGGAAAATTAAACAACACTTTCAAAGTGTACGGAGATGAAGCATATTTCCCAAGAGTACGATAGAATGAGTTGCATTTACCGATTCCAATTGGCGAATATTTCTGATTATAAGTGCCACGACGGCAGGTTCCAGAATCAGTTAGGACAACCAGGACTTGTAATTCTCAACAGAGTCTATTGGTCTACTATAGGAGGAGGTATCTAATATAATACTATATTAAAATACAAATAAAATAATAAAATAAAAAGAAGAAGTAACAGTCATCTTTACAGAAGATAATACAGTACAGTATTAAGCCCAGGTCACGTTTTCGCATGTGCTGCGCCATCCATTTCGTGGTATAGTTCGTTGCCGGGCGCTTCGTGCGGCCGCCATGTTGAGCTCAACTCCTGAGGGCACTCGCTTTCACCGATATCAGTTAGGGTTTTCTCCTCAGCAAACTCCTTCACCGTAGCCATTCTGCTCTGGTGTTGTCGCCGGCGCCAAAACAAGAAAACGACAGAAAGGATTGCAATGATACTCAACCCGCCGACAATAAGTCCCACGATGGCTCCAGTTGACAAGCCTCCAGAAGGACTGCTGCCCTCTGTTCCGCCTTTTTCGGTTTCCGAGCCCAAGCTACTTTTATCGTCTCCATCCTCAATCACATTCCATGTCGAACGCCATGTTTTCTCGAATGATTCCGCCGGGTTGGTTGTGATAGAAGTGTCCTCCACCCCATGCTCTTTCACCACGCTTTGTTCCATGTCGGGTCCTGGGGCTTGAGCAAGATACATGAGATGCTTCTCATAGTTCATTCCCATAAATGCGCCTTGCAGAAATGCCCGGCCTAGTTGCCCTCTCACAGCCTGCCCGGACAGGCATGGAAAGTACTGTGTTGGCGTGTCCACTATGGGTGCATCGAGTGTAAGATTGAGAAGCTTGAACGGAATCTTGATGGTCAAGTTTCTTGCTGAGCTATCAGATAAAACGAAACCCAGATAAGCTGGCGACCCTACAATCCGCTGGAAACTTGGATCGTTAGTGTTCCAGGTATATAACTCAAGGTCTTTCCGCCATGTAACTGGTAGATGTTTCGCAACAGACTCGCAATTGTCCCCGGAAGCCTTATGTATGCATCGAGAGTGGTGATGGAGACCACCATTGAATTTCTCACGCCACCATAGAGCTGATTCTCACCCTCCGCTTCTTCATCACCAGCGGGCCCTTTCCATATACTTCCTAATTTGACATCCTTCTCGAAAGGAGAACCGCCAGTCTCGACTCCGAGAGTTAGGTCGATTAGGAAAGCCTGAGTGTCACCATCCGAGTGGTTGAAATTAAACACGCCCACGGGTCCGAGTGCTCTGTTTTGCTCATATCCGCCTAAGATGAGGGATCCGGGTTGCCTTAAGCTGGCGCTTCCTATGTGAAGGCCAAAGGTCTTAGACCCGATCAAATCCCGCTCTTTGGACTGCTCTAAGATACTGGGAGGTCTCTCCATGCCTCGTGGCCATTCGTCCTTCCAATCGGGACCCTCGGGCAATGGCGCAAGTCCTAGGATGTTGAAACGAGGGCTGTACCGTGTTGAATTTGGCAAGGTCATGTCCAAAGTGTCGGTGGCCATTAAATTGATGCTCACATTTGGAGATTCGAGGCTCACGTTGTACATTGTACCGGAAAACGGCTTGGCATACCCTGGGCCGACCCAAGAGTCTTGCATATTCATAATAAAACTGCTGTTATTGGCCGATTTCGATTTTGGGAGAAGTAGCCATCTGTCGGATTTGCCACGATCACGCTGCCATAGTAGCCACTGGGAAGCATTGGCTCGATGTATCTGTGAACATCTCCGTCTGAAAGGCTGACGTCCAGACCCTGCCAAGGGCCGTCCGGCCACCGAGAGACGCATGTATTTCTCTCTTCATCGCAGTTTAAATCATCCCTCCACAAGAGCTTCAATGTTTGAGCGGCAACGACAGTAACCGTCACCAGTAACAATAATATGTTCATTGCTGTTCAATAGCATTCGCAGAAGCCGTGCTCGTTTTTGGATTGGTGATTTGTATTTTTCGGCGGTTCCTTGGTAGCGGAAGGTGATGGATGGGCAGAATCGAGATGCGGCGATAGTAATTAATGAAGGCAAATCGGATCTTGACGCATCTCAGAAGTACAGCTGGGCAAGTGTAATCTTGTATAGAATAAGGGGTGGAGCGCTTTATTTCTTAACGGCTGTTGGTCGAGGGCCAGTAACCAAATAACCAGGATCATAAGCATCGCCAAAGTCCCTTTGAACGTCGCAGATTTCTCTATTAGGGCTTGGAAAAACAAGGCTGCACATTTTTGCAAGCTTCAATTATTGAGATTTAACGGGGGCCCTTGTAAGGCAAGCAAATGTGGGAAAATGCAGAGTTGATCTTACACTGACTTGTGTGCGCCTAATCACTACATCCGGAACTTCACAGGGCAAGGCTATGACCCTTCCTATCGCATTCCAGCTATCCCATCTTGGTTCATGTGCAATTTGGCCCTTCGCCAAACACCGGCCAATAGTTCAGTAACCAGATGTATCTCAAATTGGAAACTGGATAATAAGTTTTTCGGAAGACACTGGACATCGTGAAAAGGGCAGGTAATCACTTGTGGTTGTGCATCCTAGCATTAGATTACGTTATTTGGCTACCTGCGAGGAGTTAGCACAGCCTAGCCAAGGCCCCGGCAATGCCTTATTGCATTCAATGGGACTGGGGAGCTACAGGATAGTCTGTGTAACAAATGGAGGAATCAGCCAATTACACCTAGATCGAGGCGAGATACGTTAGAGGCCCACTATACTGCCGTGGTATCGTGGCTGACGGTGGATCGGCTTGCATTGTCCCTAGTCACACTCCCATATTACTGCCTATCCAAACCCGCTTTCGAATCGACACGTCTACGACGCTTACGCGGCGCAGCTATGCTATTTGTAGTTTCTGGTGCTCAATGATATAACCAAAGCACAACCATAGTATAGATGTGGAATAAATCTAATACTATATAAAGCTAGATGGAGGCTGCAAGCTGATAATGTCATTGAGGCTGCCTTTCACGAGTCTTTCTCTCGACTATCACGATGGATTCACTACACCGTACTTGATGCCGGTGTTAGTCCTACGGACCAATGATTCAGCTAAACAGTGTCTCGTGATAATCTTTAGATTTATTGTCCTATTGCTCCAAGCATACACGGCCACTTCGATCATTCTGATGAATTAAAATAATAGTTTTGCCTCTCCCTTAAGCCTAATGCGAGCATATTTTCATGATTAGCTATTGTATAAACCCTTTTATAGTCGGATTTGGCCCTTAGGTAGATGCATTAACAATATGCGTAGCCTTCTTGCCACCGAATTCCATACCTGCCCATCCCATACAATCCATATTGCGGTTTTAATCCGCGGTGCCAACCGACCACCGAACCCGCACCAGGCCCGGGCAAGCCAGTTGGTTCATAGATAAATAAACCGCCCAAAATGGGTGATTTCTCCTCCCTTATCCTCGGAATAGTTTTGTATTAGCTTACGGGCCCTATTTAAATTGCCAAATGCTTTGGCAGTCTTAGCTCCTGCCCTTTAATAAACAATCTGAGCGCTAAAACGGGCTTTGGCGGAGCGCGGCGATTGACCCGCCTTGAACCCTCATCCATATCGCACAACTAGTCCAGTCTCCTTTCTCCTGAGGAAACCCGTTGTTCCCGCCAGATGCGCCTCGCATCAGCTTGTAATATCTCAGGTGCTGCAATTCTTCTCATTGCGAATCTGCACAAGTCAACCACGATGGCACGACCTTTGGGGAATGCCCCTGATTTCAGGATCAGGGAGGAGGACAGGCCCCACCCCGATATGGATTCGGACACGTCGGAAGGCCGAGAAGCCATGGAGCGTGCCGATGCCGTCATGGAGGCGGCCATGGAGCGCAGACTCCAGCATCGACGCGAGGAGAGTGAGCGTGCCAGAGAGGCCGCATATGCCCACTACGGCATTCCGGAAGCGCTCTACGAAAAAGCCATGAACCACCAGGACCAGCTCACCAAGGCGGAGCGCCAGCTACTACTCACTCGCAGCGGCGCCGTTGGGAAGGCACTCGCGCAGCCCGAGGCCCTCACTGAAGAGGAGACGTATGAAATCCTATGTTGGCCCGCACCGGATGTGGTGCGCGCCAACATTCAAGCCGCTCGGAACGGGTCGCCCAGCACGCCTTTGAGCTTTACTCAAGGGGTAAAGACGCGCTGGCCCAGGGGCGGCCACTGACCGACATGCTCAACCATGAGGAGATTCTGCTGCTGGCACGTTACTTTTACACCAAAGCAACGTATAATTTTGGGGCACGAGTAGGCGCCCTCTGCCAGCCGGGAGCAGGCGAGGCTCACAAGCTGCTGCAGAACCGGCTAGGTCTTGAACACGCCGTATTCCACGCTGCCACGGAGTACCAAATTCAACAAATAAGCCGGCCTACAAGCTCGCTCTCGCTTGAATACATTCCACTCCAACGCCCGCTAGGTCCACTGACACAAGAAGAGCCGCAGGAGGTCATGTACGCTATCGTCACTCTGAACGAACAGCGCCAGAACGGCAGCATCACGGCCGAGGAGGCCAATGCTCGCTCCGAAGAGTGCCTGAAAGCCCTCCGGCTTCTCACTGAAAACAAAAAGTCCCCGACTACTTGAAAAGACGGGGCCTAAGGTACCGGACATTGTTACGGCGGAAGATATGCGCGGAGCTGGCGGAGCTGGCCCTTGGCCGCCCATGACTGGGATCAGCGCATTTGGTCTTTTATGCAAGACAAAGAGATTGGCGGCTGGTGGGCCCACCCAGGCTGGCTTGCCCTCAGCGAAGAGCAAAGACAGGCCTACCGCGAACAGTGCGAGAGCCTCCGCCGCGAAGCCTGGGCTGAGCATGAGAGGAAAGAGGCGGCTTGCAAGAATGAGGCCCAGCGGTCGCCACCCGGCTGTCTAGGACAAGGTAACAAAGGTAATAGGGAGGATACGGCAAATCGGCCGCCGCGCAGACCGTATCCCTGACCGCGTGGAAGCTTCTGAGGGAAGAGTCAGATCTCGGGGCGTGGAGCTGAAGAATAGGTTTGATAGTATGACAGGGGAGGAGAAGCAGGCGCTGGAGGAGAGGGCCCAGGCTCTGAATGCCCGGAACCAGGCCGCCTGGGACGAGTGGCACCGCCGCAATCCAGGCAACGAACTGCTCAAAGCACCGGTCTTTGTCACGGGGCTCGGGTTGTACACTGCTGAGCTCGGTGTGGAGTTTCCCGAGGCACTCAGAAGGTGGGAGGGCTTGACGGCTGAGCAGAAGAGGCCGTACGAAGACAGAGCCACCACACAGAACGCTGCTACCAACGCTATGCGCGGGGCGCGGCGTGAGGCTTGGAGAAAGTGGTATCGACCGGAGAGACACGCAGAGTTATGAGTCTGGCAATTTGTAAGATAAGCATGCCTATTGAACGCAACGACCCGTTGCAGCGATGCAGGAAGGCCCCGAATGGCTCAAAAATACAAGCACATTCGCCTAAGGATTAGAGAGGTCAAGGATTGATCTAGTCGTTAATCTAGTTATCAGCGTTATTGTATTATAGCAGCTAAGGAACTGAGTGTTCCTTGCTAGTGAGTGTTCAATATTGACTGTGATGTCATACCTTTCTACGTGGCCCCTTTACTTTCTGACAGAGGGCTACTACTATTTGAAGCGGAATAGAGGCTACAGGCTGCTGATGTCATCGAGGCCCTCTTGCACCTGTCTTGCTCACGGATCGCTTCAAAGATCATCTTTAAGCCCCCGTTCCATTACTCGAAATACACACAACTACTTCGGTCATTCTTATCTATTAAATTTACTAAAAGAACAGCTCGGCTCGCCCTTATTCCCAGCCTAGGCTTATTATCATCAGCTATTATATAAACCCTTCGCCGTTCGGATCTAGCCTTTAGACAGACGATTTACTCGTTCGTGTAGAATAAATATGTGTGGCCTTCTTGCCGCCACATTCCATACCTGCCCGCCCTGTACAATCCACATCGCAGTTTTCATCCGTGTCCAAAGCCGTCGCCGTTGCGTCCATGTTGGTGCCACAGCGGCAAGTGTCACCGTTGGTTACTCCAAAATATGGCCATTTTGGTAGACAGAAAGATGCACAGTTGCTGATGGTGTTGTTGGTGGCCCACGTTGCGCTGGGCCCTGAGCCGGCGACAAAAGCCGAAGAGGTGAAGCATCCGACATCCGTGAATTGGACGTTTAGTGGTGTTTCTGCCAAAAGACCATACAAAGAAACAGTATCATTGCGTTTACCGTCACAGGCAGAGGTAGAAAGCTGGACTGAGTCCATGGATACCTGGTTTCCGCACCAACAAGTGGAATTTCCAAGGCCAGTGAGCGCGTACCCGTCAGCGAAGCAAGCCTTGGAGCAAACGTCAACAGTAATGCTATCATCAGTCCAAGACGGGCCCAAGAGCACTTGAGATGAGTTGTCAAGGTTCGACCAGCACCCAAAGGGCTCGGAAGTATATGTCCTAGGGGCGGGAGCTACGTATGGACTTGACACCGGAGACATGCAGTAGGCATAGCCGGGAACGATGGAGGCCGAGCAGGCCCCGGAGTTTACCGCGTCGATGGAGGGATTCAGATTACCAAATAGCGACAGGCCGATGGAGTAAGTCATGGTGATATAGGCACAAGTGTCGTCCTCTTGGGCGACGTACCAGCGGCCGCACTCCATGATGGTTTTGGGTGCAATAGTGGCGTTAGTCGGAGGATCCGCGACGACAGTGGTGTATTCTGCCATGCCACCACCAGGAATTCGTGAAGTGTTGGTGGCAGTCCCTGGGAGATATGTCCCGCCTAGCGGCGAGGCGCAAACAACAGAACCCAGAGTGGCGTTAGCTTCGTGGAGGTTATCGCAGCTGTCATCGATCCACGAGTTGTACAACATGATATCGTCAATTCCGGCATTAGCCGAGGCTGTGAAACAGTCGTCATTCGAATTAAGGAGATAGGTTGTGCAGGTGAGCGGCAGACAGAGGTTTAGGCCCATAGGGAGGTCGCTACAGCCGTGAAGGGCGGCCTCGCCAGCGGCGTAGAAGACGCCTGCAGATGACACGTCATGAGCCAGGGCGATAGAGTTACATGTGTCCCCAGACTTGGTGGTGTAATATTGATCCGATACGCAAAAAGGTTCAGGCTTAGGAACGACGATAAGAGGTGGGGAACATCTGTCGGAAGTTGCAGTGAGCATCGCTTCGTGATCGCCTCCAAGGCTGTTTGATACCAAGGAACGGTGTTGAAGACGGAGTAGGTGCTCTTCTGCATCATGCGGACGCGAGACGTAAAGCATTCGGAGCAAAGCTCACTGTCCGGCATCTCTTCAAGTGTTTCAGTCTCGCTGAACTCCTCGATAACATCGTTGCAGTACCGCCCCTTGCTGTCAGTCAGGCAACTCTCATTGCGGCCGTACCAGATATATCCACCGGATATCTCCAGAGGGGCACCCGAGTTCCAAGTATAGTCAGCGCAGCTGGAAGAAACTCCTTTGTACCATGATTCCAGTGAAGTGCGGCATCCTCCATCACACACCTCATCTTGCAAGGTGGCATTGCCTAATGAGCCGCGGTATGCTGGTGACGTCCATTGCATGGTTTCGTCGGCGCAAGCAATAGTGGCTGTCAGCGCCGTCTTGCACTGCTCTGAGAAGCTGTATGCAGCTACGTCGTCTCAGTGTATAGAGTGTGTAACCGGTGATGTTCCTGTTACCCACTGTTTGATTGGCACCTCCGAGCCATGTTACTATGGATGAGGCGTAGCCATTTCGGTTGTTGCGAGCTATGACCGGCTTGCCGTTAAGAGGTGTGACCATTTCTACAGCACCGATGGTGATGAGATTGTTAACCCAGATGTCGTAGCTCTGCTCAACATAAAAAGTGCTCGATTGGCAATCGTTGGCACCGTTGTTGACGCAGTTCTGGGAGTAGTCCTGGAACCATGTGTAAAGACCGGCACTGATAACATAGATATCTGACGAATCTATCACACGCAGTGACCAGGCCATGGCACAAGTCTTGGAGCTGGCAGGGCAGTCAGCAAAGGTCGGATCATCCTTGAAGACAAGTCCCTTCTCAAAGGAGCTGGCGCCTTGGGCGCTGACTGGAAATAAGGCGCTTCGGTCTGGATCAGGCCCATCACGACGTTCTTAGCCCCGAAAGCTGGTACTGATATAAAACGGCATGCTCAGCGGCGGTGCCCCAAAGCCATGTTGGGCCCTGCGACTCGATGAGAATGCCACGAGCTGCAAATACATTGATCTGGATCTGATCGGCGTCCTCCATGTCGTGATCGGCTACCCACATCCACACGTTCTCGAGATAACCGGACGACTTCTCAGTCATATGCATCATCATGGATGCGGCAATGCAGGCCTTGTTCTGAGCCGTCTTTGGGCATTGGGATTTTTGTAGATCGCTGCCTTTAGCACCACCAACACGGATGTGTGAGTCCCAGAGACCTGCAGAACCCTGAGTGGACTCGTGAACGTTCCACTCAACCAGGACGGCACCTGAAGTAGGACCGCGGACGGTGAACATCATGCACTGGATTTCCATTACGCCGACGGAGCCAACGGCACCTACGCGCACGGCGGCCCGTGGGTTCGCCATGTCCTGAAACTTGGTACCAGTGGCCATGATCTGCGGCCAGGCCTGACCGATGATACGCGAGCCCACAGGCACATCGAGCGTATCCTTGATAATGTAGATGCCGTGTGGGAAGTAGACAATGCCCGACACGTTCGCAGCGACGTCGAGAATATGATTGAGAACAGCAGTGTCGTCGCTGCTACCACCACCCTTGGCGCCGAGTGCTTTGACGTCGAAGATCTGGCTGTTACCCGGGTCTGCATAGCTGGGTCTTGTTCTATGGAAGAACTTGGCACGAGGGTGGATATCGTCTGAGACGAGGAGCGACGCTGGGTAGTTTTCTGGTGCTTGCATCTTGGCGCCGTTAATGAAGCCCGTCTCGCCACTGGGATCGGCGACCTTGCCGAAACCCCATGACAAGACATTGGTCAGACCAGCATCATTGCCAGGGTAAAGCACCTTATTGGTCTGACTTTCGAGCACAATAGTCTTGCAGTTCTGGAAACCACCATTGTCGATGTGTAGAGCCGTTGAGTTGTCGGCGAAGAGAGACGTCTCAATGACCACTGGCACTCCCACATGTGAACATCGACCAAGGAAAGAGAACCTACACCTTGTCCAGTGCTCATGGGCCCACCAGCACCGCCAACAATGATGATTCCTTTGCCGCAGTTGTAGAACTCGGTATCTTGCATAGTCCAGCCCCAGTCCCAGTGAATTTGCAGACCGGTACGACAACTATCGAAGAGAAGGCCGCTGGTAGTGAACTGCTGGTTGCCAAAGTATGCACCGAAGTTGCCGCCCACGAAGACGAGGTCGGTCATGAAACCGCCACTGCCATTCTCCATATAGATTCCCTGGTGCGTGGTTCCATCATACTCGCTCGGCGTGGTTGAGATGAAGGCGATGTTCTCGAGCGACGTGCCCTGGGCAACCTGCCAATGAATGGCACATACGTAAGCCCACTGCGGAGTCGCACGAATGTCCATGACAAAGTTGCGCACGCTGCGGAGGAAGTTGTTCTGGTTGAGATACCAAGTCACATCGTCACCCACATAGACATCCGAGGTAATCACACCTAGACCCGTGAAGCTCTCAGCACCACGGATAACAGGAGGACTGAACGGATCGCCAAGCATCTCCGTGTTGTAAAACTGGATAATGGGGCTACTGACGAGATACGTGCCGGCTGGGAAGTAGACCGTGGCCGGGAACTGGGTGCTAGCGGGACAACCCGCACCGCACCGTCCACCATCTGAAATGGCCAGGTTGATGGCAGCCGTGTCATCGTGGATACCGTCACCATAGGCACCGTAGTCCTTGACATTGCGCCATACCTTGTAACCACTGGGTGCGTATGGCGCACTCCCGCGCTGTGTCATGGTCTCCAACCAAAACTTGGTGGTTTCTCTCTTACCAAGTTTGACATCAGTCTCGTCGATATAGTCATCAGGATGCTTCGGGCCTGCCACCTGAGTGCCGTTCTGAACCGTGATGGCCATTTCTGACGGGTTTACGTACTCAACAAGCCCTGAAGGACGTTGCATTTTCTGCTTCATCACATTCGTGTCATTGAAGTGCGCCTTGCGCTTGGCCATCCGTGCTCGCACGTCAGCAAGGAGTGCATCGTAGTCAGCAGGGGGAGAGGGTTTGCCTCTGCCAGAACGCGTGCTGCTTCAACCACCTCGGCAGGAACCGTGTAGGACTCTCTTGTGATATTGCTGACAGTATTCCCGCTAGCATCTCTTCGGAAAACGGTCCCGTTGGCATGTTGGTGGAAGTTGCCTGAGTAGTCTAACGGCTGTGCCTTGGTTCCTTTGTGTCCGCGCGAGGTTGTGTTGGGAGCATTCTCTTTGGGCGATTCAATAATTGCTTGATTGGCAACAGCCATGGCTAACTGGAACCTGGCAATGATATCTGCGGCAGAGCCGGTACTGTTGCGGGCGCGAGATGACGCATCGCGGCTTACATGATGTTCATCATGAAGTTGGTGCAGCTTTCCATGATGCCCATGCCCGTGCGAGTGCGCGTGAGCCGTGTATAGAAAACCAACGAGAAGGAAAATCAAGAATTGCTGAAGAGCGGGCGCCATGATGGCGAGGGATGTCCCAAATGCGTCGACACAGCTGTAGCTGAGACTGACTAGGACAACACGCACGGCGATGGAGGAAGGCAAATACTAGTAGTGAGCTTCTCCATGTCGACTTCGGCATCTCATATTAGCCGAGAGACCTACGGACATAGCTCAAGGGTTCACGAACTCCTCCGAGATCCATCGTTGTGCACGGCCAATGTGGGGTCAAACACTAAGACATTCGGCCCGGCCGCCAAGGAACGTGGCTGTTGGACCCTTACAGGGTCTAAATGGGAAGACCCACGCTGGTTTACTTGCTTTGAGGTAGCTGCATATATCTCCAGAGTGCCTGACAAAGCCGAGGTTCAGTTTGTCAGTCTGCGAACCGCTCCTTTTCTCTTGCTCTTCTCTTCCTCCCTTTTCTTGTCTTTCCACATGAGAATGTTGATTCTGGAGGAATATTGCAAGTTCTTCATCGCGAAAATCGAGTATTAGGAGTTTCAAAACATCTATAGACATACGATGTAATCCCAAACCCTGCTCAACTAGTTCTATGCCCTCTTGAGAAGTGTTCCCGCAACCCTTGCTTCTCTGCTTTCCCAAAAGTTCCCGAGATGAAATGATATCTCTCGAAGGATAGAGATGAAAGAATAACCTCATATTAGTGTTGAGCGTTTTTCACTCTTAGTAGCCTAGCCGCACCTTCACACATCTCCACTGAGCCTTTTCTAACTTAGACTGAGCTTCTCCGTGCCTCTAGGATCGGTTAAAAAGTGGAACTCGCAGTTAACAGTGCCTAAGCTTCGTTGCAATTTCCGCAGACTCCATATCATGGCAGTTAGATATGTTACCTCCCGAGCCAGGATACCGCCTTGCAAAGTAACCGACTATCCCGGGTGGATCGAATCCTCCTCAGCCTTCGGGTAACCCGGCGTGCCAAGAATTATATTCTCACATGCTGATGGCTATGAAGAAGATGAGGGTTCAGAACATGTTACCTATAGGAGGCTTTACTCCATCCGTAAGATATCATAACGACCCAACGCCAGCCGCAGATACCAGGAACACTCTCCTCGGAACAGTAGCACTCCCAGGACAAATCATCAGATATCGCGAATGATGAGTAGGAGTAGCTCAACTTGCGTTTAATTCTTCATTCTTTTTGTCCTTGACCCCAATGAATGTTAGAATGCGTTCTACCACGTTCCTTTTACCCTCTTGTCCCTGTTTCTCTTGGCTGTTCTGCCAGTAGCAGCCCAGGAATGCAGCGCTACCAAACATTGTGCAACTGGTTGCTGCTCGGAGCATGGATTCTGTGGCACCACCGATGAGCACTGTGGCAAAGGTTGTCTGAGCACCTGCGACTTCAAGCTGGGTTGTGACGCCAACAACCCCTGTGCTGATGGAACATGCTGCTCCAAGTTCGGCTTTTGTGGTTTCGGCAAGGACTTCTGTTCACCTGAGAACTGCGTTGCTGGCTGTGATGCCAAGTCGCAGTGTGACCCGGGCAAATTTGGCGCCGACTACGTCGAACTCAAGAAGTGTCCCTTGAACGTCTGCTGCTCTAAATGGGGATATTGCGGCGCCACATCTGAGTTCTGTGGTGGTAAGAAGGTTCCGCGTCCATCATGTACTGTCGACAGTTCCAAGTCGATGAAGCGTGTTGTCGGCTACTATGAGGGCTGGGCAGCTCGTCGTCCCTGCCAGGCCTTCATGCCCGAGGACGTGCCGCTAGGTGTTTACACGCACCTGAACTTTGCCTTTGCTGGTATCGACCCTCACTCGTACGAGGTCGTACCGGCTCAGGCAGAAGATATAGCCCTTTACTCACGTCTGACGGCTCTCAAGAAGTTGGATTCAGCGCTCAAGGTGTACATTGCCATCGGTGGCTGGACATTCAATGACCCAGGTCCGACTTACCGTACATTTTCGGAGTTGGCGGCCGATGAGTCCAAGCAAAGAGTCTTCTTCAAGTCGCTGATACGCTTCATGAATACATACAACTTCGATGGTGTTGACATCGATTGGGAATACCCCGTCGATAAAGATAGGGGAGGCACTGCGGCTGACTTCGCCAACTTTCCCAAGTTCCTACGGAATCTCAAGGCAGCTCTTGACTCTGGCAGTGGCGGTCGTAATGGCATCTCCATTACGCTTCCTGTTTCTTTCTGGTACCTGCAAAACTTTGATATTGCTGAGCTCCAGAAATGGGTTGACTTCTTTAACATAATGTCATACGACTTGCACGGTCTATGGGATAAGGGTAACAAGTGGCTAGGGGCCTACCTTAACTCACACACAAACATGACGGAGATTACTGAGTATTTGGACCTGTTTTGGCGCAACGATATTAAGCCTGAGAAGATCACACTGGGGCTAGCCTTTTATTCTCGCACCTTTCTGGTTGCTGATAAGGGATGCACCAAGGCCAAATGCATGTTCGACTCCGTAGGCGAAGCTGGGCCGTGCAGTAAAGACGATGTTGGCGGGACACTGACCAACGCTGAACTGACGGATCAGATTCGGGCGGCTGGCGTGACCCCGACTCTAGACAAGGAGGCAATGGTCAAAGTCGCCGTTGTCGGGCGAAAGTGGATCACGTATGATGACGAAGATACGTTCAAGCTTAAGGCAGATGCTGCGCGCAAGATGTGCCTTGGCGGTGTCATGGTCTGGGCCGTTAGCCAAGACTACACAGACAAGACGGCCAAGGTGGCTGCCGCTGTTGGGAAGCGTGCTTCTTCAGGGCTCTTTGACACACGATATTCAGCGCAGCTACAGTCAGCCACGCGGTACAAGTCCATGAAGGCTGTGACGGTCAAGTACGATAAGGAAGAAATCGACGAACCAACGCCTAATATCATTCGTAACCAGTGCTTCTGGTCCAACTGCGGTGCCGGGTGCGGCAGTGGCTACAAGCTGGTACCTCGACTCGACAAAGACGGCCGCAAGGGCGAGAGTATGCAGGACGGCCACCAATGCCAGGGCGGCACACTGCGCCAGTTCTGTTGTCCTAGTTCCAAGACCATCCCCAAGTGCGGCTGGTTCGATTTCTTCAACGGCAGTTGTGGTAAACGCGGCGGGTGTCCGGCCGGTAGCGAGGATGTGGTGGCCCCATCGGACCAGCAACGAGAGGTTGGCTCGACTAAAGCGGCCTGCCACAATGGCAAGGCCCAGGTTGCCTGCTGCCAAACTGAGACCGAGTCTGGAAAGGCTTTAGACTCCATGATGGGCTACGATATGTGTAAGTGGTACGGCGTTACCAACAATAAGTGCGACTTCTGGGGCGCCATCCCAGACGACATAGACAATCCTACAACGGATCTCGCATGTACTCTCAATGATAGCGAACGTCCTGAAACCCTTCTTATGAGTCATTGGGGCAGTGCCGCCACGTACTGTCGCAACCCCAAGTATAAGGGCGACCAGGTCCGCCCGCTATGCTGCAAGGAATCTACGGACAATATGATGTGGGACTGGTGCACTACGGAGTACTCTGATCCGAAAGATGGCAACTTCTGCCAGGCGAGCTGTCCTGCAGGGTCCATTCGTCTAGCTATGGAACAGCCCCCGAAGGAGCAGGGGTGCAAAGGCGGCGGTAATGCCCTTTGCTGCGACCCACGGTTCCTTACTGAGGCCAATAATTCCGACGAAGTCCATCATGGCTACGTTCTCGCACTCGAGAGGGTGCTCAAAAGTCCAGAGAAGTGTGATTGGGCTGGGGTTAATAAGCTTGACAAGCGCGCTCTCTCCGAGTGGAAGACTGACTGTCAGGTTGCTCTGAAGGGTACCATGAACATGTTGGGATCACCAGACATTGGCGTTCAACAGAAGTATATGAATGACTTCAACCTCGGTGCCAGCAATGCTGGCTTGTATGGAATCTCGGCCTCGTACATGCAGACGATACCCGAAGGCTATGCGTTTAGTACAGCCCCATCTGGCCCCATGCAAACTGAAATCGCTGAAGGTCTTCTGAACGCGGCTCAGGATATTGACGCGAAAAAGAAACAAGTCAAGCAGCACACATGGAATTGTCCCGCCGAATGGGTCTGGGATACCAGCCGTGATGGTCTAATCGATCCAGACGATGGTGGAGAGGAGGTAATCGAGCCGGATTATTTTGGCACAAATGTTCACCGCCGTCGACGAGATTTCCTTGACCCCAATCTCCAGCCCCGAAATGTCGAAGATGATTCTGATGTTGGTAGTGAAATTCCATCTGACAATACATCGGATACTTCCTCAGACACTGACTCAATAACGGATCTCAAGCCCGAGGATTGGCACGAGGGGCTTGCAAGACTACGTCACTTTTATTTGAAGGATGACGGCAAGGATAGAGTGGTTTATAACCAAGGAAAGGCCGGAGTTCAAACTAGTGATGATGGTCATGGCTGCAAGGACAATTCCTGCAGAGCTCGAACACCGGGCTCAGACCTTCCCAAACCAGCAGACCAGCTGAGCAGCGTTAACCGGACAGGTACTGGCGCTGAAAAGGGTCATAGACGATACGAGGATGTGTTGGAGATGCGTAATCAATGGAAGAATGGGACTCTAGACAAACGTCAATTGCTTCAGTTTGGTGCATCGAGAGGGTACAAGGTCATGTCAGCAAAGTATTCAAGAACCGAATGGCCCGGTGAGGTTATCGAGTCTTGGATATATCCCAACGGCAACCAAGGCGACGATCTTAGACAGCTTAATGCTGATATGTCTCGCTATCAAATTAAGTCTGAAGGTTGTGGGCCACAGGAATATGAACTCCAGACGCAAGCGCCTAAAGCCAAAACCCGCGGCATCTGGGTCTCGGAGCATATCCTCGAGCTCAACACCATTGGTCGTTTCATGACGGCCATGCTCGACGGCGGCCTCGGCGGTGTTGGTGATCCGGGAGATGCAAACTACTTGCGTCCTTACGAGTTCCAGGGACTCCAAGCCGGACGACATCAGGTCGAAATGTTTGCCTACAGATTCAGCGAATGGGACAAACACACAGCCATATCGCCAGCCGATACGTGTCTGCTCAAGCTGGGTTCTATACGCGAACCTGTCGGCCTAGTTGTGTGCGATTCAAACCTCAACCAGTTGAAAACGCTAGTCTACAAGCTCATGAATCCGGTTGGTGAGATTAGGTGGTTAGCTTGCTGTACAGCAACTCTGCCCAAAAATTTGGAAAATGCTTTAGCCACTATCCAGGGCATAATGGGTGTGTTTGACTACTACGATGACCCCAACGTTAAGACCCGGCACGCGCAAGCCTACCGGCTTGTTTTGGCCGAGATGGGCTATTTCGAGGAGGCATATGGCTACCAGTTCAACACTGACATTACGGGCCTATGGCAGCAGCGGTGGTACGAGTTCATGAATGCGCACTTTTTGCGCGTTGGAACTCATTCACGCACGTGGGTTCTCAAGAAGCTCAACGCGCTGAGGATTAGCTGGACAACTTTGTTGCTCACTTGTCCTTTATATGGTGCGGAGGTGTGTGAGTATTCCATAGTCGCGGTGCAACTTATCAACAGTCATTACAATGCTGTCGACCAGGGCCAGAAGATTGTTTTTGATCATAGCATCTTTAGAAGTCAGGTTGGAAACTTTTGATCATGTAGAAGTTCTTTCAGGATAATGGGAATGGAGATCTAGACGGCTACAAAGGGGTATATAGCTATTGAACCTGTCCCCGCGCAAGGTTTTTGCACATACACGTAATACCAATAATAATTTTAGAATAAGCTCCTATCTATTAGTCTATACGATCTACTAATCTTCATCCTCCGATTTGTTTACATATGCATTATTGTAAGCAGCCACAAGAGCAGCATGTTTAGCCGGGGCCCTCTCGTTATAAGGCCGCTTCTGTTCTTCAGTCAAGGCGTTCCACCTCTCAAACTTCTCATCCAACTCCATGCCTTCTAGCTCGTCGCAAAACACCATAAACCCAGAGATAGGAGATGAAGTTTCCGGTATGTTGGGAATGCTCTGTCCCATGCGCTCGGGTGGGAAAGGGTTCGTCGAATGTTGTAGCCGCTGGTTCATAAAAGGGCTGTAAAGTGGTGTACCCTCAGACTGTGCTTTTTCGTATGCGGTTAATGCCTCGCGACGGAGAGTCTCGCATCGAGCTCGGTATGCTTCCTTTAGATTTTCAGGAGGGCAAACCATCCCGGAACAACATGCCAGCCCCATAGGTTCGCCTCCTCGGCAAAAAGGCGTACAGGGAATGCCTATTGCTACCAGGTGGCCAGCTGTCGATTCCCCACTGGTCAGATGGCGAAGGGAGAGGTATTGGGGGCATGGGATATGGGTCGTCGTAGCGAGGCCCTTCAAAATGATGAAACACAGCGGCAGGTTGAGCAGCTCGCAAAGCTTCCAGATACGCCATGTTACGAACTTCAGCCTCTTCGACGGTTATATTGCCAAGTCGACGCTCCTCATCGATAAAATACATTGCATGAGCAATGTCAATAGGGCGTGTGTTCGCTCCCAAGGGCCCTCTATAATGTTCGGCCCAAGCTTCACGACGCAGTCTCTCAGCCTGGGCACGATAAACTTCTTTCTTATCTTCAGGGATGGTGTTCCAAATTGAATTAGCATCGAACCCTGAGAGACTCATTTCATTGGCGAAAATCTCGATGGCGGAGCGTTTATTACCAGCAGGTGGCCAATCGTCCGATCCATGCGTATCAACATATTCAGCTTGGCGAGCGACTTCGTATGACTTTGCTTGGACGAGAAACTCTTCTTCAGTCACATTTCCTAGCGTGAACTGCCGACGGAGATTTGCCTCAGCTTGAAGAGTGGTGGTACGCTGTGCATTTCTCTCATAGTTAGCCCAGGCTTCGCGACGGCGAGTCTCGGACTGGGCGCGGTAAGGTTCCTTTTCATCTTCAGGCAGAGTATACCACCTTGGCTCAGCATCGAAAGCCGAAAGTCTCAATTCGTCACCGAAAAGATCAATTGGAGATCGCCTGATACCAATTGGTGGCCAGTCCTTGGTTCCATAGAGATCGGTGTTGGAGACACGGAGGGCAACACCGTATTGCTCATTGCGTGCAGCAAATTCGTCAGCCGTTACTTTGCCGAGCTTGAACTGCTCGGCGAGGTCCATCTTAGCACGAAGTATATCAGCATGCCGTCTGGACTGCTCATTCAGACTTGGTACTGTGGCAGATTCCGGTCTTTGCATTGAAGGGGACATTACTCGGCTAGAATTCGACGAAACTGTCGAGGCGGGCTGCGCGGGCTGCATCAGTTTTCTGTAGTCTGGGTGCTTTTGACCTGTTTTCTGATACAAAGCAGCATGCCACACACGAAACTCTAGTCCCATTCTTCTTGCTGTCAGCGCCGCGGCTTGTGAGGCCCCGGTCTAGCCAAGGCGCTTCCCAAGCCTATGGGATTAACATCTGTATCATCCACAGAGTGAAAGTGGAGCCTGATCAACGCAATCTCTTCATCACTTAGGAAGTCGCGGATCTGGCCCCGAGCCAGCGCGTCCTCCCTTTGGCATAAAGATCAAAAGGTGTGCTAAGTGCTCCGCCGGTGGCACGCTGGATGTTCGTGTGTACCACCTCAGGCGACGGCCAACTCATAACCTCGTGCATCTCACCAATGGTGAGAGATTCGGGATGACCAAGCGCTTTGCCTACCAAGTCGCCGCGGCTGAGCAGAATCTGCCTTTCCTCTTGTGTAAGCTGGTCCTGATGGTTTTGGGCCTTGATATAAAGGGCTTTTGGAATTGAGTGGTCAGCTGGGTACTTCAGGCCCCATCCATCCCCTATACTGGAGTCTGCATCAGGATCAACCGAGTCTCCCTCACGGCTTCCGGGGTTGTGTCTAGGTCTGCCATTGTGAGTATAGAGGACTAACGGTTCCAATGTTAGCAAGCAGCTGTGCAAAGCACGATTTAAGTGAAAAGGAAGTTACTTTGAGCTTGACTCAAAGTTGAACAAGAGGCCAACGATTAAACCAGACGTTGCAAATTGAACTCCTCTACAAGCCAGAGCGTGCTGTGATTAAGGTGCGGAGAGGTGAATGTTGGACCGGATCTTGCTCGGATTTACACGGCTGCCTTGGATCTTTAGTTTTAATAAAGTCACGGGTTTTATGGGGCGTTTCTTTATTGAACGGATAACGGCTGAAGCGGAGAGGGGCGGTAATTTTAATATCTTGGACCAACATTCATCAAAGGTAAAAAGCAGGTGAAGCCACCTTGGAGCCAGGGTCTATATGATTCAAATAGGTATATAGGTATATAGGTATATGAATATACTTCTCCGCAAATGTCGTTGATCTGAATTGGAGTCGATGAGTGACAATGGCTTGCCGTAAGTGCCAAGCTAAAAGTCGAACGTTTTGGCTAGAATCAGTTTGTCCTTTAGCTAGCAGGTATGCACTAAAGCGGGTCAGAGAAAAAATACGTTAAAAGACTCTCATTCTACCTTGGCATAAAGGCTGGCATGGGTGGGTGAATTTCCACTGCTTCCACTCACCATATCAACCAAACCTAAGGCAACAACTCATGTCATCGCCATTAGGTCACCGAGTGGAGAATAGTAGAATCATTAAAAGCGTCAAGCCGTATGAGCGAATGGAAAAGAAAGCAAAAGCTACCTCAAAAAGCTTCGTATTTTGTGATTCAAAGAGCAGCACAGTAACACTAGATCCATGCATGTCGAGTGTGCTCGAACTGCACCCATCTAGTTTCTTTCATCTTGATGCATTTTTATGGGTATATTCAACCCAGACTGATATGCTTATCTTGCTACATTGGATTAAAATGTTGTGGAAACATCATCTCATGGACAATATATCAGTACAAAGATAAAATTTGACGCCTTGGCTAATTTATAATCTTATAATTACATATATCAAAACCAATTTGCGGTACACATATTTGAAATAGTTACCACTGGTTTTCCATTGATTAAGTCTACTACAGTTGCAACAGCCCCATCAGCTTCTGACACCCAAGGAGATCTGGCTATCCTTACCACACCAAGACTGCAGAATTACATTTATATCTAGTAATTGGATTTCTATTCGATAAACGCCAGAAACTGTTCATCAGAGTGCAATACTATTTGATAATCCCCGTGCTGTTGACAACCCCCTCTTCTGCGGTCATACATGGCATGGCATCGATTCTCGACGCCTGACATACGTAACCTGTGGATTTGATCATGCACACGGTAGCCTATTGGACTGAATATGTGTTGTTTTAGCAATGCCAAGGCCTTTATAAGTGGTTCGCGATCCATTGGCCGTGTTAGTCAACTCGTTGCCTACAATCGCTGCCTAGGGGTTGGCGTTACACCAAATTGGGAAATGACCAATCAGGACAGGCAATTCGCTCGTATTGGTGGCCAGGATCTCTGGACCCCTCAGATGGTATAAGTAGTCTGTTGGCTCCCTCCTTTGGACATGCCACTGCTCTCTTCCTCCCATCACTTCAGCTTTGGATACTGCCGTTGCATTAATTCAAGTCACCTATAATTGATCTCACTTCCACCACAGATCTTGGAACAGTCGCGCCTCCCATCCCCTACGGAAATCATGGACTCCGTCCACAAGCTTGAGTATAATGTCCGTGAGCTGGGGACTCGTGCTGTCATCCTGTTCCCAACTCGCGCCCAGGTTTTCAGAGACATCAAATCAGTCCCACTACAGGTACGTTCGTCTCATCATTCAGTCCTTCAAATCTAGCACCATGCTCATAGATGTCCATAGCCTGGGCCCAACGAAATAATCGTCAATGGATTGAGCCCTACAGTGGATGAACATTCCATCAAGGTGGAGGGCAACGGCGCTGCCATCATCACCGACATTGCCGTTGAATCACTTCCAAATCGGGAGCTGTTCGAAGACAGGTATCCAGAGTCGGACTCGGATGCAGAAGACCTAGACTTGGAAGATGACGTTGAAACACAACTTACCGATGACGAACTAGCCAAGAAGTACCCAGAAGTTCGCGAGGCAATGGACCGCTTAACCAGTATCCAAGATGAGCTTGAAAAGATCCAAGAATTAACCGATAGTGCTAACAAACGCCTTGTCATCCTTGATGCGTACAACAACACACTTGACGATAAAAATGGATGTCCTATAGAGGAAAGCATAGCGGTCTACAAGCAAGAGCGTGAAAAGGGCTTCCAGGAGCGCATCGAAAGCCAAAAGAAAGAGCGAGAGCTCAGAATCGAAATGAATTCAGCCATCAAAGACCTTCGCATCATCACAACAAGGAAGGCTTCAGAGTGGAAAAAGGCCGGCAAGGCCAAAGCCAAGGAAATTCTCCGGAAGAAACGGCTCAAGGAAGAGCGAAACAAAGAAAAGCTGAGGATCAAGAAGGAGAGGCTAAGCTTCTGGCCCAAATACTGCTATTCTGTGCGCATCTCTCTCGACGTCAGCGCCTTCACTCCGGTTTCGTCTCGACGCGCATCCATGTCTAGTGATATAGACGTCGCCAAACCCTTGGATCCTGCTGAAGATAAGGGGAGCGCCGTGCCGCTAACAACTTGCGATCTAACTCTCTCCTACGTGACTACTTCAGCGTACTGGGCGCCCAACTACGACTTGCAACTCTCTACCACTGATTCGACAGCATCGCTCTGCTTTGATGCACAGATCAACAACTCTACCTCTGAGACATGGGAAGATTGCAAGGTCACACTGTCTACCTCTCAAGCTAATTTCGCTGGTCTTGAAGACGCCATTCCTACCCTTGAGCCATGGCACATCAAACTGGTACCAAAGAGTTCTGGTACTATAGATGGGGACGTTCTCGAAAGCTACGAAGAAGTTTCTCACCGGCAAGCCCACATTCAGCAGCAAAGGACAGCAAATGTTCCTAAGCCTCGCTCGGAGATGTTTGGTGTCTCGAATCCCAATGAATTGAAGATCAATCAGAATGGTGTGAGTGCTGGGAGCAATGTCGCTCTTCAGGATTATCAAATGCAGCTCATGCTCCTTGAACAGCAAAACAAGAAGCGCTTGATGATGGCAAGACAAGAAAATGACACCCCGGCCCTCCGCCTCGCGGTGACCAACCTATGTCGGCCACCTACGTACCATCGGGCGGCCCGATGCGAGCGCCAGAGCGGAGGCAAGCGGCCGCCAGGATTCAAGCATCCGCCGTGATGCCAACGCGCCCTTGATGTCGACAAGTGCTCGAATGAATATGAATGCGCAAGGTCCACCACCACCACCAGCCCCAAGCGCACCTGGCGGCACAACAGACGCTTTGCAAGAATTCGATTTCGACTCGTTCTTGAACAGCGGTGGAGAACCGCACGATTTCAATGGAACAATCGCATGGGAGCAAGAACCCTTAGACTTCCAAGAATCATTAGTTGAAGAGACAGGGTTCACCACTTCATATGATTTGCCCGGTCTCAAGACTCTTGTTCCAAAGTCGACAGCTTCCAAACAACGAGTCGCAAGAATCTCGTTTGCAAAGGTGACGTTCAGTCACACTGCTGTTCCCAAGTACAAGCCTGTTGCCTTCCTCAAGGCTAAGCTACGCAACAATAGCAAGCTTACGTTGCTCCGAGGACCTACTGGCCTCACGCTTGATGGGAGCTTCATGGGCCGCACAACCCTTCCTAGGTGCAGTGCAGGCGATGCCTTCACATTGAGCCTCGGTGTCGACCCGGCCATACGCGTGGTTTACCCCAAGCCTGAAGTTAGGCGCACAACCACTGGTGTATTTACCAAGGAGGACAGCTCAGTTTACGTGCGAACCATGACCCTGCACAACACTCGCGCCTCGCATGGCCAGCCCATCAAATTGCTGGTTCTGGACCAGGTGCCCGTCTCCGAAGACGAGCGCCTCAAGGTTCCACTCATCACCCCCGTGGTTTGACCGTCGATGGCGGTGCAGTCGCCGCCGGGGCGCCAGGAAGCACCCACGCTAGTGACAAGAACTGGGGTATTGCAGAGGCACGACTCGAAAAGGGCGGGCAGGTCAGCTGGGTGGTGAGCCTGAACGCCGGCAAGACCGTGAAGCTGGCCCTAGAATACGCGGTGGCAATGCCTAGTGGCGAGCATGCTATGCAGTGCTCGTAAGAGAAGATTTGGTATTACGAATTAGTGGCAAGGACTTTTATTGAATAATGAGGTTATGAGGGAGAAGTAGTTGCTAGGTGGGTGCCTCAAGGATATGGTATGCGATCAGCAGTCTGGGGTTATTTTTATTGTAATCAATCCATTAAACCAGACTCTCCTAATTATTTCCTTGTATAAAGCATCACCGCTGTTACTCATGATAAACTCAGGGCCATTCGTGACCGGTACAGTATCAGCTAAGCTTTACTCACCTGTATGCTACATCTACATATACGTAATAGGAAAAAAGTAGACCCTTTGGATGTCAAAGAGCTCGAGTTCAATAATCCATATGTCCAGTGACTGGGTTCTACACCCATAAGCTCGAGGGGGTCACGAGACAATAGAAATAGATAGAACCATTATGAATAGTGGCCAAGATATCTCAAGCCTAGCTCACCTGCACCTATACTTACTAATGTGAATTTATACTAGTAGACAAAATAGGCAATATCATCTTAATTAAGAGCGTATTCACTAACTATTGCATTATTATATTGAAAAATATTTACATGAAATAATACCAACAATTATCAAAATGAAAATAAACATAAATATAACAAGTGAAAAAATTATTATGAACACCGGATCATAGAAGAAGGTATGGAGCCAGGGCACTTCATTTTCTACTTTGTACACAACAAGCTGCGCTATTAATTGGAAACAGGAAATGGGATTACATGCTTGATCAGAACTTCAGAAACTCCTTGATTCTGTCCCTGGTCCGGTGACGTGACCTCCTGCGGATTTGTGGCTCAGTCGATTCTGTCGGTGTCAGAGGTCGTGGACTCTCCTGGATTCGTGGTTCGACAGATTCTGCTGGTGTGATCAAATTCTTCTTCGGAAACAGGTTCTCGAAAGGACTTATATCGTATCCACTTCCGGTAAACTTCTTGGCAAGAGAGTCAAGGTCATGAGCAGTTGTTGCCTTCACAACACCGCCAGCCTGCGCCAACAGGCTAGCCATTTCGTACAGACAATCATTGCCGAAGCCTCGGGTTGAATGTAATGAATCCGGGTGGATCACATAATCAAGAGGTGTTTGGTTTATAGAATTCACGCTATTGACTGCGGAACCGAGTTTCAGTAAACATCGAGCTAGAGCAGGAGGACTGAAATGTAACAGCTGCCATTGAGATGCCAGCCATCCGTTCTCACAAGTTGGTTGACGAGAACCATTGAATACCACAGATTTATAGAAATAGTCGGCTGAGCTGCTGTCTTTAGGATCCAGAAGATTCCTAGTGGCAGCATTGATCATAAGGTCAAGGTATGGGTTAGGCTCCTGTCTATCAGCCCATTCCCAAATTTTTGACATAAGATGAGCAGTACCGATGTGATCCTGCCCCAGTTTATAACCGTGCTTGAGTAGAACTTTTCCCATCTCAATTTCAGGAGTCCGTTTTTGCCTGGCTGGGAAATATAATGGAATTTGCTGCTTCAGTAATATGGCAAATAACGACACGTCTGACACTCGTGGATGCCAGCAAGCAGACTCATCGTGGTTGATGATTTCCTGAAGGTAGAGCTCAAGTCGTCCACAGGCAGCAAGGGCTAATCCTGAATATCCCATGTAGATTCCACATGCTTTCAAAGCAGCGTAGAACTCTGCCGGAAGACTGGAAAGATGCTCATACTGGCTGACCCCTGTCGTCATCTCACTACCTTGGGCGTGAAACATAAAGTGGTGGCAATATTCTTCCGTTTTCCAAGTCAAGAACATCCGCGAATTGAATTTGGTAAGATAACTGTGCCCATTCTCCCACGTAACGCTTGCTCTATCGTCCAAGACGATATGTTTGAAAGCGCTAGCGGCAACCCACTCCCTGCAAGTTTGGTGCAACAACTGGATAGTATAGCTGCCGTTCAGTGGCACAACCTCGACAAGGCCGCCTGAGATTGCCCTGATATAATTGTCCACTTCCAGCTCACTGGCCTCGTCAAGCTCAAATTCCTGGTATGTGTGCACCGTGCTAGATCTAATCAGGAATCGGACCTCAGATCTCAGAATCGGAACATTAGATCTCAGCAGGCTCTCGAGAAGTATGTAGGTTTCTTGTCGAATGGCCGAAGGAAGTCGACCAATGATATCGGAGTAGTATGTATCCAACTCGTCGGGTAATGAGTCCAGCCGCTGGCGAATTTGCAGTGACGTATCGCCTGTGGCGGAGTTCGCACACTGAACCATATCTCTCATCACAAGCTTTACCCATAAGAATACGCCTCTCGCACGGTTAGCAATCTCGCCGACAAGCGGAAGAATAAGCGTCCTCGCTATGCTGTCTGCGCGCAGTAAACCGGTGCAATATTCTCGAATGTCCTCTTGGGTATAATTATGAAGCTCAAATCCTGGTTGTGATTGGAACTCTTTGCGGAAAACCGGCCAGGGACGACTAGAAAATAGTATTTTAGTCCTGGTCTTGGATTTTGACGGCATTGTGGCTAAGTCTTTCAGAAAATCGCATATGACCTCGTGCTGCCCATCGTATTCGTCTAAAGCATCAAAGACCAAGAATAATTCCAGGTCAAATTTGGCCTGGCTCAGCGCAAGCCCCAGGCTCTTTTCTAGCTGCGACCTGCTCCAGGGCTTTTGCGAGATTTCTAATCTAGCTTTATGACGGTTCATTTGACGCTGAGCCAGCACATGGATGACGGAAGTCTCAGACTGCAGCTCCTTTGTCCTGATGAAAAGAGGATCCAACATCCTGCCCTTCGCCGATGAAAACACGGCCTGGATGTTTGTGAAAGATGTTCTCAAGCAAATTGACAATATTTGTTGATGCCGCCCATTCCTCGACCAAGTCTTCCACCGCATTCGAAAATCTCTTGGGTTCCCGGAGTCTATTGTTGATCGTATGCTTAACCCGATGCAGTATGTCTTTCTTTCGCTGGCGGTTGTCACGTACTTTTAAGACATCTGGCCACTTCTGGAAATCATCCAGAATAATTTTCTTGATGGCCCACTTCTCGGAAACATCTAATTTTGGCAGAAGACGTTGGATGAGAGAGTTCAGTACAGTCATAGGATCTTGGGCGAGAATGGCTGTGAGCTCGCCTTGGCACTTGGGATGGATTTTATGAAGGTGAAAGAACTCGTGCAAATCATCGTGTAACGTTCCCAACCTTTCACGCTTTAAATGAAGCTGAAATTCACTGTCCAGAATAACATCGCGCATTATCGGACGAAGGCGAGGCTCTTCCTCTGGAAGTTGCGTTACCAAACTTCGAAGGAGACCTTCGAATGACTTTTGAAGTAGTGTTCCTCGATAATGAAAGAAGAAGTTACCGATAATTTGGGAAGACGGCGAGTTCCATTTATGAAGAAGCTCTCTCGTACGTGGGTCATTGAGCAGGAATTTCATAAATGTCGATTTTCCAGAGCCGGGTTTCCCGCTGACCCAAAACAGCCCGGTTCCCTTCCTCAGCCACTCAGTTAAACCAACCGAGGCATTTTCGAATGCCCAGTGAAAACTATGGCCAAAATTCGTGTCAATTTGGTTCAACCGGCTGTCCCACTCGGGTGGTTGTATGGCATGCAAGAGCACTAGAGGGCATGATTAACACTTTTGCAGGCTGGGAAATACAAGCAGACTCCTCCCGCCGAAAATGGGAGGTGGAGCTCTGAAGCTGTACATACATTCATTATCCCATTGCGTGTTTTCATCTGGAGACGAGGATGAACTATGGCCAGCACCCAGGAATCTTCGATTCTCTGCCGGCGCAATGGGCTTTTCGGGCTCAGCTTGCCCCAAGAGATGCTGAACGCCTGGGACACTCGGTATGAAACTCTCTCCCACCAAACAGATGTGTTTTAATTTGTTAACAACGACTGATATTGCGGGGTGTCCTCGTAGGAATTTTACCATATTCGAATGATCTTCGTCAATTGGGATTGTCTCGAGTAGGTTGAATGCATGTGAGTCTCCAATTGCAGATTTTGGATCAACCATGACCGATTTTGGCCCCGTTCGCTTGTAAACGCCGTCACCATCCTTCTGTGAAAGAGAAGAACCGGGTTCTTGGTCAGAATGTGGATCAGACTAGTGGAGCATGGGACTAAGTAAAATTCCATCATTACCTCAACGGTGGGAGAAGTCCGGGTCTCGTATGCCCAGAACAGTTTCATGTGCTGTAAGAGAGAGATTCCTCGAAACTGGACTTCTAAGTGACTTAGAAATGGTGAGTGGTCTGAAAGGGCTTCTATAAGAGCTTTATTCGGTTGGTTTTCGACAATGCTTAATAGATGCGAAATAGGCATTCCAACACTAGGTGTACCGAAGAAAATAGCGCCTTTGACCAACTGGAGCATTGATCGTAGGCGATCTGTGCCATTGGCCAACATGATTAGAAGCTTTTTAGTATCACGCCGCCTAGGCTGTGAGCCAGAAACATAAGTGGCTTGGTTGCTGTTTCGGCCCAGATGTTGGCCTGTAATGATGATAACAGCGCTCCCGCAATATCGGCAACTGTTTGAAACGATTTGCTATTCACTATGCTCGTATCATAGCCGTATAGGAGAAACCTGATATTAGGAAGGCTTTGCGGTAGAGTATCACGGATCCACATGAACGATTTGTCGTCGCCTTTGGGTTGCCATGACCCAAAAGGGTGGCTAGCGAGGCCAGATATGGCAATGCAGTCAAATTCATGATTTTCTAGGCTTGTTTCGTTCAAGGGTGTCAGGCCATCAAATTGGGTATCAAGGACGAGAGGTTCTGGCAATCCCGGAACTGCGAGACTCCAGAATGTAGGCTCTAGTTCCCCGGCTTTAAGGATTGCGACGCTAATAGTTTCGGTACTTGCTGAAATGTCAATGTCGCTACTTGAGTCCGCCATCGCTTCCACAATTCTACTGCTGGAGCCAAAGACGAGATCTGGACGTCACCGGCTGTTATGTATGGGTCATTGAGCGCAGTGGCCACCAGCTGAGTGACTGCAAGCCTATCGGCATGAGCTGGTACATTTCTGAGTCGGTAAACCTTCGGCTTTGAGGCACCTGTCATTTCGGAACTGCCGTGACAGAAGGTCTTGGACGGGGTGATAGGTGGACACGGTCGGAGACTCAGGAGTGAGGATACTGGCCCCAAGCGCTGGCGTGACTAAGAAGCAGGATTTTCAGCCGCTCCTAGGTGGCTGGCTTCTCGGCTAATCACCTTACCCTGTAGTCTCACAATCCGCAGCTTATCTATCAAATCGAATAAATAACTGATTAGCTATCTCTCTTTGCTGCTCTTTTATGAGTATTTACTATCGCTTGCTTGATATATAATATATTTTATATTGTATTGGGTGTGCAAGGGAAAGGATGAGCATTCGGCGTTGAATCTTAGTTACCCTTGGTTAAGTTCTTCTCCTTGTCAGGGTAAGAAGATGGCAGCCTAGTTGAACTTCTAGGACCGGGCAAGTATGCACCAGGCATCATTCATTTTTCAACATGAATGCAAGTCTTGCTTCCTACTTTACGTTCCGTACGAATTATCAATTGATCAAATGATATGTGACGCCCAATTCCACTTGACATCATCCTGATGTCGTTGTCATAACCTTCGAAATAACCGGTCTTGCCATCTTACAATATAGCCGAGGTTGAAGCAGCATCTACTTAATTCTGAAGCAGAAGAGGAAGTGTTTGCTATTTGTTCTAGAGCACCATGTAGATAGCTATAGTGTATATTCCTTGCTTTATATTTAATCAGCACATTATGTATTATCTGATAACTTCACTACCTATTTGGGAATTGATAGTTAACCCTTCCTTAAGAAGCTTTCACAGTTCTGGTTCATGCGTTGAACAAACTCGCCATAACAGGCTTGTGCAGAAGAAAGTCCTGGAAATAAGTATTCTCTACCCACTTATTCAACACCGCCATGGAGCTTCTTACTGTTGCTTCTTCACAAATTCCAATCTTTCGTGTTTATTTTCTCCAAAAGAAATATTGTTGATGAGCTGTCCATGCGGACCTTCCACAATCTTCATCTCAGTAGCCAGTGGGAGAAACACTTTAACACCAAGTGGCTCGCCCACTGGTCAGTTCTTGTAATATGACCAGCCATTTCATTTTCCCACACGGACATACTTTAGGTACCGACTGGCTAAACCCAAACTTCCATCCCAATTATATTCACCTTAACATGGTTTAGGTAGACTGTCAGAGTCCACAAAACAAAAGCCTCGACGTGGGGAGGGGTAGTCTAGATGCGGTAGCAGGGATACGTGAAGATTGGACGTTCAATAAATAATGCAATTCTTAATCGCTGGTATTGTGATATGCAGAAACAACTATGGTAGGGTTCTCAAAGATAAGCCGTGAACTGGTGATAGGTTAGGACGCAGTCCTACTGGCCCTCTCCATCTCGTGTTTTGACAACGTCCGACTCAAAATATAGACCTGCCTGCTTTCTCAGTACCCCGTACATGGAGGAAGAATCCAAAGCTCGGCCTTCAGTCTCCCCATAGCGAGCTGCCTCATTCAAATGCTGCAGTGCAACCTCGGCTACCTCAAGCCTTGTTCCCGCCTCCTTAGCCACGGTAATGCCATGGCCGACATCTTTCAAAGCAAGGGTCAAGTCCGAGTATGGTCGCTCATTTCTGGGGGCATGTATACGCCTGTGGTAATTCGCTTTGACATGGCAAGGGCAAGAGGTCCATACTGTTGCTCCAGTAGCGCCTCCATAGCTTCATTGCCCAGGCCGGTCTTCTCTGCGAGAACGTGTGCCTCGGCCACAATCTCCATCATGCCGGCAGTAATAAAATTGCTACCAAGATGTTAGCGTCAATCATTTGTTTAGATCTGTCGCGTGGTTCCCATTAGCGCCTACCCAGCCGTTTTCATTATCGTGGCTTGTCTAACGTCCTCGCCGAGCCTAATGATCCCTCGACCCATCACGCCGGTAATGAAAGGAGTGACAGCTTGAACCGCGCTTTCTGGACCGGCCAGGATCCAGAGGAGCTGGCCTTGTGCCGCAACCGGGCTAGCACCAAATACCGGAGCAGCCAAGAAGCTGGCCCCTCTTTCAGAAACACGCTGTTGAGCTGCACCCGTTGTTGTGGGATGCACGGTCGTTGTGTCCACAATCAACTTACCAGAGAGATTGGCATCTTCTGCAGTCATCAGATCAATTGTGGAGTTCAGCGCGGCATCATCACTCAGAGACATGAAGATTATGTCTGTGTTTGCCACAAGATCAGCGACGCTCGAAGCCGGCGATCCCCAATATCTTGGAGTGGTGCACCACGGGAAATGGTTCGGTTAAAGAACATGACATCAGGGCCCCTGTGTTAGATATGTGTCTCTGAAGATTCATGGCCATTCCCAGGCCCATGGAGCCAAGGCCTAGCAGACAAATCAGCCCGACGGACATTTTGAGATCAGCTTGTGCCGCTCAAGGATCATTCTGCACTTCATCTGGTAGCAAATAACGAACCTATCCAGCCCACCCTCGGGTTAGGGTCTTTTGCTTTTGCGTAGCTGACTCCATTGTATTCTAGTCAGGTCTTTTGGTTGTTTGTTGTTTATTCCAGAACTGAGGGTGTCTTCATTTCCCAACACGACATCTTTACTCGGCAATTCGAAGCAGAGTGCGCTAATGACTCATTTACATGCATATTCATTGTGGAGCATTGGGGTTTCCCCTTGATCCGCTATGCCCATTTTCAAGCTAGCTACCGGTTAAGCAAACGCAGGCCGCCACAATGAGATGATGTTTGCAAAGAAGGCTTCGCCATAACCAGCTGATAAAACGTTGTCGCTAGTCAGGAGTCACGAGCTGAGGATCCTGGGCGGGGATCATGGTAGGCTTTGTTGCTGCAATTATGGGTCAATGGTCGTTAGGTAATGGACACGGTCGGTGACCCATGTTCAAATAGTATCGAAGTGTTGCAAATCCGATCAACACATGACCAGCAGCACCTGTCGGGAGTAGCTCCGGCAGGTTCCACAGACCATGTGTGGATTCTGGGGTCCCATTATTCCCTGACGATCTCAAGCTAGTGCTAGACCTTGCCTACTCTACCAACGATAATAGTGGCTTTGGGTAGCTGAAAGAGAATCCAGGAGAGCATGCCTAAATCAGTTACCTCATCCGAAGGGAATTCCCAACAAACGTTTGTACTTTGATTACATGGTACGATAGATCAGATCTTGACGTCTTGGGAGAGGATGAGTCCCACTACCGGATGCCCCGAGTTACAAGGATTTCAACAGCAACTTACACTTGGCTGAAATTCTTACATGCAGCGCTGGAATTGTTCTGGAACTTTGCCACATGCGCCACAAGTCGAAAGCATGTTACCTCATAGCAGATAGACGCATTCCGGTTGCCTCCTTAGCTTGAAAACTCATCCTCCAATGCTCTGCTAGCTCTTAGTTCGGAAGCCACACTTGGCCACGCGTATATCGTTACCACAATTGTGGATATCCCGTCTCGGGGAGGTCTGTGTGGTCTGCAGCTGTGCGTTTCACACGGCTCTTGGGGATCCAATGCCGCAACCGTGGGACCCTCCTCCTGATTAAAGCTACCTAGTGCCGGCGCATCTGAGGGTCCGTTCCAAGGTACGGGATGCATTCAGCTGCATTCATTGGACAGACTCTGAGACGCCGTCGGGGATCTGTAGCTCGAATTGCCTGAAGCTTAAATACGGCGCTCCTTAGCCCTTCTCATTGCTAATCACAAACATATATAGCCAAGTACCCCTCTTTGCACCCGCAATGCCTTCGGCGTATTCCTGTGATTACTGATTTCAGGGGCGGGTTGGCTTGCAGTCGTTGTCGAACCTTTCCACAGAGTGCTCCCGGCCGCCTTGATAGCACTAATTCAACATGGCATCGACGCAGGATATCAAGGTGGCCTCGATGGCCGCGGGCTTCACGATTGGCTTTGGAGTCTTGACAGTTTGGGAAGCAGTAAAACAGACCAGGCAGAACCGAAATCCCTTACGAAGCACATACATCTACATGCTGTGGGGCGAAATCATTGCGAACCTCGTGATCGGTATCCTAGGTTGGGTCTTCCTCAATGGGCAAATAGGAGCTACGTGAGTTCTGGTCCAGAGCTTCTGTTGAGATTATGTTCAGCTAATAAATCATAGCGTCCCGGTACTTGTGTCCATCTTGGCTCTGTGGGTTTTTGAGGTCCAACTACTTCTGCAAATCATCGTCAACCGAATCGCAATCATCGCCGAGAATGCACGAACAATCGCTCGGATAAAATGGGGTACGGCTATTATCATCACCTGTATCAACATTGCTGTGTTCTGCATCTGGGTCCCTGCCCATTTGGAACCTCCAGTAAGCCAGCTGTAAGTGTATTCACGAAGAAATTTTGTGCCGAATGCGTGGCTAACCGGCAAAGTTATGTGCGAATCAACTTCTATTGGGATCGAATGTCTAAGGTCCTGATTTTAATCGTCGACGCTGCTCTCAACTGGTACTTCCTGCGAACAGTAAAGATACGCCTTGTTCAACAGCACAACTTGAAGAAATATGAGCCTCTTGTGGGCTTCAACGCCAAGCTCATGCTGGTTTCTATCGCCATGGATGTACGTATTGCCACCTGACGCGATATATATTTGACCAATTGATTAATTATCGTCTTTAGCTCATGCTTATTGGACTCATGTCCTTGCCGAACCCAGTTGTGTACATCCAATTTCACCCGGTCGCGTACATGGTCAAACTCAACATCGAAATGTCAATGGCCAAACTCATTACACGCTTGGCTCGCAGACAGGAAACCGACATGACAGACTCAATTCATCGTACTCCACAGCGCAGCGGGCCTGACAGCCATGCTGCCGGCTCAGCCTGGAACCGCAGTAACGCCGTAGAGCTTACCAAGCGGTCTCGCACCGCTGCCCGACACTCCGACTTGGAGTCTGGAGATTCTCAAGAAGATTTTGATGAAGATGCCGGTATTCGCAAGAAGACGGAGATTGTAGTAGAGGTTGAAGCGAGCCGACAAGACACCAACCCGAGCAATGGCCCGTCACAACATGTCGATGATGAGGTTCCTCTCACTTCGAATGCCGGGCACCCTAAGGGATATAATTATGGCGGTGAAGATAAGCGTGTTGCTTTCTCAGCGAATAGAAAGTGATGAATATAATGATACACTTTTTGATCCCATGCCAAAAGAGCCACAGCTGACCCAGTGATGCCGGTTTGAGGTTGATCATACATATATGTACTATTATCGCTTGTAATCTGGTCTACTTTCCTATTAAAATCAGTCCTGAGGCTACTCAAGTTCATCAACTCTGTTTTCCAACTTCTCGAGCCCTCCACGAATCCTCCACTCATGTTTCCTGGCACTATCGTGAAAAGCATTGTAGACAAACGCTGTCGATTTAGAGGAGAGCGGGGCTTTAATCATAGTATATGGAATGCAAGTCATCCAGATATGGCCTTGTGGCCCAATAATTGAAGGTTCTTCTACCTTTTCCTTCTCATCAATCTTGGTGGCATCATCTTCCTTCTGGCTAACGGAAACCTGAACATGCGTGTTCTCTTCCAAGTTGCCTTTGAGCGGAAATGCTTCAAGTACCTCATGTAGGTAATCTTGCAGGTCTTGGACGGTAGGGTCCCGAGACTGATATCGCTGTCTTCTTAAGTCGTCTTGACTGTGTATATGTTCTGAAATTGGTGTTTTTGAGAGACAAAGCCCTTTTTTGAGTTAATTGTTGGCTGATCCATTCTGGTATTCTTATTTTAAAGAATGAATGGTTTCGACAAATTTTGTTTAGATTTTCCGGGGCTGTATAGTCACCCGGCTCTCGTTGCCGGACACAGTCGCTGCATAGGTCTACAGACAAGCAAGTCTTGCACGTAAATCTGGTATCCCAAATCGACCTCAAACAACGCCGGCAATCAATATTGTACCTTAGTTTCGAAGGCTTCGCATCCATGTTCTGTAGTGATCTTTGAAATGCAGTCTCCGCAAATCTCTCACCAGAGACTTGTAGCAAATATTTACCCAATTTTTCCCAAAGCAGTCCAAGACCTGCAAGATCCTGTAACAGTGCCGAGACAGAGTCGTGTATACCCTTGATAAAAAGGACAAATCCCGTTCTGATAACATGTTCTCTGTACTCAAGTAATCAGTTGCAGTCAGTCCGAACATGTCTTTGTTCAGAAGTAGTGCATCTTCGACCTTGGTTGTCTTCGCAGCTGTGAGTATCATGGCTGGAAACCCATCATGTCCGGCGGTCCGAGCCATTTGTAGAGAATTTTGGCCAAAAGCATCCTTTTGCAAAAGATCTATGTCGTCGCGACAAAGTAAAGCCTTCAACACACTCTTTTTATTGTGGTAAATAGCAACAGAGAGCGCCGATCTGCCATCCGCCGATTGTTGATTGATGTCAACACCACAGTTTAACAAAGCTGTAACAGTTTTGGCACGACGGTATCGAGCCGCAAGCATCAGAGGCGATGATCCGTCCCGGTTCAAAACATCGAGGTCCGAAGGAGCTGTTACTTTCAATAGATTCTCTACCACTTTCGTTGAGCCCTTGGCAGAGGCCGTGAGTAGATTCACGCCTTCGCAAATGAAATGTGTTTGTGCACCATTCCTGATGAGAAATTCGACCATGGAGTCTCTGCCATGTAAGCTTGCATAATACAGTGGTGTTGCACCATCATCATCATTTATCTCGATTTTCGGGCACTTCATGCTGTCCAGCACAAGCTGAAATATTTCGAGGTTGCCACCTTTCGCTGCGGCATGAAGTAGATGTCTCCCACCAATAAGTTTACGGTCAACCTCGCGGCTAAGTATTATGCCTTGTCGAAGTAGTAGTTTAAATGCATCCACTTTTCCACTTGTTGCTGCTTCATGAAGCGGCGTTCTCTGCCATCCCCACTCCAAATGAAGTAACTGACTTGGTTCCACTTCATCTAAGAATGCTTCGATCACCTTCAAGGATCCTTCGGCACAGGCTAAATGGAAAGAACTTCTTTGCAGTGCGCTTTTCGGTATGGCACTAACACCTGCCCTTAAGAGTGTTCTCGTCATTTTCTCGCTAGATCCTGCAAGGACAAGTGGTGTATCAAATAGACTGTCCTCAGAACCACAGCATAGGTCAGGGTCAGCGCCATATTGTAGTAAAGATCAACTATCTCTTGGTGCTCTTGTTCAATTGCATAACCAAGAGCTGAGTTGTGGTAACAGTTGAGTGCATCAATATCGCATCCATGACGCAAGAGACTTTCGCATGCTTTAGTGCTCTCTTTGCGAACTGCTATATGCAACAGAGTCATTCCCATCGGCAAGGATACTCTACTGTTTGCACCCGCATCCATCATGACTCGAAAGTGCCTTCTTGGCCTGAAATGAGAGCAATCATAGTTGCTGGCATGGGACAAGTAGTGTATATCTTGTCTGGACTAACACCAAGCGATATGAGTTTACGGACAATGCCTTCATGACCACGACAGGCGGCAAATTGTATAAACCCCATGCCCACAATATGTTCTTCTAGGTCAATATATGGAAGTAACTCCTCCAAGACAGAGAGAGACCCGGTACTTAGGGCGAGAAACCCCAGGAAATTCCGTCAGACGTTTGCAATTTAGCATTTGCACCGTATTGGAGAAGACATTTGGCGGTTTCTGTGTCATTTCTTTCAACAGTAACCTCCAAAGGGTATTTTCCAGCGGCACAATAAGTATTAGGATTAGCGCCATGTTCAAGTAATGTCTGAACAATCCTCGTATGCCCGAGACGAACAGCCTTATGGAGTGCTGTGTCCCCACGAATATTTACTATATCGACTTGGGCTCCTTCTTCCAATAACAAACATACGCTCTTCAGGCTTCCAGAAGCAGAAGCCCAGTGCAATGGAGTAGAACCGTTGTCGTCAATTAGGTCAATATCATCGATGAAGGGTAGCAGTACGTCTAAAACACGCCCACTTCGGCCTGCAGCGAAATGAGCTGCACTTGCCCTTGAACCTTCTCGTTGATATAACCGTCAATCGCCGAGGATTCTGAAGTTGCTTTTGTTGAAATATATGCTGATATCATTTCATGTACTTGGCTCATGAATGGTTGCGGTGATGGCTCCACATGTTCAGCCAAAATCACTTTAATGACTTCTGCTGCATCCCAAGAAGCCAGAACCAGGAACAGGGTTCCTAATGTCGAGCTGTGATCATTTTTTGACGAGATAGAATGGCTTTGTCCTTGGTAAACTCCATCTTGCACTGCACCAAGACCTTGTTGCCAGACAAGTCCAGATTTGGAGCATAACAAATCCCATATTTCATGAGCAACTGAGGCAGCGTGCTTACCAGAGTGTATCAAATGAAATGGCAGGTATCTTAAAGCATAGTCAAGAAACTTGGTCATGAAGATGCCTTCAGAACTCTTTTGCATAACATCCGGATGGTTGGTTCCGGGTTTTTGGGTTCCGAAATTTTGAGTCTTAAAGTACTTGAGGCATGTTCTCACAAAAACACCGTGAATCTCCTCAACATCGTAAGCTGAGTAAATGAGATCGTAGAGTGTCCTGTGTACAAGCCCGACTGTTCCTTGGGAATATATAGTGATTAGGTGAGGACACAACACCTTCAACTCTCCAAAGATATCATAGTCGTGGTTCAAATGTTCATTTTCTTGGTAAAGAATATCCCACAGTTCCGCTCGATCGAGTGGCCTGCAGGCAACAGCAACCAACTGTACCAATACAAATAAGTCAGTTCTTTGAGCTTGAAGTCGCTTCATATCTTGCCCATACATGTCTTGCATGTTTGAAGGGCATTGGAAAAGCAGATTATATATAAAGTTTGCCTCGGCTTTCTGGGTACGGCTAATTTCTCTCAGTAAAGAGCTTGTAAATAGAAAGCTGCCGTGAGACAAGTCAACAATGCTTCGTTTGACGAAGGCCTTGTCTATTCCCATGATGCGTCTCGTAGTGCATATCTCGTTGATTTGGCTCTCGACCACATGTTCAATATCACGCTGTATTTTCGCCGGCGACATTTCAGTATGCAAATGTCTATACCTGAAACTTTCGACAGCATCGTTATTGCGACTAGTTATGACGACTTTAAATCCGAAATTTTGTTGATTACTGCATATTATCGAATTCAACCCCGAGAGTAATGAGTAGACAAAGCTATCGGAGCATTGGTCAAGCCCATCGACAAGTAAGTAGGTAACTGGCGAGTCTTCTTGGATAAATAGTAATTGCGCGACTTCAATCAAAGAGTTATAAGGAAGCTTTGTTTGAGTCCCTAGAGTTTCAGCCTCGAGTATTCTTTGCAACCGTTGTTTCAGTTGATTGGATAGCTTTCTCCTTTTTAGAACAGACCTAATAAGATGATCGAAAATTGGTGGATCGTTTCCAGAGATGAAAGAATTGTCGCAATAAAATGGTACGACGAGGCCAATGTCGTAGCCTTCCTCACTCACTCGAGTCTCCAAAATTGATTGGATGTGCTTCGCCATGTGAGATTTTCCGCATCCAGGACCGCCGGTCACGAATAGTAATTCAGGATTCTCAGTGTTAATCCAGGTGATGAAACTGACATCAGCTTCAATCCACTGACAAGTGTTCGAGAACGGCTTTCCTTTGTTTAATCCAAGGTTATCCAGAGTAATAGGCCGTAAAAGATCCAGGAAGTTATCCAGGCCCTCAAACTCTTTGTCAAGTCAGCAGAAAATTCACTTATGCGAGAAATAGTTTGAAAACAAACCAGCTTCTTCAGCAGCATCACTGTTATCACAAGATAGCCTTAAGGCCTCATTATGCGCCATAATCCCGCTTTGAATGTGGGTTTGTATCTCGGCAATGACTTTTTGGGCGGTGGACTCTATTCGTTTCACTGAGTCTCTTGAAGCCCTAGAAACTTTTGCTATGATTTATCAGTCTTTGGCTCAAGTAATTCGCTATTCCTTCTGCTACCTTTTCGTGATTTTCTCAGAGGTTGGTGTCTCAATTCAGCACTAGTATTGTTAATCAGAAATTATGAAATGAGCAGTAACTTGACGGCGAACCTTGACAACTGCTCGTTCATCCCATTGACTATGTCTGATTCATAACTGACCAGAACCTGTGGTTGTCTTGCTTTGAACACTAGTCTTTTACTTCCAGCCACAACTTTTGGAAACGAGGATCGATTGGGGAAGCGAACTTCGACAGGTGTGAGTGAGTACAGTTGAGATCTAAGCTATCGATACCAGGGAGTACGGCCGAGTATTGAGGAACAATCTGTGAAATATAAGCACATGTGGAATTGCCTTTCATGCAGTCTTACAATTTCCTTAGATCCGTTGGGTAGGCGTTGAGGCTGCGATTCATAGCAGCAAAGAAGCTCGATGTGACGATGTACATCGAGAGTAAACTCCATATTGATATCTTGGATTGTAGTAGACGACGTTATAAGCTCACTCGATAGAGATGCACCACTGGCATCCTGAAATCGGATCATCGCATTCATTTTCTGAAGAAGCACAAGCGATTTGGCTTGATCAGAGCCCATGTGAGGTGTACCAAGAAACACTACAGCTTTGGTCGACGTTTTTAGAGGAGCCCAGTCATCCCGTGTCGCACATAGCAAAATTGCCTATCATAGTCAGCTCAAAGCTGCGATCCTCGACAACTGACTTACGCGTTTTACTATCAATCCTCCCAAGCTATGGGCGATGAAAATAATTGGACGGTGCTTGTTTCAAGTCAGATTGTGAATCATCATGGGAGCTTGGGTCATTGCTAACAGCATGATCGAGTCGCTTCAGGACTAAGTGTCTTAGAAGACTATTTGCGTGGTGTATGATGCGAGTATTCGCAACATCCTCAAATCGATTGGCGTTGTATCCGAACGATAACACACGCACCCCATCTTTCAAATCTCCTAGAAACTCGGGCTTGTTAAACCAAGGCTCATCGGTGCCTATCTGTTTCCAGGTGCGCCGTAGGTTTCCTCCGAGGCCGTGCACGAAAACGAGACTTCGCCAATTAGTTCATATTCAGACGCATACGCAGGAGAGTGGCAGTGACCACTTACTCAACGAGTTCGTGCCCTTGTGGTGATTCCTCGCCCACATTCAATGGCGCATACATTTCCTGGAGTGTCCATTCATATCCAGAATGAACCCTAGACTGGTCATCGACAGTGGGTGTACACTACAATGTTGTTTAGCCATTGATGGGGAAATCAGTGCGCCGATATCTTACGGAATCATCATTTGTTGAGTCTGTGGCTGGGCCATCGGGTAGTTTCGGTTTGCGAGTTACTCGCTCCAATAATGACGAACCTTTCATGATTCACCCATTGGTATACGGTACGACCTTGAAGAATACAATACAAGAATGTAAAACTCCAGGTGCTGTTCAGACCCGAATGAAAATACGCGCGCTGGTGTTTAAGCGCCGATGTGGATACCGTTGCCAACGCAGAGTCGCGTGAGAGCGACCCGCGGCTCAGCTGTGGATTTCATTCGACCACCACTTTGTCAGCATGTTAACATGCTTCAGGGTACATCACACTGTGATTTACAGGGATAGCACCGTGAAGCCAGCTTGGAGCTCCTTCGGGTTTCATGTTCTAGCACCCCGGGGCACGCCATCAAAGGTGTGGCTGAGAAGGCGCAGTCACTGCGCCTTATCTTTCTTTAACCCCTCTTGGCTCCCATGCCTGGGACGTCATATAGGAAATTGGTGTCAGCTCGTTGTCAGAAATCCCTCTCTTCATTGAACCCATCTCAACAATACTGAGTCGCTAGCCATATCAGTTTGGTCACCAAAAGCTTCAAAATGTCTAACCAGGGCTATTACGGAGGCGGTGGTGGAGGCTATCAACAGCCTCAAGGCCATGGCCAAGGCTACGGACAGGGCGGCTATGGCCAGCAGCAGCCTGGAGGCTACAACCAAGGTCCTGGATATCCCCAGCAACAGCAACCGCCACACGGCTATAATCAACAGGTAGGGATCGTCTTCTGTATCGTAAAATGAGTTATGATCAATCTACTAAACTTCTTTGCAGCAATACCCACCTCCATCTTATCCTCCCCAGAACCAGGGCCCCGGCTATCCTCAGCATCAACAAGGCTACCCTCAACAACAGGTATGTTTTTCAGTAATATTTAATCGCTCGTGAAGCTAAGTGGCTCTGATTTAGTATCCCCGCCTGGACAGCAGCCATATGGACAGGGGCCCGGCCATGCGCCGCCCCCAGGCCAAGGCTATCCTCACGGCCAAGCTCCCCAAGGGTACGGTGCTCCACCTCCACCAGGCCAGTATGGGCATCCCCATCCACCTCAGGGAGGCCATGATTCTCGCGGGGCCCCATACCCCCTCAGCAGCAACAGCATGGCTATGGCGCGCCACCGCCCGCTGGCTATGGAAACCCAAATGATCGCGGGTTCATTCCTGGAGGCATCGGAGGTAGCATCGGAGCAGGCCTTGTTGGCTATGCTATGGGGTAAGCAGTCTTTCATCTCTCTTTTATCTTCCAGCAGCTGACGCTCCCGGCAACTCCTAGGCACAAGAAAGATAAGAAGCACAAGGACAAGAAGGATAAGAAACATAAACACAAGAAGAGCCATGGAGGAAGCAGCAGTAGCAGCAGTAGCGATTCAGACTAAGCAGCGCTGTTGGCGATTAAAATTGATCGGCTCCTCATGGAACAGGTAGTAGTTGTCAGTCATTTGTTCATTTGGAGCAGGCCAACGAACATCCGAAATTCAAGTCAATTCATTACGTCAATTTCCTATTCCATTATACATTCAAGCGTTCAGGGATACCTCGGGCTTCTCTGGGTCGCTGGACTTGCGTCTCATTCCATCTGGGGCGTGGCCCATAGAGTCTGCTCCGACAACGTCCTTCGTATCACGGTCGTGGTGAACATCCAAGTTGCGACGCAAGAATTCCGGTCCAACCAGCGTGAGGATAATCACGTATACATAAACACAGGCCATGAAGATGCAGATCACTTTGCCGTAGTCGTAGCGGGTAGTTCCCTCTGTTGTTTCAGGCAGCGGGAAACGTTCGCCGAGTCGTGCCTCAATCGTTGACGATGCGGAGGAAGCGAGATTACCCAGCTGATAAGCCGTGCCGACAACAAACGTGCGGAACGCGCCCGGCGACAGCTCCATTAGATGGATAGGGATGACACCCCAGGCGCCTTGGACGAAGAATTGCTGGAAGAATGCACCAGCGATGATGCCATCGTTGTGGATGAATGTGTACGGGTATAGCAGTGCGCCACCGCCAATACAACAGACGATGATGCTGAAACGCCTTCCGACGGACTGGCTGCAGAATCCTACAACAGTACCACCCAGCATAGCGCCTAGGTTGGCAACTACCTGTGTTACTGTGACCTTGGTGCTAGAAAATCCGAACTGGTTCGTAAGCATGGTTGGGTACAAGTCCTGGCTGCCATGGCTCATGAAGTTGAAGCCAGCCATAAGTAGAACCAGGTACGCCAGCATCAACCAGTGACGGCGCAGGGCTACCTTTCCTTCTTGCAGAAAGACCTTGCCGCTGGACTCGGATGAGTTACCGGCTTCTTTGCGGAGGCGCTCACGCTCGCGGTACGATTCCGTCTCGGGAAGCATCAGACGGAAGAGGATGATGAGGACAGGCGGGCCGGCAGCAAACCAGAAGAGTGGGCGCCAGCCATGGCTGGTAGTGTTGACCAGGCCTCTGGCGAAGGCAGCACATAGAAGGTATCCAAATGCGTACTATTTTAAGAGATTAAATTAATCCACGATTCTTCGCAGCAGAACAGAGAGGGACGCATCACTTACACCTTGCTGGAGAATACCAGACATCAAACCACGCGCCTCGCTCGGACAATCCTCGAGACTGGTAGCCGCTGCGTTTCCGTAAAGACCACCCATCGCGATACCAAACAAAGCTCGGCATGCGAGAAATTGTTCATACGTCTGGGCGAAGCCAGTGCCCTAGTAGTGTGGAGAGCCACGGTTAGCCAAGCTCCATCGCCAAGCCGGGAAGCCAAGCCTAGGCATGCCTAATACGGCAATCCAAACGGCTTGTTTGGCTGCCAAGGCACGTTACATGCAGATGCGGTATAAGACTTACCAGTTCTAGGATAATGAACAGGACGTTGTTGATGATGAAGGGCCATTTGCGACCGTAGCGATCGGCTGCAAGTCCAAAGATAATGGAGCCGACCGATCGCAGCATCAGTACCAGGGTAATGCCCCACGTAATGTCTGTCTTTGACTTGCCGAATTCCTTGCTCAGGTCGGTGACAGTTAGAGATACCGTGAAGAAGTCGAACGCATCCCACGTCTGTTGCAGTGCATATTAGTAGAGTTGGCCGTCTTTCTTGTCCGAGGCTTCACTTACCCAGGCAATGAATCCGACCATGAAAAACGCCCACTGCTGCGCGTTGAGCATGCGCACCAACTTCCATGGGTTCGGCACATTTAGCAGGGGCGGTTTGAGAGAGGGATTCGCGTCGCGACGTAGCGTCCGACAGACATGCCCTCGTAAGGAGCTCGGTCATCGTACTCTGTGCCGCTTCCATTGTGCGGCGAGGCTGTGTTGTTTTCCATCTTTATGGAGTCTTTCCAATCTCAGTCTGTACGTAAACTCGATGGGAGGACACTGGGAGGTTCAAGCCGCCAAACATCACCACCAGCTGTGACACTTCGACTCTGACAGAGATGAGCAGGAAGCGGGATGTTCATATGGATGGGAAACCGGAACATTAAATGAATAAGGGTATTACATCTAGGGCCGGCTCTAACCCTCTAGTAAGGGTTTCTAGAAGAACACGACGATCCCTCAGTGTGGGCAAGAGATGCCGGTTTCGCTTTGGCGTCATCGCACACAACCAATAAGACAGGTCTCACAGTCATACTCAACGCTGCACAACGCAGAGATCGTGCCTCCATCGGCACTTTCTTTGCCGTGCCCATGATCACACGCGGCGCGATGACGACGTCATCCCCGTCTAGGGTATGTTTGCCCGTCCAGCCAGAGTTTGAGGGTAGCTCCGGGAGCCCCAACCTACGACCGACTCGGAAAAGTCTTCTGCATCATAGTGGAAATTGGCCGAAAGGCTCTCGAAAAGGGTTGACCCACGGTCTTTGGGGTATGGGGGTTAGTTGCGAGCCTTATCTCCTCCGCAGACCGGTCCCACGGGGCACTTCACATCATACATTTTTGCTCCGTGAGTGGGCCGCGTTGGAGATGTGAGATGAGTTGGCAGAGATCGAAACCTCACGAATCTGCGCTCTCCATTTATTTAACACCATGCTTGCCGGATGCGGCGATTGAGCTCTGGATTATTTCGTAATAATGAACGTCTTTGGGCAAGTTTCGGGGGCATGCTCGCTCGGTCAAGCTGCGAAGCCGTATCTCGGAGTCTTGCCACCACGGATGCACGGCGGTGTCCCCTAGCAGTGCTCTGTTTATGTTATTGGACCACTCAAAGGTCAACAACAGCCGAGGGAAAACGCCGCCATGACTTGTGAAGGATGATCATCGTTCCGAGTTAGCCGGGTTGGTGCGATGCAAGGGAACGGCATCATCTGGGCTTTGCTGGCGGGAATAAGACAGACTCACTGACTCCATGCGGGAGACGTTTTCGGGAACAAACTAAAGCACCTACCCCATTGGTGCTGCTCAGACTCCCGCACAGTCGGCGGCCTTTAGGGTAGGTAAATTACGGTACGGGGTACTCTGTAGCCCAGTCGCGATAAAGATGGAATGGTCTGTTATCCGTTGACACGCCAGCGGCTCCGGATGGTTAGCACCATCAGGCTCCATGGGGCTTGCAGCTAAGCATCGGGCCCTACATCATGCTGTCGAAGCGAGAAGCTTGGCTTTTTCTGGGCTGGGATGCCGATGCCGCTACCCTAGACTTGCATACAGCTGCGTCACAAATTCCTGGCTCCCACAGAGACGCCTCGAGTTCACGTCAGGGCATTTACGACATGATCAATGAACGTATCCATAGTCACCGTGTGCAGCTTGTAATTACCTATACAATTGTGTGCCCAATATTAAGCAATTGAACAAGTTCACTGATGATAAGACCTCATCCAACTCGAACACAAAATCTGATAATCTTATCTCAACAAATTAACCCATATACAGAGCCCAAATTCGAGAATGCAGTTCGCTAAAACTCCACCACGTAAGCGCTAATTCTGGAAATAGGATTCCGAAAACTTCCTCTTTGAGCCACCTCTGCGATAACATCCAATTTGTGTAACATCAACACCTCAATTCTTTGCCTCAACGTCATCTTCCACGGGGAAAAATGCATGAATACGAGTAAATACTGGTCTAGTCGTGAGAACGCAAAGGATACACATCAATCGTTCACTCGATATCGGTAAAGCCCATTCCGAGTACATTTCCCCAGTTCGGCAGCCTCCTCGTCGCCAGGCACCGGGTTATGCACATCAATAGCATAGCATGTATATGGCTCATCGTAGGACAACACTATCAACGGACCGAGGATGTTTTCGCATAATTCAAAAGCCCGCTTTCCCGAGGTGGGTAAATTTTTAGGCAGTCATCCTAGTGTTCATTTCACTGTCAACAAAGGCTCTGTATTATGCCTTGGCGCGCATGAGAAGAGGCGGCCGCCCGGAGGGGCCACAAGCGCGAGAATATGAAAAGGCGGACTGAGCGAAAAAGCACGATTGCAAGGGTATGCGAAAGATATGCTCAGGTGGAAGGCCTTGCATACCTACCTTGCGCACTGAGATACTACCTGCGTCCCAGGCTCGTCTACATAGTAGGTTGTCCTATCCATAGACTCTTCGTCTGCCTAGTTATGCAACCGTTTGAGTCAGCGGACGTAAGCAATTTGCAAGAATAAAGAATTGCTTATAGCAACTGCATCCACTTTACTTATTTCACGCAACCGTTTGTGGGGGTCTTGGCAGGGATCTCTCGGTAACATCGGCGGTCTCCGTTTTATCGGCCAATCCCACATCATATCTGGGCGAAAAGCCATGTGCCAGTCCCCTAACTATGCAACTTGCCGGCTGGGAGATATCGGCCATGTTACCTACCGCGATCTCATGCCCGTAGGCGTTCCGTGATGCAACCTCGCCTAAATCTTCTTGCAGAGAACCCTGCAGCATGCAATCCTCCTGGCAAATGCGTCCTGTCCCTACGGAGGGCTGTCTGCACTGGCACGCAGCACGTGAACTGGCCTGCCCAATTGTGCCTGACCAAACCTGACCTAATCTGCACATAAGCAGGTTGGACGTATCATTGAGGGGAGATGCATTGTGTAATCATTGTCTTGCCTTAGTCAACAGGTCACGATAATAGCACAGCTCAGTTTGGCGCCAATACGAGCCGTTCCAGCCCGCTCTCAACAGGCCCGAAATGCCATGTTTCCCCGTTGTCTCCCGCTGGGGCAATCCCGGTTCTATTCTGGGGCCCAATAAGGCTGATCAAGCGATGCCCACTGCCGGTGGGCTCCCATCACCATTGGCTGGACCATCCTTACTCGGCGGAACCCCTCCGCCACGGGCACCCTGCACCCATAGCATCGGTGTAGTCAAGACCCAATGATGCGGAGGCGAATCCTCCCACTCAAGGCTTGGCTATGTGGGATGCAGGACTGGATGCAATCAAGCAGTAATTTACGATCTCTTAGACTCGGCTGGGTCGGCGAAGGTGGGCATGAGGTTGGGTTGGTGATGAAGATGAAGATGAAGTTGTCTGTTGAACGGGTATATAAGGCCATGCATCGACCGCGAGAAAGAAGTTTAGAAGGCACCTCCATCACTCGCTCTGATCTCAAGCATCATCTTACCAGGTTCCTTCTTAAACACCTCATCAACTTCACCAATCTTTCAAAATGAAGTTCCTTACTATGCTCGCTATGGGGCTTGCCTCCACTGTCGCTGCCTCTAAGGGTCAGTCTTGGACTATTCACCACCATTCTGCTTCACATTAGCTGACATTGTATCTACTAAACAGTCAAGTATGAGAGACTTGATAAGGAAAAGGCTGTAAGTTCTCGATCACAACGGGCTTCGCAGCTAAACAGACACTAACACTCGACAGGCTCTGCTCATTGTCGATCTTCAGGTTGGCCTTTACGGAGTCGCTCGCGACTTCGACCCCAACCTGTACCGTGATCAGATGATTGCCCATGCTGCCATCGGCACGGTCTTCGACATCCCCGTCGTCCTGACCACCTCTGCTGAGGTCGGCCCCAACGGCCCTCTGCCCAAGGAGATCCTCGACATGTACCACAACCACACCATCATCCAGCGCCAGGGTGAGGTCAACGCCTGGGACAGCAAGGCTTTCCGCGACGCTGTCAAGGCCACCGGCCGTTCTCAGTTCATCATTGCTGGTATCGCCACCGACGTCTGCACCACCTTCCTCGCTCTCTCCCTCCGTGAGCAGGGCTACGAGGTTTACGCCAACGTTGAGGCTTCCGGTACCACCACTGCTCTCGTCCGCGATGTTTCCAACGACCGCATGGCCCAGGCTGGTGTCCAGAACATGAGCTTCTTCGCCATCGTCTGCGAGCTCATGCGTGACTGGCGCCACAAGCCCGGTGCTGCTGAGCTCATCCCCTTCTTCAACAAGTACTACCCTGCCTGGGGCTACGTTGCTCGTGCCCACGCCGCCGCCATGAAGAACGGTGAGCTGCAGCCTGGTGAGGAGGGCATCATTGCTTAAATCTTCTCTCGAAGACTCAGCAATAACAACAACAACAACATGGGAGCTGGCTTAGCTAGATCTCACTAGGAGTGGAAGAGTAAAAAAGGGAGGGGGTTTAGGAGGAGGAGGATAGTGGAGTGGAAAAGGGGATGCAAATAGACAACTACACAGCTAATGCGAATAATAAATGCTGGTTTCCTCATAACTTCGTTCCAATTCTTCAACTTCATGAGTGCCCTGCTTTGCCTGTGAATGAACAGGCTTTGTGAACTTCCTCAGCAACATTTCTATCGATCTGAGCAGTTCAAAAAACTATACTATGTCGAGGACGTTACGATAGGTACTAGTCTATATCCTTGAATGACTAAGTAATTAATATGTACTCTGTAATTTGAGATAGGCAGGATATTATCTGATCTTATCTGATCGCTGACAGGGCCCGCATTTCGCGATGGGCTAAGCAGTAGCACAAGGAAGAATGCAAGCCACGTATTTGAGCGCTTATAATAAGCACCTTGGCATTCTCTGAATTCCAAATTCTGTTCCGTATTGTTCTATGAAGTTGATTCGAGTCGGTAAAGGATCATTCAACGCTAGCTCATTTCGTGATTCTTCCACACCCGTGCGCCGGTTAGGGCAGCTCCCCAGGTTTCGAATGAGGCTGGGGATAAGCAGCGGACTGCCCCAAATAGGAAACACTCAAAAGTTCCACGGCCTCGGCTTCGGCTCCTCGCGCTTATAAAGCTGCAGTAAGGCTCCATCTGAACCGGGGTGGCAAAATTTTGTCCGTATCCTTTCAGGGGAGTTGAGTTGCAAAGCCAACATGCTACTTTGTTGAGGGACGTTTTGTGATGCCAATGTAAGATTTTATTAATTGTATACTCATATGTCTAATTCGCAGTGTTGCGTTCTTTCTCAGTGCCTGGTCTAAAACACACCTGGTATAAATCGCTTCGTCGATGCATGCCACCTCTCCCATTTCTTCCCAAAAGCATTTTTTAGGAGTGCTTCTTCTATCTTGACGTGTCTCGGCAGCCCTTGCACCATGGCAAGGATGATCAAGCAACATGTGATGACGCCGTAGCCTTGGATATCCTTGAGGAACCGGCCTGGGACGAAGCATGCGAGTACCCCGTCCCACCGGAAGACCATGGCTAAATTCGTGGCCAGGATGATGATTTGGCCAGTATAACCCGGATGCTGGATGTAGCGATAGACTCCAGTCGTGATGAGGTAGTCCGGGGCGTGAGAGCGCCAAGGAAATCGTCTCCTAGCGTGGAGACGGCAGTGATTCGGATGGGCCCTCCCACGAATATGGTAAGAAAGAGGCACGTGGCGGTATACGCGTTCCACCCAAAGAGCTTTGCGTTGAGGTTGTCTGGGTTGGGGCATATCGCCATTCCATCGTGGGCCCCAAGCACAATGGCTGCGTGGAAGACGCCCATGGCAACGACCAGGGCTCGCCGGGTGCCCGACACGTTGGAGGTCAGAATTGACTGCTGCCGCCACAAGGGAGGCATAAAGCAGAGCATGGTGACCAGGCTGGACAGCACCACTGTCGAGGCAAAGCTGATATCGGAAACGAGCGTCATTGTGCTTGCGATGGTGTGGTAAGGCTTGGCTTAGCGCCACAGGGTGCAGAGCTGTGTGGACGATCTGCTCAGCCTTAGCTGGGCGACCAGAGAGCAGTTGATGTCAAGTCGAGGAACCCACAAGCCGACAGTCCACAACCCCAGAAAGCCTGAAATACGAACCTCATGGGGAATTTGTCCAGAAAATGGCCCGTGTTTGCGTAAATCTTAGCATTTTCCCTCATTATGTAATAGTTTGTCGCACGTGGAGCCGCAGGGTCCTTTTGTTTGCCCGTTGTCTTACATACACGTCATCGCTAGTCAGATGGAGACCCGTCAATGCTAATAATGTGGACAAAAGGGTCGTGGATTCGAATGGCTAATGTGTTATTGTGCTATGCTATGGAAATGAAATGCACGAGTTACGACAAGAGGCTATCTATTTGCTGCAGCGACAGGAACTAACCCTCTTACTTCCAGGTGCCTCCATCAATTGCTGTTGATTGACCTTTAATGTCCTCCACCATGCCTAATTCCAATTGTCTAGCCTTCAGAAGCACCCGCATATTTCTATATCGCCATCGCGAATCTAAAAAACCAAAGGCGTTTGAGATCAAGTTCACTGTTCATCTCCTCAACCTCTTGCACCGTTAACCAGACCTTTTGAGTCGCTCAATCTCCACCGCAGTATGGGTGACACAGAGCTGGAACCTCTGATTAAAATAGTACCGCCCAATGTCTCTAGAAACCATATCTGCCATTGCATTGTCCAAGTATTGCTGAGCCTCCTGCAGGATGTGCTGTCTTGCTGTTGCAAAATCCGGGGTGGGAGGAACAAGAAGTTCATTACATGGTTGTAGTTGGTTTCGATATTGGTTTCAAGATGCGCTTGGAGTCCCTTGGCAAGATCTCGGCGGATCGCGTGGAGAGCAGAGGCCGAGCTGGTAGCATTTTGGAGAAGAAGATAGGGCGTATCTTCCACCTCTAGTCCTCCTCTAAATTGTGCTATGCTGTAACTTGTTTCCATCACAGTGCGGTGAGTACAAAACGTAGACCAAGGAGAGAGCTTCTCCTGCCAACCGTACTGTGCACCGGTAATGTCAAGTGCAAAGCTTTCATCTCCGAGTAGAGTTATTTGAAGGATGGTGTGAAAGGTGGGAATGGGAATGCCTGGAGATCGAACAAGAAGAGCTGGGTCTTTGACATGTACCTCCACTTCTTGCACATGCCGGACGAGAGCTTCAGAGTTGGTCAGTCGTCTCCACGTGTCCAGGTGTATGGCTTGGTCAACCTACGCTTTAAGAACATGTTTAGAATCTCATAACCGGTCCTCAATGGCTCCTTGCAGCCATTATGGTAAAGTATTGCCGACCGGATGCGCTCATCGATCTCGTCTGAGTAACAAATGTTCTCTGGGGTATCAATGAAGATGGGCCTGCCAACCCACGCACGCTTAATGGCCTGATGCGTCGTGACCTCGAAGTCGATGATTTTGTCTCTAAGGCTAGTGATTCTACAATGTTTTGTAAATGTCTTCTTCTCGAAAAGCTCCCAGAGTTGGGTAATGACGGAAACGGCTCGGACCAGTAGCTGGCGTTGGGTGCAAGATTCTTGGTGTGAGAACCAATTTATTACTTGACAGTCTCGAGAGCAATAGAACGTGCGAAACTCTCCCACCTGAGAAAAGCTGCAGTAGAAGCAAAAGAGTATACACCTATCCATGCCGCACCCGTTGCACTTTTTGTAGTTTATCATGTAGGCCAAAGGCAGGCGGGCAAAACCGGTAGCATCTGTAGGCTGAGGATTCCACGCCTTTAACACTTCCCGAGTGATAGGGGCCATAATATTAGTAGCTCGTGAAGTTTTGTTGACCAAAGAAGTTCCGCAGAGAAGTCGGGGAACAAGACAAGACGAGCCGTTACACGTATGGAATAAGGTGAAGAACAGTTAAACAAGCACAAGCCCACGCAGGTGAACATATCACAGGTACCTCCTCAGTTGGAAGCTGCAGATAAAAGGCAGGTGGTACGTGGTGGGCAGGTAGTGGCAATCGGAGGCTGCCTCATGAACTTGAATATCAAATTGCACCTAGGCAAGTGCCAATTTGTTCCGGTGAGGTAGCATGAACTCTCCTGTTCCTCGCACAGTCATCTCTGCAGACTAACACGTTAAGAGTCTGCTGAACAATTAATCAATATAATTACAGGCTTTACAATAGTGATGCACATTCGCCATTTGTATTGTACGTGTGTACAGGGTCCCAGCCTAACAAGTTCAAACTTCAGGAGCCCTTATGCAAATGACTTTCATTGCCGATGCACCTCTCCAGTATATTTAGAATGTAGAAAATCCCATGAAACGGCTCGCTCAGTATATGAATGGAACTTGGCAAGGCAAAATTTCGAAAGTCAAGGATACGGTTTTGCTGCTCCTGTTCCAGAAGTCTTGCTTGATTTATTATGCACTTGCAAGCTTTTTATCGACAACTGTCATCAAACATAATAAATATGCAGCATAATCCAATCTGGCTTCTCAGAAGCAATTCATCATGATTCTAATCTTTATTGGAGGCTCTGTTTTGCAAAATCATCTATATAGCGGTAATTGAAGTTTGCCTCTTATCCTGTTGAGATCTGAGGTTATGCCGAGTCCTTATCACCATGTCACCGCGAAAATCCTCTCTCTCTGAGCTGGCGACAGGTCATGTAAAAGAAAAGAAACTTCGCGTCTCCACCACCTTTGCCAAGAGCAGCACCTTGTTCACGGGTATGCAAGGAGTGGAACCCGGCTGTTGAAGGAGGGGGTTCTGTCATCACACTCAGAATACTCAGTTACGGAAGAAAGCTGGCTTTTAGTGTGTGAGAGACCCTAGAAGATGTACCCTTGCCTATCTACTAATCACAAGAGTTCACGTCCTCGAGCTCTAAACGTACGCCATCATGCAAGTGGATTGCTCCAAGCGAAGGCATACTGCCAACTTCTGGAGCTGAACAGCAAATGCCTTGTCCTAAACCAGAAAGGGCAACCAGCATTAGTTTCATGTATGCGGCGTATCGCCTTGTATCAAGATCTGCGGCTGAGCCCCGTTAATGGAGTACAAAGTGTGTTGGATGCAACCAGGGTAAAATGGAAAAACAGATAAATAGAACGCCTATCTCCGACCAAGGCAGACCATACGCACCACTACTTTCGAAAATGGGGAGCACATCCGGGAGCCAAACGACAAAGTTCGCATTGTCTGTATTTCTGATACTCACAATGACAACTGTACAGCGAGCCTGCCCGACGGCGATATACTCATCCATGCTGGGGATATGACTGACGACAGGACAATTGAGGAGTTAACCGCTGCTTACAAATGGATCTCTGCGTTGCCACACAAGACCAAAATCATCATAGCTGGTATGATCCTTGCTGACCTATTCTCATCTTTCACAGCACATTGCAAACCCTTGGGTTTCTGTCAGCGACAAATTCAGAGCTTGATTTGACTGATTGTGATAGGAAACCATGATCTTGGTCTTGACTCAAAACATGCTGCTTTTCTTCCAGAAGCTGTTGAGCTGTTCACCTCGGAAGCAGCCAAAGCAGCCGGTATACATTACATTGATCGAAATGTGCATGAAGTTTCCGTGACCAGATCTGGCAACCTTGGAACCACGCCAATCGCAGTGTATGGCAATGCTGTACAGCCCGATTTCCTCAACTCATCCTACGCTTTCACTTATCTGCCTCATCCATCAGAGCAAGCTGCCGCCGCTTGGCAAGGTGCGCCATCTAACTCATCAGTCCCAATATGGGTGACGCATGGAGGACCGCATGGCCGTTTGGACTGGATACCCATTCCGCCTCTTCGAGGATGCGAGGTGCAGGCAAACGCTGTCGCAAGAGCTCGCCCAGTTCTCGCTGTGTTTGGTCACTTCCATATAAGTCACGGCGCCGAAATTGTAACTTGGGTAAAGGGTACTGAAGAAATTGAAAAGGCAGAGCCACTGGTAAAGAATGGTGAGGCGACACGCTTAGATTTCACGACACCAGACAAAATATTCCAGAGAGGCGAAAAGACAATCTTTGTGAATGCTGCATGGATGACTCTGAAGAAGACGCAGACAGATGAGCGATACCAGCCAATTGTTTTGGACCTGCCGCTGAGCCTCCTAGCTTAGAAAGTGAAGCTGAATCGCAATCGAGAGTTGTTAGCTACTTGTTTTGCCATGGCGCTGCAATGGCCTGCTCAATTGTCGAGATTGGCCAGAGCCACAAGTTTCGGTGGACCCGCATATGATGATAGTGTAGCAGAATGTCAATCGAATAGGTATAAAATTGGAAGTTGAGCCCATATATCCCCCTGCTAGAATCATGAGGCGCCTAGCGTCAGCTGTGTCTAGTGATTAGGCACGCAATACCCAGTGGCTATATCATGTTGAACAATAGACTCCTTGGTGGAGAAGCAAACAGGTTAAGTTGTAAGCCGCGGAGCTTCAAAGCTAACAAATCCTTCAAAACCCAATCATGATCCTTTCGACAGCAGAGAGTTTGCTCCCTCTCGTAGTAGCATACGCGCGACCGAGACACCCAGCTGCTCTGCGTCATCATCGCTCTGGACAGTTACCGAGTCTTGAGCTGAAATACTTTTGTTCCTTCTATATCAAGAACTGTACCATGCAGCTTAAGATTGCCAATACTGTAGCTTCCATTTTTCACATTTTCAGCATCAATTCCATCCTGGGGTATAAAAGATGAGAACACGCCAACCGGAGACGAACATCCTCCCTGAAGGCTTCGAAGCATTGCGCGCTCTGCCACACTACGCCATCTGGATGGTGCATGGTCAGCAGCACGAACGATCCGTAGTATTTCATCGCTGCCTTCTTTGACTTCAATGCCAAGGGCACCTTGACCGATAGCGTAAGGGAAAATGGTTGGATCAAGCCTTTGTGTGATTCGATGCTCAAGACCAAGGCGTGTCAAGCCTGCGGTTGCCAAAAGGATGCATGAGAATGGTGACTGGGAGCGTCAAGCTTCGCTAGACGTGTATCTCTACGTATGTGTTAGGCATAAATCAGAAGGATAGAGGATATGACCATTCGCGCTCACTCACAAATTACCACGACACTCTTGAACTTGCAAGTGAGGCCAGTTGCGCCGAAGCAAAGCCCGCCTGCGTGATGAGCTCGATCCAACCACAGAACCCGCTGGTAGTTGATCGATGGAATTATACTCAGAACCAGCTTTCATTATTACGGCATCTGAAGGATCTTCACGTTCGGTGATAGAACCCAGAAGACAATTGGAGGGTAATGTTGTTGGCATGTCCTTCAAACTATGAATAAGAAAGTGGAACTTGCCAGACACTAGGTCTTCCTCTAGACCGTTGGTCCAAAGACTTTTGCCGACATCTGATCCACCCGTTTGCTTGGAGAGGAGTAAAAGGGTGTTTGCTTGTCTGCATCCCCAACAACAGTACGTGTCGTGATCTCAAAAGGAGGAGGATTGTCAAGTTTCTCAGTCAGCTGAGATATAACATAGCGGGCCTGAATCAGCGCAAGCTCTGATTTACGGCAGCCAGCAACCAGTCTGGACGTATGAGAACCCAACAAGGCATCTCCAGCCTTGCTCTGTTGAACAGCCTTGCCCTTCTCGTGATCCATGTTCATGAAGTGGACGTTACAGCATATGGCAAATCTGGTATTGCGACATTTGGGATGCATGAGTTGAAACCGGCAATTGTTCGGGATTTAGTCAGGATAATCCACATCATCTTCCTCCATCCTGGTGGAGACATTGTTCCTACTCATCTCATCTACCGAGGGGCAGATTCAACAGTCAGTGATGTTTGGAGATCTTCATTTGGACCAACAGCTCGGCGAGGAGAGTTAAGCACAAAAGATGTATCGATATTTGACTTTGGTTTGAATCATGCGCCTGTAATATGTGAATGGTCAATCTTGCTGCGTATTCTAGAACATGTTTTCACGTACATTGTAGATGTATGAGCCATGCCGTTATCCTGTACAACAGATTCTGGAGGTGCTATCTGTTCGAGAGAGTCATTGGTGGACAAACAAGCACATGCGTTGGAACGTCACAATATAGACCTGGATTATGTTATCTTGCGCTTATACCGAAACGAGTCCCGAGATTGAATATTCTCCGACCCCGTGGCTTGTGTAGCTGCAGCTTGGGCCGCAAAAGATATGTTGGCGTGGCAATGATTTCTCGAAGGGATTGCCCATATCTTGATTATTAGTCTAGTAGGGTTGGCGAATTGATTCGACAAATTAAGGGTGTGTCGATCTCTCATTCGTGGAGAAAAATAATGGCCAAGCCGTCATCCACACTATATCGGTGACATTAGCTCCGTCATCGCCGTGCTTTTTGAGGAATGTGATGGCCAAGATTAAGGGGAGAGTGTAAGGAATAATTCGGACTAAGACGCGACGGAGAGACCCATATTGACATATTAATATGCCTTGTTTCTCCTATAAAATGTTTTACAAATACAGTGGTCACCTACTTCGACGCGTTTATTACCTTTCCTAGTAAATACTTTCTGAAACAATAAGTAAAGCAATATGCTTCTCTCAGCAACATCCATTTTCTGTTTGGTCGGGGAGCTTTGGGGCATGCGGTCATGGTAGACCCCGTTCCACGCAAGGTATGAATGAATGACTCAAACATAACTTGAGTGAGATATTAACAAGAACCAGACCGGTACGGTACACAAAGCAACATGTGGCGAGGCTGTGCAATATAGATTGGAGAGAGGTAAGACGCGTTGGATGCCTCAAGTGTTATGTTGACTTAACTAATTTTATTGGCTTTTAGACAAGGCCGGCCCTATTGAGAATGCCATGAAGTACGCCGACGCAGACTATAAATGCAATGCCTATCTTTGCCGAGGATACCAATTCGAGGACAATAAGAAGAATGTGAAAGCGCTGAGTGCTGGCGATGTGGTCGACTTTAGAATTGATCTCATCGCAGGCCATCGACCAGGATACGCTGTGAGTTCTACATCACCATCAAATTTCTTCCAAATTACTGACTATGGGATAGAACCTATCTATTGTTGACACTACAACTAATACCATCATTGGAGAGCCTTTGAAGACTTGGGCCGACTGGCCTATGAGCGGACCTGATCCTGAAGATGAGAGTGAGTCGCACATAATAAAGCCGCTTTATCACAATGATATCTAATGCATACACAGCGGAATTCAATGCGACTATCCCAGACGGACTGGCGTCATCATGTGGTGTTGCAGGCAAGTGTGTGTTGCAATGGTACTGGTATGCAATCTCTAACGTTCAGACGTATGAGAGCTGCGTAGATTTCTATGTGGAATAGAGGAAATGATGGGAAGCAAGCCTACAGCCTAGCCAGTATGTGACTTATGGTTTATGAGTTGATATGACCACAACAAATATTGAATTGATCTACCTGAGCAAAATAGTCATTCCAAACTGTATAGATCTGATCCATTCAAGAAAACGCATCCAAATGTCGCTTGGAAAGGTACAGGACTGTAAGAACTGCTGATGATGGCTTAAGGACGCTTACTGAAAACCAAGTAGGGCCCATCGTGGGTTGAAGTAAATGTATCATATAACTGATACTCGTCCGGCCTCCCTCGACCATCTTTCCTGCCTTCCTCTCCTCCACCAACTAATCCGAGTTTCCGAGGGGCGGGCTCAAAATCTAAGTGCCAAAGTGTCTTCGCTATGGCGAGACTAAGCTCCAAGTACGCCAAGGCTCTGCCTGAGCACGAGCGATTCCCGATAGCGAACGGAGCGAATGCTTTGTGTGTTATTTTAGACCTTTCTCTTGCATCCTCAGATGTAGCCTCGAGGAATCTCTCTGGTTTGAAGACCCAAGGATCAGGAAATACTCTTCGTTGTGGTGGATTGAGTATAGGCTGACACCAACAAGAGTTCCGGCGGGTACCACATGGCCATCCACAACAAGCGGCGATTCATATCTCTGCCCATTTTCATTGGCAGCTAACTCCTCCCGCCACGAGAACGAGTTGTTCGGTGTTGCTATACGTAGGGTTTCATTGATGCAAGCGCGAAGGTATTCGCAGCTTTGAAGTTTTTCACCCATCCTAATCTCATCGGGCGAGGCGAAGGTGGAGCGAATCTCAGCGGCAAGCTTCTTGTAACATTCGGAGTTGCGAGATAGATAGAAATACAACGCACTTAACGCCGTAGAAGGGGTTGTACCGCCTGCGGTCAGGAAGAAAAAGCCTCTGACCAAAGTTCACTATCGCGAAGGCTTAGACCTCCTTTCATGTGGTCGGCAGCAAATGAGTAAAGATCGTGTTTGGCATGTTTCTCAAGGCCCAGCCGACGCTCGATCATGGTAGTGATGATCTTCAAATATCTTCCCTTTGTCGTTTAAGGAAAAATCTCAGTAATGGTTCAAAGACAATAAGAAGTGGTATCTGCATGTAAATATTTATCCGATAGGCCATCAAGTTCAACCCGGAGAGGAGCCAACGGTTCTGACTTTCTGACTGAAGATTGAGGTGGTATCCAAACGCAAGTTGCCCGATGATATCACCACCTAGATTACGACATTGCAGTGTCATATCAATAGGGCTCGATGATAGACTTGATGTAATTAAATCACCAACGAACTTGTCAACTTGTACCATTATGGTAGGCTCAAATGTACGCATAGATCTCTCAGAAATTGGCTGACTAACAATTCTGCGCTTCCGGCGGTGTTCCTCGACGTCGATTGTGTCAAAGACTGAGGATTTAGGCGTAGCACGACTTATTTCGAATACACTGGACTTGGTGATCCTAGGATTCTGGTAGATGTCTGTTTGCAGACTCATCAGCACCAAAGCACATGTCGATAAAGCAGGAGAATATTGCTCACCGTACAAAGCCTCGACAGTATTAAAGACAAGTCTATCAGGACCCTGTCTGAATACTTTGCCATATCTCTGATGGTTTTGGTACGTGACCAAGTGAAGACTTTTTCGAGCAGCATGAAAGCCCCCATAAAAATCAGTGAATCTTGCAAGAAAGGGCCCTGGATATTTGCTCAAAGGATGAAGGGTGAGACGGTAGCCGATCAAAAGAACATACTGTTTATGTTGGTGGTCAGTAATGACTACCTATATGGGGCATTCCCCATGGATAAAATGCTCAAAACTCACACATGACAGGACACCATATGCCGCATAAGCAGCGAATGACCAGAAAACACCAAGAGGGCCCATTACAACTGAAGATGGAAAGATTTTTTGAATTCAGGTTCACTTGCGACCTAAAATATGCCTAGAGGCGAGAAAAGTGAACCATAAGCAGAAGAAATATTTTCCTCATAGGGAGGTGGAAGACAGCTTCAATAAAAAGTTAAAAAGAATGTTGGTTGAATTGCTTGTTAGCTGGTGTAAAATCTAGACCCCTCATCTCTGACCTTGGCGGCCCGAATCTGGGACTATCATTGGCTCTATGGAGGTGTTGGTTGAGAATGCTCAGATTTCATGCACATTCGGGGACAAGGGTGATATATTTGGTTTGACAAATGGGATAATGTGGTTGGTTATGTAGTTGTTATCAACCTCGGTTCGTTTATGTTAAAAGTATTACACACGTTCTTTGTTAAACCAGCTGCTTTCAACGAGAAGGAGATGACTTATTGCACAGCCTCTTTGGCTTGTTAAGCTATTCTCCAGAAACTTGAGCAACAAATCTGAAAGCAACCGGATCATACAATATTCAACCAAGTCATTGAAAAAACCGAAGTGATCTAATACAATTGGCATTCTGTCCATCCTTCTTCGCTTCTAAGAGCCACCCAAGACTAGAAGGCTTTGCACATTTACGTTGCCAAAGCCGCGCTGACGCAACAGTTGACGACCACGATGAAGCGGAAATTCAGATACGACCATGACGCTCATATTGGCAATTTCGACCCCTGATTCTTTTAGTAGCTGCAGGATTGCGCAAAGAGTCTCTCCTGTAGCAAGGACATCGTCTACTACCACAGCAGACATGTCTTGACTAATTGCATCTCGGCTCATCTCAATCTGCTTCTTTCCCAGGCCATTGCATGCCAATGATGAGATATTTGAAGGAGATTTATCAACGCTCGTTGTCGGTGGCGGAAGCTTCCCAGATTCACGGATGAGTGCTAATGGCACATCGACTTGTAAAGCTAATGCCGATGCATAGACAAAGCCGCCAGCCTCGCAGCATACGATCTTATCAACCTTTGCCCAATCACCGGCAAAATGACTTCGAAGCAAGGAGATACACAGAGCTAGTCCTCCAGGCAGTTGTGATATTCCGAGCACGTGGCGAAACTCGATGCCCTGCCGCGGAAAATTCGATACAGGGCGCACCATGTTGGCTAGTTTCTGCAAATCGTCATGAATATAAGGGAGTAAAATCTTGCTACCAAAAAGCTTTACTTCTTCATTTCCACTTGCATCATTGATGAAGATGAGGCTTGGACGGTATGCCATATCCACCAATTCACGGCTTCCATCGGTGCTCTTGTTGTCAATGCCACTTCTAGTTTGAAAAGAGCAGCCTCCACGCATCAGCCGTGTTTCCTCTTTGACTTCAATGCGAACGTCGAGTAGCCTGCTGTCTGGCACCAGATGAGACAATGTTGTAACTGGCGCTTCATCTCTCATCCCAGTGATCAGCAACACATCTGTTTCAGTAGCATTATACACAAGATTCAGGAAATGCTCCTCTGGCAGCTTTGGTCGTTGTCTTACTTGATCCTGAAAAAATGCCGTCAAAGCCGGTCGGTGCTGCTCTTTGAAAGCTCGGTCTCGGTGTAGACGATCTAGTTCAACACCAGTAGCGCATGCGTATTCTTGCTTGGTCACATCACTAATGCTGGCTACACGTACTGTGAGGCCTTTCGGTGTGGATGCAACGAATGTTGACATCCAAACGCCTGCGCAATAATCCTTGCCAACACAACTCTCACCCGTGACAAGAATGATGAGCTTCGGTTCCATGGGCGTTTTTGGAATGGGACACGCATATGCTAGTACATTGCATGGATCTGCCATCCGCTTGATGCGGGCCAGACGTGGCCGGTTCGGGCCAAAAGCCTTGATTGCCAATGCAGCATCTCTCGGGTCAGGCCCGAGGTCAGCACCATATACGCCTTCACTCGTAGGCAAGAGGTCGGCGGCAACTTTGTAAACCCAACTAACTGCATCTCGAGCGACATCAGCTCCATCTTCGTTACGAGGCCAAACGCCGGTGATAACACAAGCAAAGTCCCAGTCTCGACAGCCGAAAGCAGAAGCGTCAGCCGCTACATCGGTGACAGCTCCGCCTCCATGCAGTAGATGCAGATAACACGACGGCGAAGGACGCGTGTCAATGGCAGTTACCAGGATGTCACAGATGTCTGCCGCTGCAATGTGTTTCAAAAACAAACATCGCTTGAAAGAAGAGGTCTTCCCGCCCCCATGCCCACCATGCATCCCTGACATGTACATCTCGGTCTCAAACAAATCGACACTATCCGCAAATGTGAAGCTATTCTCTGGCCCAAAGGCTCTTTTCAATGATGTAGCTACTTCAGTGATGTTATTGAGTGCGTCACATTCGATGAGGCTCACGCCTAGGTGCAACTTCGCCTTGTCCCAGTACAAGTAAGCGTCTGTGGAACAGTTTCGAGGAAGCTTGTTAGATACTAGGCCACCGAGATCTCTCAGCCTGGCGTGCGCATCAACTTTGTCGCCTAGAGGAATCGCCCAATTTCGAATTGAGTAAGTTGGAGTTGGATACGCTTTGAACGTAACGCTGATCACGATGCCCATGTTGGTCCCAGCACCCTTAATGGCCCATAACAACTCGTCTTGATTGTCCGCTCGCATAGAACCAACCGGCTCATGCTCCTTGGGTACGTGACCAATGCAGTAGATGTGACCAGAAGAGACGCTGACCATCACTGCGCCAATGATGGAGTCACAGCTGAGCCCGTGCAGCCTAGCCAAGTGCCCGATTCCGCCCTGTAGCCATAATCCCGCGCCTACACTGGGACGCGCTCCCAGAGGCACCGTCAAACCAACGGCCATGGACTTACTGATGATGTCTCCTATCTTGCAGCCACTCTGAACGAGAAACAAGGGACCCGAATCAGGACTGCCTTTGCCTCCATCACTTTGGCCCATGACAACTTGTATTTGATCAAATGCACTCATGTCTACCGCGATGACATTGGACCATAGACAATGACCACTGTGGCCTCCGCCAACAACAGTCAGCCCTAGGCCATTCTTCAAAGCCCAACGAACGCATTCTTGAACATCCTGGATTTCTTTGGGCCGAAAAATTGAAGCCGGACGATGAAGACGAGCTTCACGATTTTTAACCGTATATTCCACGCTTGCTGAGGGTACGCATGCTATGAGCTCCGGCAACTCCATCGCATGCTGAGTAAAAGCCACCATGATATTCGGAGCATCAAAGATGACTTGACCCGGATAAGCTACCTCGCGACGGCCAAGTGCGCGGCAAATAGTACGCCATTCGACTTCGACCGCTTTGTTCGTTTCCGGGTTCTGAATTATAAATCCTGCGACGAATCTAGTAAACCGGTTCAGTGTCTCATCATCATCTGCCACGCTAATGAGCCCAGCAGGAAAAGAAGCTGTTTGATCGCACACCAAACTGCCAAAGTCCGCATTCGTATCACGGTGAAAAACTATAACCAGTCCGCCTGCCCCTTGCTCAAGCATTTTGAGTGCCGTTTCGATGGTCTTTTGCTTAGAACTCATACCATATAGGCTGTGGCAGAACAAAATGATGTCGAAGGTTGCGGCGTAATCGCCATTGTGAGCATCGGAACCGTTGCCCATCTTTTCTAGAGGAAATGCCCTTCGATGGATGTCGGGCGGGTTTCTTAGGCCAGGTAGAGGAGGCACAGGAGTTGAACTCGCCAGTAACCATTTGTCCAGGCTTGTAGCAAACATCTGATTAGGTTCAAACGCAGTGTATCTCTTGATTTTCTGCCTCGTAGATACGGGCAGATATCCAAGCACAGTCTCGGGCCCTGGTCCTATCTCAAGAACTGACAAGTCTGCGCGTGAGTTGAAAAGAGGCGCCAGCAGCTGGGATAATTGAGGAATGATGAAGTCTTGGTAAGTTTTCCATCCCAAGCCGCGCACAAAGATTTCAAAGCCAGCTTTGTATTCAGAGTCAGAGAGTTGCTGCTTTGAGGGTGACATTGTCAAGGCTTTTTGTCTTAAAGCAGACTTCAGGAGGTCAAGGGAGGCCATAATGATTGCGTGTACTGTGGTAAAAATTCGATTATAAGGATGCTGCGTCGGCTCCAGAGAAGTAGAGTAGAAATAAAACCAAAGTAATTACCAGGGATGGGTGCTGGGAAAGGGTACTTTTATAACATATTCTGGGCCTCAACAAGGTAAAATCAATGCGGCTCGTGTCCGGCCTCCTGCATATCGCTGCTCAAGATCACTGGACGAGCCACCATTGACCCTCCCCATCCATGCCAACGCAATCATGGCTGGTCTGCGGAGATTTTCCAAATCGCACGAGCGGGAACTGCAGAAGCATTGATATATGTTCCGATACAATCTGTTTGGTCTTGAATCTGAGTAACATCGGACCTATTGTTGATGTTTCGGAGGGGGTACATGGGACGATTGGAGTTCAATTCAAGCCTGTGAAAACCCGGACCCTTCATTTCATTGTCATACTACACAACAGACTACTTGTCTCTGTCAAGAATGAACTATTTTGCACAGCTCCCATTGTTCTCTTATGGTCCTTTAACAAATTAACTAGAACTAACATTAAGCTAGACTCGATGACGAAGATTAGCCCAGGAGAGGCTTTACGACATTAATACCCCTACACCAAATTTGAGCCTTAATTAATTACATATTTCGCCACAATCCATAAGCCGTTAACTGCAGTTGTTGTATCAGTGATACTGAGTGTCCACCGGTCGATGGGAAAGCCCAAGTCATGAGCTGCATAAACGCTCATTGACTTAAATGAAGCTGATCGTGCGTCAGTGAAGCCTGTGGAGTTGTCATCATTGCCTTGGGCAAGGGTTATCGCTGATGGATTGAAAGATGCATCCGTCACGATTAGTACATCAGAAGCGACCAAGTCTTTGGCGGCGCGGCCCTTCGTGAATACAGGTAATTTTGCTGTCAAGTCTGCGAGCACAAATGTGCGTGGACCAGCCTGTTGTGGTGGATGTAAGCCTTGGTACCAGGCCGTAGCAAACTCGTTCTTTACGTCAAAGATGGCATAGAGTCCATCAGTTTGACTGGCATCAGCCAATTTATGTATGTAAGTAGCAACGCTTTGGGCTGCGGCTGCGGCAAGGGCCGCTCCACCGTCACGAGCTGTGTAGCGTATCTGAAGCACAATGTCCGTGATGGTGCGATAATCGAACTGACGAAAGCCGTCAGGCAGTTCAAGACTCCAGTCGCTAATGCAACCCGCACCCTCAAATGGCATGAAACGCTCATCCTGAAAGTTGAGGTCGAAAACGCCAGAATCGGACCGTGCCGAGGACACAGCAATGGCACTGATGGGCACAGCGTTGGTACGGAATCGATCATCATCCTGATCTACTTTTTGCGGATAGCCTGCTGCAGATGCCGTAGTGCGGTGACGGTGCGACAGGAGGCGAAGTGTGCAATTAACACTCGTGTATGGTCCTACCACACAGGGGATAGTGATGGACACCGACTTTATCTTACGGAAGTAGTGGCCAGGAAAGTCCATATCGAACAGCACTTCAGGCAGCGTAAACTTGCAACGACCGGCATCGGCGAGCTGCAAAAGCGAAATCGGGCTCGTCTGCCGCAGGGAGACAAACTTTGTAACTTCAAAATCATAGCCTCGTGTTTCGTTGTAGGCTTCCTCCATCTGCTTGAGCCCCAAATATAGCCGCTCCCCAGCTAGGAGTCCCTCATATGCCGACTCCCAGTAACCATACTGAATGAAGTTGGTGTTGACCTCACCTCTGTCTAATCTGTAAGCCAGCTCCGCCTTCTTAGCCCAACCATGCGCCATGCTATAGAGCTGGTAGTATAAGCCTTGTAAGCCTCTTTGAAGCCATTCATAAAGTTCTTTATTCGTGTATTTGGTTTTAAGGAATTCTTCGACTTCCTGTGAATGGTCCATGAGCTTCTGCTGAACACCGATTTCATGATTGGCGATGGCAATGCGGATGTTTTGAGTAAGAGCTTGTTTATCAAAGTTCTTGATTTCGTATGCCGAAGCGTTGGCATTAAGGCCACGATCTTGAGATGCTCGGATAAATGATGTGGTCCTTGCTGCTGACTGTGACTGGTGGGAGAGTCTGGCAGCATGAACTTGCAAGCCTCGTGCCACTGCCGACACAGCATTTGCCAAGTTACCGAAACCCCATTTAACATCGACTCCGACACCGAGAGGCATTCCATTGGCACCCATAGTTGGGAAGACGTGAAACACCGATGCGATGGTCTCCAATATACCAATGGCTTCCTGCCAATCTGCCGCCGCATTGGCCTTGTCAACTTCTTCCTTCTCGGTAGGGATAAGTTTCAGTCCACTAGAATCGACAAGCTCTGGCATTGTAACAGCTATCTCAACCACGTCCGCATCCGCTGTGGGGACATTGCTTGTTGGGAGGCCCAAGAGCTGTAGTTGATGTCGCATCCTGTATGCAGGAAGTTCACGATTTTGCTGTATGGCCTCCAAGCTCCTCTGTGCCTCTTCGAGTGCCATCTTCTTTTGCTCCATGCCCAAGTTCAAAATGATTCCTTCTTGTGTTTGCTTCATCAGTGCTAGTGTTTCAACATCTTTCTTCTCCTTAGCTACCTGGAGAGCATTTCCTAAGTTCTTGAGTTCGTTGCACAGATCAATCGCTTTAGCGAGGAGATAAGTGAAGCGATAGTTAGGCATAGCCGTATCAAGGTCATTAAGGATGCTAGCAATACTGAGACCCTGAGCTGACGCCGCAACAAGTAGCCCTGGGTCGATTGGTGGCTCGTACAGTGGAAGATGACGAACGTTTCCAAATATGTCCTGACAGTGCCTAATCTTGAAGAGGCGGTCATCAATAAGATCCCGGAGACTTGTCAGCTGAGGATTGTCAGGGATGCAAAAGTAACGGGCTGTAGCGAAGCCGAATAAGTTAGCCAGGCCAACTACACCATTGCTGTTGCCAAAAGGCAAATCCGTCTGGTTGCTGAATGGAAACATCAATTCCAGCTGAACCATGGCATTGCCAAATGGATCCCACTTGTTCCGGAGACTTTTGTAAGTTTGAGGTTTTGTCTTCCCTCGCTTGGGAATCTTCTGTCCCTTGGCCCATATACGTGGCTCGCCAGCACGTAGCATTGAATAGCTTGGGAATCATTTCCAGCGTGTTTTGCTTGAAGTAATAATCACCATAGGCTATTAAGATCTCTATGTATTTCATGGCCACCCATTTCATGTAAGACACAGGACGGAGGCGTGCAATCACGTGGGGATTGAAAGGGTTATCCCTCCACTGATTGATCTGGCCTTGAGATGAGCTAGGTGTATTGGGCTGCAGAGTGTCAAACAACTTATCCATAGAGTTAATGGAATCAACTTCGCGGAAAGGAGTCCATTTCCAGAATCGCTTCTCGTCGGTGCCGACAGCAAAGGGATCAAACACGTAGTGGCACATCTTCAACGCCAGGTCGTATTGTTGTGTCTGCAGGTAACTTTCGGCCAGTGCCATTGGTGCGTGAAAACCAAGCTCCCAGTTATAGAGTGAATAGGGACGCTTAAGCTCGCTGTATACAGCTGAATCGTCTTGACCAAAGGCGTCGTATTTTTGATCATCGGTTGACAACGTTTGAAAGAACGCATATATACCATTGATGCCGTTGGCAGCAATAACCTTTCCTAGAAGCTTGTGGGCAAATGTGTGACTGAACGGCTGTGTAACAGAAACAGCGCCAGAACTAGGTGAGTACTCGATCTCAGGCCATGAAAGCGAATTATCCAACGTCACTACACGTGGGGCCTTGTCAAAGAGGGCCAAGGGCTCAGATTCTCCTTTGGCTTGGAATGATGACATGACTTTTGTTATAACCAAATGACCAGGATCAGGGCCAAGTGCATCGATGGAGTACTGAAAAACGATATTTGGGAGAAGTTGTGGGTTAGTTTTGGGAGTCCATTGCCGTTTAGAAGAGCACCATCGAAAGTAAATCTTCCTACAAGTGCTGAGCCCCTACGGATGCAGTCAATTGAGACTGTTTCCACAGGACCATCTGCTAGTTTTTTAGTCCTGGGGACAAATTGGAAGCTGTTTATACCCGGAAGAGTCGCAGGGATTGGTGACTCCTGGAAGGCGTCGGTCGTAATGACCTTTTGAGTCCATCTTCCATTGCGTAACTCGCTGTAGCCCATTTTAATCTCCCAGTAGTCTGTGGGTTGGACGCTCGCCACCGACTTTTGTTCGTAAGATCCATAAGTGTCAGTGTTATTGATAGGCGCTGGAAGCGTCTTCTTCCTGATATCTGGAATTCCAACGATCAAACGGCCGTTGAACGTGAAAGGTACAAGGTAGGTGCCGTTTCCTGGCAGCTGACCAGCCTCGCTCACCTCATAGCTAGGTATATCGACTTGCATTCGCTGCCAGGGCGCCCAGTTCTGTGACAGAACATCGTACGACCGGTAATGAAAGAAAAACGGAGCACGCCTTGACCTTCCGAATATGTGAATAACATTGATGTGCTTGGATACGGTCCCAAGACCATTGTCCACGGTCAGAGTTTCATCTTGTAGATGGATACCGATAATATCCAGGTTGGCGATGGAATCAAGAGAGAACAAGTACGATTGAACAGCATCTGTAACAGTTTGAACTGTGACATCCTTCTGGAGCAATGCCGCCTCTAGTTCATTGTAGATGGGACTCTTGTCGTCGCGAAGTGAAGACACAATCCAGTTTTCTGGGAAGAGGAAGACTTTGCGAGCGGCTTCCCACACGCGGTATCTCTGCATCCATTCCCATCTCTCACGGTCAAGAGCGTTAATGCCAACACCGCTTCCATCTGACTTATCTTCCAACCCGAGCATGCAACGTTGAACGAATTGTTGAACAGAGGACGTTGCCTGTTTCAAGCGAGATGTTTCGAGGCAGGCACCCATACTAACATCAATGAGTAGAAACTCGAAAAGGCTGTCACTATCAATTACGCCTTGAGCAACAAGATCAGGTTGCACTGTTAGGAAAGCAATGAGGGCGTCCCTCTGGCTTTTCTAAGCGAGTCTGAGAGTGGACGTACTGCCACCTCCCAATCCGTAAGTTGCATAGTTGAACGGACTGCATTGCGAATGTCTTGGGCGATAGCACGAGCGGACCAGAATTTGATATGGGGCCGCCCCAGATGAAAAGTTTGTCAATATCCATACCAATTTTATCGGCAACTTTGAGGGCAGCTTGTAATCTGACAAGATTTATCTCATTCAGAAAATTCTCTGGACTTTGCAGGTTGAAATGCGATGCAGCACACAGCCTTTGTATCTTGGTTAGGTCCCAAAGAGTAGTGGCATGAATCATATCGAATAGCGAGCTGGAAGCAGGTGAGGGGCCAGATGCCCACTTGAAGAGATCTATGAGATCTGGTCCAGTGCCTGGAAGATTCTTTCTGAGACTAGTATATGCTTCCAGTCTTGTTAGTGCCTTCAAAGTTACGGCGTTGAGGTCAAATTGACCAAACTGATCTCCATTTCCCTGAAGGTAATTAACCTCCTTAGACGTGAGACCTAATGTATTGATTACGACAGCAGATTTGACTAGCAATGAGAAGACCTCCAGAGTCCTGTCAATTGAGTAGTCAGGAAGCAAAGACGAGGGTGGTATTTTTGAGGGTGTCGACCGAGGACTCATCCACTGCAGGTTCTCTACCGCGGGTGTGGAGAGATGTAGAGAATATATGCGACCTCCAAGAAGAGTGACCGGCTCACTAAACCAGACATTGCTGGGGTCGGCTTGCTGATGGTTAAAGGAAATGTTTTGGTTGTCCAAAATGATATCAGGCGGTTTATCATCATTCGTGAGACTTGAAAATCCAAATGTATAGTTGTCTGTTGTAGACACGACAAGATAGCCTATCCATTTTTCTTGAGTTTGACTGGTTGTATTTTTATGAATCTTTTGGAGGGCATCCATCGCACTCTGAGAGCTGTTTCCATCCTGGCTCTTGAGCACCAAAATATTCTTAAGAAGAATTAAAGTGAGATCCCGTGAAAGGGATGAGATTGCTGCCATTGTATCCGCTACCAGCGCGTCCGATAATTTATGGCGTAACACGGGCATAAACGTTTTGAGGAAAACAGCCTCTTCTCGGATGCAACTGTGTCAAGACTCACATCGACTGGCTTAGGCAATGTATCACCCTTCACGAGAGAAGCCTCTGCATCTTCAGCGTCCTTGAAAATGTCCGAAAGCGTATTTTGGAAGAAGCTAAGTGCTTGCTTGGCCAGACGGCCAATGGCCCTTTGCCAACCAGGATCCTCGGACAATGCCTTGAGTCGCGAAGTTGCCTCGCTCGTGAGTTGTCCACTTATTTGAATCTTGGCATCAGATGCTGAGTACTTAACTCTTGTAGCAAGATCCGTGGGAATGATTAAGCTCAGCCCTGCTGTGGTATTCGTTGAGAATACTGTATTCCCGTTTAAGAAATCTGCAATACTACTAGCTATAGTGGTACCAAATAGAAGCTGTGCTTTGGCTGTCACAGTCTCGGTAGTTGCATTTTCGGTATCATGGAAATCTGGATTCTCAACTTCAATTGTGTTTAGACCGTCATATATGAGCTTGGTAGTTCTAAGGAGATTCGTTTGAGATGGTCCGATAGGGCGCAGCGGGTTATCGATATTGGCTGTCAAATAAGCAATCTGAGCAAGTGAGAAACCCACAGCCGTAAGCTTATTCCATAGGGTCAAACTGTCGAGGGTTGCCTGAGCTGATGTCCAAGGACTGCCAAATATCACAGAAAACTGGCTGAGATCTGTTGGCTTGATTCCTAGTACTCTTGATAGAAGAGTATATCGATATATGGCAGACACGGCATCTAGTGTCAATTCATCGGAGACTTTCGCCACTTCCAAAATGGTTTTAAGGCCTTCGGCCTTTAAACGCATGGACGCCAGGAGAACTGGTATGTGATCGGATATTTTTTCAGGAGGTGAAGCTGATAGATATAGACCATTGGTATCAGCCTTGAAGACTGGATCTGTGCCTAGCATGTTATGCGTCAAAAACAATTGGGCATAAAGCGAATTTGACCCATACGTGTCTATGACAGTCCAGAAACTTAGCAACTCAAGTACGGAGAGTCCTGTAAGAGATACTAGTTTCTTTATGGCATTGACTTGATGTAGGAAACCAGGAGTGATGTCCAAAACAGGTTTTATCTTAGGCTTCTGCTTTTGCAGCGACTCGTCGTGGTCATGGGATTTATCAGCGCACTTCCGGCATCGCTTATCTCCACAGGTGCCCGAGGAGCAAGCATCCTGGAAGGCATCCCAGTCAACGTCCAGAGACCCTGGATCGAGCTGAGGCGGTGTGGGTGAAGGAGGCAATGGCTCAGTCGGGCCATCCTCACCTGAATTACCAAGACCTCGTAAAGCTGCGTCTACCTCCTGCATGCTCCAGCCGAGTTTCTTCCACAGTCGTAGGAAACGATGGATGCGGTCAAACTCGCTTTTGGTGAGCGGCGAACTGTCCAAATGTCGCAGCCGTACGTTATCCAAATTGCAATCGTCATGTACAGGCAAATAATCCAAATGACGTTCATACCGATCTATGATATAGCTTCCCTTGCGATATATAACACCATCGTACCACCATTCTGTGTCCTCCACATCAGTTCTTCGCAAGTAGACTGTTTGATTACCGTATTTTGTAGCCCATGGTTGCCAGTTTGGTAGTAAAAGTAAGCCGCCGGGGAACATGCGGGCCATAAGAAAGCCGTTTTTAGCCACAATGCGTCCATCACGGTAGAGGTGGGCGATAAAATTATCCGAGGATCCGGGCGATGGGAGACCATCAGGGAATGGATCCTCCGGGCCCTGATGACCTGATTCTTGTGCCCTGACGTCTCTTTCTCTCTGTGCCCTAAAAGATGCTTGACCTGAGATGAAAAGCTCAGCCTCAAATGGTAGTTTCGGACCTTCTCCAGAGTCTAGAACGATGAGACTACCAATTCTATCGAAGTTACGGTATATCCATCGATGGAACTTGTCTCTAACATGGCATTTACAGGCTCGATGATGATCATCGTGGTCACATCCCCTCTTCCTCTTGTCTTCTGGCGGATGATTGGCTGAGAAAAGTGATTTTAGGAACTCGCCTATGCTTGGAGCGTGAGTAGGATCGTCCAAGAACTCGAGCATTCGATGAAATCTGCCCCTTGTGGTTTTTGCATAGGGATCTAGGAGGCTTTTGAGAAACATGTATGAGAATTTAATGTTCGACATGATAGCCAGATCTCGCCCAGTAGGTAGATTAGGGTTGATGAAATAGGTAGTCAGAAGAGTTGCGAGGTCCTGGTAAGATATTCCGCTGCGAGGGAGAAATTGCTTTTTGACAAATGTTAGACCTTTCTGCCTGGTTTCATCAATGTCACGTATCTCCGAATCTGAAGAATAATCCACCCCCAATATTTATAAAGGGTTTTACACCAATTCTTTTCTGATAATCGGGTGGAGTATAAGTAGTATTATGGCGGATTTCAAAGTATCTCTTGGGCCAGAAGGCTTGCTTTGTGATGATGATATATTCCTCTTGGGTCAGAAGAAGCGACTCAGCATCATTGGATCGACCAAGTACTTTTGCACGAATCTGCACTAATTCAGCCTTCTGCTCAGGTGGTAGCGGCTGAGTTGAGACCAAAGTAGTTGGAAGCTCGGCATCAGAGGTTTCCGAGAATAGGATTGCAGACTCTGAAAGAGACGACGAAGTACTGGTTGTATCGGGGATCGTGGTTGACGGGGGTATATACGCTTCTCGGAAAATCTCGCCAATTTCTGCTCTGCTTGTTTTTAAGAAATCAAGAAATAGCCGAGCTTCTTCAATTGGTTGGTTGAATGGCAGTGCCGCAGCAGGGTAAACCGCACTCTTTAACATACAGTATGCTTCATAATTAGTGTTGCGAGGTTCAGCGAGCAGTTCACGTGAACTACCTCCAAGGCCTTCACCATCTGGGTCTATATTATAGACGTCGAGATCCACTTGTTGAGGGTTCTTCTGGAATTCATCCAAGTGGACGACAAATGATTCCATAACCTCATTCGCAAGATCTATGTAAGGCAATACGGTGTTTGTGTTCGCGCACGTTAGTTCCAGGTTGGCCAAGTCGGGCCGACGTCGCAGTAGCTTTTCCAAAGGAGATCCCTCCCAATCCGGTCCAAGGTTAGGTGAGTCCGGGTCCAGATTGTTGTTGCGCAAGAACTCAAGAAGCTCAACAAAGTATGCAGCCGGACTGGTGACGGAATTGCAGTTGTCACAGGCACAATAATCCATGCTGCCAAAGAGCTGTTCAAGATTGGCTTGCTTGGGAAGAGTTGGTAGCTTCTGGATCATATTCAACCGCTCTTTGCGGCTTATTGTTCCGTCTACAGCTGCAAGACCACTCCCACGCAATGCTGTGTGTATTTGAACTAGGGCCTCGTCATTTCTTATGCTTGTGTTGGTTGCGTGAGTGTGAATTTCCTTGGCTGCTTCTTCACCACCCAGGGATTTTCCATATCTTTTAAGGAAAGCCTGTTGTGGAATGTTTGCGATTTGGAATGCATTGGTAAGGTTGGATTTAGCAAGCGTGGGAATAATGTCTGGATCCGTTGTCAAAGCTTGGGTGGTTTGCAACTTTTTAGGGCCAACACAACGTCCGAATGATTTGCATCGTCAATTCCTTCCAGTGATTTGCTATCAGACAGCCTGGAGAGTATTGATTCACGTCTGATATCAAAGTCCGGTTGATTAACCTCGAAGAACTGGACCAAGCCATTGCGTAGAGCAGTACTTTGTGCTTCATTATATGTTTTGCTCGACTCATTGTTGACTCTATTCTTAATAATGGTGGGAAGGTGAATATCGCCATCCTTCACTAGTCGACTAATCACAGCAGAAGGCGCTTCTTGAAACAATCGACATTGGAACTTTCGGACAACAGCCTTGATGGTTTTATCCGGTGCCTCCTCCTTGACATTTGGATCTGGACTTTCGTGTGCTTTTAATGTTCTGCTCACCGAGGTGGTACCTCTGTGCATTAAGCTCACTAACTTGGCTGTGCTGAAACCCAACGCAACATCGCGGAGGCTGTTCGCTTGCACTTTGTCATCAAGAAGCGAGCCCACCAAGAGCGCATTGTTCTCTGAAAGTCGAGCCAGATCATTGGCGAATTTGGTTTTCTGCGCAGTGGCAGACAGGACTTCAACCTTCAGTCCATCTTTTGCGGGCTTGTCCAACTGGTCAATTGCCTCATGGAAATCTTCCGGCAACAATGCTTTGAGGAAGGCAATTCGTGAAGTGGGGATTTCTTGCTCCTGCGAAGACATTTGATGATTTTACAGCCTTCTCTTTCAATGAATATGATACAGAGATGTAAGATTTGTGCAGTGTTCACGTGCTTAAGTTGGAAAAGCTGGTTTCATTTCATTTGATGACGAATCAATCAAGAAGTCTTGCAGGGCAGCGAGCAGATAATAAGTTGAAAGTCGAAAGAACATTCAGGTGGCATTGAGATTCATTCAGGCGTCAACCACAATGGTTTTGCATATTCTGTCAAGACAGGGTCACAATCAACACAAGGCTTCAAGCTTGTGCTTTTAGGCAAAGGAGTCAGACCGATGTCACCAGCTGAAGTTTGCTAGATCTAATAGCAAGCTCTAGTGGCAGGTCTTTGCGCAGTCTCCTCACGTCATGGCGCCGAGCTGAAAGAAGACCTTCCTACATACTGGACCTTATTGGTCAATCGCTTCAACAATTGCACATTTGGAAATGAGGAGTTGGGATTGCATGAAACTTTCCTGACCCTTACTGCCTTGTGATGCTGTACAGGGCTGAAGGGCTGATAAGCATACCGAACTCTGAATACAATCCCCGCACGAGGCATGCATGACAAGGGCCCTTGCAGAACGTTCGAGACCCAAGCTCCAGGCTTGTATCTAAGACAGGTGGCACAGAGCTGATCAAGTGAAAACTTATGTAGACAGTTTACAGGTACAGCTCGATATAATTCAGATATTGTCTGTATGCAACTTTGTAAGGTGGTCTCATACGAAGACTGGAGCACGCCTGACGATATGCCATCACTATTTCCCAAACAGAGCGGCTCGCGAGGTGATGGAAACTTGAGCCAGAATTCAGGTGCAGGACCATCCAACAATGGAGGAATACACAAAGCTGGCAGCTCTCCTAGCAAAGGCACTTCTTCCGAGGGTGCACACGAGTTGCCAAAGCCAAACTCTCCCCTGTACTTCCGTCGGTTAATCTTCCTAAAGGTGGAGGAGCTATACGTGATATGGGAGAGAATTTTAACGTCAATGCTGTAAATGGAACGGCAAAGTTAACCATTCCCATTGCTCTCTCACCAGCCCGTGGGGTGCACAGCCGTCATTAGTACTTGATTATAGCTCGGGTTCGGGGAATGGAGAGTATGGCCTTGGTTGGTCTATTGCAAACTCGAATATTACAAGAAAGACAGACAAAGGTCTGCCTAGGTATGCCGATGGGGTTGGAGCACAACAGGATGTGGATGTCTTCACTTTCGGTGGGGAGGACCTTGTTCCTCGCTTTGAGAGAGACACCAACGGTATCGTTAAAGTCAATGAGCAAGGCCAGCCTCTTGTGCATGAAGACGAGATAGGGGTTGGAGGGTGAGGAAATATCAGCCTCGAATCGAGGGATCTTATACTTTGATCGAGCGCTGGATGAGTGCGAGCACCTCGGGCGAAATACACTGGCGCTGCATTTCAAAAGACAACGTGACGAGTATCTATGGGCGTGATGATAATTCCAGGGTGTTCAGCCGCCAAAAAGGGATTACACGCATATTTAGCTGGCTTCTCTCGGAAACATATTCCCCAGATGGCAACGCAGTCTTGTACACTTATAAGGAAGAGGACGGTGTAGGCATTTCTCTTCATACAGCTTGTGAACAGAACCGCCAATCTGAAGCAACATCTGCGTCTCGGTACCTCAAAAGTATAAAGTACGGGAACTTGGCGCCTAATAGGGACATGGAGTCTTGGAAACCATTCAGTCCGTCTACTTTACCGCCCATGGACTGGATGTTTTCCGTTGTTTTCGACTATGGTGAACACGATCCTGATATACCTACAACTGGAGAAGTTAAAACGTGGCCTGCTAGACAGGATGCATTTTCCACTTTTAAATCGACATTCGACATCCGTACCTATAGGCTGTGCCGACGGATTTTACTTTTCATCATTTCCTTAGTGAGCTAGGACTGGAGGACTATGTTGTCCGGGCGACAAAATTGATCTACGATGAAAATCCGGTGGCTACGCTTTTAACCCAGGTACAAGAAGTCGGTTATATGTGGAACTCAGAAACCAATTCCTATATCATAAACGAGCTTCCACCTGTTGAGCTGTCATACTCTCGTTTTCCCACAGAGGCAGAGCTACAAAAGCGCCCAGTGCGAGATATTGATCCAACTAGCTTGGAGAACTTGCCGAGCGGTATTGATGGTTCGTCTTACATGTTGGCAGATCTAGACGGCGAAGGACTTCAGGGTATCTTCTTTGATTCAGGCCCAGAGTGGTTCTACAAGCGTAACTTCTCTGCGAACAATTTTATAGGAAGAGACGATCAGTCAACCCCAAGTGTCACACCCAGGTTTGGGCCAATTGAGCTTGTAGCAAGGAGACCACCAGTTGATTTTTCTAGTGGTGACTGCGCTCTTCTAGACATCAATGGCAACGGTCGACTTGATGTGCTCGTGCGGGATGAAGAAAGTTGGGGATACTACGAGCGAGATACGGAAGAACAAAGCTGGCATGAATTTCGTTCTCTCAACTCATACCCTCGAGTCGACTGGAAGCGACCCGATGTCGATCTCGTAGATGTTACTGGTGATGGATTGCCAGATATATTGGTCTCATTAGATGATTCATTCGTCTTATATCCTCTTCTAGGAGAAGCGGGTTTCGGTGAGCCGGAGATTGCATCCAAGGGGTCGATGACGACTTCGGGCCGCGCTTAGTACGTGCCGATCCAGAGCAAACTATATACTTGGCAGACATGTCCGGAGATGGAATGCAAGATCTGGTCCGCATTCGAAACAGCGATGTCAGCTATTGGCCAAACCTTGGATACGGGAAATTTGGGCGAAAGATCACTATGGACAACGCACCATTCTTTACGCACAACGATCAGCTACACCATCGAAACCTCTTATTAACCGACATAGATGGCTCTGGCACAACGGACATTCTCTACATAGGAGCTGAGGGCATCGAGATGTTCTTGAATCAATCCGGTAACAGTTTCCGTAATCGGATACAGCTGCCCATCTTCCCAGTTCATGATTCCTTCTCGACAGTGCTGGCTTGTGACCTTCTGGGAAACGGAACAACATGTATAGTCTGGTCCTCTCAACTGGGGCATCCTTCACCCATGAGGTATTTAGACCTATTACAAGGAGTCAAACCGCACCTCCTTGTCACACTGGCAAATAACCTCGGAGCTGAGACGCGCATTCACTACGCTACCTCGACCAAATTCTACCTGGATGACAAGGCAGCCGGCAAGCCTTGGATAACTCGATTGCCGTTTCCAGTCCATTGCGTTGAGCGTGTTGAAGAATTTGATCATATCAGCCAGAACCGGTTTGAGAAACGCTTTGCCTATCATCATGGGTTCTTTGACGGATACGAGAGAGAATTTCGGGGTTTCGCTATGGTCGAACAGTGGGATACCCAAGATTTCGATGTTATGCAGAAAAATTCTAGCTTCGGCGCTACTGCTGCGAATTCAGAGGCAAAGTGGCATTCGCCTCCAGTCCTTGTCAAATCCTGGTTCCATACCGGGGCTTACATAGATAATGACAAGATTAGCCGGCAGCTAGCACACGAATATTTTGGTGCAAATACGGTCCCTTCGAGCCCCCAAGACGACAATTTTGAGACATTTTGGGACTCGCTTCTACCTGATACCGTCATCCCTCCCGCTCTATCGTCATCAGAGACGCGTGAGGCTTGCCGTTCACTTAAGGGCCAGTTATTACGAAAGGAGATCTATTCAGCAGATGGATCTCCACAAGCAGAACTACCATACATTGTCATAGAATCCAACTATACCATACTGCCGTTACAAAGTCCTCTAGACATTCATGACCATGGCGTCTTCTCTACTCATCAGCGCGAGGTATTGACGTACAACCTCGATAGAAAGCCAGATGATGCTCGTATTCAACATGAGCTTGCTTTGGAGTTAGACCAATACGGGAATACCCTAAGATCGCTTAGCATAATGTATGGCAGAATGCCAGGCAAAAGCACACTGTCCGGGCCAGATTTGTTGGCCCAAGAATCAACTTTGGTTGAATACAACGAATATCAGTGGACAAATTCCGTCACAGATGCAGAAAATTACCTCCTCCCTCGTCTCTGGGAAACCAAAGCATTTCAGTTGCACGGGTTTGAGATGGAGAGACCCAAGGATATCAATGTTGAGCGTTTCACAGCCAATGACTTTGAGTTAATAAAATCATTGCCATTGCTCTCATATGAAGAGCAACCCACTACGCAAACCAAACAAAAGCGTCTAATTGACTGCTACAGAGCACTATTCCGTTCTGACGATCTGGCTAGTGTTCTTAATCCTGGCGAGATTCAATCCCGTGCGATCGTGAGCGAATCTTACGAGTTAGCACTCACAGCAGGCTTGGTCAGCAAGACGTTCCAGCGGTCAAAGATTGATGGAACAACGGAAAGTTTGTTGCCTAATCCTCAGAATATCTTGGGCGGTCGAAGTGATAGTGATGGTTTCTATGTTGACCTAGAAAATAATGGAAATTGGTGGATTCCATCAGGTCGATCGTTCTTTCACGTAGACCCGGCCTGCACGCCACAGCAGGAAGAATCTGAAGCTAAGGCACACTTCTTCGAGTATCGGCGGACTGAAGACGCTGCAGGTGGCATCACTACCATATTTTACGACTTATATGACCTGCTGCCTGTGCGTCTGGTGGACCCAGTTCTCAACACAGCGGAGGTCAACATAAACTATCGAGTCCTCCAGCCAGACCGTCTGACTGATTGCAATGGGAACCGCAGCCTGTGCGCATATGACGAGCTTGGTCATGCCATTGCTCTCGCTATTGGCGGCAAGACTACAGAGACTATCGGTGATTCCTTGGATAACTTTCAAGCGGTTCTAGATCAACAGATCATCAATCAACTGTTCCAAAATCCCACTGGGCCAATTGCAGCCACTTTACTAGGAAATGCTACAACACGAACCGTTTATGACACCAAGTGTTATTGGGAGAGTGTTATAGGTACCCCAATGACACATCACAGAAGACACCTGTCTGGAACGCTACAATTACGCGAGAGAAACATTCTTCGGACAAGACCCCGGGATCTAGCAGGATTCTAGTCTCATTTGCCTATTTTGATGGATACAGTAACCAGATTCAGGGCAAAGTACAAGCTGAGCCAGGGCCTGTGGTGAAAGACGGTCCTGTGATGGATCCACGTTGGGCTGGAACTGGCTGGACGATCTTCAATAATAAGGGCGCTCCAGTGAAGACATTTGAACCATTCTTCGATGACTCTCATTTGTTTAAATTTGATCAAAAAGTCGGCGTTTCATCGACTATGCTATACGATCCTATTGGTCGTGTAGTTGCGACATTGCATCCTAATAAGTCATGGACTAAGGCTGTCTTTAAAGTATGGGAGCAGATCGAATGGGACATGAATGACACATCCTCATTAGTGATCCACGATTGGATCCAGACATAGGGCCATACTTTTCTCGACTACCGGAAGGGAGTTTCTTCCTTCATGGTATGATTCTAGAAAAAACGGACAATTAGGCCCAGAGGAGCGGTCTGCAGCACTGAAAACAGCAGCACATGCTAATACACCGTCTCGTGTTCACATGGACCCCATGGGTAGGTCTATAGTCAGCGTCATAGACAATGGTGCAGATGGTTATTATTACACACACAGCAGAATAGATATACGGGGCAATTTGCTCGCCGTCATTGATGCAAAAGACCGTATCGTGGAGAAGAACGTGTATGATGTTCTTGGGAACCATATTCACTGTGCGAGTATGGAGTCCGGAGAGAGATGGCATCTAGTCGATTCTTTAGGAATGGACATCCGAAGATGGGACAGTAAGCTCCAAACCTTTCGAATCAGTCATGATGAAATGCGGCGCCCTATTTCTATGTGTCTCTCAGAAGACGGGTCTCCCGAAATCTGTATAGAAAGGACAATTTACGGCGAGAAAGAACCCAACGCAGCTCAAAATAACCAAAAGGCGTCGTGGCTAGAATCCTGGATCAAGCCGGTATTCTGAATAATTCAAAGTATGATTTCAAAGGAAATGTCGTCAGAACAACTCGACAGCTTGCGCGCGGGTACAATAGTACACTGAACTGGTTTACAGACGTGCCACTAGAGGACAGCATTTATGAGTCTAAAATGGCTCATGATGCATTGAATCGCCAGATTGAGGTTCTTTGTCCGGATAACACGACGATACGCTCTTTCTATAACGCCGGCACGTTACTCGACAGCGTTGACGCCAATATCCGCGGAGAGCAAGTTGACGGCAAGCCTGTTTGGACTGCTTTCGTCAAGGATCTTTCTTATGATGCCAAGGGTCAACGTGCATCTATTGTACATGGTAATGATGTTGTGACGAGTTACACATACGATCCACTCACCTTCAACCTCAGCAGCATCGTGACAAGGCGTGGAGGTGAGGCCCTACAGAATCTGTTTTATTACTACGATGCCATGAACAACATCACGCGTATTCGTGACGATGCGCAACAGACAGTCTACTTCCGTAACCAGCGAGTCGATCCTACCGCTGACTACACGTATGATCCTGCGTATCGGCTGGTGGAAGCCTCAGGTCGTGAACACCTAGGACAGATTGGCGGGCGTCAAAACGCGCCTACACCACCAGGACTTATGAACACCTTTCAGACACGTCTTTTACATCCTGGTGACGGAAATGCTATGGGAAGATATACTGAGCTGTATAAGTATGACAGTGTAGGCAATCTGCAAAGCCTCCAACACAGAGGGTCAGATCCTTCCAATCCAGGCTGGACTCAAAGACACCTCTACTCGTCAACTAGTCAGCTAGAACCCAACAAAATCAACAACAGACTCAATGCCACCGCGGTAGGCTCTCAAACTGAATCTTATGGTTATGAAGGCCTCCAGGGGCTACATGGTAACATGACAAGCATGTCTCAATTGTCTGTACTACTCTGGGACTACAGAGATCAGCTTCGCGCCACAGCCCGACAGTCAGTACGAAATGGTGACACGCCGGAAACGACTTGGTATACTTACAATACTGAGGGCCAAAGGACGCGTAAAGTGACCGAACGTCAGGCAGCACAAGGGAACGAGCCTATAAAGTTGAAAGAGAGTATTTATCTCGGGACGTACGAGATATACCGTGAATACCAGGGTGATGGCACTTTAAGCCTGCAAAGGGACACAGTCTCAATCATGGATGGCGTGAAACGAGTTGCAATGGTGGAGACACGTGCAACAGTAGACAATGGCGCACCACAGCATCTGCCAAGTCGACTTATCCGCTACCAATTTGGCAATCACCTAGGGTCGGCGACACTTGAGGCTCGATGGAGACGCTCAAATCATCTCATATGAGGAGTACACGCCGTACGGGTCGTCGTCATACCAGGCAGTTCAGAACCAGACAGACGCACCGAAGCGGTACCGGTTCATGGGCAAGGAGCGCGATGAAGAGAGTGGGCTCTATTACTACGGGCAGCGGTATTACTGTGCATGGATCGGAAGGTGGATGAACGCAGATCCGATCGGCATCGGCGACGGTGTTAATATCTTCGCATTTGTGGCGAGTAATCCCATTAACCACATCGATCCCGGAGGTACCAACAAGCAGAAAGCGCCAGATCCGGCTGTGATACAAACAAACCAAAGCGCAGCCGACCATGCCAAGAAAGCAACACGAGATGCTGTGCGGCGCAATCCCGGCCGACTCGTTGCCACAGATCATGGTTCTCGCGGCAAATTACACCACAAGTTTGTCGATCGGTCCATTGACAGTCAAAGAAATAATGCCCCTAGTGGATCTGCCGCTAGTCGTACCGTGCACAACGTAGCCATTCGACCACTCCCAGGCGGCAAGGGTAAGATTGTGTCTATTGGCGGTGCCGTGTTGGCTGGCCATGACAATCTTGACACGGCAACCTGGGCCAAGGGCAATAAGCCGAAAGAGGGCGATATTATCCCACACGGGCATTTCGAGCATGTGGGCGAACATAAATCCAACCGTGGTTATATCAAGAAGAGCCAGTCACGCTGGGGAGCCACGTTTGGCACTTACAAAGCCGGCAAACCACCGAACCTTGTGAAGGTAGAGCATCCCGTTGTGACGGGTCTCAAGAATACAGCATCAGGTGTTAAGAATGCTGCCGTCTCCCTCAAGAATTCCGTCACAGGAGGCGGTAAGAAGGGTGGCGGCGGTGGAGGTGTGTTGCCAAAGGGTGGTGGAGGCGGCGGTGGAATACCTAAGGGGTCGGGAGGAGGTGGAATACCCAAGGGCTCGGGGAGGAGGTGGAAAAGGCGGCGGTGGAAGTAGTTTGTTTAGAACCGTTATATCTGGACCTCCTGGTGGTTTCGGCGGCGGTGGTCCAGGGACCATGGCGGTCGCAGGCCTCGAGGGCATGGGTCGTGTAGCGTCCCCTATCCCTGGAGTGGCCGAGCTAACTGATCTGGCCCACGAAACATCTGACTTCTTGCGTAATACCGGTCGTGAAGGAGCCGACGCTATGAGGGCGGCTGGAAATGCCGGGCAGATTGTCTTGGCTGGCGGCATGGGCGGTGCAATCGCTGGTGTGGGAGCAGAGAAGCTATCCAAAGAGCTCAAAATTGGGGACCCGGAGACCGCGGGACAGATTGCGTCTATTGGAGTCGGTGCCGCTATTGGCTATGCCATGGCTAAGGGTGGTGCTCTCGGTGCAGTCGGAGGGCCTTGGGGTATTGTAGGAGGCGCGCTCATCGGTGGAGCAGCTGGCTTGATCACATACTACGCACTTCGTTAGCATTGTAGCTACCTACTCTTGTTTTTATTTTCGTTGCTTCAGGTGGGAAAGTCTTATTGTTTTAAAGTCAAAGTCTATGCTGTCTTTATTCATCCAATAGTGTCTGTATCAAGGTTGGAAGAAACAGCTGACCCGGTTGGTCAGTGAACTTCATTTATGGAGGCAATACGGTATTTATAAATTGTAACTTAAAGCCTATGACGTATCGTCAGTTCGAAAACGGCATGAAAGATATTGATTGCAAGTTGATTTCGATAACAATCGTTGTAACCATGTGATGAAGTGTTCAGTATAAAATACTATAATGAGGCAGCCCTGCTTTAAGAGCAGTAAAAGACCTCTGTCCCCATCATGAGCCTACTACGTATGGCCTCATATATGATCTCTTACCATAAAGCCGAGCAGCCTTTTACCAAACCTGCAAGAAAAAGGGGACTTTGGTGTGAGGTAGCAGCAACGTGCTCCATAAACTCCGTAAATTGCGACGCTGATTAACCTACCGGATCTTGAATTGGGTTTTCTTTGCAATTTGCACAATCTCGCCTGCTGCTCGCATATATATCCGCGCTTTCCACTCCACACCTGAGAATTCTCTGTGTTCTTGTCCCTGAGATCACTACAGCACCGGTACATTAACGGAAAAGGCGCGCCCAATCTATCCTCGCCGAAGAGGCTTGCCAACAGCGCACTGCTGGCTCGGTCCAGAATTGCCGAACAGTAAAGGTGGCCGAATATTGTTAAATCGGCACAAAAATTCACACGCGGTTCGAATGACTAAGACAAGCTGCGTTAGGTGTTTTCAGAGTGTCATGTTCATGTAAAATATGCTTTACACTGATTAACCTATATAGATATCATGAAAAGAGGGTACGTTTCTGAGGCGGCGATGGCCTTGTCTGAGGGATCGAGGGAGTAAGGACACGGCCGTCGGCAGAGATGCACTCGAGCATTGTGATCCATTCGGTCGAATCTGGTGATACTGCAAGTGCTGACCTCTTTTCACTATGTCCAAGGACAACTCCTTCAAAACCGAGGCCCTCCCAGAGGCCTGTCTTGTCCATATTGTACTGATGCTTAGGGGGTTCACCTTGACTTCTGGTAGCTTGAAAACTCGAAGAAAACCTTGAAGTTCTCAGTAGAAGCTCCATTAATACGTTGCCTACTAATTAACTTGCCTCTCATGAACTTGATCTCTGGATTGCGTCTTAAAAAGCGTCAATCCAATGCACCCTAAGGGGCTCAAGGTCACCGGCAGCAATGAGAACCCGGTGGGCCAGCTCCCTGGTCTGTTGATGTGACGGGGTGACGCCCAGGGTGTCTTGAATTAGTATCCAATCTCTTAGGGGCCTTTCCTGAGCTTGCTTGAGACGTTGTTACCCTTCAGCAGCGATTTTGTGGTTCTCTACGCCGTTAAGACGATCTTGTTGTGTTCGACGCGGAACACCCAAACGCGCCGACGCTTTTCGCTGCGACAAGCCCAAGCGGATGTCTTCCAGGGCATTTGGGATGTCGTTTTCGGTGTATTTAAGCATGATGATTCTGTAAGTCTATTTTGTTTTATCAGAAGAAAACAATTGCACGAGAAAACAGGGGTTGAAGCACTTACATTGTGGTGGCGTTGTGGTAACTGAAGGTGGTGGGAAAGTGGGTGTCCTACATTATCAGTCATGTACAATTCCCTCATGTAGCTCATGGTGTGATAAGAACATGTATCTATTCCTCTCCTTGATGCCTTTGAACTATCAGCTATCGCATTGAGTTGGAACAATGGCTATAGGTTCTCCATTCTCCTTCATTTTTCGCGTGGTGCTGCATAGTTGCACCCACCATAATCCTGCACATTTTGGACAGTCATAACAACTCTTCATTCATAAAGCTTCCCAGTCCATTTGCCTTCCTAGTAGCTCCATTCGTTTCATATGAACGCTGAATCATAACCTCTGAGCGGCGATGAACCTCGAAACTCCGCAGTCATGGCCCAGAAAAAGCAAATCTTATGATCACTCATGAATACGATAGAGAATCATTCATACAGTGCAAGGCCACGGTAGTTGAAGAACTGAGCTTAATCAAACTGTAACAGGATTGAGAAACAACAATATAAAAGCCGCTGTCATCATTTTGCTGTTGAGCCCTTTTTTTCCTTCGTGAAACTCTTTAATATGGCGACGCACGTAGTCTCGCCTAGCATACACCTTACCGCACAATTCACAAGCACCTGAGATGCGGGGTAATCAGTTCGATAAGCCCATGCAGCATGAGAAATCCAAACATGGCGTTGCTTGTCTTTTCCGTCCGTGGCTTCCTGCCAGGTGCATCTTGGCGCTGGACATTTTCGATGCGTACGTATGTGTTCCCTGGGAAGTTTATTAATATATTAGTACATCCTCTAGCACAAGTGACTCAAGATGTGCCTCCGGTTGGTATAAAATGCCGGTGATAGAACCGATGATGATTTGACTCACTCAAGCTCTCCAGAATCAGATGACGCGAAGTTGCAATCCTTCCAATTACACCGACTACGCACCCGAGCCCGTTTTACGCCAGGATGAACACGGCTGTTGCGTGGACTCGGAACCAAATCAGTCCGCGTGGATTTTTACGTTAAAAATTCGGAACCATAAGAAGATTGGGTTGATCTCGGGTTGAAGTCCCATAAATGCCATTCGTGTCAAGCGTATTATTTTCAGATTCCGTATGCACACCAATAGCATCAAAAGCCATAGGAGTTTGATGATGGAGTTGCAGATCACCGCTAGCTCAAACTAGTGGGATTGGAACTGAAATCTGAGACGTCGTATGGGAAGAGGTAGCGGAGGGAGCGGATATAGCAGGCAAGCCTAACAAGCACGGGTCGATTGTTATCTGATCGTTTGCGTTGGTGTCTTGTAGCTGTATACAGAGGTAACGATTCATAGAGTGACTTGCATGTGAATCGAGGATAGGGCAATCAGCATTTGGTGCGACTTCATACTCCGCGGAGAGAGTAGGGTTTGCTGCACCATAGCGGAAGCCATGGCAACAGGCTTGTGCAGACATGACAAGATGTCGACAAACCTCTGACTCAACGTGATTCTCAATGATTTCAACCTTGCACCTCAATCACAATGTGCAGTTCTCGTAGGTTCATTCTTGCCCCGTTAGCAGCATGAATTAACAAGGATTGATGGGTATTTGTATTCACATAAGGACATAAGATTGTCTTGTTAGTACTTCTAATAAAGAGAACAATGGGCCGGGTCGACACGAGGAAGTACGAACCAAATATATACCGTAGAATTCACTATCCCTCGCAGAGCAAGCAGCCCTGAGCATCCATACAGGGGCAACTCCACCCATTAAAGCACCCAGAAAAGTGGCACCTATAGGTCTTCCTTGATTGAATCTTTGCGGCTATGCCGGCTAAGGAAGAGCGGTAAGTACCCACGGTGGGATCCAAGGCAGCGAGCCAATCACACATGTACTGCCTCCTGCATGGAGTGGATTTTCAAATTGCCATACGCTCCTGCATGTGTATAGCCTCACATTCGTCCACATCCTTGGCCTCCTGCACGCATACCATTCCGTTGGCTTACCGGCAGGCAATTCAACGGAACATTTCAAATTACGAATGCGAAAAGGTGGGGGGTTACTCTACAAAAGAACATTATTTAGGCTTGCAGCTCTTCCCATTCTACGCAGCAATTGGTATGCCAATACGTTTCCTTGTTGGGTGCCTACCTACTCGGTGCCGGTTTTGTTTGTGGTGTTCACCGGCTGTCCGCAGTTTAACATTATGAGTGAACCTGTATCACCGATGTCGCAAGGCAAAGCGCTTACAGGCGAATCCCACAGCCGCTTCACTTTTGTGGCGGTTTTGCTGTCAATGATTGACCCGGTCCGGGGCGAACCAACAGCGCACAGTCTTGACAGACATCCCCATGACGATAACCAAAAACAGGAACATGTTCTCAAGAAGTTTTGGATTCTTTTGCACTTATTTGTTCTACATCAGAAAGAGGAGGTGAGACGGCCTCTGCTGTCTGCTTGGAGCAAGACCAGCCCTCAGGAACAATACTTCGCCTTGCTCGGAATTGTGGGGTACCCCTAGACCTGATTGAACGCCTTCATCATATACTAGATGATTTGAATGCTGTAGCTTTAAGTGGTATGTGTACTTGTTCCACATGGATGCGGACGCAATCCTGGGCTAAAAGTCAGTTTGCAGACTCGTTCGCAACGGCCAAGGCTAAAGAGCCTTTGATCCTGCAGAAGATTATAAACCTGACAGCAAGAAAAATCCACAGCCTCCTTAAGCCCTTACGTGAACCGGCGGTGCAGAGTGCCATCCTGGAGGGATCCAATGTATGGAAAAGGACGACTCGTTTGATGAAGAGCTGGAAGGGGCTGCATTTCAGCAATGGATCAGCAATCTTCCGCGCTTGTCAAAGCTGGAAATCAATGCCGCACCCATTCTGCTTATGCCTCATATCAAATGGGCGTCGAAGGCCAAGTGGGTTTATTCGGCGCAGATCGAGGCTTTGTTCTGCCGTAATGGCCAAGACCTGCCTTCATGGATCAACAACATCTACAAGCTGGGCCGATACTATGCTGCAACAAAATGCATGCTACAACTGGCAAAGAAGCAACCTGAATTGTTCGCCTCCAACATTCATGTAGAAGCCGTCGAGGCACCACCCCAAGAAGGGTTCTCCTGCGGGAGTACCAAAACGCCTCTGATGCGTGTGCTACAAAAGCTCGCGAAGACCGATCAGGATAAGTTGTTAGAGAAGCTCGGTCAGATTTGGCTGACAGACGACCCGGAGAAAACCTTTCGCAAGAGATGTCGCCTGACGCTGACCGTTCATGCGGAGATGCAGCTTCTCAGCTTTTATGATCACAACCCGAAACTCACGCCTCGCTTGCATTTCATGGGCACCAGTAAAAGACATGCTTCCTATGCTATGAGTTTCTAAATCGTCACCCCCTCAAAATGGGGGTTTCCGCATGCCATCAAAAGCTCTACCCTCGTGGATGCCCGCACCTTCGCTATCCTCCGGAGTACGTAAACGACACAAAGTGTTGCTCTGGGAGTTTACGCGATCCCTGGAGCAAACAACTGCCCGTGACCTTGAAACAAGGTTAGGCATTCTTAGACCCAAATCACTAGATTCTTCCGCAGGCGTGTCGTTGCCTACCACAACGAGCTCAAATTCAGAGTGGTTTTACCAGCAGTTGCCCGTCCGCTTATCAAACCCTTCATCTGAATCTTCTACGGCCTGAGGGCTAACTATGATAATCCTACATCATTCTGAGATCATGAGATTTATTGTGTATGATGCTTTATCAGCAAATTGCACTCGTACTAACTCTTTCTATGGCATATTCGAGAGCGCCGAATGTCGCCAAGCTTGGGTCTCTGTCATCCTCGCTCAATCATCGAAAGAGAATTATTCAATAATGCAATTCATACCGGCCAATTTTCTAAAAGCTACAGCGCATTTTCGTGTTCTAGCAGCCATCTTCTTCATTATTGGTCATCGACGTAGTTCATGTACGGGGTTTCTGAAACTCTGGGAGATAGTAATAAAAGCGGGAACATGGATGGATCCCAGATCCCGCTAACCATGGCGCTTGCGGGAGTAGTCCAGGAGTAGTCTATAGTGAAACATCAGCCAGGCACGGCAATCAGTATGGCTATCCGTTTTGCGATGCGGCCTGTTTCCTGTTTCGTGTCTGAAGTGCTGTCCTACTGAATTTAGATAAAATTCGCCTTGAGGAACGAAGTTCCGAAAGGTTCTTCCTTCCGCGCCCTTCTTAACAGTGAAAAAGTCGGCACGTATTGCCGAACGCTCCGTACGAGCTGCGCCTTAACACGTGCGCCACACAACCAAATATACAATATGAATATGTAATTGGTTTTACAATGTTACGTAGCCCATATATGAGTAAACCCGATTCCAAATTTCATTGGTTTCAGCGTGGGCCGCTTCAAATGGATAACCTGTTTTTTTCCAAGTGTTGCGTCCTTCATTGCCTGATCGCTTTGCTCGTTCTCCCGAACCCTAGTGCTGGAATCGTCTGACCCCATATCGCAACCGGGCACTAGACATTCTTTATTACCAGGCTATTTGAGGCAACGGCTCCTATTAATTGTTGAACTAGAGTCGACTGCAAATGGCCGCTTTTTAGCCGCTTCAAGGCTTAAATGGGGTTGTGTTTCTTTTGGAGTTGTACTCTGGCTGACGAAAAAAAGAGAGCCTCTGACTATCGCGTCGTAGACAGCAACGGAATCCGTTATCGAGCTGAAAATCGGTTTCGTCAGCATGGAGACGCATATCGGGCAATACCAAATGTGCGCCTTATGTGAGAATATCAATCTCGAAGACATGAAGAGTGCAGATGGATACGTACTCCAACCAACCTGTGAAGCCTTGATTCGCAGTGCAGATGCATGCGATCTGTGCCAGATGATCGTCAACACTCTCAGGAGGTGTGCCCACGCGCATAGAATGGCGACAAGCCAGATTCGAGATATATCTGACGCTAAGCATTTTGGTCCGGTACGACTCTTCGCGGCGGGCAGTCATTTTGATTCTGGCACGCCCATCTTTCACAGGCGCGCACGAAGCCCGGTTAAAGATAAGTCCTTGTCACAGAGAGTGGCCGTGACGCTAGGTGATGGAGAAATCATGCTCGGCGATGGCCCAATATGTCCAACTTTGTTCATGTTCGCTGACCCAGGTACAGCAAATTCACATTCTAGCGTGAGTGACGGCCCTTCTGACGAATAATAGGCTCCTTCGCAGAGTCCATGGGCGTTAGTGGACCATCGAACTCGACGCGAGGAATTCAAGATGACCCGATATGCGATTTTAATACATCCAGACTCCTTCGCTGGATAAAAACTGCGAAAATCATCACAGCGCCTGCCAGGAGAACTTTGTCGATATCGGCACTGTAGTGGTTCCAAGGCGGCTAATAGAAGTCGGCTTGCCTGGGCAGCCAAATATTAGACTAATGCAAACCGATGGCTGGCCACTCAAGTATGCGGCTCTCAGTTATTGCTGGGGCGCAGTTCAGGACGGTATTATCACTACCAGCGGGACCGTCAGCAAGATGATGCAAGGTGTGCCCTTGACGCTGCTCTCTCGGACAATCCAGGATGCCATTACAGTGACCCGCAAACTGGGTATTCGGTATCTTTGGGTGGATGCTCTATGTATCATACAAGGCCAAAATCACAGGGCCGAATGGATGGATGAGATAAAAAACATGGGCCAGATATACAGCAATGCATATTTGACTATCGCTGCAACCTCAGCTCGCGCTGCATCTGAAGGATTTCTTACCCACCGAAACCGACGTGGGGTTTCGGTAAACTTTAAGGCCACCAAGAACGGCAAATGTGAAGGGACAGTCATCTTCAGAGAATGTTTAGCACTCGATAGCTTATTCGCGGAAGACGTAGACAGCAGTCCACTTCTTCAGAGAGCTTGGGTCAAACAAGAAAGAATTCTCTCTCGTCGCACAATAGACTTTTCTTCCAGACAAGTATTCTTGTCTTGTCGGATGAGAAGATATTCGGAAGATGGCCAGGATGATGACGAAGGTGGGATGCAGGCAGCTGCTTTACTACACTGTCTCAGAAGCTTTGATCTGTCTCTAAAAATGGCCGAAAAAGAAAAAACTTATTCCAAGGACTATTCTTTCAGGAGTGGGCTAATTTGGTCCGAGAATACTCTACATTGCAGCTTAAATACGAGAGTGATAGGCTGCCCGCCCTCGCCGGAATCGCTGACATTGCAAGGCGGACCATTCCCGGGCGCTATCTCTCAGGAATATGGGAAGCCAACATCTCTTCAGGGCTTCTCTGGAGTCCCGGAAAGTACCCGGCGAATGTCTCTGTTGTGTCCGGCGTCCCTTCCTGGTCATGGGCTTCAGTAACTGGTCCGATTGAGACTGGCGGCCATAATCCAGAAGCGTCGCGCGTTGGGCTACTCGGCACCAATATCGATAAGTCTGGAAAGATGGTTTTGCATCTGCTGGCCCGGGTGCATCAGTGTACTGTCGACTTTGACAAGCAGCCGCCATCGCCGCCGTGTCGGAGCGATCGGAAACTACGAGACCCACGAATTGATATCCCAAGATACTCCCTCAGTCTGGCCGCGGCTGTTGGGCCTCGGCCCTCAGCGCTAAATTTGCAAATGACTGTACGTTTGATGGGACAAGAGGGGACCAGTCAGTGTTTTATGCAGTAGGTGTCAATTGCATGAGCTTTGCTGGCACAGACTGGCACAGCGGTCTGTTGCTTAGAATGGTGAATGTCGGAGGCGCCTATTTCTATATACGGGTCGGCACGGTGGAATCTTCGGACCGTTTCTGGTGTGCTGTTCGGGAAACCAAAGTGTCTCTGATTTGATACAAGGAGATTAAGAAAGGCATCGACCGATGGGAAAACATGCCCATAACCATGGATCGAATGAAGGTGCCATTGCATGCACCCTAGGGAAGCAGAGCAGAATTATGTATAATACGGACTGGAATGAGAATGATAGATATAGCTGAAGAGTCTTTTGGTTTGGGTAAAATGTTAAGTCACAAGTTCTTTATATTGGTAATACTTTAAAGACAATTAACATAGTTTATCTTAATTATTTAAACTATATATATATTTTTATACTAGTTTAATGGTTAGCATTATGTGGCCTGCGCGGCAGATTACCCGCTTTATCTCATAGGGTAGTCTGTCCAAACTTTGTAATATAAGAATAACCGCCGCACTTATTCACGCTGCAGGATGCCCACGATTCACCGATTGGAGGTGCTATAACACGTGGAGTCAGCGGTTAATAGAAGAGATGTACGAGCCTTACCGAAGCCTTCATGCGCGAGGCAGGTTTCCAGCTCTGGGATAATAGCACTCGCTAGCTTGACAGCTCCACGGCCTCAAGGTTATCTAATTTAGACAACTCGATGTAGTTCGAGGGCTAGTATTGTGCAGTTTTAGTCTAGCGACAGCTTCCCTTTCGTGTTTTTCTTCCATTTTTTTCTTTAATGATATAATCAATCTTTCGAGAAAATGACTGACTGATCAAATGACTGGAATCTTAGTGGACGTTGCAGAAATCAAACATTTGAAGGCTGCATAGCTTAGTTGAGCCTGTGGGACAGTTATTGGGGCATTGATCAACAATCTTGCCAGCGAATTGCAATTCAACAGTGTTCCTCATCAACTATAACAGTACGAAGGGATACATGTGAGAAGTGCCAGAATGGGGAGCAGAATACCTACATAAGCCAGGCTGATCTATGTCTTCTTTATTCTGTTAGAGTCTCTCTCCCAAGAAGTTATTAAACCTTTCGACCAACTTATAATGAGAAGATGAGTAGTAGGATGCGGCGTATTTTAGCGACATGATTCAGTCCTAATTGAGCTCCCGGTAATGAAGAAGTACTCTTCATATTGATATGAAGCTTCTGCTCTTACGCAAGCCAGTATCTGCTAAGAGTCGATAGTGCTAATCAATGACACCCTCTCCTTTGCAATGCTACCACTGGGCTACTTCAGTTCTAGCAATTAGTTTGGAAGCACCACATCAGCTCTATTCCTTTCTTTGTTTTGTGCCACTATGTGCCTTACCAACGGTTGGCGGATCAACAGTATTTAATTTATTATTGAACATTAATGTTAATATTGATTTGTTGGGTAAAACTTGTTAATCTACCTAAACCAAGAACAGCGCTTGCAACAGTAATCAAACACACGTTAAGCATCTTCGGCTCCATTTCTTGCACTGTATTGGCCAAGAAGGATAGCCCCGTTCTTCGTATTCGGGCGTCTCTTCCATTTGGGAATCATCCACTTCTCTGGTCCAGAGACACCGGCACCTCGTGCCAACGAAGTAAGTAGCAGGAATGTCAGACTCATCAAATCTGCACCGAAAGAGGGGCGCAGCGCTCCTCCAATCTGGAGGGTGACTCCTGCAAGGAGCAGTAGGCTAAACCACCCGGTGCTGATGAGCCACCCCCATGACCGCACGGTCTTGATGTCCAGCTCACAGATGCGTTCCACTAGGGAGAGGGGCAGATAGCAATAGCCCCTGTCGGGTGTGAATATGGAGCCATGCAGGGACCCAAACTGCACTTTGACCATGGTCTTGTTGGACATACTTTCTCGTGGTGGCTCATCTAGTGGTGCACTTTGGATTTTGGTTATAGTTGTCTCAACAGCTGTCTTCTTTTCGATAAGCGTGTCCCATATTCTCTGCGACCAAGCTGATTGCATTATGCTATTGTGGTGTTGGTCTGATGAGACAATTGGGTTGGTTATAACCCGTCCTCCATTTTCACTTGCAGAGATGCGTTCCTGGACAGTCTTCTCGCCCAATTCCACAAGTCGCCTCTGAATGTGTGCATCTTGCTTCTTAGCAATAAGTTTGACTCGAGGATTTCCTCCTAGCATAAGAAGTCCAATGGCCCCTACGGCCCAACAACTAAGCGAGAGAATCTTCGTGATCCATGGTAAAGCACCCCCATCATGTTGTGCCTCAGGATCGACCACCAAGTGCATACTAACATGGCAATGCATGCCCCGCTGAACAAAGTGAGCCCTATAGAGAGTCTCGCGAAGATACTGCCTAGTCCAGCTGACATGTCGAAATCAGCCGGCAGTACTTCGTCGATGTATGCTTCGAGCTTGTCGTCTCGTGTAAGCCCTGCACCGACTAGCAGGACACTAAGCAGCTGCATGCGCGATTGATCGGCGATACTGTAATGCTTATTCTCCTCGGGAGCCAAGAACTCCGCAATAAAGCTTGGCCTCCGCGACTGCCGTCGATGAGCTTTGTGGGACGCTTCACCGTAAAGCCGACCGTCGTGTTCCAGGGCGCACCAGGCGGCTGACCCTCCATGGGTGAGCGAAAGCGCTTCGAGTTGAAGACCTCGAGTCGGTTACGTATGCTACAAGCGAAGTAGGCGTAGAGAGTGGGTGATTGACAATCAACACCAAAACAACGTGCAAGGGCATCGTCACCCCACTGCATAGCTCGCTGCATAATCTACGCCCCGTTGGTGCAACGTCAGTATGGCACATTCTACGAGGAAACCATTTCGCCATCTCGTAACATAAATTTGAAGATGCCCACCTGCCATCCACCTCGTGGTTGAAGGCCGATCAGGAAGCACCCCATGGGAGATGCGTTCCACCATTTCGGTTCCGCGTTGGCCAATCCTGAGTCGCTGAGAACCATGGCCATGAGATCCACGCTTGAGAGGCCAAGGCTCGATTGGAGGTCCTCCTTCTCCTCCTCCCGCCTCCCCAAACTGTGCCGCATCATTGCTCCCGACATGACGGGCAGTAGTTTTTACACTTCGACCCAGGCGAGAAAGTGGAAAAATGTTTGGACTGGGTAGCGTCTGACATGCGTAGTGTGTGGACAAAGTAGGGTCGCCAGGGCGTTCTGAGGGAGGACTGCTTACTGTCGCGTGCCATCTTCCACTTATAAGGAACAGGCTACAGCCTCGTAACTGCCAGCTCCTAAACGAGAGCTTTGCTCCTGGGGAGGCTCTGCAATTTCCTCCGCCAGTGACAGGCTTAGGAGGTGACACGTGCATACATGCAGGCATACACCACGAAACCGCCGTGGCTGGCGAGAGCTGAAGGCAAGGCTTCAATAGACGGGACTGGACCTGGCGATGACAGTCACTGGGTGTGATGTGTAGTATTGTCTAGCGCGCAATCAGCTCTACAAAAGCTACGATGGCTTGAGACATTGCCACAGGCAGCTAAGGACAAGATTTTTGGGTTGTAAATAACCCATGCCTCCTTCGGTGGGCACGATAAATGCATTGCAGACACAAGAGGGGATCTAGACCAGCAACGGGAGGGATGTCCAGGGGTTCGTGCATAGACAGTCTGGGGTAGCAGAGCGGCTGAGTTATGCTTGTTGATAAGCTGGTGGAGCCAATCGCGGGAGGAGTAAGCCACAGGATGAAAAGAAAAAGCTTTTTATTACGGGATACCTGGAAATGAGACCTGCGGGTTGCTACAGTATGATACGAGCGGTGAAGAGGGACATGCCGGCAGCAGATAAGGGGATGGCCAGGCCAGATCCTTGCATCTGAGCCAACCACACCGTCATCTGATAGGTTTACGGAGCGATTTTCCTCCGTTCCAGCAAAATTCCATTGCATGACTTCTTGCCTGGGACCTGCAAGTGGCTTGATGGACGGTTTCTCGAGCATTTATGGAGTAAGGTCCAGTATAGGTCCCACAATGAATGATATGCATTAGACCAATGCGTCGGAGAAATAATAAATGGGACTCGGGCACGGCATCTTACTCAAATGGTGCCAATTATAATACTGTAGCTTGCTTGCTTGAGGATTTCGTGGGTCATGATGAGCAGCCATTCTCATTCTTTCGAGCATTTGGACTTTCAGCTGAAGCCATCGAACTTTGGCACAAAGACAAGGACATGGGCATGACTTTTGTGGGATTGGATGTGCAATCAAACTAGTGAGTAACAAATGGCCATGGTCTATTGACAGATTATATCTGGATTATTATTTATTAGCAGCCATATTATAAAGGTGGAAAGAATCGATTTATTGTTGAATGAACCCTGCTTGAGTATGTATCTGGGTCTGGTAACAGTATCCCTTCTCACATAAGCCATCCAGGTCTCTGTGCTCTTTGAAAACGGCAAATGCCAACAAAAGATTGATTACTTCCGATATTCCCTCAGACCTGTTTCATGTTACTTGTTCATAGGCTTCCTCGGCTATTTGAGCAGGCTGGTCTCTTAAGTTGTAGACTCCACTAATAATTTGACATGCTGGATTTTGGAATGGTGCATCAGTGAGGTTCATAACTCGACACCACAATGAAGTTTGATGGGTGCGAGTGTTTTAGGAAACATATTTTCCCTTAATAGACAAGCGTGACTCTTTTGTATCGATCATGAGTTTTACGTCCCAAGGGAACCCTAATCCTTGAACAATCCTACAATGACTGCGATATTGACGCGAAGACATGAAATGAGCCGAGCCTGAACATTGAATGCTGGAGAGAAGTCTGCAATAGTAAGGTGGGAATCTGGATTTTGTCACAATACAATCAGCCTCTACTGGAATTGCCCGGAAATGCAGGATTAAAAAAGAACCGAGAATGCCACAATGCACGCCATTTTCAACAACAGTACATACTACTAATGTGTCATGACTATCTCTCACGTTACTGGTTTACGCCTACAGAATTCAGATCATCCATGTAGACCCTTTTACTTGGTGGATGCTTCAACCTTCGTGGATTCACGGCTCCGCGGGGTTACCTCGGAGTGGGAATACTAAGCCTCGAACGCTTTCGACTTTTCAACCCTTCATAAACGAACCATTTCAGTGTATACTTAACAGATTCCACTGTCTTGCCGCGGTTTCTTTCAAGATGTCAAGTTTTACGCGAGGAACAAATTCTTCTGAGAATTTAATTCGAGGTTGATGTCGCTTACAAAACCTCCGCGTGGTATTAATTTGTGCACATGGGCCTCGTTCCAACTATTTTCGTCGTATGTCGCAGCTGTATTAATTGAATCACAATTGTTAGAATACTGGAAAGCATCTGGTATAGACGACCTCGGAAGGTTCATGAAAGATGCTAGAGAGTCGGATGGATAGGTTGCCCTCCTCACATAGCACGAGTGAGGCAGGACTCGCCCAGTCTTGTGCGAATGACATTGCTGATAGACAAGGCACAGTGATGGAAAATTGGCTATTTTTGTTATGAAATAGGTTTAATTCCCGCAAAAGAACGAGTCGGATGGCAGGAGGTAGATGGTCCCCAAAGCTACCCTAGGCCATTTGAACAGATAGGAGACGTAGTCAAACATGCTGATATGACTTTGATAAAATAGTGATGCGAAAGAAAGAAATATCTTTTAAAATGGTTTTAAGAATAATTCTTTCTGGTATTTATTTGATTCTTGCCTTTCAAAATCAAGTGCTTGCCGTCGCCCTGCAATATTTACTCGATAGAGGAGTGAAGACCTAGGTCCACTTGTTTAAAATTTCTTGAAGAAATGCCAGTCCTCCGGTAACCGTAAGATGGTAGAGTGAATGAAGGACACTCTATGGCAGTTCGGGCCATCTTTTGTGTCTTTGGAAGCTGTCATGTCTTTTCCATGGCAGATGCAACGTCGTATGGCTTACATGCCTCCTCTATTGTCTCACCGCACTAACCTTCATAAAGGCTAGTTGGGCGATTCTAGTTTCAGCTTCGATGCACGAAAATAGAGTCACTTGTTTTCCCTCAGTGCGATCTCTGACTACTTCACAGCTGATTTGTTCAAGGTTTGCGCAGCCCCGGGAAGTCCTGTCGAGCCACATGGCTACTGGAGCGTGCTTTATTCAATTCTCAGTGAGCATATGCGGAGTGGGCAATTTCCCTTAACAGGATGAATACGTCTTGCGGTACTAAACAATTTCAGCTTAGGCTGCTCTACTTCGTATTCTCAATGCTCGTACATGCGGCTGTGGCGATTCAGTAGTCGGATAATAGCTGTGGCTGAGATGACTATGTCGGCGTGAGCCATAGGTCCAAAGTAACGTCGTGATGATGCGCATCAGCAGAGGCAACGTACACGACGCCATCGTCGTGTGTTTTTGTATTCTCTATTGCTACGTAAATACCGTTTAATGACTTAGCCTTCGACAATAAATAGTTGGCATCGTCCATCATTCACCCTAATCACTCACTACTCCAAGGCATAGCAGCAACGCAACTACAGATCATTACGCAGACTTTCCATTTTATCTTTACTCATATTCACCACTTTTATACTCGAACCCCATCCACTGTCGAAAATGAAATCCTCTACCTTCTTCACTACCATCCTTGCCGCGGCCGGTGCCAGTGCAGCCCCTACTCCGGCTTCAACCGGGCCCGCTGGCTTCAACATCATGTCTCTCCGGTCCGGTAGCCCACTGCACTTGGGCTTTATAAGCGCCGCCCAGAGCAATCTCTTCATCCACCTTCCTGAGCAGCACGCCACCTGCAATGACGGTCTTCATGCCTACCAAGCCACCTTCTTCGTCCAGAACGGCGAGCTTTTCCTCTACACCCCGAGGAAGCATGCGCAGAAAGTCTATGTAGATCGCTCAGGTATGGGCCAAGGCAACCTTGGCTATGTTACCGGCAAGGCAACCCTTCCCCGATATGCCGAGACAGTTGGCTGGACTGCCGATGGTGGCTATCTCTCCTTCAATGGCTCAGGCCTCCTTGCGTGTCCGAACAGCACCGACGGTGCGTGGAGCGTATGGGTCTCAATTGGCGTTGAAAAGCCCGCTGGTCAGGAGGGCTGCCTTGGATTCAACCCCGGGTCCTCTCCGTCGACAACCCTCTGCAATGCACTTACACTGAGTAACTACAACGCCACGAAAGGAACTTAGAATGCGGAATATAAAATGAATAGAATAGAACAGCTAATTTATTCAGTCAGAGATGGAAATCAGCACACCAGCGAGGTATGATTATGTCAAAGAGTGGGATAGATTTCGAAGACCATGAAGGATAGACTAGATATTTTGTGTCACACGTTTCTCGGATCCTATTTCATTCATTTATTTAATTGATTTGATCAAGATTGAATTGAAAAGGCCCCAAATTCCGCTACGAGTCCATATACGAATCACAAACCGCTATTACTCTAGATCCTGGCCGTTGCTCTTCTGGTGAAACTGATCCCCACGCACCTGTGCCTCGAACACCAAGAAGAAGGGCCGGCAGTTGAATAAACTAAACAGTGGCAATGTCACCAGTCGTCTCCATAAATCTGCGCTTATTTAGCGGGCCGCGCATTCCTATCGCCCGGCCTATCCGAAGTGAGACGGTTGAGTAGCGGAACAGGGGTAATGTTCTCTTGCTCGGCTCCCGTCGGAGTACGATCTTCAGCCACTGAAAAGCCCAAATCTCTTCAGTCTCGTTCCCAATGTCGCGATCAAGACTAGCCATGAGGCTATTTCTTGGCCTTAGCGACGCGCCCGCTAAATGGAGTCGTGATTGCGACACTAATTGGTTATTGTGGTACCCTAACCCTAACAGGTTGATACCATGCGGCCGGACTGAGGATATCCGACAGATCTCATGCTTAACGAGATATATTTATCTAAGGGTCCTGTCACACATCGGGCAAGACCGGACTAGCATTATATCTGAGCAATCGGATAGTTAGCGTTAGCATCGTGTTCTACGATTTACTAAATCTCGCACGTCATCGAGAGGAACTATCTGCCCCATCTCAGTAGTGAAAACCGAAATAGTTTTTTTCTTCTTCTTCTTTTTCTCTGTTGATTCCTCAAGACTCTAGGACTTAAAAGAATTCATTATACCCGTCACCAAGAAATCTTCCAAAATTCCCGCAGCATGGACTCGGTAATAGAGTCATACTCAGGCACCGCCTTAAAATCGCCACTATCGTCGCGCATCCCTCCACTTGTCCTGGGGACGGCCACTTTCAATATTCAACATGTAAAGGACCCACATGAGATGCCTTATCGTCAAATCGTCTCTCGAGCCCTCGAACTCGGCGTGAACGCTTTTGATACTTCACCATATTACGGACCCGCAGAGCATCTCTTAGGAGACGCGCTGGCTGCTCATGCCGCTGTGCATGGGACTGCCCGCGATTCCTACACCCTCATCACCAAAGCTGGGCGCATTGGTCCTAAAGAGTTTGACTACTCTCAAGCACATATACGACAGTCTGTTCTTCGATCTCTTAGCCGTCTCCATACATCGTACCTTGATCTTGTATACCTACACGATGTCGAGTTTGTCAGCGCTGATGAAGTCCTGGACGCCTTGCAAGCATTGAGAGAGCTTCAAGCTGAAGGACTGGTGCATCATGTAGGAATAAGTGGATTTCCAGTGGACTTGTTATGCAATCTCTCTGAGCTCATTTTTACAAAGACCGGGATACCACTGGACGCAGTATTGAGCTACGGTCACTGCACTATTCAAAATCCTCAACTTATTCTGGATGAAAGCTTGGACTATGTTGAGAGTTCAGCCTATCAACACCCTCTCTACAGATTCAAGAAGGCCGGCGTCAGGGTTGTAGTAAATGCGAGCATGCTCGGTATGGGGCTTCTCACCCAGGACGGAATTCCTATCGAAGGGGCGGAATCAGGCTCCGAACGAGGCGCTATCATAGCAAAGTGGCATCCCTCCCTCCTGCTCTTCGAGCAGCGTGTCAGCGACTTGCGTCCATTGCGGAAGCCGAAGGCTATCGCTTAGAAGACATTGCGTTACGATGGTCAATGGAGGCGTATGCCCACGCCGGTGCCCTTGCAGGTCTCGGCGTCGACTTGCCTGGAGCTTCCGGGGTCCAGGTTGGATCCAACGTCATGGGCGTCACGACTGTCGCCGAGTTGGAGCAGACCGTTGAATTATGGAACGAAATTCTTCAAACGCAAAGGAAAGGTGGATCTGAGATGATGGGTTTCTCCCCCAATGCCACTATCACAGTCAACGAGGAAAACGTAAACCGATTGGTCCGAGAAAAGATATGGCCTGCATTGGCAGAATGGAAGGGTTACGCTTGGCCCAGTCCAGGACCGGGCTTTAGGAATGAAAGACGCTCAGATACCATCGGGGATGTGAGAGCAGTTCAGGAAGCCAAATTGTGATTGTACGAATCTTAAGCATAAGCTCGTTGGGATAGAATTAGATCTAAGAAGGAATCAAAACCATTTACGAAATAAACTATTAATAAAGACATGCTTATACACAAGCGAATCTTTGAACTATATTGAGCCGGAAACTCAAGAGTCCAGCAGCGATGCCGTCCATCACCTTCGCCCACCCATGATTTATTGCATGCAAAAAATTCCTAGCTATTCCATGGGGGTAGGAGTTCAGTCTGCCTAAGGTGGCGTCTATTATCATTGCAGTGCAGCTCTGTTAGCTATCACCCAAGAGTATAGACGTTGGCCGTATTTGACTTTCTTTCAAGTGCTTCGAAATTACTTCCAAATATGCAGAACAATCTAGATTCATAATTGAATTTGTCGTTTCTAAATGATTTATTGGCAGAGTTTCGAAAATGAGCCATGGGATGCAAGGGATCGAAATGCCCAGAGTTGTGCGCAACCATGGTAGTTACTCTTCGGCAATTTACTGTTTTTCAGCCAAATGGCACGGAATCCATAATTAAGTAAATCCCGAAAGTCCAAATGACAGAGTGTTGTAGACCAACAGCGATGTCGGTATTTGAATCTACCGTTGCTCGAGGACCCAACATTCGAAATTTGCAGGTGCCATGGTTTTGCAAACAAATCCTTGGATATGAGATACTCGGGAACTTTTTGCCTAAAAAGTATTGAACCTATTCGAGGGCATCGGATAAACGGACAGTTTTCGCGATCACCTGACGCGGATGTTATCGAGTGTGCAAGATACCGCTACTGGATTGAGATATCAGACTCTCTTAGATCGTGAAACTCACCGGCTACGATAACTTGATCTGCTAGAGAAAGCTGCGACGCTACAAGCAATTTCAGATAGAGCTCGGCCCTTACTTCGACGAGAGAGGATGAGCTAGTCAACAATGCCAGCCCACAGTACATAGCTGATCTTTTGCACGCACTGAAAGGATGCCACTAACAAAGAGGTTGAAAGAAATGCTTCGGTACCCGTATCTGAGAAGAGCCCCTCCAACCTGAACAAAGCCATAATCTTTCGCCTGGACTACGTAGTATGGATCTTCTTTGTGACGAAGATATCATAAAAACCATGTAACACTCTCCTTATAGTGGGCGAGCATGCAGAGAGTTTATAAGCGCACCAAAACCACCCACCCAAATTAACTTGTTCACACAAACTCTCAAAATTGAGGAGCTTTTGGATGAAATGTCGTCTTTCAGATTTCCTGGAAATCGTTGGACCAGGTCGGCAAACATTTCTGCTACAGCCAACCGGCCTGCCTCTGATGAACCCGCTGCCGTCTACGTCCCCAACGCCCAGCTGGCCATCCGCTCTGCACTGAAAGACAAACTCCGCGACTTAGGTGCTCAATCCGTAGGTACCGTGGCCTTTAATCTGGTATGGAACCCATTCAAGTACTTCAAGGACAATGGATTGGAGGTTTCTGCATCCGATCCCTCTACGTTAGGTATCTTTGGCCAGCTTATGTCTTTTACTGGGACGTTGCCGAACGCACAATCCTTGACAGTGGACAACTACATGGAGCAGACATGGCCAGGGCAGTGGACAGGGTTGAGGCGTTTGTTGGAGAAGCTGTTTGTGTTGCCATTCGGCAGGGAAGCGAATTGTGAGTTAAGGAAAGCACACGGCACTAAGAGCAAAAGCCATTGCTAACAACAACCCAGTTGACCCGTCAGAGCTGTATCAGCAGCAGATAACCCCACCTGACAATACGAGGCGCTCAGCTCCTATAGCTCGCTACTACTGCGCGAAAATGACTGGTGAAGAATCATGTTTAGTGACTGTGAGTGGCAACTTGCAATTTCTTATCAACACAGGCGAGCAACTTGGATGGCTTGGCTCGGCGTTACGTTCTGCGCCTGCTACAGCCGACAGACAGCCATTCTCTTGCATTCCGTCGATTGCCGAAATGAAAAGGCCTTCCGGGGAACAGTCTTGGACCTGTGACGTGGCTTTTGAGACCAAACCCAGTAGCTCGGCTGACAAGCCCCAAGGTTCTTGTTGGACGTCGTTGGTGTGGAATCCCTTTTGGTTGACGGGTATTCAATTCGAGCAAGGGCACAGCCCAACACAGGGCTCGAGGCGCCTTTTCCATTCATAGCAGAGCTGGTCAAGTCATGGAATTTCGTTCAGTTTGGGGACAAATTTATGATCAAGGGATATCGATCTATGGTAGTGGCCACCGGGATCGACAACGGAGTGGTGTCATGGCACGCTTTGACAAGCAACGATCCTGATGAAAGAATCAGATACAATGGAGTCGAGCTGGATGAGGTTAAAGAGCTGCTATGTCACAACGCAGACCTAATTCAGAAGTCCAGCAACCGTCACATCATTGGGTGGTGCACTAGAGCAACAAGCTTATGTGGTAAGATGCGTTGTACACATTTACTCAAGCTCCGTTAACACCTCCTAGGAAATGTCAGTTTTGACCAAGACATTACCACGTCAGGCTTACCGGAACCCGCTTCCTCCACTGTCATTAATTGTCTGCCCATCAGAGCTCGCGAATACGTTGCGGTTGGGATGAATCCGGCACCTAACAAAAAGGACGAGGTCATACCTATCAGACGAGGCAAGGAGTATATTGCTCTTCTCGAATCAATCGGCCGTGAACCCATCGTTTTCAATGACGTGTCCTCCAAGCGAGCGTGGCTTGTCGATGGCGCCTCCGCAGTCCTGCTTTTGGTCCGCATTTCCATGAGGGTAAGTCAGCAGAGCGATGGAATTTGGCTCCATTGGCTATTCAATGAGTCAAAGTTGAAGAGTGACTGGGCCCCTCACAAAGGCCATCGCTCTGCGCTGAAGACTCTTGGGGATCCAGGAACCTGGCCGAAAAGCTATATGCTTCGGACGTGATGCCGGACAATCCCGGGGTGATCCTGACCGAATACGCAACTTTTGGGAGCGAGGCGGAGAAATTCCTGACCTTTGTTGAAATCTTCATTGACTGGCAACATCGCCGACAGGACGGGGTCAAAATACATCAATCTGCATTGTGGAAAAGCATTCAAGGTTTTGACATAGGAGACATCATGGGTCCTTTCGCGGGGAGGCATGTGACTGCACGCACTCAAAAGCTTGATGCTCAGGGTTCCAGGTGGACCGACTTTGTGCGTGAAGCCGGGATCGCAACAATCTTTGGGGAGATTTCGGCGAGCTCATTCGTCCAGACGATAACTCGATTGTGTGCCAGGAATGGAGATCCGTCCCAACCGGCTCAAACTACCTGGTAAGCTCCACGTATACGCTGAAGATGCTTCACGGAGGTTTCTTGAAGAAGAATTGGCCGACCCTCGAAGCTGACCAACTGACCCCCAACCTTGTGTGGTGCTCACCCTCGGAACCAGGCGAGGTCTGCAGCTGCGCAGGGGTAGAAGATTGGGGAAAAACTCACCTCAAACTAGTGCAGTTCTTGGCATCAAAGAAGTCATGGAAGGCGAAGTACATGTCACGAGGTATGAAGCCCCTTGACGTGAACGCGCTCAGCGAGCAAGGTGCTGTCATCTTTGGACACTTGCCGTTCTTCAGCATAGAGAAAGCTGGCGAGAGGACCAAGTGAAGGCATTCTCGAGAAATAGACGAGGTTCCACTAAGAGAAACTGAAGGATAGAGGGAAGGGGAGGATGTGTCACATCTCGGTAGGGTGTCGTCGTAGATGCGTTTCCTAGTTGAATGATGAGGGCGTAGCGTATTACAATGATCTCGTGAGACCTTCTTCCTTTTCTTCGTCCCCTGCCACCTCTTAGACTAGGTCAGATTTTATTGAGAGCGAGAGAGAGAAAACAACGATTAACATTGGCACCGGATGATTCTGAACATTGAAATAGCGAAATGGTGAACCACGGCGGCGGCTTGCTGGCTAGTACAGGGCTGAAACAGGAGCAGGATGCACCATATGGGTCCGTGCTGTCTCTCCATAAATCGCCGCTAAGTTCTCTCTGTATAGCAGTGACTGCAGCGAGTAAGGCCTACCAGATCGAGTGCATGCTGTTCCCTTTCTGACACTTCCATACGCGGCTTGCGCAGTGAACGATATCCTTGGCACATGCCGCTCAGCTTGCGTGGCTCAAGAACAGCATCTAGAACCGGCATTGAACGACGTCTCCGTGTGCAGATCCTTTGTGGGAATGTAAGACATGGCACGGCCTGTATTCGTGAGCAGTCCGGATCCAGCCGTCGTCGCGACAAGCAACCTGTGCTTTCAAGTGGTGCGCAAGACGGGGCAGCGGATACCACGACTGATGAATGACCTGCTGGCCGTCTTATGAGAGACAGGCATTACACAAGAAAAGAAAACAGAGGAAATGAGGAGAACTCCGGTCCTTGGCGAAAGTGCATGGACATAGACATGGATGTACAGCACAGATGGGGTCGGTCGGAGCAGGCCGCCCTCCCGGGAGTCGGAAACGATGATGTGATGCCGGGACCGGCTTGTAACGCTGCATCCAGCCATCACGCCTCTCAATCCAGGGATGAGCTGCGGTGCGATGCGCTGCGACGCGGTGCAATGCCAGGTTATGGAATCTACCGAGGTTTGACGTCACCCTTCACAGGGCTACCCTGCGCTGAGCTGCGCTGAGCTGCGCTGGGCTGCCTGTTCAGGGTTCACACGCTGCCTGCTTGCTTGCTTGCCTGCCTGCCTACAGAGTACTATGTACCATCAGATCAGAGACAGACACAGACAGGACGGGAGGGGAGGGAAGGCCAAGGTCTAGAACCCCGTCGAGCCCTGACTCATGGCCGCCTCCGAGTGCCTGGGTCCCCTGATTTGCGGCTAAGGGTCCGAACAGGGCCATTATGTTGGGAAGAGGAAAAAATAAAATAAAAATAAAAATAAAATGATGGGCCTAAAGAAAAGGAGCAAGGACAAAAAGTCAAAAATTAAAACAAAAAAACAAAAACAAAAAACGGAAGCAAGAAGTAACCAAGAACGGACTAGCAAGGCCCAACTCGCCGGATTAGCGAAAATTGTTAGCATGGCCAGAAGTGCCCGCCCCTGTACTGAGTAGCGTTGGAATGCTCGGTCTCCCCAAGTACCTTTTTTTCTCTTGTTTTCTCGCCGCGTCTGCCTGGGAGGGTGCAAAAAGGTGCAAAAGGTTAGTGCCTCAGAAGTATCCTTGGGCCGATGACTAAGCCTACGCCCACCCGGACCTGCCGGTGATCGGCGCGTGATGCGTACGGCGGGTACATACGCACGACTTACTGCCGGACTGACATGCCTTGCAGCGCAGTTGCAGCGCAGTGCAGCGCAGTGCAGCGCAGCGCAAACAGGCAGCCCGGCGGGGGCGCCCTCCCTGTACCGAACTTGGCGATAGCGCAACGCTGCAGCGGCTCACAGCGCATGGCATCCCGCACCAGCCGCCAGCAGCGACTGTCTGGAATCGAGGTACCTCCATGTACACAGAGTAAATACCTCTTTTGCCCCTCCCTCCCTCCAGTCTCCCTCCTACTACTCACTTCACTCACACGACCATAGTCCAAACTCCAAACTCCACCCATCAACATCCCACCTTTGCTGTCTTTGCTCCACGACTTGTCCTGACCGGCCGACTCGATCGCGACGTCTGCCACGCTCGCGAGCCGCCCACCGAGACGGCCTCACGCACGCGCCTGCGTCTCTGCATCTTCTGCGGCGCCCCGCGTCCACCCTTGGCGAGAGCCCCTCCATAGTAGCTGCTCCTCGTCCTCGTTCTCGTCCTCCTCGTCTTCCACTACCACTACCACCACTACCACCACCACCATCACCACCTTTAACAAACCCGCCGAACCAAGCAAAAACCATGGGCTCCGCCGAACCAACTTTCTCCATGTCCGCCTCGACCCCGTCCCCGAGCCCGGCTCCACGCCTCCCGAGTATGACTTCCCCGCGACAAGCTGAAGCGTCGCCTCGACCAGCGCAACAAGGTGCCCCTCGTCCTCGTCGCTTGCGGGAGCTTCTCCCCATCACCGAGCTGCACCTGCAGATGTTCGAGCTGGCCGAGCGCCATGTCGAGCGCACCGACTTTGAGATTGTCGGCAACTACATGAGCCCTTGCAGCGACACCTACGGCAAGAGTTCTCTCGTTCCCGCCCACCACCGCATCAACATGTAAGTTGTCTTGTCTCAGTCTCACTGGACCCTGTCGGCGTGACCAATTCCACCCCGGTCCTTTTTGCTGACGTTTTTGTCCGAAAACAGGTGTAGCCTGGCCATTGAGGAAAGGAACGCCAACGTCATGATCGACGAATGGGAGACGCTGCGCCGCGACTCCCATGGGCGGCCCATTTACACCCGCACCGTTGACGTTTTGAGGAGGCTCGACAACCAAATAAACGGTGTCCTCGGTGGCATCCAAACTCCCGACGGCGACTTTGTCAAGGCCAAGATCATGCTGCTCATCGGCGCTGACCTCGCCCTCACCATGGGCGACCCCGATGTGTGGGCTCCCGCCGACATTGACGTGCTGCTAGGCTACTATGGCGCCTTCATCATTGAGAGGCCCTTCCAGTGCGACATTCAGCAAGCCATTGCGCCTCTCAAGAAGTACCAGCACAACCTTTATGTCGTCGAGTCTTTCCACAACGACGTCTCCTCCACCAAGGCCCGCGCTCAGATCCGCAACGGCGAAAGCGCCCTTGACGTACCTCGCGCCGTCTTTGAGTACATCAAGCGGCACCACCTGTACCAGAAGGCCCCTCCCAAGGACGTGCCCTCTGCTCAAACAAATGGCGTAGCCGCCGAGAGGAACATGGTTTCCCCGTCGCTTCCAACACATAGACGCCTCCCAGCAGCGCTTCTCCTCGGTACATTTCGGATTCGACCATCTCGGCATCCTGGGACGGTCGCCTGTGCGGACCATGATGCAGCGCGTCCCGTATGTCCAGTTCTTGTACCACCTTTCACTGGCACCGGCTTTCCTACAGCGTGTGAGAGAATCAGCGACGGCCGACACTAGACAGTAGTGTCTCGCCCTTATTTTTTGGCTTAATTTCCTTTTTCTTATTCCTGGGTAATCGGAGTTTGTTTTTCACGTCTAATGCATCGGGATATCCACAACACGCCGGGCACACCGCGAATAGAGGATCATGTGTCATATAGAGCAGTCATTACGTCGGAGGCAAATTTGGATTAGAGCGGGCCGTTGGCCAAGCTCCGCGACTTGTTTGACCAAGACACCAACATGTGAAACCTTTTATGACGATGCTTGTCTCGCTTGACACAGTAATCCATTTGACTAACGTGCAAGGGTTGACTAATGCCACGATAACTACCTAGGCTCTCCCCGAACAGTAGTCATTGCGAACACGAACTGATTGCAGGCCAACATGCTACCTATACTAATTAAAATCCATACATTGGATTGCAACTGTACGAGGGTGACTAAGTTTGAAAGTACAGCTTTCAATAGGTAATTCAAGGGTCTCGGAGCCGCAGATTAGGTTCTCGGCAATCTCAATCAGTGACTGTCATCCCCCGCCAGATCTGCTCGAGGCATTCATTCACCAGCGTAGCTTGCGCGTTTTCAAACGATCCCGTGAAACAAGTCAATCGATCAACCATAGATTTGAAAGACAAGTTGGGTAACTGTCTTTGTTACTGGTTCCTATTCTATCATCTGTAACCATAGGCAATTCCAAACCCGTGCATGTTCTCAAGCGAATGAGTGAGACTAGGACGACGACTGCACTAAATGAGGATAGTATGCAACCAACTTTGTGCACTTGGGTCGCACTAGTTGAGGAGATAGAATGGCTCCAACCTTCAAGCCACAATGGCTCAACTATTTCGATGACGGAAATACCGTTGTTGCAAAGAAGACATGATTGGAATTTCGTAAAAAGAAGGGAACAACAGGGCTTCCAATATCAAACATAGTGCAAGCAACAATGTAAACTAAATCCTTTGAAATTCAAAGTCTCTTATTGTATTATTTGAGTATAACGAAGGTTTAGTAGCTATTAAAGGTGTGACTAGTATCCGACCACCTCCTGTATCTAGATCTATAAACCCCATGCTTCCCTCAGCCTTATATTAGGTATCTCAGCACCTCACTCACACCCGAGCGCAGCGTACACGAACTTCTCCCGCTTGAAGTTTCGTCTGAAGAGGAAGACGCTGCGATGATGTGACGCTTTGCGCGGAGAATGGTTTCTATGTGCACGTCCTGATACTCCTCCGTCATCCTGGCGAGTTCTGGGTCAAGCGTCTTGGCGCGATCAGGGTCGACGCAGCCAATGTGCTGCCACACCACGATGTCTGAAGATATCTTGACGATCAACGCACGACATGATTTTTTCGCGAGCGTCAAATGTCTACCTCGGTTCTCCAACTTGTATCCTAATTTGATTCCAAAAATTCCCAACAAATCTCGAGTCCAGTGACAGGTACAGGCCGTGGCCTGATAGGATATCCTTCTACCAAGCAGACATACCTTAACATGGAAGCTCGAGAGGCTACTTTGCTCTCATTTGGCTCAAAATGGTAGTCACGCTCGAAGATTATATCACACTCCCAGCATGCAGTATTAGGGATTCTTCTGACGTTTGCGAGGGTTGGGGTGAGCGAGTACAGCCCTGAAAGAGGATTATCCGCCTGCGATTGTCGAAAGGAGGCGGCGAGAAGACCAAGTTGCCTCCCAGTCGCATTCACGGCGCGCGCAGTACCCATCACAGTGACAGACAGAATTGATTCTGACATTCTTACTGCATGCAGGTATTCCGGTTCGTCAGCACTGAACTCCACTGGAGTCCCGCCATGGTTGGACTCTCTGTGTGGCCATGGTGCTCTGCCTAGCGTAAGGATCAGCGCCGCTCACTGTTTTATACCACTTGGTCTAATGCCAAACTTACATGTCATTTGGTTCTCCCCTGTTGAACAGATAAGTTTATCAAGGATGTATATTATCGGCTTCCATGTGCCGCCTGGCCAAGTCTGCTCCAAGTACTTGGCTACGGTCATAAGCTGCGCATTTTCCCACGTTCCCACGCAACAAGGATGCTCTTCACAGAGAGTTGACAACTCGGAAGGAATTTTCGAATTATTCGGATCTAGCAAATCTCGAACTTCCTGCAACTCGAATTTTAGGTAGAACGTTGTAGCTGGACGACCTAAGGTTGTTCGATTAAGAGGTGCGAGTGCCGCCAGAGGAGATCAATCGGAATTTCTGGGCCAGGAGACCGGGGCTCCGTCGGTTTCATCGTTTCCCACGTATTGCCTGGGCCATCTTCTTTGAAGACAGTCATAGTAGGGAAATTTTCTGGCGGCTGGGCATTACTGCCCGTTTCGAGATTGTCTAGAAACGCCATTGAAGAGGCGGCTATATGTGTTTTCAGAGTTCTACTTTGTCTCCACGAATCTGGGAGCTCCTTTATGCCAAATATTCAAGGATTCCTCTGAATTGAACTATCTTGTTGACTGCGTTGTGATGAGGTTATTTCTGACCCCTCTCTGTGCTCAGCATTTATAATTTCACGTTGTACGCATTGAATAGAGGACAAACAATAAATGCTAAGTCCCTACGGCTTCCGGCAGTTAATCGAAGACTTTGTCGTGTCATATTTGGAGTTGACCACTACGGCAGTGATTCCGGGATTCCGTATTGGAGGCCATGATTCAATCACAATTCTATTGGACAATTAAGAACCACGACACCAGCCATTTGAATATCTAGACCAAGCTGTGTGTGCTTGCTCGTGCTCTAGTGAAACAAAACTGCGGGGCTGTAAAGTCCTGTTTCTCAATCAAGTGGACGTAACCCTCTTAACGTCCATACAATACTCAGTTCACACGTATCTGCGTCCTCGGAACGGGAAGATATTGCATTCGGACAAGATGTATGCCGGTATAGTGATATCGAGCCGAAGAGTATCCCGGTGTATAGTAAGTCGTATTCGGAGTCCGGTCATTGTCCATCCAATCTGATGGTGGTTAAATTTGGGTTGTCAGAAATCCCTTCAGGGTGTTAATAGAAGGCGGACTGTCATGTACATCACGAAGCAGAGCGCCTGAATACGACTGTCTTTGGCTGTCTTCAGCCACTAGAACAGCTCTGTGATATCTGGTCTCTGAAGTTTGACTTCATCGTTTGCCACTTGATACCTTTTAGGCTTCAACTCTGTCGATGATTTTCGTAAGGGCACTTAAGTAAACAACTATTCCTGGCTGCATATGCGCGAAACACTGACAATTTTGGACACAAATCTTCAAAATATGACTTCTTTGAAACACAAGGTGGCCAGCCACGTCTGAGTCTCTTCACGATGAAAGAAATCGAGCCGATACACTTGAGGCTGCTTGGTCTTGACGATCATATTCGCAGTGTACTAAGAGCATTCTTGAATATTACAGCATCATGTTTAGAAATTCGTCAACATCAAAGGTCTTCGTCTATGACTGTTGCGGGCCCATTACAGACAACATTTCAAAACTTGGAAGAATTAAAGCCAACGAAACAAGTATTTCCTAAGAGATCATGCAAAGCATGTAATAACCACATGGATGGGCTATACAATGTAATCATCTTTAATGAGGTATAATACTTGTAAATCTACTATATGTCACCTTGATAAGCTTTCGATGCATCTGTCTTGAATCCGGTTATGGTCTAATTAAATGTGATGAGGTCCACACTTTAAATTACCCCGATATCGTTGATAACCCCGTATGCAACGTACTGTACCTGCTGTAAAGCGAATGGCATACAAAAAATAACCAGACATACTGCTATTTAGTCATCAACAGGCAACAGTTCTGGTTGGAACTGGAAAATTAAAACTTGCCCTGAGGAACAGACGGCTGCGACGGATGACTTTGCAATGATGGTAGAGCGATACTCTGGTGGAAGCCACAGCACCTTTTCCGAGTTCCACATGATCCAAGCATTATCCAAGCTGACTCCATAACCTGTGAGCATGGATTGTCCAGGTGATCTAGATAACGTCTCAGACAATTTTAAATCTGTAGCTGATCGGTGAAGAAGAAGCGTGCCTGCATCTGTGTAAAGATATGCACCAGACGGATCGAACGACATATGACTGAGATACCCGCCGACGTTAATCACTTGCAAAGACTGTCTGGTCATTACATCCCACAGGTACACGACGCTTTGGGAGTTGCCTCCATACTTGTGTTGTTCGCCTGAGGCGAGTACGCTACCGTCAGGCGAGAAGGTGATAGACCTGATGCTATCTCTGTGGTCTGTGAACGTGTGGAAGCAGTGCCCAGTTGCTACATCCCAGAGTTGTAGAACGTCGCTGTTGTAAGGATAAGACATATAGCCACCCGAGACAAGCATACTGCAATCAGGCGAGAAGGCGGTGGAGTTAACTGTATTACCACAGCCTTCTAATGTCTGATAACAGTACCCAGTCGTTACATCCCAAAGCTTAATACCACCATAACCATGGATATTAATATCGTCTGAGGCAATTATCCTGCCGTTAGGAGAGAAGGCTATAGAATCAATGTCGCTGCTATGGACTTCAAGCGTATGGAGGCAGCATCCAGTCACTACGTCCCAGAGCTTGATGCAACTTTTGCCGAGGTATCCATCGCCTCCTGAGGCAAGTATAGTACCGTCGGGCGAAAAGGCCATTAAGTTAATGCTGCCGCTGTGACCTTTCAGCATCTGACGGCAGTATCCACTCTCTACAATCCATAGCTTGATAATGCTGTCGCCGTCAGCGTCAGCGTCACAAGCTGAGGCAAGTATGCTATTATCAGGCGAGAAGACGATAAACGTAACGAGGCTATTATGGCCTTCCAGCGTCTGATGGTAATTTCCAGTCGTCATATCCCAAAGCTTGATAACGCCGCCACTGTCATGGCTGAAATCATCACTTGAGGCAAGCATGCTGCCATTATGTGAGAAGACAATAAGGTCAGTACCGCCGCTGTGAGCCTCAACTGTCTGATAGTTGAGCCCAGCTTCTACATCCCAGAGCTTAATAACAGCGCGGTCCAAGTAATTCTTACCGTTGCACGAGGCGAGTATACTGCCATCAGGCGAGAAGGCGATAGACCCAATAGAGCTATCATGGCCTCTAATAGTCTGATAGCAGTGCCCAGTCGCTCTATCCCAAAGCTTGATGAGACCCTCCGCATTACCATCACAACTACCATCACCTGAGGCAAGTATACTGCTATCGGGGAGAAGGCAATAGAACTAATGTATCTGTTATGGCTTTTAAACGTATGATGGCAATATCCAGTTACTATATCCCAGAGCTTAATAGTACTGCTATGATCGCGGGTATCATTGTCGGCTGAAGCGAGCATTCTGCCGTTAGGCGAGAAAACAAAGTTGACAAGAATTCTACAGGCATTATGTGTGGGATCTTTAAATGTTTGATAGCAGTGCCCAGTCGCTATATCCCTGAGTCTGACGATGTTGTCCGCTTCGTCTGAGGCGAGTGTACTGCCGTCAGGCGAGATGGCAATAGATTTAATTAAGCTGGTATGGCCGAGCACCTGACGGCAGTGTCCAGTCGCCATATTCCAAATCTCAATCATACCATACCGGTCCCAGGTATAATCACCGCCAGCTAAGGCGAGTATGTCGCCATCAGGCGAGAAGGCAATAGAGCTAACAAAGCTGATACAATCGAGCACCTGACAGCAGTGACCGGACACCATATCCCAAATCTTAATCATGCCATGCCGGTTAGAGAGATCATTACCACCAGCTGAGGCTAGTATGCTGCCGTTAGGCGAGAAGGCAACAGAGCTAATAGAGCCGCTGTGGTCAAGCACCTGACGGCAGTGCCCAGTCGCTGTATCCCAGAGCCTAACGATGTTGCCCTCTTCACTTGAGGCGAGTATGCTGCCATCTGGCGAGAAGTCGATAGACGTGATGCCGCGGCTGTGTCCTTCAAGGATCTGTAAGCAGGGACCCCATTGGCTTGTTATACCCGATTTGACTACAATCCATTGTGGGACTTTGAATGTGCGACGGAGCACACTACTCTCTGGTGTGAAAAGGATTGCGGAACAATAAAGCTGGAGAGGTGCAATATCGACGCACGAAATAAAATTGCGAATGAACCGGTATGCCTCGTAGAGGAAAGAAGATACTTCGGTATTCTGGGGCTGCAAGCCAGTTACTCAGCGTAGCACAGTAGACTTCTGCGGATTTCTTACCTCGACCAGTGTTTGTAAGGTACTAATTATCGTGATAGCCTCCGATATCTTCCCTATAAGACTAAGGGCTTCAAGCCAGTGTAGGAGGTGGCATTCAAGGAACTCATGGACTTGGTCTCCGTCTCGTATGCGTTCGTTGCTCTGCTCCAAATGAGATACCCAATATCGGCAGGCGTACTGAATATGTGGTGGTAGGTATCTGTCCACAACTTCGGTGGGAACATCAGCACGAGCTTTCCCGGGCATCTTTAAGTGACATATGTCTTCCATGAGGAATGACTGTAGATGCCGAGTGCACACGTCTGCAAGTATACGGTGAGTGTTGATCTCGTCGATCCAGAACTCATTCGAACCACGCTTGTTCGGATCAGTGAGGAAATCGCGGAAGGACAAATGGAATGCTCTGATTGGAGAATCTTTCTTAGTCGGTATGTCGAGCACGGCGTGAAGACGACCGAGCGTACGGGTTATAGATGTGGTGGGAATACCAAGAAGGCTTGCGAGGGACCAGGCTGAGAGAGGCTCAGCGAGAAGGACAATCGGTCCTACAATATTCTGAAATTCCTTTATCAAGCAGATTCTAGTTTGGCCTGTTTTTCCCAAAACCAGCTGATCAAGGACCGGGAGGTACGTAGAATCGAGTTTGTCCAGCTCGGAATCACTACGCCTGTAATTGGAAATATGTTCTAGCCGACCCGCAGGATCCAGCCATGTCTCATCCCCAATGAAACGACAGACTGTTGCGGCAAAGATGAAAAGAGGGATGGACATGTGCACCAAGGTCTGGATGGTGGGTTCACCAGGCCAGTTTGAGGGCAGCTGCTGATCGTCGAAAGTCAAGCTATTGTAGTCATCTCTGATCCTCGCGAGTTCGTAGCGTAAGTATGCAGTTATGTCGTGTTCAATTACAAATCCCGAGATCTGGTGAAGCGATACATCTTGGTACCTGCCTGTGATGTCCTTAAAACCGAGGCGAATTGGCAGTTCCGGTCTGCTTGTGATGAAAACCCTCAAAGTTACTGAGCTTAAGGTTTTCACCTCCGAGAAGAGTTGAATAATGAGTCTGATATCATTGTCGTGGTCGCATTCGTCGAGGGCATCTATGACCATTGTTATCGTGTGAGGATCTTTGGAGCCATTATGTAACTGGCCGAGCGGCTGTAGGATGAGCTTCTCAAACTGTTCCCTGAGGGCCTTTGTACCGAGGGCAGGGTCAGAAACGAGAGCCTCCCTGACGAATGGTGACATCCGGGGCTCCCTCAAAACGAGCTGGGCGGCGATCGTCGTGAAGAGCAAAGTCGCATTGCCACGGTCACGTTCGCCTCTCTTGAAGAGAAAACTGGCGCCAAGTACTCTTTGTTCCTTGAAACATGCGGCCACCGTGCGGGAGATGGTAGACTTTCCAGTACCCGCCACGCCGTTCAACCAGAAGATGCATTTACCGTCAGGATCATGCACCCAAGTGTATATCTCGCGCAGAAGATCGACGCGAGTATCGGGGTGGCATCGAGCGTTGTGCTCTTCGGCGCGGGAATCGAATGCAGCGTTGTTTGCAACGGGCATGGGTAGAGGTTCAGTGCTTGAAGTCTTTTTATCTCTTCACGAAGCCGTCGGAATGCGCTTGCTTCCCTTCGCCATAAATCAGCGGCATATTAATGTCGAAGATGCCCAATAGTGAGTACGCCTTATCTTCTTTACGAGTCGTTTCGCGCCTTTCTATCCATGTCATTCGCTCGGTGATACTAATATCAGACAGAGAGCATCCTCGAAGGACTTTCAGAGGAATGCCCGTGATTTCGTGTATACTCTCCTCCAGAGATCTCTTCTTCCCTAATAACACGCCTTCTTTAGAAAAGAACTCGACCGAGGCCGGAGCAACGAGCTCTTGTAGGGTCCAGCCGCGTGTGAACCATTTGCTTTTCCGAAAATCCGGCTTCCAGCGTGACTGACTGGACTCGTGCTCCGCATCAGAGGCAGATACCGAGACATCGGAGAGATATACGTAACATTTTGTGGCACCACGGTACCAGCGAAACATAGAGTTGATTGCCTCTTGAAGCTCGGTGCTGTTCGACTTGTCAATGCAGCAGGTGTCCACCCAGAAATATTCTAACCCGTCACATCTTGCTTGTTCTGCACAGAACTTAATCTTGTTGTAGCCTGCTTTATGCTTCCCAGTACCCTCCACCAATTCCTTGAAGGTAACTTCCTCAGTATCAGGACCCCATGTGTGCGAAAGGATAGCATATCGAGGAATATCGTCGCCGACTATATCCCTCGTTAGGCTGAACTCGGGGCTATGATCGCGTTTCAGGAGCCGCATCGCTTCGTGTGGGATAGCCGCCAATGACTAGCAGGTTGAAGTTTTCACCAAACCACGCCTAGATGGATTGATGGATAAGCAACGATGGTCGCAGTCGTCGGTCCTAGCAGGTATGAGCCCATTGAAATAGTCCTTTGTACTCTATACCTGTTGCTGTAAGAGCCTCCACCACGAAGACTACACGAACTGACTGGAGAGAATCTTGTCCACTAGGTTGACGCGGCCAACGAAACGTGGTTGGAGGATTAGAGGCGACACGAGCATTAGGCGACATGCCCCTCTATTAATACCCGACGCGCAAGGCATGAAGTTTGTTTGAGGTACTCATGGTCATACCAATAACATTATTTGCTCAGTGGCCCTGATTGTTAACCGTGAGAGTGCTGCATGACCCATCCAAACGACTCGGAAGCAGGCAGCCACTAGCAGGCAGCCTATCAGGGGCTGCCAGCACCTATGCAAGTCACTCAGCTTGCTCCCTTGGGTTACCACAGCTCATCTAGTATCTAATGCGGCTTTCCAACCGCTATCTGGGAGATTGACGGGTATATTTGGGCACGGTCTAGTTCTAGCTTTCAATGATGTTGTATTCACAGCTGGGAACATCGTCTAGTTTGTGGATTGGCTACAGACCAGTATGCTATGATTCTTGGCTGTCTCATTGCCCAGTCAAATGGACATAAACCTCCCGATATCATGGGGCCGTTGATAACCACATGGCCACTCTCTCAGCCAGGCCCCAATGCATGCCTTCTGCAACAAGCTTTGTATATCTGTAGTTGGAAGGCCGGTAACATTAGCAACAGGGTCTGATAAGACCGCTCGCACCTTGTTTTGCTCAGCGATTTGAAAGATGTCGTCCGCAGACAGACATGCCGCGTACTGTATTGAAACATGTAGCCAAGGCTAGTAATTTCGCCCATGGCTTCGAGTAAATATTTTACGAGACAACTATTAAATCGCCTGGTCGAAGATTCTGCAGCAGGTATGGGAACACTCCTTGGAAGGCTGTTATGCAGCTGGACATGAGCAAAGATGTAAGAGATGTGACAGAGTCTTGCCGAAGGGCACGCAGGTACATGATATCGGCAGCTCGTAGACCGCTTCCGCCATAGAGGTCGTAATTGCATATATTGGAGTACTCTAACGACGTTTTGTGAACCTATTAACGGACAGCTTGGTCGTTGGATGCGGCAGCCCATTCGATAGAGCACGAGGCGCATCAGTAAACTTGCAGCAGAGCATTTTCTGTAGAACTTCTTCAGTCCATAGGCCTGCCATTTATTTTGCTTCAAATTAGGCATCCATCTCAACGACTTGGTTGTTAGAGACCTCCAGGAAAACGGCAAAATCAAACTTCAAGGGATGGTTTTATGATTCAATACCCGAACCAAAAGCATTCCCATTATTGTTACATTGATGCATGCATATCTAGAAGATCTACTGAGAGAACGAGGTCGTGCCTGCAATGCCATTGTTTCCGCGGGATTACGGGCTCAGATCAATACCATCAATTCAGATGTAAATAACCAACCATCGGTATTGAACGACTCAGTCACGCAAGGAAAACAAAAGAGAGCGTAACTCACCGCCGTAACGGATATCTTTGTGCAGAGAATTTCTTCCGCTGAAGTCCCAGGCAAGATTCCTTACCACTTCAATGAGTCAGAACGTGAAATTAATTCACCCGCCAATATTTTGCAATAACAAAGCCCTGAGAAAGGATATCCCGCGGAGAAAAACGCGTAGCTACCACTAAGACATGAGTTGTCGCAAAGCATACCCAAGCAGCGGCAGACATACTCTGTATCCATAGAGCGGGTGAATGCAAATCTGAAACTGGGTTAATCCAAGGAAACCCGCGGATGTTACACCGCTCTTCTAGTTCTGGCTGGCCATGTTTGTCATAAAAAGCGTGAGGCTCTGTACAGATCATTACGTCGCTACATGGAATCTCATGTCCCTATCCCTTTCATCGTTTTCAAACAGTGAATTTCCTCAAGCTCAATTATGTAGACATTATGCAAGTGCGGTCAGCTAAACGAGAGGAGCTGCCTCTGTTGGCAAAAATGATCGTCCGGGCGATTTCAAACGAGCCCACATACAGTTACTTTTATCCATTTCGAGAACAATATCCCAAAGATTATCACGACAGCATTCTGTTAGATTTGGGCAAATCACTTTGACTCCCGGTGGTCTCGTCACTGTCATCGAGGTGGAACCAGATGACTATGTCGGCGAACCCCTGCTGGGGCTATTTCAAAACACAGTCGTTGGTGTCATGACGTTGATGTGCCATGGATCTTTAGAGCAGAAGAGGTTGTGGAGCAGGAAAACGGTGAAAAAGGTAACCTAGCATTTATTGTTAATTGTTAATCCTGAACTAACTTCGCTACGCAACCCACAGAAATGCAAGAGCAGCTACAATCACTGGATAACAACGAGCGGCCAAACCGCGCTGTGGACAAGGACGTTATCAATAAAGTCTACGATGAAAAACGACGTATCTTGGTATCCTTAGATAATACAGTTGAGGGCCAAATTCTTGCTATTCTTCCAGACTATCGCGGACTAGGGCTCGGGAAGAAAGCTTTCGCTCATGCTCAACACCTAGCATACATTCGAGGAATGGTCTTGGTGGCTGATGCTTCACAAGCTGCCTTGCCAATCTATGTCGATCTGGGAGCGATAATAGTTGGCTATATTCAGCTGCCATCTAGGGTGGCAAGAAGTGGTGGCCTCGAGCTCGCGCTACCCTCGTTTTCAGTGCCAATCATAAGGTCTCAAGTCCCAGGTAAGGCTGTCTGTGCCAAAGAATTTTGCACATCTCGCCTATAGGATAGCATTATACAGCTATACCTCCTTGTGCTTGTTTCGCGAGTACGTGTTTATTCACGCATTTATACCTTACACAAAGAACGCAAGGCCAGGCTTTTACGCCGATCTTATACGATATTCAACGATTTCTCTGATCCATTGAATATTCCAAGAACCGGAGTCATAGGTTTCTCAATGCAGTAGCACTGCAGACCTTTCTTCGTCTTCTTTTTCTTCATATTTTTAGGGAATTGTTTTCCTTACAAAGAGGTTGTCACATTCATCTCCTGTTCCCGAGTTGGTGAATGATGTGATTGTACTTGCGTCAAGGGTATTAGAAGTCAACCAGGAAGCAAATACCAAGTTTCTTGGAGAGTCTACTGTCAGGCATTTGAGGCTGCGAAATCACTCATGTCTCATTGAATCGCATACAGGGATACTGGGGCACCAGCTCATAAAAACACAAGCTTGCAGTATCATCCTCCAACTCGTCTATGCCACTTACTATCGAGGCCGTGTGTTTCAAATAGTATGAATTGTTACTCATTATTAACTATATGTATAGAGCAACAAATTTCAGGATTTATTAGGGTATTTTCTTATTACCAACTAACTTAAGCTATGATAATATACAGATAGTTATGGTTATCCAGCATAAAATATAGGTATTGGGAATCCTCACGTAAGCATATCAGCTGTGTCCAAACTGCACTTTTTAAGAGGGGCATCGCTTCAGCCTCACTCACCCAACCTCATGGACCAGATAGTTTCTCTACACCATTTGGTTAACGCCTCTAGCGGTCGCCATGGCTGCACTGCCTCTCGATAGTGATGACTTTGAAATCGCCGTTATCTGCGCTTTGAAGCTGGAATACGATGCTATTGCTCTACTCGCTGATCAGGTCTGGGGCCTGATGAGGCCCATTACGAACGGGCCCCGAAGATTTCAACTTGTACACAATGACACGGATGGGAGAGCATAATGTCGTCTTGGTGTGTCTGGCAGAAATGGGCAAGATTAGCGCAGCGAGCGCAGCCCCAGGCCTCCGAGCAAGCTTCCCTTCTGTGAAGCTTATGCTGTTGTGTGGAGTCTGCGGTGGTGTGCCCGGGCCGGGGACATCAAATGAGCTGCTCTTGGGCGATGTAGTCATTAGCAAGTTAGTTGTTCAGTATGACTTCGGCAAACAATATCCAGGTGTTTTTGAGATGAAAGATACGACAGTCGGTTTACCAAAAGGCATTCAAAATTTGATTGCTCATTTGGAAACAGACCAACAGCATGATCGAATTGAGCAGCAGGCTTCCATTCACCTAGAAGCAATCCAAGCTAAATCTCCAGGACGATCAGGGGCCGATTATAAATACCTTGGAACGGAACATGACCACCTCTTCCCAGCGATGTATCGACATAAGCATCGTCAAGAGAACATCACCTGTGCCTGCGCCAGCCAACCACCAGGCTCACAAGATGCATGTGAAGAATCCCGCATACTGTCTTGTGATATCCTTGGTTGTGAGGAAGAACAGCTTATACATCGAAAAGGGCTCCATAGAAACGGAGAGCATGAGCATCAAGGATTGTCGTATAAACCACGAATACCCAAAATCTTCTTTGGTGGTGTTGCTTCAGGAGATGTCGTGGTCAAAGATGGCGAGACGCGGGACCAACGAGCGAAACAATTGAGCAGCCGATTTGGTATACCCATCCTTGCCTTTGAGATGGAAGGTGCTGGGCTTGTGAAAGAATGTCCATGCCTTATCATTAAAGGGGTCTGCGACTATGCGGATAGCCATAAGAACAAGCAGTGGCAGAATTTTGCCGCTGCCACGGCTGCTTCTGTCACAAAAGCCGTTATTGAAGCCTATCCGAGAACTAAATCTTCAGGAAAGTTCAAAAGCAAATGGCAGCAGCAAGAAACCTTCAAAACACATCAACTAATTCCACTACCACGTAATGAGGATATCATACTTCGTCCACTTCTTAGCAGTAAGCTTGATAATTTGCTGCCGATGGGAACAAATGAGCAATACAGTGCTGCCCTTTGGGGACTCGGAGGTTCTGGGTAAGTGATCCTTCAAAGGCCCTCTTGAGTCAGTTTCAATGCTGACTTAGATAGGAAAACTCAACTAGCGCTCGATTATGCTTATCGTCGATACCGCGACGATAGATGTTCTGTGTTTTGGGTGCATGCAGAAAGCGAGGTATCATTCGCAAAGGATTATAGGAGTATTGCAGATACCTTCGGTATGGACAGTAAACTCTCTGGCTCAGATCTGTTGAAAGCTGTGCGCGATCGTATTCAACAAGAAACTCGGTGGCTACTTGTGATTGACAATGCCGACAACGCGTCTCTTTTCGGTGTTGGCTTCGAATCTGTAAGTGGAAATGCGACAAAGAAAATGGCAACGCTGGAGGTAGCAGGATATTATTCAGAGATGGCAGACGGCAAAACGGCACAAACAATGGGGTTGACCCTAAAGCCGAGAGCCTTCGGCCATATATTCCCACTGGTCCTGGTGGGACTGTTTTATGGACGTCCCGAGATGAGCAAATTGTGGGCAGCTTAGTCGGAGCACGAAGGGGTATCCGTGTGGGCCCCATGTCCCAAGAGGAGGGACAGTTACTCCTCTCACAAACGACGGGTATAGACGCTTGGGGAGAAGCTGATTATAAGTTTATCAGCCAACTCCTAGTAGAGGTTCAACTAGTCCCCTAGCAGTTTCGCAAGCAGGCTCGTATATGCGAGAAACTTCGACGTCGATCGAGGAGTACTTACAGAAGTTACAAGAAAAGAAAAGACGTTGGGGAGTTCTTGGGCGAACACACTTTAACCGACATCGACGAGACGGTGTTACTAATAGCCCGCTAGAGACATGGGACATCACTATCGACCATTTTTTGCAGAACAACGAGATCTCATACAAGATTCTCCACATAATCGCATATATAGACACTCAGAAAATTTCTTGGGAAATCTTAAAAGCTGCAGCCATCTATCCTGAGAAACAAAAACCAACAGTGATAGTGATAGCGACAGTGGTAATGAGATACAAATGGCAGTCAAGCGATTGAAGGATTTCTCATTTCTAACCGAGCTAAAAAGTGAGAAAGGAGAACGAAGCTTCGAGATGCATAAACTCGTACAGGAAGGTGTGCGCTATAGACTTCATTCCGGGATGGCAAGGGAACCACAAGGAACGCAGTTACGAGAACGAGAACTGAAACAAATACAAGAATCATCAACAAGAAGAAGCATACTAGGAAGACCAGGAGGATCCCACCAACAGCAAAGCCCAGATATGCAAGTCACTGAGCCACCTGGACACATAGAGAGCTACGAAAAATATTGTGCTAAAAGTGCGTTGCACATCATGAGTGACTTGTTCAGTTGGAATGGCTTCAAAAATTCATATCACTCCAGTATTTATGAGACATATCTTACCCATGCGGTACGGGTGACTGGCTTCGTTGGGATATATGGCGCAAATGTTCAAGCGGCAGATTTGCTACAAAGAATATCCATATATCTGCAGCAACAGGGAAGATGGAGGGAGCAAGAGCGTGTGTGCGAGGCAGCATTGCGACTGCGGCGCAAGGAGCTCGGAGAAAACACCCACACACCCTTGCAGCTATGCTCAGACATTGTATTTCAATCAGCGAGCAGGGCCGTTATCGAGAGGCTGTATCTCTCATCCTTGGAATCCTTGGAATCCTGCGGAGTGTACTAGGAGAGACCCATGCCGAAACTTTGCTAGCAACAAATTGTCTTGCTGTCTCGGTTGGTGGGCAAGGTCGCTACGCTGAGGCTGAGAAGATCTATCTACATCTCCAAGAACTGCAGCAGAAGACTTTGGGAGAATCAGATGATTGTACCCTTCTGATCATGCATAGTCTTGCTACTGCAATCCTCAATCAGGGACGTCTTCACGAGGCCGAGAATCTCTATCTTCGCCTTCTGGAGCAGAGACGCAAGGTCTCGGGCGAAACACACCCTGATACATTTGTAACCAGGCTAAGTCTGGGGATTTTAATGGATCACCAGGGCCGTCACAGCGAGGCTGAGAGTCAATATGTTCGTGTTCTAGAGTTACAGCGAAAAGTCTTTGGAGAAACCCACCCAAGTACTCTTTTGACCACATATAACCTCGGCGTCTCATTGAACCACCAGGGCCGTTATTCTGAGGCAGAGGAAATCTTTCTCCGTCTTGGAGTATTGGAGCGAGAAATTCTTGGGAATCCCACCCGGATACCCTTTCACACAGTTTATCTCTTGCCCATGTGTATTCAAAAACAGGCCGCTCTGAGCAGGCTATGAAATTGCAGCTGAGAATTATACAGCAACAGCAACAGATTCTTGGGGAGGACCATCCAAACACCCTGACCAGTTTATGGTCCCTTGCAAAGGTTTACGTGGGCATGGGCCGCTATTCTGAGGCTGTAGATATACAACGAAAAGTATTAAGCCTACAAGAACAAGTTCTAGGAGAGGCTCATCCCCATACAGTGGCAACTAGGAACGACCTTGCTTCTACATTGGATGCAATGCGTCAGGTTGTAGAAGAATAAAAGCACTCTTGGTCGGCCAACCTCGATATTTGGTATGGAATTTATGGCAATCATAGCCAAGATGGGAGATTTTTGCCTCGCCTCGAACTTCTACACCAGGAATATCAACAGGAAATTGAAGCAAGCCCCATCCAAGTTACTACGATAGATTTAATGCGGTATAACATGCTGCCAGCAACGATTATTAGCGTTCCAATATAGGTGCGTCAAACATCAATCTTCAAGGTAGATGCCAAGCCCAACCATCCGTGTTTACTTGCCAGCCTGCAGCAGGATCCTTGTCATTTTGGCTTCTGAAGCAAGCACATTGTCACCCACAGGCGGGGTTAAGCTCTCATTTGAGCAAACTATGGACTGATGGTACATCTTCCTCTGACAAATGATCTCGTCTAATTAGGCGAATTAAATGGGCCGACGCCGATGTAACTGGCGGGCTACTGGAGTCCTTGCTGCAGGGCCATCCCGTTCCGAAGATGAGGAGTTGCCTCCACCCTTATACGAAAGTATCTACAGGTCCTAAAATAGAAACTATTATAGGCAAACGACGTCGGATTCTTGACTACAGAGCTTTCTATTGAAGCATCATACCCGTGTCGCAATAAGTACTACACGGAACCATTGTTGATTGAGCAGGCTTTTGTAAGCGATAGATCAAAGTACTGACCCCAACATATTTGATGCATAGTCTTGCCCCACATTGGAGACATCTTGCAGGAATGAATAAAGAGTGTCGAGACTGACGAGCTTCGCAATTGGCTACAGAACCATCTATAATTCCACTATGATGCATCTGTTTGTCTAACCAGGGCCAAGCCAAGCTTAGCTGCTGACGTTGGATGTTGTAGCTATCTGCATATGAGATTAAATGGCACTTCTTTTTAAAGTCGGTCTCTTCGACTAAACAACAGCTCGTTCTGTGCCTGTGTGAGTTGAGAGAACCAAAATAGACCATCAATTAATTGCCAAAATTTGCACCACTTGTTACGCTTCATCGCTGGATCTCCTGGCCGGTTCTATTCCACATCATGCTTGGTCTAAATATTGAGGCTATTAGCCTTGCGAGCTGGCTCAAAGTCCTCTTCGGAGCGATTCCCCTGTTGGTTCGTAAACCCTCGCATTCCATACCATGCGTGTAGCTCCTCATACCGAAGACTTCAAGCTAATTGAGCGATATTCCACCCCAGCTCCTGACAAACATTATCTACAATATTTTCTTCCATCCCTTAGCGCGCATACCTGGTCCGTTCTGGGCTCGAGCAACTGGCATACCTTCATGGTACCACGCGCTTCGTGGCCGACGTCATGTGTGGCTGTGGCGACAGTTCCAGATCTACGGCAGCAGGATTCGACCAGCGCCGAATTTAGTTTTATTCTGCGATCCCGAAGCCTATGCCGATATCTATAGCATGAAATCAAACGTTCGACGAAGCAACTTCTACACGGCTTTGAGAATTAACGACTTAGACGCTCATACACTTAATACGGTTGATGTCGCTGAGCATGCCGCGAAGCGTAGGATTCTTAACGTCTGCTTCTCGGAGAAGTCGGTACGAGCTGCGTCAAAATTCATCATTCAACATGTAGACCGCTGGAATCAACTGATGCTGGAAGAACCAATGGATTCCGAGGATGGTCTGCTCCTGTGGACTTGACAGAGAAGTTGACCCAGCTTGTCTTTGACATCACAGGGATCTGAGCTTTGGAACATCATTCAACACAAAGGAGCCGGGCGACAACCCTCTAAAAGAGATCCCACACAGCATTGCTGAGGCCATGCAATTCGTCTATCCAGTAATACCCTCATTCCTTTTTCTCAGGCACTTTTCTCCTCTCTATTATCTGATACTTGTTTTCCTTGTTTATGCACACGGCATTGGATTGACTAACCGCATAGTAGATTGTCAATTCTCCCTTCCTCAGTCTTTTCCTCTGGCTCAAACCTCGTGGGCTTAATGTAGTATTGGACGCTCTTACACCACCTACAGTCCGCCGATATTACGATTTTGTCAACAAAAGTGTCTCGGAGCGCAAAGCGTTATATAAAGCCGAGGCGGAAAAACCTGAGGAGGAACGACGACAGGACGTTTTCTACTTCTTATGCGAAGCACGCGATCCTAAAACAGGTGCTCCTGCTCTTGACGACCATGCGCTACTGGCAGAATCGAAACTGCTCGTAATTGCCGGAACGGACACGACTGTCAATGGTCTTTCTGGGTTCTTTTTCTACATCACGAAGGATGCCTGGAGATGCCAAAAGCTTTTGAATGAGATTCAGTCAACTTTCGGATCGGCAGATGAAATCGTATACGGACCCAAGTTAACAGGATGTGTGTATCTGAAAGCATGTCTCGAGGAAGGATTACGTCTTGCACCAGCTGGTCTGAGTGAACAGCCACGAGAGGTTTTGCCTGGAGGTCTCCAAGTCAAAGGGAGTATTATCCTCCTGGAACAATTGTGGGCACAGCACAATGGTGTAATTCACACAACGAAGAAATATATGGCGACCCACGGGTTTACAGACCCGAGCGCTGGATCGTGGATGAGTCTGCAGGTATAACCAAGGATACCGTTGCGCGGATGAGAGCAAACTTCAACCCCTTCCTTTCTGGACCTGGCAGCTGTGTCGGAAAGAGCCTAGCAACAGCAGAAATGATGCTGATCGTAGCAAGGACTCTGTACAGAGTGGAATTTAAGAGGGTGCCAAACTCGACACTAGGGTGTGGAGGTCCTGAGCTGGGCTGGGGAGCCTGAGACAGGGACAGATGCAGCTGATAGACGCATACGTTGCAATTGGGAAAGGCCCGGAGGTACGATTTCGGAAGAGGTCGGTCGAAAAGCCTGTTGCTGCATGATTATGCGAATTGGGCTCTGTAATAGAGATATTTGAGATATAGTATGGTGGGAAGAATAGGTCTTTTCACAGCACTCATATATATGACAAAAGATGAAACCAAGGCGATGTTGATTTCCCAGGCTGCAATGGCAAACAAATTCTTTTCAACAAAACTTACAGTATAACAAAGTGGATATAAGGGCATAAGAGAGGACACTTGATTGAACATACACCATCTCTACTTGAAAGCATGACGCGAATGTTCAGATTTCCCAACCAACATGAGGCTACTGCCGAGTCGCCATAGCTTCTCATCGGTAATATTGTTGTCTTCATGTCCCATACAGCTTGGTGAAACGAGTGCAGTTCTTGTCTGCTGACGACAGCTATTCAGAGTACAAACCTCTTGAATAACAGCAGTAAGTATAAAGGCTTGTCATTCTATTGATATGGCCTTGAGATGTTCTACTCTGCTGATACGTTCCACGTCATATTAGATTTGGAATCTGTAGGCATTGTCATTGATTCGTCAGAGGAGATATTAGTTCCTATCAACTAGCAACTGCGCTACTGCGTTATACCCATTCTCTGCCTCTATGTTAGCACCTCTGTCAAGTAATAGCTCGACAACATTCAGGTACCCGCTTCCAGCAGCCATTGATAGTGGTGTTTGTTTTGGAACATTCCCTGCCTCTATGTTAGCACCTCTGTCAAGTAATAGCTCAACAACATTCAAGTGCCCTCTTCCAGCAGCCCATGACAGTGGCGTTGGACCTTCAGCATCTGCCTCTATGTCGGCACCTTTGTCAAGTAATAGCTTAACAACATTCAAGTGCCCTCTTTCAGCAGCCCATGATAGTGGCGTTGCACCTTGAGCCCCTGCCTCTATGTTGGCACCTTTGTCAAGTAATAGCTTAACAACATTCAAGTGCCCTCTTTCAGCAGCCCATGATAGTGGCGTTTTACCTTGAGCCCCTGCCTCTATGTCGGCACCTTTGTCAAGTAATAGCTTAACAACATTCAAGTGCCCTCTTTCAGCAGCCCATGATAGTGGCGTTTTACCTTGAGCCCCTGCCTCTATGTCGGCACCTTTATCAAGTAATAGTTGCACAATGTCTTCATAGCCATTTGCTGCAAACCATGGCAATGACGGATAACGGGCATGAGAAAATATAAGTACATTAAAATCAGCACCTCTTTCGAGCAGTAGTCGCAAGATGTTGGCATGGTTCTCGAGGAGAGCCCAAAATAAGGGAGTATAGTAAGACTTGTCTCGCGTCTCAATTCTGGCATATTGATCAAGTAGCAATCGTACAGTGGCCTCATCCCCATGTCCAGCAGCTACTGTTAGTGCTGTGCTTCCATTCATATCCTCTGCTTCAGCGTTGGCGCCTTTTTCAAGTAAGAGTTGCACAAGATTCGCATGCCCATTTGCAGCAGCAGCTATAAGCGGCGTTTCACTATATTTATTTTTCTGCTCGAGATTACAGTTTTCTGTCCTCAGCAGATGCTCAACGAGAGATTTATATCCCTTCTTGCTTGCCCACAAAAGCGGTGTCTCACTCTTACACCACGTAAAACTCGAGCCATATTCGAGCTGTGAGGATAGGTCGTTTTCTCTTGAGAGACTATTGTCTTCGCTTGAGAGACTAGCGTCTTGGTCTAAGAGAGCTTTGGCAGCCTCTCGGTGGCCTTTCGTCAGGGCAGCGAAGAGAGGGTAACGATACCGTCCTCCATCAATTTGAATGCTCGGATGGCGCCTGCGCCAAGCCGTAATAAGTCTTGCCCAATTATTGTCAGCAAGAATATACAGAAAACTCGTCTTATTCAGGGAGTATATGCGCGCTTCAAACTTCTGAAATAGGTCCACGAATAATACCCAAGTGTCAATATCGCCACTCTTCTCGATTTTTTGCAGAAACTCATCCTGCTGTGAACCGAAGGCAGCAGCTTCGGCGTGTTGAAGCATATTATGGGTTGCATATTCGAGAAAAGGGAATTTCTCTGACAACATTTCTGCAGAGGCTCTTCGCCGAAATTTATCAGGTATGGCTTCGTGAAGAACCGATTTAGAAACCTCAATCGTCGTAATGTATGTGTGGCAGCATTGTTTTAGTCGATCCAGGCTTATATTTCGAAAATCCTCCTTAAGCTCAGGCCACAAATCATGAATTCCATTGTCTTTGACAAGGAAGTCCTGTACCGATTCATGGATAAATTGAACCGTCCCCGCTTTTGATTTGGTAATCTCAGCAAGTCCTTTAGAGGAGCTCAGAACGAATCGGTCCATATCATCCAAAGCAATGTCCTCCTTCTCCCATTCCAAGTTCTCGGGTTTTGGATCTAGTCCAGATGTTAGGGCGAAATAAAATTCCATCGGCTTCAGCGGTCGATTAGTGTAGAGTATCCACTGAATGCAGAGCAATAAATCATCCATATTGTCGTTGTCTCTAGTGAGGATGTCTCTGAAAAGTTGATGAAGTTCATCAGGTATTTCTCGAAGTCTTTTTCGTACAGCGAACATGCGGCCTTTTTCGAACTCCTTATTCAGAATGTCGACGACTAGAACAACCCACATGAAAATTCCTGTTGCTCTCTCAAGTATTTCGTTCATGATTGGCTTGAGCTGTTTGCTTGTTCCTAGCCGCAGCTTACTCCGGACGAAGCTATCCAAATCTTTCTGGTGACCAATCTGGTCTTCCAGGACCAGTTTTCGACCGTACCGGACGTCGATATATGGATAATGGCGACTAGAAAAACATATGTACAGCTTTATCCCAGATTCAACAGCATTTTCTCCGAGCCTCTCGAAGTTTTCCTTCATGGTTCTCACCTCCTGTTCGTTGCATTCGTCTAATGCATCAATATAAAAAGCCAAACAACGCCGGCCAAGTTTCGAAATCGCAGCGGATAGTAGTCCATGGAGAAGCTCAATGCCCCACGTGAGATCACTGCTTATCCTCCGTAAAGTAAGATTAGGATCATCCAGCACTTCTTGAAGATCTGGCAGTTTTGTGAACAATTGGAAGAGCAGGGACCGATACATTCCCATGACAGATTTTTCCAGGTCATCTCCTCTTGCATTGAAGAAGAAGCAAACAATAGTTTCATTTTCCACCGCGTTTTTAATCGCATGGTTGTACGCGAATTTCATGAGCGTTGATTTTCCAGCCCCAGGCTTTCCGCTAATCCATAAAAATCCATGGTGTTGATCGAGCTCGGAAGGATTGCGCCAAGCTAAGAAGTCTGGGTGCTGGAGCAGCCACCGGCATGTTTTCGCTTGAGCAGATTTGATAGTCAAATATCGAGAATCAATGTTTTCGAATTGCAAAGACTCAAGCAGCTCTTTACGACGATCTAGCAAAGGTGCTTGTTCTAGAGAGGAACAAATTAGGTAAACTTGAATGGAGGTGAGCACAACACTTACTGGTTGCAAATTCTAGTTCAACTGGCGGTACAATCTGGGCCTCAGTTGTAGGTATTACTGACAACAGTTGCTTGGCATATGCGGCTGCCGTCGCTGCCGCGTATTCTTGCCATTCTTTGTTCTTGTGCGAGTCTGCATAATCACAAATTCCGCGAATAGCCAAACAAGGAAAGGGTTCCATCAGCCCTGCGGCCTCCATTTCGAAGCAGATAGCACTGAGCTCTTCTGCTAATAGATTTCTTGTTCTCGCATCTTTCATGACTTGATTACCTGACGCGATTACTCCGTAATGAATGACTGGACTGCTACTATTTCGAGCATACCGTTGAACAAGTTTGGATCCGTCGCAAGAATCGCAACTAGCTGACCCCTCGATATGATTGTAAGAAGACTCAAATAACTGATCTTGAAGTGTATCTCGATGGGCGAACCTGGCCATGGCAGGGAATTTTCTGTACATGTCTGAAAGAATGGTGGGTATCGAGCTGGCATCTGATCGATAATCCGCTCGTAACTTGGAGATGGCCGTCATCAGACCATATGGAGGAGAGCGTGGAACGCCTGTCCTCTGAAAGCCATGAGGGCTGGTTTTCCCGATATCGTACTGAACCACTGCGCTACCAACAACCACATCGCCTAAGCGTACGTCGGCCTCTCCGGGCACTCCACCACCAATGCCCACCATAAGGCGCACAGAAAGGGAAGGAAACTCCTATACATGTTGCTCGCGACGTTTGCTGCATTATTTGTGCCATATCCACCAGTGGGTAGACACGCAATGACAATGTTGTGTCGGCCTATACTGCCAAAGGTGTAGGCGTTTTCATCATTCGGTTTGTTTGGCAGACAGTCATGAACGTCGTCCAGCATTCCTCGAGCAGCAGCCATCTCAATGGGAAGAGCACAGAGCCAACCCACGCGATAATCGTCATGCGACAGACGCTTGGTGGCTGCCCGAGTATCAACATGATCGTCATGATCTTGTCTCGGACGTTTCGAGAAATTGTGCGACAGAGCCTCCTGCGTGGAGTTTCCCGATTTCTCTTCTCCGCAGCGCTCATTGCTATGCCTTGAAGAACTTTTACCTGCTCAGTTGTATAGGGAAAATTGAGCAAAGATCTGCTTCAAGGAGTTGATCAATCACATTAGGTAGGTATTTGAGCGATGAAAACAACAAAACGGAACTTCAACACACGAAGAGACAGCAATAGCGCTTGAAATTTTTGTAGGAAGCAAAGCATGCATCGAAACCTGCTCAGCCTCAGCCTCCTCATTAGGCGGTGATACTCGCTACCCAATCAGAATCGCCTCCAGGCCGTGTCGCAGGACACGTGACGGGGTTGTGGTGCCAAATAAAATAGATATTTAACATATCATGTGCTTGCTCTTGCGGATGGGTTGGTTTTTGAAAATAAATGTCTAAGAGTCGGTTTATGGTCCAGGAACATATAGGCATGCCAATGGTTTACTCCATTCGTGGAAGCAATTTAATCATTTCGGATCAATGATCAATATTTCGCTCTTCCAATGAGTGAACTGAACAACAATGGGAACCGTAATGGTCAAGAGCACTGCCTTGTTTTAAGCCTTCTTTTCGCTCCATTGGGCTTGTTAATGGGTTGTACGATATAGTATTCGACTTATAACAAGTCCAGATATTGACATCGCTTTTCTTCGGCGTGAAGATTATAGCTCTTGGCTTGTAGGTTGCAATTACCACAGGCCTGACATCGTCCCAGGACACTAGCACCACTCGAGGAGCAACCTGCCCGGTTAGCTCAATCGGTAGAGCGTGAGACTCTTACGAGTACACAATCTCAAGGTTGCGGGTTCGACCCCGCATCGGGCTATTCCTATAATTCATTCGATACTCGAGTGTGGCTTCTTTTTTGCTCATCTAACATTATTTTATCGTTCTTTTTCATCCTGTTTCTTATTATCTTTTCTTTCTTATCTTCCACATTGGCATTGATGGGGAGATGCATCCAGGCGCTGGCAGCACTGGTTAGAACTGATCATTGATCCTGTAGTCTGAGCAACTGTCTGTCTGCGAATTTCTTGATAACCAAGCTTCATGGTCCATTTACCAAACATGTTAATGAGTCTCGATTTTCGTCATAGCGTTTTTATACCGAAAGTTGGCAAGGCCAAGTACTACGCACACAAATACCATAACCATGTCAAGGTGACGGCAAACAAAGATGAGATTCTACACAATCCAAAGAGATGAATATGCCTGAAATCAGCAGTTGTGAGAAAAGGAGTTTTATCTATTTAATACGGAACAAGATTGTTCTTCCGTTCTTGAGGGATGGCAAACCACTCTTTACACCAACTTAGTCTAGGGTAGTCAATGCTATGAGAACCTTGCCAACACTGTTATCGACAATAATTAAAACTCTCCGTTGTATAAAAGCCTATGATGCTTCGCTACCTTCAAAATATTAATGAATTATAATACTTCATTAAGTCATCAGTAATAGTGTTAGCGAAAATGCTATGCTTTCTATCACGTGCTATCATAAATGAGCTACACGAGAGGTTATGACGTCTTCATGGGCAATTGTGTTTTGGGCAAAATGTGGGGTTTTCTTGGTGCGGCGACCGAAGGCCATTGCTATGCTTGCTCCACCTCATCACACTCTCTACCTTGATACATGCTTTCATGGCAAAGCCCATGACAAATTATTCTCTTGGCTCTGGAATAAAATATCCAAGAGCCACCAAATGTGATGGCTGGCAGGAGCTTACTAGACCTCCCGAGCGAGATCCTTCGCGAGATTTGCATCAACTTCTGTTTACACTGCTCACATCCTTTGAGTACCGCAAAGGAAGTCCCAATGCATGGGGAGGACGTGGAAAGGAAAGAGTTGATTAAGCGCCATAATTCCTCTTTGTCCAGTTTGTGTCGAACATCGCGCCAGCTCAATGCTGCAGCCACGCCGATTCTATACCATGGGCTGTTTGACGTTAAACATTACGCAAAATTCATGCGTTCTCTCAAGGAACGCCCTTCTCTCGCTCTTTTCATTAAACAAATTACTCTTGATGAGTACATCGAGCTCGATCCAAGAGACAAGGGCCTCATCGATGAGATAGCTGGACAGCTAGGAATCTCAATCCCAGAGCGCTTCATCATTCCAGAACTCGATATTCACACTGAAGACGGGGACCGAGTGTATACCCGACAAGAATTCTTGGTAGATTTATGCCTTAGTCAAGCCGTCAACATCAGTGAGCTTTCCTTGAACTATTCGCTGCTCTGGAGACCTGGGAAGTCCATACTTTCATCGTCGAACTTTCCGTCATTAAAGACGCTACGACTCGTATCAGTAGAACCTTGTGAAAGAAGTCACTTAGGTCTTGTCACAAATCTCCTTAAGAAAGCCCCAATATCGAAAGCTTGGAGGTGTATAGATGTACCGTTATCCCTCGTCACACACCATTATACTTGACAAACTTGAAGTCGTTCAAGCTCAGGAGATCGTCACTGGCCAGAGGAATGCTGAGAGGCATTGCAAATTCTTGCAAAAAACTTGAGTCTTTCAGTTTCGAATACCACCAGCCCGAAGATAAAATGGACTGGGTGATCGATGGAATTGACCTGGCCCCGGGAGAAATTATCAAGGAGCTAGAGCCACTTGAAAACACCTTGAAGACCCTGGAGATTGAGGTTGATGAATGGATTTATCGCCCCGACATTGAACCGGAAGATCTGATAACTAGCTTGAAGAACTTCACGACCTTGGAAACCCTTTTGGTGGACGAGCTCTGTTTCGACTCGGAGATGTTGGAGGAGTACACGACCCCCATCTTCTTGTACCAGATGCTTCCTTCATCGATTGTGAATTTGTTTTACGTAGGAGGTCCCTATGATCTACCGCAGCTTATGAGGGAACTGGAGGAAGAGAATGGTTTGCTTCCCCAGCTTAAACACGTCATCGCACTTTATTGAGAAACCACTATGGAGCAGCTGAGCGGTTCCTACTAGCTTGATACATCGAATGCAAGTGTGGATATTTTTCTGTAAGTTAAAAATTATAGATTCAGTTGTACATATGCGGTGCTCAATGCCAGAAATGCGCAGGCCTCTAATACGTAATCAGGACGTCGCCCGAATGTAGAGACTTTACCGATCACGCTCTTGATATGCTCCTTATCACCGTTAGTCTCATCCTTGGCTTGGAATCGCGGGGATATGATTACGGATTTAATTCTCCCTTCCTTGTCGCACGTGGTCAGGACTTAAAAATTAGTCTCCGGCTAAGTTAATGAGGAACGGAGAATCGCCATATTCCCTATGCAAAATGTCCAGCAAAGCGTTATCCTGGGTCAATCTTCTGAGCCTTTTGACAATTTGTGAAATTAAGACCACCATCTGGGCTTCAATCCTGCAACTCGGGGTAAGGATATTGAGAATGCCTGGACGTTGGGACTGATTGGTCATTTTGCGACGCGTCATTCGACAAGGCACTACCTGCTTGGCGAGCCGAACGAAATGGTGCTATCCATATTAAATGCCAGCACACCCTCATTGGCATGCCATGCAGTGCGACCCTTGAGGTATTGTATATGTGCATCCGCGGGCCCGCTGCATAAGAAGTGCAGATTGAAGCAAGCATACCATTACGCATCTCTTAAAGGTCTTCCCCTCTCTCTGTTTCTGGAGGGCGAGAACACATCCTGGTTATATGTGTTGATCGATGACACCCAGCAGGGGATGTTGGATCACACTAATCCCATCATGCCATTTACCCTCGAGGTGGGAACAAGTACGTAGTAAGCAAAACCTCGGTCACTGGGTGGGGCGTGCAAGATTAAAGGATTTCCTTATTGACCATGCTAGAGCTTGGCCTGCACACTCGCCAAGGGCCCCGTGCTTGGCAGAAGCGGAGGTGGACGACTATCTTGGGAGGAGACGAGATGTTTTTCAGGTCTTCCGGTAAGATGCCAAGGCCCCTTGCGCAAGGGGACGGGGCACGATGTCCCTTGCCATACCGTAACGGGCCAGCCGAGAGGCCATGTCGGATTCTATTGCTTCTTGTCCTGCTTGGCAGTCCGAGTTATCTATCGTCTAGCGGCGGCTGAATTGCAACCTTTGGAGTGCCTTGCATTGGTGTCCAGGGACATTCTGCCCCTGGCCTTTATCTTGCCACTCGGCTGGGACTGGGCTAGGCTCCGCCATCGACGTTGCAAACTTATTAGAAAACCCCATGTTGCCCTCTTCGAGCCGCATATCCAGATAGGTCTGGCTCTGGAACATTGCCGATCCTTTCTGTTCGCTTGGGGTAGTTTCCCCGCCGGTTCCAATGCTTTTCTGGGGTCAGTAATTCTGCTGTTGTCTTTATTCCGACCAACCACACTCGCTTTTTTCCTTCTTTTTTGCGACAACAGCAAATTGTGCCGGAAGCTTCTCCTCCTCGCGATGGTAGGGAAGATGCTTCACGGAATCGCGGCCGTGGCCATGGTGGTGGTCATGGCTGCGAGACCAGTCCTCGGTCTGGCTGAGCACGACACCATCACTTGGGGCGGCGACAACTCACGAACCGGCTACTTCCCGTAGGTGACGCTTCTGGTCACGATACCCTCTGGCGGCCAAAGCTGACCAATTCAGTAACAACAATATGGACCCTGCTGTCGTCACCAGCAGCGAGTTTGACCAGATCTTCCGCGTTAAATTGCCGGGCGACTACATGGGCTCATCGGAGAAGATCTTCTCTCAGCCACTCACCTACACCCCAAGGGCGGCGACGGCACCCAGTTCGTATACTGGGCCACGGCGCAGAACAATGTCTACAAGATGAACGCAAAGACCGGCCAGATTCTCGCCACTACGAACCTGGGTCTTCCCTTCCTGTCGATGGATCTCAACAGAGAGGACCAGGAAGATGGAGGGTAAAGCCCCTCCTCGACGCAACTGAAGTAATGAACGAATTGATTGACTTGGGCTATAGTTACTGTCAAGATATCAGCCCAACCGTTGGTATCATTGGTACAGGTGTTATTGACCCAGACACCGAGACTCTGTACCTGACGGCTAAGACGTACGCCGATCAGACTCAGCCCGGCGTCGCCCAAGGTCGTCCTGCCGGTCGCATCTTCATCCACGCTCTAAGCGTTCACGATCTCAGTGAGCGCCCCAACTTCCCTATCAACCTCGAGGGTCAAGAGCCCCGCAACAACCCAGGTCGCTTGTTCAATGGCGGAATCCAGAATCAGCGCCCCGGTCTGCTGCACCCGCTAGGCTCTGACTACATCTATGCTGGGTTTGGCTCTCACTGCGTTCATTACAACTTCACCGGCTGGCTTATCGGCTGGCACAAGACGAGTGGTGAGCTTGTCGAGGTCTGGGCTACCCAGGGTGAAGGCGTGCCGACCGCAGAGGGCGCCTCGCTGTGGATGTCTGGCGGCGGTATCGCGTCCGATAACAAGGGTTCTATATTCTATGCTACCGGCAACGGATATTCGCAGCAGGTCAAGGACCTTCCCATCAACCGAGGCACTATTCCTACTTCTCTCGAAGAGGCCGTTGTACATCAGACGTATGGTGATGATGGCCGGACCGGCTTGGTGGACTTCTTTATGCCCGAGAACAAGGCGGTTCTCGACGGTAACGATCAAGATCTTGGAACAAGCCCGCTTCAGATCCTCCCGAGCGACCCTTTCTCCTGTGGCGAGATTAAGCGTATAGGTGTGGTGACTGGTAAGGACTTTAACACATTCTTCCTTAACCTCGATGACCTTGGTGGCTATCGCACCGGGCCGAATAGGAAGAACCGTGTTATCGGCCAGTATTACCAAAGGAACTCTGTCTATGCCGGTGCTGGCGTGAGTCCTCTCGATGGCGGTTACGTCTTCGTCAACGTCATTGGGTTCCCAACAACTGTATTCAAGTTCAACTGCGTCAACGGCGTTCCAGCATTTACTAAGGTCGCCGATACTCCGCTGACAGGCAAGAATGGGTTCGAGTCAGCCACGGAGCCACCACCTCGCTCAAGGGCCAGCCCGGGACCGGTCTATTCTGGATCGCCGATACCGACAACGCCGTGGCCGAGAAGCACCATTTGCGCATCTACGAAACCGTCCCCACCGGAAACGACGGCACCGTCCTGCGGTTGCTCAAGAGCTTCAACACCCCAGGCATCAACAAGTTCTCCTGTCCTCAGTTCGGCGACGGCACCATGTATATAGGCACCAACACTGGCTTTGTCTACGGCTACGGCGCTCCCACCACCCCTGCGCTGAACTGCACCACCGCAAGCACCAACTTCGGGGTCGTCAACGTGGGCGTCGATGCAGAGACCAAGACGATTACTTGCACGGCCAAGATTGGCCTGACTGTTGCCAGCCTGGCACTTGAATCCACCGACTTCACTGTGGCCGACGTACCCGAGCTTCCTCGCACCATTGCTGCTCAAGGCACATTTGTATTCAAGGCTAACTTCAAGCCTAGCCGCGTCGGCTCCCGCTCGGCCAGCATCTCCATTAAGACCACCAACAACGTGGCCGGATACTCTAGCACTACTTCGGTTCGTCTCGTCGGCGAGGGCGAGAGCGCCGATGCCCTTTGACCATTGAGCCCTCCACCGTCACGTTCAACCAGGCCGTGCTTGGTTCGTCACCTGCCTCTAACTCGGTGCTGCTGTCGAACGAGGGTCTATCCAGGCTTACTGTCGAGCGCATTCAGTATTCCACAACTGGCCCCGATGGACCATTCATCCCAGCCACTAATACTGGCAACGGCACCTCGGTTGGCCACTTCATCTTCCACAACCTGCCTACATCGCTCGCTGCCGAGACGCAGCAGCTTGTCAGCATCACCTTCAACCCTGTCGAGATTGGCGCTTTCAAGCTATGGGCTGTAATCGAGTCCAACGGGGTCGGGGCGTCATTGCAATCAGTGCTAGCGCTGGTGCTACACCCCAGGCACGCATCCAACTTGAAAAGCCTGACGGCTCGGGCTGGCAAACGTGGACTCCCGGGAGCCTGCTCTGTCCTTTGGTAAGGTCACACAGAACACTGCCCTCCGTCTGCGTTTCCGCATCTCCAACATTGCGCCCAACGGCTCGGTAGCGTTGCAGGTCCCCATTTCTAAGCCGCCTTTCGGTATCCCTGGCCTCATCAACACAGTCAACCAGGTCGATATCGGCGAGGGAACCATCATCCATCCTGGTGAGCATGCGGAAGCCTTTATCGCTTGCACTGTACCCAAGACCCAGTGGAATACCGACTCGTACACTCGCAGCACCACCTGGACCTTCAATACCAATGATATTACCCTCGGCAAATTCGAAGTACCCTTTACGTGTACGGCCGTTGCACAGCAAGGCGGTCCCTTGAGAGAAGACGGTAGCGGTACTTATCGCTACGTTGGTTGCTACCGAGAGAACAACCCAGGTCGCCAGCTCCAGACCCAGCTTTACGGCAATGATAACCTCACAGCAGACATGTGTCTCAAGTCTTGTGCGGAGCGCGGTTTTGCCTACTGCGGTACGCAGTATCACCGCGAATGCTGGGGTGGACCGAAAATTCCCACCACAAAGGTTAGCGATCTCAACTGCAACTATGCCTGCTCTGGTGATATCGATCAATGGTGTGGTGGCAATGGTGTTGCCGATCTGCAAGGCAAGGCGCATATTTCGTTGTGGGCGACGAATGTTACGGTGCCTCCGGAGACCGACCCTGATCCGCCAGTTAACCCCGACCCTCCTGCTGGTGGTCCTGTGGTGAATCCTGGTCTGAATGGATACACGAGTATTGGATGCTACAACGAAATCGCCGGTCGCGCCCTGCCCAACTCCATCAAGACTACCGAGCGCACCGTCGCTGCCTGCATCAACGCCTGTGCGCCGCTCGGCTACAAGTACGTCGGTCTCCAGTACGGCGGTGAGTGTTGGTGCGCCAATGAGTTCCGTGAGGGCTCTCTGCCCGTTGCCGCCGGCGAGTGTAACATTGCCTGCAACGACAACAAGGGGAGTACTGCGGTGGCAGCCAGCGCCTCAACGTGTATCAACGTGATGGCACCATAGTCTCAACAACTAGCACCGCACCAGGTACTTCAACCGCGACCTCCAGCACTGCCTCTATCTCCTTGTCGTCAACTTCTACCGCCGCATCTCCCACCTCGACCGTGCCAGCTATCAAAGAGAGTGTCGGCGCTTACCGTTACCAGGGCTGCTATGTAGCCAACAACCAAGGCGGACGCTCTTTGCAGGGCCGTTCTTTCTACGATGATCCCATGACTCTGGAGAAGTGCGCTGCCGCGTGTAGCCAGTACACGTGGTGGGGAATTGAGTACGGCCGCGAGTGCTACTGCGACAACCAGCTCCGCGGCAACACGGCCCCCGACTCGACCAACATGACATGCAGCTTCCTGTGCCCTGGCGACAAACTGACTTACTGTGGTGCCGGAAGCAGGTTGTCCATTTACAAGTTTGACCCATCGCTGAACTCCACTACATCGTCTCCCCGTCCGGCACACCAGTTTCGACCGTGTCCACCCCGGTTGCGGAGACCCCAGCGCGGCCAGTAGCTCTGTACTCGACACAACTTCGGAGCCTGTCAGCACCGTATCGATCAATATCTCTGCTGGCTTCGTGGAGACGCCCTCGAGCGAGTCGACTAGCTCAGAGGCTACCCCGACTAGTGAGCCTGTCAGCTCTGCGGCTGTCACCAGCGAGCCTGTTACGTCGGGGCCTGCGACAACTCCTGTAGCCACTGAATCTGTTGAAGAGACGACAACTCCAGCTACTAGCGTGGTCGTTGATACTACAAGCGCAGAGACAAGCTCGGAGGGTACAACCACAAGCGAAACTAGCAGTTCTGAGGTTACAACTAGCATTGTACCAACCACCTCACAGCCCACCACCAGTTCCAGCGTTCGCCCATCGACAACTACCTCGTCCCTCCCCACTATCTCGCCTCCCCTATGGCCCGGAAATGTCAACTTCACCTACTACGGCTGTGTCGCCGGTCCTTCTGCTGGGCGTCTGGTGCCCCGGCAGGTAGTCAACTCAGTCAACATGACGCACGACATGTGTCTAGAGGCCTGCTGGATGTACGATTACGCCGGCGTGGAGTACGGTCGGGAGTGTTGGTGCGGCAATGGCCCCATAAACTGGGCAGGCAACGTGGGTGCGACGCCTGGGTTCAACACGACGGAGAGCGAATGCAACATCAACTGTGCGGGCAACTCGACAGCCAAGTGCGGCGGACGCAAACGCCTGACACTATTCTACTTTAATAACGAAACCTCGGAGGCATGATAATATGCTTGTAGATATTTATTTTATCAATTTTTAATATTTTCTTGCGTACATGATGTTATCTGACCTATGACCGTCCATGCTTCTGTAGTAAAGGACTGTGGCCTCTATTTATTACAAGAGCTTTAGCCTAAAACAGTAGAGTGTCTATAGCATTAAGTGCGTCGTCATGTTTGATATCAATGGCCACGAGTAGGAGGAGTGAGATGGTCATTTCGTTGCTCGTTAAGGACATGGTTGGAGTATTTGTTCATACTCAATTTGTATAATCACCACCTACCGAGATCTACTGCGTTCTCACACGAACTTAGGATGATGGCTTCAGTCTCAGATAATGATAGATTAGATTCTGGCAAGCCGGAACAGACGGTCAAGCACGAAGCATTGGCATCTAGTGGTGGTCGATCACAGCAATAACTATCCCGCGACTCAGCCTTTTTGGTCTCAGTTTCATATGGTAAAGTGGTTCAAAATTATAATGCACAGGATGGCAACTCCTTCAAACATTGAGAGGATACAATAGTCTTGTTTGTTCGGCCACGTTTTTACAAGATGCACACCTTGTTGCTTTAGCATTAATTGGTCGATGTTACCAGTTTAGCAGAGTGCGACCAATGACTGCCTTCAAGACCTCAATGCTATATGGACTGGGGTGAATGCCGTGGCGTTTTCTAACGACTCCATTTATGTGGATAAGAAGATTTGATTATGGGGTAGGGAGACTGGAGAATGGCCTCAAGCGAGGAAGTATTGAATTCAGCTCGGCTTGGGAAGAGTAATCTTGACAATACATAGTGAAGCCACCGGCTTCACGATAGAGTAGACGCCACCAGCTGTTGATTCAGAAATTATTAGTCTCAAATTTATTATTTCGGTCGCTGAAGGTATGCCTAGGGGTCTTGTTCAAGAATCTCGTCTCTACTATAGGGTCGGTCAGGATAAGGCCTAGATTCTGTCTGGTGGAGAGAAACTAATTTGGGTGCCCCATTATACCACCCATCATGGTCGGTTATTTGCGGCCTAGTTATAGTGATTGGATACCACTCAGGACCAGTTGTTGTCATCCGATGTCGCGGTTCGATATTGCCGAGGATGAAATGATGAAGCTCATGCCATAGAAATGTACGGGCGGCCATATCCTTCGTGCAGCGCTAGTGTGTTTTTAAGCCAAGCAATTAAGACGTGTGAGTCACCGTGAGCGTACCGTAGTCTTTCTATAGAATATTCAAGCATAAACGGTTCTGAGTTGAGATAAACATGCTAAACTAACAGTAGTTTGGCTACCGTCGTATGTACGATGTAAGACATGCTGCCGTGAGTCAAGCTGAATACCACGCAACCAGGGAGCAGCAACGTAATTCTTAAGTAATATTACGCTCAATTGACAACGCAAAATTTCTTGCCTGCCTTCCTTGCTTATCTGTCAAATGTAATGTCGAGTCTTAAGAAAACAGCTCCCATTTGTTCCCGACCTGAAATCGGGTTTCAGTTCGCTCTAACTACTTATATAAGCATCCATCTCAGGCAAGGATTATGATAGCCAAGCCACATTTCGGATAGCTGTAACAAGTGTCCAAATCCATACTGTACGAGATCCCCACGGGCGGAAATGACCGGGGATGTGCACTGACTTCCCTCATCAACATCACCTCTTAGTGTCCTGTATTGCAACGTCCCAGCCTATGTGACCTTTTTGCTTTGTTAATGATTCGCTTTGACAGATTCCCATTTTGATTGCACGGGACGATTTTGTCTCGCTGACGATTAATCTCTGTTGCCGGGAGTTGCCGCGCTGATGATGGGAGACCTGGGAGACGAGATGCCTGTGACTCAACAGGTGGTGCAGCCATCGTTGGCGAAGGATTATGGACAAGCCCGTAGTCCATTCTTCCGACTCTCAACAGAAGTTCGCCTATTGATCTACGAATACCATTTCTTATCAACTAGACTGACCTGGAGTCTTCGATTTGACTGTCCGAGTAAAAGCTACCGCAGGCGCAGGTCGCATCCGCACGCCCTTGCAATTCTTCACGTTTGTCGCCGAATGAAAGACGACATTGGGCACACATGGATCAGCCAGGTCATGTTCAATTTTGATAATAATGTTCTCATGATGGATAATTTGGCCGCCTTGCCACCCAACCTTCTCGGTAAAGTCCGGCATGTTCGAGTTCGCGACGAGGGCGTTGGCTTTCTCTTTGAAAGAGACGAAGGATGCGAATGGGGAGAGTTTTATCTTCCGTCTTTTCTCAAATTGCTTCCGAAACTACGCCTTGACACCTTGACTGTCCTAGGGAACCCGAACGTGGCCTTGAGCTACAGCATCTTGGACAAGTTAATCAATGAGACCTCCGGGTGGAAGATGTTGAGATACATCAGTGCGACACCAGAAATTCTTGCGTTTGAGCAGTACCATGTTATTAGATGGGATGGAGTAGAGATGAAGACGCGACGCCAACCACAGCCGTCACAGTGGCAGCACGTATTGGAGAGTAGGGACGGTAATCATACCGGAGCCTCCGTGCATGTCTACTTATCGACGGAGGCGCACGCTGGCACCGTAACGAATCCGCTGACACGGAGAACACTTGAACAGACTTGTCCTGAGAATAGCGATGCTCGAAAGTCTTTCGGTCTAACCCAGGACACCAAACTCATGTCCCTTGTTACGAACTGGGAAGAAAACTGCAAAGAACTCCTGGTCGTCGTCAAGAGAGGGAAAGGTGTCAACTACGAGCAGGAAGCAGGTCTACCGATGACGGATGGTGACTTGCGCGAACATTTCCCCAAAATGGACTGGAAAGTGATTCGTGCGTCCGCGTCTTTCATCGTCAACTGGCACGATAATATGTTCTCAAGGCGAAAATACCCGGGTGACTTCTTTGACGAATATCACGACGTCGAGGAACACGACTGGTACCCGGACCGTCACATCAAAACCTGCGCATTATGCAGCAGGCTGCCTGACCACGACTCTGTTCCGAGCACATGGCTTTACGGAACTCGTCCGTGAGGCATGTCGCAATTCAAGAATTGGCGGAGAATCCTGCAAGATATATAGAGGCCTTTGAATCGGCCCGGATAGGCAATTTGAGCATACATTAGGAGGACAGGGTATTCAACTGCTCAGCGTTATCGAGCTGCCTAGTTTCAAACGGTAACCCGAAATGGGCAATGCGGAATCAATCCGAGGCGCAGGGATGGAATGGAACTTGGTGCAAAGGCGTTGCTTACCAGTATATTAGTACAGAACAAGTTGGTCATGTAAGAGATAGTTATATCAAGTTAGCCTGCTGCATGCCCCCATTTCCCACATTCTACGCAACATCGGGTCCTTCAATCCCACGGTAGCATCTGGATGTCATGCGTTTCAGTCATAGTCTTGGGGAGCTAACCCAGCGCTATGTGGGTATAACCGCTCAAGAGTCTAAGATCGTCGAGTTTGTGTATTTCGCACCAGTCAGACACAACGGCATGCTCTAATCCCCTCATAATGAATGAGCCAAGACTGTGTCTAGAAAGCCTCACTGAGCTGGCAATTGGACAGGCTCCTGAGAATAAGAATGAAGTCGAACCATTGGAAACACTGCGCATTCCTCATTGCGACGCCACGAGCGCAATAAACCTCCCCACAAACCAATCTCCAGCCGCGGATCCAGAACCAAGCTTTGGCCATTAAGGGCCGATTACCACTGCCGAAGGACCCTGACAGCGCCTATCACGAATCACATCGGAGGGTTTCCTTCTGCCGGGATGCATCGCTGATTGATTAACCACGTGTAACCCAGCCGGCAGTTCGGCGCTGGCGTTCCGCATCCATCATACTCCGTTAATTCCCCTTGAGGACAGTCGGATCCGTCAACCATTTAATTACCATCTCGGATCACCTGCCGGAGTACGTGACTACCGCCAATCATCCAGATTATGGAGGAGAGCCCGTCATGCTCATTCGACGTAGCGTTTCCACCGTTGACAGGCGCGCCATTGACAGATCGTCGTGCTGCTGGACAATGGGACCGGGTGCGACACGATCATTCCTTAGTTGGGCCTATCACGAATAATTAGTCCGCCCAGCTAAGAGACATTTCGTCATTTGGGCATGGGAGGGAACTGGTCTAGTTCAGCTTGACAGCTTGGAAGTGGATGCGGGTTGCCAGACGATCATATAAAGAGACCTCCTCGACGCCGATATTTCTACAGTTCCCTGTGTGTACACAGCATCCAATTCGACCCGACACCAAGATCCGCCTGCCAAGAACAAATCTTCACGATGAAGGCTGTTGCTTTTCTCTCCCTCTTCTCCAGCTTGGCCTTTGCCCAACAGCTGTGCGACCAGTACGGCTACTTCGCCGGCTCCGGCTTCGAGTTCAACAACAACAACTGGGGCAAAGCGTCGGGTCAGGGCTCGCAATGCACCTACGTCGACTTCCATAACAACGGCGGCGTCGGCTGGCACTCTACCTGGACGTGGTCCGGCGGCCAGGACAATGTCAAGGCGTATCCTTATTCGGGCCGTCAGATTAGCAACAAGCGCATCGTGAGCCAGATCGGCAGCCTGCCGACCTCTGCCCAGTGGAGCTACAGTGGAAATAATATCCGCGCTAACGTGGCCTATGATTTGTTCACTGCTTCGGATCCGAACCATGTCACCTATAGCGGCGACTACGAGCTAATGATCTGGTAAGCAACAAGACGCCGCAGGCTTGGCACACAACCACCAAAATAGCTAACCCTCCTTCACCAGGCTCGGAAGACTTGGCAACGTCTACCCTATAGGCTCATCTGTTGGTACTGTTACCGTCGATGGCCAGCAATGGGATCTTTGGACCGGATACAACGGTGCTATGAGGGTCTACAGCTTCATCGCTCCTCAGGAACGCCGCTCGTTCAGCGGAGACGTGAAGCGTTACTTCGACTACCTCCGAGATAACCAGGGCTTCCCTGCCAACAACCAGTACCTGCTCAGTAAGTTGATCATACCACATGTTTCTAGATGTGAACTAACAGGAAATCACCTCAGCTTATCAATTCGGAAGCGAGTCCTTCACTGGCAGCGGCGCTACTTTTACCGTTAATAACTGGAACGCCAACGTTAACTAGGCGTTTGTACTTGGTGAAGGGATTTAGTTACTACGACTTGATATGAATCGATATTTATCACGTTGCCCATTGGTTAATACTTTTATGTGCTTGGCATGTGAAATGCCAATGTCTTGGCATATGTGCCGAAGCCCATGCAGGTCTTGGCGAATGCAACATTAGACGACTGGTCGTCTTACGCCCTCTCTAAACTCAGACAAACCGTCTATACCATGTAATGCTCCCCAACCCACAACATGAATCTAATTAGTTGCCTTGATTTCTATATCTGTAAAGTCCGCCGCGTCCAGCACCGGCTCGCTTTTTCCAAAGGAGTAGATTCCAAACATGGTTCCGCAGAATGCACCACCGACGGGTGGGAAAATTGTGAGTGACTCGGATTTCACAGCAGTGCTGGCTGTTTCGCCAGATGCTGAAACTTCCAAATGGTAGTCTGTTGCTCCCGCCGTGATGGAAAGCTGTATAGGCTCGGAAGTATTGATTTCTTTTCCAGCGTCGAGGAAAGGGTACGAAACCTGGTTGAGAGTTAACACAAATATCAACTAGGTTTTGATTAATTTGCATACCTTGAATTCACCATTCTTGCCCAGTGGCTCGCGAATCACAATTGTAGTCTTCGTCTCGTCGGTATCCGGCACCTTCACAACACCGAGTCCGATGGTTGCAAATGAATATTGGTGCCACCACAACGCTATTCCTGCTTCGTATCCCAATCGTGACGGACGGAAATCGAGCTTGACGCTGAATGTTTCGTTGTACGATGATTGTTTTCGTAAGAGGAGCGCGGGAGCCTCGGGGCTCGTGAGTTCGTAGCAGTTTCCGTATACTCTGAGAAAGCCGGGCCTCTCATGCAGGGAGTAGCACTTCTTCAGAGGTGTATCTGCACACGGTTAGTTTCGAAAAGCAACGAGAAAAGTAGTGCTTACTCTTGTGGTACCAGCCGAGTTCCAGGTCGTTCCTGGACAGATCTGCTTTCCAGTTGACGGCGTTTGGCTGAGCCAGTGCCTGGGCAATGGCTTTCCTGCCAGCAGTCTTGAGGGTAATGTTATTGCCATCATTGAACACTGGCCAATCATCTTTCCACTCTACCTTGACCAGGAACGTCTCACGGCCAAGCTGAGGCTCCACCCATTGTTCGCCCCTTTTCAATGGTCTCACTCCGAGCAACACTCCCCACCAATTTCCTTCATCGTCTTCAAAAATGTCACAGTGCCCAGTTCTCTGAACCTCCTCATTAGGGCCATTGTACCAAAGTGCCTTTCCTTGGCCTTCCCAAGGACCATAGGGGCTTTCCGTGCTCCGGAAAACCCACTCCTGGTGGCCAGCTTCGGTACCACCCTCCGCTACGAACAGGTAGTAGTATTTGCCCTTTCGATAGATATGTGAGCCCTCGGCAACTCCGAACGAAGAGGAACGAATCAGTTTTGGTGCTGTCAACGTTCTGCCGGTTGGGAGATCAATCTCAGAGATGTGGATGGCAAAATCTTTGAGCTTCAGACCCGGAGTACGCTCGGCCATTCGCACAGTTGTCGATAGATAGACTTTTCCATCATTATCCCAGAAAAGGTCTTGGTCGAAACCTGGGTTATCAAAGTACACAGGGTCCGACCAAGCATTATCATCCCAAATGTCATCAGTGTAAACGTAAAATCCCCGCGGAAAAATACGTTCATCATCAACAGGCCGGTAGCGATGGAAAACACCGTTGGTGAGATACCATCGCTTCTCCTGCGGCCGATACCGCAAAGTGCTGGCCCATGATCCGGCGCCAGGCTCGACTGTTCTCACGTCGATCTGACTCCTCCGGTTGAGAGCATGACCAATTAGTTTCCAGTTGATTAAATCAGTGGAATGGTAAATGGCAGCGCCAGGAAAGTACTCGAAAGTCGACGTAGACAAATAATACTGGGCTGCGGATGTCTCGGTCGCTGGTACGACGCACACCGTGGGATCAGGATTAAACCCTTGAACAACAGGGTTTACGAATGTGTTGCCACTAGTCAAGGTCATGATGGCGTCGTTGGTCAGATTTGGGTCTCAACAAGGAGAATCGATTTTCAAGCCCAGACCGTATGACAGCTTGACACGGGGAGCAACACGCAACAACCAAGGGCAACCCCAGACCAATATTAGTTCTCCAAGCCTCTAAATCTATAACCCCAAACCCAGCAACTAGGCTTTCAGCCAAAAGTGCATTGTGTGACAATCTCCTCACGGAATCCCATTCGCGGGGAAGACGCGGGGATAACGATGGTGGAGATCCAAGCTGGAGAAAACCAGGAGGCGACGCGGAGAAATAAGGGCGATCCCCACTCCGGTCAGCGCTCGTTAACCATAAAGATTGAGAGAGAAGTGGGCGAGACCGCTGGTCTTTTACCGGGATCGAGTCATTGGTGGAATTAATATTCACCATGAGACACCCTTGAAGACTGGTCCAGAGTCAAAGATACGGCCAAGACTGCCCAACATCGCACCGGACTAATCGCGCGAACCAGGCGACCCCATTTCGTTTCAACTAGCCGTGGCTCTGGATTCGACAAGGACCAAAATACTGGTCTATCGATGTATGCCAAATACGCCTCCTGTCATACCCATCTCTCAGCTTTTGCTGGGGTGGAGATGGGGCTCGCGCTAGCAGCCGTGGAGACCAACAACACCGTGTGCCGGTACCCGGATCCTTGTCTTGAGTGCAGGCGTGGGATCATCTATAACTAGGTGACTGGTCTGACCAGCATGAATGTTCGTGTCCCAGGAACCTCACATCATCTGAGTCCCCCTACAGTTGCCTCACAACTCGTACTCAACACCGACAAGATGGTCTCCAAGAAGTTGTACAACTGGTAAGGAGTTTTGCCTCTTCAACTCGAGTCATGTGGACAATTTGCTGATGACCATCCTTCAGGTACTGCGCCATTGTGGCCGCCTTCTGCATGGTGCTGTACGGCTACGATGCGTCAGTCTTCAACTCCGTGCAAGGTTCCAAGAACTGGTTCGCCCACATGAACATGGACCAGGAGAAGGACACCTACATGCTGGGTCTGAGTACGTCGAGCCCCGTGTCTCCGGGTCCGTGAACACCGTCACTGACCAGAACCTCTCAGTCAACACTTCTTACACCATCGGTGCCATCGTCTCCGGCTTCTTCCTCGGCGGTCCCTCGCTGATTACCTCGGTCGCCGCTGGGGCATGTGGTTCGGCTGCTTCATCACCATCATCGCGACCTTTATGCAGACTTTCACACCCTGGCACAACATCGGCCTCTTCATTGCAGGCCGAGTCGTCATCGGTATCGGCCAGGGTCTCGCCCTCACCGCCGCCCCCGTCTACATCGGAGAGGTCACCCCGCCGAGATCCGTGGCAAGGTCATGACCATCTGGCAGATGAACTACTCAGTCGGTAGCTTCATCGCCTACTGGATCAACTACGCCTGCTCCAAGAACCGCGAGACCCTCGGCGACTGGGACTGGAAGCTTGTCGTCATCTTCCAGATGCTGGTCCCCGCCCTGGTCTGCATTGCTCTTCCCTTCCTCCCCGAGTCTCCCCGATGGCACATCCAGAAGAACGGAAACGTCGAGGGCGCTAGGGCTGCCTTGATGCGCATCCGTGAGACCGAGCAGGAGGTTGAAGAGGAGCTTGCCGCCATTCGCGGTGCCATCGAGTACGAGAAGGAGGCTATCAAGGGTGTCAGCTACAGCGCCCTGTTCCGCGATGCCTCCGTCAGGAAGCGTCTGTTCCTCGCCTTCGGCCTCAATGTCGGCCAGCAGCTCTCTGGCCAGGGTACCCTCAACTCCTACTCCACCTCCATCTACAAGAAGGTGTGGGATTCAGCCTCTACTATCAGCTTGATCAACGCCCTCAACGCCACCTTTGGAATCCTCTTCACCCTCAACGCCATGTGGACTTCTGATCGCTACGGTCGTCGCTGGCTGCTCATGGTCGGAGCCGGTGGTATGGCCGTTTGCATGCTTCTCGTCGCTGTTGTCGGTCTCAAGACCCCCACGCTGGAGGGTGGAGTCAAGACGGAGCCTGTGGGCATTGCTATCGTCTTCCTGTTCTTCCTCTTCGCCCTGTTCTACAAGCCTTCGTGGGGTGCCACTGTCTGGATGTGGACTTCCGAGGTCTTCTCCATGAACGTCCGCGCCCAGGCCGTCGGCATGTGCTCGCAGATGCAGAACGTCGCCAACACCATCTTCCAGCAGTTCTTCCCCATCTTCCTCAAGAAAGAGGGCCTGAACTGCCTGTTCTTCTTCATGGCCGTCAACGTCATCCTTGCTGCCTACGTCTTCTTCCTCATCCCCGAGACCAAGCAGGTTCCTCTCGAGGAGATTGATGTTCTCTTCGGTGGTGCTTCGCACGCCGAGACCGGTGGTGACATGCTCGCTAGCCGTCTCAAGGGTGTCGATGAGCCCGTTCAGGAGCAGGTGGAGGCTGTCAACCACACCGAGAACAAGAAGGAGTCTGTTTAATAGCTCTGATAGAAAGCACAAGGGTGATCATTTCGTCAAAGAGTTAGAGTCTCCATAGATTGTTTAGTAGCGCACTGCATTGTTAATCAACTTATCTCTTGATATTACAACATTTTGCTCATCCGCATGCACGTCAACTCGTAAACCACCATGCCAATGTGTCCGTTATCTCTCCCTGCATGTTGTCACTTTGACGTGCATCGGAGTTTCTCCCGTTTAGGCTCCAGTCCCACAGAGCGAGGACCCTTTGGACCTCCAACTCCTCCAACGAAGCCTCGCCGATCCGGACGCCTTACCTCAAAAGAAGGCAGCTTCCACATACTAATCCACATCTCATCCGCCAAGATACAGCGCCATCGTTGCATTGCGGGAGTTTGCGCGCATACTTAGCATCATGAAGCGAATGGTGTGAATTGCCTTGGTGTTGCAGAGAGATAACAATTGAGTGCGTCATTCGTAGATCTTGTGAGTCGTGCAGGTGGTTGAGACGACGACCAGTATTAAACACCAGGAAAATCCATCTTCAGATTGAAAGACCAACACACGAACGGCTCATTCCGAATGCTTCATCAAACACCGGGTCACAAGCTGTCAAAATGACCCATGGCTGCGGGGTCTGTGGATATGGACGCAAACAAGCGCAGGGATCGCACGATACGGTCCATCATGGAGGAAGACCGCCCGTATAAGAACGCAGCAGATACCGCGCTGTCATGGCTCCCTCACGAAGCAGTCCAGCCTGTCTTACACGTCCACCATGAAGGCGAGCCTGTTTTACCCAGTTCTAGCCTTTACGGCGTTGGCAGCGGCCCAAGTCGTCGAGGACCATGACGAGCCCGTGTTGGAGGAGCCAGACGTTCTGCAACCCAGTGGCTTCATCGTCGAGTTTGCCCAGGTATGCCAATTGTATGAACAGACATGATCAAGACTAATTTGCTCTAGAACACCCGCTCTCGTACCAAGCGCAGTGAACTCGCCGCCCAAGATGGCGTCACCGTCGTCAAGATGTTCGAGTCCGACGTCTTCTACGGCGCCAACCTCGAGGTAGAATCACAGGATATCGAGACCGTCCGCGCCCTCCCCGACGTCGTCTCTGTGTGGCCCAACTATCCTCTCAAACTCCTCGCGCCCGTCAAGCGCGAGACCGCCGTCCCGGAGGATCAGGCGGGCCAGTACGCCGTGCACTGGGCCACCGGCGTCGATGAGCTGCACAAACAAGGCGTTTTCGGCAAGGGTGTCAAGGTCGGCGTCGTGGACACCGGTATCTGGTACAACCATTCCGCGCTGGGTAACGGCTTCGGCCCCGGAAACAAGGTCGAGGGCGGATGGGACTTCGTCGGTAACGGAGCCTGGACTGCCGGTACGCCAAAGAAGCCGGACGCAGACCCTATTGATGAGCAGTCTCACGGAACTCACGTCGCCGGTATCATCGCCGGCGATTCTACCACGTCCGACTGGAAGGGTGTCGCCCCAAGGCCACCCTTTATGCATACAAAGTCTTTGGCTCCAACGACGGCACTGACACGGCCACCCTCATGGACGCATTCCTTCGCGCATATGATGATGGCATGGACGTCATCACCGCCAGCGTCGGCGGCCGTGGCGGTTTCGCTTCCAACCCATGGGCCGTCGTCGCCAGCCGTCTCGTCGAGCGTGGCGTCGTCGTCACCATCGCAGCCGGTAACTCAGGCACCGGTGGACCGTACTACGCCAGCTCCGGCAGCTCGGGTGAAGGCGTCGTCTGCGTTGCTAGCGCACGTGTCAAGGTTGCAAACAAGGAGATCTCGCCTAGTTACTTCACTTCCTGGGGCGGCTTGTACGATCTTACGGTGAAGCCGGACGTGACCGGGCCCGGAACAGACATCTTCAGCACATGGCCCCGGGGTACTGGCAATGACTACGCCTTGCTGAGCGGCACATCCATGGCCACGCCATATCTCGCTGGCGTCGCCGCTCTTTGGATCGGCCGTCACGGCGGCCGCGATGTTCACGGCCCCGGCTTCGCCAAGGACTTCGCTATGCGCATCATCGCCTCGGGCCACCCCATGCCCTGGCTCAACTACGATCAGACCGTCAACACCGACTTCCTCGCCCCCACGCACCAAGTCGGCACCGGCCTCGTCGACGCCAAGAGCCTGCTGAAGTCCACCAGCAGCCTGAGCTTCCAGAAGTTCGCTCTCAACGATACCCGCCACTTCCAGTCCTCGCAGGAGGTTGTCCTCACCAACAGCGGCAACGGAAGCGTCAAGTACGAGTTTGCTCTGGAGAGCTGGGCCGGATTCGACATGCTCAGCGACTTTGACCCCAAGCAAGCTGCTGAGACTCCTAGACTCCGGTACCGTCCGGAGATGCTTCCATCCAAGTTTGATGCTACTGGCGAGGTACCGGAGGCTATTGAGCTCAAGCCCGGCGAGAAGAAGACCCTCCAGTGTGTTATCCTTACAATCACCGTACTCTTCGAATAAGTTGCTAAACATCAACAACAGGTTCACATTTGCCGCGCCTAAAGGTCTCAACGAGACCAAACTCCCTGCCTATAGCGGCCGCGTGCTCATCACCGGCAGCAACGGCGAGCAGCTCTCCGTGCCGTACCAGGGCGTGGCCTTTGACATGCGCGAGCAGTTCAGCAAGCGCATGTTCGCAGGCGAGTATCCTTACATGCGATCAACTCCGGCGTACAGCAACAAGACAACGTAAGTTTAGCTAGAAGCAGCTCTCATATAGTGAAAATGCTCACACTCTCCAAAGGTTCACCTTCGACCTCAGCACGCAGGCTCAAGACTTCCCTCGTATCTTCTGGAAGTTGAACTGGGGCACAACCGAGCTCCGCTTCGACGTAAGTCCCTCTCATACACCCTTGAACAACACGCAAATAATCTCACACGCGCTCCTAGATCTACGGACCGGACTTTGACGCCTCCCGCGACTGGGAATACCCCGGTCCCCAGCCGCAACAACTATCTCGGTTCCGCCGCCCCTGGATCCAGGCCTCCGCTCTGACCTTCAACCCGGCCATCCACAACCGCGAGAACACGTACCCCATGCCCGACCGTGACGTCGGTCGCAATGCCCTCGTCACTGGCGGCTTCACCGGTAGCTTGTTTTGGTTGGGCAAATTTACGAACGGCTCGTACATCCAGCCGGGCAAGTATACGTATGTGTTCTCCTGGTCTTCCTCGTCCGTGGGTTCGCTTAACAGAAGCGCTAACGTGAATTGTCTGCTAGGATGCGCTTCGGTGCCCTTGTCCCTTTGCGGATCCTAATGAAGCTGATAGCTGGAGCACGTTCACGACTGAGTTCAGAGTCCTGCGAAACTGCACGCGTCGGGCATCTGCGTGATTCATATGCTAGTAGAGCAGAAATAATAAAAATCCATGTTACAACCACTTTCATAGACCGTCCACGGACATTTGTTCCGACGTCTCGTTGCCATGCAGAAAACCAAGTGATTATTGATGAATTACACTGATGGCTAAAAGTAGCGTCGAGTCGTATCTGCTCTCGAAAAGAAAAAGAAATAAAAACAAAGTGCAATATGGTAAAGCGAATTGAGCTTCCTGAAACCAACCAACGCCTCCACCTCCTCCGCCCAGGGTATCGCATGTCCTGCTCGCATGATCCTACAAATCTCCCGACATCGCCTGCGTGACATGGCACCGCGATTGCCACCTGGTTAGTGGCCAAAATACAGCGCTGTGTCTTGAGTCGACCATCATTAACCACGTAACGAGAACCCCAAATTGCAGTCTTAAATTAAATCACATTTTTGCAAAGACGTCGATTCATACTCCACCACCCATGAAGGCGGCGAGGTCATCCAGATCAAGTAGCTGTCGCTCGAATGCCTGGCAGAGCTCAGGGCCGGTCATATCCTGGCTTGTAGTCTGGCCGTCCTTAGAGGCGGCGACGCCGTTAGATATCGTGTCAGGGCTCTGAGGCTTGGCATCCTGTGCTTGCATGGTAGCGTGCGGTGCAGCGTTGGGGGAGGAGACACGGTTCCTGCCGTGGAGACGTGTCCCGAGCTACCATTAATAGTCGTAACACCACCGGGTCGGCGGGGCAGGTTGACGGGCGGTTCGCTGTCTTCACGGGCTGACTCGGACACAGAGCGCGTAGCCCCATGCTGAGCAGAAGCGCCGGCGCCCTGCTGGTCGTAGTCCATGGCATCGGGATTGGTGTCAGCGTTGGAGGAGATCTCATCCTTGACGGCGCTGGGGCACCGTTCGAGTTGGAGCCATGTCGGGAGCGAACAGACGAGGACGCCGCGTCGTTGTTGAGGACTCTCTGCATGACGGTGAGGTGCCTCAGCCAGCTGCTCATCAGAGGCCAGTTCTCGTTGCCGTCGCTCATGAAACGCAGCCCATCGCTCAACAATGTGAGCCGCCGTCTCCACGGCGTTAGGCGGAGTGAGGCCCTTGAGGGACAAGTATGCGACGGTGGCGCTAGCGGTGAAGGAAGAGAAGAGCATGAAAATGGGGAAGCAGGTGGCGTGATCTTTCTCCGCACCGGACTCGACGGCGGTCAGGAGAGAAATAGTACCGTGGCAAGAGGTGAAGAGGCGGTCGACGATGTCGTGGCACCTGGGGCTCATGCGGAAGGACTCGAGATTGAAGTTAGGGTCGGTAACCTCCTGAAGCAGCCTGCGACGGTGGAGGAAGATTGTCGCGCAGTGAAGGAGGCAGTGGAGCATGGCAAAGGTATAGCCAGAGCCCATCGTCATGTGGAGGTTGATCTGGCCGGGCTTGTCGACGAACTGCATGGGCAGGGAGGCACGGAGGTTCTCGATCCTCAAAACCAAGTCGGCGCAATCATCCTCGCGAAAGCTCTGCAGGGTGGTGCTCGTGAGCATGCCGACAACGTCACGCCACATGGTGGAGGCGATGACAATGTAGCCGAACTCGCCAATCTCGCCGGTGGGTTGATTGTGGCGGGTGGGATCAAAGTTCTGGGAGAGCGTCTTGACATGGACGGCATTGCCGAAGGCGAAGTTGATGTCAGAACAAGGCAAGGGAACGTCGGAGCTGTCGTGAGGGGACAGGGCAGGGTAGCGGCCGGGGTGCTGGTGAGGAGGCAGTCGAGGATGTAGATCAGCCACAGGGTGCGGCGGGAGGACTCATCGCGGAGGAACTGGTCGTTGCTCTCAGAGGCATGATGGCTGTTGAGAATGCGGTACATCTGCAGCATGCAGGCCGCCTGGCCGAGGTAGATGTAAGCGCGGACGGCATTGCGAGTGCCCCATTCGTGGATGATGATGAGGCAGAGGGCTTGGATGTCAGCGAGGATGGGGTTGTCCAGATTCTGGTTGATGAGACCAATGGCCTTGGCGGCAAAGGTTTCGGCGGCAGCGGTGGGACTGCCGTAGCGTCGGATCAAGCTTGGTGAGCTCCTATGTCGGGGAGGTGAAGGGTTAGCGGGGCCGTTGGTGAGCGAGTGAGGGCATGAGTGAGCTAGGGAGTGAGTGGGTGATTGAATGAATGAATAGACGAGCTGAGAGGGCGGGCTATAGTGCGCAAGGACCCCATACGGAGGGCGGGTGAGGTCAAACGCCATTGGCGAAGGGGTGGAACTTACCGAGCGGCACATGTCAAGAGACCGTAGACGAGCGAAGGCTCGAGGGATGCATTCTTGAGCTGCTGAACGAATGAGGGCTTGTGGAAGGCGACACAGGCGGGGAATGTCTTGGACACGACGCGCTCGCACTCAGCGATCAATTCTGGGGTAAGCCTGAAGCGAGCGACGGTTAGCTGATTGATGATTCATGGCTTGGTCAGGCCGTGGGCCGGGATGAGTCGGAAGAGACAAGGGTAGTAGGGAAAACCGCGGCCAGGCCGGGTCGAGATAGGGAAGGGCAACGGGTCCAAAAGCGGAGAAGGTCTCTGGGCCAGGTCGGACGGTCCGCAAAAGACCGAACCGAGGAAACGGACGGCTCGACGGGGCAGCGCACCCAAAAGAGACATAAACGTGACCCCGGAGATTGACGAGTGGCACTGGCGCCTGCTTCGCTCAAATAACCGGCGGCCACTCGGAGCAACAAGGGTGGGGACAGCGAAGACGGAGCCAAGGGAAATAGGGCGGGTTAGGGGTACTTTGCGCGGGCAGCAGCGGGGAAAAGCAAGAGACAAGGGAGGATGGTGGTGACGATGGGGTCGGCTCTGCCAAAGGTGGGAGGGAGGAGTGTGAAGAGGAGGAGGGGAAATGAGAAGAGGCATGGAGGGTGGGGAGCTGCCAACAGCCCGGACAAGGGGGTGGGAGGAGACTTCCCGTTCCCAAGGAGCCGCGGGAAGTAGAAGAGAGACGTGGTGGTGATGATGAAGATGAAGAACAAGACGGAAAAGAGACGGAGATGAAGAGCATGGGTAGCGCTGCCCAACAAGCAGGGAGACAGAACAGACAGGAAGGAAAGACAACTCACTTCTCGGAGGCGGCCTGGACGTGCCTAGCGGTGCCAGAGCCCACAACGGGTTGCCTCGAGTCTGAAGAGCCGGAGCCGGCGGCCGGTAGGCTGTCGCGCGAGGGACGGTGAGGGTTGGCGTGTCGAGCAGGGCTCTGGCCATGGTGATGGGCCATGCTCTCCGAAGGCAGGTAGCATTCGTGCATGCCCTTGGCACAGTTCTTGCAAGGCGCGCGGCCATTCTCGTAGACGCACTTTGTCTTGCCTTTGCGACAGCGCACGCAAGCGCCGCCGGCCCTGAGGGCGGTGGAGCGCACGACACCCGAAGACATTTTTCGCCGCTCCTTGCTGCGGAAGAGGAAAGAAGGAGAAAACTTGGGTAGAGAGGCGAGGCAGCCGAGGGAAATCAGCAACGATTCCCTAGCAGAGAGATGATGCTGATGATGCAGGGGATCTGAGGCGACGCGTCGATGCGACGTTTTGCGACGCGCGGCGGTGGTCAGTGAGTGAGAGAAAATGAGCCCGGAGCGTCTCGGCGCAAGGCGGCAGACAGAACCAGAGGGTTGACGAGGGCGCAAAAGATTCGCCTGCAATGGCCTGGTAGTCGACTCTCACGTCGTCACAAGAAAACCGCGACGATGGGTGAGAAGACGCGGTGTGGTGATGGACGGAGCTGGTGCCGGGTGAAGCCAGCACGACAAACGGAGTACAAACGGGGCCGCGGCGGGCGGCGCTCTTGTGCTCTAAGGGCGTTATGCGTGGGCGCCGGTTGCGGAGAGCAGAAAAAGAATAATAACCAAGCTCCGGTTAAAAAATGCGACCAAGTCACAGTTGATAGTGACGACAATTTGATGGTCAGGAGAGCGGTTCGGAGCCGGAGACGGGAGGGTGTTGAGAGAGGAAGAAGAGAAGAGAGAGGGAAGGAGATGGGGAGTGGAGGAGGAGGACGGAAGCTGGGCTGGGCTGGGCTGGCTGGCTGGCTGGGGAGAGGAAGAGGGCCAGAAAAGACGGGACGGGCGGCGCGGCGTCTTTTTGGTGGCCTTGGGGTCCCTTAGGTTCTGAGAGGATTGCTGCCGGCCTGGGAGCTAGGTACCTGCACAGGCACTGTAGCCAGGTACTGTACCTAGGCGGTAGGCGGTTGTGCCTGGCGACGACAGGTGGTGGGTACTAACTCAGGCCAGTGCCTCAGGTACCTGCCTACCTTATCCACTGCCGGGTTTCTGGGAAAGCCCGCTGAAGCCTACCTGCCGAGGAGCGTTGGGCGGGGAGACAGCCAGACAGATCCAGACAGACACCAAGAAACACTCTCACTCCTTGGGGCGGGACAAGAAAAAAATAACGAGGAGGAGAGGGGGCGTGTGGAAAATTGGCTACTCGCTTTTTCTTTCCTTTTTCCTTTTACCTTGATGTTCTCCTCTGTCCGGCACGGAGGACAGCACAGTACGGACAACCGAAGAATAATTGGGGAGAGAGAAGACAGAGCGAGAGAGGGAGCACACACGGGCGGTGCGGCGGATCGGCTGTGGTTTGCCGGGGCCTGGAAGTCCCCACTTCTGTCTCCAGCCTGCCTCACCGTGTCGTGTGTCTTCCGTCGACACTGTGTGCTGCGCGGGTCGGGCGTGTTTCTTTTCTTTCTCTTGGACCTCTTATGCTTTGCCTTGCCAGCTTGCCTTGCCTCGCCTTGCCTTGTCTCCCTCCTCCACCCCTGGTCGGCCTGCTCGTTCCTCCTCGCTCGGTCGCTGTTCTCGCCGGCCGAGTAGGTGCCCATAATTAAATGAGACGACGGAAAAAGAAAGGAAGAAGAAGACGGTAAAAGAAAGCAACAAAAATTAAAATAGTAAAAACAACAAATTTCATTTCCCCAATACCAAACAGCAGCAGCAGCAGCAGCAGCAAGCCGGCATGGCATTCCTCCTCCTTTCCCCGGAAAATACCTCCCTCCCTTTCTCGCCAGCCTGCTCGTCCTCCGGCTCGCTTAGGGTCCCGAGGGCAAAGATCAGCCGCCCGCACCCTCAGGATCGCGCGTAGCCTGGAGTGATGGGCGGCAGCTGAACCTCTTGGTGTGGAGTGGATGCCGTCGCCCTTTTCGCACCTCCGAGTCCCCTTGTCTTGCCTGTCTGGTCCTGTCGACTACGGTGCTTGGCAGCAAGCCCGTCAAACACGAGTGGGAAAAAATGGACCATGGGAAAAATAAAGATTATGAATATCTGCAAGGCAACAACAAGTGTGTTTCCTATTTTCTTATTTTTCTTTCTTTTTCCCGCCTCCTTTGCCTAGATGTCTTCTTCGTGCATCGGGGATATCATGTTGGTTGGTCCCTTGAGCTCAGCTCCCGTCCCATACATACATATGCCTACATACATATCACACATGTGCCTACATACTCCGTAGCCAGCGATGGATGCAGCGCCAGCCCCCGGTTCGCCCGCATCATCCACCGAGGGCCATGGCCATATCACTTTCTCCTTCGCTCGTCCGCGGCGGCTCACCACGGGCGCACGACAGTCCCACACGTGTTGGTTCCTGTCTGTCTGTCTGTCTCTCTCTCCTCCCCTTCCCTCCAAGAAAAGCCCCTGTCTTGTTCTGTCGTGTCCTCGCCTGGGCCTGCCCTCCCCGGGCCTTCGCATCCCCATCCACTCTCGTGTCACGTCGACTGCTGTGCTGGTTCCGGACTGACGTGTTGGACGCGCGCACAGTGCATGCGGCGGACGGTGCGGTGCTGAGGAGGGGCCTTGGGGGCACAGAAAGGCGGTGCCTCCGGGAATTTTGGTTGGCGATCAGCCCGGAGTTTACCACCCCGTACCTGAGGTAGAGGTACATACCACCCTGCGAATCCTCACCCGGGAAGACCATCACCTCCGTACCTACGGCTCTTGGTTCCTTGGTAGCTTGGTGCCATCGTCTTGGTGCTTGGTTGGGACATTGGTTTTTGGAAAAAGAAAGGAAAAGAAAAGAAAGAGTATTTCTCTTCTTCTACTTGTCTCCTCTAAATTTCTCTTTATTTCCTTTTTTTCTTGCCTCTTTTCTTTTTCTTCCTTTTCCTTTCTCCCTGTCGTCGCCATGCCTTCACCGGTCTCTATTTTAATCGCAGCTTCCATGTGGAGGCCACGGCATTTGCTGTTTCGGAGAAAGACACCGGTACCGGTACCTCGTTGGGCATCTCTCCACGCAACGAGGTACTTGGACGCTCGCCCAGGTCGGTACGTACCTTTCTCTTGTCTCTCCCCGTTGCTTTCCTTTCCTTTCCCCAGCTTCTTCCGCCTCATTTTTCCCTGTTCTGCCCTCCCTAATTGTTCCCCAACCCTCGCGGCACCACCCGAACAACTAGACCCGATGGTCAGTCGCCAATCATTCAAACCCTCATCTCAACTTTGTTCTTCCGCTTAACCCACCCTTCTCACTGATGCCGATGCGCACGACAGGACAAAAAGATGAGCTTGCGGACGGTCTAAAGCGCCTCCGCCGGGTGCGCCTAATCGCGGCGGACGCGGCTCGCGGTGCGGGTAGCCGAGACGGTGTTTGCTTCACAAGGAGGCAGGAAAAAAGGCCCTTCCCCTTTGGTCCTCTTCCTGGTCTACTTTGATTACCACTTGGGGCTCCTCGAATCGGCCGGCATCTCGACCAGCTTGGAGTGGGGCCGGCCACAGCCAGCCTTGCCGCAGCATCGGTCACAGTACGGATTTTCCGCTTCTGCTCCATGTGACGGACGACCAACAACCAATTTCTCCTCTCTTCTCCTCCCCGAAACCCATTGCCCCCTCCCCTTCTGTTCCCCCTCCCCGGAGCACCCTGGTCCTGGTGGACGCTTGTACGACACACCTCTACAGTGCCTGCCCTACTGTCTCCCCTCCGCCGCCCCGCGACCTTTTGTCCAGATGGGCTGTCCAGATGGGCTGTCTAGGCAAGCAAGGCTTAGGCGTGGCGGCGACCGATGACACCTGAATCATTAGCTACCTCGACCGCCGTTCACCTCATTCGGTCCCCTCATCTGTCGCGGACGCCTCTTCTGCCGTTCCGCCAGGCGAGGCGCGTGTGCCTACTGAGAAAAAGAAAAACCTGGGGGCGAGGGCGCGCCACGCCGGCACCGATGGAGGGCAGCGACGAGCCCGAGCATATGTCGACCTTGCTCACCGGGCCACACACGACGAGACATCCGGCGTCGAATCACACGAGGCGACACCGAGACTCCGTCCTAGGCACTGTGCAGAACCCACGCCCGGTACCGCCCACCTGTCGTTGCCCCCAGCGCGCTTTCTGCCGGCTCCTCTGCCTCGTCTGGTTCCTCCTCCAGTCCGTACAGTCTTGCTTCTCCACATGCACCGTACGGCAGCTGCTTGCCGCTTTGGGCCAATCCTAACCGATCGTGTCTAACCACCCGCGAGCTGATCCCGCCCACCCTGACCTTGTCAGCTCAAGTCCACGTCCAGAGATCGCCTTCCGTTTTCCCCTGTGACTCGGGAAATTCCATCATCAATCAGGCTGCGATCGCTTCCGCCACGGTGTCAACCATCCTTGGCACTTCGCGCCCTCACCCCGTTCACCACGCCCGAGCCATATCTAAATCGAATCGCCACGACCACGGGCGAGATGTACGGGGCACCACAGGTACTCTACGGTACGCGCCAACAGCGCGCTATTCATGCACTCCCGATCACCCCAAACCGGGCTTTTGGACCCTATTCGCAAACACCAGGCTCTCTCATCCTTTCAAGCCCCTCGCTTTCCCTCCGGCTGTGGGCGCTGTGTTTTTGTGGGGCGTGCTGACAGTTACTCCGTGAGCCCTTCCGCGGCTCGGACCTTTCATTGACCATGTGCGAGTGCTGAAGTCATAGGCCGGCGTTGGCCCAATTACTTACCTATCTACCTCAGCCCGCTGGTCTTTGCGGAGCTCACCGTTTTAGGCGTCATTACCCAGACTGATGCTCACTCATGCCTATGTTGGGGGCAGGCTTTCTTTAGGATTCGTTCATTCCCAGACCGTAGCCAGCCGAAGCAATGCCCCTCGGGCTCCTACCGGCGACGCCTCATGCGCATGACAAAGCAATTCTTGATACCACGTTCGTCGTCTAATCCGGATTCTGCTTGCACAGTGATTTGGCCACCAACCACATCCTGTTGCCCCACCCGCTGGGCTCGGGTGCTTTTGATGTGTAAACTATCCCAAGGACAGCTGCCTTGCGCTATTTCAGCAGACCCTGTTCGCGCCAGAAGCGATATCTGCAGGACGGGCTCGAACCCAAATCTCCTTGCTGCATCCCCACAAGAGAGAGGTCCGTCAGTTCCGGTCCACGCCGGAGCCATAGTTTGGACGTGCATAAGCCCTCCGGTCCGCAATTGGCACACGCTCTAGCTATGTCCCGATGCGCTGGATGCGTTCCCCGTATGCACTCCAGGCTACTGGGCCAATCAACACCGCCGGCAAGCATCGCTAGAGGCAATGCCACCACAGTTGCATGCTTGCAGCACATGTCTCCAATGGCACATCAGGAACCAAACAGATTCGCGGGTCCATGTGCTTGACTGCTTAGTTACAGCACTTGGGCTGAGTTCGATTCAGATGACAAAGCGGCATGGCTCATAATCGAGTCGGAGATTTTACTCCCTCCTCACGTGATATCGTGAAGGGCCTCATCTAACCACAACTCATTCTCGATTCCATATATATTGCAATCAAGGGATAATAAAATTGCCAGATCAATTATTCCCCACCTAGGCAATAGATTTTCTGCATGGGGCTTTCTCCCGTTGTCAGCAATGGCGATGCAAATAGATCAGGACCACTGGTCTTACCATCCTCTCGGGGCAGCATCTCGTCGTCATCGACCAGACTGTTGGTTCTGAACCAATTCAGCATCGCACACTATTTGCCTGTATACATCAGATGACCCCAGGGCTCTCAACATAAGTGCATCGCGTTATCTGCGACTATTCACTTTGAAACAGGATAAGTGGAGCGCCGAAGGGCCCTTCGGGGTCACTGCTTCCGAAGCGACCCATTTTTGGACATCGGAGCCCGGAGCGCCTCACGGGGCTCAGATGATTGCGGACGTCCATGGCTGCTAAGGCTAGACGGCTCTGCTTTTAGCACCTTCCATACCCAGTGTGGCATCTGGGGAAAAGGAGTGGCTGCTAGGCTACCATCCCTTGCACGTTGCTGTGGTAGGTCTTCGGCTGTTGCAGGGCTTGACGACTGCCGGGCGTAGGCGCATGGCATATCCTTGGCTTCGTTTTGATAGCTTCATCCGTGGTGATGCCCTCATCGTGCCGATTCAGGATCTCGCTGTGGCTTCCCGCTTATACATGTTCGCAAACAAGGAACTACAGATAAGCTTAACATCAAAGGTGCCATAAACCCACCTCTGTACGTCATTGTACGCCGGCGAGACGGCTGGGAACCCGTGGCACGGCTGCCGTCTTGGGGGTATATCAGGCGCTGATCCATGCAAGCGCTCACGGTGTTAATGTCTATTACCAGCCCACCAACCACGACCAAGACAACGCACGAGCTGGTTCCCATATCCCAATTCTCCGCGATTACGCCGCCGTGCCCAGGCAGGACTATATCAAGGTCATACTGCAATCCTGCCTTAATAAAACTTGGCGCAAATTGCGGAAGATCGTTCCGTGAGACAAATTGACTAGACTAAGATCCCGTGGGGCTCCGTATCGGGTCCATAGTTGACGGGTATATATATCCATATAAGCCCCGGATGGAGGAAGAGCCTCGCCTCGTAGATCAGCAACCTGTTTGTCTATATACCACAAGCTCGAAACCATGAAGTTCTCCATCTTCACCTCGCTGGCTCTCGCCGCCTCTGTCCAAGGCCATGCCATCCTCCAGGTTCGACTCCCTGTTCTGATTGTTTAGCTTTGGTGTTTCGTAAATCGCTAACACCATGACCAGGCCATCTCCGTCAACGGCCAGAACCAAGGCCAGCTGACCGGTCTCCGTGCCCCAACAACAACAACCCCGTGCAGAATGTCCAGTCCAACGACATCGTCTGCGGCCAGTCCGGCTACACCAACTCCAAGGTCATCAGCGTGCCCGCTGGCGCCCGCATCGGTCACTACTGGCAGCACGTCCTCGGCGGCCCCCAGTTCCCCAACGACGTTGACAACCCGATCGCCGCCTCGCACAAGGGCCCCATCACCGCCTGGCTCGCCAAGGTCGACAACGCTGCCTCCAGCTCGCACCAGGGCCTGCGCTGGTTCAAGATCGCCGAGGACAACCTCGACACCGGCAGTGGCCAGTGGGCCGTCGACCGCATGATCCAGGGCGGCGGCTGGCACTACTTCAACGTGCCCCAGTGCATCGCCCCGGGCCAGTACCTGCTCCGCATTGAGCTGCTCGCTCTGCACAGCGCCAGCAGCCAGGGTGGCGCCCAGTTCTACGGCTCCTGCGCCCAAGTCCAGATCACTGGCAGCGGCAACTTCCAGCCCAGCCAGACCGTCTCCCTGCCGGGCGCCTACCAGGCCAACGACCCCAGCATCCAGATCAGCATTTACGGCAGCACTGGCAAGCCCGACAACAACAAGCGCGCGTACCAGGCCCCCGGCCCTCGCCCCATCAGCTGCTAAGCGGGTATTTGCGGGAGGGGATCTGTCCGCCAGGGCGCTATGCGCTGGGTGTGACAAGACTCGTCATCTGTATATAGGCCGTGATGTGGCCACGCATTGGTTGAGTCCATCCATGTCTAATGCTAGACGTGGGATTTAATTCTCGGTATATATATATAGGCTTGCTAAGCAAGTGAATACATTGATGCAAATACATACATGGTGTGAAGAAGTATGAAATATACAGACTATATAAATTCAGACATGGTGATATCCTGGTGCCTTCTCATTTATCCACTTTGACGGTGACAGCCTCCAGCCCTTTTAGAGATGCACCTTAACGGTGTGGCATGGTAGGGTTTGTATCCCGGCCGCTGTAGTCACCGCAGGCCTACTCAACCAGTCCGAGGCGCTAAACGGTCTAATATTGTCCGGATAAATATGTGGTCAGCACCTTATCAGTCTTTGCAAGCCGCTGATAATTGGTTACTATAAGTCGGGACATGTCTATGATACACAGTGGTTTTGAAAAAATGTTATTGTATTAGCTATAGCCTAGTCACAGACAATATGCGAGATGCTTGCATGAGTGTATATTATATGTGCCTTATTGGTAGTCGCCAGTCATAGTCAACTGTACCCAGCTTTTTCTATTCTTTGGATTGAGGTCTCTTGCATAAATACGTGGTTACGATCATCCCTAGCGATTTTGATGGTATCAAGTATTAGGTTTGAGAACTTGACTTTCTTTAATTGAAAAAGTAGTTTCAGTACAGAGAATGATCCTAATGAAACTGTCGACTTATCTCAATTTATGGTCTAGATCATCGTCACTGGGGCGCCAAGCTTCAAGGGTTTCAAATCGTGGGGATGTTGCCATGGAGTTGCAGGATCCCAGTTACGAGGGCTCGATAGTGTGGCAGGCAAGTTGTAAGCTTGGAAACAATGAAAGTGAGATCTACTGAGTACATTGATAAGGTGCCATTTTATCCATAGAAAAGCTATATTTTGCCTGTCAAAGGAGTGGATTTTCTGTCATATGCGCAGTTCTATAACAAGCTGCCTAATATATGCCAAACAACCCTGACTGCAGGTGTGCAGGTAGACACAAGTGTGCATATAGCTTCACTGTAAACCAATCATGTCCGTGTATAAATGCATTTTCATGTGGTGGCCCTTCGACTTGAAAACTCAGCCGCACTTGGCGGAGCATTAATTGGAATCCTGGTATAAGTTCGTTATCTCTCCCCGCTCTTCATTTCACAGCTAGAATTGACTACGAGGTCATTGTAATAGTGTGTTTTAAGTCTAAGCTTCACGTCAATATGCCGCCCCAATCTCAGCAAAGTACAGAAGAGGCATCGACGTCGGCTGATCATGGCCACGATTCTGCTGTGATTGCACCACCTGATGCGTCTAAGGACGCAAATGACGCGCCAGGAACTTTTTGGGATCCAGAGGGCATACAGAAGCTTGTGTCTAACCACGAATGGAGAGAAGCAGTCTTTGTCGACGGTGAGCTTCGATGGGCAACAAGGGATGGGGAAGGCTTCGGCGACAAGGTCGCTGATGAGGGCTCCGGCAAGCGCCAAGCATGGAAGATGCGACAGCATGGCAGCAAGATTTTACTCGCGCCAATAGACGATGATGAGGATAAAGATGATGTGAAGACGGTAAACCAGAGACGTGTAGAAGCGTACCTGGACAAAGCCGCTGCAGATATTGTAGCGCAGAGCCCAAAGGTTCCTCCGCCGACGTATGAATCCATACGCGCTATGCTCTCGGAGAATTTGGAGGCAGTGCTGATCATGATAACCCGTGATGGAGTTCTCGCAACGGATGTCCATGGTTATGTCGACAACGAATTCGATAATCCAGGCCCTCGGCTGCATGAGGAGACACAGTTCATTACAAGAGGGTATCATTCCTTGATGAATTATGAGAACGACGACGTTTTTGAGCGGCTGGGAAAACAACTGATGAACACGGTGCTGCAACCCAAAAAAGATAACGATGGCACAGCTGAAGCCCAAGGTGAGGAGGGATATGAGTCGGAGGGCTCAGCCGTATCAATGGACCGTTGCCGGTATTCTCCAGCGTATCCGATGTGCGATGAGGATTGCTGGTTGAAGCAGGCATCACAGCTTCCGGAAAATCACACCAAAACGTCTCATCAGTCAGTTGAAGTCTCGAGTACAGAAAAGACTGACCTGTACACGGCGTTAGAGCCTGGCTTTACACGTGTACTTGTCATCGAACCAGGCACAAGTGATGACAAGTTCAAGTGTACATTGGAGTCTATGGAGATTATAGGAGCACGAGAGGAGGATGAATCCCAGCCGTTTGAACGGCGCTTGTACGAAGCCTTGTCCTATACTTGGGGCGATTCAACAAAATGCAAGACTATCGAGTGCAACGACAAGCAATTCGGCGTGAGCCAAAATCTTTTCGACGCATTAGTCAACATTCGACTTCCTGATAAGAAAAGAACCATTTGGGTCGATGCGCTATGCATTAACCAGGACAACGATGCAGAAAAGAGCGAACAGGTTCGACACATGTATGCTATTTATCGAGCTGCCACTCGTGTTATTGTCTGGCTCGGTGTTGAATCGGATGATAGCGACTTCACTATGCAAGCACTATCCTTCATTCGCAATCGCAATAACAGAGCTACCATCATGAGGCGCGATCATAGCCACGAGTGTTTGGTGCAACTTGCAAGAGTCATCAAGGGCATCGAATCTTTGACGAAACGGTCATGGTTCTCCCGTAGCTGGATACGACAGGAAGTTGCAGCAGCACCAAAAGTCACCGTCCGCTGTGGCTCATCAGAAGCATCGTGGACTGCGCTGAAGCGATCTGTCAATAGTCTAGTCCGTTTGCGGAGCAAGTATGAAGCGTCCAGGGATCTCTTCAAAGGGGACGATGATGAGTTTGTGAAGCTTCTAGGACCTGCTGAAGTAAGGCCGGTGACACTGAGCTTTTTGAAGAAGGACTGGGTTGTTGGACAGTCGTTGCTTGCTAATGGCGGAGACCTGGGGCGCATCTGGTATTACCACACGGGAGGATTGCTGGATTTACTCATGGCAGGACGGGCCTATGATGCTACAAATCCTAGGGATAAGGTGTACGCTGTTCTGGGTATGGCTGATGTGCCACTCAATCCTCGAGACAAGGTCCCGAGGCTGGTATGGAGAGGCCATACTCAGCGGGAGCCACCAATAATGGAAATTGACTACTCCGCCAGCGTCTCCGAAGTATACCAGCATACAGCCAAATACTTCATCAACCGGGACGAGAACCTCGATGTCCTTTGCATTCTACCCTCCCATCGCGATGAGACTTCTAGTGACCTACCTTCCTGGACGCCTGACTGGCGGGTGTCCCAGTCTTCGAGGCCATTGTACGAAAGTTGGGATTACGTGTCTTACAAATGGGGAGCTGCAGGGTTCACCAAGACAAACCTCCAGAAGCAAGATAAGCTCAACCGTTTGGAAGTGATAGGGTTCGAAATCGCCCAAGTTGAGAGTCTCCAACCATTATACCCCATTGAACTGCCGCATCTTCCCGAACGCCTGACCGGCTCGGCCGTCCTATTCGAAGAAGGGAAGCATCTCCGTCGCTTCGCACAGTCAACCAGAGGTCCTGCGATTGTCCCGTCCGCCGCCGTGGTGGGTGACCCGATATGGATTCTCTTGGGGTGCAAGATGCCGATGGTGCTAAGGCCAGTGCCCGGCACGAACGAGGGCGACTTTGAGGTGATTGGCCCTTGTTATGTTAGTACGATTATGTTTGGTGAGGCGATAGAGTTGGAGGAGGCGGGCGGAAGTGGTCTGGAGATGAGGCAGATTGAGTTGGTTTGATGGCATTGGTATGTTTGAGCAGGATCTCGAGGTGTTATAGATACCAACAGGTGTGCGCAATAATGTTTCTTGTTAAATCTAGCTCGATTAATACCCCTTCCCTCATCTTTAACAATGCTTTTACATTCTGTTGTTGTCTCTATGCTCTGATAGGACCTTTGCTCTCCCTACATAATTGTCCTCAAAGTGTTAAATTAGAACAAGTAAATGTGTTACAATCATCTAGCTACTAAAGTACTCTAGGTTTATTGTTATAGTTTGTAGCTACGAAATAGGCCTGCCTTTCTTTCACGGTACCGTTTCAAGCAATGTAGCAACTTATACCAGCACCACCTCAACCCAATCTCTTTCTGAATCAGCCAAGAATGGGTTCGGGGCTCTATGCTTCGCAGTCTCTACCCAGTCCACCTCGTCTGTCTCGGTGTTTTGGACAGTGACCCTCAGCCCAGTCTCGATCCAAGAATCCGGAAATCCACCATGATGCAGAAACCCAATTCGCTTCCACGTTGTCCGCGCCTGGTCGGTAGGCACGATAATAAGACCAGCTGCCCCAAGCGGGTTCGTATCACTCAATTGGGTCAGGCACATGAACCATGCCCGTGTTATGCTTCCGTCAAGGGAAGATCCGGCACCCAATCGTATACAAACCCATGTAGCTCACTCGTGTCCATGTCTTCGTCATGTTTCTTGTCAATGGTCCAGTCATGGCGGATGGGATTCAGAAGCCGGATAATCACGGCATTTGGTACCTCTGGAACGGACCATACAACTTTTTCTGGCTCAGGAACGTCTTCAGCGAGCATGAGAGTGGGTGCACCTGTCTTGGAATAGATTGGCGGCAGCAGAACAACCTCTCTGATTTGCGTTTTGAGACGTATCCGACATATTTTCTTGCCATCCATGGTTTCCTCCTCCATTTCCGCTGACTTGGCAACGAGCGATGTCCTTGACGGGTGGTCATACTTGAAATGGTAGATTGCCTGGCCTACGGATGCCCAGCTAAACGATGGAGACTCGTTCTCTAGTCGCTGGCATTTCGCATTCTCCGCCCACGAAGCCAGAGCAGAATGCCACAACAGCTCACGCCAGAGATGATTCTTCCATAGCCCGTGGACCATCTCCTCACCAGTGGCGCGGCTTAGGACATCGGCTATACCAGAAATTGCAATCAGCTTATCGGTGGCGTACGTCAGCTTACAGCCAGTATAACGCTCAATATGGCCCTCCAGCTCCAGATATCCAGGCTGGACGACGTGGTAGAACGGTGTACAACAGACTTTAGGTTTTCGTGGCTAAGGGTTCCCAATGGATACCCCTCATCCGCTTCGCACTCAATGCACTGCCAGAACATGCCAGATGAGCCGTAATATAGTGTTCTTGGGGACAGGAGCTCCTCCTGAACACACCAGGCGCGAGTCTTCACAGGTGACGCTGCATAGCCGTTTACTTCAAACTCTCTCTTAAAACTTGGCTGACCATCGGGTGATGGAGTTCGCGATGTTATTGTAATGTCGGAGTTTGAAAGGGAATGTCTTGATAGCAGCATGGATTTCTGGCCATGAAGCAACCCTCAAAGCAGCTCGCAGCTCCGAGGGCTGTTATGGTTAGAATAGAGCCTCGATAAATGGAGCCCATTTTTGCCGACTCGTTACGCCAATCGTCTTTGACGTCCTGGATTATGCAAAGCGCATCAATCCAGATGTATGAGTATCCAAGATATCTGGTTACTTTGATAGCATCCTGGAACGTTGCAGGTAGTGAATCGACTTTTATCTCTTTTCGAAAGTCTTCCAATGTGGCCGTTGTCAGCCGCGTAAACGGCTTCGTTCCCCAGCAGTAGCTAAGTGTGATGTAGTCGGCTTTGGGAGGAACCTCATCCTTTGTAATGACTATTCTAGCTTCCTCGGACTCGCTTTCGGCACCAACGTAGAGCAGACGGGTGGGATAGTTAGCCTCTTCATTCTTGGTTGCAGCTTCTGTGCAAGAGTGGTGCTCCGCAAGACAACGTTTCAGCCACCACTTGGCCAATTCTAAACACTCAGTGTCTCCGGTAGTTGGACAAATGGTTGGAAAGGGTGGCTTTCCAAGAGTATCGAGTGACTTGTACGGGGAACTATGCAGGTCATACCACCTCTTCAATTCTGCATTATCCCAGTAATGGATAGACCCCAGAACTCCGAAAAATCAGCTTCTGGCCACATGTCCGTGTTCATATTAGTCCCATAAACCAATTCGAGCAAGGCCTTTGGTGCCTCCTTATCAAGCGACACCCAGTGGTTAACCTTGTAGAGGTTTCTGAGGAGAAACTGAGCACGCTTCCGCCACAAAGGATTTTGCACCCATCGCTGTGAATCAAATGGAACATCTCCACGAAACCATGAGGTTCCCACAGCCAATGCGCAAAGCGGACAGCCTTCGACTGCTGATTCCATAATGGTTTTTGGCGTGTAGTTTTGGTTCATCCGTGAAGGATCGATGTGATAGAGTGTGTTAACTTCTCTCAGGTGCTGCCATTTGAATTCGGGAGTGTCTCGCTTTTTGTAACTTGATGCAAGCATCGCCACATCCAGATGACAGTTTAAACAGAACTTGGATTTCGCGTAGTCCTTTGTAGGCAGCCATGCCGGTTTCCCGTCCACCACTTGAAGCCAGTTTGGAACGTCATCTCTTGGATCTGGAGGGTTTGTCTCACTATCTTGCAGTCGCAGGGTTTCAAGCAGCTCCAGGATCTCATCTTTGTCCATGTTTGAGAGATCAAAATCCAGCACCTCACCTTGCTGTGTCGATCCCTGAGAGCTGCTTCCGGACGCCATATCTAGTTTGTGATACGAGTAATATGGGTTGATAGCGATATTAAGGCGGCTTGGCCGATGAGAAAGTAGGTCGAGGTGCAGTATTAAAATACCAAATTGATGCTATGCTATCAGTAATTACACATTCAGCTCAGCTCAGCCCCATTCAATAACTCGTGGGACTAAAACAGCCATTCAGCCGCAGTAGTCACGCTCTGTGTAGCTGACTAGTGAGGTTTGGGTTGCAACTCTCCCTACAACAGTTCAACATCACGGTATATGCAAAACTATAACCCTTAGGTCCTCAAAGTAATTTGACAATAACATTGACAATACTTGAATACTAATAGGAGATTGCTACAGTAATAAACGTAGCATTTCAATCTAATGGCACACACCACAACCTACCATTCATTAAGAGCCATGGCTAGGGCCCGATAAAAGTGCAGAAATTGAGGCGTAGTCACCCTAAGATAAAACTGCATTATTTACTCCAACGTAAATTTCCCTTCTTTGGTACCAACCAAACAAGACCTGTTATGCACATGCCCATAAGAACAAACAATGAAGAATGAATATGGAATACATGAACAAAGGCCAGGAATGACCACCGGAGTCATTATCCATCACAGATATGTACCAGGGCTATATTATTTCTCATGAAGAAGTAAACTGAACTCGAAGCAAACTATTCTTTGGAAACATTGACTATTAATTGGCATTTTATAAACCAAGCAGCAGTGACACTCTAGGGTAGTGTATCCCATAACGTGGAGATGCATCGTAGGCTTCCCTACGTTGTAGGGACTGCGAGAATCGTAGTGAAAACCACTGGATCAAGAGGGAGATGAATCAAATATGAGGAGTTGACATAGGAGGCACCATATAATTAGACTTTATGTCGAAGGGAAGATCCTTTGGTCGATGAAATATTTTAGGAGCCGTCTTAGTATCAACTAATTGACCATCGATCATCCGAATACGAGCGTATTCAGACATCCGATATGGTGTAGTGGCTAACATCGCTCGCTCTCACCGAGCAGCCCTGGGTTCGATTCCCAGTATCGGAGTTTCTTTTGCACTTCTATCCACATGCTTCTAGGGCGTATTGTTGATAGAAGCTATGACTTATTATTATTATTTTTTACTGCATCGCCTTGACGATCATTGCTCACATGTCTGGGTATGAAGATGAATCTGCTGGTAGGCTGAACTCACAATTAAGCGACAGCAATTTCGCATGCAGGTTAGAGCGCTTGGCTTTAAAAACACGTTCGGTCGTCTTCTTTCTTTCTACGATTGTATACGATTGTTATAGCACAGAGCGACTACAAACACTCCGCATATACGAAGTGGGCAGAAGAAGGACTGTAACTTACGGCTAGTTGCCCTGTCCATTCGGACAGTTCCGTAACCATCATCTACGTACTAGACTGGTCAGAGGTAAAGTGTCTCTTGTCGAAACCCTTGATACACTTCTCGTCTAAGTATCTTCGAATAGGCTAATGGATGGAGCCTGGGCGACACGGTCCTACCCTGGAGAGTGCTCATGAGCATCTCAGGGAACAGCCAGGAGGATCTCGTGTATTCTACATAATCTGTGGAACATGGCCTCGGCGATTTCCTATACTGATTGCTGATGCTGACATCCCTCCGCGCCTTGAGCATTGAAACCTCACACAAGTCCTAAGCTTACAGCCAATGAGGCGCAATGCTGAACTGTAGAGCTGCTGCAAATAGCATCATAACTTCGCAAAATACCAGCAAAGTAGGACGAGAGTCACCACTCAGTAGCCCCTGATGATCTAGCCACAACTCTTTGTCCGTGGTTGGGTGGTGGTTTGGTAACAAGTTTTCGGGGTTGCTCGGTCGCAGTGAAAATGATCCGCATCCGGACCGATCTACCAGATTGACCTGCGTGACCAGAACTGATGCAGTGGAACCTGCCTGGTACCATTGCAAGAAACACCTACTGGTTGAGGCACTCTAGTATGTCGATCATAGCACCGCGTATAGCTCAAGTGTGGGGGTTATGTTGTTGGTAGAGTCACGTTAGGAATGATGAAGCTTACCTTCGGGCACTCCTAGGGCCAAGGCTACATAATGAGTTCTAATAATAGCCCCTCGAGAAATGAAGAGAGTGAGATGATGGGTAATTCGTAGTCAGATATGGTGAGTTGTTAATCGTCGACTGCGATGCTCTGATAATTGCAATGTTGGACGGTGGACCAACGAGCACCTGTCAACATTGGAGTGAACAAACCGTAAAAAGACCGAGAGAATCTAATATGCATGCATAGTTGTAAATTTCCGATGAACCACGTTTGACCAGCTTGGCATACGAAACCTGCTCAGGGGCATGCAGGCCAAAAGGCACCGGATACTACCTACGACCCTAGTTAGCTTGAGCTTCAGGTCCGGATTAGCCAATGTGACAATGCAAATACAAATGCGAATGCGTATGGCCAACGCGATCTCCTTTACTTGACGGCTGATGGAAGGCTTTGTCGATTATCATGTCAGGTTGGTTCGTGCCGGTCACAGTTTGCTGTGTCAGGGATGAATCCGGCGGTGCTGCTTGGCGAGCGAACCAACAGAAGTTTCACGTAATATTTGAACAAGGCAACAATTGAGGTTAAATTGGCTGAAAACGATGTGCGCGCTGTCACCACGGCCAGACTCTTGAGCAGACGCAATGTGTGTATTTAGACAAAGGGCTTCTTGGTGTTTCGCTGAGCCCGGAGCCCATCATCCGCACCCTTGTCGACAACCCCTGTTGTCAGACTCCCTGCGACCCTTTAATTAATAGGAGCACCAAAATTCGCCCAAATTTCAGGAACGGCCCCGACAGAGGTCTTCTGAGCAACCACGATGCGATCTGTGCCTGTAGATCTCTGCTATCAAACCGCGCGAGTGGCGGACCAAAGTCCACGATGAGGCTAGGCGTCTGTGATTCATGCTTGGTCGGTCTGGTGCGCTCCAATGCTCTGTCTCCTGGCGAAGTCTGTACGGCTAAAGAGACGGTGGATACTAGCCCAGGATTGCACCGCGCTGCCGAAGGCTTTAATCTTTACTGGGTCCTGGTGGGAATCGGAAAATCTGCGAGTCCCATTTCGGCGGTTTAGATTGGGCCTATGTTTATAATTAGATCCCCAATGCTCCAGTTACCCGTCCCATTGGCCAGAGAACGCAGACGGTGCGACCGAAACAGGGAGCTGCTAGAGACAGATTTCCACGATGGAAGAGTTGGTTGAAATGGTGATGTTCATGCTGAATGTGTTGGAGGCGAGCCAACGTGTAAGTTGGTCCTGGTGGGCACCTACCACGAGATGCGCGCTTCCTTTGCTTTCCGTGTCGCGTGGAGCGTATGATCAGTAAGACCTACAGACATAAGCATATCGTGAGAGGGCTGAGCTAGATCTAAATCACCTTGGGGCGTTGAGGCTCGAGTGGTGTGCAGGGTCTGGAACCATCATCGCGGAATCTGGCAGGTGGCTGATCTCCCATGCATGGCATCGCTGGCTGGAATTAGGAGCTCTAGAGAAAAGCAGGACAAATTGCGAGGGAGCAGAAGGCGCTTGACCAACGGCAGCGTGTGTGGCACAGCACAGGGCTGTGGTCTCCATCCCCTTTACTTGGGAGCCTCCTGGACTGGTCCCGACCCTGCACCCTGCACCCAACGTCTATTCGCTGCTGTGCGTCTCTTTGCCGATCCCATCACCAAGAAACGCAGGTACGAAACATTTGCTAGTCAGCAAACCCCGGCTGCAGCCAATGGCGGAGCGCGAGTCAGAGTGAAGTTGGTTTCATCTGATTCTAAAAGCTGCATCATTGCTCTTCCACCCCCACGATCCCAAGCTTAGCTTAAACATGCGTGCCTCTACCACGGGCAACGGAACCGTGCGTTTCTAACGGGGAACTTCGGCCTCTGGCTCTTGTTCTGCTGCTCCACCCATGACCATGGCCCTGTTAACTGGGTTCGCTAGAGCGGCCATCGACGCCTTGAGCCGTGGCCCCCTGCCCGTGATGCTTGCAACTGGAGATGAGCCCGCGTTCATTTTTGGAAGCTTCTCTTACACCCGGGCCACTCTCACCCCGCAAGTGACGCCGAGGTGTGAGCCGTTGATGTGCGTGGAATCACTCCCCGGCGCAGCATAGTGTTGGCCCCCTTGACAGGATGGATTCGATGAGGAGGCTGTAAAGCATAGACACCATGGCCTTTCTATATAGGACTTACGACCTTCTCGTTTCTATCGTCTTGTTCCTTTCCTTTCTCTCTTTAAGCGACTTTCGCCATTTCATTCCTTTTCCTTGAGTATTATCAGACAGGTTCTGTTTTCTCTCTTTCTTACTTTCCTTTTCAACATTCTCTTCATTCTTTGAGTTTTTGTTGATACCACGTTCATTTCGATTCGATACACTCCTTTGCTGTTTTTCAACCATGCGCGCTTTCGCTGTTGTCGGAGCCCTCCTGGGCGCCGCCATGGCCGCTCCGTCCATCGTCCTCCACTCCCGAGGCCTTACTGCCCACCCCGGTGGCATCAAGGACGTCGTTGTCGAGGCCGGAAACACCCTGAACAGTACCAAGTTCAGCGACAAGCCGTTCGAGGTCCCGGCCAACGAGATCCAGAAGCGAGAAGCCAACCCGGCTAAGCTGCCCTTGCAGTTCGTCAACAACTACGGCGGTGGTGCGGTCAACGCTTACCTTTCGGGTCTAGACTCTGACGGCCGTATCGTCTTCCTGGCTGCGGACGGAAGCCTCCTCTACCCAAGCTCCGGAGGCTCCGCCGAGCCAGTCAAGGTCAAGGAGAACATCGCCATTCCCCTGCCTCCCAAGGGTGAGACCTTCAAGATCAACCTTCCCATCACCATTACCTCCGCCCGTATCTACTTCTGCGAGGGCGACCTCACCTTCTTCATGGTCTTCACCGGCGCCGGTGACGGTCTCGTCCAACCCTCTCTCAGCAACCTCGCGGATCCCAGCGCCGCCCTCAACTGGGGCTTCGTGGAGCTCACTTACACCAAGGACCTTGTTCTCTACGCCAACATCAGCTACGTCGATTTCGTCGGTTTGATTCTCGGAATGGAGCTTAGCGTTACCGACGGCAGCCCAAGACAGATTACCCACGGTCTGCCCGCCACCGCTGTCGACGACATCTGCAAGGACCTCAAGACACAGGCTGACGCCGATGGCTACCCTTGGGGAGATCTCTGCGTCAACGACAAGTTCGGCCGTGCCATCCGAGTTCTCTCTAACAACGAGTTCTCTTCCATCAACCCCGAGCCTTTCGAGAAGTACTGGCAGCCTTACGTCGACAAGGTCTGGGAGACCTACAGCAGCAAGCCCCTTATCCTCAACACCCAGATGGGTGCCGGCAACGTCAACTGCCAGGTCAGCGGCGACATGATGAACTGCGATGGCGACAACCGTGGCTACGCTAAGCCTACTGCCCGTGACATCTGGGGATGCGACAGCGGCCCCTTCGGAAAGCAGGAGGGAGACAACGATGTCCACCTGGCTGTCATCCCCGTCTCTGCGCTGCCTTCACCCGCTCCACTCTCCTGCGTGAGGGCGGTGATACCACCCCTGCCCTCCAGGCCGAGCACTACTACCTCGAGGATCCCACCCACCACTACAGCCGTATCGTGCACAAGTACGAGATTGACGGCAAGGGCTACTCTTTCGCCTACGACGACGTCAACCCTGATGGCAACGAGAACGCCTCCGGTACCGTTTCCTCCGGTGCTGTTGACACTCTCACCATCTACGTCGGTGCTCCCCTGAGGATGGTACCACTCCTGAGCCCCAGCCATCCTCCGAGCCTCAGCCGGAGCCTCAGCCATCTTCCGAGCCCCAGCCAGAGCCCCAGCCCTCATCCGAGCCCCAGCCGGAGCCTCAGCCATCTTCTGAGCCCCAGCCAGAGCCCCAGCCATCCTCCGAGCCTCAGCCGGAGCCTCAACCTTCTTCTGAGCCTCAGCCGGAGCCCCAGCCTTCCGCTGAACCTCAGCCTGAACCACCGGTGAACCCTGGAGGTGAGCTCAACCCCATTGACAAGCCTCAGAACGGGGTCATCTTCCCTACCTTGCCCGTTCCCGATTCGAGCCATATGCCTGACAAGCCGCAAGAAAACCAAAACCCCGTCGAGCTCCCTCCCGTCACCGAGCCCGTTCCTGTTCCTGAGCCATCGGCTTCTGCTCCTCCTCCTCCTCCGGCTCCTGAGCCCACGACTGCTCCCCACCACCACCTCCTGCTCCCGAGCCCACGGCTCCGGCTCCCCCTCCTCCCCTCCCCTCCTCCTCCTCCTCCTGCCGCTGGTGGTGCCCAGACTGGCTCCTGCAGTCAAGAGGGCTTCTGGAACTGCGTCGATGGTACCCAGTACCAGCGCTGCGCCAGCGGTTCTTGGTCTCCTCTCCAGCCTGTCGCTGCCGGCACCTCGTGCGTCGCTGGCGTCAGCGCCAACCTCCAGCTGGCCAAGAGAATGGTTAAAGTCTGGTAATGGATTGTATGTTATCTAGGCAGTGCTCCATCCATCCCTGCTCAATGAGGGTGGATGGAGCATTAGCGATCTTCTCCTGTATATAGCCCTATCACTTGAATTTTATTGAACATAACGACCATCTTCTGTTGTTAAAAATAGGAGTTTCCTTTCGAATGAACATATTTTGAACCCGAATATGAATGCGCCTTTGTATACAGATCCTTACTTCTGTCAGGTGATAGCCACAGCATCGAAGAAGTGGAAACTGCCAGCGACGTAAAACCTTCTTACTCTTCTCCCCTGCCAGCAACATAAACCCACGTCGCCTCTTCAACTCCCAAGATACTAACATGTGCTTAAATGCCATCTTCTACAAACCCTCTACATCAACTAACCTGGCGACTTCATTCCGGCCCTCTGATGACACGTACTCGCGATGAACACCATCCTCCCTAGACGATACAAAGTCAGCAAAACCTCCCTTAGCCATCACTATGATGTTCTCCTCCCCGACGGCCGCATTACCTACTTTGCCCAAATCTCCACCTCGTTACCGAATATGCCTGCTCTCACATTATTTACCGGCATGACTATGCAATCACCGATCGTCGCTACAAGTTATATGCCCTCAGGCACTGGCAACATAGATATCCACCTCATAGACCCTGTTAATCGAGTCACAACCCAGCAAGAGGTATTGGCCAAGGAGAGCGTTTACGCATCAAAGTATACCTTCATGGCGACCGTCCCAAGCCTCGACAGACGAAATCCCGAACAACCTCTGCGAGAGACACGCCCCTTCATATGGAAGCGGACCCATCGGGTCGGGGTAAATGGGATGAAGCTCCAGCCGCTGAGTTCTCGCAACTGGAAGCTCGTCGACCAGACGACGCATGAGCTGCTGGCTGTCTTTACCAGCGAGTGGTCATTCATCAGCTGCGGGGCCTTGCAGATAAATGTTGATTAGGGATCGGATTTCGACACGATGGTACTCATCACCTGTCTGTCCTTGTACGAGAAATCCCGAAGGCGACGGCACAAGGGTAGCAAGAATAAGGCCCCTCCTAGCACTGGTGTGAGGTCCACCTGGTAGAGGGATGTAATAGAGATGTCGAGTAAATGCGGTATTGGTTGGATTTGGAACTAGAGAAAATAACAATTTTTGTTTCAGAATCCTCGAATAGAATCGTTGGCCACGTTCAAATGTGACAGTGATAAGACATATGCAAGTCTAAGATCCAGCCACAATAATCGTGGAACATTTATCGTGGCTGACATTAATCCCAACGTCATTTACTCTGCGCTGATGTCCATTTGACGCCAGAACTTGCTCACAAAATCATATATTCAGCAACTCTGGTCAAGATCAACAAATAGTCTCACTTGATAGTCTGATATCGCTCAAGGTTTGTGTCGTTTCACATTAGGTGCAACAGAATGTAAAAAGGACTCCAATATGATACATTTGAATAGTAACTCTCCTCTTAAATCTCCTGGTCAAAGTCTCCAGCATAGAGCATATCTCCCGGCTGGCCATTCACCTCGTCCCACAATGAGCGCGCCGTCTCGTGAATGTCTCTCCGAGTCACCGTTTTGTTGCCAGGCTCAGCAAGCTCGGCCTCAGTCGACTCCCTTGCAAGTTGCACTAAGTGACCGGTCAGCAAATCATGTCCTCATTATCATATGCCATTGGGGTTTGACTTACCATGCAGGTAAACCGCCGTGCGCTTTCCGGAGAAGAGCGCGTGCGGCACATTAGTAACGTTGTCAGAGTTGGCATCGCCAACGGCGTACACGCCAGGAATTGTGGTAACGAGACCTTTGGTCTGGTCGACAGCAATTCGGTCGTTGCCATAAATCTTCACTCCCAATTTCTTGGGCACATCAGATCTCTGCTCGTCAGGAAGCTCGTGAAGAAGGCGGCTCGCTGCACAGGGGCCCTCGCCTTGTCGGTGAAGTCCACACGGAACAGGTCATGCTCGGGGACGGTTGGCAGGCTAGGGTCCTCATTACCGGTGGTACCGTTGCGAAGGCGGGTAATAGAAGCCAGGGTTCCGTTCTCGACCGTCACGTTGTGGATCTGAAGGTACTTCTGCCACTTGGGAAGCCAGTCTCGGTGGCATTCCGTGCAGCAGGGGTGTCAGTACCGTTGACAAAGGCGACAATGTCACGGTTGAGGGTAAGAATCTCGCGCACCAGGCCGGGAATCTCTTCGAGGCCGGCAAGGAGACCAAGAGGCTGGTCTGCGTGTTCATGACCGTCACACCAGGGGCACCAATAGATGCCCTTGCCCCAGTTCTCCTTAAGTCCGGGTGTGTTTGGCAGAATGTCCTTCAGTCCGGTAGCTAGTACGACCTTGCGTGCGACAAAGGTCTTCCTGTCATTCTTGGAGTGTGTTGAGTAGACCTTGAAGGTCTTCTTATCGGCCGCGGGCTCAATCTTGGTGACAGTACCGTTGGTCAATTCAACAGTATCGTAGTGCAGGATCTGCTCCTGGCAGCATAACGATAATACGCGGGTGTGACGCCTATCATGTAATCAGCTTGTGGACGTTAGGAACACGAAGAAGATAAGCTACCATCAAAGCCAGGGACATCGTGCATGTGTCTTGTCGGAGCATTGCGATACTCTCCCGAGTCAATCAGCAATACGTGACGGCGAACACGAGCCAGACCACTCAGAGCTGCAAGACCAGCCGGGCCACCTCCGACGATGATGGCATCGTACACGGTGACAGTGTCATTACGGGGTACAATTGCAGCAGCAAATGCTTGGGACAAAAGCCCAGATACAAGCACCGACACGGTAGAGAAACGCATACTGAAAAGACAGACAGGCTAACAACGCAATTGCTGGGACACGACGAGCAACGAGCAGCTGAGGACCAGGTCAGTTCAGAAAATTGACGGCACCGGAACGGCATTTGTATTTATTTACAAGCTACGAAAGGGGAGGAGGAGCATGGCCAGAGGCACGAGCCAAGATCGTCATGGCGCAATGCTGTGAGACATTGCTCGACCAGGCGAGTATTAGGCAATGATTGGCAGGCCTGCCGTCGATTTAGGTCAAACTTGGATATGTGCTCGAAACAAAAAAGAAATCATGCATCTTCTTGGCTTAGATTGAGCAAGATCATCTTCGGCTATCCTGCAAAGGCGCCGTGCCGGGCGGGAAGCTCCTGCAGCACGGGCTCGTCCATGATGCACATGATCCTGGGCATGATGCGATGGCGCCCGGTGCAGCAAGCAGCTCTTGTCTCACCCCTCTTGGGCCTGCTTGCTCGTCTACCCATGTCTCACGCTTCGGGGATTGCGATTGGACAATCGGGATCCTCTACGGCGACATTCCGAGCCCAGTGTCTGCTGTCGCTTGCCGGGGATTGGGGCAGATGCGTGCGGGCTCATGCCAGTCCTGAACGACGTGTGGTAGCATCGCGCCTGTGCCTGGTCAGACAATTTAGCTAGGTTGGGCCTTTTGCATTGGCGAGGGGCCGGGTGCTCAGGCGAAGAATTGACTTGCTTTAGCCAGCCAGTGAAGAGTCCGACTTGCTGCATACGAGGTCTTGACTGAGTTTGGCGGAGCCCTCACCGGTCGGGGCTCCGGACGCCACAGGGTGGATCCCGGAAGCAACCCTTATGTATGCACAATGCATTACCGGCTAAGGGCCGTTTGTACGGAGAATCCTATTGATCACATTACAAGAGGCCAGCCGCTGTAGCGGGCATATCGGTATCCGTTTTCATGCAGTAATTAACTGCCCTACTCGGAGAATACCGAAGCTGATGGAGGCGATGCCAAGGAACTCAACAACAAGAACGTCTACCGTTACTATTGGTGTTGCACTGGAAGCACAGGGATGGATGCATAAGAGCAGATGTAGTAACCCACATACAAGTATTCATCTCGTAACACAGCTTCCTCAAAATGATAGGCCTATTACCTAATGAATTGGTATGTGAATTGTAGTTTGGTTAGTAGCACTGAACGGAGGGTTGCATGAGGCACCTGAGAGTCGGAAACTAGCACAACCCAATTGATGGCAATCAACCAACAGATGACAGCCTAAGAAAGTTATGTCAGTTCAAGACAACAAGATCAAAGATCGAATTCCATAAGAATTGCTGTGTAGTGTGTTTTTCAAGCTTGACGGGTTCGTTTCTGTCAAGCTTAACTCCTTTCCACAACATTTGCCGTCTCTGTCACTTATACAATGAAGCCGGGGAAAAGTTGTGCAACCCATGCACCTCCGGAGATACACGTCATAAATCTCGAAACATGACACACGAAGGATTCACTCGACAGAACCAACTCAACCCTTGGATATAAATCTATATGTGAACATCAGACGATGCTAAAACAAAACCCAACCGCTATGTTGGCCAAGCCGCCCGGCTCTCCACCCAGTACCCGCATGTCTTATGCTTCCCGCCTGAACGCCATTCCAATGCTCCTCGAAACTTCAACCCGATTCGGTCCTTCTATACATTGACCGTGTTCCTCTTCCTTGCGGCACGGCGCTCCCTCGCGCTCAGCCCTGGCTGCTGCTGGTGCGTCCTGGGCACCGGCTTGTCCCGCGACCGCACCACGTTCAACAGTCGCCCGGGCGAAGCAAAGGTCGGAGTCGCATCTGCGGTGGCTGCCGCTATGCTTTCGCTCACTAGCTCGTTGCTGAAGCGCGCGTTATCCCATAGCACGTAGCCGAGGCGGCGTAGTGCACGATCGTGGTCGACGACGGAGAAGACGTCGGCGCCGCCGCCGCGCCGTGTCTCCGTCCATACCCGCCGCGGGCCGTCGTCCGTGTCTGCTTCGCGCACGAGACTCTCGATATCGAGGTTCCAGTCTGGGCCTTCGTGCGGCCACACAGAGCGCTGTCGCTGGCGGAAGTTGGTGGGCAGTTCGAGATGTGTAGGTCGTCGTGGCTTAAATGTGTCTTTTGAGCTTTGGAGAAGAGTGTATTGGGCTTCAGCGTCCTTGTTGAGGAGGAGCCTGCGCAGCCACGGTAATCCGAGGCATAGCTGTTGAGAATTGTTAGTTGAGTCTTGCAAATTGCTGCGTCGTGTCATGTTGGTAGTGGCTTACATAGGCCTGCCTTCGTCCCTCCTTTTGGCCATCATTCAACCAACATGCTCGGTCGGGAATTTGCGCAACAATGTTCTCAATTACTAAATATGGATTTGTTAGTTGATGCCACTTTATGAAACCGGGCTGTGCGTTGGTTCGGAACACCAACCTTGGTCCAGCTTAGCCTCGAGATAGTCGTAGAAACAGCCCAACTGCTCATTCACCCACGCAGAATTGCGCTCGAAGAACAAACGCTTCAGCTCAGCGTCCTCCTCGCCCTCTTGGAAACGATCGGCAAAAAGGTTGACGTATATCTGGAAGCGGTAAATTGCACGGTCGATGCGCCGAATTTCCGCGGGGCCAGCCTCGCTTGCTCGGCGCTAAGCTCCTGGCCATCCTCGAGGCGGTAAAGCTTCCCTGCTGTGTACTGAACGAAATCCTTCCTGAAGTCCGTGACAATGCCATGTAGCTCGCCGATGCGAAGGGCCTCGGGGACCTTGACATTGCGGTAGGGCGCGACGAGACGGGAAGGATCGTCGCGCCAGGTGAGGAGCAGGTCGTGGGCGGAGATGCGACGGGTGGCCCGCTGGTCCGGGCGCGACGCCTGGGCGACGAGGGCTAGGACGAATATCTCATCGTCTCTGACTTGTGCACGCAGCAGATCGCTCGTCAGGGTCGGGAGGTCGTGGAGGGCGGCGTAGAAGATGCGGTGGCTGAGGACGGCGGCGGGGAGATGGTCGACGGCGTCGAGATGTTCGAGGATTAGAGCGACCACATGAAGCGGAAGAGAGGAGAGAGAGATTTTGGGCGATTCTTGTTGTGGTTGTTCTAGTTGGACGCTCATCATGTCATTTGAGACTGACGTAACCGCCGTCTGAAAGGTCCGTGTGTTCCAAATTGTCGTCATCCCAGGGTGGACGATTGGTGGTGTAAGTCGAAGGACAGAATTGAGGGTATCTCGATATACAAAGAGGGGAGGCGTAAATGAAATAAGGAAAAAGAAAGAAAACAGCAAAAGTCGAAGAAACTAAGCTGCCAAGAATACGAGAGATATAGCCAGTACTTTAATTCACCCTGGCGATCGACAAGAGCGAAAACCCGGGCTGAGTGGGCGTAGCAGTTGGGGCGCAATGCGACACGACAGCGACCGGGCTAGGGACACACACCCGTTGTGGGCCGGGCGATGCTTGGTATGGTCACACACACGCACACACACACACACAGCGAGCGGCGTTCTAGGCGGTGGGCGGTTTTGTCCTGGGAATCTCGACAGCCAAGCTTTGGCAGAGCAGCTGAGGATCTGCAGAGGAGAATAGGCGAAGGATCGGGGAAGAGGAGGAGCGAGACGAGAGCGGGCAAAGGAGCGGAGGTCTCTCCAATATGAGGAACGACTGTGTGGATAAATGGCCCCAAGGAAGCGAAGCGGGTCGAGCACTTTATATTAACCATCATCGTGAGCCGATAGAGCTAAAGGGAATACGGGTGCGGATCGCTGCCGGGCCCGGTTCGTCTCCCCTGACCCTCTGCTCCGTTCTTCGAGAACCCACACGTAACCAGTCCACGAATCCATGTAAACCAACATTGGGTGTGGCTGGGTGCGCACATCGGTTGCCAACCTGGGAATGCAATACCCTTCTTTGGGTTAACGCTTGGCCGTTGGTCGAGCACCAGTGGAGAAGCTGGAAACTAGGAACGAATGGTAGAATCCCTGATAGCTGGTCCATAGCAGACTAACAAAAGAGATGAAGGGATATTGTTGACAAGGAATCATGCAATAATAGCAGATCCAGTGGTTGGCTATGTCTTCTTCAATGCAGCGTCTCCCATTGACAGAATCTGTTAACCAGGGTAACACGAATGATGCTAGCGGCCCATTGCAGCCTTCTAGGCTTGCCACATTGGTAACTCAGTCGCGACAGGGATCAAGCGGTGCTCTAAGCAGTCTGAGGAACAAGAGGCACGCGCTGGATCCGCACTGCTTAGACCCAGGTTGGCAAGTCCCAGATGTTTGTGCCAATTCGTAATTCTTTCCCAGACCAACGAATTGGCAACACTTCCGCTGCGAAGCTCAGGTAAGACTGTTTCGCGGTAAAGAAACAGTCTCAAAACTAACAATGCTATAAGGGTTGCCGAATTGGGGTGCTGCGATAACGTCAGATGAACCCATCTCGTCAAGCCTTTGTGTCACACCAAGGCTCATGACCGTTGATCAGCGTGACCCAAAGGCATGAGGGGAGTTGTGATGCAACTCAGCGCTAAACCGCTCGGTAACGTCTAGACGAGCTACTCCAGGTGACGGTTCGGCTACTCCACCCTTTCCGTCCAAGCAAGCGATGGCCCTATCTTCTAGTCTGCCTCCCGTGCTAGCCAGGGATTATCATCTTGCAACTACTGATCTTGGTTGAATTGGGTTAAGTCATGAGTAACCTGTCTGGATATGCCCATAAGTGGTAGAGATGAACGCGCAAGAAGATGCAGGAAGGCTTCCAGGGTGGAATCTATTGGTGACGGTTGGCCTCTATCTTTATCGACCAATTATTTGCAGGGAATTGGATCGAGTCACTTGCCCAGCATGAAGGCTCGTGAAGGATGGAGGTATTGATCCTGGCAGTACCATGTGCTTGTCCACGTCAGCCCTGCACTGGGGTTTATTCTATTGTTTATTTCGTAACCTATTCAGTGCATTGTTTACCTTATTCAGAAGAGAATCAATTAAAAATGTAATAAATTTAATTTACCATGAACATCAACTACGTAAGATCCAGACACGAATATCACTCATTCATCGAGTGTGTGGCAAGGGTCGGATCCCGAGGACATGACAAGCTTCCTGGCCCCAAGTTTTGCGGTTCACTGCAGACAGGGGTCTGTCCTGGGACCAGATGGGATGAGCTGATCTGGAAGCATTCGAAGAATTGCCTGTTACTGCTGACTTGCCAAATTCGGGAGACGTGACCGTTGAGCCTCGGAGCGAAGGAGCGCTCGTATATTTTCAACTGATCCTCAGCGCAAACGCTCCGGCAGCAGTATTGGGCCACAGTCATTGACTTATTGGCTTGGAGCACGACATGATGCGACTTTGGCAAGATGAAGAGCCAATTTTGTCTACTTCTATGAGTCTCGAATAATTCGACTGGCCTTTCTGCTGCAGTGCATCTATTAAACGCAAGTGCACGCCTCATATCTATCTCCACGGACCGTCTACCGTTTGCCCAACCACTTAATCCATCGTCCGAACGTCTAAAAATGCAAGCATCTGCCTCGTTCAAGCATTTTTAAATCCACTTATCCGGCGCCACCTTCAATTACTTGGGGACAATGCCAAACTTCTCATAGGGGAAGCCCTCGAGGGTGGCAAAGTACTCGGCCCATCCATCGCCCAGCTCGCCGAGCTGGTGCAGGTCCACGGTGCCGGCCTCTCCCGTACGGCCAGCCAGGACCTGCTCCTCGCGGCCGGCGTACTCGGTCTTCAGCATGGGGTGGGGGCACCAGATGACGCGCATGCCGGCGCGGCGGCCAGCCTCGACGCCCGGGACGGAGTCTTCGAAGACCAGGCACTCCTCCGGGGTGATGGGCTTCTCGCCCTCGGGCAGCGAGTCGTTGATGGTGCGCAGGGCCAGCAGAAAGATGTCGGGCAGGGGCTTACCGCGGCCGGGAGGGATGCGCGTGTCGTCGCCCAGAACACGGCGGTTGGCGGGGAAGACGGAGAAGAGGTCCTGCAGGTGATCGGACTTGATCTTGAAGTTTCCGGCATGGGAGCTAGTGGCCAGGGCAATGTGGCAGGGCTGCTTGGTGTCCTTGGTGCCGTCCAGGGTGGCCAGCAGCTCAGGCACGCCGGGCAGCGGCTTGGTGGTAGGGAAGATCTTGCGCTGCAGTTCGGCGAGCTGCTGCAGGTACTCCTCGTTGGAGATGGGCAGCTGGGCCCAGTCGCGGAACAGCTTGTTGGCCTCGGGGCCGGGGCGGCCCTGCAGCTTGGCCTTGATGGACCAGGGCAGCGGGCCCTTGCCGTACTTTTCGAGGATGATGTTGACGCACAGCGTGTAGAGGTCCTCGGTGTCAAGGAGGAGACCGTCCATGTCGAAGATGCAGGCCCGGACGGGCGGGAAGCTGGCAAGGCGTAAGAGAGGGATCAGGTGTTGGTGAGCATGGCGCCGACTTACTCGGTTCGAGGAGCCATCTTGAGGGGTGTTGAGGTTGAGCCTGGTCGACGGCGACGAGTGAAGGCGAGACTACAAGGTCGAGCAATTATATGGACCCCTTTGATGAGCACAAGGAGAAGGGAGTTGTGTTGGCGACGTGGGACGTAACAAGGCCGGCAGAGAAAGAATTTTATATCTCTCTATGCTCTGCGTTGTGAGTGAGTCAGTGAGTCAGTGAATCAATTCAATCGATGCCCCTCCATGAGCTTGACTAAGTGAAGTGAGGGGCACGCGCTAAAGCGGTAGCGCCCAGCCCAGCGCAGAGCCGCCAGCCATGCGCTGTGTGCTGTGCCTGTTTTTGTTCGCTGTACCTCTTTTTTGTTCTGCCCTGTGCCTGTGCCTGTGCTGTAGCATCGCTGTTGTGCGCTGTAAATTAGTTGCCGATGTCCTTCCTACCAATGACGGCATTTTCACGGAGCCTCACTAAAACACCCATTCTTCATCTTCACCACCGCTTCGTGATATCCGCCCTCTACGCCCGTCATTCCTGTTCTTGCTCGCAGCTCTACTATTTAAATCACTTTGAGCCTATATAAGAGTCTGGCAATTTGTTACCGAAGAGAAATCTCAGATATCCACTCCATATCGTCTCAATATCTCATTGTAGCATCATCTGTACCTTTGGACGACAACCATCTCTACCTCACCTTCACTCCAGACTCAACAACGAGGCAGTATCTCGCCAGTCATAAACATGGCTGAGTCGGAGGACAACAATAAAAGACGGTCGTCCCTCCCACAAAGGACACCCCAAGCAAAGACACCGACACAGACGACGCAGAGTCCATGAGATTCTCACCAGAAGAGGAAGCCGTATGTTCTCACCTCACCAACAAACTCACCCCAACCCCTGCTAACAAACCTTTAGGCCCTTCTCCAAGAATCAAACACCACAAAGGCCGAGGCCAACTCCCTCTTCTCTGCGGCAGACTACCAGACCGCCCTTGCCCGGTATCACGACGCCCTTGCCTCATGTCCGCGCTACCTTCACTACCCCCGCGCCGTCTTGCATAGCAACGTCGCGGCCTGTCATCTCAAGCTCGAGGAGTGGGAGCTAGGTATCAAGGCTGCCACTGCGTCCCTCGATGCGCTTGCCAAGCTCGAGGAGCCAGCCAAGGATACTGAGAAGAATGGCGGAAAGGACAAGGAGTCTCTGGAGGATTCGTCAAAGGAGACACCAGATAGCAACCAAAAAGACGACGACGATGCTGTAGACGAAGAGATCATCAGCTCAGGCGCCACTCGCGCTGCCCCTGCCCCCGTCTCCCCTCCAAACCCGCCTTCCAGCCCTCCGACATCCTCCGCATCCGCACCAAGGCCCTCCTCCGCCGAGCCCGCGCCCGTGCCAACGCCGGCGGTTGGTCCAACCTCGGCGGCGCAGAGGAAGACTATCGCACTCTCTCCCGCCTGCCACCCGGCAGTCTGACCCCAGCGACGCCGCCGTCGTCCGCGCCCAGCTGCGCGACCTGCCGCCCCGTACCAAGGCCGCCCAGGAGGCCGAGATGGCCGAGATGTGGGGCAAGCTGCGGCAGCTGGGCGATGGCATCCTGAAGCCGTTTGGCCTGAGCACGCAGAACTTTCAGATGGTCAAGGATGAGAAAACGGGTGGCTATAGCATGAACTTCAACCAAGGGGTGGGCCATCCAAGGAATGAGGTAGCTGAGGGCTCATGTCTGTCAAAGTTGTGTCAAGCGATTTGTCTCGATGCTCAATCAATAAGAGATGGATAGAATAGTCCGAGATCATGTATTTAGAGCTAATACCTACATCATGATACGATACACGTTCCTAAGTTAAATATCAGGACTCCAACCACTATAAGAGGATAATTATGTTAAAGTGGCCTTGACTTGGCCTCATCAATCGTAACCCCAACGGTAACACTCCAATCCTTAGATCCACCTTCATAATACCAATTTGAGCACATTCTTTAAATCTGCACGTTTCAAGCTTAGCAAGACGTCTCTTCATCAGACTCCCATGTTTCCGAAGGAGTGTTCCTGAGCGGCAATCGCAGAAGCACGACCCCGGTTCCCAATTCCCGCTCATTCCTCAGTGACCCACCCAGGAAGGAATCCCCAGGCCGCTCCGCGCATGTCTCCCAGCCCCAGGCTTCTTTGAGGTCCTGCTTCACCCCTTCTACTCGCCACCCACTCTGGTTACTGATACTGTCCAGCAGCCTTAGCACTTCGACCTGCTCGGCCTTTTCCTTGAGCACAGGCGTAGCCGTCGTGAGAGACTGTATCGCCACTGGCGCGATATCGAAACGGTCGTTATGGGTCACGATTCCGCATACCTGGCGCGCGTGGTCGATCTGGAGCCTATGCATGGTTTCAAGATCGAGGTTGGATTGTATGGGATATGCCCGCATGAGAACACACTGGGCCGTGTGGTAAAACAGGCGGGCTACCACAGCGGCTCGGTTCAACATCCTATATGAATGAGAAAACATGTCAGTTGACAAGATCAAAAACACCAATAGTGAAGCACCCACCATATCTTGGGGAAGATAGACAGCCCCTTCTCTGTACGATCATAATACTGCGTGGGATACATAGTTGTAGGACATTTATTGTTCCATTCATCACACGATCTTTTCAGACCATCCCAGTATCGGCGCTCACCCACTACTCGTAAGTGTTCAGCACGTCTGTCTGCCTCGCGCAACCTTGGTATCGACGCCTGGAAGCTCGAGACAGTTGCGAGAAGGTGGAGAATCTTTCGAGTCCAAGGCTCTTGAGGCACATCATCGAGGAGGGCAATGCTCTTATCAACCCGACTGGCATCCATGTTCCATTTTTGCACGCTGCGTGGCATCGGCCCAAGCCACAACATATACTCGAGCACATCCACGGGGATTCTTATTTCGAAGCCCCGGCGACTTTGGCATGTGCTCTTAGCCGGTTCTGGTGATTGTCCCTCGCAAGTCGCCCTACTTCTTCCCGGTTCCTAGTACCAAGGACCTTGATAGCATCATCAACGGTGATTACCGTCCTAATGGCGGCTTGCTTTGTTTTGTCTCGAATGTCTGTGTCAAATTGCTCTAGGCAGTAATACAGCAGCTGCAGTGCTATATTGGCACCTACAAATGTCGGCTTTCGATCAGGTCCAGGTGTTAGACTTAGCTGTCTTACATCGCAGATTATCAGAGCTTTTATCAATACAGACGGCGTAATATTGCAGGGCTGCTGCACTTTGTACAGATCACCACTGTTCATTATATCCTTCCAGATGCCAAAGTCTTGCACAAACACCGTGATAGTGTTTTTTGCTCGAGCGTACGAAAGAGGTTCAAGAAATGTTCTGGAATGAGCTATGTTTCTTTCATTCGTGGCGATTTTCCTATTATAAGGAACCATACTTGTGTCCGGCTTGTCACTCGCCTGCAATGTCGTCTGCTTCCAGTCTGATGTGGTCGTATCTCTACCTGATGATTGGTATTGATGTCCAGGCTCCTTGGAGAATGTGAAACTGTGGGTGCTTTGGTTTGAACCTTTTGAACTGTTGCAGGAAGCAGAATTGAGTATGCGCGATCTACCGCTTCTTGGTGAGGACGCTCTGGTGGACTCGTCCGAGTCCCATGGTGCACAGTCGCTTGGTTTCTTACCAGAGTCCTCTGTGACTTCTTGTTGGGAACTGACCAACTCTAGCCACTTATTTGACGATGCTGAGTTGTTTCTTGAGGAGGGAGGGGTAATGGCTGCGGAACAGCCACCTCAGGCTGATGTGTCTCCGTTTGAGTCACATCAGGGATCACAGAGTCCATATTCTTCAATCCCCCAACATAATCGGAGGCCGTGCTGCGAGATTCGTCTTTGAACTTGACTAGAGGAAGGTAATCAGTCACTGAAGGAAATATAGATCAACATCGTACGTACAAGTACAGTTCTGTCCTGGTAGACTCTCGAGGGGGACGACATTACTTCGGCTTGCCTCCACTTAAGTTTCATTTCGCGATCGCAGAACCTATGACTCTTGCGACAATTCCGACATCTTGGGAAAGCCTCGTCGCATTTCATGTGACGTTGCCGACAAGTCATGCATCCTGTCCGTACGCGTCTGTGTTTCGACGACGTAGAGGGTCTTCTCGTCCTTCCACTGGTTGTCGATTTTGCCATCTTTCGGTCGATAACTGTAAATATTCTAACCGAATGAACAGCCTGTCATGCTGGACTGCTTTCCGTCGTTGTCGTTTACCCTGCTCAGCTATGAACAGCTTATTGCAGAATGGTTTGTAAGTTAGCAGAACAGGAACAGAGTCTTCGCCTGGGTCACCGAGTATTTTTATGCGAGCTGCCGCTGAGCACCACCTCATTTTAGAGGAAGGTGTGAAAGCTGTTTTCTTGCACAGTATAGAAGCTCTCCTCCAGGGCTGAGTCTCATGGCGACGGTGGGCTGCTGCGTTACTGCAGCCATTATCGCTGCTAGAGAATTAGTTGGTCGTCCTGGCTGCCTAAGGTCGTTATCTTGACATAGAAACGTCATCAGGAAAACTTTTCCTGCAGGTTTGCCTGCGGGCATTGCATACGTTGGCGTCAAGACGTGATCTCAGTGGCATCAAGGTGGCACAGCGTCCTCCAGTATACGTGAAGACAGCGCATATCGTCTCCAGGGATCGACCCGGATCACCTACCCCTGTGTGCGTACATATGTTGCTGGGAATTCGTATTGCTAAGACGAGCTGGGAAATGTGCACAATTGGAGTGGGCGCGAAATTCAGCTGATGCGGAGAAAGCTCCAGCGAGAGCCAAGCACCGTGCAGAACAACGATGCATGCTTGAAAGCTTCCCGCAACTCAGGTTGTACAGTAAGTGATTTGGGCCACCGTGCTCAACGCTTCCGAAACATACGTATGCTGCCGGCCCGCGTAAGCCTGCCATTCTAATCTTACTAGTCCTAAAAGCCGAGCCCGCACATGGTCAAGCTGTGTACGAGGACTCCATGTAGCACGGCATCATTAGAGTGCTTGTGGCATGTCAGTTGGCGTTGAAGTGCATGTCCTCGTAAACGTATCGCCTCAGCCAATCATTCATGGCCACGGCTTGCCCACTTGGGCCGTCGGGTCAAGTTTCGGATCGAAACTTGCGGAGAGCCCATCGGTCTTGGGGCCATCTCACTACCGGTGGTCAAAGTGCAGTCACAAGGGTGTGAGGAGGTGCTATGTTTAGCAACCGAGGAAGCTAACAGCACATGCATCTTGCTTTATTGAGCGGCAAGGCGTCGAGGAAACCGGGTTTCCGGTTACACCATGCAAGTGATCAGTTCTGGACGCATCTTATCATGATGGGAGATGCAGGCCCTCTCAGCGCGAGACATTCGCGACTTAAGTGGCGAGACTCTTGGTGTACCAATGTGCGGGACAGCACATAACACTACTGGCACGATCCGAAACACGGCGGGACAGGAGTATTCAATTCCGAGGTGCTGAAATGAAAGTGGTCGAAGTTGTGAACATCCAAGTGAAGTTCATCGCCAAAGTCCCAGTGGAAATAGGAACGCTCACGTGACTAAACTGCACCATATCCAACCCCATATCCCATCACGAAAGACGGAACAAGCAAAGCACACCACAATAATCCATAGCTTGGGTTATCCAGTCCTGCAGCGTCCAGCCAGACTAACATGCGCTGACCATTTCAAAAACGCCAAGCGCAGCGAAGGAGGATCGTTGACGCGGCCTAATGGCTTCTGCACCGCCAGCCCCGAAATCCATCCTGCGCGGCCACAAGGCCCAGGTGCACGCAGCAGAATTCTTGCGCGGGAATGAGCGCCTTGCGACTGGTGACGCTGAGGGCTATGTGGTGCTTTGGGATCTCACTATTCTGAGACCACGAGCTGTCTGGAGAGCTCACGAAAACGCCATCCTTGGCATCAAAGGCTGGGGCAATGACAGAGTCATAACGTGAGCTCCTCTCGCTCTTCATGTACATATTTTTCTTTCTAATTTCTCCGTAGACACGGCCGAGATCACAAGCTCATCGTATGGAAAGTCGCCGAGGACGACGAGCAACGTCTCAGCACGGCTCTACCTCTTGACGATGTGCCTGTTCCACGTCCCCAGCCGTGGATAGTCCACATGCTGGAGGTGAACACAATGAACTTTTGTTCATTTTCTGCGTGCCCAAAAATCTCAGGTAGTTCTCTTGCTACGCTAGATGAAGCTGCAGAACTGCTCTTGGCGGTACCAAACACTCTGGCGTCCGAAGCAGTACGTTTTGCAAAATTGACGGCTTACAGAAAACTTGGGAGAACTAACATTGGCTTAGGTTGATATTTATTGCCTGCCTAGTCAATCTCGCATTCACACCATAAAGGCGCAAGAAAAGGGTGGCATGGCCATGGACCTTGCTCTGTTTCATCACGAATCCTCGTTGAGCTTAATCACCGCCTTTGAAGACGGCTCCGTGTCGGTACATCACCAGGAAAAGAATGGCTTATGGGTCATGACATATCGTTCTCAACCTCATTCTCAGCCTATACTGTCTTTGGATATCCATCCAAGTCGCGAATATTTCCTCACTTCTGCCGCAGACTCCTCATTGTCAAGCATCCTATTCCCACTACGCGACAAGAGGTGCCAGCAGTCCTTGACCCGCAGAATCGAATTATAGAGGAAGTCGATGACGAAAGTAATCCAACACCATCATTACTCTCTGCTGCCCTGCGTAGTGATCCTGCGAAGCATTCCGGATCAGTCAACAGCACGTTCAAAGCATGGGAGCATCCACTCAAGACCATCAACACCAAACATTCGGGCCAGCAGAACCTGAAAATCCGGTCCGACGGCAAAATCTTTGCGACAGCAGGTTGGGATTCGAACATCCGAGTTTATTCAGCCAAGACGCTCAAGGAGCTTGCTGTTCTCCAGTGGCACAAGGTTGGGTGCTACGCCGTGGCCTTTCCTGACATAGCAGCAGCCGATTCCCAAGCGAGCTCCGGGACCGGGACTTCTGACCATCTGGCTACTTCTAAAGATGCGACTGGTGCAGGGGTAGTCGATGGTAGACGTTCGACTGCTCTGGTTTCCAGTCATGGAATGAGTGTGAAGGACAGGAGAATGATGCAAGCAAAGTCGACACATTGGATTGCTGCAGGTGCCAAAGATGGCAAAGTAAGCTTATGGGATATATATTGAAGACTCATCTCAATGTTAGTGTCGATTGTTCAATGATGAAAATAGTTGTAAGACCGTTAGATTGACCCAGTTCGTGTGGTTCTCTTCATAGGTATTTCCACCATCATCCGAAAGACACATGCAATTGCAGGCCTCCAAACTCCCAATGATGGATTTCTGTTTAAAATAAGGACCAAGCACAGTGGTAGTATTAGTACTCAAGTTCATATCGAAGGCATGAATGTTTTCAGTCTTTGCGTCATCCTAACGAATGTGAGAAAGGTTTCATGCTATCTCACTTGTTCCAAAAGACCACAGGACGTAGCTTTCGGTACTTGACATAAAACAAATCTCGAAGTGCGAGTTTTACATTCTCCTGGTCTACATGATGGATTCTCAATACCGAGAGGTTTCATGTGCTTTGCATTCCTAATTCAAATGTGCTGTACTAAGGATACAAGTCGTGTGTGCAATGCTGCTATCGTAACATCATTCAATGGCTGGCCAAGCGGAAGATCAGGAGTCATTCTCAATACAACACTCTCCCACCCCTGCTACTCATTAGCCATGTTTGGCCTTCCCCTCTACAGCTGATAGAGTGTCCTGGACTTACCGGGAGAGCGCGGTCAGCTCTGGATTGTTGGTATTCAATACACGTTTGGCTGGGACATATTTATTAGTTTCGTGCTCTCCAATGCCTCGATTGTAGCTGACTCACCATCTTCCCATCTGTTGCTCTTGTGTTGTCCTCGTGCCAGTCCCCACCAAACTCTAGCGATCCACGCCGTGGTTAATGCGTCTCTCAGCTTGGAGGCCATCTCGACACCAACTACCAGCCGCAGAAGGCCATCTTCGTCCACCTCACGCGCCACCAGTTGTCCCTGCGCATCGGTCCACTCAAACGCCACCGCTTTTTGGTACTTCTCATGGGGCGGCGCTGCTGTGAAGAGCACCTCAGTGCCTATCAGCTTGCGCTCCGGCGAGGGTCCTCGCGATGTCCGCAACACACGGTAACATCTGTTGCTGGATAGAGGTCTGATACGAGACGATTCTAGTGCGAAACTGCAGAGTGCGTCGCGTGAGACGGTCTCGGCAAAATACTCATATGTCGACCATTCAGCCAAGGTTGGATGCTTGAGGTTATAGATATGCTTCTTGCGCGTGGACATTTGAGCCACTCCATTGTTATTCTTAACGGTGTAATCCAGGCGCTCAACGCGAACATTTCGGTCAGCCTCCTTGAGGAAACCTATCGAATGGGAGAGCTCATAGACCGGTGGCGCATGGGGATCGCTGGAGTGGATGAAGCGCCCGGCAACATATAGGGTAACCGGAGGCAAGACTTTCTCTAGAGCATTTGCGCAGTCACCATACGCCGGAGGTAATTCGGATCGAGGTGGCGAAGACATTTAGAAAGCTCGGGTGTATGTCTCGTCAAGCTTGCGCAGTGAAGTCACCACCTGTGGAGGCAGATAGAGAGGGTGTGTTTGGTGTTTCTTGTAAGTCTGGAGCGAAACAACCGGCGATGACGTGGGTTAGCTGGATGTTTGAGGCTATAAATGCCGGTGGCTACTGACGCTAAAGACTCACGTCCTTTTACGACAGAGAGGCGCAGGCTTACAGGTAATGGGGCAATCAATACCGTGTAGCTGATATTATTTGGAATTGTCTTCGTTGAGGCTGGATCAATACGCCTATGCAATGGTTCTGCGACTACAAACATGGATACGTGCGTCAAGATGTCGAGGATACAGTACAAGTGCCCAACCTGTTCCATGAGCCACTAGAGCAAAGGCCAAGACACCCTCCACTTTTACCTTACAGCGGAGCCAACGCAAGCCACACTACGGCATCAGATGACCGCCCTCCTACAGCCGGGTGCCCATATTCACATGGATCGCCTTGACCTGGGTATAAGCCTCCAGCCCCGCCTCTCCCAGCTCTCTGCCGATGCCGCTCTGCTTGACACCACCAAAGGGCACGCGCGGGTCCGAGTCTTGGCTGCTGTTGACCCAGACCATGCCTGCCTCAATCTCCGCGGCGACCCGGTGCGCCCGCTCCAGATCCTTGGTGAAGACGGCCGCGCCCAGGCCGTACGTTGTGTCGTTGGCGCTGGCGATGGCCTGGTCCTCGGAGCCGAAGCGCGTGATGACCACGACGGGCCCGAAGATCTCCTCGCGGTAGATGCGCATGCTCTCCTTGACCTCGGTGAAGATGGTGGGCTCGATGAAGAAGCCCTTGGCACTGGCGTCGAGCGCCTTGCCGCCGGCCACCAGCTTGGCACCCTCCGACTTGCCCGTCTCGATGTACTCGAGCACGCGCTCGAACTGCACCTTGGACACCTGCGGGCCCTGGTAGGTGTCCGCGTCCCACTGGTCGCCCACCCGGCTGACTGTCTTGGTCGTCTCGACAAATTGCTTGACAAACTCGTCGTAGATGCTGTCCTGCACCAGGATGCGCGAAGTGGCTGTGCAGATCTGACCCTGATTCGACATGATGCCGAGGTGCGACCACTTAACGGCCTGCTCCATGTCGCAGTCTTCGAAAACCAGCAGCGGCGACTTGCCACCCGTCTCCAGTGTGATGTTCTTCAGCGTCGATGACGCCAACTTCATGATTTGCTTACCGGTGGCTGTTGATCCTGTGAATGCAACCTTGTCCACCAATGGATGTTCCACCAGAGCTGCACCCGCCTCTCTGCCGTAACCGTTGATGATGTTGACCACGCCAGGAGGAAGCCCACCTCCTTGATGAGTGCTGCCAGATACAGAATGCTCAGAGGCGTCTGCTCCGCTGCCTTGATGACAACGGTGTTGCCGCAGGCCAGAGCAGGGCCTAGCTTCCAACTAGCCATGGACAGCGGGTAGTTCCATGGGATGATCTGTCCCACGACGCCGATGGGCTGGCGCAGCGTGTATGCAAACTTGTCAGGCGTTGTGGATATGGTCTGGCCAAACGTCTTGTCGGCCCAGCCAGCGTAGTAGCGGAAGACGGTGATGACCTCTGTAACATCGGTGTTGAGGGCCTCACTGTACGGCTTGCCTGTAACACACAGTGAAATCAGTAACCGTATTGATGAATGCAATAATTCATCGGGCATTAAAATAAACCGCTTACCATTATCCCAAGCTTCAATAGTAGCAAAGACCTCCTTCTGAGCTTCAATCTTCTCCGCCAGCTTATACATGAGGTGTCCACGGTCTGAGGGCGGCAACTTCTTCCAAGCTTCGGCCTTGCGCGCAGCAGACGCCGTCTGGACGGCCTTGTCTACATCATCCGCACTGGCAGCCTGGACCGTCGCAATCTCCTTCTCGGTACTGTTCAGCCAGAGTTGCTTTTGTCAGCACAAACAACCCTCAGCACGCCAAGGTGGGGAACAAGTCTGGCACAACGCACGCGGGGTCGATGGACACGATGGTCTGCCCAGAGCTCTGGACAAACTCATTATTAATAAACAGGCCCGTGGGCAGGGTGAATTTGACGCCGTTGGGCGCCTCGAGGTCGACTTGCAATCCGGCCATGGTTGGGATGAGATGACTTTCTTGGTGTTACAACTGCTCTGTGACGTTTGTTGAGCGGGAGAGTTACGAATAGGCGTCCCAAATTGAGGGGTTGCACGCCTTGAGCCGAGCCGGTGCTGATCCATTCCGGCAAACGCTGCATTTCGAAAGCGGCTGGGCCTTGCTGTTCCCTGTTTCGAAATGCCGGGAATTTGTTTCTTGTGACATGTGATTTGGCGCTGCTGGCGAGTCGCAACGGTCGCAATTGGAGTTGACGAGCCATCTCATTCATGCCGTCAGGGCAAGACCCGCAGCATCCGGATTGTATTCCTTGAGGGCGACTCGTTCAGTGTTAAGCACTTGGGAATTGATGACAGCCGGCAGAAGCCGAGGCACGTTGTCGTCATATATAGAAACCGTCGAATTTGTTATACGTTTTCGACCCCAGCTGAGCGTGTAACGTTAATTGCCCATTTGGGTTGTCAATCCTCCCGGGAGCCGGACCCTGGCCTGTGCATACGGCCCAGCCCGTGGTTCCGTCACCCAAATGCCTAGATGAACAATTTGAAGACCGGCGTTCATGTGTTACCAACTAATTTCCTGTTCCTGACAGGCCAAGAGCGTTAGTGGCACAGCATTGGCCGTGCCTAGGTAGGCAAGGGATGGTTCCGGCACCGTCCGGCTCTGAGATGCCCAGATTGACCGGCCGGCTTGTTCTCTAAAATGTTCTCTAAAATGTTCTCTAAAATTCGGGAGTGACGCAATGACTGGCCATCTCCTAAATTCGGCTGTCGCCGCTCGATCGACTCTGGGTTTAGATTGCTGCAGGGCTCCCTTGCAAATCATGCTGTTAATCGCACCCTCCCAAAGTGGCCAGGTCTGGTGTCTACGGCAGTGTATAATCCAGCAATCTTTATGAACGTGATAAAAGATATCGAGAGACTAGTTTGGAAACCCCATACAAAGCATCTATCAATGGCTGGATGTTAGACAGTTGCCTCATCAGCCTATCGTAGGAGCGTGAGCCTTGGCCCCCAAGGTTGAGCTCCGTCAGAAGCACCCTTCAAGGATGACATTGCATCTCCAGATTCTTCCAACATTCTAGTCCCGTAAACAGCATCCTATTGAATCACCTTCAGCCTTACGAGGCTTGCAAATTTGAGTCGGAACTTGAGCCGAACGGGGTGTACAACCGAATAGTCAAATTTGGCATGGCGAGGCTTTTGCTCCTAATGTAGTGTTCCGGTATCTGAAAATAATTATCGTAGGTATTTATTTGAGCATTTGCCCTTTATTACCGTGCTGCGCCAGTCATCTAACCAGAAACTTCATGTTTTGTTATAATTGTTGGGCCTTTTTAATAAACGGCTTGTTAAGAACCAACCAGTTACGAACTTCCGATAATTTTCTGTCTCGGATTTGGCATCTAACAACTAGCATACAAAGAGTGTGTCACATAGTATGCATGATAATTCCGGCAGACCTCAGAACGATTCCGTAGCTTCTTCACCTCAATTGTTTACCCAGTTCGGCAAGGCAGCCGAACCAACCCCTGCCCCCGTGCGCCGCTTACACAGGGCAACGTCCAAGCAATAACTTTATATAAGTCTAGATATCAAAGGCACACCAATTGCCTTTTACATACCCATTACCAACAATGCTGCGCTTAGATGATGACTTCACACCATGTGATGACAGGTGCAGGGACATATTCGGGTCCACACCGAGTAGCTACCTTGTACACACAATAGCTGAGGCGTATGCACACCATGCATGAAATTGTTAAATAAACAAGGTTCAAATGATATCTACGGTCATAATGCGATTTACGCATTATATCACGATGCGAAATTAACGCCGCCTTCTTTACGACTATTGGATCCTTCCAATCATTTTGTAAGTCAATCATATCCTAATCCTATATCTTGCGTGCTAACCATTCTTTGATAGGGCGTATATATGTAGATGAAGCGACTTTTCAACAATTTATGAATCTATTCCTATTTATCTCTGGAGTTTAATATTCAAGTTATCGAGAAAATAATAATTATTATCTTAGTGTCGATTTACCATTTATATCCTGGTTCTATACTTCTTACAAGAGAGTGTATCGTCACACAGTGATACCCTCAAACTACCCGCAACACATTAGAATCGATTTTTTCCCTTAGTATTCATAAAATAAATTCTTAACATATAAGTGAAATACCAAATATCAGTCACTTATATAATACAAACGGTACGTCGTGCAGAGGATGGTGTTTCTTCGAGCTCTCCTCAGCTTACTCAGCAGCCACTCCTCCAGCTTATCTTTATCACCATGCTCGAACCAGCCTCAAATCTCCGCAGCAGAAACCATCACGAGAAACCTCCGTTCCGGGCCATTGCGACTCGACAATGGCCAGCTGGCCCTCATACCTCCCTAATCACCCTCCTAAATCCCTCAACGCACGTCTCCTTTCCACAATGGCCTCTCCCGCGGCCCTTCTCCGCGCATTTCGTCCCGCAACGCACCCACGTGCTCTCTTTCTTCGAACCATGGCAACCAAGATCGAGAAGATCCCGTCGACGCCGATCAGAGTCCTTCGAAGCGTCGATGCCCTTCGAAAATGGAGGAAGCCGCATATGCTCGACCACAGGAGCGTTGGTCTAGTGCCGACCATGGGCGCCTTGCACGAGGGCCATCTCTCGTTGATCCGAGCCGCGGCTCGAGAGAACCACCACGTCGTCGTCAGTGTATACGTCAACCCGGCCCAATTCGGCGCGAACGAGGACCTGTCTACATACCCCGTCACCTGGGACGCCGACACCGCCATGCTGGCCAAGCTCGATCGTGAACTTGCCGGTGAAGGCGAGAACCTCGGTCGCATCTCCGCCGTCTTTGCGCCGACGACCCCGAAATGTATCCTTCCGGTTTCCCCGGTCAGGAGGTCAACAGCAAGGGCACCTTTGTAACTGTTACACCGGTCGGTGAGGTCCTCGAGGGTGCCAGCCGGCCGACCTTCTTCCGCGGTGTTGCGACGGTGTGTATGAAGCTCTTCAATATCGTACAGCCGGAACGTGTCTACTTTGGTCAGAAGGATGTTCAGCAGACCGTCGTAATCCGCCGCATGGTCAAGGACCTCATGCTGCCTACCGACGTAGTTGTCGGTCCCACCCGTCGCGATGATGACGGAGTTGCCCTCAGCTCGCGCAACATCTACCTCGGCCCCCGCCGACGAGGCGTTGCCGCCGTTCTATACAGCGCCCTGCGCACCACCGAGGCCCTCTACAACATTGGCCTCCTGGACCGAGCCGCCCTGCTCGAGGCCGCGCATGAGGTCTGCGCCGCGGTACTCAAGGAGCAGAGAATGCTCATGCCTGACCAGCGCGCGCTCTTCGAGGTCGACTACATCTCATTGGCTGACCCGGACACGATGGAGGAGATTGCCTCTGTTGATCCGACTAAGGGAGCTATCCTGAGCGGTGCCATTAAGATGCTGCCACTCGAGCAAGTGAAGGAGGGTGAGAATGTTGGACACAGTGGTGGGCCCGCCGTGCGGTTAATCGATAACATCATCCTGAAACCACAGACGGTTGAAAAAGCCTTGTAGAAGCGACAGGCAGTGGCGTCTAAAGTTGATACCCGGAAAAACGAAGACATAAAGAATAGACTTATGGCGAGTCATTGAAACTAGGTGTCATTTATGGAATCATGTACTATACTGATATATGGGCAACTGGCTCTATGCATGCATGCGGATAATACAAAACCACGCGCTATTTATAAATGCGCTCTTCCCTCCATCTTTCGTCTCTTCCTCGCTTCTTTGACCGTCCTCAGCAGCATCGCCTTCTCTTCGCTGCTCAGTCGGCTCGGGACCTTCTCCTTGCCCGTCTTGGCAGCCTCTTCTGCCTCCTCGAACAACTGGCGGCCAAGTTGATCTGCCAGACGTAGCACGCGCGAGCTGACGGTGGCGCCATCGCGACGGTTCTTGCCCTCGCGTCGGCACTTGGCAATCTTCTCTGTAAAATCCCAAAGCTTGCCTTGGGCGAGGAGGTCGCCGGTTTGCGGATCGCGAGGGGTCTCCAAGAGGGGTCTAGTTGGATACGCAAGGGAATCTTGGGGTCTTTAGATTTCACAACATGGACCATCTGGTCTTCCGCAAAACGTGTATATGAGTTTTTGAGGGTTTCCTTGTTGACGGCTTCGAAATACGACAGATCGCCCTGGTGGTAAAGTGTTTTGCCAAGCTTGGGATAGTTAGTATGCAAGAAGAAGATGAGAGAATTGTGAAGTGCTTACCAGTTGTGCAGTGTTGTGGGCCTTGGTCTGCTCGATCCATATGTCTTCATTCAGATCAGCAGATGGCGTGAGGCCCATGAGGGAAACAGCAGCCAGCCAGCTTGACTCAATAAAGGGCCAGATAAGGAAGCAGTAAAATCGTAATTCTCGCGGCCAGCCCGACGTTCTTCGTCAGAAAGACCAACTGTGGTGATATTGCCATTCGCATCGCGGTCTAGGCGGACAACGTTGTCAATCTCCAAGCCACGGAGAGTTTTGTCAAGGTTGGTAGCTAATCCTGCGCCGGAGAAGATGAACTCTCCACGGAATAGCGAGGACAGGAACAAGACTTGGTCCCTGAGATCATTGTATGCAATGTCTTGATTCGACGGTCCTCCACCGAGCTTGACGCGCGTGTACATGGCGGCGCTGACAAGAGCCTCGTAAATGAAGAGGTGGATTGTCATGTTACGATAGAATGAAAGCTGGAACCTGTCAACTGCGTAGTACGTTGGCTCTGCTAGGCCATTGACCACTCCGACAAGCTCCTTGCCCAGCACGTCGAGACCACGATCGATGATCTCAGACAGAGGTGCGTTACCAAAGTGGGCGACGCGGCCACCTTTAGCACGCACACGAGATGTAAGCCAATCGACTCGGCGAGTCAGCTCGGCCTTGCCAACACCACGTCCACGCAGAGTCAACAAGACGGTTCCAATCAAGGCTGTGGGCATGACGACGGAGACGGCGTTGATGTCGCCTAAGACCTTGTAACCCAGAGTACGCAAGATCTTCTCACGGACCGCTCTGACTTCAGGATCGGTGTGATTGACATGCAGACCAGCAGGGACCGTAGGCAGTTTTGAGAGTTGATCCTCGATAAATTTTCTCAGGCTCCAAGGTTCGTGGAATCGAACGTCCACCCTTCCAAGTCGCAACGAGAGAACTGAAGAGCCACCCGACAAAAAGTCAGCCAGATTTTCCTTCTTCTTGGGCATTCCCAGCAACTCAGTCACATAGCCCTCTGTCTCAATAACCTTGTCATACTGTGTACTGACGGGGCAGATGATCGAGTCCTCCACGCGCCCTGACAGTATGCTGTCTAGGACGAAGCTGAGAATGCCAAACTTGGGTGGCAGCAGCTTTCCAGTTCTTGATCGACCACCCTCGATGAAACACTCGAAATTGTAGCCGCCTTGTAACAAGGCATCCACATATGATTGCACAACAGTCGTGTACAAAGCATCGTCTCCGAAAGATCGACGAATCCACATGGCACCGGCATGCTGCAAAAAGCTACCCACTACAGGGAAGTTGAGGTTGTCGCCAGCAACAACGACGGGGAGAGTAAGACCGAGCCTGTAGCATATCAATTGCAACGAAACGTAGTCAACGTGCGACCGGTGGCTGGGCAGGAAGATGATGCTCTGCTTTTTCTTGGCAGCGAGGTCGGCCACGCGCCTCAGACGCAGAACCTCCTCGCTAGACACGTGGATGCCTTGGTGGTACGCCCTGGTCAGGAGCTGGGTGACCATATAGTAAGCGCCTCGGATGAAGGTCTTGCTCTCCATCTTGCAGATCATTTGGTCGGTGAGCTTCTGGGCCACCTCCTGGAGGCCGCTTTCGAGGGCGCTGCGACGCTGCGCACGCTTGACGGCATAGTCCTTGTCGTCTTTGGGGAACAGTCCCTCGCGCTCCTCAACAGCCAGGCGATTTTCAGCCAGCTCAACAATGCGCTTCTGCAGCAATGGCGCGGAGAGCACCGTGGATATCATCTGTTCGGAGAAGCCAGGGTAGAAGACGGGCTGGCCGATGATCCGGTCGTATGCGCGCCATCCTTGGCCGGAGACGTAGAGGAGACTTCTCGAAGAAACCTGAGCAAGCGAGCTGTTAGACATTGCATGCGCGACGGGTAGACAGGGTGGCAAGGGTGCCGTACTGCAGTGGCTCGGAGCGGAATGAGGCAAACTGGTTCATCAGGGCCTCCTCTCGGCCATCTTGGATGACGCTGTCGGGTTCGACATAGCCACTGGGCTGTAAAGTGATAGAGTCGCCGAGGATCTGCAGATCGGGAGCAGAATTGCTGGCCGGGTCGACCGTGTCCTCTTTGTCGGCCATTGTGTTGTTCGCGATCGGTTATTCGGTGTCTACCTAGCTTGCCGAGCGGTGGTTAAGCTGAAGACATGGCCGCCGAGGACGCTTGCAGGGGTATGAGGAAGCTGTCGTTCGAGGCGGAGTGGGTGAACGGACGGACGGTGACCCTGACCCTGGCCCTGGGCACGTAATGTAAGCTGAGGAACAGGAAGTGGTTGCTGGTCGGCTGGAGGCGGTTATGGTTACGGTTACTGTGACTGTGGGGAGGAACAAAGACGGCGTGAGAGCCGAACGGCATGTGAACAGGGCTCCCCAGGTTTTTAGTGGCTCCTGCAACCTCCAAGGCCCCTCTAACCCCCTGTGCTGGTGCTGGTGCTGGACCAATTACCGTCTTGGCTGGGTACCTATCCAGCATGATTTTTGTCAGAAGCTTTGCTTGCTCACTCGCAGCGACAGCTTCATCACACCCTGCTCACGATATATAACCACCACCAAACCTGCCATAGCTATCCGCACAACCTCCACACATACTCAATCGCCACGCCATTATTACCATCGGAGTCCAAGTATCTGGCCAGATTACCGCAAACCCCAAAGGTGAACCCACCGAACCATGGCAACCACCGGCCAAAGGTCACCCAGGACCTGCTCGCCAGAGCTCACTCCCCGACAGCGCCAACCGCATCTACACAGAAAAGATTCAGTATCGATCGCTTCACCTCAGGCCGACCTCTCCCCCTCCTGCGACGCTTAGCGCCCGAGCCGCTCGTCAAAGGAAGAGACAGCAAGAAAAGGCCAAGCAGAAGATTCGACCCAAGCCTCTATCAACCCGCGAAAGACGGAAGCTTGGTCTCTACGACATCCCTAGAGACGGCCAGAAATATGACATTTACGAACCTCTACACAACCTTTGGCTCGGTTACGTCCGCGAGGTCCTTGGTACCGACTTGCACACCGGCGGACCAGCTGCTGCCGCGAAGCTAGCCAGTGCCGAATTCCACGGCGCCCAAGTCGAGGTATCAAGGAGTCGTTGCCCTGGCAGGGTTGGTATCAAGGGCATTGTAGTGCGGGATCGAAAGTTTGTCTTTGAAGTCATTACCAAGAAGCGAGGTCTCAAGGTGGTGCCGAAGGAGGGCACGACGTTCCGCGTCGAGGTTCCTGTGCCGCAGACTGAGCCCCAACCTTCTGATGCAAAGTTCGTTTTTGAGATACTTGGCGACCAGCTTCTCCTGCGGTCTGCGGATCGAGCCAACCGAAAGTTCAAGGCACACTTTTTGAAGAATGTTTGAGGCACGACTGGGCCCAAGACGTGAGGATCAGTCTTGACTCGGATGCTTGCGACAACAGAGGCGACCACCGCTCGTCGTCCACCACATAGCGTCCATCGAGTTCTCTGACGACGGAATTTCTTTCGCAATTGCTTTTGGCCATGGCGAGCTGCCTCTGAAATGTCATGCGTTTGACTCCAGAGGTGCATGGCGAGCATGCCAGGATAGAGTCTATGGTGAACTCTACAACGCGGGGTGCGCTTCTGGGTATAAGACGATCTTTCCTCGCAAGAAGACTGCGAAGGGCACCCTAAACCTCCAACATCGATTGCTTCCCTTGTGAACCGATCACTGCAAGAACTCACGCCATTATCCATCATGTCGAAGACAGCATGTGAACAGAAGCCTTGGTCCCTACCTGTCCCGTATGTGTCCAAGGTTATCTTCGCCTTTGTGGCCTTGATAAACCTGATACTTATGAACCATGTGCTTCTACTCCAAGGGATTGGAGGCTCAGCGGCTTATGGTGAATATTGCTGCAATCTCGCTTGGGTTGGTCACGCCTTTACTCAGTTACGATGACTACCTACTAACTCGTCTTCGAATACAAGGTGATGATCTTTATTGTCCTCATTCTCGTGTTCTGTGCCTCGGGAGTGGAAGACGATTTCTCTGGCGGCATTGTCAAGCTTTTTGTTGGCGTAATGATGTTGTCGTGGCATTGTGTTGTCGCCATGAACGTCATATTCCTCTCGGTGGGGTTTTTCCAGTGTCATGCGAAACAACCTTACGAGAAGAACTTGAGCTTTTGCGCCATGTTTGGCAATCCTAAGCTGGCAGAGAAACATGGGTGGAAGGGCCATTCATGGGAACCTGCATTGCTTTGGATAGCCATAGCCATCAGCTTCATGAATTTCTTTGTTCAAATGTGAGCATCACTATTTCGGATTGAGTGTTCGTAAAACTAATGCGCGGCTCTTCAGGATATCATGGGTGGTAGCCTGGGTCCGGTTGAAGCCGAAGAAGGAATCCAAGATGGAGATGGGAGAGATTAAAGTATGAAGGAACTTTGATTTGCGAAGGCGACGGGTTGAGGACTGGGGATGTGGGCTGGGGATGATGGTTATACCTGGCTAAATTCAAGTACGATACATGTGCATGACATTATGCTTTGACTTTTGGTTACTATTTTGTTTCTGTTCAATTGTTTACATTTACTGGCTAATTTGTCCTCTGGATTTGTTTGTTGATGCAGAATACCTAGGCATTGTATCAATTTACGGTACGTGTTGTGATATCAGAAGGTACAAGGGGGCCTGCACGACATGTTATACGTATATGCATAGGGAGGTATATATAGGTCAGGTGCTTGTGTATAAATATATACATACATATATATATATACATATATATATTTCAGTGCCTACTTACCTACTTACATATACGTCAAACGGAGATGCAATAGAGGGTTTGGCTGGCATGGTTCTTCTGTCATGTCAGTCATCAAGGAATGCGGCATGTCAAGGGAGTATTTTATTGTGATTCAAACAGCCAGCTCCGGCCCTTGCACAGCAGGTGGCCACAGCGCAGCATCGCACCACAGCGCTCACCCATGCACGGCGGCAGGCCAAGCCTCATACGGCCGTGAATGTTCTCCTCCCCATGGCAAACTCAAAGGTCAAAGGCTTGGCTAGGCCCTGGCTGCATGCGGCACCAGCAGCACGACACAATCCCATTATTCAACAAAGTGGTTTGTGTGGCACGACAGGCTTGTCTCAGGTTGAATTCCTCGAAGCCGCTAGAGCTAGAAGCAGAGTGGATGGATGTGGATGTGGATATGCTATGCTATGCGATGCGAATCAGGTTCAGGATCAGGATCAGGGTTTCGTGACGACTGTCGCATCTCTCCTTCGCCCAGCACGTCTCAGCTTTTTCCCAAGCCCTAACGAGGTACCTTCGTCATGGGCTGCAGGTGCCACCACCTGGAGGTACAGGCCCATCAGCGCCCCGGGAACCTCGGGCCTGGTGTTAAGGCTCAGGCCCCAGCGCCAGCGGCGGCGGGTAAAACTCGGAGGTCGCCGGTTGAGGCCTAGCGGCGTCCCGACAGTCTTTCCCACCTGGGACCATCCGAACTCCAGTTTTCATCCTAAACCAAACCTTTGGTTTTTTTCCGCCAGCACGACAAAGCTCCCACCTACCTCACATTACATTCCGTCACCTCGCGACTCTTCACGACCTTTACCGTAATCCCCGCAAGCGCATCGATACCAAGCATCCATCGAATCCCCAGAGCCGCTTCTCGCCCTCTGTCCATCGCCATTGACGCCGAGCCATCCACTGGTGTCATTTGACTTTCGCTTTATCGTCTTTTCGCCTTCCCGCCTACCGCACCCATCCAACCACCACCACCACCACCTCGACGTGAAGGAGAAGACCCTTTCTCCGCCACGCACCCTCTTTCCGCACTACATTCTTACGCAAACATGCCGTCGAATTTACCATCCAGCTTTGCCTCTGCCGCCGCCGGTCAGAATGCCGGCCGTGATTCTCGAGGGGCCGCTCCGATGGGAGGGAAACGTTGGAGGCGACTGGTACGTCTGATGTCCCTTCTGCCTTGTCCCTCGACTCCTTCTCGCACCATGCCCTACGCTGCCGTGTCCGCGAGCTTGCGCCGTGGCACAAAGTGTTGCAGTGTGCCCACTTGCTGCAGCCCCTCAGCACTTTGCCAGATTGCACCCTTGTCTTATCCACAATACATACTCACTCCTTCCTCTTCGCAGGTCACGACGCGACGGACGCTCAGCTAACGGCACGCTCACCTTCCGACGATCCTCCACCACCCCTCTAGGCCAGTCTTCACAGCCCCTCCAACCAGTGAACATGCCTACCTCCCCACGCCTGTCGAGCCTCCTACCCCACAGCCCTCTGGCTATGAGCCGGGACCTGCTCGCTACACCAAGGAGGACTTGCTGGACATGTTCCGTTCCCAAAAACCCCAAGACGACCTGACTCGTCTATTCATACCTGGCTGGAACCCGAACCAAGTCAACGGGAGTCACACGAGGGGTTGGGGTAAGAGCAACGACAACCATGTGCCCCAAGAACCTGGTGCCTGCTGGGATCAGGGCGGTGACACCATACCGATGGGGTTGCAGGAGCTGTCGGCGGAGGAGAAGGAGGTTCGTTCCTCGCCGTATCCACGAGCCTCAGCTTCTGGGTTGGCTGACCATACACAGGCCTTTTCGACTGAGATCAACTCCCCGCTAAAGCCGCCCACACAGAACAAGGAGGGCCTTCAAGGAGCCGTCAACGGTAGGAAGGCTTCCGTCTCCCAAGGTACTTCGAATGCGTATGGTGTCAGTTCGCCCTCCTCCGCAACACGTCCTAGCACCCGTCGACGAGAGACCATCGAATCGAACCCATTCAGTAGCGCCTTAAACTCCCCACTACCGCTGGTCGATTTTCACGCGATGACCCTCGTACTGGTTCCCCGTAAGGGTGGCGAATCAAAGGACCCGGACGCGGAAGACCTCGAAGCCGAGCAGACTCCACGAGATGCCCCTAACAAACTGCCATTTGGAAATCTGATCCGCAGCCACACTACCGGCAGTCCTGGTGCTATCACGTCTATTTGGCCACCCGCCAACCAGACGACTCCCGGTGCTACTGGCGGCTTTGGTAACTTTGCCATGCCTTCCCTTCGGCTATTGGCGATAAGCGTGTTGGAGGTCCCGGTGGTGGCAGCCGCTTGGCGCATCTTATCCCGAAGGACAGCTCAGAGGCCATAGGTGGAAAGCCTTCGGAGACCCAGAACCCGTTGGCTCAGCAGTCGTGGCGGTCTCGTCCTCGCACTGATACGGATCCTTTTGGCGATGATGGACTTTCTGGCAGCGCAGTCCTTGGTGGTTCTCAGGATACCTCTGGTGGACCTTCCCAAGCCAGCCGTGTTGCGCCCCTCGGTACTCCTGTCAAGGGCTCAACTGGTGACTTCGGCATGTCGGGCTTGAACCTTGGCGGCCAGGGAAACGATGATGGTTCTGTCAGTCCGTCCGAGACCAACCCGTACCGCAGCCCCCTGCTGAGCGCCATGACCACGACGGAGACTCGCCCGGAGCTGACAAGTTGCATGGCGGAGCGCCGACCGACCAACCCGCCGGATTTGCACCCCTGCCGCGGGGCTTTGGCGGGCCACATTTCGAGGGTAGCGACCGAAGCCAGACCTCTAGTGTTGGAGCCAAGGCCTACCCTCTCGGAGCCATTTCCGGATGGCCTGCTCCCAGTGTCCCTTCGGTTGGAACTCCTGACCGCGAGCGAGCTAACTTTGCCAATGCGTTCGGTAGTTCTCTTTTCTCCCCAATCGGCGACATGCAGTCCCCTGCCTTGGGCAACTTGAACAACGTTTTTGGACCGGCTTCTGCCGGCGGTCTCGGTACTGGTAGCATCGGGCGAGGCAGCAAGTTGGGCTCTCTCTTCCCTCCGGCCATGCAGGCGCAGATGCAGAGTCACGAACACGAAAAGAGTCTCGGTGATTCGATCCCGGATCTTCGACAAAGCAACCCATTGGGTGCTATCGGCCGCTCTAACTTTTCAGTCCCTTCCAGGGATACCGATAGTCCTATTAGATCCAACCGTGGTGTCTTCGAAGAGCTCTTCCCTCTAGCGATGCGACCCGATCTCACGGCGTCTTCAGCCCCGGCGAGCCTGGTCAGCCAGCCGGCGCAGTTCCTGGCGCCCAATCCTTTACACCTGTCACTGGAGGATTGCCTTTCGGTGGCAACCAGGTTGCTGGTGAACCCTTGGCTGCTCAGATTCGCCAGATGGTCATGCCCGATCGCATGAGATGGGTTTACCTAGATCCTCAGGGCCAAGTGCAAGGGCCTTTCACTGGTCTCGAGATGAACGACTGGTATAAGGCGCACTTCTTTACCCCTGATCTCCGCGTCAAGAAGGTTGAGGACCCCGAGTTCGAACCATTGGGACAGCTCATTCGACGGATAGGAAACTCGCATGAGCCGTTTCTGGTTCCCCAGATTGGTATTCCTCATGGACCCCCAACACAGTCTGGCCCCTTCACGCCTGCTAGTGGCAATGGCATCGTTCCCCCTCTCAGCGGCGTGTTCCCCAGCTTCGGGCGCACCCTCACCGCCGAGGAGCAAAACAACCTCGAGCGACGCAAGCAGGAAGAGCAGTTCCTCATGGCCCAACAGCGAGAATTTGTCATGCGCCAGCAAGCCATGTCTAAATTTCAGATGCAGGGCCCAGGTCTTCAGCACCACTCCAGTGCCCACAGCCTTCAGAGCCAGCCTAGCTTCGGTAGCATGACTTCGCCAATCGGTGCTCCTCAGCCTCACCAGCAGCAACAGGCGCAGGCTCAGCAGCCTATTGGTGCCATCCCTCCTACCACGGGCTTCTTCGACGCTGCCGCTACCGGTCAATCTTCTGCTCGTGGCAGTATGGGAAACGGCGAGCTCTTCCGAGAGGAAGACTTGGCTAACCTCACAAACGCCGAGCGCCAGATGCTTGTCACTCTTCAAACCGCCCCTGGCGACGGCAGTGCACCCCAGCCAACTGAGGCTAACCTACGATCCGGTCTGCCCCAGACGGAGCAACTCCTCGAGGATTCTGAGGGGTTTCGCGAGCGCTTGAAGGAATTCGAGGACCTACGTGCTCAACACGATGCTGAACAAGCCGCCAACGCCGAGGATGCACAGGAGGGTGCGGTTCAGGATGAGCAAGCCACCGCTGCGACTACAGCAATCGAACAGCAGCCTGCTACTGCTGCTGTTTCTAGCAAGGCTGCTAAGAGGGCCCAGAAGAAGGCCGCTGAGGAGGCTACTCTGTCTTTGACCCAGCAGGTGCAGAAAACGCAGGCTGCTGCCGCGGCTGCAGCTCAGCCCGTCGAGCCGGATATGCCTATGCCATTCCCTCCCCTTCCTCGTCGACCCCCTTCCCGCGCCTACAGCTCAGCGTGTCCGCTCCAACCTACCCGAGCAGTATAGCCGCTCACAGAGCGGCACTCCTGATACCACCGCCTCAGCCACTGCTCAGGCTCCGCCCATGGCTCCCTGGGCCAAGGACCCAGCTCATGAGGCCCAGAAGGGCCCCAGCCTGAAGGAGATCCAAGAGGCCGAAGCCCTCAAGGCTGCCAAGGCTGAGGAGGCCGCCGCTGCTCTGCGAAAGGCAGCTATGGAGCAGGAAATGGCCGTCATGCGTGAGAAGGAGAAGGCCGCTGCTGCTGCCGCCGCCGCCGCCAGCCTTCCAGCCACCAGCACCTGGGGCCATGGATCTCCAGTCTCTGCCACTAGCCCCTGGGCAAAGCCCGCCCCGCCTAAGGGTCCTGCCCCTGGTCTCACTGCCACAGTCTCTGCGGCCGCTGGTAAGAAGACGCTCGCTGAGATTCAACGGGAGGAGGAGCTTCGAAAGCAACGCGCAAGGGAGGAGGCTGCCACTCAGGCCGAGATCCAGCGCGAAGAGGACCTTCGAAAGCAAAGAGCAAGGGAGGCTACCTCGCAGACTGGTACCCCCACCAACGCAACCAAGAGCTACGCAAACCTCGCAGGCAAGCCTAACTTCGCTGTTGCTCCCGGCTCTCAGCAGTCTACACCCCTCCCCTGGTAGCGGATGGGCTACTGTTGGCGCAGGCGGCAAGGTCAAGGTCCCCACTGGACCGGCTGCTCAAGGCCGCACTGTCAGTGTCAGCAACGTGAAGCCTATTTCTACCCTTGTCAAGCCCGTCTCAAAGCCTCAGTCGATCAGCGCTAACGGCAAGGCTGACACTGGTCACGTCGCTATTGATGAGTTCAACAAGTGGGTTGGTCGCGAGCTATCTCGCGGTATTACGGGTGTTAATGACAGTAAGTTTTGATTTCTTCGCAAGCACATAAACAATATCTAACCTGTACCAGTCGCGAGCTTCCAGGCTGCACTTGACGTGCTCCCATTGGACACTGGAATCATTGCCGACGCTGTTTACGCCAACTCAACCACTATGGATGGCCGACACTTTGCCGAGGAGTACATTCGCCGCAAGAAGCTCGCCGAGAAGGGCGTCGTTGAAAAGCAGCCCTCCAGCGAGATGAAGGTCAGCAGCCCCAGCGGCGGCTGGAGCGAGGTCGCTAAGAAGAGCGGCAGCGGCAGCGGAAGTAGCAGCGTCCAGCCCAAGGAGGAGGCCCTATGCAGGGTGCTGGCTTCAAGGTCGTGCCCAGCAGAAAGAAGGGCAAGAAATAGAGTACGGGGTCCTACGACTCGCTCAAGGAACGACGGGCTTGAACATACGAATGTGGAATGAAGCAGTAACGAGTATTGCTTCGTATGTGTGTACGATGCGATGAATGATTTAGCTGGAAAGAAAGCTAAAGGAGCGATGAAGAGAAGAAAAACACGAAACCATGATAAACCCAACCTCAAAGTCACAGGAAGCGAAGACTGCTTCGCGAGCGGTCCTTGGTCGCCGTTACGGGCAGGCCTAAGCGTTGACAAGAAAACAAAACAAAAAGGAATTATGGAAACAATGGTTTTTACGAAATAGGAGATGTATGTATGTAGTGATAGCCGCCGATGCCCGTATGTAGCGTTGTGGTATGTGATGAGTCTTTGGATGAATCAAAGTGTGCGAAGCGCCTGTTTGACTCGGAATATTCTTTTCTTATCGTTGTTTCTTGTGTGACAGTGTGACTGTCTGAATGAAAATGTGATGATGTGTTTGGGGTCATTATAAATGCATTGCTTTTTCTCTAATCTCATCATATATCTATCTATATGTCCACGATATCTACCCCCGTCATGAAACTATTTCCGCTACGCCTTCAACCCTTCCATTATCCCTCCAGGGTGCGCCACCCTCGCTGCCCTCCCAGGACTCTCGCCCGCGGCCCATGACGCTGCGGACGGCGCTGCGCACGCGGCCCTTCCACTTGGGCCCGATGGTGTCGACGTCTGGGCCCCAGGTCTCGAGGGCGACGGCGAGCTCGTCGGTGCGGCGGACGACGTCTTTCCAGGCGGTCTCGTCGGTGGTCCAGTCGGCGCGGGCGGACTCGGCGGAGCCGTCGGTGCTGGCGCCGGGGAGGAGGCCGGAGCTGGAGGAGCCGAAGGCGGCGCGCCAGGCTCGCTCGGAGGCTTCGACGGCGCCGGCGTAGTCGCGGCGCCAGGCGCGGAGGCGGGCGGTAAGGGCCCACAGCGCGGAACGGTAGGTAATGAGCGGGACGATGTCTTCCTCTATGAGGCGGACGACGAGACGCTCGTGAGTGCCGCGGGGAGGCTCGTATATCCCGGTGCCGTCATCGAGCTTCTCCTTGGTGAGCACGGTGTCCTGCAGCAGCGCGCCGAGGAGATCCGCGTCGAGAGCGTCCTCGGAGTGGCGGATGCGCACCATGTGGTGCAGCGCCTGGAGCATGTCTGGAACGGCGGGGGCGACATGCGCGCGGCGAGGGTGACGACGTTATCCCAGATGCGCCAGTTGTCGTGGAGATGGAGGCGCCCTTCTTGTAGGCGGCGAGGAGCGGGCGAGGAGGGAGGCGGGATCGTGGTTGGGCTTAGCATCGGTGTCGTCGTTGTCGAGGTCTGTTGTTTCATTGTCTTCTGAAGCGGGCTGATGTTTAGGCTCGGAGTCTTTCTTCTCGGCCACGACTTCGCAGTACAGACTCCAGAGGGCGCTACCGAGGTTGCTCCAGGTTCTGGCGTCCTCACCACCGGCACTGTCGGTCGCGCTGCCGATACAGCGGCTGTATGCCTCGGCGGCGTCGCCAAAGTTACCAAGACGGAGGTTGATGTCTCCCAGGCGGCTCCAGAGGTCTGGGCTCAGGCGGTTGGCTGCGGTGGCCTTCTTGTACGCATCCAGGGCCTTGGCGATGTCACGCTGCTGGAGGTAGTGCTCGCCGAGGGACTTCTGGGCACGGGCGTAGCGGCCGTTGGAGATTGTCCATGCACGCTCGTAGTGCTCTGGTTTGTTTTCCAGTTCACCGAGAATACACCACAGTCTAGGTGCGTTGGGAGGGGCGGGCTACGCTCGGGGCCAGAGAAGTCAGCGGCCCTTAGCAGTGATACGTCACCGACATCTTCAGCATCAGGATCCGAGTTGGACGTGTCAGAGGCACCGGTACGGTGGAACAGACGCCAGCGCACGATGCCGCGAGCCTTTTCATCTCCGCCGCTGCCTCGACCATCCTCGTCCTCTGTGGCAGCGCTGCTGGCCAGACACAAGGCGACCTCGGCCCAGAGCCGCAAACGCTTGAAGATTTCCAGTGCGGAGATCAAGGAGCCAACACCAGCCCAAGCGTAGGCGAGCTCAGACTCGAGATGCCAACGAGGTGGTGTAGACAGGGCATGGATGTAACGGAGACGGATGTGACCTGGTGCGGACTCGGAAGCCTTGGGAGCAGGGAGGAAAGATGTGGGTTTGTTGTCATTGATGGTCACGGAGGCCAGTTTCTTATCAGCTTCGGTGACTTCGATAACAGGAATGTCGGACTTTTCCTCCTTATCCTGCTTGTTATCCTGAGCAGTAGACTCAGACGCCTCAGACGTCGTGTCAGCGATTACCTGGTCCGCCACAGCCTGAAGCTGCAACACACCACGCTCAACTGTCTTGCTTCTGTGGACTTCAATTCTCGACCGTACCAAAAGCGCTTGTGTGTAGATTTGCCAGTTGGTGGACTTATCGGCCAGCACTCGCACGGCAAAGGGCAGGATCTCCTCGGAGGTGAGGGTATCCACCGGCGAGAAAGCGTCCTTGAGGGTGGCTTCTGTAAGTAGGATCATCTGATCCAGGGGTTAAGCTGCGGCTGGTCGTCGGGAGCGAGATCGGCCAGCGCCGCAGGTAGGATAGTTGATTTAGCTGCGTCGCTGTTCTGGTCCGTCTCCTTGGTGTACTGGATCTCTTCCAGCAGGGTATCATTGTTCAACTTCAAAGCATCGGGCTTAGCCGACTCCTCATCTCCCTCATCGGCTGGTGTGGCATCTGCGGTAGTAGCGGTCTCATCTGCGCTGCGGGCAAGCACAACGAGCTGACTGGTGCTCTTTTCTTGGAACTTGGTCTTCTTGCCAAGAGCGCCGGACAAAGCATAGAGAAGGCCAGTGGTCTGGCTAGCCTCGGTGATTGCCTCCTTGGCCTTTTCGTTACGGCCAAGCAGGATGTAGTTGTTGGCGGCTTCTATCAAGAACAAGGCCTTCTCGGACTTTGTCCATGATTCTTCTTCGTCTGCCCAGACCTCAACGCCCAAAATTCGTTGCCTCACGGCGTCTATGCCATCGAGGATCTGGGTTGCCAGAGTCGGCACGTCGCTCCATTGGGAGCTCTTTGTGAAGTTTGAGCCCGGGCCCAGCGAAGGCTGGGTGAGGAGCTTGTAGTGCCATGCATTGATACGAAGCCGGGTCCATGCTAGGCTGCATTTTACGGCGGTGCCATCTCTGGATGGAACCTCGACCACATCTTGAGAGGCATCGGCCAGAGTAACAAGAAAGATGTGTCTAGCCAGGAGAACAATTCCAGATGGGGAACGTGGCTGTACGGCGAGACACCGTCGACGTCGAGATGTCGGAGACAGGCTTTGCGAAGCTGTTCCAGCGAGCCCTGCTTCTCAGCTGCCCAGGCATCAGCGAAGCGACGCTCTACAGATGCAGTAGGCTCCGCAGGTAGAATGGGACCTGTGACGTTGGACTGGAGAAAGGCATCCAGAGCGGCGAGGCCGATGGAGACGGAGTCGGGGACAGAGCAGCCGGGGCCGGTGGACGGGGAGGAGCCGGCGGCGGCGGCAAGGCGGGTCACGAAGGCCCGGATCAAGACGTCCGCCGCATCGGCACTGGCCAGAGTAGACACGGCATCCATATTGCTTTGCTTCCCTTGTGATAGAGGGGTGTGAGAGGACGAAAGAGAGGGGTCCGTTTGTTGGCCGTGGCCGTTGCCGTGGCAAGACACACGACGAGAGATAGTGGAAAGGGCTCGATAACGCCCAAGTGTCTTTGGCTTATGCTAGCCCCTCCTGATATCCAGGCAGGGTAGAAAAAATTGCAAGGCTCAGCCAAGAATCCACAGACAAGGCGAGTCAGATGCAGGGTCTCTTCTGCGCCAGGGGAAGGGAGACGAAACGAGGTACTATCACACCCACAAGTACCTGTAGCGGCGGATAGCTCGTTCAAGGGGTGAGCTCTGGATTTCGATATAGATGTCACCTTGCCGTGTCTGCCAGGGTCTGCGCGTCACGAAGCATTCTTAGGGCTTGGGACCGCGTGGATGGGATGGGATGGGATGGAGGGGCTGCTGGCGAGTTGGCGATGCGATGTGTGATGGATGGTGGGGCGGGGCAAAAAAAAGTTGACGATAGCGATAAGCCTGGAGAGGGACAGAGGGTCATCCATCACATGCAAGGCGAGGCGAAATTGATAGTCGTTGAACAAATGTATGGGTTGTTGTTTATGAGGTAAATGACTATGCTCGAATATGTTTTTAATTTTGCCTTCTTTTTCTTTTGTTTCAATATTTCATTTTATTTAATTCAGGCTATTTTTTGTCTTATCATGAGTCGTATTGGCCTCTTGCTCTGCTGCAAACGAACAATTTCGTGCCCAACATAGTGCATCTATGGTGTTGCCGTAGTAGCACATCCATATTAAATCCCATATTTTTTGGGTTTGTCGCAGCACTCCGACTACACAGGCGTTGATACCAAAACACAGTATCTGCAAACCTTTCACAGCAGCTTCGCCACGTTGTTCAAGTACATTACGCACGCAGCAACGGTCGGAGTAATTATCCGGAAGTGACATAGCAGCTGGCTTCTCATCTCACCCGTGCATAATCTCGCTGGTGGTTTGCTCACAGGTGAGACTAAGGTGCGGCTAACGGACTGAAAATTTTTCCACATCCGCCCAAGCATGAGTGACAATGGCTTGTGATGCCCCTGTTTCGCCAGGGGAATTGCGTCGGTGGAGAACTGGGTCAAGGGTATGCGACTCCATTTTCCGTAACAATGTACGCCAATCTGCCTGTGACGTCTCGTCGTCCTGTGCAAAGTGGCACGTTCGACATGGTCAGGGGCACTAGCCACGCTACGCAGCTCATCATCTCAGGTCCCTGGTGAGGATGGCTCACCGTGCAACTTGGCGGCCATCGCTAAGCACAGGGTCTTTTGCATCTGCCAGGCTTGTCATTCACCCGAGGAGATTTCTCCTGCTCGGCACTCCTTGGCCAGTTCCAGCATGCCGCTCCCTAGCCGTCTTGGCTGCCAATCGATATATACGTGCTGCTTTTCGACATACTCTGCGATCGGGTGAGCGGGAGAACCTGCCTTTGAAGAAACATCCACAGAGTAGAATAGACACTCTTCCCATCACAACAAGACGAGTCGTTGCCGTTCGGTACACGGTAACGGCCGGGAGGTGGATGTCACGCGACACCCAGCTACCGAGAAATCGATAGGCGCCGGAGCCGCAACAAAAGCCGGTGGTGGCCGAAACTGGGTCTAGTGGCTAACAGGATGGCAGCGCAAAATACCGCGATCCAGGATGGCACCGAAAGAAAAGAGCCAGGCCCAAACAGCACTGTATCGAGATGTTGAAGCCAGGCACAGCAGTGCCAATCAGTGCTCGACGTCGCCAGCTAGCGTGGTATGGCATCCATGCGTCTGGTTCATGTAACTCTACAGCCAGCCTCTAGCCACAGTGGGAAAGCAGCAGCTAGGCAGAAGTTTGCGGAGCCTTGGCCTTGACTGGGGTTGCAGCCGTGCTTTGGGCATGCCAAGGAGTCCTCCAATTCGGCGTACATGTTTCAAAGCTCCACCTCAACACCGTGTTTGCACGTTTCCCGCGCAGACGAGGGTTGTCTTTACCCAGTTATTTCGTGGGTGGTTTTATACGAGAAAACGGTGTCGTGTGTGCAGTCCGTCGATTTTCAGGGACTGCTTGACTATCTAAGGATAAGCTTGGTTTGGAGACATGCGCGGGGGCCCAATCGATGCCTCGTGGAAACAAATCTCCAGAAGACGGTACGCACGATGCTCTCAGTCAGAAGGATTGCAACGATCCTAGCCCTTAGTAGACCAAGGCTGGGATTAGCACAGCGGGAAGACGCTAGAGGTGCCGTGCATGTCGTACAGCCGGCCGGTCTGCAAGGCCATCACACCACACATGTGAGCGTGAAGAGGAGCCATGCAGGCTGACTGGCTGGCCTATGGGCGTAGGCGATGCGCAAGCAGGCATTGTTTTTTCCCGAGCGATCCATGTAGATTGCCCAGGCGACTTACAATGCTTCGGATTCTTATCTGAGCGACGGACGGGTGGCGGCGAGAGAGTCGTCTACTGTGGCCAGGACGAATTTTCCGAGGGCACCAGGGCAGCGGAACTGACACGAGCAAACAGTGACGTCGGTGACAGAGGGCCCTCTAAATGTCTTGGCGCGTTAGGAGCGCATCAATCCACCGAGACGGCTCGTGGGGATTGGACAGCAGATGAACGATCCGTGGGGGCGTATCAGGATAGGACGGCTGTGGCTACGGCTAGTCGTCAGCAGAGCGAGCACCAACATCGCATTCCTTGATTCCTGTTATATGCGCCAAGAAGGCATCAGGTCAGCATGCGCATCGCCCATGACTTGACCGGCCTTGTTGGCGAAATCAAAAGAGGAAACAAGATGAAGTAAAAAATGACCAGGATAGACGGAGCGGGCTTACAGGGGCAGCGGTGCCCGAGGGAGAGCTGGAGGGTATCATAGCAGGGAGAATGGACAAATGTACAGTGCGCAGATGGGAAAGTGGGAAATACCTTGGGACATGAGCATGGGTGGTGCAAGGTGGTGCAAGGTGGTGCTACGTCGACTAGGTACGTACTACTGTAAGAACTGTGCAGCAGAGCGGGGCCCCAAAATCTGCAGCAAAATGACGTAGATAAGGTCCACCGTCCACTAGAACCCACCCAAGGCGGTGCTCAACACTTCGCCAGGTCAAGTACAGGTACTTGCGAAAGCTGCAAGAGGAAAAGCAGCAGCATCTTGCTTGGAACCGTGTTTTGGCTTTTATTTTTATTGTTTTATATTATGTTTTTTTCTTTCTTCTGTAACCCAGTCTTGCCGGATGCGTAGGTAGTCCACTGCTCAAACTACGTCGGCCAATATCCGTGAACCTGATTTATCTCTTCTTTTTCTTTCTCTAGTTTCTCTGGACCCAACTAGCACGTTTTACTGATGTCTTCATGGTGATGCAATGTTGCCTAAGTGTCCCCGTCTGTTACGGTGGCGGCACCTCCGTTCGGATTCGACCGAGACAGTCTCGGCTACACATGCTTTTTGTGGTTCCCGTCACAGTGTAATACACTTGTTGAGCTCCAATACTCCATATAAAAGATAAAAACCGGAGAATAGAATAGAATAGAGGAGAAATGGAGACGCGGAGGATGAGGAGAAGGAGGGAGGGAAAAATGGGAAAAATTATCCTGCATGAATTCTTAGGTAAATGCGCAACAGCACATACTTTACTCGCTTGTCGCTTCTTCGAGATTTGTTTCTCTACTGACTTAGCCTTGTGGCTAGCCTGACGTTCTACTCAGGCGACTCCACAGTCGACGGCCTGCGTCGTCTCAGCCTCCCTGCAACCGGACATCCAGCAGGTCGGATAGTGGGAGGGCGTCGTCTTGGCCGCGCTCGTGTCAAATGCGCCCGGATCTGTCCTGCGCGCAAGAGAGACAAGCTGTTTGTCTCAGGGCCGGATTAGACAATGGTATTATTTAGGGTGCTTCTATGCCAGTCAGCCACTGGAAGGCGAAATGAAAATTAAAATGAAATAAAACAAAAAAGAAAACGACACGTGAGGATAAGAAAATAATATCAGCACATAAATACTTGATACAAAACCTTCTCTTCCTCAAGGACCGTAATTTATCACATACGCCCTGTTGTCGAGGGCAGTGTCCAAGGCCGGTTAGTCCGTGGGTGGATACCGGCCAATCAGCCCATGTGTGCAGCACCGTCTCGGACGGAGTTCTTGGCAAAGAAACTAGCCCGATGAGCCGGTACTTTGCCTCACCTCGCGCCGTCAGGCAGGTCGAGGTACATGTGGATTTGCCCTCGGATACTGCTACTGTCAAGTCTTCGGTTGCTTGTTCCCGAGCGCTGCCACGGGCCAGTGAGTGAATGTAGGTACCTTTGATGGCAAACGGAAGTCTGTAGAGTTTTGCTAGTCGCAAATTGCCACGCGCCCCAGCCCCCAGCGCCGTCCCTCCGTCACGTTGTGCCTGTGGCCGATGGCCTATGGTGTGTGGCCTAAAGGCCTCTATGGCTTGTAGCAGCAGAACCCACAGCGGCGGTGGTTGGTTGAACAGTGACAAGTACCATGTCCAAGTAGCGGTACCTCTATGACAGCATGGAAGGGGAAGGCCAGATCCCCGTCGCGCTTGCCCAAGCCACAGGTACAGGCCCGGATACAGGTACTGGTACCCTCCTCCAGTCTCTACCATAGCAGGTAGATAGTGGTCTCCACCCTCCACCCTCCCACTTCCCTCCTCCACTAACGTTACTCCAATCCCATCTACACGACTCAACCTCCATCGCTACAGCCAGATCCTTTGCGCCAGCGATCATGCCTTTTTTCCCTTCCAATCTGCAGGGCGCACAGTCGCTGCATCCGCGTCCTGCACAATGTACCGTCAGCTCCACCTTTCCGTCTTTTTCTTTCGCTCCTTCGTCCTCCCAAGGTTCAGCTACCTTGAGCTTAGCCCGTGGCCAAATCGTTGGAATGCCCCCAGTCCATCTCCGTTTCTCCACACGTCCCTGGTAAGGGTCCCTTCTTTGCGCATATCCTCATACGGCATTGGCCCGCGCGGTCTGACCTTGAGCCCATCCACACTTGCGCGCTTCTGCCAAGCTCAAAGGGTGCAATGGCATGGCACGGCATGGCATGGCCAAGGTACTGACTGCGCTACCCTTACCGTCCAACATCCTGCTGCTGCTGCTGCTGCTGCTGCCTCGCATGCCATGCTTCATCGTACAAAACCCTTGCGACTCCCACGCCCCTCCGTTTCTGCGTTTACTTCTTAACCTCTTCCTCTCCCTCACTTTCTTTTTATTTTCTCTCACCTTCACCCTCCTCTTCTTACTCCTCTTCCTCCTCCCTCCCTCTCTCCTCATCTACCCCAAACCTATACATCGGGCTTTGGGTGGTGTGTCTTACATTGCTTCATACCTTGGGCTACTCGACTGAAGACGGCAAACCTGGAGTCGCACCTCTTCGACCTCTTCACCCGACGCAATCGTCTTTCCCAAGACATTGAACCTCAACTTCCGACATTATGGCTACCATGGCCGACGAGAAGCACAAGGCCGATGTGCCTGTCACCCCGAGTTCGGTTCGGAGCATGGCCCGGAAAACGATGTTGGCTTGCAACGCAGCTTGAACAACCGTCAGATTCAGCTCATCGCCATCGGTGGTGCTGTCGGTACAGGTATCTTCGTCAGTATCGGTGGCGGTCTCGCCTCCGGTGGCCCTGCCAGTCTGCTCATCGCTTTTACAATCCTGTCGTGTGTGCTTGCGCTCGTCAACAACTCGCTTGCTGAGATGACTGTTCTCATGCCCGTTTCCGGTGGTTTTGTCCGTCTGGCCGGCCACTGGGTCGACGACGCCCTTGGTTTCACTGCTGGCTGGAACTTCTTCTTCTACGAGGCTCTGCTCATCCCCTTCGAGATTACCGCTCTCAACATTGTCCTGTCCTTCTGGAACGAAAACCTGACAAACCCCGGCCCCACCGCCGGTATCTGCGCCGGTGTCATCATTCTTTATGCGTAAGACTTTCCTGCTTGATTTTCCCCAGAGATGGAGCCTCCCCGGATTTCCGTGTTTGTGTGATCCATGTGTGATCCACCTAGGAACCTACCATGTCCCGGCTCCCGGCTCTTCTTCGTCCCCTCCCCTTTGTTACGCTTGAGATCGCATGCTAAACATTTTCGTGACTGTAGCATCCTGAATGTCATAGCTGTCCGTGGCTACGGCGAGGCTGAGTTCTGGCTCTCCAGCGGAAAGGTCATCTTGATCTTCATGCTTCTGGGCTTCACTTTCGTCACCATGGTCGGAGGTAACCCTCAGGGCGACGCCTACGGTTTCCGTCACTGGAAATCCCCGGCGCCTTTGCCGAACATCGTTCTACCGGTGCCCTCGGTCGCTTTGAGGGCTTCCTCGCCGCTTTGTGGAACGCAGCCTTCTCCGTCGTAGGACCCGAATACATTTCTATGGTCGCCGCCGAGGCCCAGCGCCCCGAATCTACATTAAGACTGCCTTCAAGACCCTGTACTGGCGTCTCGGTATCTTCTTCATTGGCAGTGCCCTTGCTGTTGGTATTGTTGTTCGATACGATGACCCCATCCTGGTCGGTATTCTCAGCGGTGAGAAGGGCGGCAGCGGAACCGCCGCCGCCTCTCCCTACGTCATTGCCATGGAGAACCTGGGCATCGACGTTCTCCCGCACATTGTCAACGCCCTCATGCTCACGTCCATCTTCTCCGCCGGAAACACTTACACCTTCTGCGCCATGCGTGGCCTCTATGGTCTCGCCCTTGACGGTCGTGCCCCGGCTATCCTCGCCAAGTGCAACTCCCAGGGTGTGCCCATCTACGCCTTCTGTGTTGTTATGATCTTCCCCATGCTGTCCTTCCTGCAGGTCAGCAGCAGCTCGGCGATTGTCCTGAACTGGCTGCTCAGTCTCATCACGGCTGGTGGTCTGATCACCTACTTGATCATCAACACTACCTTCCTGTTCTACTACCGAGCATGCAAGGTTCAGGGTGTTGACCGCAAGTCTCTCCCTACTACGGAGTCTTCCAGCCATGGTGCTCCATCATCGCCATCGCTGTCGAGCTTATCGTTGTTATCTTCTACGGATATTCGGCATTTGGCCCTTGGGATGTTGAGGCTTTCTTCAAGAACTACACCATGCAGATTGTCGCACCCTGCCTGTTCATCTTCTGGAAGCTGCTGAAGAAGACCAAGGTTGTCAAGCCTCATGAGGCTGACTTGGTGTGGGAGCGCCCTGCCATTGACGCGTACGAGGCCAGCTTCACTGAGCCACCCGTGTCCTTCTGGGTCGAAATGGGCGAGATGGTGGGCATCAAGCGCCGTAAGAACAAGAGCGGAGAGATGAACGCTTAAGTTGTTGAGCTGGGCGGAACGGACGTCAGCTGGCCTTGAGGTTGCCGTTGCTTTTTAGTTTCTTGACATTTACATATTACGCCGGAGATGATACTCCCGACTTGGCCGAATCCAATTGCTATAGATTAGGCGGAAGCGGTTTTGCAGCAACGATGGATGCTGTACATGATGATTGAAAGTGAGAGATACAATACGTCGCGGCCTGGAGTTGATGTTATTGGATATACAACTGGCCGATAGGTACGAAATGGCACGCACATAGCTATATGAATATATACCCATGATGTAAATATGATGGTTCCAGTGAATGAAACATGTTTGTTCAGCAGTGATATGTGTTATAGTAGACTTACTCAGAGAAGGACAGTAGTCGAATGCCAACTTCGCTCTGGGATGTCAGGCAGTTGTCCCAATCCTGGCACAGATTGCAGAATTGTAAACGATGCACGGCGAGGTGACGATGGACGTATAAACGCAGGACAGGGATCGCATGTCAGTTGAATATGTGGTAAATTTGACCTCAGGATTCTTCAGCTCGGACAATTGCGACCCTGATCATGAGGGCACCGAGCAGGGATCATGAGCGCAACGGCAGAGGATGCGGGGAGGGGAAGGGTAGTTGGTGTGGGGGCGCACCAGAAGGATTGCGGTACGGGAAGCGGTGTAGATTGATTGCTCGCGCATCACGATCGAGATCTTGGCCAGATGAGCCATTGGAGGTCTGGCGAGAGAGGTGCAGCTGAGCTGCAGGCGTGGCGTGTCTGGGCATGCTTGTTGTAGATGCGAGACCATGAGTCTGATCCAAGACACCTGGTTCGTTCTTCGGTACGACACTGGTTTAGTTGCACTGCCGAGGCGAACTGCCATGAGAAAGAAACCCCATGGCAGGAAAACCCATCCAGCCTCAGGGACGAGAATGAAGAATTATCTGCAAAAGGTGGTCAACAACCATGGCATTTGTAATCAACGGCCTTTAATCACGCTTGGAACTGAGAAGAAGAAGCACGGACAACATGCGGATCTATCCGTGCCGAGGCGGAAATTGTAACGCATTAACGACGACTGAAGCCCTACCTCGGTTGGCCCGTCGACGTCGGGCGTGTGTCGGGTTATGTATGTAATATGTTGAGAACCGAGTCATGCAGGTTTCATAGCATTTCAGAAAGATGATTTCTAAAAAGAGAGGAGCCACAAGAGACGGGAAGAGGAAGCACGGGAAGAAGAGGGGAGTGGACGGGAAGACAAGACGAATTAAGTTTACTACAATACAATCAACGCCCTCCTCGAAATGTTTTAGCAAGATCGATGATATAGCCACATGGCGTCAAGGCAAAGCTTCAATATCAAGGCAACGGCAAAGCTTGTTCGCATCTCATCGGAGAGAATCCGTGGCTGGCAGCTTCTTCGAGTGCAGATCTGGGGCAGAAGGGAGACATCAGGGTCGGTTGAAGGGGCAGCTTTGGACTGGATGACCTTGGTGGTAACCAATAAGATGGGACGGAGGTTGGATCTACTCCTACAGAACCGTGGATTCGTTGCCACGTTTGGATAAGAACCCTGAGGTCCCTTCTTTCGTAAGCCCAGAATTCTAGAAAAAATTAAAAAGGGCCATAGACAGACTTGACAAAGAAAAAAGAGCCTTGGCTTGAAAGCGCCGATCTCACCTCGGCGGTCGGCTTGCCCGATTGAGTAAGAGAAGAGCCGTGTTTCGGCATTCAGGGGCGTCGCGTTGCGAGGACCTGCGGGGACGTGGAACCGCGGGGAACTATATGCCGGCTGGAGTAGCGGACAGGTCTCGAATACCTGGGCCTCCGGCGAGGCATAACGGCACTGTTCTTCAAGCTTCTGTGGGGGCGGACTTTTTCCAATGACAGCTTGCTGGCTGTGGACATGGATTTTCGGGTGGAGACCTTCAGCCTCCATCGTCATGCAATGGTTTCGTCATGGCCAGAGCTTTTTTTTTTTTTGTTGTTGATGTGATGGAACTGTAGGTGAGGTGGTTTTGATCAGGGTTGTGGTTCAAGATAAGACATGTTGCTGGGTGATGAGAAATCAGAGGCTCTCCGTATACGGATACAATGAGCGAAATTAAGATGATAATGCCATATACCGCAACTCCTAGATACTAGCAATTCAAGGTGCCTACCCCGTCGTAAAAGCCGTCTCTCCAAGATGCCTCGGCATAATTCCACAAGGCCGGAGTCTTTACCTAAAGCCGCACCAAAGGCCACCTGGACACTGGCAACGCACCGCCGTGCCCGCCCACTTCGGTGCTGGTTATAAATCATGCCGCTAAGGAGGGGGCGGGCGGGGGCGTGCCAAACCAGACAACCGGCGAAGATGCCTGAATCTACGAGATATGCGTTGACGTGGTTGCCGTGAGTGGACGCCACCCGCGTGGGAACCGGGTGTGTGTGTGCGTGCGTGCGCTTTGCTTTTGCTTTTGGCGACTCTTGATTGCTAAGACGGAGAGGAGCTTCGGAAAGGGGTCTCGTTTGAAATTCCCCCTCTCCTGCGCGGGCCTGTCGATTGAGTATTTAAGGCGACTTGAGCTCCATCCTGGTGAGGTGTTGTTGTCGTCATCGTCTCTACTTTGTGTCTGTCACTCTTATATCAACCACATCACCGCCTCGACTTACACAAGACAACTCCTCTCGAATTTCCTTTTCATTATATACCCAGACTATTTCTTAATTCGGACGAAAAGGAAGTCCTGTCAGATACCCCAACCAACTAGCTACCCTAACCCAACCACATCACACACCGCCCACCATGTCTACCTCCAACAAGACCTTCATCTTCAAGCAGATCCCCAAGGGCATGCCCGTCCCTGGCCAGGACCTCGTCGTCGAGGACCGCCCTTCAACAAGGACGAGCTCCCCAGGGCGGCATCATCGTCGAGATCCAGTATGCCTCCTTCGACCCCTACCAGCGCGGCCGCATGCGCGAGGCCGGCACCAAGTCTTACATGCCCGCCTTTGAGCTCAACGGCCCCATCCTGAACGGCGCCATTGGCAACGTCATCAAGTCCAACAACGAGAACTTCAAGGAGGGCGACGTCGTCGAGGGCATGATGAACACTGCCCAGTACGCCGTCATCCCCGAGCCCGCCAAGTACAACATCCGCAAGCTCAACAACCCCACAACCTTGACCTTGCCCTGTTCCTCGGTCCCCTGGGCATGCCCGGTCTGACCGCCTGGTCCGGCCTGCACCGCATCGGCAAGCCCCAGAAGGGCGAGACCCTCTTCGTCAGCTCTGCTGCCGGCGCCGTCGGCCAGGTCGTCGGCCAGATTGCCAAGCGCGAGGGTCTCAAGGTCATCGGCTCCGTCGGCTCCGACGAGAAGCTCGACTTCATCATCAACAAGCTCGGCTTCGACGGCGGCTTCAACTACAAGAAGGAGTCCCCGCCGACGCCCTGAAGCGCCTGGCTCCCCAGGGCATTGACATCTACTTCGAGAACGTCGGCGGCGACCACCTCGAGGCCGCCATTGACAACATGAACAACGACGGCCGCATCGCCGCCTGCGGCATGATCGCCGACTACAACACCTCCCGCGACCAGCAGAAGGGCGTCAAGGGCCTGTTCCAGATCGTCAGCAAGCAGATCACCATGCAGGGCTTCCTCGTCTCCAAGCCCGGCTTCGGTCCCGACTACGCCAAGGAGCACCGCGAGAAGATGAGCGAGTGGATCGCCGACGGCAGCGTCACCGTCAACCTGAGCATCACCGACGGCATCGAGAAGGCCCCGATGGCTTCGTCGGCATGCTTAAGGGCGAGAACTTCGGCAAGGCTGTCCTCAAGGTCAAATAAATGATAGAAGCAGAAAAAATAATAGAAAAGTGTGGGAGGAAGTGTGGCATTGCTGTATCTAAGGTTGATCACGGGATTGGTTGGCCAGCGGCATGAGCCGTGTATAAATACTATAATGACATGACGAATAAATTGAAGTAAAATTCTGATATCCTGTTGTCCGTTTGAGACTTGTTTTGCGTACGTGAACCGTGATGTTAGAGATTATGGGTCAGTGAATGTTGGCTTGAAACAGCCAAGTTCATCCAATCACTTATACGAGCTGAAAGTAAACATGCAGCGTCGAATCAGATACAAGCTACCACTCACTGGTTCGAGAAATCTTGTGTACCTTGAACTTATACTAATAGATCATGCCTCCTATTTTCTTACACCTAGCATAGCTTGGGTCTGGTGTGAGAGCATGGCCTAGTTGCGCTTGTTCGTGTAAGTCAGTAAATTAGGCACATGCTCCACTGGCTTCTCACTTCATCAACGCATTAGCGCTGGTGGTCATTCAGCTAAAGAGGAAATAACTGTTATTCAGTATAGGTACTCACATAAGTAGGTATCTACTACCATATTAGATATAAGAGATATACAAGCTGATACATTGTGCTGCGTTTGTTTGGAACTTGTCGATTATCAAGCCCGGCTAGTACGTCAAAGAAGCAACATGCACTAGCACAAACGGAACATAGCTCGGTTTAATCCTTGGTATTACTCAGATAGTCTAAGTTAAGAATATATACATGATAATCATTACAGCTCTTTAGTCATTACAGACCTTAGTAGCCGCCGAAAAGGCCCTTGAAAGGGAGGAGAGAGAAGATACCGCCGAGACCGCCGATACCACCAAAGCCCTTCTGGCAGATGGACATGAACTTGGTCAGAGACGAGATATCAAAGTTGAAAAGACCACAGATCTGGCCCAGGAAAGCGGTCTTGCCGCTGAGCTGCTTGATCAGTCCAGACAGGTCAAGGCCGCCGGAGCAAAGTCCGGAGATGGATCCAACCAGCGTGCCAACGAATCCGCCATCCTTCAGAAGTCCGCCGATGGATGCGAAGATCTCTCCGCCGGCAAAGAAGCTGGTGGTGAGCTGGACGAAGCTGTCGAGGCCGAAACAGCCGGTCAGCACGGCGCTGAGGTTGCCGCCGCCGATCAGGCCTGCAAGGCCGGAGAAAGAACCGCCAAGCATGGCCTCGAGCGAGACACCAAAGTTGGCGGATCCGAAGAGGCTAGTGAGCTTTCCGACAATGGAGGCGTCAAGGCCAAGAGTGCCGCAGACGTTGGTAAGGAAGCTACCCTTGGTGAGGAGGTCGGTCAGGCCAGTGGCGAAGCATCCGTTACCAGTGAGCAGGCCAGTGATGCTGCCCATGATATCAGCGTTGCCAAGCAGCAGGTTGATCTTGCTGCCGTATTCGCTGCCGCCGGACAGGCTGGTGACCAGCTTCAGCAGCTTGGGGCTGTTCAAGATGCCGGTGAGCTGTCCAGCGATGTCAATGTTGCCGCCAAACTCGGCACCAATCTGGGCCATCAAGTCGGCATTGCCGAGAAGGCTGAAGCAGCCGTTGAGGAAGTCCTTGTTGCTGCCAAGGGCGCCGCACTGGCTGAGGAAGTTGCCCTGGCCAAGGGAAACGGTGAGCTGGTCGAGGAACGTCTCGTTGCCAAGGAGGCCGGCGACCTGGCCGCGGAAGCTAGCGTTTCCGAGCAGCTGGGTAGTCTTTCCCTTAAGGCTGCCGTCCTTGACAAGCTCAAGGACGTGGTCAGAGAGCTTGGCATCTCCAACGAGACCCATGCAGCCGTTGGCGACGCTACCACCGTTGAGCATATCGGTCATGATAGTGCTGACAGGGCTGATCCAAAGATTAGCTGAAAGTTTCGAGTACATCTAAAGCTGTGACTTACTTGACAGAGGCCTGGGCCTGGCTGCCGCCGTAGGAAACACGTCCCTTGGAGCCCACTGTCCACATGTTAGACCAGCACAAGAGATGATCCGTAGACAACAGAACACATACGATTTCCAAAACCAAAGCCATTTCCGAAGAGGCTGAAGGGCGCTGCCATCAATGGCGTAGCGCAAGAGAGCGTGGCGACAGTGGTCGAGAACTTCATTTTGATAGTGAGAGTTTGATGATAGTGAATGACTGGATGTAAGTGAAAAAAACGAAGGGAAGTGCGAGTTCAACTCAGGATAGGTCTGGCCTGTAGTAGACAAAAGAATGAATGACTGGGAGAAGAGAGTGCGGCGATGGTGATCCAAAGCATGTTTATCGACGCATGGCATTGGAATATATACTCGAGCGCAACCGTGTTGGCCCTACGCATGGTGACAGCTCTGGCAGGCTGAGGTCCGGGACCGTCCACTCCGACCACTGACTCCAACACCGGCGTTTACTTCCGTCCCATTTTCCGAATTGGAGGATTATTGGTCAGATGGTTCCTAGCTAGCCTGCGAGTCATGGCCCAGTGAAGAAGAGGCCTCTACGTTCAGATGTTTTGGTGTCTCGGACGTTTCACCCACGGGCACTAACCGACTAGCCTGCGCTCAGCAACACGCTCCGGCCCAATTTCAAATTTGATCCTCGATCTGAACCCGCCCTCCCCGCAAAGATCAGAGGGTGCCGGCCTATGAGTTGGGATTTGGAGGACTTAGCGGTAATTACTGGTGCGTTCGGCGTCATCGGACCGCCGCCGTGGCCCAGGCCACGGCTAGCAGATCTGGGCCTGTGTTACGGGGCTGTGATAATTAAAGGATTCGCCTTTTACCTGTGCGAGATGGGAAATTGGACGGTGTTGTTTTCCACCTAACGTGAAGACTATCGAAAGATGTAACAAGGAAGAGGTCTGAGGACATGGCTTTTTGGATGGCAGGTGGGCAGTCAATCTTGCAGGCAAACCCACAATAAGTTTTAGAAGACATTTTATAAAAAGCAATGTTCAGAAAAACAGTGACGGCAGATTTGTCATGTAGCAAGAAGTCCACTTTATCCAGAGATGAAGTACACCCTGCCCAGCGGAGCTCTTGGAGCTTGTCGGACGATCATGAAGCTACAGACGGGCTGAAGGGGCTCGTAGGGCTGGCTTCCAAGCCGAGTATGAAACATATGCTGACCCATCAAGAGGAGGACAACACTTATCTGTCAAATATTTGTTGCTGAAATGTGTATGGTTGTCGAGAAATGTGTGACATCAGTGTCGAGCGCACAAATTGCATCTGCATTTGCCCAGAAATGCTCAAAGCGTTACGCCCTTCAAAGACCGGCGTGTACTCATGGCTGGGCTTCTCTTGGACATAAGCACGTGGTAAAAATTGGAGAAGAGCCAATTCCTTCCCCATAAGATTCCCTATCCTGGCTTTAGGCATGCCATCCTGGATTCCTTGTTCAGCCTCTTACCTAGAAGGGCAATACATTCGCCGTGTCCCCATAGCCTTGGCTCGAAACCGGATGGAATAAACACTAACACGCATCATCGTTGCTTCGGCTTGGTATATCGATGCCCGGCTTGTTTCGCCAGTCTTGTCAAACCTTGTGCTTTCAAGGCAGCTTGGAGATGGTTGTGTCTCATTATCCTGGCTGGTCCACTTGTGCTACAAAGACAGATTCATCAAAACGAAATTGGACATGGAATAATTCATGCTCAACTTCTGAATTCTCCCCACGTACCAGTCTCAGAGATTTTCCCTATTCTGTTGTCTGAGTTGAAGGAGTAAGGACTTAGTTCTGAGGACGTGGTGAGGCACGTGTCTTCTGTAAATTCCACATTCCCTGCAACGAGGGTTCAAGATGGAAGCATTAACCCAGATCCCTACAGCATCTTACTGGATCATAACAAGTATGGGATATGTGGATAATCTATTGATCTCAAAGACAGCTAGAAATCGATCATGCGTCTACCTTTACGTGGGTGAAATAATGACCTTCCATGTAACTCCATAATATCATTATGCAAACTTTGGTGCTGGCATTTAGACATATGTTGCTGCTATCCTAAGCTTCCGTTAAGTAAACTCATGAATAAATGTAACCAACCCCAGATTAAGCTCAGGTGTTACCCTGTTCTAACATGTCTTCCAGTACATACCTATTCAAGAAATTTGCTTTGAAGCATCAATATGCACTTGGTCAAGTCCAGAATGGTTGATTGTGGGAATAAGCCTGTCAAGGTCCAATATGCTGATTGCCATTGAAAACAGCCAGCTGTGCATGAGAGACTACTAGTAATGTCTCTATTATTGTCTAAATAAATTACATGAAGATTCGAATGCAGTGTTTTGACAGGATGCATCAAATAAAAGTGCTATGCCTTTGGGATCCGCCTGGAAATGGTCAAGTCTCACACAATTCCTGTTATGGAGTAAACATGATACTCCTTTTGGTCAACACTGTATGAATTAGTCACTCAGAGGATTAACCAAGGTGAAATAACCTTATACGGAGAATAAATTGGCTTTCTATATTATCTCATCCATAATTAAGCTTGAAAATCAAGGATGAACGTGGCCTCCATGTTTGATGAACCATGGTGTGTCCTACCCTAGAGGTTCAACATCATCACTTAGACAAATGCTTCTCACTACATGCTATGAGACATCACAAATATAATACAATTCAACAGTCACGTCAGGGCCATTTGATGCTGGTCATAAGTAAATCTATTCGGGTCATATCTACCGCTTTTGCCCTCATCCACACCCAAGTCTTGAGAGGCCAAAACCAGCCAGGATCCTCCAATCCCGACCGCTTCCGATGCCTCCCGTCCTCGGGCCATAGTCTAATAGTAGGCCGTCTCTATCAGCAGCCCCGAGCATGCAGTCCATCAACCAGAATGCAATCAAACTTTTCCCCAACAGCATCGCATCATTAACAAAGGAAATCATATATGGTATGTCATAGAGAAGAAGAACGTCGTGACCGTCTCGTGGTCTGGGGTATGTTCGCTTACTCGTCGTCCTCGTCGCTGAAAACCTCCTCACCACGCTTGCGGCGGGCCATACGCTCTGCAATAACTTGTTAGCATCATATACTTGTAATGTGTGGAACTGCAGTGATAACTTACCCTTCTTCTTCTTACGGGCCTCAGAAGAGGTCAGCTTAGCCTTCTTCTTGGTGCTGACAATCTTGTTGCCCATGGCGTCGAACTTCTCCTCCTCCTCATCGCCGTCCTGCTTGAGACGGGGACCAGAGCCCTGGCCGCTGACCCAGTTGTGGCCGGAAGGAGTCATCTTGCCGTCCATGACAGCCCAGACTTCCTCAGTCAAGTCCTTGGTGAACTCGGCAGAGTGAGTAATGATGATGACACCACCCTCGAACTTCTTCAGGGCCTTGGACAGGGCACCGAGAGAGTCACGGTCCAGATAGTTGGTAGGCTCGTCAAGGACGATCAAGTGAGGTCGCTGCCACGAGCAAGCGGCAAGGACGGTCTTGACACGCTGACCACCAGACAGACCACGCATACGAGAGTGAGAAACCAGCTCGGCGTCAAGGCCGAAGTTGGCGCAGTGAGACTCAATCTCCTTACGGACCAGAGGGCGGAACTGACCGGAGGCGAGGGCCTCCTTCATATCGACGTCGGCAACCATCTTCTGGTGAGAGGCGAGCAGCTCGCTACAGGGCAACCAGGCGTTGTCGGCAGACATCATGGGAACCCATCGCTCGTTCTTCATGCCAATGTTCTCACCAATGGCGAACGAACACTCGTACTCGTAGCTGTTCTTGAACTTACGACGAGCGTTGATGCCAATGACACGACGCTGGGTACCCTCGACCTTGAAGATCTTGTCCATGGCCTTCTCATCAGCCTCGGTGATGATCTTGTTGGCACGGTCCATGGTCTCACGATCCTCACCAGTCTGGAAACGCCACTGGATGTACTCGGAAGGAGTCTTGTCCAGGTGGTCATCAATGTGAGCGAAAGCGTGCTGCTTGATGTAGGCGATACGGATGTTCTCGTGCTGGTAGATCTCACCACCGGTGGGGATGAGCTCACCGCAGAGGACGTTGATCAGGGTGGACTTGCCGGCACCGTTGGGGCCAATGACGGCAATACGGGAGCCCAGGAGCACTGGAAGGAGATGTCGGTGATCTGGGGCTTGGAGGTACCGGGGTACTGGAAGGACATCTTGGTGGCACGCAGGATGGCCTTGGCCTTGGTCTTGACACCCTCAAGGAAACCGGGCTCAGGGAAGGTGAACTCCATCTCGGAGGCGCCGAGCTCGTAGTAGGACTTGGCAGAAGGAACGCGGCGGACGAACTCCTTCAGGTTACCACGGTAGCGCTTGAGCTTGAAGCGCTCGTAGTGAACAATGTGCTGGCAGACGTTGTCGAGGAAGCCGGAGTCGTGGGAGACGATGATGGAAGTGCAGGGGAGTTGATGAGGTACTCCTCGAGCCACTTGACGTTCTTCACGTCCAAATGGTTGGTAGGCTCGTCGAGCAGCAGAATATCAGGGGCCTCGAAGACGGCACGGCACAGGGCCAGCTTCATCTTCCAACCACCAGACAGGGCGGTGATCTCACCCTTGACCATCTGCTCGGTGAAGCCGAACTCGTTGAGCTGCTTCTCGACATCGGCCTGGGTGGTCTGGACACCAGCCTCCTGGAGCTTCTTCATGGTCCAGTCGATGGTGGTCATCTCAGTGTCAGCAGAGTCCAGGTCGTGCTCGACGAAGACGGTCTTGACCTCGCTCTGCTTGGGAAACCCTCGACCTGCTCGTTGTTGATGGCACGCATGAGGGTGGACTTGCCGGAACCGTTGGGACCGCAAAGACCGTAACGCTGGCCACGCTTGAGGCGGAGGTGGGTCTGGTTGAGCAGGATCTTGGCACCGTAGGCAAGGGAGAAGGTACAGTTGCAGAGATCCTCACCCTCCTCCTCGTCCTCCTCGGTGGCGGCAGCCTCAGTGGCGCCGGGGAGGCCTTGAGACGCAGGGTGTTGACCATGCTCTCGGCGTTGTCAATGCCAGTGATGACAGCCATGTAGGGCTTGATGTTCTCGACCCAGATGGCGGGCTCGGACTCCTTCTCGTCGACGAGCTGACCGGCGATGGCGGCGATGTACTCGACAACGGGACCCATCTTCTCGAGGTAGTGACCGTACTTGGGGGTCAGGACCTCCTTGAGCTTGGCGAGGACGACCTTGAGGTCACCGTCGTTGCGGGCCTCAGGGATAACGCCGTCCTTGATGTCACCGACACGGGTGAGGGTGTCAAGGGCCTGCTTGGTCTTCTCACGAGCCTCGGGGTCAGCCAGGTTGTCGTAGTTCTTCTGGAGACCGGGCATCATCTTGGGCAAGAAAGGAGCGACAACGTTGGGGTCGTCGACCAGCTTGCACATGTTGTCGACAATGACAGCGGACTTACGCTTGATAGCAGTCTCACGCTCGGCAAGACCACGATCAAGAAGGGGAACCATGAGGGCAAGAGTGGGCTCCTGGACCTCAGTGACGAAGGTGGTGGCACCGAGCAAGTGAACGGTCTCGGGGACGTTCTCAGGCTTGGCGATACACTTGATCAGCTCGGGGATGAAACGCTCAATATCCCTGTTGACGATCAACTGGCAGATGGTCTCCATGGTCTTGTAGCCACGCTCCTTGACCTCCTTCTTGGTGTCCCACATGGACTCGGAGATGACGGGGATCAGCTCAGCGACACGGTAAGCGAACTGAGCGGGGGCCTTCTTGACGAGAGCGTCAATGAAGTCGAGGGCAGCCATCTTCTCGGGCCACTTCTGGGCGTTGCGGATGGACTCGACGAGGGCAGGGAGGGCAGCCTTAACGGCGTTGCCGCTGATGGCGCCAGCAATGGCGAGGACAGCCTGCTGGGCAGCCTCCTTGACAGCGGTGATCTTGTCGCCAACGGCGGCAAGGACAGCGGGCAGGAGGACAACCAGGTAGGGCTCAACGGAGGCGGAGACCTCATTGTGAGAGGCAATGGCGGTGATGGCCACGCAAGCCTTCTCACGGGCAGCAGCGTCCTTCTTGTTGGACAGCTGCTTCTTCAGGTCCTCAACGATCCTAAGGGGGTCTAGGTTAGCATAGTGTTGCGGTAAGGTGGTGAGGAGTGAGCCAGTCGTGCGTGGGTTAGTGGGTGAGTGAGGTGAGCAGGTGAGTGTGAGCGAGCAGAGGGCAGACAAAATTTTCATGCACCAAACACGGTGGCCGGTGTTTTGAAAATTTGCCTGTGCTCCGGCTCGCTCCCCAACTCTCCCGAATCGTTCCCTCATCCTTTCCCAGCAGACCACAGGCACAGACAGCAGCGGAAGTCAAGTGTCTACTTACTTGGTGGGGACATCCTGGTCCTCAATGCGGCCGTTGATGAAGCCAGCAAGGGCGGCGGAGGTCTCCTTGATCTCAGCAGCGTCCTTGGAGACGGTGAGCTTCTGGAAGAGCTCGTCAAGGACCTTGACGGACTGGGCGTTCTCGGAAGGCATGTTGTCGGATATTGAATCGGAACGACTTTGACTCTCGATCGTGATAGAGGAAGGGGAGGGAATAACCGTGAGGAACAGAGGCGATGGAGGGTCGCTTCTCTGCGGGGTTATTCGGCGGAGTCGGACTCGCGAGAGAACCTAACTCGAGATATCGAAGATGGACTGTTTAGAAAACGAGTCCAAAGGTCAGTCCTGGAGGAAAGACGACCAAATCGATGAGAGGATGAGGAGGAAAGAAAAATGAGAGAATGGAGGAGGGAGGTTGGAGAGGTGGGAGGAGATCGCAGGAGGGGCAGTTGATTTTTATTTGCTGCGTTTCGCCTCTCTGTGCCTGTGGATGCTGACTAGAGCCACATTTTTTTTTTCCAAAATTTTTCAAGACCCCTCCTTTTTTTTCCCTCTGTCCCTCCTCTGTCCCTCCTCTGAGGCCCTGCTGGGCCGCTGGAAGGAGGGGTGATTGCTGATTGGGGTGGGCAAGGCGAGGCTTATCGGGTGCTATCTCACGGGGCTAGCCTGTTTGGGCCATGCTATCAAAGGCGGTGAGGCAAACTGCCTGCTGCATGGTGGGGGCCTTTTTTTTTCTTTGGGGCAGACAGTTGAGTCTCGATTTGCCATTTTCCTCTTTTTCGCCCCTGGCATTGATCGTCGACAAGGCAGCGAGCCAGACCATGCCAGGCCAGCTCGCCCTACAGCCCAGCGTAGCCCAGTGTAGCCCAGTGTAGCACAGCGCAGCCTAGCATGGCGCACACGGTACAGCACAGTGTCGCACCCAATCACAGCCTTGCTGATTCTACCTGCTTCCTTCTACCGCCTCCGTCGTCCTCTGCCTCCTCCTCATCCTCCACCAGCGCCTCCCATGGCAACGCCTGCGAATCCACCAACCTTCACCCACACCCAACGGATACCCTCGCCACTAAATACTGGATCGGCTACCCTGTTCCTCCGACAACAAGCGCCCTTTTCGTCCTCTTGCTCATTTCTCTCCTTCCTTCCATGGGTCTCGTCCCCATTCCTCCCTCGCTCGGAGGCGCCATCTCAGTTCTGTCCGGTGGAGTCAGATTCACGCCGGCTTACCATTCGCGACCGACCTCTCAGCCACGTTGTGTCTCTAGTGGTTGCGTGTGAGTGTGCCACACCAGCTTCCACATTGGCCTCTTGTTGAACGTCCATGCGTCGTCGTAACCTCGTTAAGATGCAACACCCGCCCCCAAGTGCCTGTCCTGACCACGATCCTTCTACTGTACCTACCCTACGCCACCGTCACCAGTGCGTCCGTCGACCTCTTTCATCAGAGCCTGTCATGCATCTATAATTACCCAAGTGTCCGTGGCATGCCGCCCATCCTTCTTTGTCGCCTTACAGTACAGCGCCTTGGGTACCCCACAAACTTATGCCTGCCTCTCCACCACCATCGCGGGGCCCCAGAGCTGCCACCCTCGTCAGCTTACAGGGGCTCACCGACTCTTGTAGACAATGTCCTCTTCATGCATCATATGAGACTCTGTAATTGTTGCCGTCAATGAGACCAAAGCTGAAATTGAACACGACTGGTTTTAAAATTGCAAGTAAATGCGTAGATGCCTAGCAAGCTTGCTTTCTCTCGAGTTCCAACTGTGGTGCAGACAACTCTGGAGTTGAAGCTCAGCCTCGGTCCATTATATATATATATATTATATACATACGGCAAGGTCCAACTCATCACGCGACATAAACCAAGTTTGGTCCACCTGAGTTGGCATTGCATTTATTCCAATTGAAGCCCACAATATTCTTCCAACACATCATCACTGTGGTTTCCAACTTACACCACTAGCACTCCCTTGACTAACCATACATCTTCTCACGATGAGCCATCTGAGAAACTCTGCTTACCTTCAGGACTTAACCATTGCTTCAACTCATGACTCGCCCATCATGCTGTACAGCGCGGTACTATACTTTTAACTTTGAAGTACTGAAAGGGGCCCAACCGCCATGTCTTTGTTGTTCCTGTTGTTCCTGTCATCCCCATGAAAGAATATCATAGAGTAGGCCACATAAATGAACACTACTATACCACCCTAGGCATCTCTTTGTTGACCACATAGATTGAGTACGTAGACTTTCTGAGACGGTGGAATCTGAGATTAGTTTATATGCCCATTTCCTCAACCTAGCCCATGACCTTAACGTAGCCCATGAGAATGGTTTCCTATCTGTCAATCCAAATCGAAATTCGCTCGCTACCATGACTTCTCCAGGTAAGTTGCCTATGCTATCATTAGAAACTGTTCGATAACGTGAGGCTGATCCAACAGGTCCTTCTGTTATGTGGCCTCCTGGTTCATCTCCATACCAGCTTCAACCAGGCCAAGTACGAAAATCTGTTTGGATTCCTTTGTGGTCTGCTCCAGGCTGGGAGGATGAAGGAGAAGTACGACAGAACTGCTGCTACCCAGTCCGCGATAGCGTGCTGGACGTTGTTCGCCCAGCAATGCACCAATCCGACGATGCAAAGAACCCAACCGAGTATGCACGCCGCTTTGGCATCTTCCCGGGCCGCACCGATGGTCGATCCCGCACCTCGCCGACTCGATCTCCAAGCAGGCACATACAGTTCCCCAATGGTGTGGTCAGGAATGGCCAGGATGTGTTCAATCACTTCGAGGAGTTGGCTAGGTCTCAGAACCAGGACTTGGATGAAATAATGACCGACGGCGCACCACACCTCCGTAACATGGAGCTTGAAGAACAGGCCTTTATGGACGCGTACGAGGATTTAACTGTTGATGAGTTTTGGCAAGGCGTACTCTTTGGAGACATGACAATGGACGAGGTAAGTACCATATACCAATATTGACATTTGTTTGCTGACTGGTGGCAGCTCAAAGCCGGTGACCATTTCCCAATGGGCCCCGCCCCGTCCGATCTTTATGGCCTTCGAGGACCACTACATCCGTATGCAGTGTCTACATTTCACAAAACCTACACAGCTAACGTTTTCAAGACTTCTGGAGAGATCTCGTTGGTCGCAAGACGCAAAAGGTTATGCAACTCGCTGGCCAAATTTTATTTATGTCAACGATAGCGGTCTTCATGTTACGGTAGATGCCGGTGTAAGTCAAGACGAGTATCCATAAAGCCTGCTTGGATTCGTTGCTTACAAGGCCTATTTAGCTGGACAACTTTCTCTGGAACGCTATGCAACCAGCTCTTCAGCTCGCCACACGCTTGATGGAAGCGAAAGAGCCATACTATGACGCTTTGCGAGACGTCCGCAAGTGGTGCTTTGTTGATCCAGCGTTAGATATGAGGTCAAATGCAGAAAAGCAGACGCATCGAATGGTAAAGTTCTGTCGAGATCCTCCTTACGGCAAAACTATCGTGGGTAGCCTAAACCTCAGGTCCAGTGCAGGCTTCGATCCGGCCGCCCTGTCCTGGAGAGTTTTGGAAAGAGAAGTTGTCATCAGACTGTGCGGTGGCCAATATATGGCGAACCCACAAAACGTAGAGTTCACGCGCAACTACCATCAAGGACTGGCCTGGGCTGCCGAAGGATTCTCACCTGACAAACCGATAACAGTACACATTGGCCTCGACACCGTCCTACCTTTGCTTACGAGTCGATACAGCGGCAGCGAGAGGATGATGGCGAGTTATATCTTGGCGATTACCATCGCGCACGAATTCGTTGTATGATGTTCCATTTCATCCTTATTCTTCCTTATTTTCTGGCGGCTAACGAGTTTGCGCGTGAAGCATGTCTATGAGTATGCCCCTGCAAGTGGTCAAGGAACCCAGAGGCATATGGCATAACGGACCCCGTGGATTTAAATTTCTGTTATGATTTTGCAACCGCAGTTTGGGGCCCCGTGAACCAACTTCCAAAGTATGGTCCGATTCGCTTCGAGGACGTTGGATTGGCCGAGGCCGGTCATTCCTATGAGACCCATGTAGGCACACGTATTCCCCGAGATCATAATCTCACATCATTCTAACTCGTTCTTAAGGTTCTGGGCGGTGGCACATGGCCAATGAATGGTGTTGCGGTTCGGCTCGCACCAGACTTTCTCAATGCATTCTCCGGCATCGGTGCCCGCGTCAAATGGCCATCCATGGCGGACGCAGCGTCGAGGACCGTATCATTTCCGCCTATTAGCCCTGATCTCATTGTTTCATATGTCAGGCTCCAGGAAATCTATAAACTGTTCACCGAGGGATTCTGGCGCGTCTCTGTGGAGAAGTATGGGATGGCTGCTGTGAGAGACGCCACCAACACGCTTTCCAAGGTTTACTTCAATACCGAAGCTATACGAGATCCGAATATTCTTGGGCAACTCTCCCTATTTGAGGGCAATTACTGGAAGACGCTCTCGGAATTGATATGCGAGCTATGGAGGAGTCGACACTATACCATTCTATATTATATGAAGCTACTAATTCAAGAGAATTGCCAGTTCGAATTCATGCTGCTGCATTTCATGAACGATGCGGAAGCTTGGGCTCTTCGAGACGAGACCCTACAGCACAACTTGGCTCATGTCCTGATGATTGCCTGCGAAGCTTCGGCATTTTTCTACGAGCAGCAGAACATCAGTGCATCTGATCGCAGAGACTTTCAAAGAGGGAATTTGAAGCCTGGCAAGAGCTACGGAGATACGGAGGTGGAAACCCAGACGTACTCTCACCGCGACGAGCCGAGACCTTGACTGGGTTCATCGACGCACTCGGAGGCTCTGCTCCATCTTATGATGACCGTATCACGCGGCCACTGGCGGATTTATGCTGCAATCTTCAAGAGGAGCAGTTCCGACAAGAATCACTTCTCACGGAACTGTACAAGTTTCCTGCAGCCTACTGGCCGCATTACATACAGGGTTTACCAGGCCACCGTGACTTGTGGGTTGCCCGCGCCTCAAGACACAGCACGGACGTCCGGCGTATTATGAACAAGATGGCCTTGATCTCTGACTACATACCTTCTTGGCATCAGCATTGGAAACCGAAACTGATTGGTTACGTCTTGGCATTTGATAACATCTCGATGCTAGTCCAACAAGACAGCACCGAGGTTCACAGCAACTGGCAGGAGCTGCTCGGGAGTGTTCCCATGCTCCGTGCATCCCGGAGGAAGCCTTACGAGCGTTACTACTTTCTTGCGAAAAGAGAGATGATGAAGCTGACAGGCCGTCAGTTGGAGATACTTCAATGGTTCGTCGATAATTGGGGCGATTTCTTGAACGTGGATAACGCGAAGCTATCCCTGCCAGGAGATGGGACAGCAGAAATGGCACAACGATGGGCTGGCCTGCTGGAAGACTCGGTGGCCCCTGCAGGCCAGCGGACCACTTGGATGAATATCGTCCGTTCTCTAGACCAGCAGGCTGCTGGTTCCGCAGACAACTTTGTCCAGGCCCGGGTGCTGCGGCGGGAACAGGAGAGGGATTTGAACCTGCGTCGAGCCGAGAAAGTGGCCACGCAGTTCAAAGAGATGATGGAAAGCCAGACAACACCACCTTTTCAGGAGAGGCCCTCCTGAGTGAACGCAGTGATTTCTTTGCCAGACGGAGAGGTTCTAGTCGACAACGCAGTGCCTCGCCGGGCAGAGAGAGAGCAGGAGAGAGCAGTCAGCATTACCGACGGCAGTCAACTACTTTCCATGACGATGAGCAAAGTGCTGGCCCTTCTCGGCGTGTTAGATCGCGACATCGCCGCGACAGACGACCTCAAGTCAGCGAACCTAATATAGCCGAGGACGTGCGAATGCTTGAGCCCCAGATCGTCGAAGCCAGACTGAGCAACAGCACAGTCCCGTTCAGCCAGCCCCGAGTCTTAACCAGCAACGACCCTTCTCTAGAACAAGGCATTGGCTGGCGCGAAGTCGCCGCAAAATCAGCCAGCCGTTCGGCGACAGCCCCGCCGCGAGCAGCTCCATCACTGCGAAGCTCGTCCCGCACTCATACACCATCTCCGACACCGCCATCGACGATCTCTACACGGCTGTTACGCAGAAACTGCAACAACAAAGTATTGCAGAAGCAGTCCCAGCCGGCCAGGAAGACCCCGCACGGCCCGTGACGAAGAAGCCCTACGCGCCATGCAGGAAGCCATCCGCGAGGGCCAAGAAACACAGACGCAAGCCCTGGAGAAGGCCCTGTCGTATCTCCCCGCAGCGCAGAAACTAGCCACGGAAGCGGCTTCCAAAGCGCAGAAGCTGGACAAGGGAAAGGGCGTGGATCGGGGCTCATCTTCCGCTGCTGACGAGAGCAGGGGAGGAGGCGGACTCGCGCGGAGGATCAGCAGGCGAAAGGAAAGGAGAAAGAAACAGATGGGGAGACGAGCCCTGGGCTAGGATGTTCCAAGATTATTCCTGGCCGTGTCGATGACGCTTTTTGTTGGCGCAGATTTTCTCGAGTTAGTATGTTCCTTGTCAGGTTTATAGTGTTTGGCTTAATAGGAGTATTGTGCACAATAATCCCTGCTTGATTCACACAGACAACACAAGAACCGTGTCTGAACTACCATTACGTGAAATGCTTTTGGCTTATTTTCCTTCGTCTCGGATATCTATCTATCAGCTACAATCATCGCCCCTTGACTCCCAACCCCTCATGATATTTTCGTTCTCACGTTCAGCTCTTGCCAGCATCCTCCTTCAAGCTCACGATGCGGTTGAGGATGATCTTGTCGTCGGTGCTATCCGAGTCGACGGCCTGTGAATGCTGGGTTAGTTTGCTTTTCAGGATTGGTGGTATGAATGGTACTTACGAAGTAGGCAACTCGCATGGCCTGGAATCGCACACTCTCGGGTCCGCCCTTGCCCAGCTCGCTCTCGCCGGCAGCCTCGGGCCATGGCGCGCGTCTCTTGACCTCGTCGAAGCCGGCTTCGATAAGGGCCTCTGGATAGATGACCTCGCTCTCGGGGTTGATGTCGTTGAGGAAGCCGCCCTCAGCGTCGTCGGGCTTCTCCGACTTGAACAGCTGGTTGTGAACACGGGCCTCAACCTTGCGTGAGCCCTCAGTGCCAACCCACTGGATGTATGTCTTGGCCTTCTTGGTCTCCTTGTCGTAGACACCACGGATCTCAGTGACACGGCCGGTGGCTTCGTCCTTGGTGAAAGAGGTGCACTTCACGGGGTAGGGGCGTAGAGCAGACCGACAGACTTGCCAGGGGCAAGACGGAAGAACTCCTTGCTGTCGACCTCGCGGAAGTCGGAGCGATCGATGTAGACGGTGGGGGTGAAGCGGACGGTGTGTGAGCCCATCTTGGGGTCCTTGGGAGAGAAAGGCAGCTCAACATCGACGGCCTCGGCGTCCTCAATGACAAGCGGCACGGGATCCAAGATCATCATCAAGCGGGGCACTGTGCGCTCAAGGTATTTGCGGATGCTCTGCTCAAAGCGGTGGATCTGGATGACGGTGGTGTTGGTGGTGACGCCGAGCTCGTTGACGAACTCAAGGATGGCACCGGGAGGAACACCTCTTCGGCGGATACCGATCAGGGTGTACAGACGGGGTCGTCCCAGCCGCGGACAATCTTCTCATCCACAAGCTTGAGGATCTTGCGCTTGGACAGGACAGTGCCGGTCAAGTTGAGACGGCCATATTCTCTCTGCATGGGCTCGTACACTTCGAGCGACTTGTTCAGCCACTCATACGACACTCGGGACAGGATGAACTCGGTTGTGCACAGGGAGTGGGTGATGCCCTCGAAGCTATCGCACAGGCAGTGGGTGAAGTCGTAGGTAGGGTAGATCTTCCAATCCCAGCCGGTGCGGTGGTGAGGTGTGTCGGTCTTGATGCGGTATGCGGCTAGATCCCACATCTGGGGTTGCCGTCGGTGATGTCCTGCTTCATGCGCAAGAAGACCTCTTTGGGCTTGTACTTGCCGTCGCGCATGTCGCGGAACTTTGTTAGGTTGTCTTCGACTGACTGCTCGGCATGGGCGCATCGGTATCGGGGGTGGCGCCCTTTTCTCCTCCACGCTGGAGCTTGATCTCGGTGTCTGAGGTAACCGATTAGCATACAGCCTATAATTGAGTATAGGATATGTTGAAGCTTACCGTTGCAGGCGCAAACGTAGGCCTTGTCCAAGGTAATCAGCTTCTCGGCCAGCTGGTACAGCTTCTCAAAGTTGTCGCTCGAGTAGGTGATCTTGTAAGGCTCGAAACCCAGCCAGCGCACCACGTCGAGAATAGCCGTGAAATACTGCTCCTCTTCCTTCTCTGGGTTGGTGTCGTCGTATCGCAGGTAGCAAACGCCGCCGTGGTGTCTGGCGAAGCCAAAGTTGACGGCAATAGCCTTGGCGTGGCCAATGTGCAGATATCCGTTCGGCTCCGGAGGAAACGGGTAACGACGTTCTTTTCGGGACGCTCGCTGTAGACATCGGCGAGGAAGCCCTGCTTGAACATGGCATCGGGGTCGAGCGGAGCCTCCTCCTGCTTGGGCTTGGGGCGGGCTTCTCTGCGGCAGGGGCAGCAGCCTTCTCCTGGCGAGCCTTCTCCTGGGCCGCCTTCTTGGCACGCTTCTGCTGTCTCTTCTTCAGCTCGGCCTTGGAGACCATCTCGCCGGTCACCTCGTCGAGCTGGAGCTTAGCGACATTCTGGGCCAACTCCTCAGTCATGTCTGCGGTGGGATGCGGTCGGTTCGCGGGAGCAATTCGAAATATGGGGGTGTAGCGAGCGAAGAGGAGAGCCGTACAATCGACAATCGCTCAACTCTTATATTCCCTGGCCAGCGTGGCGAGGTTAGCTGCGGTCTGATGGCCGGATGACTCAAAGCGTCTGCTCTTTGGGTCAAGAACCAACTTCATGGAGGGGCTGTGTCACACGCGACAGAAAAAGAGTACAGCAGCCCCTCATCGACAAGATAAGATAAGCACACCAGCAGAGCACAGCTGCTCGCTTTATCTTATCTTGAGCCTTGCAAAACGAGCCAGCCAGCGTGATGACTCAGCCAACCATTCCTATGTCCCATGTCCCATGTCCCAATATTGGGCTCCAGCTTCAGCTTCAATGACGTGAAGCTCCAAGCTGTGACATGATTAATCACCTCCAGGGTCTTTTTTTTCAAGGACTGGTAAAGCTCTAGCTGCAGGCCAATCAGCGGGGTCCTGAACTCGGATTGGCACTCGACTAGAATAAATAAATCTCGATTCGTCCCTTTATATCATGTGATTCGTAGGTATCCCTTTCCTTCATCTTTTACTTTTGGTCAGAACCATGATACTCCAGCTCCCGTGACTTCTTCGTGCCAACATCAACATCAAACTTCGAAAACACATCGGGCGTCAACCCCAAATTTTTATGCGTTCTAATATCTCTCATCGGTCCTTTCGCGGTTTAACTTAGGATTCTTGCTTACAGCAGAAGCCAGGTACCTCTCATATTTAGAATATAAGACACCTCCAGGGCCTGGAAATCCCTCTCTCCCTCCGTCCATTCCACCAGAACCGCACATCAAGACAAATCATTTCAGGTTAAGAAATCGTCATCATGTCTGTCGTCAATCTTTCGCAGATCCGGACCATCTCGCAGTACTACCGGTCCATGACCTGCTCATTTATCGCCTCCACCTCGCCAAAGTATGAGCCCTCAAAGTCCATCAACGACCGCGTCGGTCTCTTCTGTGGCGACATCACCAAGCTACAGCTCGATGCCATTGTCAATGCGGCAAACAGCTCTCTTCTTGGTGGTGGTGGCGTCGACGGCGCGATTCACCGAGCTGCGGGTCGCCAACTAGTCGAGGAATGCGCTACTATAGGCGGCTGCCCTACCGGTCAGGCTCGCATCACCGCCGGTTACAATCTGCCAGCTCGCCATGTTATCCATACTGTTGGCCCCATCTACGAGGGTAGAGCCGCTAGTGAGCCCCTGCTGCGCAGCTGCTACGAAGAGAGTCTGAGGCTGGCTGCCGCGAGCGGCGTCAAGACGTTGGCTTTTAGTGGCATTAGTACTGGAGTCTATGGCTACCCAAGTCACGAGGCAGCCCATGTGGCATGCGACACGGTGAGGAAGTTTTTGGAAAAGGACGAGACGATTTCTAGGGTGGTCTTTGTGACGTTCATGGACAAGGACGTGAATGCATATGACCAAGCAATTCCGTAAGTTGTGCCCCTATTCTGTGCATGTATATATGGGCTAACGTGAGTCGTCTCTACAGCCAGTACTTTCCTGATGCAGAATAACTGAGAACTGGAAGGGACTACCAGTATGCTGAAGCTGGTCAACACATTGATCAACTGAGACTATCATGAAGGCACGAGCAGGCATTAAGTAGAGGTAGTTAACTAAAAATATTCCAAACATGACGTCAGTTTCTCCTTTTGATGAAGTGAGGATCATGAATCCAATATCTGACAACAGACTTTGATATGTGTCAATCATTCCATCCCCTGTACATTAAGATCAACTATACCATAAACATCTCATACCATGTACTCTTCAGATACATTTCATCAACTTTCTGCTCATGCCTTGGATTTCACTCCCACAGGCTAACGACGTTTCAAGCCTCACTTCGCCTCTGTATCCTCAGACTCACCCGTCTGGTCGACTTGCGTCGTCTCCGGATCCCCTACCCTCTCGCGCAGCGTCTGGCTCATATCCACCAGCAATTTTTTAAGCTCAGCCACCTCATCGCGTAGCTTCTTCACTTCCAACACCGCCGCGTCGTCTTCAACATTTGGCTTGACAGCCTCACAGGTCTTAGACCATCCGTCCGATTCAAAGTCGACCATGTGCGAAAACTGTTCCCATTCCTCCACCACATCATCGTCCTCCTCGCCTCTGGCCCGGTTCGAGCGAATGTCATGCGCAGCTCTGACCTCGAAGAAAGCGGCGATGAAGAGTAATGGGGAGTACAAAATGCCCATCACCCAGTCGTTGACCAGCTCAAATGTCTTTTGTCCATCCACCATTCAAAAAGTGCCACGACAATGACTTCGATCAAGTTCAAGGGGCGATGTATACATTCTCGTCAGGAGCCCTCACAAATTGCAGTGTTTTCTGAGAAAACAATGCAAGATATTCGTCATCGGCATTATCGTAGATGTCTTCGTAAGCCGAGTTGTACAGAGCAATAAGAATGTTGAGCAGGATGATCTAGACATCATGTTCGTTAAAATTCTATAACGAGATATGCAGTTAGAGAAGGTCGTTTACTTACCATGACAACAAAAGTGAAGCAGTAATACAGAATGATGCCGAAAGGAGGACCAAACATTTCGAAGCCGTCAAATTCTGGGCTTCCAAGCAGCGCCTTAAGCATCGACTCGACAATGAACAGGGCGTCTCCTGCGACGTTGTCGTCTGTCAGATCAAGACCGATAAAGGCTTGCAAGAAGCCGATAACAATAATGATGAGAAGAGCAAAAAAGATGACGGATTCCTTCATCATGACCTTGAGAACGACCAGCATGGCACCAAAGAATCGGAAGCTATCGAGATAGAGCAACAGGCGGCCCCAAAACATGGGGGCCACAAAGGCTAGTAAATTGTAGCTCAGCTTCCTCCAGTGGTTGCTTTCATAGCTGTCGTGCGAATGTGCCAGTCCGACGACACGCAAGACGAATGACACGAGCAAGAAGGAGTACAGTACTCCATTGAACGCGTTCCAGAAACCCAGGATGTGGTAACCAGCCTTGTAGAACTTGAGAAGCTCGTCGCAGATGAAGCCAAGGGTAAAGATGTAAAGGGCAATCTCGGCGCCATCAAATAGACCGCTGGGGTTCACCGAGTTAATGGCGAGGGTATACAAGACGAGGAAGATGATGGAGAAGAGCATCTGCGCTGCGTTCTGGTACATGGGAGCACGCATCCTGTCGGGATCCATATGCACTGTGAATTTTGTGTTGTCCTTGTCCTTGTACTCAATGAATCGTGAAGGATCGTCCTCGTCCTGGACAAGCCAGCCTCGCCACAAATAGCTGATACACTTCTGGTAGCCGGAGGAGCCAATAACTCTAACCGCGTGAAGATCGACCGCTTTCTCGATAACGTTAACGGGTGCGGTTTGCTGACCATCGACTAGATGCGAATATCGTCGTAGGAGTACGGAATGCGTCAGGTACGTCTTATCTTCTTCGCCTTCGATGCTGCAAGTATGGTTAGCTGCCGGCCCCGTCCTTTCGCTTGCGTGCAGCAGGTATGATTGCGGCTTACATGGCTTTCGCAATGACACCACAAGCGATTGAGCGTAGCTTGTGGAGATCAGCATCCCACAGCTCAACCACGGCCTCGTGACGGAACCATCGCATGTTGACAAGCAAGCTGTAGACCTAAATGCCTGGTTAGGTGGTGCTCCTGTGTATTTTGTCATGGGACTCACCACACAGCCTTTGTTCTCGGCACCTCCAGCCTCCTTCGCCGCTTGGATGACCTTTGGTGTGATGACCTTGCTGTGCGGCGTCGTGATGCGGGCTTCATCGAGCTCACAAGGCACACATTCTTGGACCAAGTGTCGCAGACGAAGGCAGACCTTGGTGACCTCCTCAGGAGCAATGGCGGACTCCATGCTTTGATGGCCATATCGTGGAAGCACTACGGACGGTAAAAAGGAAAATTAATACAAAGCCGGGTCACCACAAGTCGCGGCATCGAGGCCAAAGCGCGATGCCTTAGTAGTACGACGGGTCTACTTACAAGCCCGTTCCTCTTCATGAAGCCAATCTCGACCGCTGCGGCCAGAGTGGCTGTTCCCGTGGCTCGGGTGCCTGTTGAAGCCGATGGCACGCTCCACCGACTTCCAGCCGCCGTGGTTGTGTCGTCGAGGCATCGCGAGCTGTTTATGCGTCCAGGGTCCTCGGCGGTGGAATGTGAAGAGCAAGCAGCTTGACCAGCACGCAGCGGAATGAGCTTGCGGGAGCTGCTACCTACGGCGTCAGGTCGAACCCTCTCAAGGACGACCCAGGATGTCGAGATTGCGACGCTGCACTTGGATTGAAAATTAAAAAACCAAGGACCGGACAGAGTAGCGTGCCTTGATTTATCCAAAGCGATAAAGGTTGGCTGCGTGTGGTGATGACGTCTCCGCAGCACAACCCATGTAGATGTAGGGAGCTTGGGCCAACAAACAGCTTCAGAAGAGTCCCGAGGTCCAGGCCGTGCAGTGGTAAGTAAGATGGCGCGCTAAGCTAATGCGCCGCTGTTTAGACGAGGCCACTGTTAGAACACTATCGCGGCCCCCGCGCTACATCTACAGTACATTCCTCTGCCTCCTCCTGCTGGATCCAGCACCGCTTGGGTGGGGGCTCTTCAGGTGGCTTCTTTTAAGGTAACGATGGTTAAGTTAGTAGGTACCTTGCTAGGTATGCGCCGTGCGCCAAAGCAGGCATGTACAGAGTACCATAGTGCCATGTACTCCGTACCTGTAGCCAAGATTCGATTAGGTAGCATCCACCGGAGTCAGGTGGAGGAAATCAAGACTAGACCATCCTTCCAACGTGCAACAAGCTCCGCCAGAAGAAATGTCGATCGATCTACAGCACAGCGTGCCGCAGCGAACCGAAAGCTGTGGCGGGCAGCAGATCGATGTCCAGGACTTTGCACAATGGTCCATGGATGATGACTTGACCTAGCCTGGCCTGGGCCGACTCCTCCCTCCCTCCTTCAGGATGGGTGGCCTCCTGGCCAATCGTGGCCGTCACGCCGAGCCATGGATCTTGCCGGGTTGGTTGCATCTTGATTGTTTTCTTCGTTGGCAGAGACCGTTTAATTATGAATCGTGTGCCTATAGCAGAACCCTTAAGTCCGAATCGGTGGCAGCAGCAACACCAAACGGCATCACAGCCAGCCTCACGGCATCACCACACACAAATCTCCACACTGGCTGCATGCTTGCTTTGCCCTGCGGCCACCCAGCCAGCTAACATGCGTCCTCGCAAATCAGATCTATTCTTTCCCGAAACCGTCAGCCACGGCAGCTGTCTTGTCGATCAACCTCAACCATCGCAGCAGGGCTCCGGCAGTCTGGTGAGCGGGACATGCAGTCCTCGAGCTGCTATTCCCGTAGCATGTCGCGTCGCATGTGAGCGTCTCGCACGTCCATGGCATGCAAGCCATACAGGATACACCTGGCCTACTCCAGCTACCTGTGCGAGCCCCCGAGCCGACGGACGTGTCCTCGTCTTACAGGATCATTCGTGGACAGCAAGGGAAGGCCACGATGCATATGCAAGTTGTCGACAATCGCTCGGGCTCGACTACGCGGCGCGCCTTTGCCTCCCTCCTCTTTCCCTCCTCCTGCGGCCATGATTTGGCCTGTACTGACTGCCTGGACAAGCACTGCAGGGTGGCCCAGCTCGATGTCGCATCACCTCTTCAGCCGCAGCGCATATCACCGACCCGGTCATTCCGCCAAGCTAGCCTTCTAGGATGATCCAAGCTACGCACGTTTTCTGTCAAAGGTCAAAGAGGACCTTGTGCACGTCCCACCCATTGTGAAGTAGGTTGAGGGCCTTTCCGGATCGCGCGACGGTGAAAGAGCTTGACAAACACGACGCAATACGGTACTGTATAGTACCACTCACTGCTGGTGCTGGTGCTGCGCTGTACTGCACCGCTCGCTCATCCGCTCTTCGACTGAGGAAGAAGGCTGGATGAGACGCTCCAGCCCCCGACAAGGAGCCCAGGTGACACCGGTGATCAAATGAACAAGTCCTGTCAAACGCACCGCTCACTCCAATATCTCCTTCATGATCAACGCCTTACAGCACCATACCCATGACCCGAAAAAGTCGGCTGCAATCGCAAGTGGCCGTTACCGCACCCATGTTTCCCATTCACCGTTGCCCATCTGTCCGCAAACGGGGTCTTTTCCACACGGTGGTGGTCCCCACGTAGCATCCATGGACGGGGTTGGTTGCTTTGTGGAGCAGGACGGATGGATCCCGGGTCCGAAATTGACGAGAAGCTCGCACAGGTATCCCGTAAATGCAAGAAAGACATGCCTAACGCCTGACTAGGGTGCGGAGAGGGTCCCCCTGCTATTTGTTTCTTGGTAGCCGGATACGCGGGCTTCTGGTCGTCTTCGTGAAACCCAACAGCCACAGGTTCTGGAAGTCCATGATCGAAACTTACGGTCAAGCACAGCTGTGACGATGGGTGCGTCAAACAGCGGCGGCGGCGTCTTGTATGCAAGCATCTCGAGACAAGGAACTGGCTGTCAGCTGTTGCGCAATTCTGTCGTCAGCGGTTGGTGCTCCCGCGTGTGGTTGCAGAGCATCTGTTGAGAAAGCCCAGCTCCTCCTCCCATATATCAAACTCGTGATAGCGAACAGGGGTCCACAACGGCGGAATCTCCAGGAGATAACCGCCAGAGGACCCTCCTGACCCTAGGCATATTACACACAGAATAGCCAGAGCACGCCGTTGCCGGGCCTAGGTTGAGTGCCGCCAACCGGCATCAGGCTGATTCTGTTGGCCACTTTCCTCACCGCATGCACCCTTCCATCCATCCCGTGCTCGTCCCTTGTGCCACGCAGAGCCAACCAACCAGCCCGCGAGGAAGCAAGGTCGCTGCTCATGCTCACCAAGCTAGGTGAGGCAAGCAACGTCTTGGCTCGCTGGGCAAGGTCACTAAAGTCCACGTCCATTCCTCAAATAGCCTTTTGCTTATTCACAAACGGCAGTAGTCCTACGCAGCCTATCTCGTGCTGTCCTTGTCGTTGTCTGCCTAAAGGGACCGTCCGCTAGCAGCTAACCATGGCCTGCATTTCAATAGGTTGCATCGCAAAAGTTCGGATACCTTGACATTCAATGCACAAGTCTATATCACATCATCCCGCCCGTCTGACTTTATTCACCAGCTCCTTTACTCTTTCTCCTGTTGCTACTGCTATAACTACGACTTCATACGACCGTATCTGCCTCGTGTTGTCTCGTGTTGCCTTACCGTGCCTCGGCTTATTCTCAACACGATTCGGCCCTTGCTGCCTGCCTCTCTGTCTGTTCAACGGTTCCATTCAGTGGATGTCTGTGGAGCCCGTTCGCTCATTTCGGCTCGACCGTGAGACTCTGCCTAAAGGTACGTAGGTGTGAGGCGCTGGTGTTAAGCAGCAAGTGACTTGTAGGTTGCAGTAGGCAGGACGTGGCAACTTGGGACGCACGCAGGAGACAGGAAGCTTGGGAACCACAAAGAGACATTGTCTCACTTGCCTGCCAATTTCATCCCATACATGTCTTCTCGGCCTCTCACCATTCACTGCTCTGCATGGCTACATAAGCTCTCACCGTTGCCTGCTGCACCGGACTGACTCCCAGCTCACTCACCCTTTTCACCATTTCTTACACAGCCCCGTCACATTCTTCCGTTTGTGGTCACACTCAACAAAAGGATCCTTCTTTATTAACACGCACGGGTACAGTAGCAGGCTCGAGTGTCCACCGAGGAGCAACCCCTACTAGCTGAACTCAGCTCTGTGGGGTCGAGACGCAGACGCCCTAGTCCCTGACACGGCCGACCTACCTGTACTGTATCGCACCACGTCAAACAAACGAGATTGTTCCGTCGAGGAAAGAAAGGTTTTCATGTGAGTCTAAATCCTTTGTTTCTATTTAAAACCCCTGGTCTGACGCCGACAGAATCCTCGTCCGGCCAGAACTGTGCGCCAGAACCCCAACTCGGCTCGAGATGGATTCCCACGACAACACCCTTGTCACGGAGTGCCGTACGGCGGATCCGAACTCCACTATCCCGGCCGACAACGCCGCACGTCCCTCTGCAGGAGCCGGCCTCGTCCTCTAAATCAGCCGAGGCGGATGCCAAGACGAGTAAGAGAATTGAGGCCAGGAAAACAATAGCTAGTCGAAGTGAGGCCAAGAAGCAACGCCGTCATAGAAAGTCAAAGACAGTTGTTTCAGAAACGGAGAGTGACAGCAACTCCAGCGCCTCCGATTCTTCCGACAATTCAAGCTCATCTGATTCAGACTCTGAAGACGCAAAAGAGCGCTCACGAAGAAAGAAGAAGAATACTAGGGATGGCAATAACGCATTGCTGACTTTCCTCGAGGGGAAACCTGTCAAGCCCTCCAGAAACACGGTCAAGAAGACGTTGAAGAAAGACATCAGCTCCACGTCTTCCGGTTCTTCATCATCCGACGACGATATTAAACGGGATGGCACAACCAAGAATCAGCAAGAACAACAAGAATTAAAGCGAGAAATGCGATTGCTCCAGCTTCAGGTCACACAACTTCAACAGCGACTGGTGCAAAGCAGCCAGGCGCCAGTGTATCTCCCACCGAGTTTCGGCTATCCTGGAGGAACCAACATGAACCAAATTCTTCCTGGTCATCCCGCGATGATACCACAGTACGGCGCACCAGCCGGCTTGCCGCCTGTTCAACCCCTCCGCCTCCACCTTCTGAGCCGCCCCCACCACTACGAGGGGTGATTCCTACTCGAGCCAATATGGGAGGTAGACCTGGTAAAATCAACATCCATAACAGGGATGACAGTGAGGTCGATGTAAGGTCTTCCATGAAACGCAAGAAGGGTATGCGTGCCGAATACAAGAGAGTGGACTGGGTCTGGGACACCAGCATGTATACATTCAAGCTCCAGGACACTGCAGAGACAACCTCGGACTCCCACTACAACGACTACATTTTCCACGTCCGACGGACATTTGACTGCGATGGGAAGTACCGTGCGACATTTGTTGATATTCGAAGCAAGTTGTTGCGTGAGTGCCTTCAGGATGTCATAGGCAATGTGCGAGGTGTGAGTTTGGTAGACGGAACACCAAAGCTGGATCCCAACCTGCTGTTCCTGTAAGTATGAACATTTATACTACTGAGCACTTCAAATGTTACGAATATGAAGTTAACGTTTTATCAGTTATCTCGAAGAATTCCGCGAGCACCTTTCTCAGCTTAAGCGTTTGGAACCTGCTGGCGAGGGCAAGCGTGAACGAAAGAAGAACCAAACTCGGATTGACAACAAACGCAAACACCTCAAGGTTTTGGTCAAGTATCTCGACAAGGACTATGCAAGAATTAAGGATAGTTTATATCCCATGTTGGAGAATGGTCTTATCACCTTCGACATGCTCTGGGCCCTGTGGAAGCCAAACACACTGGCCTACGCCCACACGTATGGTTCGACCGATGTGCCCCGGGTGTTCAGGGTAGAATCGGCTGACCGACAGACGTCAATTGTTAAAGGAAACTTTTACTATGTTGACGGCAAGTATTTCGAGTTCGATGGCAAGCGTTTCGGCTATGGTGGCATGTCTGAGGAGATTGGCGAATTTCCCGGTGCTCGCAAGATTACCAGCCTGCCATGCTACCCTCTGCAGTATCACAAAGAGAAGGATCAGGTGCGCAAAGACTTGATTGAGCGCGGCAAAAGTTCGTGAGCCTTAGCGGCGTTTCGTACAAGAGCTACTCTGGCGTGGCTTATTTCAAAAAGAAGAAGAATGTCATTGTCAAGTTCAACGTCAAGGATAGTCGTGTCATGGTGGATTCGGGGATTTTCCGGCGCATCAACCCCAACTACTATGTATCTCTTGTCCGCCCCAAGGACCACGATATCCTTTCAGATGATGAATTTGGCGGATCCGATGCTGGTGGCTCTCAGGATGACTCTGACGATGGTAGTGACCAGGTCAAGTACGTTACTAAAGCCTTCCGAGCCCCAAACGGCAAGGTCTGTTTTGCACAAGTTCCTAGGGATGAGGCCGAAGACGGAACGAACACAGAGAGACTCGACAACCATCCCAGCAATGGAAAAGCCCAGTTGAACAAGGATGAACCCGGTGGTGGCCAAGCTGGCCAAGATGCATCGGAAGACGCCCTAGAGTTTACCGATGAGGACTATCTCATTGCCTCCCCGTCGTGCTCGGATTTTCTTTCTCAGAAAAGCAGTGGTTGGAGTTTACGGTAGCTGGTATCAAGGAGATCAAGTGGAACGATTCCGCATGGGACTCGCTGGTGCTGGAAAGCGAGACCAAGGACTTGATCCGGGCACTTGTCGAATCACGAAAGTTCAATGCTGCGAAGACGATTGACGATGTAATACAGGGCAAGGGCAAAGGACTCGTCAGTAAGTGGAATCATCGCCTTTTTCGTCCTTTTCCAGCGGTGGATTGATACTGACCTGGTGGCAGCCGTCCTTCACGGACCCCTGGAACAGGCAAAACACTTACAGCAGAAGGTATCAGCGAACTCCTCAAGTGCCCACTCTACATGGCATCAGCGGGCGAATTAAGCACGGACTCTCGGTACCTGGAGGCGGAACTACAGAAGATTTTGGATATCTGCCATGCTTGGGGTGCCATCCTCCTGCTTGATGAGGCAGATGTGTTCTTGGAGAAGCGGAATATGCACGACTTGCACCGAAACGCGCTGGTCAGCATCTTCCTAAGGCAACTTGAGTACTTTCAGGGCATTTTATTCCTGACGACAAACCGAGTGGAGGTATGTAATCCGGGGTGATGCGTTGCAGAATAATGAAATGGTGAAAAGTACTGACAACCCCTTTTGTTAGACATTCGACGAGGCTTTCCAGTCACGCATCCACATTGCTTTACGATACGAAAACCTGGACTTGGATGCGAAGAAGTCCATCTTTAACATGTTTATCACTCGAGTGAAGGACATGGGTACGATCGAAGTTGCCGATATTTCCGACAGCGAGCTGGGACTTCTAGCACGTAACGAACTCAACGGGCGCGAGATCAAAAACGCGGTATGCTCGGCGCAAGACCTTGCCGTGAGCAAAAAGGAACCGCTCAGCATGCAGCACATCCTTCACGTGCTAGGCGTACACGCCAAGTTTGGTCGCGATCTGAAGGGAGGGCAAGGATATGAGGACGCAATGAGAAGCTATTTTTAATGGACGGGCGGTTACGAGCCGGCACAAGTGCAGCACGTATAGAAGAGATGATGCCGCTGAGGACCCTCAAGTGGAGGAAATAGGCATGCTGAGGCGCAGTCGAGACAAGAATGGTGGGAAGTTCGTATGACGCGCGTCGCGATCAGCATATTATCGACTACGATTGGTGAGGTAGCGTGGGCTTTGCTCGTGAACAACGGACAAGATAGCGTAGAGAAATCAAGAGTAGTCCTCCCGTATACCGTGAGCAATTACGTAGAGAAGCCGAATGGGTGGACGCTGGTGAGGTGTGAGAGGGCATCATCCATGCAGCCGGCATTGAAATCGGCCTCACCTGAAGCACATGGTGGCCACAGGGCGGTTAAAGTGGACGGGTACTTGGCACGCGTGCGCAATTTCGCCTACGAGACATGTACCTGGGGCTTAATAGAACCGCCATATAACCCCAGGCGACGGGGACCAACCAAGACGAGGCACGGGTGTTGATCAGCCAAGGCTGGCAATTTCGAGCAAAGGTAAAATCATATCCTTGGACTGGATCGAGACTCGTATTCCATTGACCAGCCAGCCTGGGAAGAGATGCAGGGGCAGCAGGGCACGGATACCATAACTGAGTATGTACTGGACTGGACTGGACTGTACGTCAACGGGGATCCGCATAGCCGTCCCGGAGTGGGAGAGCGAGGGATCGACGGAGCAGTTGCCGGTACGCTTCCTTGTGTTATTGCTCCTCGGAGGAGAAAGGATAATCCAGCAAGGCATTTAGACAACGGTGGTGGCGTGGGAAGTGGGCAACGCTGACGTGTCGATCGTTGAAGACGTCGCGTTGCTCCGGAACTCCAGCGTCGTGGCTATGCGCGTGGGCTGGGAGACAATGGGCTCTCTCGCATGTCTCTGGATGAAGCAATGAATGGGGTGTCGATTGAGACATGGCCCAGCGGCATTTGCCCTGGTGGCTGGCCAACTGGCCAAGTGACCAGGCCACAGCGTTGAGCTGGAGATGGGGACAGAATCGAATTCCAATACGTGGCTGCAGCGGAAAGGAAGAAAGCAGGAATATATTTGACGGCAGGGAATCTGCAAAAACAACGTGGCAGAACAGGAGAGAACAGACACGCATGCATGGTGAACTTGATCATTCACAACCTGCGTAGCATCACCGCAGTGCGACGGACAGAGAACAGACAACGAGCTGTGCTGCATCTGCAACGCATTTACCAAATCGGGCAATTGTCTGCCTCAGCCAGCAACAGAGCCGTGCTATTGCCCCTGGAGGTACGTACCTTGACTTTTTTTATTTTTTATTTCTTTTTTTTCTCCTTCCCTTTTCAATTGGCCTTGTTCTCATTTGCCGGCCGCTTGCTATTGGCCACATTTTCTGCCATATACACCGCCTACCTTATTCATACACACACATGTCCTGGCACAATGGGCATGTCACTCCAACTGAACATCCCCTTGTCCGATTCATTTCCCTTGCCCATCACGGAGCCTTGGTCGTCCCTTGGCGCGCGCCACACGACGTAGCAAGTGGTTGCTTTGTTGTTCATTCCAAGCCAGTCTCCTCATCCCTGTCTCACCGACCGAAACGGCCCGGGAACAAGAAAGAAAAAAAAGAGGTTTTAGGAAAGTGAGAGAAAAAAGATGAAAAAAATTCAAGAAAAATTCTCGTCAAAGAGACGGTGCGCCACTCGTGTGGTGTCATGACAAGTATCGGAGGCACAATTGACGAAACCATACACTCAGGTCCACACCGGTGCCGTGGGACAGACGGGGATCGTGGTGAGGCAATTGGCATAGGGACCCTCACCTCCAATAGAGATTTACCGGACCGTCTTGGTGTGGGCTTAAGCAAGTGCTTGCCTCGATTTTTCTCTGGTGGATTCCCGCCTGCAGCTTTACCGGGGCCCTTCTGGGACCGCTGGGACCAGATAAGCGTTTTCGCCCGCGAGTCCAAGCATGAGGAGAGACGGTCGACCTGACGAGTCACGAATCTGAGGTGACGCGGACGATCCATTGCAGGTGGAGATGGAGTGCCCACCACACAAAGGGCCTGCCCACATGGGACCACACAATGCCCATTGACCAGACGCTGCCCGCCAATAGCACGTCTCAGGTTCCTGGCAGCCCATCATGAGCTTAGCGGCAATGCCAAGTTCGATGGCTCCGCTGCCCGGGGCCTGTGGTTGGCCTCTGCCGCCTGTCCCTGCTTGGGTCTGTGCTTGTGCCTGACCTTGTGCCTGGCTCTGGGCCGGTCTCTGCTCTCTCTGTGTGTGTGTGTGTGCGTGTGCCTGGGGAACTCCTGAGCAACGCTGGAGGGGTGTGGGCCATGGGTGTGGCTGACCCTGTGCCTGCGTCTGCTCCCTCTAACAAAGCACCTGCTCCTACTCAGTCGCTCACTCACCACCCTATCCCTGCAGTCCTTTAATAACCCTCATCTCCCTCCGCAATTCGATCCTTTTGTCTCGCTTCCTCCCTCACTCACTTCCTTGCCTTGTTCGCTCAAGTCAGTCATTCATTCATTAACTTCGAACGCAAGTTTGAACCACACTCCTTTCTGGAACTCTTCATCGATATTCCAGCTACTTCACGCTCCTTGCACAGCCAAAAACTTCGCGCCTTTTGAAAAGGAAGCAACGAAAAAAGAAAAAGGGACAAAAGATTTTGGGAGACGAAATATACCAAACAACAGGACCAAATCTTATAAACGGATTTACGACAAACAACGAACAATCGCAATCATGAAGGTTTCCGCTGCCGCTACTTTCCTCGTGGCCGCCGCCCTCGGCGTGTCTGCTCACCCCAGTGGCCACGCCCACATGCACCGCTCCGTTGACAGACGCGGCAACTTCGTCATGGCCAAGAAGCCCACCTTCCACGAGCCTGCTGCGCCCACCACCGTCGAGGCCCCTAAGGAGACCCAGCCTGCTGCCGAGCCCGTCAAGGAGGAGTCCAAGGCCAGCTCCGTCGAGTCTGGCTCTGGTTCCGGCTCCGGCTCCGGCTACAAGCCCTTCTGCAACGGCAACTCCAAGCGAGTCATGAAGCGTGCCACCCTTGCTGAGATCGCCTACACTGGCAACACTGGTGCCCCTGGCAACTACGGCTGCAACCTGATGGTCGTCGACAACGACGTCGCCGACAAGTACAAGTACACCACCACCTTCACCAACAAGGCCGGCAACGACCAGAAGTGCGTCTGCTTCCTCAAGATCGGACCCAAGGGTCTCATCGACGGCTTCTTCAACGGCAACGAGGCCCTCAGCTTTGACCTGCCCGCTGGCGGCGAGAAGGTCGTCGCTGCTGACGAGAACACCCAGGGCGGCTGCGCCTGTGGCAGTGGCTCCGTCCCCTGACCAAGGATGGCCAGTTCGCCTCCACCTGGGTCGAGTTCGACTTCGGCAACGAGTCCAACAAGGGCTGGTCTGGCGCCGATGCCTCCTGCCTGGTTTCTGCCGCCCACAACCTCGACATCCCTGCCCTCAGCGTTTGCGATGACACTACCTGCTCCACCATCAACGCCGGCGGTACTGGCACTAACGCTTTCCTCGGCGGCATGGAGGCTCTTGACGGCCTTGGTCTCAACTCTGCCTGCTGGCGATGCCCACCTCAAGGTCACCATTGGTTAAAGCCCAGATGTCAGAGTCTGCAAGTAGGAGAGGGTGTGTCGACAACTTCACGTAGCGCAAGATTGGAGGAGATTCATACCAACCCTCCCGATCACGGTGTTCGGTTCTATTCAAACGGGGTTTGCTTTTTGGGAATAAGGTTAACATGGGACCTACTTGACACTTCTTGATGAGTGCTAGATCCCGTAGCGCTGGGTGTTTTTAGCCCTGCGCCGATTGAATCTTTCACATATCTTATTGGACATATACCTCTTCGTTTCATGGAAATCACATTACATTCAAGAACTTGCTTCCGCTATTTTTCGCTGTGTGACATGCTGTGCAGTATTGTGAGGAGGGTGTAACCAGTTGTCATGGCCGGACATTGGAATGAGATTTCAATATGTGGGAAGCATGGATGTGAGTGACACTGCTGACGGCTTCTGACATTGTGTGATCTGCCCGTTTTCACAGACCTTGGATATTCGTTGGCTGGTTGCCGCAATGGCGGTCGAGACAACAAGTTCTTGCATGGAGGGGCTGCCACGTCAACGAGACTATGGGCTCATTCCTACGTAGCTCACGCATAAGCCCGGCCACCACTGCATATGGAGGCGTCACCGAAGTTTAGGTGAATGCTGCTAGTTGCGGTGTTTGATGATTGGGCGTGTGTGTAATTGTGATGTAACACAAACCGGATTCTTTTGCGGAATCCTTACCGTGTTGGTTCCGATGTCGCGATCTTGTGCATCTTCGGGGAGGGGAGGACGAGTGCCTATGTTGTAGCATTCTCCACCTCGGTGTGAAGAGCCTGACTTGCATGTGTCTCCGGGTTTTTGGCATTGCCTGGAACTTGTCCGGTTCTTCCGCTACTTGGATCTATTGTCTCAGGGTATTCCGCAAGTCCTGCATTCCTATGGACGCAAGCCAGACTATTGTGCTTCTAGGCTGTACGCTAGATGCAAAACCCCTCTCTATCAGCCAAGGCGAGGAATGCAAGCTAGGCCCTCGGTCTGCAGAGAAACGGCATTCTCCAGGCCATGAGCAGGCAAGTCGTCTTTAGCAAGCGGTTCCGTTTGGGCTCAAAAAGTCTATCTTCTTGACTCATGCGCGCCGTTTCGCCTTAGCCATGTGGGAAAACGGCGCGAGAGGGCTTGGGATGCGACGTGATTGGCCCATGGACTGCATGTGCCTCTGACTATCGCCAGTGGCGAGATGCAGGTACAGCGCCTCCTCGGCGGATTTCTGGAATGAAGATTTTTCCATTTTTTCTATCCGTTTTTCTGGACTTGCATTAGTTGTGACGGTGGGAGCAACCGGTCGGGAAAACGTGGGAGACGGTTCGTCGAGCCGGACGTTACGTGGGACGCCGACGTGTACACGTTTGGAGGAGAGATCCGATTCGTCCACGACGATGGTTATACTAGGTCGTACTGTATGTATTGCTGCCTGGTATAGTCAAGAGTGGAGAAGACACCGGTGACATTGCGGAGCCCTTGGTGGTTGTGTTCTTGTCATATCGGTGAGGGAAGAGGTGAGTGGTTTTTTTCTTTCTTTCTTTTTCCTTTCGTCTTTATTTCCTGTTTGGTAGATGTTGTACGGATCATCGGGCTTGATGATTATGTGAGACGGCTTGGGGTGTGGATGGAGTGATTGAGGGTTGGTTGGTGATGGTGTTGTGGTGGTTGGTTGGATTGTGACCATTGTGGCTAGACTTCGAGAATGGTGACGTTTTGATTTTGAGTTTTACCATGAATTGTGAGGTATAGTGCTATTACATCGTGCTGGTGAAATGCAACTTGTTTGGAAATCGTTCTGGAAATTTGGTTAGTGTAGACGTAAAGTTACCTAAATATTCGCTGTTGGGTCTTCATCTTGGTAATGAAATGAGAAAAATGAAGACAGCTTCAATGCATAATTGGTCCATCAGACGAAATGACTTGTGGTTATTTGGCCTGGAGTTGGTATCAGGTCTTTTGCTCCAGTTACCGGCGATTCTTCTTTATACAACTCAATCAAGAGTCTAAAGAAGTTGCCAAGGAAAATTTGTACAAACGTAGACGGCTTTGAAATCATCTGCATGGCTTTATGATCAATTCGTTGGCTGAGCTGCTAATTCCCTAGATCTTTATGGATTTCTTTCCGTCTGTCATTAGTTAAGCCGGCTTTTGACAAACAATTTTCAACCAAAGCTACCACAATATCAATCAAACGACCCATGAGATGGGGTGGTTTCGAGTCTTGTAGAAAGCTGCTACCGCTGAAACATCCTGTCTAATACTGCAGGAGTTGAATGATCAGCTAGAGACTTACAGCATGTTTCTAGGTTTAGTATCATGTTGATTTTGTTTAAGAGATAGAAAGTACTTGGCTAGCACAAGCTTCGAAATTGGTGATTCACATCACAGGGTAACTCCAATTTTTTTGAAAGAAGAGTGAAGTTTCCTAATCTAGGACCGTCATGTTAGAGCAGCTCAGCTAACCCACAACTTCCTGAAAACTGGAGTCCAGCGTGGTTTTGACTGAAATTCGACCATCTGATCCAGAATGGCTCAGCCCCAAACTCCTCCTTGGGAGATATTTCTATCAATGCATGATTTCTGGCCCACCGGTTCATGATTATAGAAATTTTGAGACGAAATATTATCCCGCCTTTGACATGTAGATAGACGAGTCAGACAAAAGACCTACATACACATGAGAAATATCAGTCTCTAGCATATGATTCATGACTCTGCCAGACCTTGAATCGAAAACGCTACCCGGGGAATTCCAGGTCTACTAAAACGGCGCGGCACTTGAACCCAGCGAACCACTCACTCTTGTTGTTGCAGAACGCAGGTACCAACTCTTGGTAGCCACCATGGAGCCAAGTGCGACATATTATCAAACGAGAGTTGAGACGGAATGAATGGGTCAATATGTACTTCGGAGGATAGTTCATAAAATTATGCACGTCGGAGAATTGGGCAAGGAACTGTGTCGTTGAAACTCCAGGATGCCAGGGTCTGGCTGGAGAGGAGATTGGTCAGTGAAGATGGTTTGTTACGGTTGAAGAAAGTTTAAAAGGGCCTATTACATGAAACCATGATCACGTAACTGTCGATTCAACGTGGAATGACTTGCATCTCAATTGCTTGGTGGACGATCCCAGTCAGGTAGTCTCTAGATAGGCTGGGACAAGCTTGGTAAAGGAACTGGTTACAGGCTGGCACAACAGTGGTGGATGGCTAACGCCACAGACCTCAGCTGTAAGGAATAAAAACATTTGTTCCAACCGGGCCTGGCAAGGAAACGCCACAAGTTATACAAAAATTACAAGTCCAAAACAACAGGTGATGACAGCATGGCTAGCCTCGCGATTGAACCCATTATGGGAAGACGTTGCGCTGCTGGAGTGCAGGGTAAGCACAGCCAGCCAGCCAATTGCGGGCTGGCCAGCGGCCTGTCTTCGTCTTGGTGCCTACGGCGAGGAACCTGCTCAATTCGGGTCTACTGTCTTCGAGAAGTGACCGTTCCAAGGTTGTTTTAGCCTCCCGGAACGCAGACGTGTGACTGGCTTGCACGTACGTCAAACGGACACGGAGAACCTGTCATCACTTTGAGGCGGCTTGGCAGCTCCGTTGTGGTTCTCTGCGAATGTTTCGAAGTGGGACGTGTTCGTTGGATGGGGACGTGCACCTGCTGGGGTGTGTTCCGTGGCCTGGGCTTTTGGTTTAGGTGCTGACGTTGGTATGTTAGGGGTGGTTGAGTTGAGGTTGTTGGATCTTGGTCACAAAGACAGTGAGTTTACATACCGACAATTCTCAATTGCTACACGAACAATTCAGAAACAATTGTTCACAGCAACTTGCCTCTTTCAACCACGGACATTTTATTCACCTGTACAGGGAGGCCACGTTGGTGCCACAGATTCGGGGCTGCTAGGGGGACCAGATATCCTGCGACGGTTTCAACACGTCCGAGCGGTTTCAGGCCAGTGCGTCTCCGCCCTCTTGCACTCTCGCCCCCAAGATCGCCCAACCCTGAGCTGAACCCGCGTGCCCTGAAGCACGCGAACCAACGGGGAACTACAGCCTGGATGTTTCTTCTTGAGGAAAGCGCCCGGACTGGTCGACATCGAAATCGGGCTCCCGCGGCTGACATGTGGATACATTTGGGGTCGATCGTGACGCTCGGGCTGGAGTGGTTGAGGGCAGAAATGGTCAACGGTAAGCAATTCAGGTGGGCGAGGCATGGCCCTGGCGTTGCCAATTGTAAATCTGAGTTTGCGCAGCTGTTTCTTCTTCTCTCCTGCCTTCATCTTCTCTTCGTCTTGTGTGTTTGTCTTGATACTTCTGCTTGTAATTGGGAACTGCATCGCCGTGTCTGTCAGCAGCTTCTAGTGTTGGCGAGGAACGTCCTGTAAGCTGCTGGTTCAAGCTTGGGTAAACAGCCGGTCTCTTGCTCGTGGATAAGGACAAGCATCAATTGGACTAGAAGAACCCAGAGCATCTTCTTACGACGCCAATTGCCACCCACGAATCGCTACAACCAACCTCTGGGATCAACATACGACAAAGCAAACTCGCTTTCATACTCGCCGTCACCGACATGCTCCGATTATGACCTTCTTCGACCCAACGACGACCGACGGGCTTCATCCGACCAGATACTGGTCTAGTACGGGGCCATGAACGCCAACGCGAGCGCGCGCCAACATTGCCCGGCCAGGAAAGCGGCAGACCTTGACTGGCCTTGATCCTTATCATCGCTTGCTGCGGAAACCCAGGAGCAGCCCAGTCTGCCATACGCCGCAGCGCAGGCGTCATTCAGTGTGCCGCGCCCTTCGCTTCCGCCGTCCACTGGGCCAGAAGAGCCACTCTCTGCTAGTACCAATGCCATTGGGGATCTTTCATCATCAATTGATGATGAGATCTTTTCCGAGGACAGCCCGCGGCTGCGAATGCCTCTGAAAGCGGCGACCACTGCTACGCTCCGTCGAGTGGACGTACCGCAGCCAGTAACTGTGAACAGACCACAATCGCAATATTCTTCACAACGTGAGAAAGGCGACATTGCTGACACAAGGCTTTCCTGGCGACCCTTGTTTTTATACCGACGCATATTAATAGCCCTGGCGGCTTTATTCTTTCTTCTAATCGTAATTATCGAAGTCCTCTTGGCTGTGTCCAACAGGCGAATTGGACTTTTAATGCTACTTCGGCATCGCGACACCTCTGGCAGTATGGTTCAGCACTCGTTGGCGTGGTGCTGGTTGGTATTTGGGCTAGGGTCGAGTTCCAAGCCAAGGCGTCGGCCCCTGGATACGACTCTCCAAAGGTTTCGCGCGGGCCGAGCAGTCGCTTCTGCTGGATTACTTGTCCATGACCCAACCTCAAGCCATATGGCGTGCGTACCAGAACGGCGACGTAATCGTTGTCGGATCGACGGTCATCAGCATGCTGCTTCTGGGGCTTGTCTTTGTGGCCGCAACGCTCGTCACCCCTTTCACGATCCCGACAATGGTGCCTAATGCGCCAGTAACACTCCGATCAGCTTTTGTCGACGATTCGAGTGCGTTGGGAGGGATTGGGAATTGGCCGTATGTGAGCATGCTGGAGTTGCAGACGACAAACCTCGGCCCGCCCGCTGGCGTGTCGACGCAGTTTGCGTTCCAGACCTTCGACAGCCCCTTTAGGTCACCAACGCTCCTGAACACGACCGTCGATGGGTTTACAAGTGGATTGACTTGTCAACCGGCCAGTGTAACATTGACGGGCTTGCAGAAGGTGAATAGCACACAAGTCTTCATGAATGTGACAGTGTCAACACCAGAATGCAGAACGAAACAAGGCCTATCATTAATACAGACTATTGTGCCGGGACAAGATAACCTTCCAAAACAAGTTCTCGCGTTGCAAGCTGGTAGCTGTGGAGGCTCTTTCTCACTAGATGACCAACGCATTATCGTGTTGTCGGGATCGCTCCGAGTCGACCCTGGCGCTGTTGAAGCACTTCAGCCGCCCTCAGCGAAAGCCCTCGTTGGCATTAGCTTGACGTCAGCCATGGCCATGATGTGTCAACCAAATTACGCAATCACGAACCTGCGCGTAGTGAGGAACCAGACTGACCTATTATCGGAACCGAGTATCGAGGCGAATGGTGCCGGCAACAGAGTTCTGCCCAACGTTCACCCCTGGGAGATCGCCGAGGCACACTTTGCCTCATATGAAAACAGACCCTCGGGTCCGGGATTTTTGGAGTCACCTCTCAGCTTTACTTTGGCCAGTCTGTGATCGACATGGATGAGCCTACAGCTGCAGTGATAACAACGCATATGAAGCGTTCTGGCGAAACACCACGACTATCTGGCCTGCAAGATCCTCAGATCATGATGGAAATGGTCCAAGAGTACTTCCGTCAGTACTTTGCTCTCATTGCCGCGAGCGGCTTGACCGAAAGCGCATCGGTACCGTCGACAGCGGCGGCCATTATTATGCGCCAACGACTCATTATGCGAGCACTCTCAACCCATTTTGCTGCGGCCATGTTAGGGTTGTGCGGTATTGGCACACTGATCCTCACCCTCTACGTACCCAAAAGAGGCTTCCTCCCTCGCGATCCCGGTTCGATAGCAGGTGTAGCTTCGCTCTTGGCAAACAGCTCGGGTCTTCTCCAGACGCTGCGAGGAACTGGAGGGCTGGACATGGTGACCATTGAGGAAAGGCTTGAGCAGAAAGTGTACTACGTTGATGTACAGGACATGGATCCTAACAACAGATCCGCAATACCGTCTTTTCGCATACGCGGTGGAAAGGGGCGTCACACCAACCTTACATCTATGGTACGAAAAGCTCCACGCCTTGGGAGAAGCCGCTATCGCTGCGCTGGCTCATCAGACTCATGGCTGGCTTTGTCATAATCGCCTTGATCATTGTGCTGGAAGCAGGGTTACAGGCATCGAAACAAGGCAATGGCTTCGCATTAGTGAGCGACAGAATGACCGGTAACCAATATCTTATTTGGACGTTATTGCCGATATTCATTCTGTTACCGCTGTCGGAATACTTGCTTTTGACCGACTTTTACACCAGAGCTACCGCACCATTTTTACGCCTCCTTAGTGGTGCCGACTTTGACGAGTCGCTGGGGTTAAAGTTACTTGATATGCCTCGTTTCTTGGCTCTGCGAAAAGCACTACTAACGAGGAACTATTTTGTTGCCCTTACGGCCCTGGGTGCTCTCTTCTCACCGGTCTTGCTTGTGATTTCGACGGGACTGGTGACAACTTTACCGGTGGATATGTGGAGGAACGTATCAACCGCAGAAGCCATGCCTATTATGAAGGTTGCTGTGCGTCAAGACGTAATCTCGACTCGTATCCTTGAGGGGCTCCTGGGCATCTTGCTCATCGTGCTCTTCTTGTCTTGGTACGCTTCGAAAGACACTGGCAACCTCCCCGCCCAACGACGTCGATTGCGTCTGTCGCGGCTTACCTCGTCGACGGGAACTTGTTGGACGTGCTTCCTAACGACGCAGAATGGTTGTCTCTTTCACAGATCGAAGAGTCGTTGCGAAAGGGGTATGCCGTTATGTACGCCGACTTGACGTGGGAAACCACGATGCAAACACGGCGCGGAGGCTGGGACCGGGCAGTGGAACTGTTTGGAATAAGACTGACAAGATGGGGCGGTGTGAATATGCAAGTTCCGTATGCTCCGTTACAGGGTTAAATGTAGCAGGGCTGGTCATGATGTTGATGATGGTTTGTTTGAGAGCCTCCCTAGAAGGAGAGCTTTGTGTGAGGAGGAGGAGACATTGCACAGCAATATTGGATGCGCTGAAATTACGTCACTTTATGATACCATAAGTATTTCCGTTTGTTAAAAACAATATAAAAAGTTGAACATGGAGAAAAAGATGAGAAATGGATCAAGTTGCAGTATATAAGCTTGGACATATGTATGTACCGTCTACAGCTTTCGCACGCACACTGTATACAGTCCAGAACAAAGAGCATTCAGCACCGTGCGGGGTTTAACCCTCGGAGCTAAGTGGACAGTAAATATGACGCAGAGCCAGGACAGGCAGCCGTCATCTGATCTGCTCCAACATAGACTTGTAACTCCCAACTTGCGCACAACCCGGGCTCTTTGATTGGATGCTCCAGTAAGGCTGTGTGATTGCGGCTGTTGGCAATGGTAAGGCCCGTAACAACTCTGGGCTAGAGGTGTGGTCGTGCTAGTAGGGTGGGACTTGAAAAGGCGACTGGAGCCTGTCTTAGTTGGTGAAATGCCCACAGGTGTTTTGAAAGACATTTCTGATACAAGTTCCGTGGCAATGGCTGGAGACGGTGCTTCCACTGGAAGCTCACCAGAGCAGCGCCAGAAGGTGATGCTGGATGTCGCAGAGAAGAATATGACCCTGGTGAACACTGTTCTTCCAGAAATCGAACTTCTTCTCGGAGAACTAGAGGATACTGTCAAGTTTCCCGCTCTAACGGGGTGCCTACATTTATCCGCACTCTAGAGAAAGAGAAACAAAACTTACAATCGCTGATCCAAACCATTACGGAGGCTTCTTCTAGCGACGAGTTGCTGAACAATGTCGAGAAAAAGCTTGACCCATGTACCACTGCTCTGTCAAAAGCAGCGTTGAGGTGGGACATTCTGAAAAATGCCATTCCTTTGTCGCCATCAATCAGTCATTTCAGGGTTCGTCCAAAGAGGATAGGAGAAAGGAAATATCCGATCTAGGAGCCAGTGCAAAGGAGAAACAGCAACTCCACAAGACACTGAAAGATCAGGGTAAAGTGGACGTCGATGTGGTGGATGGAGGCAGAGAATGGATAGACATACGGCCCCTTCAAACGGACAGGCTTGCGAGGCAAATGACCGACAGTGGTTGGGCTTGGGGTGAGCACGAACTTGGTGATATTGTCGACGAGGATGAATGGGAGGATGTTTCCTTACCAAGCAAGTTAAGAGGGTAATTGCAGCAGCTCGGATGAATCGGCATGAATACGAGTTCCCGCGAGTTCGATTTATCATGCCGAACTTGGACAAGAGGAACGAAGATATTCTCATACTGCTCGACCAGTTCTACCGTATTGATCCACTGATCAAGGTCAGCATTGAGCTCCGAGATGGTGCATTCATGACGACACCACCTCCAGCCTTGGAACTGGCCATACAGAACCTCAAGGGAGACGAGTTGGCGGGGCTTACGAAGACGGTCAATATGGATCATACCGTACTTGTAGACCTGATATCTGACTTGACGCATTTGGAGCTGGAACCTCAGCCTTGGCAAGCCTCAACGACGAGAGCCCAGATCATCGAGGAACAGCAACATGGTGGTCTCATGGCCAAGATACTATATCCACTTCTGAAAAATCGGACTCTCGTGTGTACGCGCGAGATGGCGGAGCATTTTCACGATATGCTGCGTACAGTAGGCACCAAGACGGAGCGTGAGCGTGGACATCTTCTTGTGCCATTATTCGAAGAAACCAGGAATTTGCCAGCTGAATTCATAAGGAAACGCTTCCAGGAGCTTTCTATACATCAATTACCTGATGAATTACAGATCCCAGTTACAATTCTACGAGACGAAGATTGGGGCCTACTGCAGTCCATCGTGCAGTGGACGAGGGACGACTGCCTCGTGTAGCACTAGATGTAGCGCGGTGCGGTGACTTCAAGAGTTCGAAGCTCAGCATCTACATGTATGGCTGGGCGACTGGATTGACTACAGTCACATCCAACAAGGAGGTTCGCGGTCAGATTCGGACGTGGATCGAGGCCAATCGTCATGCAGAGGATGAGCGAGGGCCATCTATCTGGAGGATTGATGTCACGAGGAATCTGCTCGCGAAGAGTGCCACACCACCGCCGGGCTTTTTTGACGGCGATGACGAAGCCAAAGATGCAGACATTGTAAAGAGAGAAGACGAAAAGGCTCTAAATGGAGCACAAGCATACAAATGCTGATTTATATCACTTTCACCGGTCAACTTCTGCAGCATAATTTGTGATGAATGGTTTAAAGTCATAAAATGAAGCATATTTTGGTTCGCTCAGGAGCGAAATCTTTGCTAGGAACCAAAACTATCGCGTTCCTTGTTGAAACATCAATCCTACATTGACCATTGCATTAACAGACAATTAGCAACACACTCTCGAACCTGTTTCTCCACTAGTTTAACGCAACCAAAGGCACTACACCTGCGCGGCTGGAAGTCAATTCCATTTAGGTGGTGACGGCAGGACAAGCGACGTCAACCTTGGTACTGGGGTAATCTACAGTTATGGTGGTCGTCTGTATTATAGGAGCAAAGAAATACACGACGCCTGTCCACCAATGCAGCTCACAGCTACCGCAGTCAGCCGTTGTTGTGGCCGTCACCGTGCTCGGGTAGACTGTTCGTGTGGAGTCCGGGAAGAAAGGGTCCAGCACTGTCGTGGTGGTGCAACTAGGATTGAGCACCCCTGTGGCGTGACGGTCTTGGTCAGTTCCTCAATCTCTACGTTTGGATCTTCCGGCACGGATAAAGGCATACCAGATGGCTCGGCGGCAGCTGCTGTGGATTCGGCAGGCTGTGGCAGGGCTTGACGTGGCGTTTTGCTGCAGGCAAACACCGTCTTTGTTGAGGAGTCTCTGCCGTGACAGTCGTCTTGAAGATGACGACAGGTGGCACACCTATGTTGAGGGTGGAATGAACGAGGTTTGTGCAGTCGCTGCAGTCAATGAAATCGGTGACGGTCTCCGTCTCCGGCCAGATGGTCCGGGTGGGGCCGGCCGTGAGACTCGGCGCCTCAACCAGCAATTTGGTGCAGAGTGGCTTCTTCTTTCCGCGCCTGACAATTGGAATCGCGGGAAATCCAATTGCCTCCAGAATCGGATTCTCAAGAACTGGTCCAGGTATGGCGTCTGGAGGGGCGATCTCAACTGGTTCAGGGCCTGCGACGATGGGGTTTGGCTGAGCGACGTCAATTGGAACGATGCTATCGGGAGCGAAAGCTGGAGGTATATCAACTTCAAATGTGGGCAGAGGAAGCGGTTCTGCACCATCTATGAGTACAGGTGGAGGCGGTGCAGTGAAACTTGGTCCTGCTAAGATAGGAATTGGGGGCGCCGGAGCTAGGATTGGTGCTGGCGGCGGCAGCAGGAGGCCTGCGAGGTTTGTTGGCGAAGCGTCGATGAACGAGAATGAGGGCACTCCGCATTGGTATTCTGTGACAGTCGTTGGCTGGCTTGCGGTTATCAGCGTGGTGGTGTGCCGTGGAGCATCAGGGTAGTAGAAGTCAATGATGAGGGAAGCGGTCAAGAGCCTGCGGCATCCAGCACAGTCAACGGTCTCTATTGCCGTCTCTGTCGTCGTGTGCGTGGTAAAGGTCCATGTAGGCTTCCAGCCGGCGGGCGGCAGTGGCGCTCCCGTGGTGGTAACAACGGTCATGGTGCAGTCAACCGTAGGTGTGAAGCCAAACGTGGTCCCCACGGTGGTCTGAGCCACAGCGCGGGCGGCCATGCCGACTAAACTAAGGGGAACAAGACGGAGAGTCATCTTTGCTTGGACTGCTAGGACACTGTAGAGTGCGTGGAAAGCGAGGTCTTGGGGTCTGGATATTCGAGGGTACGGACTCCAGATATAGTACGCAATCATCCCTGACAAGATGGATGCTGCACCTGCTGTCCAGCCCCCTTTGGAGGATTCTCTCCGCCCGCATCGTGAATCCTCAACATTACCGGCTCCGAGACATCGTGCTTCCGTTTCGATTCTTGACGTAAAAGACTGGTTGTCCGTAATCGAAACGCCAAAGTTTTTGGGAGCTGTCGCGCAAGAGGGCTTCTAGATCTCGACCTGGCTGAAAGCAGCATACAGTCGATGTGATCGGGGAGCGGTTGGCTTTACCGATCCGACATGTCTCAGATCGCCTCCGAAGACCCTCCGCTGCGATACAGGCTGCTGGATAGAGCCTAGAACATTCATTTCCAGAGGGCTGTTTCTCTGTGGAATTCAGGATCTTCGAGAGATCGCGAAAATCTCGATTCAATATGGGAAACTGCTGTAGATAGACTCTCTGGATCACAAACTCTGATAGCTGTGCTTCCGTTTCGAGGCTATATCTCTCATGGGGCGTGAGAAATTTCGCTTTGGACCCTTGTCTGCTCGCGAGCCGTTGACATTCTACGAGGTACGGCAGGGCCCGCATTCTGTCTAGCTTTGGTTTCGCAAGGGAAAACTCGATCTCTCTCATTGTTGTGACTGGTATGCTGAGGCTTCAGCTCAACTTATTAGTCTCTACGCAACAACGTGGAATTGTGAGCACAGACAACACAATTGCTTGCGTCCGCTCCAGAGCAATTGGATCCGACCAGAAGGATAGCCCATAATATTTGCAAACGTTTGTATTCTCACCGATTCATGATCCCAGCCTCGTCCGAGTGACTCACGGCCGAGTTGGCTGCAAGTAAATGCTTCCTGATCCGTCCTATCACCGTCAAACAACCCCTTCCGGCCTGCGATTGACCTGCTTCCTATCGAATCGAGATCATTCCTTCCGCTAAGACTACACCATCTTATTCAACTGCTCATTGTCGCGTAAGCTGTGCTGCTATCGGACGGACTGACGGCACAGACCGTACTATAAACGGTTCTGGGTGTCGTTTCCTGTACGGTAGTCCTAATGAAGGGAAACGGACAAGGAATAGCAGGGAAATCGATGATCTGAATCTTCGAACAGCCGTGACAGTCGATCACCGGATTAATAGTGCTAGTTGATGGATATTGGTGGACGGTTCCATCATAGGCGAACGAGCACTGCGGCCAATACGGTGGAGTAGGCAATCGAGAAAGCGTCCTTGTCATTGTGGTCGTACACCCACTAACTGTCGGAGTCGACTGCTTGGGCTCAACCGTAACAGTCTGTAGCTGAGCAGAGACATGGAAAGCTCCCAGAGCTGCCACGAGACCAAGCTTTGACAAATGCATATTTGCGCTTAGGAATTGGGATTTTGTCTCTCAACTATTTTTAAGTGTATAGATAGATATGTGCAAGCGATAGTTGAATGACTGAATGGCGGCTGAAGAAATATTTCTCCCGTCATGCCAGGAGAATAGCTATTCTTTTGAAGTGGTAAATTATTGATTGAGCTGAACCAAGCATTCCACACTTCCCCTTTGTGTCTCAGCTTTCCCAAATCTCTTATCTTTTATGTAATATATAAGCCGACTGATGAAAGGCCACCAGTGTGAGCGTTGTAAAATTTCCAGAAGCGTTCCAAGCATTCCTACACCATGGCACTTTTGGGGACGCTTGAAGGCACATGATGGACTTATGCGATGAACTTGGGGACAAAATATGTTTCGATGCCCGGGATGTGGCTATTATTAATATAAGTTTGACAAGCGCTGATTATAGACGTCGTCTCTGTGCACCACTTCGGGTCCTTCAGCTTTAAGTGATGAGATAACATGCAGTTGGGCCATACCATCTCAGCGCCCTAATGAAACAAAGTGAACCTGAAAGTGAGGAGCTAGGTATGTATGTAAAGTGGTATTCAATGTTTGACAGCCTAGATCATACTTTCGGATTCTCACCTGAGGAATCGCCCGAGAATTCAGCAGGTGTAGCCTCCCGGTAGCTGAGACTACAGCATGTAACATGTCCTGTCTCCGGATCCCAGCGCGTGATCGATCATACCGAGTATCAGCAACCGATCATTGTGCAAATCTCATTATGAAGGAAACGCCTCATGATTCTCTATTCTCCCTTGACTACAGAGATGGGACTGACACGTGCTAGATTCGGCTAGAATTTCTCGTTCATGTCACAGCTTAATCCATGGAAAGCCCCGTAAAGATGGGAGGATGTAATGCCAAGAAATGGGGCTTCGCTCTTGTCGAGCTTTCCTAGTGATTAACGAGTGCCCTTACCGACAAGCGTGTTGTGAAAAGTTTGAGTCGATTTGGCAGAGCATGTTCAATTCTGACCGCTAAGATCTTCCTAAACGGTCTACCAAAGGTCAGTGTAAGTTACTAATGTTTCCAGCAAGGTTGGGAGGACTTTCTTGTGAAGTGCTATACGTTTGGAAGTACAATGGAGTGGTTGAGAACTGAGAAATTGCATGGGACCTGACACAGGATATTTCTGACAGTGAAGCTGACCCGTCAGAGAGCTGCCTCATTCTAGATTCTGGGCAGGGAGAAGGCGATCAAACGGACCGAAGACAAGCGAAACGGTGCTGTGGGACAGACGGGGATCGTGGTGAGGCAATTCAGTGAGTCTGGCTTTTTTGTTGGGTGAAAGAGAGAAACCTCTCAGACTAAGGCCAGGGCAGGGCATGCTTGGTGCCTAAGCAATGGGTCTGTCTTATGACTTGTAAGAGCTAGAGGTCAGCACTGAGAGAAAATGCATGTATATAGGTAACATGATGTATTGTGCTCATCTGGAACCGGCCATTGTGGGGAGTTCAAGCAAATGGCCTCGGTGAATCGACTTGACACTTATCAAAGTAGACCTATTGCGGTGGCATTACTGGGCTACTACTCTATCACGTATACGGTATATAAGATAGCTGACTGCGTCGTTCTCGAGGTAGCTGACATGCATGGGTGGCTGGTCAGCACAAACAAGAGCATTCATAGCAAGCAGGCAGATAAGATCAGACCAGAAGGGTAATTTCTTCCATGTTGGATCTAGGAGCTTAAATTGTGAGAAAGTCTTCGACTAAGATCCGTGTGAAGCATTGACACGTGCATGCTTTCGGGGTCACAATGAGGAAGAGACGCATGGCTGACGGGTGAAGAACATCAGACACTTTTATTGACATTACATCCATGAAAAGGACCCAACAGCACTCGAGGCAGGGAATAGAACGGCACAGAAAACTGCCCTTCGAAATCTAAGATTCTCTACGGTCTTCTAGCATGCTATGGCTTGCAGTTTGAGGGCCTGATCGGGTAGCATCCACGAGAGGACACTGCAGGACGCCTTTGAAATTCACAGGCCTTGAACGGCAGAATATTAGCAGTAATAGGAATACGAATAGTGATAAAGGCTGTGTTCCGCCGGACTAATCTTTGCGTACGGGTGGAAAAGGTCGCGAGCTGCGCTCGTCTTCTCGCTGAGCGTTAGAAATAGTTGTTTCCAATATATACCATTGTAAATGGTCTGCTAAGCACATACGACCATAGATGCATGAAAGCATGGGATCCCGTCCGCTCTCCCTTAATTAAGCATGTAATCGGCAGATTAGTAGTTGGGTCGGTGACGACCAGCGAATACCGGCTGTTGTATGTTTTCTTTTTGCATCGCTCTCATATCTTTACCACTTGATGTGAATACTCTAACTATGCCGGTGTATAATCATGTCTTTGATCCATTAATGTCCCTGACGATACAGCAAACGTTTACTCATTCTGCGTCATCAGGCTCATGGTTCCTCAAGGTAGCATCCTGCAGGATCTAGACCACGATGAGTGCACTTATAAGCGATCTTTTAGTGGGTACGCGGCCCAGGACCGACCGATATAACGAGTCCGAGGCTCTGGCAGTGCCCCTGCTTCCCTCATGCTCACTCATAATGATTCAACTTGATTGCTACACAGCATATACGAGGGTGGTAAGAGATTACCAATAAGAATCGAGGCCCGTTTGCAGGGGTAGTTGCTTTCGACGGTATGCCAAGCAAGGCCTACCATTCGCTTAGCCCTCAAGCACATCAAATAGCTGGTGGGATGCCCGTTCATGATGGCGAGCTTCAGAACTTCGCATCCTCGTGATGTGCGTCTTTTACTTGGGTATAATTAGTGCAATCCTTTCGTGTTACCTCGCCGCCGGGTTTTGAGAAACTCACGTTATACAGTTATGTTGTAACCGAGACGCTGTCTGTTTGTAGCCTTGGTGTCATCCTCCATGCTCATTTAGTTCTAGACAACAGACACCCAGTATTTCTTAGTATTTCAAGGATAATGTAAAGCTCGGCCAATGGCAACCCCTGGTTGCGTTGGGTAAGAAACGTACAAGACTCAGCTCCAAATCCCCACCACGTTCCAACTCCAATGCATTATTCTACAGACATTACCGGCTCTCGCATCTGACTGGGTCAGCCTGAAGGCCCTCATAGCATCATGCCTATGGCTGTGGGCTTGCCAAATATTCAGATGGACAAGAAGAAGCCCCTTCGCACTATTGAAGCGCAGGTTTTTGCCACCGTTGAGATTTTGGAGGCCATTCTGTTGCACTTGGATATTCCAGACCTTCTCAGAATCCAGACCGTCCAAAGTCACTTTCGACATGTCATAATTGAGTCCATAAAATTACAGCAAAAGCTCTTTTTCAAGCCCATTTCCAACAATGGTAGCTGCGAACCACGAATGAATCCAGTTCTTGCCAATATATTCCCAGTATTATTTACACTGAACAAAAGAGTGGATTGTACAGATCTCGAGTTTTTGCATACCATTTGTCGTCTAAAGTGGTTTCAGAATCCGCAGTCGAGGGAAAAGATGCTGAGGGCAGATGCTTCATGGAGACACATGTTCCCTGTCCAACCACCCACCAAGCTCGAAGTTATCAAAATCAACACGCACGAAAAGGCAATCGGTTCAAGGTACCGCGCATTTGACGCCAGAATCGGAAGCCAGTATGATCAACTACAGAGTGAAGGCCTAAGGATGGGGCTACTCTACGATCTGGTTACCCAACTTGATGCTATGCATCCTGACCCTACGTTCTTCGTTCACTGGCAAATGTTCCCTTTGGTGGAGCACTTGGATGAATGGCAGCTACATAGTGCTGATATCTATTCCAGATATGTGGATTGGGAGTCGTCATATTACGAGGCCATCCTCAATGGCAATCCAGAACTCAAAAACAGCCTCACCATACATCACAACCATGATACTACCTCTGATGGGAATGAACCCCGTTCGTTGGGATTGAAGATGGCTTCACCCATTACCATATCAATCGATCAATCTCCTTCGACAATGCTATATTTCCCCAACCGCGACCCGAGCTATCCTGGAACCAGGTGGGATGATTATGGAACATGGCCTAGGACAAGGGGGCTAAGGCTAATGTAGAGCATACACAGAGATAAAAATGAGTGTAATTTTTTGTTTATTAGTTAGCAGGAATGCCAAAGTTTGAGGTTAATATGCACAAATACTTGTTATTGAATATATGTTCGATCGATTGGCTCGAATGGAAACCCGATGTTACAGTAACTTCGCTCGCGCAGCTCTGTGCCGAACCTCCTATTCTTACAGTATAAATAGCATGTGTTTACATAAGGTAGATTGCTTACTTATCTAATATGTAAATCCAAAGCATTGCTATACAAAATGGAAGGCTATACATCTCCAACATCTGATCAGAGATATGTAGCATGCTAGACCTTTCGATCGGTAGCCACGGCAGCTAATCGGCCCATGCTTTCTGTACCGATAGCATACTGGTCACTACTACACTCGTAGTCTTCAGCTCTTGCAGTCGGGAACTGCAGATCGAAACGCTGCGCGATTGCGGACAAAAACAAGTACATGTTGGCCCAGGCGAGACTAAACGCAGTGTTAGCCCAAAACAAACTGAGAGCAGGGGTAATTATAACTTACTACATTCCTAAACAATTGCGCGTTCCCTTTGAAAAGGGTATAAACACCTTATCATTCAAGCTCCAAGGGTTCGGATCCATCCATCGGTCAGGATTGAAACTTCTCGGCTCAGGATACATTGTTTCGTCGGTGTGCAGTAGGATGGCTGTCATTCCCACGGCTGTACCGGAGGGATTCTTATATCATTGTAGAATAGGTCTCTATCCGGGGTGACTCGTGCCAGGCGAGTGGCGAGCGCTGGGCTGAGACGAAGACCTTCCATCAAGATCGCGGTTAGATATGGCAACTGCTCTAGCGCAGTCAGACGAGCCTCCACGGTATCAATAGTTCTCGAAATTGACGAAAGTTCAGCTCGAAGTCGGTTCAGTATCTCAGGCTTGTCAAACAGGTGGAAAAGGACCACTTTCAAGACGCCAGCAGTAGTTTCGAAGCCAGCCCCTCCTATAGTAATCACTTCTTCTAGGATTGCTACGAAAGTCTTGTCAACAGCTGGACGCTTAGACTTCATTATTTCGCCGACTATGGTGGCTTTCTCGTCAGAAACAGTCGGCTCTTCTGAATTCATAAGTATCTTTGTCTGGTGTGCATTCCTCTATGGAGTCAAATGTTGTCAGTATCGATAACTATCAGAGAATCAAAGTGGTCTCGTACCAATTTGAACTCAAAGAACGCCTTTGCTGCCCCTTTTAAGAATTTCATAGGCAGGTCCATTGGCATCAACCCGGGAAGATGAATAAGAAAACGCAGGAATTTGTTAGTTCGCCATATCTGCCCGGCACCCTGAATTGCTATCATCAAATCGATGCCAAAGTCTTCTTCACTGAGACTATTGTAGTCTTTTCCAATCACAAAGTCACCAGAAATATCGCGGCTAAACGCTGTGGTGGCGGCTCCCATATCAAATATCTCTCCAGATGATACATAACCTGAGATGCGAGCGCATAACCTGTCTAAATGCTTCTCGATCCGATAAAGGTTATTTCTAACCCTTGCCTTAGAAAAGAACGGGGCCAGCGGCTGCCGGCGGATTTTGTGGACGTGATGATCCACGGTAAAGATGGTTGAATCAGGGCACTAAAAGCATTGACTGACCACGCGTACTTGTCCCAGATACCATCTTGACGGTAAAGTGTCTCAGCGAAGCTCGGGTCGCTAACGTGAAGCTCTTGTGGACTGATTCGAATGATGGGACCCATAAGAGAGTCATTATCAAATGCAGCATATGTGATTTCTAGGGCGCCTCTTACCATATCTTTTGTGGAGCTCCGCGATCTTAAAGGTGTATTGCCCATTCTTATAGAAATCGTGATAGCCTTCATAGAGCCGTGTGATAGCAGCTAGCTTTGGGCCTGGGAACTTTGCTAAGGGATGGAAGAAAAGGCGATATACCACAAGGCTAGCAAGATAGACGATTAAAGTGCATGCCACGTGCGGCCAAGAGACATCCCTGATGGAGAATCCCATCATATCCTACTCTTATACTTCTTCCATGTTATCATTAATAAACGCCAGTTTACAGATCTAGTCGTTAAGCTCTTGGAGACACACCTTCCAAATGGTCAACGTACAGCAACGGGCCACGTTCTCGCCTTTGGCACAGAGAATGGTGCTATATCTAGCGTTGGAGATGAAGGAAAAGAACCCAGCCTTCGGTTGTATAATGATGTTGGGGAGTTTTACCTGTCCGAAAGAGGAGGTTGTCAGTTTAAAGGAGGAATAAGCTGATTTGAAAAATAACTGCAACGTATTCCATTCACAACCAGCCATTTGTAAGCTGCAATGGATGCATCAGACATGGCCCCCAATCAACTGCAGTCAGATGAACTAGCCAGCAATTGCACCTATGATACAAGTACATGGATTGAGATATGATACAAAAAGTCTACTTATCAGATCTCACAGTCCGCCTAGCTTTATACTTTTATTCACCGCAGCCATGATAGAAATCACACCCAATTGACGCAGAGTCAAGCGGACCGACCTCAGCCATTAGTTAACTCAAGATCTGGGATACTGATCCCAACAGTGAGTGAGGGGTAAAAAGATCACCAAGGACAATACTTACAGTATGTTGCTGCGCTTGGAACGCTGCTGTTGATCAGGACCCATAACCTGCAGCCCAGTTGCTGACACAACTAAGCTAGTGCTTGCTACACCACTTCAATCCGTTCAACGCTAATGGCAAAGTCTGAAACCCCTGCTCATTCCATCTTACATTGCCCATGCCAAGTCCAACTTCGCTCAAATGGGTCGCCTTAGTCGTGGATGTCTGCGCTGCCGACAGCGTCGTGTAAGCTGTGACGGTGGCCGCCCAGCTTGCAGCCGTTGCATTAAACGCAATGAGGTGTGCGAAGGTTACCGGGATGAAGCGACCATCATATTTCGCTATGAGACAGACAAGGTGATCGAGCACGCACGCGCAGTCCAGGCCGTGACTCCTCCAAGCTCGCAAAATTCTCCGAGCTCACCGACGCGAAAGCGTAGCAAATCTGTCGATACAAAGTCTCTCTCTCAACAATCGTCTTTACCATGGAGCTTTGATGCTGCAACGGCGCTGGCTCCTACAAAAGCTTCGGACATCAAGCTGAAAAATCCTCTACCATGGTTGAAGGAGACGCCGACGCAACGGATCCCTCCATTGGAAGAACAAGCTGTTGACCAATTTATGGATAAATTTGTTATTTATCCATGCAATGAAACATCTTCTCCTGGATTTCTCGAACATCTGCCCTCTATGTTCAAAGAGGTTAATGTCGAAGGGCGATATGCCCTACGCTGGGCTGTGCAAGCCGCAGCGTATGCAGACATCTCCAAAGACCAGGAGAACAGTGTCTTTGCAAGTAAGGCATTGCAATGCTACGGCATGGCACTAAAAGCATTGGGAGCTTCTCTTGCTACACCGGGTAAACAGCCGGACGATCACGACCTTATGACCGTAGTTATACTAGATATTTTTGAAGTAAGTAAATTCCTGGATCCCTGTGCCATCATCTACTAACCCTTGCAGACATTATATACTCCTGAGAAAGTCAAGAAAGGATCACACGCTCAAGGAATGGCACAAATTCTCCGTTTGCGAGGTAGTGATTTGGTTCACAACTCGCGTGGTTGGAGCCTTTTTCGACTTGCTCATCACAGAATTGTAAGTGCTCAAATCTCAAATTGGAGACATAGCTGACATCACAAAGCAAAAACAGCAGTTGACCTTCAATATGCCTCAGGTCTTTGAGACACAAGAATTGTTAAACCAGTTGAATGATACTGAGCCTTTCGTCCGTCTCGAGAAAAACACCCACAACATCAATTTGACGTGCAAGCGTGCACAAACTCTCCTGGAATTCATCAACAAAGGGATTTACCAGCGTCTACTATTGTGGAGATGGTGGAAGAGCTGCATTCACTGGACCAAGTTGCAGTGAGTTGGAGGCGGGGATCGCAATGGTCTTATATTGATTTAACGGTATATGAGCGACCGGATCTGGAGCCCGCCGCGCGAGAAATCACTGACACGATTCAGCTACACTCTGATATGTGGATGGCTTATGAATGGAATTACCACAGAGCAGCACGCATTACCTTCCTACAGCAGCTGATAGAATGTGCCGAAGCTGCTTTCGAGGCACCAGATCTGGACATTATTGACAAACTAACATTGACCAATATAACTACCGAGTGTGTCTCAACAGTCCAATGGTTAGCCCATGAGATACTCGCAACGGTCCCCAGTCTTTCGGCGACGTCAATCATATGGGGCAGCTTCACGACAGCACAAATGGTCCGCCTCGATGCCGCTCAATTGGTGGATATTTGCTTCTATGGCCGATAAAAATCATCAAAGCAGAAACATCTGCAACTGCAGAGGAACAGAAAGAGTGCGCGAACAAGGTATTTGAAAGAATTCGAGAGTATACCGGAATGAAGGCTCTTCTAGGTGATAAGAGTATAATATAATACACCAAACTTGTCCCAGTAATCAAGATCTGGCTTCGGGAAATATGCCCTCAACACCATAGAACATAAATTTGCCGTGATTTCTAAATAATTATCTATCGCTTTGGGGCAATATCGCCTAGCTCCGTACCATCTGCAAGTTTAATCTTCTCCGCACCAACCATAACGAAGGCGATACGGCATGTTTCATCCATCCTGTTAATCCATTGATGGTTCACACCACCTTGGATGATGAACTCTCCGGCCTTGACTGTCTTCTCCTCCCGCTCTCAAGCTTAACGGTGATCTCGCCGTTCAAAACAACTGCATAGTCCAAGCTCAATGTTCGGTGCATCGGCACGGAATAGTTGGCCGGGATGTTGCTGATGCAGAAGATGACACCGTTGGGCGGGCAGCGGGGCACCGTGTTCGGGTAGCTTTGTGCTGCGTCGAAGTTGTTCACTGGCACCGCGCTTCGCACATCAAATACTGCAAAAGAAGCAACTGTTGGGCCAAAGGGGTGGTAGAGCGGCAGCGTGCTGTCTAAGCTGAACACTGTATCGCCGGCCTCATTGTGAGAGGTGACAACCACTCGCGGCTCAGAAGTAGGGGATGGCATGGAAGAGTTAGTTGAAGACATGTTGGGTGCTCAAAAAGAGGATCTTGGAAGCTTTGCTGAGCTTTGGTGTAGGTTGAAGGTCGATATGGATGCGAAGATACTGTTCCAATCTCCAATGTCGTGTTTAGCAGGCTTTTTATGTGAATCTAGAATTAGAGATTCTTTCTATATTGACGGGTTTGCTTGATGCCTTTTGAACAGAGTTTCAAGTTGTTCTGAAGGTAACAAGGCGCTGAGCTGTTGCTCTGTAGTTCCGAAATGTCAGAGGATTGCTCAATTGAGTAGTTGACTTATGATACTATTGTTATTGTTCAGATTGAAGATTCAGAATCTTTTCATCAGAGAAGCCACCCCATTTGTATACACAGATCATCTTCAATTCAGTGATCAAAGACTCGTTCAACCTACCAATCTTGTATATGTAGCGTGAGACCGGTGTCAACTCAATCTGGAAACTTGGACGAGACAGGATTCTGTGGCTACCAATAGGATAAGCAGGCTCTCACTCATCACCGCAGGCTCGCGCTACTAACTGGATCTGGAAACTAGCACGATATGATGGTGCATGGATTTAGCACCAGATGAATCCTTCAGATGACAAGACAATGGAGACTGTCCACGTTCTATACATGAAGGTCTATGTTACTCGTAAAAAACCGTCATTTCGGCTATAAGCTGTCGCCTCAAGGCTTTTTCTTACATGTAGTGGAATTCACCTTAATAATTACAGTCCAGTCATGCTACTTGGTAGTATTAGTTGTCAATATTTCAAGAAATGGTGCTCTTCAATATTCACAATCAACACAATGTTTCGAGAAAGCATTCAATTTATAATCATGTATTCCATCGGGTATAATATTTTTGCTCCAAGTCACTAGAACTCCCATTGTTCCTTTCAGCCCATGATCATTTCTGCATAACGTAATTATCCATGAGTGTCAAGCCAGACCGATTGAATTTCAAACGACAGGCTTCTTCTCCTCCACACTAGGCCTGCGGCGAGTCTGCTCAGTGACGAGCTTGTTCAGACGCCCAGTGCAAATATCTGCGACAGTCTCCTTGACACCAGCCCAGTTCTCGCGTACAATATCCATTGTTGGGCGAGAGAAAACCTCATCAATCTCTTCAAGAGTCTTGTTCTTGGTTTCTGGCATGAAGAAGATCTGGTAGACCTCACCAATCAAGGCAATACCACCGTAGAAACCCAGAGTAAGACCAGTCTTGGTCATGGCATCCTGCATGGCAGTGAAGTTGTAGGTGACGACGAACGAGGCAAGGAAGAGGAGGGCATCAGAGGTGGTCATTCCGTAGCTTCGCAAGTACGTAGGGTAGACTTCCGAGGGCACAACTGAAATACAACGTTAGTAACTTAAACTTGCTCGATAATGGTAGAAGAGACTTACCCCAAGTCAAGCATGCATATGATCCAAAGAATCCCATGTAAATAATGAGACCGGTCAAGTAACAACCCTCGGCAGCCATCAGGTTGGTGTCAAGTGGAATGAGATAACCAATACCAATCAGAACCAGACCAATGAAGAAACCGGGAAGCATAGTGATGGCCCAGAATCGTCTGCCACAAGTCTCCATCAAGAAGATGGCAGGGATAGTGCCAAGAAGGAGAGAGCCGCCACCAACAAGCGACATGTAGTTGGATTGCTCCTTGTTGAAGCCGATCTGGTTCATCAGCACGGACATGTAGTACATGATGGCGTTGACACCAGTAAGCTGTCCAAGGAGAATCATAATGTTGGCGTAAACAAGAGCACGTCGTGCGCGAGGGACACTGAAGAGCCAGTTGTCAGTACGATGCTCACTGATTAAAAGATCATTAAGGAAACTTACGTGAAGAAATCCATCCAAGGGAAGCGGCGGTTCTGAGCACCTTCGTTCACTTCGGTATCTTCCTGTCGGACGGCGGCAACCATGGAGTAGAATTCCTCCCTTGCTTCCAGAGTCTCAATGCCACGAATGCGTTTCCAAACCTTGTAAGCTTCCAAAGTCTTGCCCTTGTGCATCAAGAAACGAGGAGACTCTGGGAGGAAAAGCATGCTATAATTCTTTAATCAGCAGATGAAGAAGAGATGGACCTGTCGATAAATCTTACCCAAATCCCATGATGGTGGAGAAGACGAGGGATGAACCTAGGATGTAACGCCAGTTTCCGGGCACCTTCAGGAAGATGGCAGCAACTGCGTAACCCAGGACTTCACCAAGCGCAATGTTGAACTGGTAGAGAGAGACCAGGTTTCCACGAATTCGTCGCTCGACAGTCTCAGCGACGTAGACGGGGACCGTACCACCTTCCAGACCGACACCCATACCGAGAACGACTCGGGCAGCAACCATCATTCCTAATTGGCTCTTAGTATGCTTGAAGAATTTCAAAATCCATAGTGCTTAGAACCTACCGAAGTTGATCGCACCAGCTTCCAGGGCAGCGCCGATGGTGTACAGCAGAATCGAGACCATGATGGCGTTCTTTCGGCCAAAGTACTCGTTTACAGGTCCCAAGAGCAGAGCACCACCGACGGCACCCAGAGGCATGCCCGAGTTGACAAGACTGTTTTGTCTCTTGTCAAGACCAAGATCATCAGGTAGGTAAAGGTTGGCACCAGAGATAAGACTTTGGTCCAAACCAGACAGCAGACCACCCATACTAGCGAAGGCGACAAGCAGCCATGTGAAGTGCTTTGGGTTCTTGAAGTTGGGATGGAAGAAGCCTTGCTCCAGACCACCAGCGGCCTCGAGCTCATGTTCCATCTCGGAAATGAGGCCATCGACACCGGCGACTCCTGTCCGGGCAACCTCCAAAGCCTCCAGCTCGACCTTCTCATTCTCATCGACGGAGCGCTTGTTCACGGGGGTATCTAAAGGAGACATGTTTGCAGTCTCGTTGTGGACCGGCTGAGAGCCCTCTTTGGCCATTATGACTGGCGGCTAACAAAGCAATAAACAACAAAAGAAGAAAGCTTAAAGCACGAGTTCAATAGAAAGACTTGAACAGCCATTGTTGGTAGGCTTCTCTATTTATACTCTTCTCCAACTTCCCCATCCGGGGTCGGAAGGGAAGAGACCCGCCTCCAGCTATACCTCCTGCTCCCCAGATACCAAGGTCAATTAGACTCATCTGTGTTGTTTCGACCATGAAGCCTCCAGCTGGGGCCCCAAATGGGGCAACTCGCTGGCGTGATGCTCCATCCGGGGCGGTTGAGCCGAGCAATTGGCCGATAACTTACATCATCTGCCCTTGCGAGATGGAGATACTCCATATCGCGGCTGGCTCCAAGTGGTCTAAGTCTGGTTTAGGGAGCACTGGTCATGCGGTTAGGAAGATTTTTCCTTGCTTGTCGCTGGTGATTGTCGTATCGACTACTCTGATCCCACCTGATTCGCCGTAACGACACCCATCTCTTGCATTGTCGGACCGAGATCACAGGGTATGGCAATCCTCACCTTCTACAAGGACGTTACATCGGCACTTGAGGCTGCTGCCATGCGGCTTTGAACGCATGGGCGCTAGAGTTGCCGTGCTTCCCGAACCTCCCGCCGGATGGCGTCCGAGCAGGGCTGGGAGCGACCCACAAGAGGCCAAGTTCCGGTGAGATATTTTCAGATCTCACCAGCCGATCGAGCGAAGGCCCTGATTAGGAAATGGTGTTGATCATCACCACCTGCTCACACAACGGCGGCGTCCTATTGAAGTGCTCGTGTCATGTGTTCAACGCACTTTTCTAGAAGACTGCCCCATGGGGTCTCCCTGCCTCCTTTTATGTGCCCGAGTTGTTCTCGTGCCGGAGCAGAAAAAACACGATGAGGCATGGTTGTTACACTAAAGCAAACTACGGATACGTCCGTGCATAACAGCAATTGATTCTTGATTAATGGCCGACGACATCGTCATAGGAATCTCACTGGGACGCCCCTGGATTGTTTGGCCCAAATCAGGCCATAATTAGTGGTCGACGATTTCTTCATCGTTCAAGGTAAAAGCCGATCTCGGCCCTTCGGCGCTGCCATCACGTCGTGCTGGGCGTGTCCCGGGAGCGTACTCGTGGAATGCTGAGGCTGTTGGCTGGGTAGCTAGCTGTATGCACCTTGGCCATGAACTGTCGAAACGCCAGATCCAGAAACCTCCGGCGAGCATGCATTGTTTTGGGAATTTAGCAGTGAGTTATCATCTGCAAGAGCTGAGCAGTAAGCCCTGATTGTTGCCACTCTCGGCCCTTTCGTGCTGCATACCAACCAACCCATTCACTGTGAAGGCCATTGGAGCATGTGGGCAGGGATCATGCTGTAGGGTTACAGCAGGATACACTCACGGTGAAAAATCGGACTGGTACGAGTCATGCGAGACTTCCAGCGCATTGCTACTACGACATGGTTATTGTGTGAAAGGGTCAGGGCTCTGCAGCATGCACATTTCGCTGGGATGGATTTGTGATAACTGCTAGCTGGGTCCCAGTAGGAGCCACTTCGGAGACTTTTATCAAGGCTGATCAGCACAAGCTCCAATAACTGGTCAATTGGTCGATGCTCGTAGTGAAGCTTAGACATAACTCTAAAGGCCCTTCATTATATCTCTCAAGGCGGCTCTGAGATTCAGCCCGGCTAGCGTACCTTGAGCGTTCAGCCTCAGCAGATCCGTCTCCAGTTGCCCTCTTGGCAGGCTCAAGAATGGGAGCCAACGGGCAAACCTGAGCCTTGGCCAGGAACAACTCCGTGAGACCAAGGGTCCCGGTCTAGGCAAGGCTTCATGGAGCGGAAATACTAAGATCCCAAAACCGCGCCAAGGAACAAGCAATTTCACTGACCCGATTTCCGGCGCCAGACCCCGTATTTTCCCCAATAGAGTGGTTGAAGACGTTTAAGCATGGCTGATTACCAAATCCTCCAAAGCTCAAGGCCTCAAGCGCATTACCTAGGACTAAGGCGTGAATTCCTTAGTCAACAAGTCCTTCTGAGCAGAAATGCCAGGAGGGACAATGCTCTGGATCCGCGTTTGGTGGATTGGAATAACCTGCCATGCACCGCCCCCAAGCTCCGAGATCCAGTTGCTGGACATGTAAAGGTATGTATGTCGATTGACAACTGTGCCGCAAGGCCAAAGTCCATGCCCCTGGCGCCTTATGGGTCACCCGTATTTAGGGGAAGCACGGTTGTCACTGGCCTCCCTCCATCATGGCTTGCGTCTTCTAACACCTGGGCAGCACGCAGAGTCGGCTGTGATAAAGGATATCCACGATGTTTCAATTGTGTCCGTTCCGGTCGGAAATGCTTAGGTTATGGCATGCGTCTCAAGTGGCCAGAAACCCGAGATGGCCGGCGTAAGGACGGTGAGATGCAGGTGCATGTCCTAGTATCAGACAACCCTATGGAGTCATCCGAAGACTATGGTCTCCATTTCTTGAACATCACAGATGAGGATGTACTGTTCGCCAGTACAGCAGGAGTGACGGAGGTTGTGAAACGAATGGCATCCATGCCAGCAGCTCCGATGGAGCCGAGCCGCGTTTTTACGATGCATCCTGAAATGAAGCAAGCTGACGGCATGCTTCTGTCATACTGTGAGACTTTATTAATGTTCCTCGGTGTCATCTCCAGCATAACCGCGGTGTATTAACAAATTCTAGATGAGGGTGTCATTAGTCCCATGGTATCGACTCTCCACGCTGACAATGGGTTCCAATCGGAACTTATTCCGATGATCATGTCCAGCTCTAGCGTCGCTGCGACTTCTTTGTATAATGCCATGATGGCCGTATCTGCTATTCACCAACACGGCGCCCAAACTGCCTTGCCATACAAGGTCAAGGCGATCCGTTGTTTGTCCGAGTCGTTCAATCGCCGTATACCCGACATGACGGTTGTCCAGGCCGCTGCAGCCATGATGCTCTGCGTTTATAGTGTAAGTCGAGATGCGGACAAGTGATGATCCAGACACTGACTCATCACAGGTCTTTGATGATAAAGATGGGAACTGGCATACGCATCTAGAAGGCGCCAAATGGATGCTTAACATACTTTGCCGTTCAGATACCTTTAGTTCAGAATTTGTCATGACATGGTTCGTGTATCACGAGGTCATGGGTGCTTTCACACAGCCCCTGCGCCGTCTGCCATCATTTTTCTGTCCTGAGCTCAACCACAAACTATTGCGGATAGACATGAACATGGTAAGACAAGCCACCTCGTTTTGGAGCTGCAAGACTAACTGCCATCTGCTCGGTTAGATTGTCGGTTCGGTGGGCTGTTCGGTAATGATATTCTGGGCCATTAGCAAGATCAATGATCTTCGTGCAGTTGGCTACTATGGGATCAATGCTGTAACCTACCCGTTTTTGAAGGGACGATCGGAGCTCAGCTTGATACTGCAACACCTGGTACAGACACTTGATCCTAAGGAAACTGAATTCGTCACGCCAACCCGACGGATGGAGATTATGGTTACGGCAGAACTCTACCGACTAGCTGCCTTGATATACCTGTACCGGGTGTGCCTGAGTTTTGATGACGAGGAGTCGATTGCTGCCTTGATGGATCAAGCCTTTCACTCATTTGATCAGCTTCCGGTCGCCACAAGTCCCTGGCCTGTTTTTGTCATCGCATGTGAGTCCAAGACCGACGCACACCGGATCCGAATGCTGCGCATTATGGACGCAATGTCCAGTACACGCAAGATCGGCAATCTCAGCACAATGAGGGCTGCGATTGAGAGTTATTGGAAACAGTCTGACTTGCAGGTGGACGCAGCGACTGAAAAGCCTACGGCTTGGTGGTTGATGTTTAATGATACTGATAAGCCGGTCCCGTGGTTTGTGTGAGGATGCTTATATATGGTAGTTCCTGTGGTTGGGTAGAATTCGGTATCGGAGGTGTGGCATCGGTGGTTACATTTTATGGGAAATTTGGGTCACGTTCACATGAGTTTGGATATACGTCAGTCTCAGGAATCTGTAAGGACAATGTAGAGGAGCTTTTCATAAGGTTATGATACAGGAGGACATGACGGCGGCAGATCTCAGCCTAGGATATAACGATACATCTAGCGACTGAGCCGCAAAGCCTACGTCTTCATCTTGTTAACAGACATCTCAAGAGCATGCTAAATAGAACAAACTATTCCAATCTAGCTCCAGGCAGACTATTGGTCTACACCAATGATTTGACTAGACTGCCGAGTCTTGTACCAACCCTACAACCGCTTCTGGCAAACAGTCATAAACCGAGAGTTGACTCCAGACAAAAACAAACGCTGCGTCTTGACGTCGTGCACGGTAGTGGTGGCCGTAGGTAGGAATTTGCTCTCCTTGTCCTCAATCAACTTGGTCACCTCGTACTTGGGCCTCTTGTTCTCAGGATCCGTGCTCTCAATCCTCTCAACCTTAAGCACGGTCGCAGGAGCAGTTGGTCCATGGGGGTTATGGATAGACTTGAGGGACTGGAAGACAAAGGGCAGGGCAGTGGCAATGATGTTGCCGTCGGCATCAACGGAGAGGTTGTCAAAGGAAATCTTTGGATAGACCTGGTCTATGTCAACGAATCTCCCATCCTCATATTTGAAGACTGTGATGAGGCCCTTGATCGAGTTTCCGACGTAGTAAAGATCGTCTTTGCCTCGCGCAATGCCGTTGGGAAGTTGAATAAGCCCTTAGAAACAAGGCGGCATACGCCGGTGTCTGAACGACAATGGCCAACGGTGCCACCGCCGGTGAACATTTCGAGGTCACGGCGGATACCGACTTTGTGCGTGTGGTCGTTGGTGAAGAAGAAGTCGAGACCGTCCTTGCTGGCGGCAATGCTGTTGGGCGAGACAATGGCCTTACTGGAAATGGTCTTGACATGCTCCAGTTTACCAGATACCTTGGAAAGATCGAAGATTTCAATGGTTGAGTTGGCTCCGATGGCGTTTCCAACGGGCAACACCTCACCAGTAGTGGTATTGACAGGCGGTCGGTGGTTGACCAGCCAGAAACGCAGGTGACCATCAATCTCACGAGCCTCCAGGTTCAGCAGGTCCAGACTTCCGGAGAAGGATTTACTGATCTCCAGCTGTCGGACGCCGAACAAGCCATCAGTGCCAGGGTTGTCGATGTCTCAGCACACTGATGTGATCGGCACCAGACCTGCCGGTATGGTTGAAGACGCTGCCACCAGGGTTCCAGTAAGCACGAGTGGTGGTATCGGAACAGGACGCGTAGAGCTTGCGCCCAGAATGATCCAGCCACAGGTCCTCGCAAGCCTCGAGCAGTGGGTGAACTATGCGTTTGCAATCATAGGGAAGTCCTCAATAGGCTGGACTGTGCGATTGAAGGCGAGGACGACATTGACAATGTCGAACAGCCAGAGTCTGTAGATGACGGCGAAGAAAAGAAACGTTGCCGACACAACGCCCAGCTTCTCATTAGGAGACAAGCGCGCCTGGGGTTTAGGAGGCGGGCGCTTTGGCGGAGCTTTCTCTGATGGAGCCATGATGAGGCGTGGCTGGCGTTGAGATTACGGGCTGTGGACGTTGCTCTTTCTTTCAATGGAGATACTCTTCCAACTGAATCTGTACGGAGCTAGCTAGCTAGCACTTGGCTTATCCTCAGCAGTTGTCTAGCTGAGAGCTGGCAACCGAGGTGAAGGCAACAGATATATGGGGATCAGGAGGATCAATTGATCCACGGTTGATAGGGAAAACGCCGGAGGGGCGGACCGTTCATATGCAAGGATCACGGAGAGGGGCCCAGACCATAATGTTATTTCGTCCCACAACCATTCAGAGTAACGTAATGTGGACAAGTCAGCCAAGCATCGACGGATATAGTTTAGTCTGCCACGGAGGTGTTGTGCGCTCCAGACGAGCTGTCAGCTCGAGACACCAAAAGCTATCGAGAGGCATTGTTTGCAAGAGACCCTACAATTGATCTGGCCTCGTTGGTCAGCACATGAGGGCTCTGAATGGCAGAGTCGGTCGGCTTGCTTTCAGCTCACATGCATAGCATACATGACTGCATTCAAGACAAGTTGTTCCAACTGAAGCATCCAATAACAGGATTGATCGCCCCAGCAAAGCCATGATCAAGAGTCGAAACACGCTGACAATGCATCAAAATGCAGAATTGAGAAGAAAGAAAAAGAAAGGAAAAAATCGGCCGTTCAGCAGTTGTATTTATACCCGAGAGGCCAGACACGCATGCGTTACGCAACGGCGCCAATTGTTACACCCTGCTAAAAGGACATGAAAACCCGGCAGGCCTCAAGTCAATCAGCCCAACAGAGCTTCACCTACACGAGCTATTGAAGCCCCGTCACGTCATCATATGCGCGTCAGATACGGCACTGAGAGAAAACCCGCGCCAATCTAGACGTCAAGCATCTCGGCCGAGATGCCGTGACAAAGCGACGCGACCGACATACGCAACTCATTTAACCATGCCACGCGTCAATTCTATCTACTGACCATTTCATCCGTTTTGTGTAGCCCGAGACCCTGGGCGATGAGGCTGAAACCCCAAACTCGGTCGTCTCAGGAACCAACTGCGCGCGCTATTGCCTCAACCAGTCAGCACTACACGATGTCCCCAGCAAGAGAAGAAACCGCCTGCAAGTGCAAAGGAAAGAAGAGTCTTGCCAATATCGTAAGGGAAATTGTTCGGTAGTAGAGGATAGCAATAAAGCTTCAAAGCAAGAACAAGAGAGCCTGGCTGACGGCCCCAAGCCCACGACAGCCTCCTCAAGTACAGAGTAGCAACAGCTCGAAACCGAAGCTGAGCCCCCAGCCTCGGAGATGACTCGTTACGGGTTGCTTCCTACCCAAACCAACGGAAGGCAATTTCACATGTCTTGGCCCAATGTCGCTGCTGGCCTGAATCGGCAACGCTTAGGCTATAAATTCTCCTCCCAGGCTTGTCTAAGCCTCTCCATCATCCTGACCCTGCCCTCGGAGCCATCTTACTGGTGCCTTGATGGCGGGGTAGCCCCATCTCGATGCCAGGGGCTCCGTCTCGTGAAGAAGTCAGCCCAGCCCAACTAGCCTCCAGGGCTGGTGTTCTAGCACATCCGTTACGGCCCCCTTAACCGTATAAGCCCACCAGCTACGCCGTCGGATTCGCTGTAGATGGAAAAGACGTTGTCATCATGCAGGGATTGTGTGCTCACTGCGCGCCAGGGTCCAGCGCAAAATGCGGAGGTGGGCTCATGCAGCAAAAGGAATAAATCCAGAACAGTTGCAGCCTGCGCTGAGCCGCCTCGTTTTCTTTCTCTGTCGTGAATCGGGCCATCGGAGCAGACAATTGCTCGTTTTGTGTTTTCCGCTATTGAAATTCAGCTTCAGCGTGTCAATATTTCATCGTCGGCCAGCAACATGCGCTTCTGTTTGGCTTGGTCATTAGTTGGCACTGGGGTTGTCGCCACAACTCGGTTCGTCGGCGAATTCGGCGCGCCAAAGTTTTCCCATGCGACGCTCCAAAAGTCTTCAAGTCTCCGGATGCTACCGACTCGGTTTGGACTGAGGCTCTCACGGGGTTCGAGAAACAGGCATGGAGCCTCCAAGTCAGTGTGGCGAATGATGTACCGCTCGAGGATCAGAAGTCCGGCGACGAGGTGTCGCAACTCACCATGCTGTCTCTCATTCGAGGCAAAGTTCCGGACATTAAGGTTGAAATGTGTGTCGTCGCCTTCATAGGCCAGTTCGAGAAGCCTGAAGACGCGGAGAAAAGAGCTGCCTACCAAGCATGCGGTCTGTCTGAGAAGACGTGCAAGGAAGAACTGGAGCAGCTGGCCAAGTCCCATCCTAACTGCGACTTTGACCTGCCCAAAAGCTGCAAGGACGCGTCTGGAAGAGAATGGAAGAAATTCTCAACAAGTATGTCCACCCATAGCTCTCTTTCAAGACTATCTTCAACTAAGAGGTTTATGCAAACATTATGAAGAAGCAGCACTAACAAGTCTTGCAGAAGCTTCGACGCAAGATGACCTTCACTTCATGTCTTTTGCTAGTAAACCAACGAAGAAAGGTTCACTAGAATCTAAGCAGGCCACCTCCGCTGCCATCAATCGGCCATTCCTGGTGCTTACGTACAACTACAGCAACAATTTGGATGTCCGTAGTCCAGATGATCTGGTGAAGATGGGCTGCCTGATGGCACGACGAACTGAAGGCAGCGAGACGGAGCAGTCTAAGAGAGATGAGAAGAATAAGGCAAGTGGGAAGTATAAGGATAAGAAAAATGAGCAAAAAGGGGACTGCGCCTACGAGCGAGCCAAAATTACCCTGAAAGCCACCGTTGATCCGGGCAAGGGTGCCGCCCACATTACCCAGGTCAGCATACTAGTCGCTGCTGCTGCGCTCTTATCCGCTGCGTTGATGGCCTTTTGAAGGCCTTGGTTGTATTCTGATTTACATGGTGAGCGGGCGTTTGGGGATAAAAGTGGCATGGCGACAGCGCCGAAATGACCTGACGAATTTATGATACCTACGGACATTATAGCCCGAATACACATTCGTGAATACATTTGGTGTATATCACGGTCTGGTACCAATCCAGAACTGAACTGTATGGTGAACTTTTAATTGATCGAGTGACAATGTCCCTTTGCCTCAAAGCAGGAGTGGCGAGTTCATTCAGCCGTTCCCCATCATGCATCTTAGATCAGGATCTTGAACATCACAATATAAGCTGCCAAGGGAAGATTATTTGAAGAACTAAAGATTCATTCAATAGTATATATCAATTTTTACAAAGTCGCTGTCATATTCTGGTATCCCTCACCAATAGGAGACTGTGGGAAGCCAGACCAAGGCCCATCCTGCGGAAACTCGTCCCAACTCCACGACCTCAGCCACTCCATGGGCATCTCAACTTCTAGATCCAAATTCATGGCTTCTTCTTCGCCCTCGTGGACAGGGACACCTTCCCTCTCCGCCACATCCTTTAGTATCTGCCAGCAGGTTCTTGCAGTTTCCGTTGTTTTCTGGAGAACCATGTCCTCCGCCTCCTCTGGGCCTAATCCCATCTCCAGCGCGTCAGCATGACTGAGACAGCTCGTTAGGAAGCAGTTTCCTTTAGTGTTTGTCTCTCCTGAACGAATACGTGCAAACAGCCACTCGGCCGCAGCATCCATGCTTGCACGCAAATCCGAGTTTTCTCTAGCCGACAGATAGCCAAGATTGTGTGACTCTTCACCTTTCTGATAGATCAGTTCCAGCACAGCCGCAATGAGTGCTTGCATTCGTATGTGGCGGAAGAGTCCGGAGGCATTGATTGTTAGACGACGCGTGTCGATATCATGTTCGGGGCGCTGCTCGTGATATCAGAACCTCTGGGCCGTGACAAGGCGGAAATATCCATGATTTTCAACGAGCTCTCAACACACATCTTCCTTGAGAAGTAGAACTTTGGATCCGTAAACGACCTTGTGATGATCGGTTGATGTAGGGCATGAAAGCCTCGATATACAAGGATTTCTGCCATCGAAGTGTGGAATGCTGTCACCTGATGGCCGCCACGTGTAGGCTGGTTTTGCATGAAGGTAACCAGAGTTCGTGAGAGAGTTCGGCAGGCTCTCGTGAGTTCTGAATTTAAGCGCAATGTCTCGTTGTATGAGCTGCTGTTCTTAAACTCATTGGTGTGCTTGAGGAGATTCATGCGAAGCTGAAGGGACTTCAACAACTCCAACTGGACAGACATGCCTGTCGGTCGGTCTCTCCTCTGGAATTTTTCGGAACGGGAGTCTGGCTCGTCAGTGAGCTCAGCATCGTCCATGTTCGCCGGCAACGCCGTGTCGTAATCCAAGTTGGATAGTAACGATGAGCCGCCCGCATCGAATGATGACTGTAGATTCAGCTCCAATATTGTTGCCCATAGCCTTCGGCGCATCTCGGCTCGGTAGGTGGTCATCTGCGTTAGGTGTTTGGGATCACGATGTAAGCCCATAGCCATAGCTATCCTAACCAGGCTTCCGGCGAAAGACCAGATGAGATCATGAGACACGGATGCTGTAGCCCTCGCCAGGCATAACAAACACCTGATCTGTATTCCGGCAATAGTCATGCGACCTTTCTCAGGAGGGATGATCAGCCAAAGCTGGGCTTCATGAACCCATTGTGATGCCATAGGCCTCATACTGTATGTGTCATCATGGACCACACAGCCAAGCGCCATACATAGCTGGAGCTGAATGACAAAAGAGTCGCTAGCAGCATCAGGGTTTTGCCAGTACCGTTCATACTCGGCTCTAAAGGTGGGAATATGAACTATGCGCAAAACGCCTTCAAATGTACGGATGTAATTCTCCACGAGCTTGTCGGCTAGCTCCCTGGGAGGAATCTGCTTTCCAATGCTCAAAGATGACAGTGGTTTAAAACGATTCTCCTTGATGCGCCGCCCAAGCCTTTTGCAATTGACTAACAACTCGCAGAGCTCATTCTTCTCGGCTGCTGCACGGTTGAACATTTTAATTTGACCCGGGAACTAACCGTGTCAGCAATGATATCATAGGAACGGCTCAGTAGAACCCTTTTGAACGAATTACTTACCAGCTCAATGCTGCTTAGCCAATGGCTTTGCCCAAAGTATCGTGTTTTTGAGACAGTGCCCCTTGTCCCTTTAACAGGAGCAGGCGACTCCTCGTAATGCGACAAGATCTCTCCTTGGCCGATATCATGAGAAATTTCAGTCTTTGCCAACTTGTTTTCAAGCTGCCGAACCCTCGCAAGCAACGCGTCTACACTTGATGACTGTGACGCTGAGCCAGCACGACTACTCGGCTCGCTGGAGACGGAGCGAGCAAGGGTGTTTGGGAAGAAGGGGTGGACTGGAAAAGTTCATTCGGGCCAGTCAGATACTCATCCCCAGTTTCCAACTCTGACACTGAGTTAGTCGCGCCTGTAGCAGAGTGCTCTGTAGACGGGGGCTTTTGGTGCGGCTTTTGGGCTGGTGAGTAGGCGCATATGTACAGGTGGGAATCTTGGACTTTGTGCAGGGCCCACACGGAGACTCGCGATCACACCGAATTTTTCGGCTCCGGCATTGCTCACAGGCCAGCGGAGGCCGGCGACGCTTCTTCAGAGGCCGGTTCTGGTCATTGAGGTCGGCCATGATATATGTAGGTGGGCCAGAGGCGGTGGTGGTGAGAACAGGCAAGCCAGGCCAAGTGAAAACAGCGAGATTTGACAATTCTGAAACAATAGAGAAAATCCCAGTATTGAATCAAATTATTACTATCCGATACACAGAATGCAATGATGAGTCAAAGAACATGATTGTCTGCGACTCCCGGAGTGTAACTTGCCCATTGCCCGGTGAATCCGGCAATTTGAATAAGCCGAGAATTTCTGACATCTGATTGGCCAATATGTCGAATTCACCGACCTCCGACCGGCTTCTAACTCACAGCTTCTCACACTCTTACTAACTCCGGTTTGTTCCAAGCGATAGCCGGTTTCCATTCGTTGTGAAGCCCGTATCACGGAGTCGGTCTCGGATTCGGCTTCCCGTCGAGCCTTATTGACTCTAAACGGAGATGAACTGCTTTGTATACCCTGTTGCGTGGTGCGATAGGTGGTCGGGGCTCCGTGGCAAGGCTGTAGTCGCGTGTATAATCCAGAAAGACGACACGGTATAAGTATGTAGTAGTCTGCAACATGATGACTTTATTGAGATACTCTTCAGCCTTATCCATTACTCCAGAGTGCCAAGTAGACTTGAGAACTCAACACCATTCTCGCTCTTCTAAAGATGTCGCTCTCTGATAAAACTGCCGCTTCGGAATCAGCGACACCCGATGGTTTCGTAAAGCTCGAAAAGGCTTCTTCTTCTGCCACGGAGGATGAGCATGGCCCTGTGCCCGACGGTGGCATGCGCGCGTGGCTTGTTGCAGTTGGTGCTGCCACCGGCTTCTTCTGCACCACCGGATATAACAGCACCTTTGGCGTTTTCCAAGCCTACTATATGTTCAATCAACTGCAAGACCACAGCTCTGATGCCATCGCATGGATCGGTTCGGTCCAGGCCTTCTTTACTATCGGCTCGGGTATCATTGTTGGTCCGTTGTTTGACAGATATGGCGGCTGGGTAAGTCCTAGTCCTTGACTACTACAACACCATACAGCGACTAACACGAGTCAAACGTTCACTAGATTATGCGTCCAGCTGCATTAGTTTTTATCTTCTCTATCATGATGACAAGCCTCTGCAAGGAATACTGGCAGTTCATGCTTGCTCAGGGCGTTCTCAGCGGCGTGAGTGCCGGCGTCGTCGCTTGTTGCACAATGGTCCCTATTGGGCAATGGTTCGATAAGAAGCGAGGCGCTGCCATGGGTCTCGCCATCTCTGGCTCGTCCATTGGTGCTGTCATACTTCCCATCGTCTTATCCAACCTGCTCACGGCAACCGACATTGGCTTTGGGTGGACCGTTCGCATTGTCGGCTTTGTCATGATGCCCTTCCTTGCATTCGCCTCTGTTGCTATCAAGTCCCGACTGCCGCCACGAAAGACAACCTTCTTCGTCTGGTATATGCTCAAGAATCCGATGTACGACTTACTGGTCGCTGGTTTCTTCTTCGCCATGATTGGCTACATGGTGCCCATGTTTCTGCTGCCAACCTATGCCATCACCAAGGGCGTGGATGAGACCTTAGCAGGATACCTCTTAGCCATCCTCAACGGAGCTTCGTTCTTTGGTCGTGTGATTCCTGGAGTCCTCGGCGACAAGGTTGGTCGACTGAACGTATTCGCAGTCGCCACTCTCTCTTCAGGCATTCTCGTCTTCTGCTGGCCCCTTGCCGAAACAACCTCCGTCATCATTGGCATGGCAGTCCTGTTTGGGTTCTTTGGAGGTTCAATCATGTCTGGAGCATCTGTTTCCTGCTTGAATGTACCGACAACCCCAAGAATCTCGGGTCCTACATAGGTGTCGCCATGTCCATCGTGTCAGTATCCACATTCATCGGCCCACCTGTCAGTGGTGCCTTGTTCGACAAGTATCACAGCTTTGATCAGCTCTCGTGGTTTTGTGGCACATTGACCATTGTCGGAGCTATATTTATCACGGTAGCCAAGGCCAAATCGCGAGTTGGTTTGTTTGGCAAGATTTGAAACTATAACGGTCAATGGAATAGACAATGTAGCATTATTTTTCCCTCCTTTTTTCTTTTTGTATCTAGACCTCATCACCTCAACTCATAGTGTAGAAATCAGAAAAGTATTGTTTTTGTCATATAAGATGAAAGAGTTGTATCCCATGCTGATATTGCATGAACTGTTCAACAAACAAGACTCGAATGAAGGGCACGAGTCATCAACAACATACGGATTAATATTGTCAATACATCATTATACTGCACAACCCCTGGTATTCAACCTAGTCAAGCCGGGTCAAAGGTCACATGGTGAGACTGCATTGGATTAATCTAGAATTGCGGAATTACTGTATTGTAGGCACGGGAGGAAAAGTAAACCAATGTACAAGCCGGAAACCATCTCCTACCTAAAACGCAGCATTAAGGACACATTGTACACGGGCATCTGGCCCTGCTATCCTCCACGAGCAGGCCAGCGGTCTAACCGGCTGTTGCATGCCCTCACATAACACCCTTTCACGCCCAAACCAGCTGAGTTTTCCTTTCTATAATGCGTGCTCCGGCGATGCCCTCCAGGCCTTCATCCACTTTTCATCCTCTACGCGGATTTAGAGAATAAGCTCAAGGGGTTCTCGAGAGCCTTCTTGAGCTCCCGCATCCACTCAGCACCGACAGCGCCATCAACGACCTTGTGGTCGAAGCTGGCGGTCAGCCTGATCTGCTCATCCCACTCAACACCGGTGGTGCCATCCTCGTTCTCGACGGGGACGGCGACCTTCTTGGTGGTTCCGACAGCCAGGATGGCGGCCTGGGGAGGGTTGATGATGGCGGTGAACTGGTCAACAGCGGCGTTCATGCCCATGTTGGAGATGGAGATGGTGCCACCCTGGTACTCCTCGGGCTTGAGCTTGTTGTCGCGAGCCTTCTTGGCCAGCTCCTTGACGGTGTTGGAGATGGACTCGAGGCCACGGGACTCAGCGCCGGTGACGATGGGGGTGATGAGGCCAGTGGGGGTGGAGACGGCGACGGAAACGTCGACGGTCTTGAACTGGCGGATGGCATCGCCTCGCCAGCTAGCGTTGACGGAGGGACCTTCTTGCTGGCAACGGCGATGGCCTTGATGAGGAAGTCGTTGACGGAGAGCTTGTACTTGCCCTCGGAGGAGCTGTTCAGGGCCTGACGCAGCTTCAGCAGCTTGTTGACGGAGACAGAGCTGGTGACGAAGAAGTGAGGGTTGGTCTGGGTAGACTCTAGCAGGCGGGAGGCAATGGCCTTGCGCATGCCGCTGAGGGAGACGTCCTCGTAGGTGGCGCTGGGGGCAGCAACGGCAGGGCTGCTGATCAGCTTCTTGACGTCCTCCTCGGTGATCTTGCCACCCTTGCCGGTGCCCTTGACACCGTCGAGGCTGATGCCGTTCTCGCGAGCCAGGCGCTTGGCGGCGGGGACAGCGTTGGGCTCACGGTCGAGAGCGGTCTCGAGCTTGCCCTGGGAAGAGGAAGTCTCCTCGGGCTCGGGGGCGGGAGTAGGGGCGGGAGCGGGGCAGAAGACTCGGACTTCTCCTCCTTCTTGGGGGCGGGAGCGGAGGCGTCGCCGCCGGCGTCCTCGAGAGAGAACTTCTCGAAGGCGGCAAGATCGGTACCCTCCTCAACAAGGACGGCGATGGGCTGGGAAAGGAGATGTTAGTCTTGATGTGCGATGGGTGAAGAGGGAGAAGGAAGTTAGGTGAGACGTACGCTGCCAACGGGGACGTCCTTCTCGCCAGAGTCCTTGAGGATCTTGGCAATGATACCCTCCTCCTGGAACTCAAAGTCCATCTGGGCCTTGTCCGTCTCGATCTCGACCAGAACCTCACCAGGGGCGATGGAGTCGCCGATCTTCTTCTGCCAGGAGCCGATGTTTCCGGCCTGCATGGTGGGGGACAGGGCGGGCATCTTGATGACCTGGTGGTCGGGGAAAGAAGCGTAGTAGCGGACTACGTGGGAGTTGAAGCCGTTGCGCAGGACATTGCGGGTTGGGGCGACGAGGCGCCTCCGAAGAGCGGCGCTGAGCATCTTGAGTAGATTGGCACCCTCGGGGGACGGTGGTGACGATTGAGGAGGATGAGTCGCAGAAACGACAGCCGGCCGTGGTGTGTCGAGGCGAGGGCGAGGCAAGAAGGGAAGGAGAAAGGCGTGAGGCCAGAAAGTGGTCGCGCGGGAATTATCAGGGATGCAGGCTTGGGAGAAATTCTTGGGGTTGGAATTGTCTCTCTCCCGAGTTTTCGCGCGTTGAGCGAGCTCCGTCGGAGCTCAACGCACTAGGCCCTATCCGGCAAGGCGCAATTGGGGCTGCGCAGGCCTGGCCTGGCGCTGGCCAAAAAAAGGTACGTACCCAAGGTCCCTCCCAAGGTAGGTGGGCAAGGTGGGCAAACACAAGGCAAAAACCCAGGCTGACCCTTATCAATTCGGAGACGAAAACGAGCCCTGCAGCCTTTCCGGTCCGGCCGGGGCCATTTGCTTCTGGCCTACCCGGTAGCCGCCCGGGCTTGTCTCGCCGCCAACTCCGGTCTGCTGCTGTAGTGACAGTACTGTTGGGACAAGTGGATACGCACCTACAGGTCAGAGTGGCTCCCAAGGCTAGGCCACCCGGAGCCTTACTGTAAGGCCTACCATGCCATGCAAATGCAGTAAGCAATCAAAAGGGACAGGACCCATCCCCGACCGCATACATATGTACGGATTCTGTATTTTGGTGGTTTACTCTTCTGATTAATCCAGCTACGACTGCATGCTTATTCTCTCATTTTTTTTCCTACTTGAATTCAAACTGCATACTATCTGGCTTTAATCAATACTCTTGTCTGAGGATCCTTGTTGACAAATGTCTTTTTTTTTTTTTTCCTTTCCCACTGTCTTCGCTTGTCGCTAGCGACCGGCTTATCATGTATCCACTTTGCCTGTGTCCATAGGTCCAGCCCACTCGGGACCCTTGCTGTAAGAATATTCCATACTGTAACTAACAGCTAATCTCACACAACACTTGTGTACTGTTCCATGATGGACAGATAAAAGCATATACACCCCTTTCTCTCCAAGATCTCAATTGATTTCCTCTTTGTAAGAAACAAAGGTCACCAGGCAGAACAAAAAACAAAGAAAGAAAAATACCGTTGACAAAGATTGATTGGTGCAGGAAGCCAAGCAACAAAATCCACCATTCATTTTTGCAAGCTACGACTCCATCAAACCACAACATGTCCGCTACCCTGCACCGCCTCATGACCTGTGCTGACCGTAACAAATGACAACACTGTCTAACTTCATACCGGATCAAATTAGCTTTGTTTATCGTCGATGATAAGCATTCTCAAGAGCTACCTCGTTGACCACAAAACTATGTAGCTCAGGTAGCCACACTCAAAAGGGAGATGTGGAAATATACAACAAATAGGAATGCAAAAGACCATACAGGTTCATGGGCCTTACTATCATGCTCACGTACAAGCTTTGCCAATCTAAAGCCCATAAAATAACAACCCTTCTCGATAATGCTAATCCATCTATTCATGTTGATCTGCCATCTCTCTGCTCGTGACCTTTAAGATCCAGCGTCATACCCGGCAATCACACTAGGCATTCCCACCCCTCCTGGATTTAGAGACACCCATATGCGCTTCTCAACAAGGGTGCTCCAGAACAGTGAGATATATGAAGCGGCTAGGCTTATAAGACGGGATAAATTATATTTGTTTTCATAGCTAGACCAAACCCATAGCCCATCGAAAGAGTCTGTAGTCACTGTGTCAGGGTATTAGAGCGTAGAGAGAACTACCCGGAGTTGGTTCGTCTGCTTGAAACCCACTTTTGCGGCGGCTGTAAGGAAGGGCGTGCCAGGACACTCTTTTCTCAAGAGGAGAAATAGCTATGATCGTGGGATAATCCGCCAGCTCGTTTGCATGGGCAGCTCGGGAAAACAACTCCCTACCCCCACGATTCGCACGAGTCTGTGATGTGGCACATCATTGAGGAGAAGCTGCGGAAGGTCAAAGATGTGCATCAACCCGTGTTTACAGACATATAGGACAAGACTTGTATCACAGGAGCCAGAACAACCCATGGGATACAATTCCTAGACATAGTTCTCCGTAAATCAATTGATCATAAAATCGAAATTGTCCTTGGATGGGATACTCCTTCCCATACCTCGACCCCAAAAGGCCTCCTTCGACAGACTTGCTTCGAAGATCGCTCTGAGAGATGATCGAAGGCGGGTTGCATGAGCATAAGCCGTGTAAACAATTGGTAGACGACAGCCTGCTTCGGAGCTTTGCTCACTCGAGCATTTTTAGGTGCTTCGTGAAAGTTGACGAGAGTATACGCCTAAAGAATATATTAAGGGTAAGGTTAATTACAGAGAGTCAGCTGTCGCTGCATCAGATAAAGGCGTCTCTACTGTTCTGACTGTGGAGCTGTCTACACCTGGCAACTTACCACGCGACTTATCACCTTGACTCGGAAGACTATCAGCCAGGATAGCTTAGCCTCTTGGACGAGGTGCCTAATGGAAGCGCCATCTTCACCAAGGATAACGGGAACCTGCTTTGGTGTGATCGGCCTGGCTGTGCAGCAGCAAGAGGGCCGCGCAGGGAGGACATGGCCAAAGAAGAGCTCAGACCGCAGCACAAGAGATATGATTGGGATCATGCCATGGGCTTAGAAAATTGCAGAGATCTTGAGGCCATCAGGCCTAGACATCATGGAAGTGAAAAGACCTTCAGGATTCCTCCCATGTTGAGGAGAGCCCGCTCAGTATGAAAGCCCACAAACTCATGTTGACCATCAACCAAGCTGCTGTTGACAACCTGATAGTTGTGAGAACAGACAAGTAGCTAACAAGCTTATGAGACGTAAGTGAAGAAAACAGAGCTAAATCGTTCACCGTGATCGCATTGGTGACACTAAATTATACGAGAGCAAATGGAGGGCCCAATATAAGTCGATGGTGACCACCATTTAGCACATACGACCATAGCTGTCTGAGAATATGGGATCCCGTCCGCTCTCCCTTAATCAAGCAGGCAAGCGGCAGATTAGTAGTTGGGTCGGTGACGACCAGCGAACACCGGCTGTTGTATGTTCATTTTTGCATCGATCATCAATTCGGTGTTCTCAAGGTTATAAGTTATTGTAATAGCACACACTGTCACATACGACCATAGGTGCATGAAAGCATGGGATCCCGTCCGCTCTCCCTTAATTAAGCATGTAACCGGCAGATTAGTAGTTGGGTCGGTGACGACCAGCGAATACCGGCTGTTGTATGTTTTTTTTGCTATCTGGCTCATTTTTGGTGGAGTGAAAAGCCTATCCCACTTACATCTTTAGTCTCCAGAGGGTAATCCACAGGTCTAAAAATGGGCTGTAGTGTAGCCCTTTTTGGTCGGACCGCTTGCCCACTTATGGGACGTGCTCATAAACTTGTCGTTGAGACGCCATTGATCTGTTGGTTGAGGTATTCACAAGAATATGTGTCGAGAAGGTGGTTCGTATATTTGGGCTTTTGAGGTTATGTAATTGTCGTAGTTATATTGCAATTGGGAACGGGGTGACAGGTTTCGGGAAGTAAGTAGAATACCTATGTTCAAAAACTGCCTGCTAGATTACCGAATTCTACGCCAGTTCTCATGACAAAAAGAGGTAGCAAGGAGACTACAAGACCTTTCAGGATTGTACGAGGAATTTGGCTAGAGACGTTTACGCGAGTGCTATTCATGGATTAGTATGGTTGGGGTATGATTATACAACCATTCATGTGTGATCAGGCTCTCCCTGGTGCTGCTATGTTGGGGCACATTTTGTAAGCGACCTTGTTTGACGTCTGGTGTGCTTGTTGCCTACCTATGCAGACGAGGGCTTCATGTCAGACTATGCTGGAGTTGTTGTATGAACTGTGAGATGGTGTTGCACTGTTGGCTGAGCACAGTCAAAAAGTTCATAACGAAATCTGGAATTCCCAATCCCACCATGAATTGGGGAGCTAGGGCTGGTTAAGACCTTAAAGAACTGCTTGTCGGCTATAGACGATTCAGGTTCAGAGATTGTCAGGTTGTCGATCCTGCCACTTGGAAAGGACCAATCGGGTGTTAGAAAGTCGACAAGAGCTGTACAGATGAAAAAAGGGACGATATCGCTAGATTGGAATAGCAGGGTATTTGCTCACTGTTGCACAAGCCAGGCGGCGAGGCGAAATCGACCGACTGTTGCAAATGGGAAGCAGAAAATGGAGGACTACAGATTAGGTGGTGTTTGTGAAAAATGAGGAAAATAGTATAAAATGATTACAAGGATATATAAAAGTACTTCGACATTTTTTCTGGATATATGGCAATTTTCATTCGCATCTAATTAATTCTAGTACTGATCGAGTCTCATCTCACGTGTTGCTGCTTGAGGTCCCTATTTTTACTGCGACCTGAGATGCCCCTAGTGCTTATCTAAATGCTTCAGCCCGCCATGACATGGTGATGTTGCTGCACTAGCTCCTGGCGGTACCGTTACTTTGGCTGTAGCCTGGATGCAGCGGATGTGGGCGGTACCTGATTACGTACGTACCATGGGGCTCCTGTAAGCTGGCCACTAGCTCGAGTGACTGCGTACCGTAATGGAAGGGCAATGTAAGTTACTGGGTACACTGGGTACTACACAGAGTATGGGTACCTGTTCGAGTCGATTAGTGGGTCCCGTGTCCCTGGGAAACAAGTACGCCCGAACTTTAGGGGCCGGGGTTCCGTTGCTCCAAATTTGGGGAGACAAATTGTCATTATCACCATAAGCTGCCTCGTCTCTCCTATCGAGCTCCTCTCCTTAGCATCCCCTTGAGCTTCGCCAATCCCGCCCGGCGGTCGACGATCCCCGAGAGCCCAGAGCTGCACCAGCGACGACGTGGTCTTAGCCCCTCTTCGTCACGAACCGAAGCTCCGCATCCACCGGGGCCACCAACCGACCCAACCCTCCCGCCGTCGTCCATCGCTAGCGGACTCCCCTCGACGACAATACACCTCAATGACCGTCGTCGAACGTCCGCTCTGAATCCGTCCGTTTCCCATCCATCGAATGGCCCCTGGCCGCCGCTGCGCTCCCCATGAGCTCCCTCAAGTTTGTCGTGTCCTCCTTGAGGCCATCGCTTCCTCCAAGGAAGCACAGAGGAACAAGCAGCTGGTTGACTCGGCCAAGAAGGTCCTCGACACCATCAAGGAGAACGACCAGCTGCCCGATCCCGAGATCGTCTTCGCCCCGTTGCAGCTTGCCACCAAATCCAACAACCCCCAACTCACCACCACAGCCCTCGACTGCATCGGCAAGCTCATATCATATTCCTATCTTGCCCCGGCCAAGGAAAAGGAAGATGCATCAGCCGACCAGGAGGGCAAGCAAGACGGCGCTGAGCGCGCCCTCCCTGATTGAGCTGGCTATCGACACGATATGCGACTGTTTCCAGGGCGATACCACTGCTGTCGAGATCCAGCTGCAGATTGTCAAGTCCCTGCTCGCCGCTGTCCTCAACGACAAGATCGTTGTTCACGGCGCCGGTCTTCTCAAGGCTGTGCGACAAGTCTACAATGTCTTTCTTCTTTCCCGGAGCACCGCAAACCAGCAGGTAGCCCAGGGAACCCTGACCCAGATGGTCGGTACAGTCTTCGAGCGTGTCAAGACTCGATTGCATATGAAGGAAGCCCGCTTAAACTTGTCTGGCCTGAGACAAAGCTCCAGCCGCGTCGATATCGACAACCAGTCCGAGCTGGCTAATGGCGCTGAGACCAATGGCCCAGACGAGCGAGACCAGTCGCCAGCCCCTGCGTCGGAGGACAATGCTGGAGACTCGCCGACGGCCGGCGCCAAGTTGACACTCAAGGATCTCGAGCGCCGCAAGAGCTTCGACGATTCTACTCTGGGTGACGGCCCTACTACCGTCACGCGCATCAAGCAGCCTCGCAGTGGCTCACTCTCTGGCCGCTCCACCGATGCCTCGCATCAGGAGGACAATGATGCGCTCGATGCCGAGGACGAGGTCTACATTCGAGATGCCTATCTCGTATTCCGCTCCTTCTGCAATCTCTCCACCAAGGTCCTGCCGCCAGACCAACTATATGATGTGCGCGGACAGCCCATGCGCTCTAAGCTCATCTCCCTTCATCTCATCCATTCCCTCCTAAACAACAACATCACCGTCTTTACATCCCCTCTGTACTATTAAGAACTCCAAGAGCAACGAGCCAACGTCCTTCTTGCAAGCCGTCAAATTTTATCTTTGCCTCAGCATTACCAGAAATGGAGCCAGTTCCGTCGACAGGATATTCGACGTGTGCTGCGAGATCTTTGGCTGATGGTCAAATACATGCGGTCCTCTTTCAAGGTTTGTCCACTACTTTCTGCTCATTGGCTAGTATCCCACTCACACCCCAGTAGAAAGAGATTGAAGTTATCCTCAACGAAATCTATTTGGCGCTTCTCTCTCAGAAGAATGCACCGCTATCACAGAAGCTCACCTTCGTCACCATTCTAAATCGCCTCTGTGCTGATCCTCGCGCTTTGGTTGAGGTCTATCTCAACTATGACTGTGATCAAACGGTGGAGAACATTTACCAGACCATCATCGAGGACCTGTCCAAGTTCTCGACGGTGCCGGTAATGATCACGACTCTTAACGAGCAAGTATACGAGGAGCTTCGTGCTCGAACCACTCCGGCCAGCGAATGGCAGTTGAAGGGTATCCTTCCTCCCCGTTGTCTGTTGCGCATATTGCTCCTCAACCAGATGCCGAGCCAGATTTTCCGAAGGAGTATGCCATCAAGCGCCTGTCCTTGGAGGCGTTGGTGGAAGCGCTAAGATCTCTGGTGAACTGGTTTTCTGCTTCAGTGCGACCTGAAAACGAAAACCAGAAACTAGAGGGAGATAGCAAAGCATCCTTGGACGAAACCAGGCCGTCCATTGACCCTACCATCAGCGACAATAATTCTCGCATGGAGACGCCCTTGCCACCCGCCACCCCTGTATTGGATGATGATCCTGATCAATTGGAAAAAGAAAAGGCCAGAAAGACTGCTCTCATGAACGGCATTAGACAGTTCAACTTCAAGCCAAAGAAGGGTATCAAGCTTTTGATACAGGATGGTTTTATCGAGAGCGACAGCCCCAAGGATATTGCCTTGTTCCTTCTACGAGAGGACAAGCTGGACAAAGCCCAGCTGGGTGAGTACTTGGGTGAGGGCGAGCAGAAGAACATCGACATCATGCATGCCTTTGTCGACTCAATGGAATTTACGAAGAAGAGATTTGTCGACGCTCTCCGTACTTTCTTGCAATCTTTCCGTCTCCCTGGTGAAGCGCAGAAGATCGATCGTTTCATGCTGAAATTTGCCGAACGTTATGTATTGGGTAACCCTAATGCCTTCGCCAATGCCGATACTGCTTACGTCCTCGCCTATTCCGTCATTCTGTTGAATACGGATTTGCACAGCAGCAAGATTGCGAAGCGAATGAGCAAGGAGGAGTTCATCAAGAATAACAGAGGTATTAATGACAATGCCGATTTGCCAGATGAATACCTCCTAGCAATTTATGATGAGATTGCAGGCAATGAAATTGTCCTAACAAGTGAGCGTGAAGCCGCAGCCGCAGCGGGTAACGCACCAGCGCAGCCTACTGGCATAGCCGCTGGCCTTGGACAGGCTTTCTCGAACGTGGGACGGGATCTTCAGAGGGAGGCCTACATGCAACAGTCTGAAGAAATTGCCCTACGTTCTGAGCAGCTGTTCAAGAACCTGTTCAAGAACCAGAGAAGAAATGCTGCCAAGGCCGGGGAGCGATTTATTCCTGCCACATCGTTCAAGCATGTCGGACCCATGTTTGACGTTACTTGGATGTCGTTCTTCTCTGCCTTGTCCAGCCAGATGCAAAAGGCTCACAACATCGAAGTCAACAAGCTCTGCCTTGAGGGCATGAAGCTGGCAACAAAGATTGCTTGCTTCTTCGAGCTCTCGACCCCTAGAGAAGCGTTCATCTCGGCTCTGCGGAATACTACCAACCTGAATAATCCTCAGGATATGCAGGCCAAGAACATCGAAGCCCTCAAGGTTATCCTCGATCTTGGCCAAACTGAAGGCAACATGCTACGCGAGTCTTGGAAGGATGTCCTCATGTGCATCAGTCAGTTGGACCGCCTGCAGTTGATTTCTGAAGGTGTGGATGAGAGCGCTATCCCCGATGTTTCAAAAGCCCGCTTCATGCCGCCTTCCCGGACGGACACCTCGGACTCCCGTTCATCAACACAATCGAGACCGCGACAGCGGCCGCGGACTAACACAGGACCTCGAGGCTTCTCCATGGAGATTGCTCTCGAGAGTCGTTCGGACGAGGTCGTCCGAAGTGTTGACCGTATTTTCTCAAACACAGCCAATCTCTCGGGTGAGGCAATGGTTTACTTTGCTAAGGCTCTGACCGAGGTCAGCTGGGACGAGATCAAGGTGTCTGGATCTAACGACTCTCCTCGAACGTACAGCTTGCAAAAAATTGTCGAAATCAGCTACTACAACATGAACCGTGTGAGATTCGAGTGGAGCAACATTTGGGACGTTCTTGGTGAGCACTTCAACAGAGTTGGATGCCACAACAACATGAACATTGTCTTCTTTGCACTTGATTCTCTTCGTCAATTGTCTATGCGTTTCATGGAGATTGAGGAACTTGCGGGTTTCAAGTTCCAGAAGGACTTCCTGAAGCCATTCGAGCATGTTCTCTCCAACTCACATAATGTGACCGTCAAAGATATGGTTCTCCGCTGCCTCATCCAGATGATCCAGGCCCGGGGAGATAACATCCGTTCGGGATGGAGAACCATGTTTGGAGTCTTCACTGTTGCGGCGCGTGAGCCATACGAGAGCATCGTCAATCTCGCATACGAGAATGTCAACCATGTTTACAGGTCGAAGTTTGGCGTTGTTATTTCCCAAGGTGCCTTTACTGATCTCATCGTCTGTCTGACGGAATTCTCAAAGAACCTCAAGTTCCAGAAGAAGAGCTTGGCTGCACTTGAGCTCTTGAAATCTATCATACCGACCATGCTGAAGACACCCGAATGTCCTCTGTCGCAAAAGGGTGCCAAGTCCGAGAATGACACCAAGACTATAGATGCAGCTAAGAGAAGCCAGAGCAAGACTTCAGTCGAGGAAGGTTTCTGGTTCCCTGTTCTCTTTGCATTCCATGATGTGCTCATGACTGGCGAGGATCTCGAGGTGCGCTCAAACGCCCTCGAGTTCTTCTTTGAAGCCCTCCTTAGATACGGTGGTGATTTCCCACCTGAGTTCTGGGATATTCTGTGGAGACAACAGCTATACCCTATCTTCATGGTCCTCCGGTCACGCCCAGAGATGTCCAACGCCCTGAACCACGAGGAGTTGTCTGTCTGGCTATCAACGACTATGATCCAGGCCCTGCGTAACATGATTACTCTGTTCACGCATTACTTTGACGCTCTGGAGTATATGCTTGACCGATTCTTGGAGTTGCTCGCTCTGTGCATTTGCCAAGAGAATGATACCATCTCGCGCATTGGCAGCAACTGCCTGCAGCAGTTAATTCTGAAGAATGTGACTAAGTTCACACCTGAGCACTGGACCAAGATTGTCGGTGCTTTCTGTGAGCTTTTCGAGCGGACAACAGCCTACCAGCTGTTCACGGCGGCTGCCATCAATTCGACAGCCTCGCTGTCACCGCCACCGAACGGTCTCGATTTCTCTTCCACCCAGGGAGAAACTCTATCTGTCGATGAAAAATCCCTGAAAATTAACGGCACAGACGAGGATGGTGCGGCTAACGATGTGGATGCCATGAACCCGCCATTGTCGCCGCGACCTGTGGATGACGATGCTCGCTCAATAGCTGGCTCTGTCCAGCAACCACTAGAGGAGTTCAAGCCCCAGGCCTCCAACCTCCAGCAGCAGCCTGTAGTAGTGACGGCAGCTCGACGCCGCTTCTTCAACCGCATCATCTCGCGCTGCGTGCTGCAGCTCCTCATGATTGAGACCGTCAACGAGCTCTTCAGCAACGACACTGTGTACACTCACATCCCCTCCAACGAGCTTCTTCGCCTGATGGCCCTCTTGAAGCGTTCATTCAAGTTTGCTCGCAAGTTCAACGAGGATAAGGAGCTGCGCATGCGCCTCTGGCGCGAGGGCTTCATGAAGCAACCGCCTAACCTACTGAAGCAGGAGAGTGGCTCTGCTGCCACTTATATCTCGATATTGTTCCGCATGTTCGCCGATGATGCGCCCGAGAGACTGCAGAGTAGGCCCGATGTGGAGGCTGCCCTGGTTCCGCTGTGCAAGGATATCATCATCGGCTACTCTTCGCTGGAGGAGGAGAGTCAGCAGAGGAACATTGTGGCCTGGAGGCCCGTAGTTGTGGACGTGTTGGAAGGCTATGCCACATTCCCCGAGGACGCTTTTAAGGCCCACATTCCTGGGTTCTACCCGCTGGCAGTCGATTTGCTTAGCAAAGACCTCAGCCCCGACCTTCGCGGTGCCCTGCTCATTGTCCTCCGTCGCGTCGGCGAGGTTGGACTCGGCATCGAAGGCATGACGAAGCCCAAAGGTAGGAGAAGCGATAGCATTCTCAGCGCGGCAACCGAGGAACCACACGCTGTAGGGGATCAGGAGGCAGCCGCCAGAAGAATGTTGTGAGCGGCGCGAAGTGTCCGTGATTGACGAGATGTTGGTTGTAAACAAATGGCGTTGTGGATCGGTAGAGCATCTGACATAGATGGCGGGTAAAAGCTTGGTCACTCCTAGTACGTCAAGTGTAGTGTAGCGAGCACATGTAGTGTCAGGGTTCGCAGGCTTGGTTGTATGGGATGTTAGAATATAGTGGTGCTATTTGTTTTATTCATTTGATCTACCTAGGTCCCTTTGCGCCTCCGGTGCTTCGCTGAAGTGATGCCTGCTCCCCTATGCTAAGATGCGATCAAGCCTTTACCGACATTCTATCCGTTCAGCGGAACCGTTTTACTCATTCACATTTACGACGTTAGTTCAAAAGATCGTTAATATAGCTTCTCAAAGGCTCGGCTTCGTCCTCGATCGTACGGTCAGGAAGTCCGCGCAGGGAGGAAAGCAGCTCAGGGTCGTTCCTCACGGCTATCTTCACAAGACGCTTTGTGAAGTCTTCATCGTCTGCAGAGACGCGCATAACGCTGACAAGGGCCTCAAAGAAGTCGATGAGGCTCAGGTGCATGAGGATGTCGGACTTGTCCACCATGGTGAGCGCGGCCCACTGGAGAAGGCCATGGCCAAGCTCGGCCACGGCAGGCTCGGGAATAGGGAAGAGGTCGGTGAACTCGGAGTGGGTGATTGTGTGAAGACTGAGAGTTGCCAGGGAGGGAGGAGCCGGAGGAGCCGGCCCTGGGAGAGGCTGGTTTGGCGGAGGGCAGCGCGGAGTTCCTGGGGCGTCAGGGAGGTGTCGGTGGGAGTGGAGCAGAGAGTGACGATGAGGGAGAGGATAGAACGGTTGAGCAGGATGAGCCGCCAGAGTTTGTGGTTTGACGAGTCCTCTCCATTTTCCGTAGTGCCATCTACACTACCGTTCAGCACGAGGCTGTTGGGAGCCCTCGTCTTACCCGCATCCACCTTCAACAAATCCACCAGCACCTTACTCGCACGCTCGCCAACACCGACATCAGGACTCTGCAGCCAGCACCGGACCAACTGCTCGACCACATCCGGCAGGCCGGCAAGGGCGGCAACGTCGGTGTTACGCGTCTCGGCTGCCTTGTGGATGATGGCGAGGGCGAGTAGGTTTGCGCCGGGAAGCGGGAGCCCAGGGCGGTGATGAGAGAGGGAGGATCAGCGATGGCGAGAGATTCAGAGAAGGAGAGCGGAGAGAGGAGCTTGATGGTGAGGGAGAGGAGAGGCGTAGGGTCCTGGGTAGTAGAACGAAGGACAGAGGAGAGGAGGGGAGGAGTGTGGGGAGGAGAGGGGGATGTTAGCCCCTGGGAGCTTGAGTTAGCTTTTGAGACTTGTATTTCATGGATGGGTTTGAATAAGGGAGATGTAAGCCATCATGAGTTCCACTTACCCGTCAACTGAAGCTCAACATCGTCGAGGAGCTTAGCGTTTGGTACGGCCGACGCATCGTTAGAAAGCTCTTGCAGATGCGCCAGGAGCTCGGGCAGCCCCGAAATGCGAGTCTCGTCCATGCCGTGCAGAAGCCGTCTCCTTCACAGGTGGCAGAGGAGTATGGTGTAGCGTATAGAGTATAGAGTATAGAGTATAGATGAATGTGTAGGTAGTTGGTGATGGATGAGAATGACGGAGCCAGTAGACCCCGAATTCCGGCCGAAGGTACGTACCGGAAGATGGTGGGGCCGTAGCCGCTTCGCTTCGCTCCCCGCCAGAAATTTGAGAGCCTCTTGCATCTTTCACATCTGACTGCGTTCCCTCCCCGCCGGTCCCAGCCATAACCCGCTCCGCATAGATCAATTCAGACGAGAATTGCCCCTCAGCATGTCACGAGGCGGGAGAGGAGGCGGCCGTGGTGGCAGAGGCGGTGCTCGGGGCGGCAAGCCTCTCGTGCCCTGGGACACGGGCGATGAGCCCGACGCTCGCCCTTCGGAGCTGTTCCCTGTGAGTGCTGATTATTCCTTCGACGCTGGCTCCTTGCCTGTTAGCTGACCAATTGCCCTGATAGCCCTACACTGTCCCGACACCACGAGAGCTCTCCTCGCCGAGGCCGACAGCGTGCGGCACTACCTCCTGCTGCGCCATCAGGTGCACTCGTCGTCGCTCTACACCTCCAAGCGCACCTCGGCCATTGATCCCACCGCTCCGCGCAAGGTCTACGGCATGGCCCAGATGAACGCCGTCTACAGCGTCAAGAACAAGGCCTCGCTCGACCCCTTCACCGCCGTCCCCACCTACTCCCAGCGCTTCGTCCGCGAGGAGCGCGCCCTGCCCGACTGGTCCCGCCGCCCCGTCTGCCGCGAGCTCTTCCCCGGAGCTACTCGACACCATCGACGCTCAGACCGCCGGTGGTGCCGTCCGTAAGAAGCGACGTCTCGAGCTGAGCAGGGTGAACGCCTTGCCCAGCGCCGAGGAGGCTTTCGGCCTGGTCGGCCCGGGTGACGAGTACGACGATGAGGGCGGCGCGGCCAACGCCGACGGCGAGATCGGCGACGATGCCACCTCGGCGCGCAGCCGTAACAGGCTGCTTGAGGGTCTGGATGCCATGCGCGACGAAGAGGGCGACGAGGCCGCGGATGCCGAGGACGAGGAGGGCTTGAACGAGGAGGACCAGGATGAGGCCTACGATGACTCAGACGCGGGTGACTACGACGCCGAGAACTACTTCGACAACGGCGATGACTTCGGCGACGATTACGGAGATGCCGATGACGGCGAGGGACGTTCTAAAAAATGTCTCTTTCTCTGTTACGTTTTCTGGCAGGCGAACTCATGTAGGAGTTTGGTGATGGGGCTGGGATGAAAGAGACGAGAAAAGGATGCGGGATGACGATGTAAAACTGTGTTTGATACCCAACGCCAACACCTCTAGGCGATACATACATACAGCAAATGGCAAAAACTTCTACAAACAGATTGCTTCTTCGCATGTTGGTTTCGTAATTGTTCCCTTTTTTCTTGGGTATCTACATCTAAGACTACCGCGCTTGGTAAACCCAAACACCCACCCCTTCCGTACGGTTGTCCTCTCCTACGCTCTCCACTGAACCTCTGCATGATTTGCTTGGTGCCTTGTACTCGTACATGTCGTGAATTAAACAGACTTGTCTTTTTCATGTCCTCCCTATTTGTTTTCCAGCATCGAATGGGTCTTTTGCCGAGGGCGCACTAGCATCTTGCCAGACGCCCTGCTGACGAACGGTCAAAGACCCGGTAGCTAGCGGCGTATTGGGCGAGGTGAGCTGCCTCGTGGCGCGCCTGTTGCTATTGCTTGGTTTCCGAAGTTTCCGGAAACAGCTTCATGCTGTCATGCCAGCTGCGTACACGCCGCTCTCCACGATGCCCGCCTGCAGTCTTGACAGCCTCTCCCGGGTGTCGGCGATCTGACCCGCCTGCGCCACGATGGCGGTGCCAGTCTCGCGCAGCGCCAGGAGAACCTGGCCCAGCTGGTCTTGTACGGCAGCGCTGCCGCTGTTGCGGTCGCGGAACGCCCTGATCTGCTCGTACAGACCCTTCTCAACGCCGGGCATGTCGCGCTCGATTTCGCCGCGGTACTCATCCAGTCGCTTCTTGTACTTTTCGACATCGTCGCATATGCGGTTGAAGTAGGTGATGAGGTCCTGGGCGCTGCCGTGGGCGGAAGAGGGATCGGAGCTGTTGGAGCCCTCCGCGGGTGGGGAGCTGGCGAAGAGGCCCGTCTGGTGATAGTGGGTGGGCAGCTTGAGATTGTCGGTGGCCTTGAAGGACAGCTGGGCGTCGGCGATGTTCTTCTTGGTCATGTCCTGCAGCACCTTGACGGTTTGAATGTCCCGGTTGAGAGCGGATTGGACGGCCTTGAACTTGGATTCGACAAACTTGACGTCCCTACCGAGCTGCTCGATATCCCTCTCGTGCTGGGGCATGAACTCGCCAATCTCGTCCTTCATCTTGATCACTCTTTGAATGCCTCTGTCAATGAGAGAGATCTCGTTTTGAATTGGCTGGGCAAGATCGTCGAAGCGTGTGCGTGGTCGCAGGTTGTCGATGTTGATCTGGACAGCAGGAACCTGAGCGGCAGTTTGAGCCTGCTGAGTTTGAGGTTGAGCACCCTTCAATCTGAGTTAGCTTTCGATATCGTGAGTAGGCATGCCGAAAGAACATACCAAAGACCAGTGGCAGGCTTCGCCTGGCTCTGCCCAAGAGTGCCCATACCCGTGCTTGGCGTGGTCGTGGAGGCGCCGAAGAGGCCGAGTCCTGTCTTCTGAGGCTGCTGCTGGGTCTGCGCCGACTGACCAAAAAGGCCACCGGTCTGCTGAGGCTGTTGAGTCTGTGTCGACTGTCCGAACAGCCCACCGGTTTGCTGAGGCTGTTGTTGAGTCTGTGTCGACTGCCCAAACAGCCCACCTGTCTGCTGTGGTTGTTGTGTTGGTTGCTGCTGGGTGTTGGCGGCCCCGAACAGGCCTGTACCACCGGTTGTTTGTGTAGTGGTGGCGGTTGCGGGCTTGCCAAAGAGTCCTAGACCACCGCTTGGCTGCTGCTGCGTATTTGATCCGCCGCCGAAGAGCCCAGTTCCTCCAGTCGCGGGAGTTGTGGTCTGGGCTGGTTGGTTGCTAGCAGCTGCTCCAAACAAGCTTGAGCCAGCTGCTGGTTGCGCGGTGGACGCAGCGCCGAAGAGGCCAGTGCCCGTCTTGGGCTGCGTAGAGGCGCCAAAGAGACCCGTGGTGGACGCCATGCCGCCAGCTGTGCCCGGGTTCGTGTTGGTTGAGGGTGCGCTTGTCGATCCAAAGAGTCCTCCAGTAGAGGCAGCGGGTTGTGTCGCGGCAGGGCTGCGCACATGATTCGTTAGAGCCAATGGAGGAAAAAAACACAAAGAGACCAGCGATGGATAAAGCTTATGCAGGGAATAGCGTCATGCAGGGGAACTGGAGGGCACCGTCAAGAGGCATCAGGACAAAGACTTACTTGGAATTGGCAGCGTTGGTGTTGATGGTGAGACCGCCGGGGCCACTGGCAGATCGCGCCAAAGACATGGCACAAACAGGCGTGAGAGCTTCACCGGAGCTGCAAGGAAGCTTATTGTCTCGGAGGCCGGATTTATGCGAAAGAGCAAGGCTTACAGTAGGCACTGGACTGCACCGTACCGCGCCTGGAGTGGAGCTTGTTGACGCCAAACAAAGATCAAAAGAGGCGCTTGGGCCACGGTCAAATGTCTCGGTGAGACTCGGTGTGTCGGTGAAGATGGAGTGGAGATTCTTTTTGTTGTTCTTGCTTCCATTTCTAGCCAGGCACTGATGTGATGATAAGCTGAGCGGTAAAATATCGGCTCACCAGATAAGGTACGTACCCAAGCTACCTGCGAGCGCAGGTGCTCTTGACGGATTACATTGGAGCTTGATCGAGAGAGCTGCAGCGACTCTGTTTCTTAGTCTCCAACGACACCAGGAAACACGACAACTTCACAAACAAGCCCGCCACAATTCAAGATGGATATCGACGAGGATGACGATCTTTACGTTCCAGAGGAGCCCAAGATCGAGAATGATGACGAGAAGAAGCAACCACCGCCGAGAGCAGACGATTTAGAAGAGGGCGAGGAGGAAGATGAGGGCGGCGCAATGGACGAAGACGACTCTGATTCTGTAAGACGGAGCTGGAAAACAATTGAACACGCACGGCACATTACATACTAATCCCAGCCTCCCTTATAGGACATTGATATCATCACGGAACGCAAAGACGGCACAAAGGCTGCCCCTCCATCGTACGTCGCGCCATCCTCGATAGCTCTGCGCCGTGAATGACATGTACTGACCACGCTAATGCGCCGGTAGACAAACGAAATACAGCGATATAAGAAACATCCCGCAGCGGTCAGCATCAAACGAAGCCCCGGCAAAGCAACCGTCTGTCAAGAAGGAAGAGGAGCAACGATCGTCTTCTGTGACCAACATTGCGGCGCCGAGCGCGGATCAGGCTTCTGCCGCCGCGTCCAAATCGACAATAGATATCAAGGCCGACCCTATCTACCCTGGCACGGGAAAGACCATCACACAACTGAACTTTGACGAAGGTACGGATCTAATCTAAAGCCTTTCAGGGCTCTCTAGCTCACGCGTGACAGATCTTCCGGAGAGTGATAAGCCGTGGCGGAACCCGGGTACGGATATTAGCGATTACTTCAACTACGGGTTTGACGAGTTCACTTGGGCGCTCTACGCTAGCAAGCAACAAGCTATGCGCAACGAGTACAACTCGGATGCTGTCAACGCGAACAACAAGAAGCTCATGGAGGACTTCAACAGCATGATGATGATGGGCGGCATGGGCATGCCGGGCCCCGGTGGCGGTGCTTCTGGCGGAATGCCTGGAATGGACGGCATGCCTCCCGAGATGCAGGCTATGATGCAGCAAATGGGCATGGATCCGTCGCAGATGGACCCGAGCCAAATGGCTGCCATGTTTGGCGGCGCCCAGAACCCCGGCGGCGGAGTCCAGGGAAACCAGGGACAGAACTTTGGGGGCTTTGGCGGCAACCAGGGCGGCTTTGGCTACGATCAGAACATGGCTGGCGGGGCGGCGGCAGAGGAGGGTTCGGCGGTGGTCGTGGACGACGAGGGCGTTGGTAAACGGGCTGCTCTTCGGGCTCTGCAATTTCTGCGCGCATGCTGTTGGGCGATCAACATGGAAAAGACGGCAAGGCTATATTGTGTGGCCATGGGAATCGGGTTCGGCGTCAAGGGTTCATATTACCATAGGTTATGGACTTGGGTCCATTATTTTGGCCATTCTGTGCGGAGATCTGTACGATCTTTCAATAGCCGGTGGCTCAAACATGATTCATTTCATGTTCTTAGCAAGCTATTGTTACTCGTGATCGTCAAGTGAACAGAAGATGCACGTAGATGGGCAAAGCATCGTTGCCCCGGTCCAAGGGAAATGGCGAACAACCACTTTCACGTTCCACCCAGGTAAAGGATCATGACAGATAACAAGACTGAGTAGTTGTTGTTACCCATCCGCGGCCATCTTGATCAGCTGCAAGGGTCTAATAATTTTTCCACAAGGGAAGCTTCCTCCTGAAAAAGGTAACGTTACTTGAAACCCGTGAGGGGGCAAGGACGCGACGCCGCCTTATCTGCCAGGAACATCATGCTGCGATCTTGCAGTCCGCATGACGGACGCATGGGAACAAGGGTAGCAGGATGCGAGTGATTGCCGTGCAGTAGGCGATATGCACGTTGCTTACTGGTGTGATGGATGATGTGGGTGAGTGGAAAGTGTGGTGGTGAACGGAAACGGCTGTGGAGGATTCAGCCAATGTCTCCGATAAAGAATATGGTGAAAATGAACGATTTGATACGTGAGATAATTACTAAAACGAACATGATAGAGTATAATACTGTGAATATTACTTGAGAGAACAAATCATAAGAGGACTACAGGAAAATGAGACAAAAGAATGCATTTACAGCCTGTCTCAAACAAGAATGAAGACAGCCTGGCACAAGTATATACTAGTGAGACGATGAAACAACAAACAGACATAATGAAGACATTTTCTGTGAATTTCTCCCTTAGGGGAATTGTATCTCACTTACGTCCAAGTATAGCTGAAGAACCTTTGACTTACTTTAAGGACTTACACCATTCTCACAGCACTATACCCTGGGAATATAGTAACCAGAGCAATTTGTATGGAGCTGTCAGCTCTACGGAGCGCTATCGCAGGCCTGCTCTGGAAATATCTTATAACGATGCATGATCCTAAATCCTTCTGTCCTTCTACCCCAACTCCTTGACGTGTCACGATGAGTGCATATTGAAAGATCAATGAGAGGGACCATTGGGGTGTCCTACTGTTGCATATAACTCGAGTTGATATTCGTTTTCATTGATATCATAAGATTCATCTCTTGGTCTATTGGCATCTATGTCCCGAACAAGACCTAGCGACCAGTTGGATCACGGCGACTTGAACTGGTATGGGTTGGGTCCATGTAGAAGTTAAATCCACTCAGTGCAAAATGCTCATAACGAAGAAGACTGCTTTACTCAACCCTCGTGAAAACAGACCTAGAGCAGCCTCATATCTACATCCCCTACTATCAACATACCTAGGTATTAAACAATTTGGCTAGCCGAGCAAAAAATTATCGTACATACAACAGCCGGTATTCGCTGGTCGTCACCGACCCAACTACTAATCTGCCGATTACATGCTTAATTAAGGGAGAGCGGACGGGATCCCATGCTTTCATGCATCTATGGTCGTATGTGATGATCACTGGTGTTAGAGCACCTTATAATCAAATGCTTCTTGTTTGAGCTATCGTGACTCTGTCAGTGTTTGCAATTTCCCTGAACCTTGATCATAACCCAATTTACCCGCGAACACACTACGTTTCATCACTTCGGCTAGTTTACAAGAACATTTAGCCCTCTACTGCCCTTCTTAGGAATACCCATCTCAGCTTCTTTCACAGGATATATGTCCGACTCATCACAATCCACAAGAGTCAAGGAGGGACCACCAGGCCGAAACATGGTTCCAAGAATGGTATAGAGTTCTGCATATGCAAGACTATATAATAAGTTTGACCGTAGATTAGCACAGGCTCTTACGTAACGAGCAGATGATCAATCCTTGTCTTCACTTACTTCTTGCCAACGCAATCTCGTGAACCCTTCTGGAAAGGAGCTAGGTACTTGTGCATTCGAACATCGTGCTCCCAAGCCATCGTTCTGGCTGAAATTTCTCTGGCTCCGGAAAGACCTCGGGGTCTAGGTGAAGGTTCCGGATAGACATGGCTACAACCGCCTATAGAACTCTTGTCAGATCTACCCGTCGTTTGGAAAGTAGCTCAATAGCCTGCGTTCTTACACTCGTCGGGATAGTCCATTCTTTATACTGCAGTTCAACATCTGGAGATATTCGGGCGTTGCGTCTAGTGGCATGATTGACCCTGTGGATATGTAAATGAAAGCTTGTCATGAGGAGGGCTTTCCAGATTTTGAATCTGCATCTACTAACCGAAGTCCTTCCTTGATGCATGCATTGAGATATGGCACCTTCTCTAGAACAGTCCAACTGGGTGGCTTGGCAGGATAATCAGCCATGACGGCCTGTAACTCTTCACGAAGTCTTTTCTCCATGTCTGGGTTGGCCAGAATGTAATACGTGATGAAGGTCAAGACGTGGGTAGTAGTAATACTACTAGCCAAGAGAATGGCCAATCCGTCTGCGACTAGTCGTTTGGCACTCTTCTCTGACTCTGGAATGTCGCTCCTGGCAATGGTGTGGAAGATTGATTGTCTGACATTGTCTTCCGCTGTCTTCGTCTCGTTGGCAACCTCCGCCTTGATTTTGACGACCCTGTCTTCATTAAGCTAGAGAAATTTGTAACTTAGTTGCCAGCTCTCGTGATACAAGTTAATTGCACGCAAGCACTTGGGATGAACACGAACCATTGTCATCATCTTGAAACCAGCAGACTCTGGGTAGAGCTTCTCCAGAAAACCCAGGGGGCCATTTCAACGACACTATCAGCCATTAGTACAGGTTTACAAACCTTCAATGCTTTCCTACCCCGAAAGCCAACTCATATTACGGAGTTTGGGCATCAAGCGAACAGTGCTATCAATAATATTGTGCCTAAAGAGTGTTAGCTCCATCGTCAAAGAAACTCTTGCGGTAAGTCTCTTACCATCCGAGGCTGGACTCGGGACTATCACCAAGTCCTGGACGGTCACCACAAGCAATGGTCGCCATAATATCGGCTGCCAAAGCTTCGTATGCATGCTCAAGATGAAAAACAGAGCCCGAACCTTTGAAAGAGCAAATTCTTTCATCTAACCTCTTTGTTTCACTGTGAATTACGGACTCGACACGCGAGATTCCCAGTCTTGAGAAAAAGGGTTCGACAAGCTTTCGTCTACGGTGGTGCAAATCGTGGTCAGGAGTCAGCGGGAAAGACTCTAGAAGAATAATTCAGCATTTGTTTGTTTATGATAGTTCAAGAGAAGCTTACCGTCTAATGCGCGCCCAACACGTGAAAAGAATTTGATATTTGTTCGACGGCTCGCAGCCGTAACAAACAATTTATCGAAGAAGCTTGCGTCTTTGATGTGAATCTCCCCAGGGTTGATTCGAACTATGGGGCCTGAGCACTCCAAAGTCAGTCTTGCCAACTTGGTGGGAACTTGGCATATTCACCGTATTTCTCATGCATTTTCTCAATAACTTCATGGAAATCATTGTCCCAAATATCATGAAACGCTTCATACCACCCCGTCGCGGCTGCGAGCTTTGGACCAGGGAACTTGGCCAAAGGTGAGAAGTACAGATTATATATAGCCACAGCGAAAGGATACAAGACGATGGCGCCAGCGACATAGTGAAAAATACCCCACAGGCTCTTCAAGTCTCCCACAGTTCCTGCACCCTGCGAGTGCAGTGTAGACTCATTCATGATGACCCACTTGCTCGCTGGGTTGGAGACAAGAGCAGAGTAGTTTGATGGATGACGACTTCGGGCCGCGATTCAGAACGGTTCAACCACGAACGTAGAAGGTAAAGAATAAATACCTCACGACAGAAGGTGCAAGAAACTGATTGCGTGTTTCCAGCCGAAATGTAACTCAGGCAAGGGATGCCATCTGTTTTACAACACTCCTCTTCAGCCAATCACCCCTACAGTCAATCACCATCACGTGAGAACTTGGGACTGCCACGGCAGGCAATTCGAAGGGCACGGTCTGGTTGGATATATTGAACCAGGGTCTCAATAAGTCAAACCAGAACAGAAGTAGTTATAATAACTAGCACGCACTTTCTGCCCTTTATGAAGGGGCCGGTACTTGTCGTTTTGTAGCCATATTGTAAGTCAGATCGGTCTCACGTTGTTGATGTTCGAATGAAGTGCTTGTTTCTGTCAGGGCTGAATGTTGATATTATTAGCAGCTGGATATTGTCAAGGAGTTTGATGTCTAGAACGCCATGGGCTTTTTTGTTACTAGACCGGGAGAGCCCTATTCCGAAATATTGAGATTTCTAGGATCGGTTGAGATATCTTAATAGGTCAAGCACCGAATTGTCTCTTTTGCTAGCAAATTTGTGTAATTTGACGCGCTTTGAATAGTTCTTAGAGTAATTTTTCTTGAAGTGTGACGTTATAAACCCAGCCTTTTATTTACACATAAACCTTGATATAAACACATGTTTTTCATAATGTGTAACAAACCTATCAGTGTGAATAGATAACAGACCAGTGCTGTATTTATATAGCGAATTCACTGTTGAGTTGCCTGTTTAGGGAGAATTGCCGAACTGGGTGTAAATCTTGGGGTAATAGCTGCTGCATGAAGCATTCACCGGCCGGCGCGTAGAACTTTTCAACCCTCTGTGGGCTTGATTTTGAGCCCATAGGGAATATCGGCTTTTGCCTGGGGGAGGCCTAGATGCTTCTAGCTGGAATAGATCTTCAGCTTTCTTGCTGAGGAGGCTGCTGTGGCGGCTGCGGCGGCATCCCCTTTGGCACTCTATTGGAGCTTGGCGTGTCTATGATGCAAATATTAGCATCGTTTATATCTTCCAGCGCAGGAAATCTGGTGCGGGGTTGCGTAGATACGTAGATACGCCTTGACACACTCGGGGAGGTATTTTCTTGCTGTTAATCGCCGTGTACCGACCTTGTGAATTCCTGCTTCTAGCTCACCCAGTATCCTTCCGAATCTTCCCCAAGGATGGAACCTAGGTTCTCACACTTGGTCGATCCCCATTCTACGATAATCATGGGCTCTGTCCGGGAATATCCCTTCGAGTGCATTGATAAATTGGCTTGGAGCTCAAGGGAACCGTTCGACTACGTAAAGATTGGAAAAGATATGTGAGAGATCCACTTACCACCTATACTAACATTGGCGCAATGTAACTGGATATCTGTGGGCAACCCTAAAATGTCGAACGAACCGTCTTGATGCTCTTTCTTACAGTGTGGAATTGGCATTCTTTCAGGATGACACGAGAGATATCATTTCAGCCAATAAGATATATTATGTTTGAAAAGAAGGGCATAACTCTAAGATGACACCTTGCAGTGCGTTGTATTCGATGGGCAAGTTTTAGAGGAGGTTCAAGATGTCCCGGATGTTGACAAGTCTGGTATGGGTCAACTCTTCAGGGGATGCTTTGAAGACATGAGACCGATTAACCCGAATGGAGCAGATGATTTTATGAAAAACTGAATAAAGCCATATTATAAGTTTCGCTTCGGAGAGACTGAGTATCAAACTTTAGAAAATTGTGTTGAGTATAGAGTCTCAGTGCCGACGGCTCGGTGACCTTAGCCATTGGATCCAGTATCCTTTTGATGGAATAGGAGAATGTTGCCACCTTACACGACCAGTATAGGTCTCGACTAGTCTTGCGAACGATGTTCTCTCTTGGGAAAGGAATTATCCGAAAATCAAGACAGTTCCGATATGGCAAATTCGGCAATAGCTACAACACAATATGTTGATCATCACAGCAATAGCTTTTACGAGAGTACTAAAATTGAGTTGAATGGCACGTTGGGTACTTAAAACCTCTGCTGGCAGCGAAATCACAATTTGCACTGACTACTAAAGCAACGAAATACCATGGTCAACGGTTACAAGACCAATAGTAATTACTAAAGCACTTATACTATTAGGAACATCTATGTCTCGGGTATCTACCGCGCCTAGTGCAAGACTGGACATGTTGATCTCTACAATGAGTTATCGTTACATTTACTGTCCTTATTTCCTGTCAGATGAGGAAATGCTATTTCTCAATCGGCTGCTTTCTGTCTTATATCGATCTCGTTAGTCATGCACACACATCTCAGACAGTCGATATCACCCTATGCAGGAAAATTGCGGAGTGGCTTATATAAAAAACGCGCGTGACCGAGAAAGGCATGTCAGGGTGCCAATGGCACGTCAAGTGTCTCGGGAAGGTGACCAACACACGTTGCTCTCCCCTGACACCGAAAGAATTCTAATCGATTATCGATAATGCCGATTCCGCAAAGGACACCATCTTGTCCTGTTGTGCCACTGAGGAGAGGTAACCATGATTGTCAGGAAACACCAGGGTGGGACTCAACGAGGAGTTGGGACAGGAAGCGCCCTTGCTGCTGTGTAGTCGGATGGAACGTCACATAGAATCGTTATCAGAATCGTGAAGGGGAAAAAAAATCACCAGCATTTGTTCTTGTATGGTATGAATTTGAAGTATTAAATTCCGCGACTCTCGCCCTTGTTTCCAGAGGCAGGAGCAACAACCACCTCCAGTAACTCCTAACCATCCAGCACCAAGGATAGAAGCTCACACATTAAAATCCAACTTTGCTTGGTGTCAAGATGAATACGCGGTCGACCATGCTGGCCTCTCTCGCCGGCCTCCTCGCAGTGCTGCCAGGAGCCCTGGCTGGGTTCGATGCCTCCTCTTCATCCAACATTGCTGTGTACTGGGGTAAGTCTGGCTTCTACTCGGTATGAAAATGCCACACGAGATGGATGCTAATGATGGTCAAGGACAAAACTCGTTTGGTCAAGGAAGTGGGCCGAATGTGCAGAGACGTCTTGCTCAGTACTGTGCCAGTAAGTATTAATGTAGAGACTGTTGGGTGACGGATAGTTGAGCTAATCACATCTGCTCGTCGATCAGATGCCGATATTGATGTATGTCTGCGAGTTCCAATCTGTCACTTGAGTATAATTGACTGACAGACTACAGATCATTCCCTCGCCTTCATGAACGGCATCAGTCCTCCCATTACCAACTTTGCTAATGCTGGAGACAATTGCACTGCTTTCCCAAGCAACCCGAATCTCCTTGACTGTCCCCAGATTGAGTGAGTTTGCAAGACAGCCATACGGATATCACAAGTTTGCCATTCTAACACTTCAATTAGGGAGGACATCAAGATCTGCCAATCTACTTACAAGAAGACCATCATCCTCTCACTTGGCGGCGCCACCTACACCCAGGGCGGCTTCTCTTCCACTGATGCCGCTGTTCGTGGTGCCCAGCTGGTTTGGGACATGTTCGGGCCCGTCAATCCCAGCAGCTCTGTCGACCGTCCCTTTGGTACAGCCGTCGTCGATGGCTTCGACTTTGACTTTGAGTCCAGCTTCAACAACCTGGTCCCCTTCGGCCAGCGTCTGCGAGATCTCATGGACGCAGCCACGGCCAGCAGCGGTAGGCGCTTCTATCTTGCGGCAGCGCCCCAGTGTGTGTATCCAGATGCGGCCGTTGGCTCAGCTCTTGACGGCACCGTTTCTTTGACTTCATCATGGTGCAGTTCTACAACAACTGGTGCGGCGTCGTCAACTTTAACACGGGCTCCACGTCGCAGAACGCCTTCAACTTTGACGTTTGGGACAACTGGGCCAAGACACGCAGCCGCAACCCCAACGTCAAGGTCCTGCTGGGCATCCCGGCCAATACGGGCGCTGGCGGCGGCTACACATCCGGAAGAAGCTCGCCGCTGCTATTCGCTGGTCCAAGAAGTACTCGAGCTTCGGCGGCGTCATGATGTGGGATATGTCCCAGTTGTACGCCAACTCTGGCTTCCTCGCGCAGGTGATTACGGCACTGGGCCAGACCCCGGAGCAGCCCCGACCGATCCGCCACCCGGCGCACCGTTGGTTCCTCACTGGGGCCAGTGCGGCGGCGAAGGATACACGGGCCCGACCCAGTGCGAGCCTCCATATATTTGCCAGGGTAGCCAGTGGTGGAAGTCCTGCGTTTAAGGAGGCTACCGTACGCTATTGGTCGTGGTTGTCTGCGAGCCAAGGGCGATGTGCAAGGCATGGGATACTTTGGAGGAAACCTCACCTTAGGAGCTTTGTAAATAGCTGTTTGTTGTTTGCACATATTTTGAAGGCTGTATATAGGAACTCAGATTGAACACAACGTAACTTATTGATTTGACTTTGCCTGGCACTTTTCCTTGCATGCTGACAGGGTATGAAGAACGTCACGGCTACTGTTTCAAGCTGGTATTCACTAAGTACTTTTATTATTGTAATGTAATCTTGCGCATGCTGTGGGCAGCGCGAGCAACCAACGCAAGCCTCAATTTCACCAAGTCGTGATCTACAAATGGGTATCATTAATCATCATGGTTCCTCATGCACCTCCCGATGAAGACGCAAACCTAGAATAACCCAAACCATCCTGTTTCAAACTGTACAAAGAGACTGTAAAAAGTAATATTCCAGCTGCGACACAAAAGACGTGTTTTAGGTCGGGATGAACTTCTGGGCGTCCTTCTCCTGTTGCTCGAATGACTGAGAAAAGGCGGCCAAGCCTGCGACAATGCCGACAGCCATGATGAGAATGGAGATGATGGACCAGATAACGCCCCAGCACTGCGAAGAGCCACCGTAGCGCTTGGCGAAGACGCTGGCGTCGGACTCGTTTACTTTACGAAGGATGAGGTCGTCGCAGATGTCCCAGACGCTGTAGAGAGAGGACATGACACCGATGAAGAGGACGACGAAGCGCAGGGCTTGGGCGTGCTTGATGAACCAGCAGGCGATGAGCAGGCCGACGGCGAGGAGGATGGTCATGATGGTGAGCCAGTCACGCTTGCCCCACCAGAGGGTGAGGAGGAAGCAGACGCCGAGGACGATGCTGGCGACCTTGCTGGCGACGATGTTGAAGCCGCAGAAGGTGAGGAGGGCGCCGATGAGGGAAGAGCCGAGGTAGCCAGCAGGTAGGGTGACGGCGTTTATGCCACCGACCATGTGGGTGACGCCGCCCTCGCGAGGGTCCAGGCTGATAGACTTGACTCGGCCACCGGTGAGGACAGCGGTGATGGCATGGCCGAATTCGTGGAATGCGATGACAAGCATCTGCAGGTTGCGTCAGCAAGGGAGGCGACAGGAAAACACACGAGGACTCACCTTGAAGGGCCATAGGATCATGCGCAGGTAGGGGACATTCCAGAGGATGGCGATGCCGACGGTGTAAGCAGCAATGACTCCCAGCGTCACGCGCTGGGTGTGAGTAGGGTTCTGGAGGTCTCTCTGGTGCAGCGTAGAGTAGGCCGCCTCGTGCATGGCGCCGAAGCCGAAGTCTGGCAGGAGAGTGGTTGGCGCCATGGTGGAAGGTGAGTAGTAGTAGTAAGGGGAACGAGTGAGAATTCGATGGTGGTGATGTGAAACAGCGAAGGGGCTCCGTGTGCACGCCCAACAGAGGGAGAAAGAAAGGGTCGCGAGTTCAACGATGGACAAAGAAAAGAATCGACAGACGTTGTCGCAAAGGAGATGACGAGAGGGAGAAGGTAGAGAGAAAAATTAAAGCAACGGACAAGACAGAAAGATGAAGGGAAAACAAGGCGAGGATCGTCTTGGCAGGGCGGCATTCGCATCCGTCATTTCAGGGTCCTGCACGCGCGTCTGACTGCTGATGCCATGCACAGCCACCGAGTCTCATGCCCAAGCTCGGTGGGCTGGCCAGGCCAGAACATGAGCCAAGAGCCAGCCAAGAGCCAGCTAAGAGCCAGCTAAAAAAACACCCCAGGTACAGTAAACGCCAGCCTTGCCAGTGGAGCCAGGCCAGTCCAGCCCCATCTAATCCAGGAACCACCCCCAAAGCTCCCATCATTAGCCACAGCCACAGCCACAACAGTATGCATATTGCTAGTACACTTTGGGTATTTACTTATTCATCTCCTCCATTCACTCAATGGCATCTCATCACAATCTGGCAGTTGGTCTGTCCCAGTTCCATCAATTTATTTCATCCCCATAAATAGGTAGGTGAAGAATCCCAAACACCGTCTTACCATCTCATCCCATTCACCCCGGTTCCGTTCTCCTGCTTCTGGCTATCCCGCTGACGATAGATTTCCTCTACCAACAAGGATCCTTCAATGCCAATCTCCCTGTCACCCGAATAGCCGTTCCCATCAACCACATACTATTAGTCGAACGAGCCTGTATCCCAGGCATCTTAGTTCTTCTCCCGCATCCCAAGGTCCTGCAGCTTCTGCTCGAAATCCGCAACAGCCTCGTTCACCATCTTGTCCGCCTTGTTGTTGGCCAGCTTGTCGAGCCGCATGCTCGTATCCGCTCGGTGCTTCTTCAAGTCTCGGTCAACCTCCGCAATCTCCCACTTGTTCAGTTCACCCTGCTTCCGGCTGCTCATCACCAGCCACTGCGACCGCTCCCGCCGCGCCCTGTCGTATGCCTTGAACGCCTCCGCCAGCACCGTTGCCTTGTCTGCGCCATTCTCTCCCTCTCCCTCTCGCAACCTCGCCGCCGCCCGCTCCAGCAGCGCCGCCGCCACGAGTGCGTCCTCTACCCCATCCCGGCTCCGGCTCCGTGGTGCGGCGTTGAGGCATGCGCCGCGTCACCCATTAGTGCCACTTGCCCGAATGCGTACGTCTTCAACGGATGGTCTAGCGTGTCGAAAATCGCCCACCGGCTAAGCTCCTCTGGAAACGTCTCCACCAGGCTCCGGACCATCGGGTTGAACCCGGCAAACGCTCCGATGAGATCCTTCTTGGAGCCCTTGGTCGTGTACATGTCTCCTCCTGACCACTCCTTCTCTCGCACAAACGCCGCTGCGTTGAGGAACTTGTAGTTCGCTACCGGATACGACACTATATTCGCCCCGGGTCCCAGCCAGAAATGCATCATGCGAGCGTATTGACCGAGGATGGGCTCTGCCTTCTCCATCGGAATCAAGCAGCGGTAAGCGCACTCCTTGGCGAAGTGCGCCGTTGCGCTGGGGTCATTCTTATCCACAACCGCTCGACGCACGTATGACTTGATGCCGTCGCACCCAATAACGGCGTCTGCTTCCGCCGTCTCTCCATTGGCAAACTCCATCAACACCTTCCCTGTTTCCAATTGCTCGAGCTTGACGAGACGCTTCCCAAGCTTCACGCATGTTGGCGGCAGTAGTGGAAGCATTGCGGCGATGAATTGCGATCGCTGGCACACTGACAGCTCCAGCGCATCGTGCGATAGCACCATGTCGGCCAGCGTGCCGGGTGGTCGGGGACGCCCATCTTTATCATCCGTGGCATCCAAGAAGCGCATATCCTTGGTAAACAAGGTAATCTTCTTCAGCTCGTCTATCATTCGAGCGTCTAGGGCCTCCATGCAGTCCAAGACGTTGTTGAGGAACCCGATGCCGACCCCGATTTCCTGAAGCTCTCGAGCCTGCTCGTAGACTGTGACTGGTATGTTTCGCGCACATAGCCCTATCGCCGCGCAGAGCCCGATGATGCCACTACCAATGATGGCAACCTCGAAAGGCGCCTCGTCCGGCCGACCGTTGGCAGACGCGTTTGGCTCCATGTCTCGAGATTCTGTGAGCAGGTTGCTTGGATCAAAACAAAATGCCCAGTGGTACTGTGCCGAGATTCGCGACTCCGCTTTTGATGCCACAAAGTCTCGCTTGTGTCCCTATCGTGGTCAGCGAGCCCTCTTGGTATTTATAATTGTCTCAAGATGCCAAAGCATAAGCGCTGGCTCCAAAGCTTCTGTTGATTGAAACTCTGCAGCGACGTATCCCACGCCGATCCGTCACCGCAACAATTGTACGGAAACTTCCAGTACGAGAGCTGTATGCAGGGTCCATTGTTGCATCATGATAGGTCCGTACACAGCCAGGGATGCATCAGAACGCAAACACTGTCCAACCACTGTGGCATCGGCGCAACTAGAGTGCGACCCCGCCCCTAAAGAGGCATTCAGTCTCCTCATTCTAGATGGTAGACTATTGTTTCTTTGCTGCGCGCTGTTTGCACGCTCTTGACCAATGCATTTTCTTGAGCAGGGTTACAACAAGCTGTGGTTGGGCCGTGGAGCCATGTGGGCGTACCGGAGGTCGGAATCGCGAGGCACGCAGCCTTTGTGCATGTCCTCCAATTGCAGCGTCCGACGCACACTGATGATCCCAGACCGGACATTCGCTTTTTGATATGTCCGGATCCGCTATTCCCTTGCAGAAGCAGGATACTCGTTTAAGACGTTTCTCGAGGGGCCCCGGATTTAACAATTGCCAAATGGGTCAAGTTAACCGAGTCAACTGACCGACATAGCCATCCCGAAGTAAGTCATGAAACGCATCAGAAGCCAGTATTCTCGTAGATGACATTAGTCAGCGGAGGTTGTAATTGTGCTTGCTTCAATCCTTCGTCTTCTCTTACTTTTGCGGCCCAGAAAGAACATAGTGTCGGAGCAATTCTATACCCAGCCTCAAAAGAACAAAACAGATAACCCGCTGTGTAGCATAGATCCCAGTACTTATACGGATTGACTCTAGCGGTGGTCTTTCGGTATTGTTACTGCCTCGTTCGTATTGGCTGTGAAGTGTTGGTCCTATCCACTTGTGAAGCCAGGGACGTGTCCTATCTAGTGCTCCTCTATACTTACTTGAATACCTAACCCTGATCAGACAGACACTGACACCAAAGACGAAATAGCAGAAATCAAAGACTCATTCTTCCATGGATGCCGACACAGCAATTCGAAAGTGCCGTAGCTGACTTGTGAGTCGAATTGTCGAACCGAATCAATTTGGACAAACTGGCCAAAGCTGTACATGCCATGGATTCTTATACCAAGCCTGAGCAGTCAAACATAGCGACATCTCCGCTTACGTAGAGAGCACTATCAAATCAATACTACAAGTACCCAGTACAACGTAACGGTAGAATCTCGAGATCGTAAGTTCCTCCGCAGAGGCATAGGTTCAATCCACGAATATACCTAGCCTATAGGTACAATCTTGAGGTCCCAGACTCCTTGTGGATCAAATTCTGAGTATATGACGTTTGAGACATCGTAAGATTCTTACTCGACCCAAAACAACAAAGCAGGAGCCGAGTAAGCATGTCTAGAGCTTTCTTGGCCAGTCATCGTCACACATTACTCTTGCTTAAGTCCCATGAACCAGGCTGACGGGATCTTGAAAACTTAGCGAATGATACATCTAGTACGCCGATAGTGTGGCCAGCATGTCATTAGCTCTGACTTGGTCGATATAAGGATCCTTATGAGCAGCCCCTCGCCCTTTTCTGCGACTTAGACGCCTTGCCAACACTGCAATCACGCAGCGCTGTCCAACTACCATAATGAGATGTTCTGTCCAATAAATCGAGGATTTGAATCGCCTTGGCACTCTCATTTTATCACCTCTGTTACCAGAAGTAAAGTAAGTGTTTATTACCATTCACGAGTTCGGTCATGCTTGAGGAATACCAAATGATATCTCTGCTCACGGCTGGGATATTGTTCTCTCGCATAGCCAAGTATAATATACTGCTTCATAAAGAGTAAAAGTTCCTATTTGAGCAACCTGAGGGCTATGCTGCTGGAAACTCGGTACTGTTACGGTGTAGCTGGGTGCTATTGATAATACCATACAAACCGTGTAAATAAGAACGCATCGCGAGAAATACGAGCCATACCTCATCCTCAGCCGCAAACAATTTTCATGCCTACAGTGTCTCATGGAGGGATGATACTATCAGTACACATTAGCACCCTCCATGATTTCCTTGAGACAATTTGTTCTATCTTCAATGTGAACGAACATTTTTAGCCTGGGCTGGACCGTCAAGCGGTGCGCTCCCATGTCTCAGGTCTCGGTGTCCCACACATCTTTGGATCAATTGTGATTTCAAGCGAGGTCTGCATCAGGCTGGTGAGCAACATGGTGATGAAGATCGATTCTGCCTTCATGAGACGCATCGCGAATATATCGATAATGTCCATTCTATGATTCCATAACCACTATTCCTACTACCTAATCGACTCAAATTAAACCAAGTAGAGGTCTGCATAAGAGAAGAAATACACCTAAAACACTTACTTATCGATGCATCAGTAACAGCTCATACCTAAGACTCTGAGGGTCGATGACTATACTCCACATTCCAGCAGCTTCAAAGCCTCGAAGCGTAATCTTGCAAGTTCCTTCGATTCTTATTGGACAGGAGCATTTTGGAATACGTCTAGAACCATGGTCATATCAAGGAGCTGAAGATATATTGCATGTGTAGGAATCGTGAATCGACTCTGGCCAGCATGGAATGCAGCCACGGGGCTCGTCGCAGCACAGCGCAACAATACGCACTGATTATGCCATATACAACGTGGGCGAGGCATCGCAAAGCTGAAGGAGAACTACTTGGAGACTTCAGCAATGGCCGTCATCGTCTAGCGGCAGTCACGGTATAGAAAACGAAGTGGTGTCAAGCAGCAGCAATCAGGAAAGCCAGCATCGCAATATATAAGGGAGACCAGCCCCTTTTTCTTGACCCTCAAATCTCATCTCCACCACCAACATGAAGCTCTCCAGCGTGTTTCTCTTTGCTTCCTTTGCCTTTGGGGCTCCTTCCATCCCTACCTCTGTACAGCATGAGATCGTCGAGAAGCGACAAGGAGGCGTTATTGGCCAAATCGTTGGAATTGTCAACGACGTCACTAATACCGTCGGTGGATCTGTGGACAACGTCGGTAAGCCTGCCTTCGAGAACCGGGATAATAAGATACGCTAAGAATGTCCCTCTAATAGTGAATACCCTTCATAATGTTGTGGGAGGCACCGCGCCAATTGTGCCGGAAGTTGAAGATGCTCTCGTTAAGGAACTTGAGATCATCCTCGGTGCTTTGACAATTGGCGCTCATGACCTAGTCAGCGTAGTGGGAAATGTCCTGGCTGTTGCATTGGCTCTACGAAGCCTCACTCAAGCACAGCTCAACGCCCTCGCCACTACCCTTACCAAGCTTGACCATATTCTTAATCCTTTAGCAATTGTGCTTAAATCTGGCACGAACAACCTCACTCCCGAAATCATCTTGCGGATCAGCGACATTGCGGATGCTGTTCCATCTTTTCTTACGCCTCTCGTTACCTTCCTGTTCAATCTCAGTAGCTTTGCCAACTCTTCGGGTCTCACCGTTGTTGGCTTCGTCACTGTCGTCCAGGGCTTGGCTACTACTGTTCAAGCACTCATTACTAATTTTGGTCTCCCTTCCCTGACTGGAGTCCTAACCGCCTTGAACTCGGTACTTTCGCTTCTGGCCAAGCCCATCTGATTGACCGGGTTGCATAAACGGTGTTTTGGGGAACAGAAACGAGTTGGAGCAATGCTCACTGCGAGGATAAGAAGTGGTCCCATGAAAGTCGTCCTATAAGCTTCTTTCTCCGGGGTCTTTGACGAGTAATGTTTTCTACTTGACTTTGGTATTACTTGTTGGCTCAAATACGACAGCCTCATTAATTTGACATGTACTTGGTAGATTCACTATTTTCGAATATTATAATTTGGCTTGATTGGATTGCCTCTCATGATCGCGTCCACTGATATTGACTTCTGTGTGTATGCGGCAACAAAGCCGGTCATTATAGACCGAGGGATGGGCTAGTTCTTAAGAAGCTTGAGCCTTGGGAACATGCAGTGCACTCTATACACAGCCCTTCCATAGCCACCCGTAACCTTGCATCATCCTGGTTCAAGTAGGCCCATGCCGAGCGTCTCCACAGGCCCGGAGTCGAAACTAAAACTAGGCCGTCAAGACTATGAGCTAACGGACCAGTCGATGTTTCTACACGGCCCCACCGGTTCTCCATAATGTCCGTATAACCCGGTTTCTGACATACACTAACAAAACATTTTCTCCGATGACGAAGCTGACGATGTTGAACATTCCCAATGTTTGATTCACTCCTTTCATCTTCATCCTCGCGTCACAATGGCAGCCGACTTTGACAAGCAGAGCTACTGGCATGCTCGCTTCAACAAAGAGACGTCTTTCGAATGGCTCATGACGTCCGACCAGTTCATGACCATTCTGCGGCCTCATCTTGAACAACTAGACGCCCCGACGGCGCGGATCCTTCACATTGGCATGGGAACAAGCGACCTCCAGAACAAATTCCGTGCGCTTGGCTTCCTCAATGTCATCAACGTCGATTATGAGCCGCTGGCCGTAGAGCGTGGTCGGCAGCTTGAGCAGAAGGCCTTTGGCGATGTTCAGATGGACTACGCGGTAGCTGATGCCACACAGCTTCTTCTTCCTACTGCATATGACTTGATAGTAGACAAGAGCACTGTCGATGCTATTGCTTGCGGGGTGAGGAAAATGTCCTCGCCATGGCTCGCAGCGTCGAAAGACATTTGGCGCCTGGCGCAGTCTGGATATCGTTGAGTTACTCCTCAACCCGCTTCAACATTGAGAATCTGCCTTTTTCAGTCCAAGTTCTCGCACGCGTACCAACACCTAAAAGAAACCCTTTGGATCCGGATGTATATATCTTCTGCTATTTGCTCCGTACCAGAGAAGACGACTCAACATGATACCCGCACACCAGCCACTGAAAATCCTTGCAAAACACACTGCACATAGGTATAGAGCCCATCGGCTATGATAAGAAATGACAACCACATTTTTACAACCGGCCTCGCCAGTAACACTTCGCCTTCCTGTGTCGCAGCTAAATCATTGGGACAGGAGAATGCCTTTACTTAGCAACACCTACACTCCTGTGACTTTGGGCTCCAAGTTCTCTGGTGCTTCCCTGGTATCTCTGCATGTGTCTCGTATATATCAAGCATAGGTTCCACGTCCCTGCCGCACATCTTAGACACTTTCCAATGCAGATATTGGGCATGGTATCCAGCATGATCGCGGTTCTTCATACTGAAGACACTATCAAGTTCTTCAAGCGTTCTGTTCTTAGTCTCCGGCAGGAGGAACCAAGCAAAGATCCAGCCGAACACGTTCCATGCCGCGTACCAGCAGAAACCCCCGTAGGCGAAAACTTGTTCATCAGTTCAGGCCAGGTGAAACTGATTAAAAAGTTAAAGGCCCAGGTGATTGCTGTAGCCGAGGACATACCAATAGCTCGTATATGCAAGGGAAAGGCCTCAGCACTGTACGTAAAGGGAACAGGACCAAGACCAGGGAGTAGATGAGCATGAAGAGGTACAGGCTGGTGGCAACCAACCCGAGACGGATATTTTCATCTGGTATCTTGAAGCTGAAAGCAGTCCAGAAGAGGCAACATGCCATGAAAGGGAACGTGCAAAGAAGAAGCCAGCGACGGCCAAACCTGTCAATAGTCCATATTGCAGGAATGGCACCGAGGAAATTGCATGCACCGGTGCCAAGAGAAATCAACAATGCACGGTTCCTCGAAAAGCCAGCGTCAACGAAGATCTTTGTGCTATAATACGCAATGACGTTGACTACATTCACCACTCGTTAGTTTCTGTGGCCACCCCTAGGCTTGGATAGATGTTGTGAAAAACCTACCACCACACAACTGCTGCATAATCATGCAGAACCAAGCAGACTGTGCCGCTCGCCGATTTCTTCGAACGGTGAAGAACTCTCTGAACGTGTCCCAGCTTGTCTTCTCACTTTGTGCTAGCTGTTCAACTTCCAAGAACTTGTACGCAAGATACAAATCACGAGCAGCTTGAATGTCGCTCCTGCGTAACTTCCTGAGAGACTTGAAAGCTTCAGAGAATCTCCTCTTATCCATGTACCACCGCGGGCTCTCGGGCATACAGTAGACGAGAGCTCCAACAATCATGGGTGGCACGCCGGTGATGCCCAGCATCCATCGCCACTGCGAGTTGGGGCCCATAAAGTCCACTCCCTGGAAAATAATTGAGATGACAAATCCAAGCATGATGCCAAAAGCTGTCCACATCTGCCACATCATCGTCAAGGCGCCGCGGATGGACTTGGGAGCACACTCGGCCGCGTACACCGGCGTTGTGCTGGATTTGGCGCCGACTGCCAGACCAAGAACGAGACGGCTGCCAAGGAAACACTTCCAGTTTGGCGACGCCGCCTGCCAAAACGCCGTGAAACATGCTAAGAAACACGACAAGACGATTGTGCCCCGACGACCATATCGGTGGTTCAACGGCGCATTTAGCCAGCACCCGATCAACGCCGCGGCGGCATAGGGTGAGCCGTTGATAAGGCCCTGCATCACACGGTCTGTGATGCCGAACTCGTCAAAGTAGAAGTCCTGTCACTATGTAAGCTTTGAGTCAAGAATGACTTCGAACATATGGTAGGGACATACTTGGGCGCCGTTGATGACTGTTTGGTCCATGCCTTGGACGACGGCACAGCCAGCACACAACGCGGCAAGTAGATACAGTCGTGGCGGCGACGACTTCCAGCGACTTCTCGATTCAAAACGTAGCATTTCCTTGTCCTCCTGGTTCAACTCATCCACGGACTCGAAGCCATCCGCAATGTGTTGCGTCTTGGCCACCAACCCACCCTTTCGGAAGACCTCTGCGTACTGGATCAGGTCATGCTTCTCCACGAATATATCTATGTCCTTAATGATCTCCTCATTGGTCATGTTCAGTAGGGGTTATGCACCAGTGAGGTCTTGTTTTCTGTAACAGATTCCATGTTGACGACAGTAGGAGTAGATGCGTCAGAAGTGGAAGCTGGCAAGATAGTTTCTATCGATTCGTCTTCCGTGGCAGACATTTTCGACTAAACAGTGGTATCAAAAGGGTCAGAACGTGGGATATCTATGGAGGCGGAGTAGAAGAGAGTGTGGTGCAAACCGTCAGATGGGTCAGTCTGGGGTTGAATGTGGAGGTGGAGGACGGGTATTTATCAACCAAAAGTCTGGACACCCGGACAACCGGCATGAAATGAGGGGTTCATGAACTCTTTTGGTCGCCTTTACGTCCTTTTGCAGCTATAGGTGTTCAGATTGTGTGTCGGTGGTCGTGTGATGTCCGCCACAGCCCAAAACGATGTTGACACGAACTGGGCATCGCGTCCGCGTATTGAAACTTTGTTTACCAGAAGACGGGATGTGAACCACTAGTCTCGGCTCATCGGTATGCAACTATCGTGGGGGCCGTACAGTAAACGGAGAAATACAAGAAGCTCCCCATAAGGCTAAGCAGCACGCGAGCAAGGAAGGTCGGGGATCAAGCCAAAGGTGGTACTAGCAACAGCCTCCTGATCCAGAAACGTCCATGAATCCTACTATAACAGGTAGATCCTACAGTGTCTCCTCCAGAGCAAAGTATTGTTGTGTATCTGTGCCATAATAGTATAGTTAACATAAAACCATAACCTTGAAGCTTATGTACGGGTCTCACCAGCAACCAAGACCATAGTTTCTCTTGATGAGGTGCGTAACTCGAGGTTTAGTTACCGAGTCGTGCCATTTCTGAACGTGTCTCATAGTATCCGTTTCTTTAATGAAAAGCTCAACCGACTGACAGTCGGTGATCCCTCAGTGCTCTGAACACCTCCCCATCAAGAATATGGATATAGATTGAGAAATTTGTGAAAACTTCTAACTTCAGCATCTGCATGTTTTAGGTAAGAAGCTTCATTTTGCTAGATTAATTTTCATCCAGCATGAAGTGCTGCCAAAGTTGACTGATGTGAGTATGCAGCTCAAAAGGTTGTTGCGGAGACGGCAGCATGGTTAATAATTTGCCGAAGGGATATTTCCACCCACATGACCTCTTGGGCACCAAGGTGGGCTCAAACATGTTAAACCTCAGTTAAGCATTCCAGAAGTTCAAATTTGGCCAGCGGTGATGGATTGTAGTCGCTTTGACAACGGCGAAGGGTGGCTTCGCTAGCGACCAGGAGGTCGGGATCCTCGACAGAGCGCCTCTATCCAGTTATAAAGAATGTCCAAGTCCACTGTCCAGAAATGAGTAATCACTTCAGAGGCTATGGATTCTGCCTGACAATTGTAGTGTTTCACTAAGAAATGAAATGGACTAGACCCCCAGATGGCAAAGAAAACATCACCATGCTGAGGCCTTTATCGCAGCCAATACAACACCTCACACCAGATATGGAGCATTTCATTTCCCTTTCTTGAAGCTGGTCATCTTGTTCTGTAGCCTAGATCAATCAACAGCAATCTAATCTGAGTCTTCCTAAACAAGTCATTCTTCTTTTGGTCATCTCTTTAAGTCGCAAAGCCGTGCAGAATATAACATGCTAATAATATGATCAGCTAGAACTAAGTGGCCCATGAGGGATAAACAGAACTCGAAAAGATGCATTGGATTGGTTGCCTTCAACGTAAGCTGAGAAGTCACGTTATAATGTGACCTGGTCCCCACCCAAGGCCGTATGTGAACTTGGACTATATGGCCCGGCTTGGATACGCACCAAAGTACAATCTCCCAATTGGCCCCTTACTTTCTTCGACTTAGTATCGAATGAAGCATATTTTCCCTTGAAGATACGATGGCATCTACGAATTTTGCTCTGCCACATGGGCTATGACCCTGGCCATGAGGCTACATCAGGTGATGAAACCTTCCAATGGCTGCCTAACCCTACAAGATTAACCAGCGCCTTGCCTTTGCACGGCCTCGGCAATGCGGGGTAGGTTATAGGACCCTCAGTCCATGTGCTATGTAGGCACCCTATGACAACTTGCTACTGACCTTGCACAATCTGGACTTGCTAAGACTTGGTTACTATTGCCTTCTCGTTTGGGGTTCTGTCGGAGCTAGTGAAGTGTTGAATGCAAAGCCACGAGCAGTCGTCACTCAATAATCCCACTCTGCTTCATCAAGCTATAAGTCTCGAGGATGAGCTCACCTCCTAATGATTCAGTAGTCCGGGTATATGTTCACGGAGTCTGGGACCTCTTTCACATTGGGTACGTCCCTCCACTATCATGCACTCTTTCCTTTGTCTAACATGGGTTCATTTATAGACATACACGCTTCCTCGAACTCGCAAAGAACACGCTTCCAAACACATTTCTCATTGTGGGTGTGACAGAGGATAATGATACCTTGAAGGCGAAGGGTCCGACAGTCATGTCCGGGGCCGAGCGGGCTGAAGTGGTGCGGGCATGCAAATATGTCGACCAAGTTATTGAGGATTGTCCACCGGTCCTTTTGCCCCAGTTTCTTGAAGATCACCAGATTGATTACTTTGCCCACTCTGATGAGGCACTCCCAGACGGTTTCGCGGATCCTTACGATTTCGTGAAAAGAAGGGAAGTCTCTTGTGATTCCGAGAACAACAGGGGTCAGTTCCACTGGCATCGTGACAAGGATCCTGCGCGATCGAGAAAAGTACATAGAACGGCAGTTGAGGCGTGGATTGTCGCTTGAGGAATTGAACCTTGGATAACTTGTGCTTTTGACAATGAAGGTGGTGATGGATGGTTGCATATGCAAAAGCCTTGAAATGAGCCTTAAAGATGAATGCGTGACGGGGACGAGAGCTACACCCAAAGTTGAAGCCGTTGCTAGCTAGATATTCTTTGAATGAGTATTACTCTTACCACGTTACATTGGATCGACAAGCACATTTAGGAGGTTAGATGCGATTGCCCAGCCAGCCCTACTCCCGCACGCGAGCCTTGTTTTCCTACCATCCACAAGTTCGTCATCATCCTTCAGATATCTTAAATCCGATTCACCAACCACAAAATGGCGGCAGCTGTGATGATTGAAGATAAAAGTTTCGTATATCGGCTTCAAGATATCCCAAATACTGTTCAAAGCCCGGAAGAAGTTGCCCACCTTCTTAGCAATGCAGCCGGAGACCTCCAGCCCGCAGATATCGTCGTACAGTCTCTAGCCTCATCTGTAACATACCACAGGCCATCAAAAGTAGCGACCTTAATGTTTAAAAGCATGCCAAAGTTTCTTGCACAGAAGCCCGCGGTTGATTGTTGGCCTATATCCTATCAAGACTCGCAAACCATGTGGCTGGACAAAGGGTTTCTCGGTTTCACGCCGCTCAACAACGTTGATCCATCCACCCATGACGTAGAGTTATGATGCACCCCTCGGAAGGTGAATTTTGTTAGGTCAAGGACACTAACTCTTGCGTTTAGTTGTGTAGCTATCTCTGGGCTTGCGAGCCATCCCTTTGGATCTTGGCAGCCGAAGAACACGACAAAGAATTTCATGTGGATCCGCGACCGACTACCGCAAGCATTGCCTGGATCAAGGATGATCCTATATGGTTACGATTCACAGCTCCAGTCCAGTGGCTCTTTCCAAGGAATCGATGACCTAGCTCGAGGGTTTTTGCAGTTACTCCGTCGTCTACGAACGACCAGGGTATAACTTTTCTTGCCCATAGCCTGGGCGGCCTGATTGTCAAGAGCGCAATCGTACAGCTTGAAGCCAGTTCCGATCCCATTGATCAACAAATCTTCAGCAAAATCATCGGCGCTATTTGCTTCGCTGTTCCAAACTTGGGGATTGAACAACGTCATTTCCTGTTAGTTACAAGAGGCTATAGGAATGAGGCCCTCATAGAGGATATCGCAAGGATATCAAATTATCTGAGAAACTTAGATAAAAGGTATCTTGACAATCAGCGCTTAGCATCTATACACTTCTTCTGGGCTTATGAGACGCGAGAATCAAATACTACAAGAGTAGGTATAAAAGCCCTCCAGAACAACAGCCCTGACTTGAGAAAAGGTGGAACAAGACGGCAAGCTATCGAGAAATGGACCCAAAGAAATTCTGGTCAGCCCAATATCTGCAACATGCCGGATGATCGATATTGAACCGGCTAGAACATTTCCAATTGACGAGACCCACTCCGACATTGTGAAATTTGGCCCAAGCAGCATTCACATCGACACTGTACTCGATAAACTTATCCAACTCCACAACTATTCTCTACAGAGCCCAAGGCATACATCGAAAGTTGCAGTAGGTTCAGATTTTTTCAAGGAAACCACTGATAATCGTAGTTCTGGACCTATTCAGGGGTCTGAACATTTTCATGACTATATAGCCCCTAAATGCACATCACTCGAATCAAGAGTCGAAGCATTAAGAGATGCTATGCAGATAGAACTTGGGATTAGAAGTCTTGAGAATAGTGTGGTCATGGAGTATGAATGAGTCGCTTTAGAGCACATTTTCGTCTCTTATTTGCTAATCTTCATAACAGCAGTCACTCAAAACTTAATGAGAAACAAAAGTTTCTGGAACGAAATGATAGTCGTTTTGATGTAGACGCCCAACCAAGTAAGTATTGCAAATAGCTGAACTGAGGTTCGATGAACATGGCTAAGCAGCAACTATTTATTATGCAGTAACGTATTGGGTTTGTAATTTCTCGAGAAACGAACGCTTTGTCGGCCGAGAAACAGAGCTTGCTGATTTGAATCAAATGTTGCGAGGCTCGGAGAATTCTTGCCATCATGCTGCTATTGTTGGACTGGGCGGTGTTGGCAAGACACAAATTGCTCTTGAATATGCCTTTCGGTGCAAAGAACAGTCACCAGACTGCTCGGTTTTCTGGATCCCCGCTTATGAGCCAGCTGCATTCGATCAGACACTCAAGAAAATAGGGAAGCTATTCCAGCTGCCGGGCATTGACGAAAGCAACGCTAACGTGAGAGCCCTGGTTAAAGAGTACCTCGACAACCAGCATAGGGGTCCATGGCTGATCATCATTGACAACGCTGACAAGGATGAGCTGTCATCATCGGCTTCGACAGAAATGAATATTTTCAAGTCTCTTCCATCTAGTTCAAAAGGCACCATCATTATTACTACACGCAGTCTTCGCCTTGCGGCAGAGACGGTGGGCAATAAGATTGTGTCCATTGGTACAATGAACCAACACGATGCACAGGAGGTATTGCGAAACCACTTGCTGCCTCAACTTACCCTTGACATACCCAATGTCAAGAGGCTTGTTGAATTACTCGGATTTCTTCCACTAGCAATAGTTCAAGCGGCCGCATACATGAACAAGAATGACCTCGCCGTTCATGACTACATCGACTGCTTTAATGGCAGCGAGAACGATGTTATTGAGATACTGAGCGAAGAGTTTCAGGATCAAAGTCGCTACACAGAGACTAAAAACGCTATAGCAACCACATGGCTGATATCTTTCAACCAGATAAAAATGCAAGAGCCATTGGCGATTGAATACTTATCATTCATGGCTTGTCTTCTACATTACAGTATTCCTGAATCGATCTTGCCGCCAACCAAATCCAAGAAGCAATTCTTCGAGGCCCTTGGAACGTTGACGGGATACTCGTTTCTTTCACGTAAAACAGAAGAAGGGTATAAGAACTTTGACATGCATCGCCTAGTCCACCTTGCAACACGCGGTTGGCTCCGTAAGGAGGGGCGCCTTGAGCAGTCTACCATGATGGCAGTGTTAAGATTAGCTGCGATCATTCCACCTGGAGGCCATAAAGGCCGAGAGGAATGGAGTGCTTATTTGCCGCATGCAGTTCATCTATTACAGTCTGAGACACTCCTCATAATCTAGACCAAGTCAGGGTTCTATTCGACAATACAGCAAAGTGTCTATATAGCAACGGCCAATACGCCCAGGCTGAAAGTGTACACCGTCGATCCCTCCAACTCAGGAGCCAATACCTTGGGCCTAAGCATCCAGACACACTAACGACCATGGCTTGCCTTGCCGAAGCATTGAGCCACCTGGGGAATTTGGAGAGGCTGAAAAATTACACAGCGAAACGCTGAATGCCCGCAAGGAAGTCCTAGGAGAAGAACATCCTGACGTTATGGTGAGCATGCAATATTTGGGCCAGGTTCATGCAGGACAAGGTCGCTTTCATGATGCTGAGAAGCTACACCGAGATGCATACAACTTACGCATCAAGGTTCTCGGGCCTGATAACCCTAGAACTCTGGCTAGCAAGAGCTATCTTGCGGAGACCTTGAATGAACAAGGAAATTATGAAGAGGCTGAGTCAATGCACCTCGAGGTATTACAGAAGCGAGTCCGATTACAGGGGAAGAGAACCCAGCCACCATAGCAAGTAGAAGTTGCCTGGGTGTGTCACAGTTAAATCGTGGCAAGTATATGGATGCTGAGGAGACTCACCGGTTAGTGCTTGGACTTCGTGCTGCTGTCCTTGGACCTAAACATCCTCATACACTCATTACCAGGAGATGGATCGCCGATTCCTTGAATCTCCAGGGAAGATTCGAAGCTGCCTTTCCTATCAATAAGGAGGTGCTAAGCATACAAAGACAATTGTTAGGATCACGGCATCCTGACACGCTTTTCACACACAGTAGCCATGCCAACAGCTTGGCCGGGTTGGGCCAGTTAGATCAAGCGGTAGCCATGCACCGAGATGTAGTTGCTCTTCGAGGCGGTCTATTGGGCGACAGGCATCCTCATACACTTACGAGCAAAAGCAGCTTAGCTGATGTGCTGCACAAGAATGGAAGCAGACAAGAAGCGATAAGAATGCTTTATGATGTAATGGATTCACGGTTACAAATCTTGGGAGGCAAACATCCTGATACAATATCTAGTATCGAAAAGCTTGAAGCGCTAATTAGCTAAACAAGAGGGACGAGTCTCCTATCCAAGCAGAACACAATCAATAAAAGCCAAACTGAGTAAATGAAGCGCAGTTCTGCATTCGATGAGTTTAGTGCCAGTACCTCTTCCATATTACCAATTGCCTATCCGTTCCTAGCCACTGAATGCAGTCAGTATGGTTCCAGTATCAGTAATCATGTCTGTCCATGCGGGTGGGGTTTCTTGACTTACCTTGAAGTCTATGTCCACAACTAGGCTGAACCCTTCCTCAACTTGAGGCCTCGAAAGTTCATCGGCCAAGGCCAAGAAGTGGATTCGCGGAAATATTGGTCGGTCATCAACTTTCACCTGAGGTTCTCGGTCAATTAAACCTAGAAAAATACGAGCAAGGTCGGACTGCACTCTAACATACTAGGGGACCTCCAAGCGCTCTAACAGAGTCATTATGAAGACAGAGATCCCTTGATGCAGTGAAGTACAGAGCATATATCTCCGCCTGGTGCTTTCGCGCAAGGGATACCCATACGGCTCTTGACTTTATGCTAACATTGAGGTCATCTGTTAATGTTAAGATACGTCATGCTGCAAGTGTCTGGTCTAAGTGGCGGATGTACCTATTACAATCTGTCTAGACCTGTCAGTGTGCCATTAAGAACATCGAAAAGTATTATTGTCGGGGTCTCGTACAATCTCTCCCTGTTTTAATCGAGCAGATGCAGTATTCACACAATTATCTATGTCTCTGTCTGTGAGTTGGCTGATCAATTTATAACCGAGAGGCTGCAGATAGTGCATATAATATGTCGTTTTCCCAGCTCCAGGCAGTCCAACTAGCACAATGATTGAAGGGGTGTACCCTCGATATCACGAAGATAGGCAGGCACCTCTTCTATGACTGTAGCAATCTGAGGGTTTGATTCAAAAGGTGGTTTTATTGGAGATAGAGAACTTACCATGGCTCGGCGAAACCAAAGGCTGCAAATACCAGGCAGGATCAAACTTGGACGTCAATGGTAGTGCAGGTGCACCCAAGAAGAATGTTTCTGGTGTCACAAACTTTACACCCAAATTGAGAGCCCAGTGTAGATCAATGTCGGAATGATCGTTCACTCTGCCAGCTGCATCTCCAACAATCAAGGATTCATCAAGATCGATTTCTGCTCCAGCGTTGCCAGTTTCGCTGGGGAGGATAGACCACACGCCTGGTCTCGGTTTTCGGAAAAGATCGTTAGCACAACCCACAAAAATTGTGATAGGAACATCAAGTTCTTTCAGAATACATTCCATCTTTCGTTTAAAGGGTGCCGCTTCTTGTGATTCGTTCCCATCCCAGTCCGTCAAGCGGCCTTGGTTGGAGGATATTACAATGACAAAACCATTCGCATGGAATGCTCGAATTTTTTGGGCACACTCTCATGCCACCATTTCCAATCTGTTTCATCTAATCCATGAAGAATCTCAGACTTGGGAAGAATCAACGTCTTATTCTAAATGTTGTACTTGTTGTAAGTAGCCTGCAATAGAATAGAAGCGAGGCCTAGGGTTATTCGTGATGCTTACCAGATCAATCGCGACAACCTTGATTTTCTGAGTCGTTGTGTTGACTTGAACAGAAGAGAATTCCCTTTGTAATTTCCGATTAGCACGGTACCGCCTGTCCGGCTCAATTTCCAGTGCACTCTATCCGACGACATGATGAGTTCAGTGTAATAGGAGTTATATGAGCAACCATTGCAAAGGAAATGAGGCTAACACTGAGAACGAAGAGCCTCAAGCTCACGTGACATTAAATGTCAGGTCGTATTGATGCCTGAAAAATAGCCCTTGTCCGTCTCCTAAAGGGGATACTAATCTGGAGTGATTCCTTGGTGTACACAATTGTTGCATGGTGTGATTTGCTACTATTTGCATTGCGTCCTAGAATATACGCAGAGTCCGAAAAACAGAGGATCTCAAGATCACAACCAAGATCTAAACCAGATACTGAATCTTGGAATGCATACAAGGATGGAAGCGAGTAAATAGGCATCGCTAACTATCTCAGATGCACCCTATCTCACAGTTGTATTGTCGGCTTTCGGGGGCAACTAACTTGAGAAAGGAATACGCAGCATATAGTAATCAGTCATTCGGCGGCAGAATGTTATCAGTTCTTGAAACATGCTCATTGTAAGTCACTGAGTCACATTGGACAGCTACAGGTGACATTTGGAAGCTGAATTCGAACCACAAAGTCATCTTATACTCTCGGCCAGAAAGCCATAGCCCATTGTGAGTACCAAAATCTGCCTGTGAATACATATATTCACTCTAGGGATAAGAAAAAGGTAAAACTCATCATCCTACAATTCACCTCAGATCCAATCAAAGGTAATACAATGGTGATTGGAGGGTAATTTCGAATCGAGCTTGAGCACTCACGAATTTCGCCCGAATAGGAGTGACATTATCTTACATGATCATCCGATCAGCGAGTTATATGGATTGAGGTCATATGAAATATGATTACACAGCCTTTTCTTATTTCGACCGACTCTGGGTATGTCATGAGGTACTGATAAAAATGGTGTTTCGTAAAAGGCATAAGAGGCGCTGGATTGTTTTTCACAGCTTCACAGATTTCGTATTATAAGTAGAGGCATGTACTTCACAGTTCTTCTATCCTCATTTACATTTGTATGGGCAGATTCTATCCACATATATTTAGATACAATGTCTCTTAAGTGCGAGGGTGATTATTTCTCCTCTCATTGCTTTAAGAATAATCAATTGGATGATAAAACTGTGATGTGAGAAGAACAAAAGTCTAGCCTAATTCTCTAGCTGGAATCTACCAACACACCCCGTCACATACGGAAGCAGTAGTAGCTGCTGATCGAGTCATTGAACTTCCTGTCACCATCTGCCAGGTTACCATCATTCTGATTTCTGTAGGGCAAGGAATGATATTCATTACAGTTATAGTCCCTTATAACCCGTCTGCATTAGCATTCCAAATCTGTAACGATTAAAGTTGGAAGAACTCACTGGTACCAATTGCAGATATGAGTACCATGATACAGGTTCTTAATAGAACTGATTCTGTCGTTCCATGCCGAGGGAACGTTATCTATGAATCCGAACAGTGGCTAATCAGCATTTCAATTCCTCCTAAAGGTAAGAAGACGAGGCTCGTATGGTGAGTGACTTACGGCACCGATCAACAGGGACTATAACCTCCCTGCATGTGCCTCTCCATTTCGCATGCTCGCAGTAGTAAATCAGGGCCGTGTCTTCACGAGCGCTGATGCCACCACTAACTTCGGTCGTATCAATTGGCGTTGCTGAGACGGCAAAAGATTTAGCAAACAAGAAAAGCGACAAGGTCTTAAAAGAAACCATTTTGGCGGTTTTGTAAGTATGTTGCTTTCAGATGAAGACAGACGAAGTGTTGCAGAGGATGCTGGAGAATGTTTCAACCAGAAAGAGGAAAATGTGGTCACTTTATATTCCCCAGGCTTTTGGAAAGCTTCTCAATTCTCCACGATAATATGTTAGTACAATGCCATCGTCCTTCCAGTCTAAGCCCGCTCACTCTTCTCCGTTACACAAACCTGAATTAGACCGTGATGTCTCGTGCTGCACTCTACCGCTCTTTAGGATCAGAGCCACCCAAACCAAGCGTTGTGAGTGGATAGAAGTGAAGATACTCGTGGCTTAAAGGCGAGAGAGGAGTTCAATCCCTGAAAGGCTCGCACATGGTGATGGTATGTTGACTACACAACTCTCCATCTTGGTCCTTATTTGGCCCATCGAGCCAATGGAAAGAGGAATTACCATCATTGGATCGTTCAAAACATGGTTAAATTAAACTCACTAGTGCACCGCCAAGACGTCGAGTGGCCTGACCTATTCCCCATCTACCAAACCCACCAAGGCGTTGCATCCGGTAGGAGTTCTGGTGTTACCCTCACCGTCGTGAGCTGAACATGCCCCCAAACGTCTCGGATACTCACAAGTAGCTGGCTCAATTGCATACACTGCAAGACCAAAGATCTTTGTGATCCAGATCAGTTGGAATCCACCTCGTTATTCATGTCACCATGCCTACGACAATGAAGGGACATGCATTGCACTGAATACGCGTGTTTGGGTAAGACTCAGCAAGCGCAGGATACGGTAACCGATAAGCACCTAATACAGCTCTTCCGCGCACACTTACTGCGCAATGCAGGTTCGTTACTTAAGCGGCCCAGCTCTGGTATGCATGCGACAAATCTGGGATGCAGAACCCACAAGATGTGCGCGATTGCCCACGCTTTGAGGTTGGGCCCTCGGATATGGACCAACCGGTTAACACTAATGAACTTGGCGATGAAGCGAGCATAATTATCATTTGGAATAAGGATTAAATGGAAGCTGCGCCTCATCTCGTACAGATCCTGCGGATCTAGAATTATGGGCGGCAAAGTTTTGTTCGACAACCGTTCGTAAGTCTGTCTAGTTAGTAACAATATCGAGATATCTTCGTTCTCATTCCAGCGCTGTCCCGGTTCTGATTACAACTCAGCCCAGTTATTACTCTAGCTAGGTTTTCAATAAACATATGCCAGATCTAGGCGTGCTTGATCTCATTTACTCGACTCAGCTCAAATACATGAAAATATAACGTCCGCGTATAAGCTGCATTCCACATATTGATGCGAGGTAAGCGGAAGACGCACTTATCCAAAGCAGGAAACGTCCGAATCACCTGCTACAATTTTAAGGAGCGCTTACTGTTGTTCTGTTCCCCGTGTTCCAAGCACTTATCAACGCCGTCACCGTCACACTGACCTGTGTCCCGTCCGGAAAGTCCGTAGCCTCGAATGACACAGAGCTCAGAGGCTCATCTGTGAAAAACAGACTGGTCGCGCTCTCTTCGCCCCCATTTAGGAAGACCTCAAGGATTGAGCGATCCATAATTCCAGTCATTGACCAAGAGCCTTGCTTTGGCGCGGACTTGGTAGTGAACCGGGGACTGAAAGAATCCTTGGTAAAGCCTTTGGTGTCTCCTCTGTTGAGTGTGAATGTGTAGTCACCGTGGAGGTTGAAGCTACCACTGACAGATTCTCCGCTTTTGGATGTAACAAACGTGAAGTTCAACGTCGTCGTGGGTGAAGCTCCAGCCTCAGGGATGCCTCGAACATTCAGCTCCCAGTACACAGCATTCGAAGCAACTTTGGAAATATCCGCAATAAGCTTGCTTTCGGTAAGGTTATTCGTAGAGGCGACATCATCGCCCAAGACAGGACTCAAATCATATGGCCGAGATACCAGCTTCCAATCTGAATCCCCAGTTTTGTCAAATACGACTCGCGCGGCACCGTCATTGTACTTCTCCATCCCTCGTCCTGGGTTGGTAAGTCGCCGCTGTATTCCAGATTGGAAGCCCAGGCAATGAGCTTGGGGCTTCCCAATGGCTGTCCTGTAGAAGAACTGGCCGGCATAATTGTCCTTTGCAAAATCTGCGATCCTGGTGGTTGAGTCTACGGGCACAAAGTGCGTGCCATTGAAGTTCCCCGGGAAATACGTGTCAATAGAGCCACCTGCAGGCGCGCCACGGCCGATACCGACATACATGAGCCACATATCATCCTGTCGCTTGCCCATCTGGTCAATGTATGGTATGCGGATCATGTTGGAGCACTCCATTGGTCTCCAATGGGCTCCGGGGCCGTGAAGTTGGTTGTCGGCGTCCAATCCTTCAGGTTTGAAGATTTGTAAATGCCAACCTTGCGGTCTCCGGGCCATGCCACCGCCATAACCCAGTGGTCCCCGTACCGAATGACCTTTGGATCCCGGAAGTCAGCAGAAGCATTGGGAATGACGGGGTTTCCTTCATATGCGGTGAACGTGTAGCCGCCATCTCTTGAGTAAGATATGCCTTGTTGTTGGGAAGAGCTAGATGCGAGAGTCTGTATCAACTTTTAGCGGCTGCTCGCACTCATCCAGACTCAGCAACACTTACATAGATGGCAACCACTCCATTGGTCTGATTCGGGAAGAAGCCAGAAGTGTTGTCCTTATCAATCACTGCGCTTCCAGAATAAATTAGAACCCCGTCTTCTGGGGAGATATAGCAACAGGGTGGTTCGTCCAATGGTAAAGGTCTTTCGACGTAGCATGGCCCCAATGCTGGTTTCCTTGGTTAATGCCAGTAGGGTTGTACTGGTAGTAGAGATGCCATGTATCTTCATCATCGACAAACAAGCCATTCGGGTCATTCATGTAGAATTTGGGAGGGAGAAATGAATCTGAGGACGATAGCGACCCGTGTAATTCCCTTCAACGGGTGACCCGGCTGGAGGGTTGCCTTGGCCGATTACGACCGTGGCACAAAGCGCCATACCAACGACGTGGGCAGTATTCAACTTCATCTTGATATCTTTAAGCAAAAACAGTCTTGAAAGCAACCAATTAATTCGAGTGCCTGGATTACGACGGCAGCGAACAAAATGCATCTCCTTCCATGACGTTGTTAGACACGCCAGCGGCGACAAACCGGAAAGAATGGAGCGCAGTGGTGCCGTGGCGTTACACTTTGGCCCAATTCATCGGTTATAACCGTTGATGGTGCCTCCATAGCTGATCAACTCTCCATTTGGTCTGTTGATGCTACGGAAGCTTTTGGTTGTCATAAGCACGAGTTTCCTCCCTACCCGGTAGCAGGTCTAAAGGGGCTTTTCCGTTGCGCGTGTTGAAACAGCTCGCTTGTGGACCGACCAGTTCTTCTGGGTGACGAGACAGTTTTTTACAATCGACGGGAATTTTGAAAATGTTGATTACGGAGCAATTCTAAATGTTAAGCTCAAGTAAACGTCTTTCGTTGTTCGTTGCCTCATATGCACCATAGACTTACAGAAGATATCGTCACTACACACATTGCCTATACATAACCTACACCTACGACCCATTAAGATGGAGCCAATGCAACCCCTCAATCGCCATGGCAAAAAAAAAAAACAAATCTCGACTATTAATCCATTGTATTAAGGCCCATCCGACGTTTCCGTCGACTGCGCCGCTGTTGTCGCGGCCCATCCGTCGCAACAGCAGGGTGTGTGGTTGATAGTGGTTACTGGTTGCCCCGTCAACCATCAGCATGACGACTCATTGTTTAGTTTGCAACTCCCTTGACCCTCCCTCTCCACCATGCCATGCATTATACAGCACCAACGTCCACGCTGATCACCTTCGTCCGGACACTAGACTGCTCCGTTCAGCTTTGCTTCTAACGCGCTAGTCTTTCCGTCAAAATCTCAGCGTATTGCCATCCGTTGTTCTCGCGCATTCGCAACCCATACTGTCTCTGAACCTCATCATCCTCGATACCCTCCATTGTCTCCTCCTTGGAGCAACCAACTTCGCAACTGTCTCGCTTTCTCACCTCGGCGCATTCCAGTCCCATCTTCGCACACCACCAGAGCAGCTCGGTCCGCCCAGAGCAACGAGCCATGGACCGGCCAAACACGCCGTCGCGGCCTCCCGAGTACTACTCGAACTCTCTGCCTGGCTACGACGACGATAATGACACGCCCACCGGCCAAGGCGCTGCCGCCGTGCGCCTCTTGACTTCGGTCGAGGAGCCGTACGAGCCTCGATTGTACGTTGCACCACCCCATTCATTGCCATCCTTTCCACAACCACCATCGCTACCTCTGCGGCTACCCGTCGCTCATCTCCCCTCCTCCGCTTGATGTCAACACAACTGCAAGGCCAGATGAGACATCAGGCCCAACCCACTCCAGTCAACTCACCCAGCAGGCCTCTCCTATGACATCGCCAGCAGCTTCGCAGCCGGGGCCGGCTCCTCCCTCCCACACCTCACCTCGCAGGAAGCCTCTGCCAACGCCCATGTCTTCTGTAAAGTTGCAGAAGCGCACCTACTACCATGGCACCGCTGCTGCCGAGCTTGTCGAGGCCTTGCCCACCATCCCCGAGGGACCAAGCTTTCGCTTCAGGCAACGCAGAAGCGGCCACAACTATCCCTCCACTCCCCAGACAAAGAGCCTCACGCCGGAGGTCAAGACGTTAGACCCTTGCATCAAACAGCCATGCTCACATGTATCTGCCATTAGTTCCCGAACCCAGCGCTCTTACCAACCCAGCATCATCTCGTCACACTCCCGCAGCAACTCCTTCATGGACGATGCGCCCAGCATGCCGCCTCCAGACTCGACCTACGTGCCTTTCGCTGGCCGTGAGGGTGGCTCGCCCAACCGACCGTGGACGCCCTCGTCCAGGATGTCAGACTACTCTCGCCCTCCTCCTTCTAACCTTTCCTTCGAGCCTTCAGATCTCAACGGCAGCCCAAGGCCCGGAACTCCTTCATCCAGATATGGCGGCAGCCCGCGCCGACCGCTACCCCCACAGCCCCTGTTTTCCAACTCACCGAGGAACACACAAGCCTTCGCCGACGATGCGACCGTCTCAATCCCCTAACTGACAGGGACGACGATGTCTTTGGCCCAGAGAGTGACCTCAGTGACGCTCGCCCTCATATCCCTGAGCGGGACTCATACATCTCCGCAGGCTCACAGGACACCCTACAGGAAGACGAAGAGTACTACGACGAAAAGTACGAACACTACGGCCCTGCACCAGACGGTGCCCAAGAGAGACGTGGTGTCCGCGCTCCTCAAATGTCCAAGAAGGAGGTGCAGCTGATCAACGGCGAGCTGGTTCTCGAGTGCAAGATTCCCACCATTCTCTACAGTTTCCTCCCACGGCGCGACGAGGTCGAGTTCACGCATATGCGCTACACTGCCGTGACGTGCGACCCGGACGACTTCGTCGACAAGGGTTACAAACTGCGCCAGGCCATCGGCCGTACTGCCCGTGAGACGGAGCTCTTCATTTGCATCACCATGTACAACGAAGACGAGATCGGCTTCACCCGTACCATGCACGCCGTCATGAAGAACATCTCCCACTTCTGCTCTCGAACCCGTTCCCGTACTTGGGGTGACAATGGCTGGCAGAAGATCGTCGTCTGCATCATTTCTGACGGTCGTGAGAAAATTCACCCTCGTACGCTCGACGCCCTCGCTGCCATGGGTGTGTACCAGCACGGCATTGCAAAGAACTACGTCAACAATCGCGCTGTCCAGGCTCACGTTTACGAGTACACCACTCAGGTCTCGCTCGACTCGGACCTCAAGTTCAAGGGTGCTGAGAAGGGCATCGTGCCTTGCCAGCTGATCTTCTGCCTCAAGGAGAAGAACCAGCGTAAGCTCAACTCTCACCGTTGGTTCTTCAATGCTTTTGGCAAGGCCCTTAACCCCAACGTCTGTATCCTGCTCGATGTCGGTACTCGCCCTGGTGGTAACTCGCTGTACCACTTGTGGAAAGCCTTTGATACCGACTCCAACGTCGCGGGTGCCTGTGGTGAGATCAAGGCCATGAAGGGTCGTTTCGGTGGTAACCTGCTCAACCCGCTTGTCGCCTCCCAGAACTTCGAATACAAGATGTCCAACATTCTCGACAAGCCGCTCGAGTCTGTGTTTGGTTACATTACGGTGCTGCCCGGTGCCTTGAGTGCCTACCGTTACCATGCTCTGCAAAACGACGAGACTGGCCATGGACCCCTGAGCCAGTACTTCAAGGGAGAGACGCTCCACGGACAGCACGCTGATGTCTTCACGGCCAACATGTACCTGGCCGAGGATCGTATCCTCTGTTGGGAGCTGGTAGCTAAGAGGGGTGAGAGATGGGTCTTGCGATATGTCAAGGGCTGCACTGGTGAGACTGATGTGCCTGGTAAGTCCCACCTCTATTACACGGTATCGACACGCTTCGTTAACTAACACGATCAACAGATACCGTCCCTGAGTTTATTTCTCAGCGTCGAAGATGGCTCAACGGTGCCTTCTTCGCAGCCGTCTACTCCCTCTTCAACTTCCGCCAGATCCTCGCTACCGACCACACCATCGCCCGCAAGGTCCTCCTCTACGTCGAGGCCATCTACCAGTTCATCCAGCTCCTCTTCACCTACTTCTCCTCGCCAACTTCTACCTGACATTCTACTTCGTTGCCGGAGGTCTCGCGGATCCACTCATTGACCCGTTCGGCCACGGTATCGGCAACATCTTCTTCATCATCCTCCGGTACACGTGCGCCCTGCTCATCGCTACTCAATTCATCTTGTCGCTTGGTAACCGGCCACAAGGTGCCAGCAAGCTGTACCTTGCTAGTATGATTATATACGGCGTGATCATGGTTTACACCGTGTTTGCGTCATTCTATATTGTCGTCAAGCAGCTCAGTACCAAGGACGAAGATGGCCATAGTAAGCTCAGACTCGGTAACAACGTCTTCACCAACCTCATGGTGTCCATTGCATCCACGCTGGGTCTCTACGTCGTCATGTCATTGCTCTACCTTGAGCCGTGGCACATCATCACCTCGACTGCCCAGTACTTCTTCCTCTTGCCCAGCTACATCTGCACGCTGCAGGTCTATGCCTTCTGCAACACGCACGACGTCACCTGGGGTACCAAGGGTGACAACGTCATCAAGACGGACTTGGGTGGCGCTGTGGGTAAGGGCCAGACGGTCGAGCTAGAGATGCCCAGCGAGCAGCTCGACATTGACAGTGGCTACGACGAGGCTCTGCGTAACCTTCGTGACCGCGTCGAAGTGCCTGAACGCCCCGTCAGTGAGTCCCAGCTGCAGGAGGATTACTACAAGAGCGTCCGTACTTACATGGTGCTCTCGTGGATGATCGCCAACGGTATCCTCGCCATGGGCGTGTCCGAGGCGTACAGCGACAGCACCATCGGCGACAACTTCTACCTGCGCTTCATCCTCTGGAGTGTCGCTGCTCTCGCCCTCTTCCGTGCCATCGGCTCCACCACCTTCGCCATCATCAACGTCATCAACATTATAGTCGAGGGCAGGGTGCGCATGAGCATCAAGGTCCCCGAGTGGATGGGCGGCTTCGGCGGCAAGATCAGCGACACCATGAGCAGCGTCGGCAGCAGCGTCAGCAGCAGCGTGAGCAGCGTTCTACGACGCTGAGCTCGAGAGTCGACCGAGTGATCAACGTAGGTAAACAAAAAGGAGGCTGTGGGTGTTTAGGCGTTCGCTTTCGCACGACTTTGACGACATGAGGACATCTGTCTATAGGGATTGGAAAGGGATTGAATGTAAGGATTGTCATGTACATACCATCATGATTGCTTTTAATGGTCGCAACGAAGTGCTGGAAAGGGTTTCTGGTCAATATTGGGAGGCGTTTCTACTTTTGCATTTGCTATTCAAATGAGCATACCAGATTTGTTTGACCCGGTCGACATGAGCATCACAGGAGTCTTGAACATTCTCGCGCAACCAACGCTGAGGGCTCCGAGTAGATAGGAAGTAATGAAGAAATGCTTGAGAGCTTTCCAATTGGTATATTCGATACATGAAAAATTACTAGAACTGATATCCAAGCTTTTCCACAAAAAACGTCGCCAGAACCAAATCGTTTCAAATTACGCCAGCCAGATTTCCCAATTCATGCAGCCTCATGGTGTATCCGATTCTAAATGGTTGTTTACTCCTCTTCTTCCTCGTCCTCTTCAGCGACCTGTTGAGCAATTGTCAGCATCTGGTCCCTTGATAATGTGCTTGTTAGATGTGAGAACTTACGTTATCATGGAAGTCACGTCCCTCCTTCGTCGCAACAATAACACCAGTACGAACGCAGAAGTCACCGAACCTCTCTCCCTCCTGTCTCTCCAAAGCATACTGCTTCAGCAGGGGCTTCATGATAGACAGGATCTCCTCCTCCTTGATGCTGGAACGGTACAGCTTGTTCAAACGCTGACCGTGGTAACCACCACCCAAGTACATGTTGTAGGCTCCGAAGGCCTTGCCAACGAAGGCAACCTCGGCAAGCCAAGGTCGTGCGCAACCGTTGGGGCAACCAGTCATACGCATGACGATGGAGTCCTGACGCAAACCGTTCTCCTCAAGGCAAGCCTCCAGCTTCGAGATGAGGACAGGCAGGTATCGCTCGGATTCGGCCATGGCCAGACCACAGGTCGGGAAGGCAACACAGGCAGATGAGCTAAGACGAAGGCCAGAGAACTGAATGTTGTCCAGCTTGTACTTCTTCATCAACTCCTTCAGCGCGGGGACATCCTCGTCCTGGACGTTGCTGAGAATAAGATGCTGGTTACCGGTAAGACGGAACTCGCCCTTGTGAACCTTTGCAATCTCGCGGAGACCAGTCTTCATCTGGAACTCAGGAGTATCCTCAATACGACCGTTCTCGATGAAGAAGGTGAAGTGGTTGAGACCAGTCTCATCGCGCTGCCATCCGAAGGTGTCGACGTTGCTCTTGAACTCGAAAGAGCGCTCAGGCTCGAACTTCTTGCCCCAGAGCTCCTCAACCTTGCCACGGAACACATCAACGCCCATGTCGTCAATGGTGTACTTGAGACGAGCGTGCTTGCGGTTCTTGCGATCACCGTGGTCACGCTGGACCAGCATGATCTTCTCACAGGCAATATGGACATCCTCAGTCTTGCAGAATCCAAACATGCGGCCGACCTGAGGGTAGGTCTTCTTGTTGTTGTGTGTGGCACCCATACCACCACCAGCCAGCACATTGAAACCCTCTAGCTCGCCGTCTTCACCCTTAATAGCGATCAGACCAATATCGTGAGCGTAGACATCGGTGTCGTTGTGGGGAGGAACTGCAATGGTGATCTTGAACTTTCGGGGCAGGTAGGTAGGACCGTACAGAGGCTCGAAGTCCTGAACGGCATCTCCAGCCACCTGTGTCTTCTTGTCGTTTTCATCAGTGAGCCAGATCTCGTGGTAAGCGGAAGTCGAGGGAAGGAGATGGTCGCTGATCTTCTTTGAGCAAGCGTGCACCTGCTTGTGGTACTTGGACTGGGTGGGAAGAGAGCTGCACATGACGTTTCGGTTGACATCACCGCAGGCGGCAATGGTAGTCATGAGGGCGCGGTTGATAGCCTGCATAGCCGGCTTAAGCTTGCCCTTGACAACACCGTGGAACTGGAAGGTTTGTCGGGTGGTGAGCTTCATAGTCTCGTTTCCGAGAGAAGTGGCGATGTCATCCATCTGCACCCACTGCTTGGGCGTGGAAACACCACCGGGCAGTCGGCATCGAATCATGAAGGAGTACGCAGGCTCCAGGCCCTGTGCCTTTCTCTCGTCACGAACATCACGGTCGTCCTGCATGTAGGTTCCATGGAACTTGGTCAGCTGAGAGTCGGCAGCAGAGATGGCACCAGTGGAAGGGTCGTTCAAACCCTCCACGATGGTACCACGGAGGTAGTTGGATGCCAGCTTGATGTCCTCGTTGGTCTGGGGCTTGGGCTCTTCAGGCAGACCCTCGACCTTGTCGACACCGAGGGCCTCCCAGATCTTGGGCTCCCACTCTTGGTAACCGGTTTGGAAGCCGTCAGGGTCCTGATCGTCTCCCAGGCCAATCTCGGCGAGTTGCTTAGCACCCAAGTTGGTCAGGACTCGGTTGAGATCCTTGGCAGGCTTGTTGTAGTAAATCCTATCCTCCTTGCGAGGCCAGTAGTGGCTGTCACCCAGACCGAAAACTGAGAAGTTAACGGTGGCGAGATCCAGATCGGTGCTGTCCTTGATGGCATCCCAGAAAGGAAGACCATTCTGAGGGAACTCTCCTGGCCAGCCGTTGAGGTCAGGAAAACAATATTCTCCTCGTTAGGAAGATCCTCAATGGGGTAGTCCTCCATGGCGAGCACAGCAGTCTTCAGGCCACGAACACGGCCTCGGTAGCCCAGTCGCTTAGCCAGGGTGGTAGCGTTGCCGTTATCCGAAGCGTACAGGATGGTCAAAGGCGCGCCGAGAAGACCCTCCAGAAGCTGGTTGTAGGCGTCCTTGGCCTTCCTCTTCTGCTGGGCTCGGACCTCTGTTCCGAAGTCTCGTGCCAGGTTGGCAGCGAACTCAGGCTCCTTGCGCATAAGCTGGGTCAGCTGGTTGTCGCGAGCCAAGAACGTCTTGAGCTCCTGCTTGATGAGCTCGGAGTCCAGGCTGAAGTTGGGCTCGCCCTTCTGCTCGTTCTCGGGGTTCCATCGGTACAGTGGCCAGTAGCCAGCATCAACAGCCTTCTTGGTCTCCTGGAGAACAGTCAAAGGAGAGTCGGATTCACCGAAGTAAGGGAGATAGGCCAAGACAACAGAGGGACCGTTGAACTTATCGGCCTCGAGCATGGCCTGCAGAACCTGGGTGTAGGAGCTGTACACGGCAGTGGAGGCAACGTAGACGTTGCCAAAGTTCATGGCGTAGAGGCCAATATCCTTCTTTCTCCTCTGAGCGTCAGCAGCAGCCTTCTCGGTGTAGGGTGTCGAATCGATTATGAGCATGTTCACGTTCTCACCAGATGCGAGAACATGGTGAACACCGGAGTTGCCGAGATCGTAGGCCCAGGCGTCGGAGCCAGTCAGCCAGAGCGACTCCTTGCGGAACAAGCGCTTGTTGGAGAGGAGCTTCTTTGCTGACTCCGATCCCTCACTGTCCAGCTTGGAAACGACGTCGTCGGCAATTTCGTTGGTCTTGACGGGGTCCTCAGATGCTAAGGCCCAACGAGCCAGGAGGCTCTTGGTATCCTCAGATGAGATCTCGCCGCTGCTGGCAGCCTGCTTAACCTCAGAAACGAACTTGCTGCGCAGCTCGCTGCGTGCCAGCAACGAGCCAAATCCAAACTCGGGGTTGCTGAGATGGTGGTAGAGATGCCGGCGTTCTTTGAGTCGAGAGCGTTGGCGATGTAGGCCCGGGGTCCAAAGAGCTGGTTAAGGACCTTGGAGTAGGCGTTCTCGACCTGGGGACTTCCAGCTCAAAGCCTTCGGCCTGAGCGGGGGCTTGTTCTGACCAACCTCCAGGTTCTGGAGGGGCTTCTCGGCCGTCAGGTTCTGCAAGACACCGCGGAGAGCCTGGGTGGTGGTCTCGGGGTGATGTAACCGAGCTGGTGGCCGACAATGGCCTCGAGGCCTCCAGGGCCGCTCTTGACAGAGGTGAGAATGTCGATCAGGAGAGGACCCCACTTAGTCGTCTTTCGGTGAATCTGCTCGAGGACGGCGATTCGCTTCACAGACTTGGGAAGAGCCTCGACGAACTTGGAGCCGATCCAGGGGCGGTAAAGGCGAGGGGTGAGGATAGCGGCGTTGGCGAAGATCTCATCAGCCTTGGCGTTGTCGATGGCCTCAGCAAAGGCACCAGCATCAGAGCCAAAGATGAAGAGGCAGTTGATAGCGTTGGCGGGGCCGGAGTACTCAAAGGCGTTGTAGGAACGGCCAGTGAGGGACTGGATCTGAGCCCAGATGCGGGTGGCGCTTGTGTAGATGTCCTCTGATGTGACCTGAGGAGGGGCGATCTCGACAGTGGTAGCCAGAGAAGAGGCACCGGGAGTGCTAGAGGCGCTGGCCTCGCTGGTCTTGGTGGAGGTACCGGCGGAAGTGAGCTTGGAGGCGTTGGCATCAGTAGGAGGCTGCAGAGTGCCAGGGCTGGCAGTGGCGCCGTTAAGGGCGGGCTCTGGGTGGTCGGAAGAAACGGCAGCGTGGCCGTCATCGGCGTAGATGGTGGAGGCCGAGACGGTGCCAGCCTGGAACCTTCGGACACTCTCGATGTCGATGATCTCGCGGACAATGGCGGGGTCCTCGGTATCGATGGGCTTGTCCTGGGCAGAAACCTCGGGGGCGAAGAAGTGAATCACACCTTTACCGGTGCGGGTGGCCAGGGCGTGGGCGGTGATGGCCATATCCTGGGCCTCCTGTAACGACTCGGACTGCAAGAAGGTCCATCCCGAGTTCCTGATGGAGGTGATGACGGAGTAATCGGCGTGGCCACGAGGCAGAAGGGAGACGTGGAGGACCACAGGGTAGTTGGCCAGCTTGTAGAGGTGAGAGACGGCAGGAAGGAGGACATTGGAAGTGGTGGTGACGGTGGTGAGCTTGCCGGCACGGATGGGGCCAAAGACGGAGAGGAGAGGGTCGGTGTTGTAGCGGACAGATTGGATCTGAAAGGAAGCGAGTCAACAATGAGATTCAAGAGAGAGCACAGAGATGTGGAGGGTGTTATCTCTTACCTCTGGGACCGCATCGGGGACTGAGCGACAAGGCCCTGGTCTTTGCGACCAGCATATCGCTTGAGGTGGGAAGAGAAGTCTGAATCAACAGCCAGAGAGGGCTGTACGGAGACGATCACATCGCTGGAGAGGTATGCGATTCGCGCGACTGCGAGGAAGAGGAGAGTTAGCGAATTGTGAGCTAGATGGAGGTGGGCAAGGCAAGGGATGTGAGCAGCTGGAGATGTTGGCAATGCGTAGTTCTCGTGATGGGAAAGAGAAGGAAGGAACAGTTTCCTTTCCCCAAGGAGTAGCAGCAGAGCAGAGCAAAGCAGAGCAGAGCACGAACAACAACAGCGGCAGCACCAAGCCCAGGATCATGGAGCGGTGATGGGAAGCACATACCAGCCTCTTCAGGCGTTCGGATCTGGTGAGCAGCGTCCATGTTGTCGACGCCGGCAGCAGCAGACTGGAACAGAAAGGCCATGGCGGGCGGAGGGTCCTTGGGGAGGGACTATTATATCGTGAGCAGAGGAGGAATTGCTAAGGGCTTCCCGGTCGCCATTCCAACTCGATCCACCCGGGCCAATTGCTGCAAAGGTTATTGCGTTGAAGAGCAGCGCAGAATTTCCCCGCGAGGTTTGGAGGAATTGCGTGATCGCTTAGCGGCTCGCCCCTCCAAACCCGCCCCTCCAGACGCCCCTCCTCCAACTGACTGGCGCTGAAGCGGTATCGGTCTTGTGTCCGATTTCCTGTCATGGCTGAAGAAAGGGGCTTCATGAAGATTAATTGGGAAAACAATTCATCTGTTGAGGATGCTATTTCACCATCTCACGTCTTTTTAAAAAAGAAGAACATTGCTATAATATAAAACATTCTTTGAAATTTCCATGATGCATATATTCTACGTCCTTTTTTTTTCCTTCCTGGCGGTCGTTGATGTAAGTGAGCAAGGATTATTGTTCCACACCCCCAGCTTCCAGCCCAGCTATGTCGGCCTGTAATCCCAATTAGCAATTCCTGTCCCCAGATTGGCACAACCGACCGCTATCTTTTTTAATTCTCTACTTTTGTTTTATCTTATTTATTGATTAATTTATTTATTTTTTTGCCGCAGAAAATCTCATCCTGGTCTGCCCGTCTCTGATAAGTCTTCATAGTGAAAGTAAAAGCTAAAAAGACATGCCAATCGTCTACAATACCCAATATATAGTTGTCGTTGTTGTTGACTAAATCCAGCCTCCCTTCCCCCTCCCGTACCGGAACAGCACATCACCAACCGGCATCCGCATGCGAACATGGCCGTCAAAAGCCCTCATCAGCCTGTCCCCACGAGTGACCCTGCCCATGATGCCGCACACAATGGCGTGCTTTGACAAGCCGCACATGCCGCAACCAGCCCACCATCTCTGTCACCCACTGTCTCGTGCCTAGGCCTGTCGCCAGACCCCTGTCCAACGCAAGCCCAGTGCCGCTCCGACTTCCGGCTGCATTACACCACGAACCCCGACAGCCCGAGCCACTCACACCACCGAATGCCGCGCCGGTTTGCTGTTTTTTTTTTTCTACCGTTGGGTTTAGTGCCACGTCGGGTATTGCAGCACAGTCACTTAGCTCGCCAATCGTGCGTGCGTGCTCTGAGCCGCTGCTAATGATTGACTGTCGGTTCGGGCCACGGATGCACATACCGGTATCCTGATTCCTGATCATTACCATACCCATTTATCCGTTAACCCCAGCACCGTCACGTCTGACTCTGTTAGTCACGCTTTATTTATAACATGCATACATATATATTATCCATATTGATCCGTAGTTCAAGCATATTGCATCTAACTAATCCTTACCTTAACCATTTTATATTTCACTCCCGCCTTCAATATTTTGCCTTTCGCGTCCTCTGTTGAATCTCGTGCATCTCGCAAGCAACCCAATCTCAAACATAAACATGCATCGTTTAATTATTTCATTAAGAGCGTATGCTCAACGAACGCACTGATACACCTAGTTGCGTGAATACCAAATACCTCCAACGCCGCCCAGATCCTGTTTCGTACAACCAGATCCAACTCGCCGACCAATATTAGCCCCCTGTAATGTATATATAACCTGTATGGATCCATGTATGTAGTAAGAATAACCCTCCACCCGCTCTTACACATCGCACGTCAGCATGGGTACCTGGCCATCCATCAGCCTCTTGCCCGACGCCTCTCGGTCCTCGGCCGCTCCTCCGAGCCAGTAGGCCCTACCCACCGACACCATCAGCCGGCCCAGCCGTCCTCTCCGGCCCTCACCCTCCGGTAGGCCGGTCGCGAACGGTCCGTCACCGCCGTCACCCACGTCCACCCGTTGCATGTACCGTTGCAGCGTCTGTCGCGCAAACGCCATGATCACCAGGCTGAAGTGCACCCTCACCAGCGTCAGGCACACCACCATTACCATGCTCGCCGCCGTCTCCTGCGGCATCACGTCTCCGTTCTGCGCACTCTGCTCCTTCAGGCTGTTCAGGTCCTCCACCACCATAGCGTTGTCGTCCCTCCGGGCGCTCCCGAGCGTGCGCTGCCCACGCACCATGCCACTGCGAACGCCGCCGCGTAGGCCCCGTTAATTACCGTGTCGAGGGCGTAGATCCATGCCAGTGCCAGGCACTCCAGCGGGCTTTGCTTTCGGATGTGTGGGATCAGGTAGGCGAGGCAAACGAGCATCAGGATCGAGTAAACGTAGGTCGACAGTTGCAGCAGCGACAGCTGATATCCCGTCAGGATCGCCAGCAGTCCGTAGACGCCGGTGACTTTGTTGAACACGAGCGCCAGCGAGATTAGTTCCGTGGCCGTTTGTAGATTAATGATCCCAAAGAGGTTCTGCAAATCCAGTTTAGCATGTTTCTTACAACATGATCCAGTTCTTCCGTACCTTGGGACGAGGTATCCGTAGATACTGGCGCGTGAGTCTCGACATGATGGCGGGCGGTGACCTGTATCGCCGAATGTCCGTAGTTGTAGACCGTTCCGCAATCAAATGGGGTCCGGTATCGAATCCAACGCTCGTACGCAACAGAGGGTTGTCCAGAAAGGAGAAAAAATGCAATGGTTTATTATTCCCTTAGAGCTCGGTGATGACGGAACCCGCCTTGATCCACGACCCTCCTTTCTTGTGGGCTCCACAACCCGACCCTGCCGGAGCTCATGCTGTAATGTCACTTTACTCAACTGACTCAAGCCAACCATGGCTCAGAGCCAAGACAGGGGTCTCTTCACGTGATCAGGCGTCGCAGTCTAGGGTGCCATTTGACCAGATAAATACATGCATTGGAATTAAAGATCGATCAATATCATATCTCAGATCGTCATCTCGGCCTCAGTTCAATCTAGCCTCTACTCATTAGGACAAATTTTCCTCTCTGCCGTGGACGCCTCCACCTGCGCCCACCAATTCGCATACCACCCGTAACCGCTCTAATGAATGGTATTAAGTTGTTTAAGTGTATATAAGCGATCGTGGCTCGTGGTCCGGATGTATAATACAAGTCTCAATGTTCAGATCCACCTCGCTGTGCCGTGACATCGTGTCCTGTGATTTGTGTGTATATGTGTCGTGTGTGCGGACCGAGGCTGCTTTAGAGGGCCTCATGGACAGGAACCTTGTCGAGTTCCCCGATTACCCTTCCTCCCTGCATCCTTTTGGTGCTCCCAGATTAGCAAGCACAACCCTCCTGGGCGGGCTGCGAGTTGTTCGTCTTCACGTCAATCACTGCAAGCACACCCGTCAGTACGAAACGCCATGTCCAGTCAGGCCTATCCACACTTACTTTGGTTGGAGGCCAGGGTGGTCGTGTCCGATCCCTCCATGCCCGGCAGTGCCTGCGCTATCCTCTTGAACAAGTTCTTGACGTTGTGGCCGAGCTTCGCGCTGGTCTCCACAAACATCAAGTTGTTCTTCTTGGCCTCGTCCTCTCCTTTGCTGCGTCGTGACTTCGCGCTTGTCGTTCAAATCGGTCTTGTTGCCTACTAACACGATGATGACATCGTTTCCTCGCTCAGCTCGGACGTCGTCTATCCACTTCTTGGTATTTTGGAACGATTTGGCGTCTATTGGCAAGTCGCTGTTAGCAAGGCGTTGGCATTAGCCCAGGGTGGGTCCCATACTCGAAATGTCGTAAACAACTACAGCGACGCTCGAGTCGCGGATGTACGAAGGAATCAGACTTCTAAACCGTTCCTGGCCTGCGGTATCCCACAGCTGTAATCGTACGGTACGGTCCTCGAGGTACATGGTCTGGTTTGGTCAGCGGGAAAACGCCATGCGCGGGTCAGCCCGGCAATCCTACCTTGGAGAGGAAATCAATGCCGATGGTCGCCTGGTACATGTTGTCGAACGAGTCGTACATGAACCGTGTGATCAGGGACGTCTTTCCCACTATTTTCAAGCGCATCAGTTTTGCTATTCGAGCCCCGAGCTCTGTCTTTGGATCGTTGACGTACCACTCTGCTCCCCAGAAACACCAGCCTAGGTCACAGTCTCAGCATGCGGACACGTTCGAGGGATAAGAGATTAAAGGTGGGCAAGACGTACTTGAATTTCTTCAAGGGTTGTTGTAAGAACCGCCAGCCTGCGCCATCTTGTGTATATATACGAGTTGCCAAAGTCTTCGGGAGCCGCGCACTTGGGGAGGTTGTCGAGGACCTTTAGAGGAAAAGCCGGCAGTCACACGCCCACAGCACGGGCACAGCACAAGACGGTGGTTGGTAGGAAGCTAGACCGAGCGGCAGGAGAGGTTGTCCGGAGCGTTGGCGGGTTTGTGGTTGCAATAGGTCCTGAGGTTTTGCATGGAAAGGAGGCCAACCTGGCGCTGCCTGCAATTGACCCATCGGCTCCAGCATAGGACCACGCACAGCTGGGGGCGGTGCCAAGCCCAGCACGTGCCGATAAAAACCAAAAGGACTTTCTCCAGGTACATTCCACCACACAATTAAGGTTAGTGCCAGCCAGTCCAGGAAGGTACCTGTGGCTGAGCTGGAGCCATGGGGCCTCCCTCTAGCGAGTCTAGCCCCTCGGAGCCCCTTCAAGCCCCTATAACCGTTATCAGCGCCGAGTATCTGTGGCTCGATACCCCGATAACAGCCAGCCATGCACAAGGCTCCACTAAAAATTCAGAGGGGAATAATCGGACTCCCCACCGACAAATCCATCGCGATTCTTATCGACCATTGTTGAATAATTCTTGCCGTTGCTCAACACCGTCGCCATGCCCGTCATTCAGCCCCTCGCGGGCGACTCCAACGAGGCCCCGAGGCAATTCAGCCAACCCTCGCGTAAGGGTAAGAAGGCATGGAGGAAAAACGTCGATGTGACCGAGGTTGAGAAGGGTCTGGTGGAATTGAATGAAGAAATCATTCAAGGGTATGTTTCTCTCTCTGCCCCAGTCACTCCGGAGCGAATTCTGAGTCCTTCTAGTGGTGTCATCAAGGAGAAGCCGTCCTCCGAACTTTTCATGATCGATAGCAAGGAGATCCCGCCCTCTCAAGAAAAACCCCAAGCATGTCAAGAAGGGACTCAAGGCCGATGAGATCCTCGCCCAACGCTCCGCCGTCCCTGCCGTTTCCATGCGAAAGCGTCCCGCCGAGAAAACCTCCGACGGAATCGTCCCCGCAAAGCGTCACAAGGCTGGCTGGGTCTCTCAGAAGGAACTCGCTCGTCTCAAGAGAGTCGCCGATGGCCAGCACGACACGACTGTGGCGACCCGAGATGCTACCTACGATGTCTGGGATGCCCTGTAACGACAAAACAGCCGGATGTCAATGACTTTATTCCCGAAGAAGTAAAGGCCAAAGCACCAAAGTCCATGAAGAAGGAACCCATCTCGTTGCTGGCAAACGGAAAGCGAACTCGCGCCGTGCCAAAGCCATCAGGCGGATACAGCTACAACCCCGTGTTCACGGAGTATGAGGAACGTCTGAACGCCGAGAGTCAGAAGGCACTGGAGGCCGAGCAAAAGCGTTTAGCGGCCGAGGAGGAGGAGCGCCGGAAACAGGAGGCAGCTGCGCGGTCAGCGGCTGAGGCTGAGGCTGCTGAGGCCCGCGCCAACATGTCAGAGTGGGAGGAAGATTCGGAATGGGAGGGATTCCAAAGCGGTGTCGAGGATGACAAGCCCTCCACCAAGCGGCCGCAGCGCAAAACACAGGCTCAGCGCAACCGCATCAAGCGCAGAAAGGAGGAGGAGCGCCTGGCCAAGCATAAGGCCGCCTTGAAAGCTCGTCGTGTGCAGGAGCAGCGCATCAAGGAGCTCGCCGCCGAGATTGAGGAGCGGGATCAGAACAAGGCCCTCGCTCTGGCCGCCGCCCAGGAAGCCGCCGGCTCCGACACGGACAGCGAGCTCGGCGACCACAAGCTGCGCCGGAAGCAGCTTGGCAAATTCAAGTTGCCCGAGAACGACCTCGAGCTTGTCCTCCCCGACGAGCTGCAGGAGTCGCTGCGCCGGCTCAGGCCCGAGGGCAACCTGCTCAAGGACCGCTACCGCAGCATGCTGCTCCGGGGTAAGGTCGAGGCCCGCAGGCACATTCCCTTCAAGAAGCTGGCCAAGAGGAAGACAACGGAGAAGTGGACATACAAGGATTTTGTTATTTAAAGCTCTATGGGATAATGTGCATTTGTTCAAAACGCGCGGTGGTAGACGCATATCAGGCAAGGTTGAGATACCACCCTTCTTCAATTACAATAGATCCAAGCGACCCTTGCATGCTTCCGGTGCCACGCTTCTACACATAGGGGTAGTAGTATTATAACACAGCACAAGTCTTCTTTCCAAACCCAGCTCCAAGGAACATTCAGTTCTCAAACACTGTAACAGCTAGTCTTCATCAAATCGTATCAATCGTGTGTCGATTTTTGTCGACGCACGTATATACATATATATATATGTCTGCTCTTGCCGGTGGACTTGCAATGATTAGAAGCTCATGAGATCTAAAACATGGGTTAGTGTCATATGTCTTTAATAGATCAGGGGTGAACAAACCTCGGCCAAACAGTCCTCTCTTCGCCCAATCCATGGCCATCAGAACTCTAGTTCGGAAGCTTACGCTCTGCGCAAAGTACACGGATCGCCAAGCATACACAGCCCACAGGCCACCTGCGAAGCTCCAGCCGTCACCCAAGTCGAAGACAGCCGAGTTGCCCACGTATGCCAGGCTGCCCAGGTGCTTGTACTCGAAGGCCTTGTAAACAGCGGCATCAACGTCACCCTCTCGAATCTCGTTGGCCGCAAGTCCGTCCGACAGCTTGGCCATCTTGTTGAACTTGTGGGCCAAGTACAAACCCTGCTGGTGCGCGCGCTGCGCCGTTGCCGGCAGGGAGGTCAGCTTGTTGTCGATCTGCCCCAACAGCTCCTCAACTCGCCAAAGTCGAGCGTGCCAGACTGGTCCTTGTCGAATTCAGAGAAGAGCTTATCGAGTCGCTTGAGGTGGTTGACGGCCTGGGGAAGCGCTTCTTAACATCCTGCGCGACTTGGCGCCAGTCGTTGAAACCGAGCTGCAGCGTTTCAGGGTCTTTGCCGTGCTTCCAAGCCAGGGTACGCAGGAAGGATACAATGTGGTCGGCGACGTTGTTTTGCACCGTTGAACAATCTCCGATAGCATAAACGTCACCCAAAGGGGTACCGTTCAGACGTAGATGAGTGTCTGTCTCGAGCGCATGACGGTTGGTTTGGGTCTTTCCTAGCTTCTTGGCGATAGTCTGGCAGAGGGATGTCTGGGCAACGCCAGTAGACCAGAGGCAGAAACCAATTGGAAGCTCCTTGGTAACCACGGTTCCGTCGTCCGACTTTTGAGTAAAGATAATCTTGTCGGACTGAACCTCCTTGACTCTCGAATTGGTAAGAACGTCGACCTGATCGCGAGCAAAGCGCTCCTCGGCGTATTTAGAAACGGTCTCGTCGTACGTGTTCAAGATGTGGCCACGGCTCTGGATGATGTGTACAGAGATTTCGTTGCGAAGGACTCGAGGAAAGTGCTGGGTAAGATCCTCGTTCAAGAGATCAAAAAGTTCAGCAGCGAACTCAACACCAGTTGGACCACCACCGCTGACGACGAAGGAAAGGAGCCGGCGCCTCTCAGCATCAGACGTTGTAGGCAGGCACGCCAATTCCAAGTTCTGAATGAGCTGGTTTCGGATCTTGCGGGCATCATCGATGTCTTTCAAGAAGAAGGCGTTCTCGAGGCCCTTGACGCCGTGGGGTTGGTGGTAGAGCCAACGCCAATGACGAGCTTGTCGTAGGGGACGTAGAACCTGACTTCCTTGCCCTGAGCGTCTAGTTGAGACACCTCAACCAGTTTTTCCGAGAACTCGACATCCTCTGCCTTGGCACGAACAAAGTGGCCATTGACACGAGCGAGGACACGACGGATCGGTTCGACCAAGGAGCGCATTCCCAAAGTGCCTACGGTGGCAGAGGGCAGCATGGGGGTGAAGAGGAAGTAGTTGGTGGGTGAAATGACGGTGACATGGTAGTCGTCTGGGTTCAACTCCTTCAGCAAGGCAACAGAGCCCCAGCCACCACCGAGAATGACAAGCTTGGGCTTGTCCTTGGTCTTCTTGCGTTCGGGCTCGTCGTCGTCAAGGTAGACTTCTGCAATGGGCAGATTCTTAGGGCCGCCACGGCGCGGTTGCAGGGCGAGCTGAGACACGTGGATGTCGTTGTGGGTAGAGTGCTCCTTATAAGTACTGGCATCGTAAATGAAGAAACCAACGACGCCAACTCCGAGGACCGCGACGGAAATACCCAACCAAGCTGCGGCTCTGTAGACGACGCTCAGCAGCCACGGTTTGGGGCGCGGAACCTGCGGCTCTCCGGAAAGGGCCCTGGTGAAGAATTGGCTAGGTAGGACATTCCGCGAAGCTGAATTGCGAGCCGTCGGTCGAGAGTTGAGCTGGTGTAGCAGGCGAGCGCGACTTGTAGAGGATAGGTGAGTAGCGAGAGTGGGCGAAAGTGGGCGAGAGCTGGCAAGGACAGCGCGCGAACGAGCACCGGCCAGGCCAAGCCTGCTGATGGATGAAGGGCGCATCATGGCGCTCATCTGTGCTGCTCAAAGGCGTGGTGAGGGATTAGAAAAAGCAAACGGTGGGCGCAGGAGCTCAGCTTGAAGCTTGTGCCAGCATTCCCTGCCCCCAGGCAAGCAAGCTGCAAGAATGCAAGCCAGGCAAATCTAGACTGATACTTGGTGATGAGGACGATAACACGCGATAATTGAACAGCAAGGTAATCAATCCAGTCGCAGACAGGACCTTGAAGGACAGTGAAGCAGTGGTGAGGAAAGGCCAAGGATGATGGATGCGTGCGTTCGGAAGCTACCTCACAATATGTAACTGAACTTATTTAATTGCCCAATAGTGGCGTCATAGGTGACTTCGCCGAAGAACCGACGGCCTGGCCTGCGCTGCACCAATCCCTAGGCTTGCGCTGCACTAAGGGCCTGTAGGTAACCACTGGTTCTTGGTTTCTAGGGCCCCGGTGCAGCGCTAACCTGCAACTGGCCAAGTGTACAGTACAGTGGCATCAATTACGTCGCCATTCACCGAATGTCCGCCCTCCGGCAATCCGTAACACGCCGCATCCACTTCACTCATGGCCTTCACGGCAATCCCGGTCCGAATATATGAGGTTTTTTCCTCCTGTCATGGGCAAAGTTGGAAATTAATGGGGATCTCATGCGCTTGGTTTGACGGCACCATGGTAGTGCTCACCGGTTACTTGTCTCCATCTTGCATCCGTAATTCCGTCTCAAGTTCCGGAATGCCTTCATATCGTGTTTCTACATTGCATGGTACTTTATATAGGCTATATCCAAAGGACAACCCACTGGCTCACGTTCCTGTCGCTTTAGCATCTGAAGTACCGGCTTTCAATCCACCGCGGCTCCTGGTCCTCCAGAATGTTGCACACCACGACCGTGATTTCCGGGAACACCGTCATCAGCCGGTGCAGGCCAAGCCGTCCCGCCGAGTATGTTGCCAACACGATCCTGTCCAGCGCCACTCCGTGGTCTACCAGCACCTGCACGGCCATGAGTGCCGCTCCTCCGCTCGCCATCTGCGCATCCAGCAGCAGCACACTCTCGTGCTCCTGCATGTTCTCCGGCAATCTCAGATAATGAAGCTCTGGTTCGCCTGTTCTCAAGTCTGACTGGATCAACATGCGTCCCGTTCTGCAGTCTGGGATCGTCTTGCGCAGTGCTGTTTCAAATGCAGATCCTCCTCGGAGCACAATCACGGCGCTGACTTCTCCCTTAGGCTCCAGCCCCTTATACTTGTAACCCTGAGGAGTTTCGATGACCGCTTCACGGAAGTGAACATTGTTCAGAGCCCTATTAGTATTCGCGTCAGTACTCCATTACCACTATCCGAATTGTTGCTGGCATACTGTTCCATGATCAGACCTGCCAACCGGTCAAAGTAGAAAATAAAGTCCTCGGCCGAGGTGTCGATATCGTGCAGGATCGTGTTCATGAACTTGAGCTGCGGGGTGTCGTCCAGTACAATGACTCGCTTCGACATAGGCTCTTCCTTGGCTGCAGCCTCCAGTCTTGACAGAGCCTCGCGGTGATGTCTCGATTTCTCAAACAACTTCCTCTCGATGAATTGGACCATCATGTCTTGAAGATTTAGCATGTTTCAAGTGACACGACATGAGAAGATTTGGATAGCTTACCCAAAGCCACGCGATTCTCAATACCGCGAGGGACAATGAGATCTGCGACTTTCCTCTGCGGCTCAACATACTAACATGCAGGTGTTACACAAGCGGGGAGCGCCGGAGAGATGTCTTGGATCACTTACCTTTTCAAAGTTTGGCTTGACGAATCCAAACCATTGCTTGATGCATCCTTCAATGTCGCGTCCTCGTTCTCGTACATCTCGCACAACTACCATTTCATTGCTTAGCGGCGGGTTTTGCATCTATTCTACGCTGGACTTACTTCTTCGTGCGAGACATGTGTCACCATCCGCTTCGCAGTAGATCTAGCCAATCGTTAAGGGCCGGCCTTTACGGACCAATAAGAGGGCCACTTACACCCATGTCTAGCAATTCAAGAACCCTCGGATCATAGAGGGCGAAGATACCCTCGAGGATAAGAACGTGGGGTGAGTAGATGGACGTCGTATGATCCAAGCGAGCGTGCTTGGCGAATGAGTAGACGGGGATTTCTGCTCGCTTTCTGAGTCAAGGCGTCAACAAGTGTCCATCATCCTTGGCTCGGCATGTTCATTACCCAGCTTTCAGATCTCGGAGTCGATCAACCAGGATGTCGAAATCGATAGCCTACAGATATGCCAATGAGTAACATGTCTGCCGAGAACATCATCAGGGCGCGAGTACCTCGGGCGAATCGAAATCATACTCGTTAGCAAAGGCCAGCTTGGATTGTTCCGGCGTCAATGGCTTGTAGAAGGAGTCCTGGTGTCAAGTCAGTGAAGCGCCGTGGGGTTCTGATGGCTGCGGGGACGTGCCATGGAGAGGATGACAACCCATGGCAGGTTGAGCTGCTTCACGATGGCCTGAGACACGGTCGACTTGCCCGAGCCAGAACTTCCAGCTACAGCGATGATGCTAACGTCTGCCCATGGCGGCGCATAGTATGCCCGCTTCTGTATCGTGACATGGCTCTCGAGTTGTGACATTTCCGACAAATATAGCTAAATCAATGGTAAGGCAAAGTAAGACAGGACACCCAGACGTTCTCGGATGCAATAATTGAACCGATGGTAAAAATTCACTGTATCAATAATCCTAGGTCGAAGCAGATGACAGACTCATGCAATCATAAGGAAGAATAACGCCGGTTTGGTAGTGAGTGAGAGGAGCTCGCGTGATGTCCCAAGAAAAAGTGTGCAGCGAGAGCGACTACCAGGGATTGATGACGCAGATCCCCGCCAACAGCACTCTCGATGAGGAAGCCCGGTGCAGTATTAGAGGGTGCAGGTGGGCAGATCTTGAAGGGCACAGTCGTCGTCGACTGAGATGTGTGATAGCAAAAAGGTTGAAGCACCCAGGATAATGAGGTCGGTATAAAAAAGGTACATGGGGCAAAAGGTACTTGCACCCTGGGCTGGAAGTGGAAAGCCTGCGCTTGACTGATAAGCATCGGCTAGGGTTTTGTTCCACTTCTCATCGCATTATGAAAGCTCTCCGGCCGACTTACACCAGCTGTGATTTTCTCTCTCCCTTTCTTTTTATTTTATTTTATTTTTCTTTGTCTGATTCATTCACACACATCGCAAATCTCCGGATTCGTTCAGCTCAATCATCGGCTGGTTGCGCACACCAATCCGTCCGTTGCCCTGTTCAGCTCAGGGTCTCGGTACCGGCCGAATCCGACTGACACCCTGCAGGTGGGTTGGGTGGTCACGCTTCACCTACAGGTACCTCTTGGCTTATCTTTGAGGAGCTCCATGTCTAGACCATAGGCACCTACTGTCTCCTCCACGTACCGAGAGAACGAGGTGCACTTCGTCTCACCACCAAGTTGAAACGCTCTGTCATGTGTCTTCGGACTAGTCCAGACGAAGGATGCCTCTCCTTCCATATGCTGGTATAACTTTAGTCTAAGCTTTCCCAAACTCCCGTGTCCTGCAATTTTCAGCGTCTCTGGCTGCCATATCATACAAACATGAATTAATCGCTATCATCGTCGCTCCCATAACCAACAAGAGATGCCATGGGCTTCGCCTCTTTGGTACTTGCGACCTTCGCGCCGACGTTTTGTTTCCTGAGTGCCGCCAGTGTTGAGCTGGACAGGATACCGTCGGCCTCAGCCTCCTTTGGAGGTGCTGGTAAAAGCGCTGGTTGACCATCTTGTGATTGTCCCTCGCCTTGCCCTGTTGTCGATGGGTCTGCTCCTTCCAATTGCAATTGCCTTCCCTCCCTTGAGACCTATACCATAGCTCATCTGGCGCCTCATACCCATCAAGTCCATAGCTGCCTTCGATGCGCCTCCTTTTCTTCGCGTCGGGGTCCCGCCCTTCCAGCTCAGCCACGTATGCAGCTGGCAGCGCAGCACGGATCGCTTCTGCTGCTTGCTCTTCTATTCTTCTGGCCTCTCGTTTCTGCGCCATCGGGTTCGGATCCGCTGTCGCCCAGCGCACATTCAGAATCTCGTCGTGATCCAACGACTGGTGCGCCATCGCCTCCTTCGCAAACTCGGCATTCGCCTCATTCGAGTATGTGATGAACGCTACACCGCGGTTGTTCAATACTCGGATTCGCTCAATCTGACCCCATTCCGCAAAGTGGCGTGCTACAATCTCTTCAATATCGTCCGTCACGTGTATTCGGCCGACGTAAATGGTGCGATTCTGCCTATTGAAGCTGCCAACACCACCCATATCGTCTCTGTAGTCTCCAAACTTTTCTCGTCCGAAACAATCGACATTAGGGGTGAAGATATCGGTCACCGCGGGCAGCCGATGTAGGTATAGGCAGTCGCTTCCTTTCGAACACAACCCGCGCGAGAACTACTAATGTTAGTGAAATTAGATATTCCAGTGCTTTGTTGATGATTCTCACCTGTAAACAGAAAAACGATCCAGACGTGTTGTCGGCTTTGGTGTAGCCTGAATCCTCGGCAATATTGCAACGTCCTTTAGCATGTGTTTTGTTGGCTTGTGTGTCTCTATCTCCTCCAGACCATTTGTTGTACCAAATGCTATTAGACAGCAGGTTAGCAGCTGATCATGTCGTGATGGGGAGCCATGGGGCAACTTACTTGAAAATCACACCAGTCTGGGGGCGGCTCTGAAGTGACCGTTGCCGGATCTACTTGAACTCGGGCTGGCTTCCGCTTCTTCTTGCGAATAACTTTCCGGACCTTCTTGGCGGGCTCGACATCTTGCGCGACGTTTGCAACAGTTAGATCTTGCTCATTGCCATCATCGCGTGGGCCATCCACAATGGCAGTTTGGAGCTCCTCATCCGCCATCATTCAAGACTTATGGACAGCAAGCGTGTCCCTATAAGTGCAATATTAAAATGACGCCGCCTGCAGAGAATGGTTTGGTTTTAAAGAAGTTGGCGTGGTTGTGTCGCGAAAAGCAATGCGAAGCACGGGCTGGTTGTATCGTAGGATACTTTGGCGGCGATAGCGAACATTGGAAATTCTGCCACTGTATGCCGCCAACGTCAAGGTCCAAGTGGGCCGCCTGCGCTTCCCACCGTAGCTGACCTAAGCAGACCTGTCAGAGGCCTCGGATCTGAGGCAGTAAACTAGAGCTCAGGTGGGGTCCTCTGATGGCACATGATTGGTTCTCAGCTGGTCATTCATATGGACGGTCAAGGTCAAGACTTCGTCCCACCAGAGCTTTGCGTTTTCTCTTTCTTTCTTCACTCTTCATTTTTCATCCTTACGTCGACACTGGCAGCCTCGCAGCTCCTTGGTCTGACCGTCAAATGCGTTGAGTTTTCAAATCTGCTTTGCTTCTTGCAGCTAGAGGCAGGCTCTTGGCTTTTGCCATCTCGTCAAAGTCCTCGAATTGTCGGCTGGGCATCCTATCTGCTTCCTCTGCACACCACCATGGTGAGCAACACCTTGCCCTAGGCATGCGATGACGCTCTAGGTTGGTCTTGAGGCTTACCGAGATGTTCAGAACTCGTCAGCCTCGACAGCTACACCTTTCAAACACGCCTTTGACAGGCGTGTTGAGAAGGTCAAGTCGCCCAAGAGGTACGTTGCACTAGTCTTTCCTTCGCACATTTCACTCTTCCTACATGATGATCTTCATATCAATGGGAATCTCTCCTAGCATTCCATGCGGATACACGATATTTAACTTCTTTTACCTGACACACGTGTTACCTCCTCTGCTCTTGCTGCATATGTCTATGCGAACCAAGGCGCTAACCACATGCTATAGTGACATCAATGCCTTGATCTTGGACTACTTGACCATGGAAGGCTACCCCAATGCGGCCGCGAATTTCTCCAAAGAAGCCAACCTGCAGCCACTTCAAGAGAGTGCGTCTATCCAGGCTAGGCAAGACATTCAAAACTGCATTCATAGTGGCGATATACAGTCTGCTATTGAGACCTTAAACGAGCTTGACCCAGAGGTATGTTCTCATTTTTCTTTTATCTTCGCACTCAACACTATCTCCCTCACATGATTAAACATCGAGTTATACATGCACCACGCATAGGATCTTCGGATCCGTGGATGAGAAACAACCACCATTTTATGATCAGTCTTAATGCCATAATCACTTTTTATCGCCTAGCTATCCGTAAGCATGGGTCTAACTGTGAGAATAGATTCTTGATAATGATAGGGCACTGCATTTTTCTTTGCTTCGGCTCCAACTGGTTGAGCTCATCAGGTCATGCAACGCCTCCGGAGGTGACATTACCCCAGCGTTGAACTTTGCTACCAATCAGCTGGGACCTCGAGCGCCCACCAATCCCAAATTCTTGGAAGACTTGGAGAGGACAATGGCATTGCTCCTTTTCCTCCCGAGAACTTGGAGCCTCAACTTGCCTCACTGCTCGACCCAGCGCTTCGGCGTGAGGCGGCAGCCAGCGTCAATCAAGCTATTTTGGATAGGTATTTGAGGCGAAGGAAGCCGCAATACGTCAGCTTGTGAAAATGCGTGCGTGGGCCGAGGCCAGGGCTCGAGACAAAGGCGCTAGCCTCCCGGAGCGGCTTGATATTGGTATGCAGGGTGAGGAAGGTGACCGTCATCCACGACAAGGGTCCAGTAATGAGAACGGACATGAGCCTATGATTACGATTTGAAAGCCGGCTTGGCTTAGTGGTTTGGTTTTTGTGTTTGGGCAATGATTCCGACCAGGGTTATTACGTTAGGAAATGTTTGTCTTTAGCGAGGCGTATTAGGATGGAGGATCAACATTGCTGGAACATAGCACAGTAACAACTCCGAAGCAATTCATCATTACACAACAGACAATAGGCGTATCGTAATACTGGTCACAGCTTATGTAGACGGGAAATATGAAACAGCATTCGCCCTCGCCTCTGATCACGTCTCGTGCTTCTAAAAATCGAGTGCAATTGTCTCTAATATTATGTACATAACCGGCACCTCCAGTCTACTTTGCTCCGTTTACTTGGTTCGGATATGCTTGAGCTTGCCTGGTGAATACAGGAAGTTGTTGGCATAGGCCTTGGGGGTGAACTTCCGCGAGTTGGGCTCCTGCACGTAGTACTCGTAGCCCTGCTTTTCGGCGAAGCGAATGGCATCTTCCTTGGTCTTGAAGTTGATGGCTGTGCCCTGCATGGCATCTCCAGAGGATTGCCATCCCATCAGCTGGTTCTCCCATCGGTGGCCCTTGCCGAGAACGTCCCAATCCATCCTCCACTTCTTGCCACGGTATTCTCCAGACTGCGTCGCGGGCTTGGCCTCTCGGTAAATACTGCTTCAATTAGCTTTCTGTCACCATCTCATGCACAGAGGGCTCAGAAACCAACCGAACGGTTCGAGCTTGCAACTCCATAGGAGCACCGGAGATGGTGGCGGCAGGGAAAACATCCTCGCTGCCATCCTGGATTCGCTTGGGGACGGGAGAGAATGTTCTAAGTGGGTTAGATACACAGCAAAAGATGAAGCACGATCCGGGAGCGCTCACGAAGTCGCCTTGTCAGCGGGAATGTCGTAGTCTGGCTGGTTGGCGACCTTGGGCTCTGGAACGCTGCCAGTAGCCTGGGTGAGAGAGCTCTGGAAGCGTCGGGCGGCTGGGGCCGCGGCAATTCGAGAAGAGTTGACAATTCGCAGCATGCCGGCCGCGGCTGGTGTTCGGAGAGATGCCATGGCGATACGCGTCGCTCAATTCGAAGATGTGGTGCTCTGCTTGGTAGGAGTGATTGGGTGTTTGCGGCGAATTGATGAAGTCGTCGAACGAGAGCTCGGTGGTGGGGCGTGCTGATTGGCTGGGGCGGTGCGACATTTTGCCGAGACAATGCACGAGTGCTTTTCGGCGCAGGGAACGTCCATCACCAAACATCTGCTAGACCTTCAATCATAGCTGTGCAATTGACAGTCAGTTGGTCGATTGACGATTCCGACGCCGTCTCACTCTAATAATCAACCTACCCACCGACCAACCGGCATCATGAGCTTCGTCACCCGCCGAGCGCTCTCCACGCTCATCCCCCAAGGTTCGTTTCTCTGTCCGGTGCCAAAACCTCCGGCCCTCAAAGCTGATCAATTGCGTTCCAGGTTGCCTCTCCCAAGGTACGATATCCCATCGAATAGTGCGACTGCGTAAACCTCGGTTTGATTTTCTCGCGGGCACTGAACGCGCGATGCGGCATGTCCGAGCACGAACGGCCTACGATGATCTCAGGGACGCAGTGGAAACTCGGAAACCAGGGGCTGACAAGTTCTTGAAATAGGCGATTGGCTCTGCCCCCGACGCTCTGCGCATGCAGCGTGTCGTCAGCTTCTACGAGAAGCTCCCCGTGGAGCCGCTCCTGAGGTTAAGGCTCGCGGCCCTCTCGGCTGGTACCAGGCCAAGTACTTTGGCAAGAACGCCTCCGTCCAGCGTATGTGACAACCACCGCATTGACAGATTGTATGGGCTTTGTCTTACTGACATGAATGATAGCCATCATCCACTTCCTGGTCTTCCTCGTCGGTATCGGCTACGCTCAGAACTACTACTTCCACCTGCGTACGTGAATTGCTATCTGCGTGATCTAGACGCTGGGTTGCTAACTGGTTTATACAGGCCACCACAAGAACAACGCTCACTAAGTGTTGGGCACGGTTAGCCATGCACTTGTCTTTTGAACGGTTTGACGGGCTGGCGTGTAAATAGACTAGAATACGTGTGTGACAGAGCTCACATCAAGTCTTCCTTTGTAACCTTAACACGAACTACCACAAAGACACTCTGCTTGCTTGGACCCTGTGATTTACCTGGACTCCGTGGCTTGTGCTGAAAGATGACGGGCGGCTTGGAGATATGACAAGACGAAAGCCGACGTGACAGTTATCACGATAGGAGAGCTTTGTTTGCTAACACCATTGTATCCCAGCCCCTGTTGAATCTGACTAAGAGCATTGTCCCGTTTCGGATACAGGACACGAAATCCAAGTAAAGAAAAAGTGCGACAAGATACCGGCAGCAGCTATGCCATGCCTTGGTAAATGGTAGACAAATATGAAGCTCGCTATGACTACCGTTCGCAGCTGTCACCTGACCAAGTTAGAGCAAACGAAATACGGTGCGGGAAGTTATCATGGCACTGTTTGCTCATCACAGTTACCCCGCCCGCGAACCGTGTGAATTACGTGTCACCTGTACGGTTGCAGTCAGGTCCCTGCTGAGGCACCTGAATCACCTTTTCCTCTTGGTCTCACCCGCGTCCTAGGCGATCACCTCACTATTGTGCTTCCCCTACAAGGTAGGTAGGTACGTTAGCGCTAGACCTAAACCAGGCTCCTGCAGCTCCCGAAAATCAGGTCGCCTTTCCAACTCAATGAACATTGCAGCCGCATTACTCGACTCCTGTCACACCCGATCGACTTGGTCTGCCCGACCCCTTCATACGAGATTAACGGCACCGAGGCCCTAGAGAGAGCGTAGACAGGACGCCGCCCGGACGACCCGACCACATCCCCTTGCCCGCCCTTTGCGCCATCTACTAGTTACTTGTTCGCCCGCCGAGAGCGCAGCCTCACCGCGGCTCGCCCTCTGCAATCGACGTTTCGAGGTCGTCATCCAAACCACAGGGCCTTGCAGGCTCCCAAAACAACCGAGGGTGGCTTCGTCAAGGAGTCATCATCGTTTACCGCGACGGCGCCTTTCGACGACGTATGATGGCCACGGAGCCCACCGTCAACAGTAGTGCCGATGTATCTGCCTTGCCGGAAGCCCAGGCTGTGAGCACTCCCCATTCCCTCTGGTCCCCTCCCTTTGCAAGCTGGCCATTTCTTTGCCGGCAGCTTTCCTGCTCACTTCCGCTTTCTCTCGTATTCATGCGAAAGTTGTATCGCACAAGCTGACCAGGCGCCGTTATCATCACATCAGCAGGTCGACGACGATGCCCAACCAGGCCACCCCGGTCAGCACATCGTTAATGGCACTACCGCTAGCGACGACGGAGACAGCATCGCCAACAAGCATATAACCAGCGTCGAGGATCAGCTCAACTCGGCCGATGTTAGTGTAAGCGGCGGTTCAGATACGGAAGCTTCGCGCGGTGATGGTTCGAGGCATAAAGATGGAGACAAGAGCCACGGGCGAACCAGCTCGACGGCGAAGAAACCCGCAACCTTCAAAGCCGTATCCGTAAACAAGACGTTTCTGGCTGCCAAGGCGAACGCCCCTACGGCTTCATCTAAACTCAGCGATAAGCCTGCGCCGGGATCTAGTACCCCACCGACTGGTTCTGTCTCATTATCAGCATCTCGACCACGCCTAGTCGCCAAAACAGGCAGCGGTGCAAGGGATGCAGTTCCCAGGTTTTCTGGTACTGCAAATGGAAGGAAACCAGCCACGGCGCCCGATCCAAGCGTCGTATGGAACAAAAACCGACGTATGTCCAGGTCGGCGCTTTGAAGTCTGTCCTATTACTGACACGGTGTACAGCCGCCCCGCTCCGGAGCCGAAGAAGTTCACCGACGAAGAGCTCAAGAAGTATGGGATTCACATGGCTAGTCGCTTGAATGAAGACGACGCTTCTGGGCAAAACAAATGGGCCGATATTGACGACGATGACGATGACTGGGCACCTGAAGCAATCACATGGGGGATGGAACCAAAACCACTCTGCCGCATCCCGATGAGCACCCGCCGCCGCCGCCGCCTCCTCCTCCTCCTCCTCCCGAGAATCCCCTCCTGTATTGATGACGAAGGTCCCAGAGAAGCCCAAATCTCCTGCTCCGCCTCCGGTGGCCATTGCCTCACCTGTGCCAAAATCCAGTGGCTTGGCCTCGGGTAAGGGATTGGTCTTGAAGAGTGGCTCGCAAGAGAAGCCGACGCTGGTTTCCAAGCCAACACCTCCGCCTGGGCCTGCGAAGTCGCCATGGGCTACCCTACCGCCAGTGGAAAAAACACCACTTGTACCAGCCGAAACCGCGCCTGCCTCTCGAGGCCCTAGTAAGGACTCTATGCTTCCCAAGTCTTCTGCCTTACCGATTAAAGAAATGGCTGCCGATGACTTCAACCGAAATTCTTGGCGGGACAGCGCGCCTCAAGGAGGTAAGGAGCTCTATAATTCCCAGTCTGGGCGTTACGAACCAGTACCCGATCGCCGCGGCCCAATGCGCGCGGATACGCAGAGCAAACAACCAGCTGTTTTGCAACGTCCTATTGCCTCCGACCACCCCGAACCTTCCAGCGCCTTCCAAACCACTCGTGCGGGCCAGGATGCCCCTTTGGTCGTCGACGAGGATCTTCCAATGTTAGTGGTGGGAGCGGTTCATTCATGCAGCGCCCAGGCAAGCCATACGATGCCTCCATGCCACCTCCTGAAATACTTGGTGCTCGACGGGTGTCACTTACAGGGTCGTCCGGTAGCCCCGTGTCTACAGAAGCTTTGCCTGTTTCTATACAGGGTCATCCTAGACAGCAGCCTCCCCATGGATATATCCCACGTTCGTCACCCGGCACTACTTTTGCTACACCGCATAGTCAGGGATGCATCCTGAATCAAATATGCCGCCTCCACAGACCCCAGCGCGCTCCTTAGAGGATGATGTCGAATACCAAAAGAAACTGATGCGGGAGCGCATTGAACAAGCAAGGAAGCGACGTCAAGAAGAGGAGGCTCGTGAAGAGGCTGCGCGTCGAGAGCGAATTCAAAAGAAGCTTGAGGCTCTCGGTCCAGCTCCAGAGAAGAAGAGTGACAAGAAGGATGCGCCACCAAAAGATGAAGTCGTAAAGACTCCGCGAATGGAACACCGTGAACCGGTCCAGGCGGCTCCAACGCCCACCACTGTCGAACAGGCCAAGAAGGAACCCATGGGTCAAGATAGAGCCGTTGAGCGAGACAGCAACAAGGTCGTTTCTCCCAGCTCTCATCTCCCTACGCAGACGCCAGGCCCGCGACAGTCTCCTCATGACTCTGAACCGAAGCAATCGGATCTGTGGGGCGGACCCGGACCGCGTCCAGATCGTCTTGGGCCTTGGGCCTCTGCCGCGCTGCCACCACCCTCGCGTAATGTTTGGGGTTCGCCAGACAAAGATAGAGCACTGGGAAATGGCACCTTTAACCCCGACCTTAGCCTAATCGCCGGTTCTTCCGTCGCACATCCCCAACCACAAATGGCCCTCCTCCTATTGCACCCCTCAGGCGCCCGTGTTCCTTCACAAGGTCGATCTCAACCTCAACCACCTATTGGATCTCGAGCGTCGCGATACGGCGCTCCTGGCTCGGATCTCGCCACCAAATGGGTAGCAGCTGTTGCCGATAACGACAAGAAGATTAATGCCTCCATGTTAGCCGACAGGGTTGAGCAGGAGCGTCACTTAGCCGACCGAGGCATGACAATGGAAGATACTCAACCAACCATCAAGGACACATGGCGGCCAGTGCAAATATCAGGTGATGGCATCAGACGGCCAATGGCCTCAATGGAGGTGCAGTCACAACATGCTGGTCCCTGGAGAGCACACCGAGATGAGATCGCAAACGCGACACCTGGGCATGATGTAAGTGGTTCCGCTACAAATGCGGGCGTCATTGGTTCCGGCAGCAGCTCTGTTCTCAAACAGACTGGCCAACCTGTCTCATCACAGTCTCGCGCGTCCAGATTCTTCCCTGCTAGAGAATCGCGAGTTGAACACCCACCCGCAGTGGAGATTGACAGACCAAACTCTCCGTCGCCTCCGCCGCCAACTATGGAAGGCCACCCAGCATATGAAGGCGATGTGTTGCATCCACTCGTGTCCTTGCCGAAACCTCACCCCGTCGTCAAACTTCCGCCCGTCGCCGTAGCGCCACAGATGACTCAGACACGCAACGTGTGGACAAGTGCAACCGTACATAAGGATACCCAGCGGCAACCGCTAACAGCACACCATGCACCCCAGTACGCGCAGGTGAGCGAAGCCAAGAAAATTGGCAGAACAGGATCAACAACCTTCTGAATGGCGGCAAAGGCTCACCACCAAAATCTATGGGTGTGGATCCAGCAAGCAAGAGCGCACTGGATCACTACCCTCACCACGATTCGGCAACGGTCTCTCTCCCCACAGCATCACGAACCTTGGATGTAACCAGCCAGAAGCCATTAGTAACTAAGCCTATGGCTGAGGAGTGCTTCGAAGAGCAGGAGATGGGTTCTCTGCCACAGATTCGGCTGCCACATAGGGCGCCTGAGGCTCTTTGGGAACCCGCCGAGGCACCTAGCAAGCCTTTGCCAAAGAAGTTCCTTATTCATGCCGTCAGCTCGGACACATATTACTTCCCAGCTGATGTCGTGGGCGGTGGTAATGCACTGAAAATCCATTTCCCACACATGACCGAAACTAAGATCGTTACGATTCCTTTTTCTGCAACACGTGGTCAACGAGCAAGCCAGAGTAGCAGAGGTTCACGAGGCAGGGGTTCTGGCCATGGTTCGCGAGGAGGCAAGAGGGAGGTATCAGCCAGCCATGGTGAGCGCACCAATAGCTCCTCCAGCCGTAGTACTCGTGGCAGCTATCGTGGTCGAGGCTCTGAAAATTGGAGCCGTCACTCCCCAGCTCAATCCTCGACACCCGCATAATCAAGTACAACCCGAGCACCAGCCCAGTTGAGCTCTTTATTGAATCTTATGGTCGCCATCCTATAATGGCGGCGCTCCAACCATATATATGCTTTAGGCGCTGTCATCAAGCGCCGTTATTCCCCAATACGGGATTAGTCTAGTATCCCTTTCTCAGCGGTCCGTATTGCGCTGAGCCTGCCCACCTCATCAGAAATGAGCGGCAGAGTGTACCAGTTCTGGAGTCAAATGTATGAACAGGACGGGTTTACACCTGGAGTTCTGTGCCGAAGCGCTCGCGGCCTCCTCTCTGTGCCGTCCTATACGTTTGGTTTATTCTTGATTTTTCTCGCATTCGGCTTCTTTTCTTTATACGTCACTTCTACACGACACACTTACGGATTGTCCAACGAAAGCTCCGGGACACATGAAGGGGTTGAAGTCCCATGAACGCACTCAACCTTCTGGGCGGCTTGACCTTTTTCAGGTCCGTGTCAGAGCCATCTCTTGATTCGACTTTTGTGAGCCGTGGACAAACTAGGTTTATACACAACAGGTGTTTGGACTCTCATACCAGGAGCAAACGGCAGGGGGTTCAGGGGATGGATCCGGGGAAAGATAGGGTCTACTGAACTGGAATCTATCGGTGCCTCGGACTTTGGAATGGAAACTTTGAGCTGGATGGGCTTTCGGGGTGTGAAATAGGCAGTGGCCCACTTGCAGAAAATATTGATATGTTTGCAAACTCTTCTTGGTTCTCCAATGCTGTGAATGTTGGTATGAGCGACGGTCCTGAACTGGCCAAGACTGCTGCTCCAAATTTCTATGGCCTTGGTGATGGCGAGTATCTTTATCATACGTTGATCACAGCTTGCGTCCTTGGCATTGACAAAAGATGTAGAAGTAATATCGACTTGAATCTTATTATATAGTTGCATTTGGGCATGACGATCTTACAAGACATAGACCAAAGACAGACCACTTTATCATCCCCAACTCCAAACTCCTGCTTACCGCCCTTGGCCACTCCTCACATGCACTTTATCTTTTTCCATCATGAACTTCGTGCGGACACTTTGATCCGGGGAAGGGTATTCCTCGTCATGTCCTTCGGCTCGTTGAGTCATTCGCAGAGACTTGCCCGCCATACTTCGTGGGGGTTGAGTAACGTTGGCTTTAGTACTCTTCTACGGCGCAGTTGGGGTGCAGCACGTAGACGATGCGCGATGAGGCAGCAGAGCTTGACGGCACTGCGTTCTCTTCCTCAACGAGACCCTCGCCTCTGAGTGCCATGAGGATGTTGTCCTACATAGATGTTAGCATATGAATACTTCAACCGCAACTTCAGGGGTATTCTTACCTTGACCATCTTCTTGAGAACCATAATGGCAAGGGCCTTCTCTTCGTGATAGGCCTCCTCGCTCTCAAGCTCTTCCTCCCTTTGCTCCAAGTACCAATTTACCAATGAATCACCGTCGACGCCATCGCCAGTACCGCTCTCATCATCGTTGACTCGTTGGACGATCATGTTGACCATCTTGATGTACTTGTCATAGGTAATCTTGTGCTTGTTCCTTGGCTGGGAGCTGCCGTCGGCAGCATGCTGTTCTTCCTCGACCATGGCAGCATCTCCTCCTGGTCCCGGCCAGAGGCAGCATCAGCAGCGCGGCGGAGCGTCTCACTGTCTTCTTGCGTCTCCTCGTCCATCTCGACATCATCGTGCTCGACAGAGATGATGCTTTGACGGAGTAGATTGTACGCCTCAGTAACAAACTCGCGGCTAATTTCCTCAACGCAGTTGACCTTGGCAATGGCCTCGGACAAACGAATCATACTCTCCAGCTGACGAACAGTGATTCGGTACGAGTTCATGCCTACACCACCTTGCGCGTCGTCGGCACGCAGCTCCTTGTACCTGGTCACAAGCTCCTCTTTGGCTTCGTCTGTGAACTGGGGACGGAATGTCTTAGCAAAGCGAATGTATCGCTGAAGCTGTTCAGTGCTAAATTCCGGTTGCACAGCCTCGTCACGGTGCTGGTGAATACCAACAATGTGCTCGGCCAAATGGCGATCGATTTGTTCATTGCACTCGTCGAGCACAACAAAGAACAGATCGAAACGAGACATGATAGGTGCAGACATATTAATGTTGGATCGGAGGGTAGTCTTGCGGTTGTATCGGCCACCGACAGGGTTAGCAGCAGCCAAGATACTGGTTCGAGCATTCAAAGTTGCCTGAATACCAGCCTTAGCAATAGAGATAGTCTGCTGTTCCATAGCTTCGTGGATAGCGACCTGATCGGCAATGTCCATCTTGTCAAACTCATCAATGGCACAGATACCATTGTCTGCCAACATGAGGGCTCCAGCTTCGATTGTGAACTCCCCAGTCTCCTCATCCTTCACAACGGCTGCCGTCAAACCAGCAGCTGAAGACGCCTTACCACTAGTATAGACAGCGCGAGGAGCGAAAGAGCATACGTATTTCAAGAACTGTGACTTGGACGTACTTGGGTCACCAACGATGCAGATGTTGATGTCGCCACGGAGCTGCATGCCCTCGGCTGTGGACTTGTGCACACCAGACATTAGCTGAAGAAGCAAACCCTTCTTGACAACTTCATGTCCGTACACCATAGGAGCAATGGATTGAACCAGTCGTGAGTAAATATGGTCACCGTGTACCATCGCTCTCAGGTCTTCGATTTCGGAGGATTCATCGAAGAGAGAATAGCAGCCTGGGCATCCTCAGGAGTCTCTGCACCCTCAGCAGCAACGTTTTGTGTCAGAGAGTTAATAACATCTGCAGCACTGGCTGTGGCAGCTTGGTTGATAGCAGCACTCTCGGGTGTAACCATGCATGCCAGGAAAGCTAGGCGATAGGTGAGATCTCGGACACCCAGAGCTTTCAAGCCAGTGACACCAGAACCACCCGCATCGGCACCTCTAGGGACGTTACGGTCATCCCGAATAGCAGTTGGCCTCAAGCCTGGAAGACCAAGCTGGCTCACGTCGGGTACGACGATCAAGGCGCCGGTAAAGACGCATTTCTCACCAGCCTTGGCACGATCAACAATCTCACCACGTAAGATAACGTCGAGTGTTCGTGGCATGCTTCCGGTAGGAATCTCGGAACTGTTCTCCTGGATGCGGACCTTCTGCCAGTCCACGAATGTGCTATGCCTGATGTCCAGCTGCCATGCAATGCGGTTCTGACAGCTCAAGTTGGGGCACTGTGTTGGTTCGGTGTATCTGAAAGTCTGCTCAACATTCGGAACAACAGCACGGCAGGCTTCGCAGACGAATGTGGCGAGGGACAACTCCGGTCGGACTTCTGAAGTTCGCGTGACGGTGCCGGATATGGAGAGAAGCTGACCGATGTTGGCGGCGCGGAGACTCCGTACTCGAGAAACCAAGGGAGGTTGTAGAATGCAATTGAAAAGAGCTTGTCCGTCTGCTGATGCTCATTCTTTCTACCTGCTGTTTCGCTCTGGCTCTGCGAGCCATACTGACTGGCGCCCGAGGTGGTCAGTTTACTTGACGTCGTGGGCTGCCTGTGTTCGCGGAAATATTGAGGTTCGTATTTGGCAATCATGTTGTGCAGGGCGGTGGTGAGAAATGGGAGAAACCGGTAGTATTGTCTCATCACACCATCTGCCAGACTGCCGTTCTCCCATGATGCCAAATGTCGGTAATCCACATATATGGTGGAGAGTTGGTAATGTCGCATTCCTCTGATCTGAGCCACATAGTACTTGTCTGTGGTGACGGCACTAGATGTCGGCGCACCAGAAGATAGAGGGTCTTCGGCGAAGCTAGAAGAAAGGGCGAGTTAGCACCGTTGGGGAACAGGGCAGTGTCCGAACAGTACTAACCTTTCGATGAAGGCCTCGAAATGTTCCTGAACCAGCAGGCCAATACGATCCTCGACTCGACTGATATCAGACTGGTTAGGCCTTCGAGAACCTCGGGGAACTTGGTCATCGGCAAAACCATCGCCTTCGTCGTCGCTGGGGGCTCCGAGGTTTTCTGAAGGAGGCCCTCGTGGGCGAGCCGCGGAGGACGAGGGAAAGCCAAGGTTGGCTCTGGGGTCAAGCCTCCTGGAGTTGACGGGGCCCGCGAGAGGCCATCCGACATCATATATCCGACATCACTGGAGAGAGCCATCTTGACGAGCAATCGGTGTGGGGTGTCCTCGTCGTCAGCGATGTTGGGTGCAAACAAGGGTTGACAATTTAGGTGGGATGCGGAGACAGTATTGTGCAACTAAGGGGATCTGGTTAATGGGACAACGCGATGCAAACGCGTGAAAAGAGGATACGCGACGAGGGGCAGCGCCAATGTAACGCGACTTTAATTGATTGCATGCTGACATAAGCCAACACAGAAGCAAAAAAAAAAGAAGAACAATAGACTGGCAAAAACATACAACAGCCGGTATTCGCTGGTCGTCACCGACCCAACTACTAATCTGCCGATTACATGCTTAATTAAGGGAGAGCGGACGGGATCCCATGCTTTCATGCATCTATGGTCGTATGTGATTGTATGTGCATAAAGAATAGTTTATATAGGGAATACTGACTCATCGTAGAAGGTTGGCTTCTGTCGGTTCACTTTGGGACTCTTACCCTGTGTATATATATACTGCTATTAGAAAGATTGCGTATGTACAGGCTTCATGCAGTAGTATTATCTGCTCCTTCCTGCTCCATAGTTTCGTTTTATGTTCATAGAAAGCTAAAAGTCATTGGAGAGATTGGGGCTTGATAAAGCTAACAACGGGGTTTCATTTTATTTTTATGACATCCGTCGGAGGCCAGATAACAGCCCAAGAATGTGAGATATGCAAATATCTTAAATTATTGCCAATCGTTTGGTCTAGGTGCTTGCTCATTCCAAATTCAACCCGTCCTCCCAAGGTATAAGAGTTCGATCTCAACGCTCGTAGTCAAGAAGTCAACGCATTTGCTGTTATGGTCGACAGTGCATCTATAATAGCAACGGCGATACCGTGTAAGTACCCATCGTATGCTAAAGCCGCCACTCCCAGCATGGCTAGCTATCCAAGTGTGCGTCTTGGCTTGAGAAGTCCCGCTCGTGAAGCTTTGCATGTAGTGCTCTTGGTTTATGGGTTATTCTCATGACTGCCGGAGTCTGGTGAACCAGTGCACAGGCGGCTCGGTGCATAGAACTTATTGAGCCGATGGCCGTTCAAGAACGCCAGCACCACCCACAGTGGTTGATACCCCGGGGATCAAATATTATTCCTATAGTCTTGGATACATCACTTCTTCGTCTGGGCTTCCTGGCCGGGGTACGAATGAATCTGTTCCCGTTAGATAGGCTCTCTGCTCCAATATAGGTGTTGGATTTACCTTCTCAGCCACTTGGAGCCATTCGTCCATGCTTCGAATGTATGGGTCCTCTTCTGCATTCGCCAGTGCTTCGTGGCCCCAGACAACAATCTCGTCAAACTGTGAAGTTACCTGCATCGTGCCGACTTTTGTCTCTTGGCGCGAATCATCTTCCACCAGGTCTATTTCAGCGCCATTTGCCGGCTTCTCATCGGGTAGGCGCTCTGCCACTATGCCGCGATACTGGTCGGGCAGCTTGATGGTCTGGCCATGGAGCTTGCGTCCCCGGAAGTAAGCTGTATTGGTATCCTCTGGACTCATTATCAGTTTGCGTCATACATCTAGTAATTGGCGTGACGTACTCTCGTCTTTGTGTGGTTTCCAATACGGCGAGGGTTCGTCTACTGAACCGTTATAATGGATGCGGCATGGCAGGAGGTTCGCTGCAGCATCTGGCAATGCCTCCTTGTTTTTAAATGATAGAATTGGTTGGGACATATTGATGATATGAATGGGCAGACTTCCGATTCAGTTGGAATATCGTTTTGGTTCCGTTCAATCGCTCTTGTTGGGAATTGATAAGTCGCGTTTTAACGCGTGATGAGTTCAAGCATCGCGTAAAGCGCCTACTATCGGCGATAAGCCAGCCACGTATTGTTTGGTGTACCCTATACTATACCTCCTCCCGGCTCCATCATTGTAGTATATAAATGGTTTGCTATTGTTCTTTATATTTTTATGGCTGTTTCGTTCCGACTGACCATGATCACTTCTCTTTAATTTTTCCTCTTTTTAAAAAAAAAAATGTAAACGCGAATGGGTTGGCGTTGGGCAATAATGCAAGGAAAAGGAAGACTTAGTTGATATTATTAAGACCATACTTACAGTAGGCTGATTTCTATGGAGTTGTAGCAAACATCGCCGGAACAAAAGACGAAATAATAATACTGTTACTCTAGCTCATACATCTCATGGGGTATCTATCTTGATCCAAACCACCTGAACAGGCAGCCACCCGTCCTTCATCTAATATCTGCCCATAAAATACCAGCCTGTCCAGACCACTCTCACGCTTTCCGCTTCTTCTTTCCCTTCTTCCCTGGCTGCGCCTTCGAGGAAACTGATGGTTTGGGAGCATACCGATTTGCATAATCCATGTCAAAGGCAGACTTGTGCTTCCGGAAGAGCAACATCGTAACCCGTGCATCTTCGATACTGGAGTGGGCACCGGCCTGTACTTCCACGCCGAGGATCTCATGTGCGAGGATTCTGAGTGCCGGTTTCCTGCCGTTGCCGTACTTCTTGAAACCAGGAAACTTGGCCGTGTCGCGAATGTCGCGGGGTGGGTGGCTGAGCATCAGAGCTGTAAGGTCATGCTTCAGATCATGTCCGATCAGCACACGATCTTTCAGGATGTTGTAGACCTCTTGCTGCACCTCATCGAAGTCCCGTGCGAATCTCATTTCCTTGCGACTAATTCCACTGACAGGCGTTCTCCAGTCCGTGACGGCCTCCCTCGGCTTCACGTACGAGTCGTATATTTGGCGGCCATGGAAATCCACGATACTCACCCTCGCAAGTGCGGATTCATAGCCTCCCGGCCCAACACCCACCATCTCACAATCGACAGCAACGTATTTGCCAATCTCGAGCCCCTCGCTCAGACCATGGTTGACTTTATCCTTGTCCGAGGCGAGGTTGACGGCTCCGCTCTTCAGGCCCAAATCATAAGCCTCTGCTATTGCCTCCGCAGAAATGTCATTGTCGGCAGCCCAGAGAGCCAGTGATGGAGATGGACCATGTTTGGGTTCTTCCTCAATTTTGGAGCTTTGCACTCCGCCCATTTTGCTTTTCGCTTCACCGCTGACTGCTGCCTGTGACGTGCGCCGCTTGGCTGGGCGCCAGCAGCCTTGGGTCTCTTTGACGGAGCTTCAGGCTGTGAAGGAAGCTTTCTCTTATTGGAGGGTTTCGAGGGCGCCTCACTCTTTAGTTTAGCCTGGAGTTTCTTCCAGTTGGAGGAAAGCTCAGCCATGCTGTGGCCTATGAAGCATGCGAGGGTTGCGTGCTAAGGCGAAATAGAGATGTGATAGTTGAACGAATTCTTCTGTATAAAACTGGAGTGTAAATACCCAAGGCGGCTTGCCTACTTGAGAAAGGCTAGCAGACGAAGGCCAGTGTCTAAGATGCCGCTTACCGTATTGGGTTACAGACACGGGCAGGTACCTCGCGGTACTTCAAGAGAAACCATGAAAAACTGTATGCATCTATCCGTAGTAACCACTTGATAAGCTATAACTCTTGCTCACCGCTTTCCGATAAGCGCTCGACAGCACGCTTTCTGCCTAGGCCCCTCCAAATATGACTTTCGCCTTCATTTGTGTCGCGAACCTGCGAGTCGCTTGAGCTTTCCATCAACCACCACACCAAGCACATCCAAAATCATCATGGGAGGTGGCACGCCGGGCGGCGAGGCCACTGTAGGATCCGATGGACCTCGACAGAAAGGCTTGGCCACTCCCGAGACGCTTCGGGCGGGATGCATCGCATGGGTAGAGAAGGAGGGCCACCCGCGGCGAGCTGAGATTCTTAGCGTCAAGGAGATGAAGAGTGGCAAACAATTCTATTGCAACTTCGATAACTTCAACAAGCGACTTGACGAGTGGGTGCCGGTGTCGCGTATTCTCTTCGAACGAGAGGTGGAATGGCCGAGCGCAGAGAAGGATAAACCAAAGGATGCAAAGTCCAAGAAGGTGTCCAAGGTGCCCTCTAAGAAGGCCCCATCCAAGAAGGCGCAAAAGCGTCCCGGGAAGAGAGAGCAGTCGGAAATATCCGAAGCGGCCACGCCGCGCACGTCTACAGGTGAGCATGATATGGCGCAAAGTGTAGCGGTTTGGGCACGACCTAATGACGACTGTGTAGAAATCAACGAACTACAGAGCCAGACCAAGGCATCTTCCGTAGGACCAGATGGCGAGACGTCTATGCGAACGAGTGTGGAGGCGAGCGAGACACCTGGCGCAGGTGATGATATGGACTTGGACGAGAAGGATGACGAAGTCAAGAAGGAGCCGAAGCCATTTGACCCCGAAGACGAGATTGAGAAGTTGAGAACATCGGGATCAATGACCCAGAACCCAACCGAGGTCTCGCGAATTCGAAACATCTCCAAAGTGCAATTCGGAAAGCATGATCTTTTCCCGTGGTACTTTTCACCATATCCGGAAGCTTTCAGCCAGGAAGACATCATCTTTATTTGCGAATTCTGCTTGAGCTATTACAGGGACGACTTTGCCTTCAAGCGCCATAGGCGAAAGTGCACACTTCAACACCCCCGGCAACGAGATCTACCGCGACGAATACGTTTCCTTCTTTGAGATCGATGGTCGACGTCAACGGACGTGGTGCCGCAATCTCTGCTTGCTGTCCAAGATGTTCCTGGATCACAAGGCACTCTACTACGACGTTGATCCCTTCCTCTTCTACGTCATGGCAGTGCGGTCGGACAAAGGCTGTCATATTGTAGGGTATTTCTCCAAAGAGAAAGAGAGTGCTGACGGGTACAACGTTGCTTGTATCCTGACCTTGCCTCAATACCAGAGAAAGGGGTTTGGTCGTCTCTTGATCCAGTTTTCGTACGAGCTTTCAAAGATTGAAGGAAAGCTGGGTTCGCCAGAGAAGCCGCTTTCCGATCTGGGCCTGCTCAGTTACCGTCAATACTGGTCAGAGAACATCCTTGACCTACTGCTAGGGTACAACGAGCGCGACGAGAAAGTAACGATTGAGGCCATCTCGGCGTCGTTGGCTATGACGACGCAGGACGTCGAGCATACCCTCCAGGCCATGAAGATGCAGGTGTATCACAAGAGCGACCACAAGATTGTGATACCGGAAAAGCTCATACAAGCACGTGAGAAGCAGAAAACGAAGCAGAAGAGGTTCATTGACCCCACGCGAATACAGTGGAAGCCGCCTGTGTTTACGGCATCCAGTCGCACCTGGGGTTGGTAAAAGAGGTGCGTGCGACTTTGCTGTTTGGGAAGAGGTTATGAATTACATGGGAGCATGGTGTACTGTATTTAATTGTTTGTTCTTGGTTGGAGTTGAATTCATAATACCCCTTGGTTCTCTGATCTAGCTTGACCAAGCATTGTCTTGTGCGAGACTACTTAATCGCTCCTTGATATGCCACGATGCGCATACAGTAGACATGACCGATCACGGGTGTATGCATCACCGAGTTAGACGTACCGTGGGTATGCGAGCAGTCGCCAGTTCCTTCACACTGTGAGACAATGTACCTGGTTGCAAGGTTGACGACCGCATGCGGTAAGCCCTGTGGTGGGCGGTAGGGAGGACGGTACTTGCATCTTGCAGCAAAATGCTCGGCGAGACATGTATTGCAAGGGTCCAGGCGCTAGCAAGCCACCGGGGGCCATCCATGTACCTTAATTGCTCCCGCTCTTCTTCACCTCCAACAGCTCCCTCCATTGATGCGACATCACACTGCTGGGAGAGCAATTGACCTTCTCCATTGTGCCGAGCTGGTCTCGTATCATCCTATGACGAACCCCTACGCTTTGCGACAGAGATAGTTCCTGCGTGGTGTTTACCATGTTCCTCGACGTGCTGTTGCCGTGCCTGGTCGCAGCAGCAGGCTTACTGCAGCCTGTCGTTGGCCAGGACCAAGAGCCGCTCTTCAACGAGTATAGAGAAGCTTGTCCAGATTATGCAAGCTATGCGGCTCACCCACAGTGAGTATCAGCCCAGGGCAGATGCCTGTCGGTCCGTTGCTAAACTAACTCTCTTCGAAGCCCACCGCTCAGCTCTGGCCCTCGCGCCCTGCCCTTCCAGCGGCCCGACCCACGATGCCGCACATTCCACTCGGACGAGATCGAGAGGGTCATTGAGGACATGCGATCGCGCATCAAGGATCCCGATCTGATGGCCTTGTTCGAGAACGCTTTCCCTCGACCACCGACACGACGGTCAAGTTCCACACCCAGGGCAAGGACTCGGGCTTCTTCCACTTTGGCGGTTACCGTGGCGCGCGGGAGGACGGCGCATGGGAGGGCCCTCAATCCTTCGTCATCACGGGCGATATTATTGCCGAGTGGTTGCGCGATTCGACGAACCAGCTGCGACCCTACCAGCCCCTGGCCAAGAAAGACCCGGCCATCTTCAACCTCATCCTCGGCGCCATCAACACCCAGGCCGAGTATGTCATCGAGTCGCCGTACTGCAATGCCTTCCAGCCCCGCCCATCAGCGACTTACCCTCGAGCAACAACGGGCAAGACGATGTTGTCTACCCGACTTACGAACCGATCAACGTGTTTGAGTGCAAGTACGAGCTCGACTCGCTCGCCCACTTCCTGGCACTCGGAAATAGCTTCTACGACCATACTGGATCGACAAACTTTCTTAATAAAAGGTGGTATCTCGCGCTGAAGACACTTCTCGGGGTATTGGAGGAGCAGTCGAAGCCAACATTTGACCCAGAGACGGGGATATACGAGCGAAACGTGTACACCTTTCAACGAGGAACCAATATCGGCACAGAGACACTCAGCCTTGATGGCGTGGGAAACCCGCTGAACCACGGCACGGGTCTGGTCCGTTCAGCATTCCGACCTAGTGACGACGCGACTATCCTGGGCTTTTTCATCCCAGCTAATGCTTTGATGTCAGCTGAGCTGAATCGCACGGCCGCGATTCTCAAGGAAGCAGGCAAGACCACGCTGGCCGCCGAGCTGGACAAGTGGAGCCAGCAGATACGTGAGGGAATCATGGAGCATGGTATAGTGAAGCACAAGAAGTTCGGCGATGTGTTTGCCTACGAGGTCGATGGCTACGGCTCCTCTATTCTGATGGATGATGCCAACTACCCTTCGCTGCTCGCGTTGCCAGTCATGGGTTTCTGTAGCACCGACGACCCGATTTATCAAAATACGCGGAGGATGATCCTTAGCCGACAAGGTAACCCCTACTATCTGACGGGTGTTGAGTTCAAGGGAATCGGAGGTAAGTCTTTCTATAAAGCGAATATCATTGTTGTCTATGAATTGACAGAAGAACGCAGGACCCCACATCGGCTTGCGCAACGCATGGCCGATGAGCTTGCTGCTACAAGCTCAGACATCAGACGATGACAAGGAGATAAAGGAGTGTCTCGAGCTGGTCCTTGACTCTGCAAAGCTGGGTCTGATCCACGAGAGTATTGACGTGAACCACGCATCGCAATTTACAAGAAGTTGGTTTGCCTGGGCAAACGGTGTGTTCGCCGTCACGATTCTAGACCTGGCCAAGAGGAAGCCGCACTTGATCTTCAAAGAGGGACCGAAGCTTATGAGTTATGATTTTCAGATTCCTAGACACGGGAAGGGGACAGCGTGAGCCACGGTATTTGTACAACATGGAGAAGCGCTAGATGAGAATAATTTGTATGATTGCCGGATGAAAGGAGTAGCTGCGCAAGGAGAAGTGACTATGTTTGGACCCCACGACGTAGCACGCGTGAATTCCATTACTTACAGGCTCGAGATAAATCGAGTAAATATATATGAAAGAACAATAGCTGAAATGCTCTAAAGTTTGTGCTACCATCACATCTTGAATACAGCCAGTGGTGATGCTGGCATAGTGGGACTCTTTTGCCCGAGACAAGGCGCACTACTCATGTAGCCTCACCCACCTATTGGACAGAACCCCTTCACTACCCGTGACGCAGCCCAGCCCATTGCATTCGATATCCCAGAAGGTAACTCCTCGCTACTTTGACGAGGGTTCGAACCACATTTACGATTCATCGTAGCAGTTTTGAGAAGCCGCTCAAGCACAACAGTGACAATGGCCCAAGTCCAGCGGCGCATCAACCTCCTCCGAGGCTGGCCGGCACCGGACCTCCTCCCGGCACAGCAGCTCTCGGCGGCAGCACAGCGCGTGCTTGCCGACTGGGAAGTGTTCACGATGGCGCTCGAGTACGGGCCAAGCGCCGGCTACCAAGGGCTACGGACCAGCCTAGCGAGGTGGCTGGGCGGGCACTACGAAGTCGACACGGAGTGGCGCCGCATCTGCGTCACCGGCGGCGCCAGCCAGAGCATCGGCTGTATCTTACAGAGCTTCACTGACCCGGTCTACACCCGCGCCGTCTGGCTCGTGGCACCTTGCTATCACCTGGCCTGCGGCATGTTCCACGATGCCGGCTTCCAGGGCAGGTTGCACGCCGTGTCGGAGGACGACGAGGGCATTGATATAGAGGCGCTGGAGGAGAAGATACGGGCGTTTGAGGAGCAGGAGAAGAACAGCGGGACGTCTCAAGCGAAGGTGAGCAAGCAGTTCTAAAACGCTACGTCTTCAACGGTTACCATCGTCGTGCTAATCCTCCGTTCTTTCATCCACAGCCGTTCAAGAGCCCTGGACCGCACCGCAAGTTCTACCGTCACATCATCTACGCCGTGCCCACCTGCTCCAATCCCTCCGGCAAGACCATGAGTGTCCGCAGGCGTGAACAGCTCGTCGAACTGGCCCGCAAGCATGACGCCCTCATCATAAGCGACGATGTCTATGACATGCTCCAGTGGCCGCTGCAGGGCGACCTCCCGCCCTTACGAAATGTGCCGCGTCATCTGCGCCTCCCACGACTATGCGACATTGACGAGGCCATGGGACCCGCCGAAGAGGATCCCCAGGGCTTCGGGTACGCCATCAGTAACGGTTCCTTCAGTAAGATCACCGGACCGGGCGTTCGCACGGGATGGGTCGAGGCATCGCCATCCTTTGTCGGGGGCCTGGAGGACAACGGATGTACGCAGTCTGGCGGCGCACCGAGCCAGCTCTCTGCGGCTATTCTCGCGGACTTGATTGAAAGTGGCGATCTGGAGAGATTCCTCGACGGAACAGTGCGTCCAAGCTTGCAGAGGAGACACCGAGTTATGCTGGATGCCATCAACGAGCATATTTTGCCGTTGGGCATTGAGATACGCGAGAGTGCGTTGGGTGGGTTCGACGTATACGGTGGCTACTTTGTGTGGTTCACGCCGATGCAAGGGTTCCCGTCGAAGCTGGTATCGGAGGTGGCATTGAAGGAGGAGAATCTGATCATTGGCTACGGCAACATGTTCGAGGTTCAAGGCGACGAAGCAAGCGCGAAATTCGACAAAGACATCCGACTTTGTTTTGCCTGGGAAGCGGAGGCGGACCTGGTTGAAGGCGTACAAAGACTTGGAAATCTGCTCAAGAGGATGCAAGAGAATAGGGGTATTATGAGAGTCTGCTCCAGAAGCTTGATGATAGCTTCGTACACTCCTTTAAGTAAGCACTGTACTGTTCTAGTTTCTGCCGTCTACAAGACAGACTATCCCTTCTTGGCGAAGAAAGACATGATGCTGCCCTGTCCACCCTTGCCGGTCGGCTTTTTCGCCTTTGCGGTGGTGCCTTGGGACGATTGAGTAGAAGATGGAGTTGCCACCTTCTTCGCCGGCGGCGCCACTTCATCTTCGGAGAATGACTCCCAACCAGGTTCTTGAATGGTAACTGAATCGAGCAGGAAATCAGCAAACATGCAATTAGCAAACACAATGAAGGGTACTTACCCATGTAGCCCTGGTCATCCAAAGTACGCTTCTTTTTCATAACTCTTCTCTTGCCCCTTCGTCGTCCGTCACCGGAGCTTGAGATGACCTCTGTCGGTTCGTTCTCTGCCTTGGGCTCTGGTTGAGGTTCTGGTTCCGGTTCCGGCTCTGGGGCATCTTCCATTTCCTCATCCTCAGCATCTTCTTTCTTCTCTTCCTCCTCCTCATCGTCGTCCTCCATCATTCGTCTAAGCTCTTCCTGGCGCTGCTTCCTTAACGCGCGAGCGGACTCTGCATCGACAGTAGGGGCCTTGGAAGGAACGATATCCATGTCATCGGCTTTCCCATCGTCTGATAATGCCATGGCAGTGTCCTCTTCCTTGGCGACAGCGGGCTTAGGCTTGGGTGGTTTTGACTTTGCAAATGATTGCATGATGCCACCTCCCGAGTTGCCTCGTTTCAGGGTAGGAGCTGAAGCTGTCTTAGAGGTGGTTGAAGCAGGGGTAGATTCTCTCGACGAGGTTGCAGTTGGCGTTTCCTGCTTCACTTCCTGCTTCACCTTGACAGCTGGGGTGGGCTTTACTGGCTTTGCTTCTTGCTTGACCGACGTTGCTGTAGAAACTGGGGGACAGTACGGCCTGCCTTCAGATTGCGCCGGCGGGCCTGGGGATTGTGAATTGTGCCGTAGGTTTTGGACGTAGCCAGTAGATCCTCCTTGGCGGCATACTCAGCGACCGACCTTGCCACGTCTGAAAGCATGGCCAAATCTTTGAGTGGGTGAGGAGCTAAGCTATAGACGTGGATAGAGGTGATTTCGTCATATTCAGCTAGGACATCTGAGTGACTGGTCAGCGCTGATGGAACAAGCTCATCATCATGCAGCTGAATTACCTTTCAAGCTCTCCTCCCTGGCAAGAGTAATGGTGGTAGCAGGGGCGTCTTCTGAAGACGAGTCATGATCAGGCATTGAACCGCTCATCTCCACATCACCATTGCCCTGGGCCTCAGGGGCGGGCTTGGTGCCGTGGATGAGGTAGGTTGCGTGGATGGAATTTGGGCGGAGAGCATTTTGCTGACTGTGAAAGTCAAAGAGCATCCTGAGAAGTCTTGTCAGACAGGACGCTAATGCACAGGTTTATAGCCACACTTACTCCTTTGCAGTATTGACGTGAACATTGAGAGCACGGCTCAACAGACGATAGGTCACCTAGATCATGCAGTTAGCTTTGCTGCACTGATACTTGGGCTTATCGATTCCGAAATAGACACAGAACGTACCGGCTGCTCTTCGCTCAGCAGGCGATCCGCAAGGTATTTCTTATGCTCATCCATTTTAGGAGATTGGAAGTTGTTTGGTGCGTAGATGTCGTGAACTGAAATTCAGCATGCAACACAGACGTGAGGATGATGGAGACGCGGGTTGCTCGACGCGCCATCACGTGACATCACTTATATTATCCTGCACTCATTACAACCATCGTTGAGCTCGACATCTGGGGCCGCGTCTCATATGTAATAGGGCTTTGGATCCATGTCAATTTTCCTCATGAGATCTCACAATATATGCTTCTTTTGTCCACAACAAAGCAATTCTATTATGGTATTGTTCAATCTCTGATGAGCGTCACTGTGTGGACGCTAGATTGAGGAGGTGGAAGAAGCATCGTCGCATTGTCCATTTTCATAGGCTTGATCCATGAATTACATATTTTATTATGATAAAAGACTGGTGGGCTTATGGGAGTTCTGGTGAAGTGGTTTGCGGCTTGGATAGTGACAGGACCTGTCAGAGCTAACCCAAAGATTGAGGCCAACACTCAGCGTAAAGGGGTTTTCACCTCGTCGCTCTCCTCGGCGTTTTTCTTCATTCGACAAATGCTGGTACCGTACGAAGATACCTAATTGGGTCTGGATAGCGTTGGTAGGTAAGTCGAATGGAACTTACCACATTCATGCCAAACTCGTTGATTCACACTGCAGCTGTTCTTGAAACCGTGCCTGCTCATACACCCCAACTCACCTGATCAAACAAATCCTTTTTAACTTTGGCAATTATCCTTGGTGGCGGCTCTTAGTCGAGCTCGTCCCTTGCCAGAAGAGGCTTATGTGCCGGTGAAATTGCTGCCACCAAAGGCAGCAACAATTGTCAAATTGCTAAGTAGTCTCGAGATTGGACTTACCAGCCACCATAAATGGGTTAAAACCCAGAAAGTAGGGAGCTGGCCAACAGATTATCAACGCCCCAGTAGCGCACATAGGAAGAGCAAGATCGCCCACTTGAAAAGAACAACGCTTGCCCAACCTGCGGGGTTCTCAACCGCTTCAAAACGCTCTCACCTGTTGGAACGCTTGAGCATATCGTACGTCGCAGGAAAACCATCCAACGACCACCCATGTGGCTCCGGATGACCCAAGAAACGGGTCGGATCCGGCTGCATGTTATCCCCCTGTGGCGCGAAATTAAATTCTCCGCGCCAGTGTCAAAAAGGCGTGTTTCTTCTAAATCGCCATCAAGGCGCTCGATCCATTGTGGATGTTCATAGCAAGTTGGGTCGGGATGCCAGCCGGGGTTCGCGCAAGCTTCTCAGAATGCTCTCGAACGTCGTCGCTGCCGAAAGGCACACAGAGCATGCGAAGCAGCTCTTTTGCAAGCGCAACCCGGCGAGGGTCCCCACCGATGGAACACGTAGTAAGTAAGGCCCCCAGTCGTATTCTGGAGGCAAAACCCCTCTGGTATCGTTGCAGATCCGCCTCCAGGGGCAAAGTTTGTGGCCTCTAAGTCTGAGTAATCACTTACCTCCATATAGTACGCGACGAGTGTGCTGTGAAATGCATATGCTACTTGGTCCATCTGGCCACAATGTTCTAGGACCGCCAGGCATTTGGATGCGAGCCCGAGGTTCTTTTCCCATTGCGCCCTGGGCAGTCCATGTAGCTGCCCTTGCACGACTGTATGCAGAAGTGCAAGACAAGATGTATAGCTTTGAAACCTGCTTGTTATTAGTTACTTGGCCTATTTGTGGAAAAGCTGTTCATACATGACAAGCCAACACCTACGGAAGACACCGTTATCGGCCATGAGTTGTTCCAAGATATGTGCTGAGTGTTGTGCTGCAGCGATTCCATGGCTAGCAAAGCTATGTGTTCGTAGGTGGGCTGTGTTGTCGTGGGGCTGATTAAGGATTGGTGGTCGTTGAATCCTGTATGCTACGAGTCGATAGACGAGCATAACGGCACCAAGATATAACAAATGGGCATAGTAGACCGTGCGGCGGAGCCCCAATGAAAGCTCTGCGGAGCCTATGTTCATCAACTGCATCTGTCGAGGCAGGTGACTGTGCCACTTGTTAAGATCATTCAACATCGAGTCTACTGTAAGCTGAGTGAGATTCTTGAAAGATAGGTGCAATCGCAGCACGGTGACCTTGAGCAAGGATATCTTGGTTAGTTCGGCCTGGACGACTGTGATTCTAGCAATTAGTATACGATAGGGACGGTTTTGGAGGAAACGACTCACTGTCCTCTATATCCACCGAGTCATCAATATTCATTTCAGATAACTGACAACCGATTAGAATCTGTGTTTTATAGAGTTTGAAGTGACTCACATGGGTGTCGATAAGAGTATCATTTCCTGATACATATCCCAGAGTAGCACCAAGCCAGCTGTGAGGACCGTGTTAGAGCAAGGTGGTGACAAGAGATGAAAAATCTGACCAACCTGGAGAAAAATATTAGAGCTCTCCATGTCTTCCGGTGCCCGACCCATTGTAAGTGTGTAATATTGGGGCGAGGACATTTCCTCTCGTACAGCCCATGCCTTCTTGCCATGCTCAATCCAATTTCTGCATTGTTGTCAGCTCGGATACTGCGAGACAAATGACGATTAGAACCTACCGACGTAAACTAGTGCCACCGTGCCCTTGCCCATGACATTGTACATGGCCAAAGGCTACAGACTCCAATGGCATCAAGAGGCGAGTTCTCGACAATCACATCGAGGCAGTGCCTTGTAGCATTGTAAAGGCCTTCTCAGTGGCCTCGTCGAACTCACCGTTGCTGTATTGGCAACCCACGGCAGCGGCGGACGCAAGGCACGCTATTGCCGTCATTTTCTCGATAGGTGCGACATCTGAAGTCTGATAGATGCGCACAAAGCATTGTCCCAGATAGTCGGGTGAGAAGACATGAAATAAGCGGCTACTAGCTTCGAAGAAGAAGTCAACGGCTCCTTTGGTAATTTCCTCTGCTGGCAAGTCTATATGAAGCAGAGCACTGTTTTGGACATTGATTGGATCTGCACGCTGCCGAAGACTAATGGGTGGCCCGTCTCTGTGATAATCGTCGGAGAAACGATCGCCTTCCCTCGGTTCTAGGCGTGACGCCGCATGTGCGTCATTGCCAATATCGGTGTGAGGACCGATTTTATCAGTGATTTCTAATTGCGACATGGAGAGGATATCATCATCATCATCGGAAGAGCGGATCTGCTCAAGTAGCGCGCTGGCTTGATGAAGAGACCCCTTCCTCAGGGAGCTCAACAAGATTCCGTAGGCGTCCAGTCGCGAGTTTGCTATATCAAGCTTAGACTGACCGCTGGGGAGACATACTCGCAAGATGCCTTGCGTATGCTGCAGGGAGTACAGACAGGCCGTAAGCCATCACACTTGAGAGGAAAGCGTCAGAGGGAGCTGACCAAGCTTGGCAAGGCAGTTACTTACCTTGACTTTCTTTTTTCGACAAACCTCACAAGCTTGGGAAATGCGTTCGATCTTCTTGCGAACGGAACGACCAACAGCGCCAGAAGAACTATCTGCGTCATAGAAATCAGGGTCGTCGCTCGGAGCTGGCCGAGGAAGTATGGGCCGTATGCTGGACATGGTGCTCTGCCGTGCAGGAGGAGGCTATTCCAGCAACCTACAGCACAGGTTGAGGATCGTCGATGCCGCAGATGTAGAGTTGCGCCCTGTAGAGCAGGGGACAGGGCACATAGCAATCAATAGACGGCCACATCCAGAGTATGCTTCGCCCACATCAAAGCGGAGCGCACACCAAGAGGTTTGAAGACGGATCGAGGTCTAGACCAAGGACCCTGACAACTGACGGCCAGGCTCATGCGGGCTCGAAATTCTAGATTCGCTGGGGCTGCCGCTAGTGCGTCGGAGGGCTTCGCAGGCTAGGGGGCTCTGTAGATCAAACGAGCATGTTGCCACCCTATGATTGGAACGGGGCGCTTCTCCCGACCAGCACTGCAGGCCCTTCCAACCAATTCTGGGATCGAGAATCGCCGTTTCCCGGAGCTCGGAGTCGAGAACGCCTGTGCAGTCACCCGCAGCGCCAAGAATAGCAAAGAGCATACACGTTGAAACAAAGCCGTCCGCCCACACCATGCGGAGCCTTTGCCAAGGCCCTGCGAACAATCCAAACAGGTCCAGGGAGGGCAAGGGTGGTGAGGAGCCCAAGCACCGAAAATCGTCGGATCGACAGCGCCCAACAGAAAAGTAAGGCTGTCAGCCGGGATGTGATGGATGCATGGCCAAAATGGCGATCTGAGATGGATGAGGGAAGTTTCCCATGAAAGAAAACCCGATTTATTTTAAGTACTCGCGTACCTTCCCTACTTATCATACATGGAAAACTTGAAATACAGTACAGTAAATGCAAAATCCCAAAGAGGCCCTAGGTTACGTACCTACGTACCTACCCCATTAGGACCTTAGGTAACGTTAGGTACTAAGGTAGGTAAGGTAGTAACTTATTATACTGTGGTTTAGACAAACCGCTCTTCTGAGCCGTTGCCTCTTACTGTATCTTGTGATACCCTCTACAAACGGGCTCCTGCCTACCTACATATTGATGTGAGCGCATTATTCTGTTGACGACGTAAATTTCAGTGCGCAGCTCGCATGCATGACATCCGAGACAATTCGAGACAGCCTGAGAGCACCCGAAGCCTCATCACACCATTGTCGACTTACGAGTTACACTTGCCGCAACTGCCGTGACAAGGCTATGCACCCTGCCATAATAAGTAATCAGCTCACCGGACATCTTCCACACCCACTGAACTTGACTGAACCACTGCCTGCCACAACCCGCTTATGTAATATATCCTTGCATATCCTTGTAGGTCGTGCCTTATCCACAGTGCATTTTCAGCTTACGTGGGTGCAGACAGTCCTGCACAAATGGATGGAGGAGCCCCAGTAGGTAAGTCATCCGTAGGTGCCCTACCAATTGCACACGACTTGGACGCGATCTCACGTGCCCAGAGCCTCCATCCGGGGTCGCCACCATGCGCCATCCAATGAAAATCCACCTAGGCTAGACCGTATTCATTAATCGGGTCGTTAACAATCAACTTCCTCTTGTGTCATCGTTGCACTCAACGCGTGCGAATGCGCGACTCTCCATGCCTACTTCCACCGGCCTCGACACGCCCATACCGCCGTCCCGCGTTGCTTCTCGAACCCCCTCTTTCACCATAATCTCGAATATACCCGGCGCGTTCAGCTGCAATGCCTACTGACGACGTCCCCGATTCCACCGACTGGTTGTCAACGCCACTGGCTGTCCTTTCCGCCGTCGAGGCCGCTCTGCGCTGTCAGGTCTGCAAAGACTTTTTCAGACTCCCGTCATCACCACCTGTTCCCATACTTTCTGTTCCCTATGCATACGGAGAGCCATCTCCAGCGATGGCAAATGTCCTTTGTGCCGTGCACCCGAGCAGGAATTGAGACTGCGGAGTAATTGGTCCTTGGAAGAGACTGTCGAAGCATTTGTCAAGGCCCGCCCCGCGACTCTAGAGCTGGCCCGAAACCACGAAGCAGTTGCGCAAGCGAGCAAACGGAAAGCTGAAGAGGAGCCGCTTGATCTGGACGCTCAGCCGGAGGCAAAGAGGATACGGAAATCGGCAAGGTTGAGCAAGCAGCGCCCTGAACCAGACGCTCCTATCGTATCGCAACAACACGAACATGTCATCCAAGCATCAGATGATGATAATGACGATGATGATGAATTCGTGCCCGAGCCAGGTAAGATAACCACGTCCTCATGACCAGGTACTGTGCTTACCATGCTTCAAGAGGATGGTTTAGTTGCCTGTCCTATTTGTCAAAAGAGGATGAAGGAATGGCAGGTATTTAGCCACTTAGAATCGTGTACGGGAGACTCAACACCGCAACCCGCCACCATCACCACCGAAACCAATGTAGAAACTGTCCTTGGACAGTCACAACGGCAGCAACAAAAACTGCTAGAGCGGTTACCGGCGCTCAATTATTCCTTACTCAAGGAACAACTGCTAAGGAAAAAGCTTGCAGAACTTGGTATATCAAACCAGGGCCCGAGACCCTTACTCGAACGACGGCACAAGGAATGGATGACTTTGTGGAATGCCAACTGCGATGCTGCGAAACCCAAGAAGCGCAACGAACTACTTCGAGACCTGGACGTATGGGAACGAACCCAAGGTGGGCGGGCCCAAACGTCAGGAAGTCAGCCCAAAATGCAGCAATTATCAAGGACAAGGATTTTGACGGTGCGGCGTGGGCTGCCAGGCACGAATCTTCCTTCAAAGATCTTGTTGCCAGCGCAAGGCAGAGCCGTTCAGCAGCGGCGAAAAAGAAGGCAGAGGACCAGCAGGCTTCCACCGGAGATGAAACCCCACAGCAAGAGCAAAACGCTCATCCCGAGACAACGGCAGAGGCTGGGTCTTCAGGGGAGGTCAAGACAGAGACTGAAGCTTCACCGAACTTAATACCTAAAACGACGGATGGAAATACTGCACCCGATGCGGCTTCAATACCGCCGTCCAACAGCAATGACACAAATCTTACAGGCGCCGACTTGCGCGGGCTTGAGAAGCACGACGTAGATATCAAACCAGATGTTCTCACGCCGATGCTTTGCGACTAGGGTCAGCGGGGTTGGCGTTCTCTGCTTGGTTGGGGGTTAAATGCCAGTGATTAAAGCCCTGGCTCACTCACGTACGTATCATGTTTGGCGACGGCTATGATTATATTAGATAATTCTGGGCTGAGCCTGGAAGCAACAGGGTTGCCACTAATTGTGAAGTGTTGATACATCCCTAAACGTATATTTCAAAAAGAATCTAAAAGGCTCCCGTCGAAGTGCCCACAATTACATGGCAAGTGCTCTAGTCGTTATTATCGTACAATGCATGATTACATGCTCGTCAGCGGTTCTTCCCTCTGCTTCGGTGACGAGTCCTCAACCGACAAGTTGGCAATGCCAGTCTCCGTTGTCGGTGTCAGCTCCTTTTCCCCTACCGGCTGAGAATCCGCAGGGACATCCGGAAGCTCTTCCAGCTTCTTCTGCGCCTCGGCAGCCTCCTTTGCCTCTTCCTCCCGCCGGCGCGCCTCTTCCTTCTTGCGCTCCTTCTCCTCCTTCATCTCCCTCTCTTGCTTCTCCATGACCTCGAGTTCGTCGTCGATCTCGCCCTCGTCCACAGGTGCGCCAAGCGACTCGGACATGATGGCGGACAGTTCGTCGGTGTTGCTCATCTGCTCCCGCAGATGGTCCATGACGGCATCTACCCGATCAACGCCACCAACTTGGGCGTTGAGGTTCTTGAGCACGCCGGCCGAAGACTCCATGACCTTAACCAGCTGGACCTGGTCTGCAGCCTGCTCGATCTTCGCAGCCACCTCTTCAAGCTGGTTGAGTGTGGCATAACGTGATTTAAGAGAAGACTCAGCAGTCTTCTTGGACCTGAGCGCCGCCATCGCAGCAACGCGGTTGTTACGTGCAACTGCACTTTTGGCAGACTGGTTCAGCTCTTCTATCCGAGAGTTCAACAGCTCGGTTTGATGTTTGAGACTCGCCAGCAACTCCTTGATGGAAGCAACGGTAGCATCTTCCTCCGTAATACCGCCCTGTTCGCCAGCTGCCTTGACCCTGATTGTTTGACCATCGTATTCAATCAGCTGCTTGTCTCTCGAAAGAAACTTGAGCAACACATCCAGATCCGTCTCCGACAAACGTTGATCCTTGACCAACTGCGATGCGAAATCCTTCTCAAACTGTGCAGTCGTAAATGTTCGTTCGAACCGCGACTCCGCATCTGCCATTATCTGTTTGAACCGCACGCTTGCTGCCTCCAGGTTCTCTAAGAGGGCGTATTTCCCTTGGGTAGTTTGTCTTCTCCCTAGTCGGGTCTGTTACGCCAAGTGTTCGCAGTGTCCATCCCACCACACTCCACGGGATTCCTGCCCAGCTGCGCTGATAGATGCTATGCGGTGACTTGAGGAAGTCTTGTAGAGGAACCAGATCTTTGTTGCCAACGGCCTCCCGCATCACCGTACCTAGCGCCAAAGGTTGGCCATACTGCTTATTCTCGAGACCTCGGAGTAGCGAGTCGTCGACGTTGAGGATAAAAACGCTCGAGTTGGAGCTTTGTTTTGCTAGGAGGCCTTCGGAAGCCAGTCGTGAAAGGGCGCTGCGCCAGGCCGCAATGTTGGCGCTGTAGCCATCTGGGTTTAAGGTCTTCTGGGGGCGAAAGTCGGAGTACAGAGCAGGCAGTCGAGCCCTATAAAGTACAAGGTTAGTACTTCACCATAAACAGTCAGGTCTGGGAGCAGTTTACTTCCGGAAGTTCTCGTCATGTTTAATGAGGAAATCAGCAAGTTCACCCATCTTGGGCCTTGGCAGAATCGCCCCTTAGTAGACAGCGACGATACACTTCAGTATGTGGCGGAAGCGAAAATATAGGACGCTGATATCGGGCCTGACAAGCCCGCGGCCGCAGCAAGTGTATCTTTGAGAGCAGTAGTGGGAAATAGATGTTGAAATGGTGGTGGGGGTGCATGTGACGATGATGGATGGATCTTGCAGCCAAAGAACTACCTAAGTAGGTAGCTAGTGTCTTATCAGCGCGTCATGCTCCTCCGTTATCAGGCACCTCCCTGCTTACAGGACTCAGACAACTAACCAACCTCCATATCAAATGTCTAAAGCACTTGGTAATACTTGGGTAGCATTTGTTTTTGAATAGGCTTTACTGTATATAGCATTGGTATTGTATGTATGTATGTATGTATGTATTCGCCTCTTGCCCGCTGTAGCCTAAGAGCACTTGGTGAACGGCACGTATTACTGGTAGCATTGAAGAATGGCACATCTATTTGCACCGGATTACATAGGTCTCTTCCAGACCCCATGTTCTGTCTGTCTTATCCACATCTATTTAATCAAAGCCTTGTTGGGCTGTTCCTGTCGTGGTATCATCACTTGCCGCCTCTTCGTCGCCATGTAAGGGCGCAGTCTCGAGCACGCCGGGCCTTACCACCATACTTGCCCTCCTCGACCGCAAGTCTGTCAACGCTTCGCTTTCTTCGTCTATATCATCCCGTGACCCATTGCCACCTGCATCGTCGTCATTGTCGCCAGGGATCTCGAGCTTTTCCGACAGCTCGTGTTGTAAAGAGTTGAGGTAGGCACCAGCGTACTCGAACTGTGAGATGCCTTGCGCGTGCGGCAAGGATCCGTACCTACGCTCTGCGTCCTGGTAGCACCGGTAGGCAGGAATATACTTGGCCTGCTGAATCCACGCCTCTGCCGCAAGAACACTCCACGCTGCTGATTTACGACGCCGGTTTCCCCAACTAAGACTTCCGACGCCTGGCTTCGAAGCATAACAGATGGCCAAGCGCTCCTTGACCAGAGCTTCCCCGATCTGACCTAATATCTTTGAGTCCAGAAGTCGAAGCCCCCAACGCCCTGCGTCGTCGACGCTGGTTCCGCCACGCAATCGTAAAAGTTCCAGGCCAAGGTTCACGCTACGGAGCGCCCCATATGGTGCACTGCATCGAGTGTTGTACGAGTAAAGGCGGCCTCCAGCATCTGCTCTATTGTTTCGGATCGGCTCTTCGATGCCGCCTGCTGTGGCGCGATAAGCAGACTGACGGCCGCCATCTCGTTTGCTGCAGCATGATACTTCCATGCCTTTGAATCCCCGAAATCAGATCGTAGCAACTCGTATGTTGAGTGAGCCAGCTTCCAATCACGAAGCATAAAGGCGTAATCGGCGAGTTTCCTCATTATGGCCTCCGGAGTGTCGGCCCTGAAGAAGCCCGAAGCGTTGTAGTTGTCCCCTGTACCGCTGTTCCCTCCAGAGGATGACCTAGAGACGGCGCCAAACCCAGCCCATTTCCGTGACAAGTTCATGAAACGACCAGTGATGCCTCTACGCCTCGATGCTACCTGGTCATTCCATATGTTTACGTGACGCTCCATGTTGGGGACAATGGATTGAGTCACCATCTCTCGGATGAACGTGCGGATGGCGGTGGCATCGGATTCAAATATGTAACGCGCAGGATCCTCAAAATCTGCCTCGTTCTCGCTCTTGCGTATGCCGAATAGCTCCTCGGCCGCCGTCATCCAGTTGGTACGAGGCAGTGGAATACTGTCATCGTCAGTTTCTGCACATTGGCTGCTCCTTAGGCGCAGAAGGTGACAGTGTTGTCCAAGATTCCGTTTCATCTGTTCAAAAGTCCCATAGACCTTGAGATGTCATCATTCTCCTCATCATGGACTAATACATAATACCGAAGATAGTCTGAATCAACCCAGGGAGGAAGTTTCTTGGCGCCCTCGTTGGTCTCCGTGTAGAGTCTCCGTAGCTCTTCGATCGGAGTCTGGTTTCTCGAGCTTATAGCAATGATGCAAGCTACTGGATGTGCAAATGTCTCATGTGGCGCGAGCGGCATACCCGACAGTAGTCGGCGTAAGTACAGAGCGTAATACGGGGACGGAGCCTCATCGTCTGAGCCAGGCCTAATGGCGCCATGCTGTGGAAAGGAGAGGAATGATTCCTCGGCATACGAGAGGTGACAATCAACAACCGCCTCCACGTCGGACAGGGTTTTTCGGTCTTTCGAGGTGCTCCATATGACACCCTTGGAAGATCCGCCGACCCTGCTGGTTTAATACCCGAGATGCTGGGGTCCGGATGCTCCACGCTGTCACCAAGTTTCGTGAGCCGTATCGAGAAGTCCTCAAAAGGCCGACTCAACCCATTGCTGTCTCGCACGGTAACCTTGCCCTGGATGTTCTCCCCAAATGGCCGCAGAAGTTCCCATAGGCCGTTTCGAAAGCCCTTCTCCGCGATCAACGCCTCCGTATCTTCGGAGGCGTAAACGGACACATGCGGGACAAAGGCTCGGAGGATCAGGTTCAGGGGTTCGTCGGGGCTGTCACCGGCGGTGTCGGACAGCAGTCGGTTCACAGCCGAGTCGAAAGCAGCACCAGAGACAACTCGAGATGGAGAGCCTCGCCCGACAGGCGACATCGACCTGGAGCCGGGTGGGGATAAGGTCGAGGCATAGAGGGAAGCGGTTGAGGGGTTGGGTTTTCGGAATGGCAGGCTAGACTCGGACTGGGACAAAGAAAGCGACTCGAGTGCCGAGGTAGAGTGACGCGTCTTGGGTAGCTTCAGAGCAGAAGCCGCTGTGGGCAGTGCCTGGATTGATTCCGTCGGCGACTCATCTTCAAGCGGCTGTGGCATGAAGGCGACGTGTGGACGATGGCTGTCCGCGCTTAGGGATTAAGTGATGTTGGTCGATACATGAGGCGCGCAGGATCGCAGGTGGTGTGGCCGGATCTCCTTTTCGGCATGTTCCTCGCCCTCTCGCAGAAAAGAGGGTTTGGGCGACGGCGGTTGTGGCATACAATATTACCTACTATGTTTGATGATGCTCGCTATCCCTCGTCAGGCCAGTAGGTGAGGTGTCCTACGACTGGTAATGGTGCTTCTGGTATCGATGTACCAGCCCAGCGCTACCCAAGTACCCTATCAGCTCTTTAGGCGTAATTTTAGCGAAGCGCTGTCATAAAGGTACTTGATGGATATCGAAAGGCGACTTTCACTTACCGGGGTCTTAGTGGAAAGCCTGACATCACCCTGGTACCTGCATAATCGTTTGCTGCCAGCTGCATCCCATTCAAGCTACATCAACATTCGTCCTTACAGCGCCTCTCTCCCTCTACTTCGTCTTTGCGACACTAGCAGTTCAGTTTAGAACCAGGACCTGAGAAGCCGGGATGCCTTCTGATCTAGCAGATTACCTCGCATCTCGCTACCTGGTAGCCGACCCGAAGCCTTCCAAGAAGCGCAAGCGCAAGCAAGCCTCCACTGCGTCAGGACTGTTGATCACCGACGACGACGATTCTACCTGGACCAACCCAACGTCTGCCAAAGAAAATGACAATGAGGATGGCCCGGTAATGGTGGCGGGCAAGACGGCCGAGTTCCGCAAGGCCAAAAGAACAACTGGAAGACGCTGGGCGGCGACACCAACACATCCATGAAAGACGAAAGCGCCGCAGCAGACGCGATTCTAGCATCCGTCGCCGCCGAGCAAGACGCAGCGAGAGCCGCCGATGATGAAATGCCCGTGGTGGAAGATGGCGAAGGTGTTGCCAAAATGAGCGACGGCACGCACGCAGGCCTTCAAAGCGCCGCTGCAGTCTCGGCGCAGCTCAAGCGCCGCCAACGGGAGGAGAGAGAAGATTTTGAGCGCCATCGTAAAAACGCAAAGGAAGAAGAAACAGTCTACCGTGACGCCACAGGCAGGCGAATCGATATATCTATGAAACGAGCCGAGGCGCGGCGCGCGGCCGCTGAGGCAGAGGAGAAAGAACGACTTGCTACGGAAGCTCTCAAGGGTGATGTTCAGTTAGAGGAGGCCAGGAAAAGACGGCAGCAACTCGAGGACGCCAAGGTCATGTCCTTTGCCCGAACCGCTGACGACGTAGAGATGAACCAGGAGCTAAAGGAGAAGGAAAGATGGAACGACCCCATGATGCAGTTTATGTCGGAGAAGAAAAACAGCGACGGTAAAGGCAAGGTCTCAAAACGGCGACCAGTCTATGCAGGCGCCGCTCCACCCAACCGCTATGGCATCAAGCCAGGATATCGCTGGGACGGAGTAGATCGTGGCATAGGATTTGAAGCAGAGCGTTTCAAGGCCATAAACCGGCGTGAGAGGAACAAGGATCTAAATTATTCATGGCAGATGGATGAGTAAAGAACTACGACTGTACATAAACATTTGATATTGATACCCATCTGAAGAAGAGAAAATGCAAAGCACCTGAATGATCTCATGTTTCAATTCACTATTCACTTTCACACTCTGTTAGTCTATTGTACAAGCTTGTTGCCTTCAGCCTTCGTTCGAGTTGCGCTAGCCATGGCAATCACCATAACCAGTTGACGAGTTCATCAGCTCTAGTATGTCACGGATCCCAAGACACCCAAGCTGGCGATCCGGTTGTGACACATCAACCAACTACAGTGTTCCCTACTACTTGCGCCGCCGAAGTCGCTTATCTGGACCGTAGTCGCACAGTTGCTTGACTAGCCTGATCCACTCCTGCTTAGGCATTTGTCCTGGCTTGTCTCCAACACGACCATGGAAAGGCTTGATCAGATCACCAATGGCAATACCCTCGGGTGGAATCTTCTCAAGGATCTCCGAAGGGTCGATACCCATGCCAGATTGAGGAGGCGATGCACCTGTGATAAAAGTGTTAGCGATGAACCAACAGTGACGTTCCTCAAGCTGTGGCGAGAGCGAGCTAATACTGCAGGGATACTTACTGCCTTGTGTAGGAATGGGGCTTCCAGCCCGTGAACCAGACGGAGTACCCTTCCCTCCACTGCCAATAAGCTTGATCTTCTTCCGTGGACCGGCGCCATCCGACATCTCTCCAGCTGTGCCCTCACCATCGCTGCCAGACCCAGCACCCATCTTGGAACGACGCGGTACCGCCGTCTGAGGGAGTGGCGTACCGGATCGACTTCCAGTGGGGGCAGCGGCACTCTTCTTCAGCTTCTTGCGGGAAGATTCGTTGCCACTCGACTCAGATAGGGCGGGTGAGCCGGCGCGCTTCAGTGTGTTGCCCTTCTTCGAGGCATCGCCTTGCTTGTGCTTGCCCTGACCTGTTGCAGAAGATTTGCTGCTGCCTGCCTTGGCCTTGTCTTTGTCTTTATCAGCCTGCCCGTCCTTGTCTTGCTCCTTCTTGTCGTCTTCCTTGTTTTCATCCTCATCATCTGACGAGGATTCATCAGACTTTAATTGGTTAGCCACATTCAGAAGCTGTTTGATGAGTAGGAGAACATCAAACTTACCGAGCTGCTCCAGGGTTATCCTCGGAATTGTCGCTTTCATAGATGACTTCCTGATCTCTCTTGATGAGTGCCTTCTTTGTGGCCTTGCCGTATTTGCGACGCTCCAATTCCTCCCGCAACTCTGCTTGCAGCTCCTTGTCAACCTCTTGCTCATCACCCTCACCGAACAGATTCGCGCCCAACTGCTCGCGACGAATACGGCTGTTAGACTCCTTGGCATCCTCATCGTCGTTGCGTTCAAAGTTTGGCGTCTCATCGTCATCCTGGAATTCGTCGCCAGACACATCGAGTTCATCGTGCTCCATCTTTTCAGATCGGGAGGCGGCTCTGAAGGTGTCACTCTCAGTTTTAACCATTCGGCCACGCCCGTAGAGCGCCCGTCTTGTGGCCTCGAGATCCTCAACGCCAGCCCTTTTCTCGTCATCTTTCATTACCCATCTGCCTACGTCAACTTTCCTGTTCATGAACGCTTCAACTTGATCAATACTGAAAGGCTTGAACGGCGGCTTTGCCGTGAACCTGTAGCACTTTTCCAATGGTATCATGCGAAAAACTGATTTGTCAATCATGAAAGCGACGTGCAATTCAGAAAGGGCAGCGATGTAGGTCCCCACCCAGACGTTCTTCCCATCCGCGTCCTCCAGATGCCATGGCAGGGCTTCTTCGTAGCGTAGATCTGCTTCCTTTTACCGGCTTCCGTCTTGGGGCCTTGTTGAAGGTGGGCTTGTCCTCCTTCTGTTTCTTTTGCTTTTTAGGTGCGGCGTCCTTAGTCACGGGGCTATTTTGGCCTGGTCAATGGCGCGCTGCGCCTCTTTCTGCAGCTTGACTTGCGCCAGTCTCTCGACCTCCTTCTCATCGACGGGCGGTAACTCGGCAGGCTCCTCCTTTACCATTCTGCCGGGTGGCGGCTGCCTAGCGTCTCGTCGATGCAAAGTGACGGGTCGAGCAAATTCTTCTTGGTCGGTTGGATCGACAGGGCTGTCGCCAAGTTTCGTTTGAGAGAATTTCATGAGGTGGTAGCGGATCCCGTCGAGCAGGGCCTTCTTGGTCGTCATGATGGGGATATCTGAGTACTGGTAGGGCGGCGGCGGCTCTGACCACCCTCCATACTTCTGGCGCAACTCCTCGAGAGATGGCTTCGGTCCATTCTGCACACCCCGTCGAGGCGCGATCGTGGGAGGTTGGGCTTGGCCTTGGCCTGAGGCAGGCCTGTGGGTAGGCACCAGAGGGCGCGGTTGTTTTCGGAGTGGCCGTAGAGGGTTCGCCTTGGGTTTTCGAGCGCGCGGCGGCTGCGGCACGGTGGGTAGGGAGTTCGGGTTATTGGGAGAATCGCTCATGGTGCCGAGGTCGCGGGTTCACCCGTGGAGACACGAGCGACAGCGTATATACGGAGGGACTGGCGGAAGAATTGGAGCAGCAACGCTGCGGGCACCAACGGCCTGGGTACTGACGCTGAAAGGTATTGAATGCGATACGGGTGGATTGCTTCGCTGGAACAAAGAATAAATTGCGACTCCAGAGTCAAAGCGTCCGAAGCCAGCTGTGCGGCGCGAAAGCTGGGGCGCGTCGGCGACAGGAGACAGGCTGGTCGGAAAGGCTGGTGGTTGAGAGAGAGAAGGAAAAGGTAGAAAGATGAGGCACGGAGCCTCGCGGTGCAGATTAGATTACCTCAGTGCCTGCTGTCAGATTGCCTTGCCTTACCTTGGGAGCTCCAAAGGTGCCTTACCTAAACGGTGCGACAAGGTACCTTGGCCTATGACGACGAGTGCGGGAGCCAACAGGTAGCAACCGGGCATGCCAAGATAGGTGGAAGACGTTCCCCAAGCACGAGACTTGGCCAGTCGCTTTGGAGAACCTGGCTTGGTGTCAGCCTTGTTGAAGCCGCCTCTGCACCATTGGTAGATAGAAAGCAAGGGCCAGTTTTCTATTCGTTATTTACACACATTCATGCTGTTATATGGTGCAAGGCCAATCTGGTGCAGGTCCATGTAGTAGGAGGTACATGGGAAGGGCAGAGGTACCTCGGTACCACCAGAGCTTGGAAGAATTGCCATGGGTACGGTACGGTACAGTGGTTGAGGCTACCGTTACTTAGACCAATGTATCTTTCAGTACCCAGGGTGGGCTTTTACACCTGGCAAAGACCCACAGACATCATTTGGTCCCAAAACATAAAGTATAAGACAGACGATGCAAAGTACCACCCTGCTCCATCGAGCATCTTTCTCGTTGGATCCATTCGAGCTTGACCCTTGTCTCACTTGGACACAACACGCTCTGGTAGTCTCTTCTTGGGGAACGATAAATCTTCAACACCCAGCGTTGAGCCCGCCATTCTCCTGACGTCTGCACCAACAACTGACGACACGACACGACGGCGGAGCAGGACAAATAGACGACCAGCACCTTGCGCGCTACTACGTACGAGGGTTGCACACGCTACCTCATGGCGCTTGATTTAGAAACTGGTCGACCTATCATATAAGCCGACTCCATGGCACCTTGACCTGCTTGCCTCTAACAAAGCAACAAAGACATTCACCCCGACCGCAGCCCAACGAGCAGTTTGATCATCTCTTCTTGATCATCGCGCGTTACAGTACAGTACTACAGTACAGTATTCATTCACCTATTCAACGCGACATCGGTTTCTCTGAGCCTCATCCCGTGGCGCTACCGTCTCTCGACTCGCAAGTGAGAGGTTGGCTATACAGCTCAATAAAACCCAAACCCAACGCCTCCTATCACTTCCACCATCTGAACCGAGTTCTTCACTCTGACACCACCAGCCATGGCGGGTGTCAATCCAGCAGGCCAAGGCCTTGAAAGCCATCTGCGCAATCTCATCCTCACCAACGCCGGTGCAGACAGTAGTGCCTCTTCTGATCGCGGTGGCCCAGGCCAATATCTCACAGCTACTGGAGACCAGTATCCTCCTCACCATGCACATGACGAGCAAAGTGGTCCTCACATATCTGAATCTGATCATCATGGGACCGAGGGCAAGCACGACAAGCCGCGCCAAAAACGGGAAGGAAGCGTCCTAACCAGGCACAACGTCGACAGATGAATTCACAACTGTCTATTCCCATAGACACCCGGCAGCAATACTCGCAGCCATCTCAAAGAGCTGGTTTTAGCCCAGGAGCACTTCACTCACGCCCTCACCACTCATACAACTCTAACCACCAATCCACCTTCGAGCCTGGGCCAAGAGATGCCCGGTTCCCTCCTCGTCAATGGAATAGTCATGGCCAAAACTATCACCACCAAGGGACCCATCACCACCAACCTCACCACCACCAGCACGTGAAGCATGACCCGTATTTTACCTCGCAGGATCGCACCTCACAAGCCCACCCTAGGCACGGCTACGGCCCACCTGGGGCCATGCAAATCGTCAACAGCATCGAGCAGAGATGATTGCTAGACAGGCCGCTTTCCTCGACGGAATCTCCTACGAAATTGTGGCAAACTCAGAAATAGACATATCAGAAATCGCTCAAAAGGAGGCCTTTCGTCAATACATTGAACAAATTAGTCGGGATGCTATCGTCAAGCACGAGCAGGAGCAGAACGCCGCCCAAGATTTTCCGCCCGCATCGGTGGAGCTCAAATGCTTCGGCAGTCTATCTTCTGGCTTTGCAACGAAGGCTTCGGATATGGACCTGGGCCTCTTGTCTCCGCTATCTAAAGTTGCCCCAGATGCTGCTGACTCCCTATTCCACGCTTACTGGAGAAGGCATTATTGGATGCCGGCTTGGGTGCGAGGTTACTCACTCGTACCCGAGTCCCAATCATCAAACTTTGTCAAAACCCACCAGAAAAGCTGCGTCAAGGTCTTCTGGAAGAGCGCGAGAAATGGGAGAGCGGCCTCACTCACGACCTCGTTGAAGACGATGACCACGATGACGTCGCTGCTCAAGTACATGATGACGAGCCTGCTGATGCTGCCTTACATGAAGGTGGCACAGCCGATACAGAGTTTGAGCTCCCGTGCGGTACAAATGGTGCAACGCAACGCTTTCATTTAAGACAAGGGAGCAAATCGCTTCCTGCATACTACAACCTGGCGAAACGGGTCCTACGGAAAGCAGGCGGCCGTGATGTCAGTATGCTGAACTACCGTGATTTTAGTACCCAGGACTGGGCAATCCTGGATGGTATATGCCAAGCTTTTATTCGAGGCTTGTCAGATGCGCATCTTAGGCAGCATCTCGCACAATACCCTTCCCTTCGTTTTGGAACAGGTGACCCCCAGCAAGTCATCGTTCGCTGGCAGGTGTGTTCAGTCAAGTAGAGGGTGAACATATCTTACAAACTTGGGATGCATGGCCTGCGAAACAAGAAGTCCGTGCTCAATCTAACCATGCAGAGCAAGTGCTCAGAACGTGGGAAGAGACGCTACGAAAGACAACCTTTGCTCTTGATCCGATCTTATATACCAAGGAACTCCAATATTCTTTGGACAAGCTGAAAAGATTGCCGTTCATTCAGTTGGTTACTTTGGAACAAGGCCAGCATGAAACTCCGGCACAATACCATGCGCGTGCAAAGCTTGTCATACACAGTACGCAAACACAAGGTCACGAACTGTCATCCGCTGTAACCCAAGCAATCGTCGATCAGTATGTTGCTGGAATATTCTATCAGGAAGTTCGCGATGCCGTTCAAAGCGCGTTAGCTGACACTTCTGTCACGTGGGATATCGAGACTGTTAGCCGCCGGCATAAAAGCCTTCACCTAGCGCGGGAATTTGAAAGGGCTCTGAACAAGGGCCTTTACGACGAGACCTGCGCGAATGAAGTAAGAGAATATGTCACCATACTGCGAGGGCCACTGAAGTGTTCGAAAGGGGATGACGGTGTCTTGCATTACCTCGTCCCAAGACCAACGAACGGCAGTGTTCTACTGTCAAAGATTCGTTCTCTAGAAGATCCTCACAACTTGGAACCGAACCAAAGCCGAGACAGATATCATGATCGCCTTGAGTTTCCAAAGACCGGAGCTGGAATTCAATGTGACATTAATTTTTCTGCGCACCTGGCGCTTCAAAATACTCTGCTTTTGCGTTGCTATTCACACTCTGACCCAAGAGTGAAGCCAATGGTTTTGTTTGTCAAGCATTGGGCTAAAGTTAGAGGCATCAACTCAGGATATCGTGGTACTTTGAGTAGCTATGGTTACGTCTTGATGGTGTTGCATTATCTGGTCAATGTAGCACAACCTTTTGTTTGTCCTAACCTTCAAAAGTTGGCTCAGCCGCCCCTGCCAAACATCACCCCTGCCGAGGTTGAAAACACAGTTCGCTGCAAAGGATACGATATCCAGTTTTGGCGGAACGAGGCACAAATTCTGCAATTAGCTCACGATAACCAACTCAACCATAACAATGAAACCATTGGTCAGCTTCTCCGAGGGTTTTTGAATATTTTGCTCATTCCGGCCCATTGCTAGGCAATGGTTCTTGCAGAGGCTTCGACTGGGGACGAGATGTTCTTAGTTTGCGTACACATGGTGGCCTTCTGTCGAAGCAGGAGAAGGGATGGACAGGTGCAAGGACTGTCCTTGAAGTTCAAAGCCCAGCTGCAAATCCCCAGGATCATGATGTTCATACAGGCTTGAACGAGAAAACATCGACCCCCACCGATGTTGTGGGCTCTGACTCTCAACAGAAACAGGCACAGTCGACAAGCAAACAGAGCGGCGTAAAGGAGGTACGACATCGATACCTCTTTGCAATTGAAGACCCATTTGAATTGGGGCACAATGTTGCCCGTACAGTAACACACAATGGTATCGTTTCAATTCGAGATGAGTTCCGTCGGGCTTGGGCGATCCTTCAAGCAGCTGGACGTGATCAGCCGCATGATGATCTGCTGAAGAGTACAAACGAAGTTGAGGAAGGAGTGAATCCTTTCTCACAGCTACTGGATGAATTACATGGACCCTTGGACTCCGCGGCTACTAATGCATGAAGAGACAATTCATATAAACGCATGATGACGATTAGCAACTATTCAGATTACATGGCCAAGTTCAGTGCTGGTTCTATTGTATAACAAGCTTACTAAAGCCATGTATTTTCATTTGAACAAGTTCATGGTCTTATTTCATAGTTAGTCCGTAGCTAGAAGGCTGAACTTATTTCCTTCCGAGGAGGACTTGAGCGTTGTTGAAGATCCTGAAGCAGATTTGCTAACTCCAGCTTTTTCCTTGTTCACCTGCCTTCCACTTCTATTGGTTGGTGTATTTGTGATAGTTACAAAGTTAGCCATTATCTCCATGGTCTTGAGCTGGTCTGCGGCGCGGAGCCAAGACACCATGTCATCGTAATTGGGGCATCGACCTGTTGGTGGAAGCTCAGACAGTATGTCTCGCAGCTTTTGGGCTTCTACGCTGAGATATGACGTTGCTTGATCTGGGACCATGAGCAATACTTGGCTCAGCATGCGAAGCGAGTACCACATCGCTTGGAGGTGAGCCAGTAAATGGACATGATCCCATGACACTTGGCGCCGTTTTGCTGCGATGGAGCTCACTGAAGGCTGGAGCATGCGGAGAACGAAGGACTCCTTCTCAAGATCTTGTCTGTCTCTGATGTCAAGAATGAAATAAACAAGCAACCAGAATGAACCTTGGTTTCCTTTTGTGTGCGAGCGGAGCTGGCGGAGAAGTTTGACAAGATGGGCGATGAAAGACTCCCCAGGTGCTTTAGGTAGCAACTCGAGTTGCCTGCCTTTTTGGTCTAGGTTCTGAACACGACGGTATTCAAGTACTATTGAACGAGGTCCCGGGATGGCCCAAACACCCACAGTGTATGCTAGAATTCGAACAGATGTGCTAGGCTCCCATGCACTGCCGCGAGCAGGGCTCTCGAGAAGGACAGGAAGGAACATTCTCAAGTCTGCGCCGTCTCGGTTTTCATTGGATTGCCCTTGTCCTAGTTGCAGCATGAGCTCTGATAATCTTGGATCAAGTTGCTCCAAATACAGCTTATGACCATGAAATGTTTTGGGCAAAGGTGCTATCTCTTCGAATAGATATTGCTGAACAAATACATCATGACCCGCACCATCTGTGACAGGCCCAAGACAAGCCTGTACGATTTGAGGAAGCGAACTGTGTGGTGAACACTTTCGTTCATATGCTAGCCTGCAGATGTCGGTGGCTGTGAGGCCCAAACGAACGCAGATCTGGCTTGGGATAAAGGTGGCAGATACAAGCCGGGCATCTGCACCGATGTGCACGTCCCGGAAGAATGCTACCACGCCATTTCCGAGGCTATGGACCAAGAGATCGGAGTCCGAGGTCAGAACAATGCCCCGTGTTTGGCTAGATGCCGAGCGCAATGGGTGTCTGCCTCCGCAGGGACCAGGTGAACGAGAGATTGGTAAATGGGGTGTTGCCGGAGTGCGTCAGTAACAGCCGGGACCAAGAATGTTGGCGTCACCAGCACTCGGGTTTCTGGACGAGTGAGGTTGAATAAGTCGAGGGCTTTTCCATCATCCTTTAGGAAAAACTGATGAGGACAGCCCCGTGGGTTGCTCGAGAAGAATTGCTTGAGTTGAGTCGTGTTCCGAGCCATACGTTCCATTCGTACCGGTACTTTTGACTGAGGAGGTAGCCATCGAAATAAATAGCCTTTCTATTCATAGTTAGCTACCGGTTGGCTCTTGTGTCTGTTGTGATATGGACTGAGTGACTTACATGGTAACGGAATGAGAGGTCAGCTCTTCAAGCCACTGCACTGCTGTGCGACCAAGGACATCCGGCCCAGGATAATTCAAGCCATTGCCACGGCAAATATTAAGAATATGGTAGGCCAAGGCTGGGCCATCAATGACCACATCCTGGCCTGTCAATGGGAGAGCACGGCATAAGGCTCCAGCGTAGAAATGAGGTGTGGGATGCCCATGGCTTATTTCGACACTGGAGGGTCACGATCGATCGAGGTCACGAGAACAGTCTGGGCCATTCCATATTATAGAGAATGTTGAGGGAACAGGGCATACGGTATTCATAGCACTTGCTGATGTTCCATATCTCCCTACAATCGAGACACGACTGTTGGTATAAGATGGATGTGTGTGGTGGTTATCAAGGCTAATCGCTGGCTGTGCTTATCGATAGCACGAGGACAGGACAAGGGCATGGCAAAACCCCACTATCCTAATATGGTAGTTGTATCCGTAGGCGTAATCTCTGAGGCAAGGTACCTACCTAAGTACCTACCTTACCTACACGTGCATGGAGGTAGCTAAGGTACAGTACATGGAGGGCTGGAGGGCTGGATATCTGGACCGTTGCCTGCCGCACTGTAGGCGTAATGCTACAGAGCAGGCTAGACGAGACCTCGGTATCACCATTTCTCCACCGTGTCGGGCTTCTCGCACGGGCATAAGTCATACCGTAGCTGGGGACGAGTGGAATTGAGCCGTGCCATTGCGCATCGTGACACCATTGCATTGCATTAGAGCTTCACGGGCTGCATTCGCGGGGCGCGGGTTGCTGTTGCTGTACCGTTGCGAAAAGTGCTTGTCTTACTGTACCCGCTGCTGTTTTACCCAACGAGGTACTAACGTTAGACTAGTAGCTCTGATGACAGGGCCCCGGTCGGGAAAAATTCCCTTCTAAATTTGCACCTCGCTCAACTTTCTTTCTTTCTTTTCCTCCTCCAACCTTCTCTTCTTCCCCAAATCCCCCTCAGATGGGTCGACCATCATGCGTAACACGCTCATTTTCGCAGGCACATCGTGCCCAGTCCTCACAGGCCAGATCTGTGAGAACCTGGGCATGGCTCCTGCAAACGCTGAGTTGACGCAGTTCTCCAACGTAAGCTCTGCCCGCCTTCTCCGGCCTCGCCTGGTGCCGGCATCGTGTCTCTCCTGGCCTGCGTCCCCGATCCGCAATGAAGGCAGTGCTAACCGTTCTGTGCTTCTCCAGGGTGAGACCAGTGTACGCATCTTGACCAGTGTCCGAGAGAAAGACGTTTTTGTCGTGCAGTCGGGCAGCTCAAAGATCAATGATTCTCTCATGGAACTCCTCATTATGATCTCTGCCTGCAAAGGCGGGTCGGCAAACAAGGTCACTGGTTAGTCTTTCCCCAAGCACCCCTCCCTGTAGCCCTCTGCTCACCGTGCTCCAGCGGTCATCCCCTACTTCCCCTACAGCCGTCAATCCAAGAAGAAGTCCCATCGAGGAGCCATCACGGCTCGGATGGTTGCCAATCTCCTAGACGTCGCAGGTGTCAAGCATGTCATCACCGTTGATCTTCATGCTTCACAAATGCAGGGGTTTTTCAGGTGTCCTGTTGATAACCTGCATGCCGAGCCTATAATTGCCAAGTGGATCCGCCGCAACGTGCCCAACTGGCGCGAGGCTGTCGTCGTTTCCAAGAATGCTGGCGGCACCAAACGAGTCACATCGCTTGCAGATGCCTTGAAGCTCAATTTTGGCATCGTCACTACTGATCGCCGACGCACCACCAACCTCACAGCTAGCATGATCATGAATCATCTGGACGGAGTAGAACGTCAGCCAGCGTTGGAGTCCACAGTTCGTGCTGGTCGCATTGCGAACCCCAAGAATGGCCGTGCCGCAGAGTCAGAGCGTACTCCTGTGAGACGCCCTCGGTGCGTGGCAGATTCTCAAGGATCCCCGACCCGCCCCGGCGAGGAGTCGAGAAGGGCTTCGCAAGCCAACATCCCGAACCAAGAGACTGTCCAAACCCCACCTCGTCGCTCTCCAGAGCCCTCGGTGAACGGCGACGATGAATACAATGACAGACGTGCTCAAGAAGTCACCCACGCTCGTCTCGTGCAGGGTCACATCGTTGAGGACGACTTTGACTCGCCGTCATCGGCAGTTGATAACAGCGTCCAGGGTGATGACCCCATGACCATGTCGTATGCATCATCTCTGTTCGTTCCCGAGAGACAGTCCTTGGGGGCTCTGGCGATGCTATGGGCAGCTCAGACGAGGAGGATAATGCGTTGCAGAACCCCAAGCTCGAGCACATGATTACCCTTGTGGGTGACGTGAAGAACCGAACTGTTTTCATTGTTGATGATATGATCGACAAGCCTGGATCCTGGATCGCTGCCGCCGAGACGGTGGTGAAGAGGGATTTGCCAAAAGGTTTATTGCATTGCCACCCACGGTGTCTTCGGAGGAGACTGCCTGGAGCAACTGCAGGCTTGCGCATGCATTGATACAATCGTTGTTACCAACAGCTTCCCCATCAGTGGCGAACGAGCCAGGAACAATAGCAAGCTGGTCGTCCTCGACTTGTCCTTCTTGCTAGCAGAGGCCATTCGCCGTAACCACTACGGCGAATCTATCTCGCCTCTGTTCCAGCACACCGAAGACTGAGCGGGCGAGCCTCTAGCTTTCCTCAGGCATATTTGCTCACACGTGCACATGGTTGCCTCGATTTGATGACTTTTTACATGATTTACATGCAGCGTGGCGTTCTGGTAAGGGGCCGGGTTGGAAGGTGCAGATATGAAAGCACAATTCTTTCAGTCGATCTAGCCGCAAGGCACGGTAAGACGACGGGTTTTGAAGGCAATCGCGTAGATCAAAATGAATCTCGTCTGGCCTTTTTCACCGCGTCCCATGGCGCCCTTGGTTGATGTGATGCAACGCTGACCACTCTCCTCGCCCCATTCGCATTGTGATGTCTGACTGTTCTACTCTTCTTACCCCAGCGGTGCTGTCACTTGTTGACAGCAAGGATCCGATTCATCTCAGAATGGACTCTTAACGGAACGCTGGTAGATCAAATCTTCGTCCTTAGAAGGCCCCTGATCCAGAACTCTTTTGTTCTACTGCCTTTGGCTGGATGGATCGGGGGCAAGAGAAATTTTCGAACATCTTTGTAACGTGACATGTCGGGTTTGCGAGGTTGACGATGCTCTGAGAGCAATCAGCTTTACTTCAGTCGAATTTACGTGCTGTCCTAAACAGTTGATCAAATGGTGGCAGAGTCACTCGATGGACTGTCGAAAGCAAATAGGAGCCTTGAGCTCGAAATTCTATCTCGTATATAATAGAAGTGTCTATTTATCAAAGATGTTTGTATAGCTATGTGCTTAGTCTGACTTGCGGTGCATGATGGTTGCTGAGGCCTGTGACATGGCTCGGTCAGTTTTCGTTGATAATGGCTAATCGAGTATGCGTTGGTATTTACCTGGTGGTTAGGGAAGAGAAGCGTGTCGGCAATGACAACGTTCTCGCGTCGGGTGACGTTGAATACAATAACCTCGGCAACATCATCGGGTGTAAGAGGCTCGCAACCACTGTAGAGGAACACAGGATGGTGAGCAGGTTACTGTTGGAGACGTGGGAGGTCAGGACGTACGCATAGACGGCATCAGCCTTGCTCTTGTCGCCATAGAATCTCACGACGGAGAAGTTCTACACGGCGAGGGAACAAAAACGCGTTAGCATAGGAACAACTCCGATATAATAGGGGGCAAACATACCGTCTCAACCTGGCCTGGGTCAACCTCAATGACACGAACCCTCGAGGCAATCAGCTCCTTGCGCAGAGCCGAGGAAATGCTGTGGACGGCGGCCTTGGTGGCACAGTAGATGGCGCCGCCGGGGTAAGGCTCTCGGCCAGCGATGGAGCCAATGTTCACGATGTCGCCCTGACCGCCGTTGGGTCGAGCCAGGAAGATGGGCAGAATGGCCTGGGTCATGTTGACGAGGCCGGTGACGTTGGTGCTGAACATAATGTTCATGTCTTCCTCAGCAATTTCGGGTGCACGGGCGACACCTTTAACGAGGCCGCTGTAAAACCCAGGGTTCCCACCAAAGGGAGGACGTCAGTTATCTAACATAGCATGAAGGGCAAGAGATAGGGAGGGAACTAGGCTCACGCATTGTTGATTAGGACATGAATGTCCCTCCACTCCTCGGGCAGACCGGGGACGAAGTTCCTGACAGCCTCGGGGTTGCTCACGTCCAGCTGCACAGGGAGGACCTTGACGCCATCGCCAACATCGGCCGCAATGTCGGCGGCGAGCGATTGCAGCTCGTCGACACGGCGCGCGGCCAGGATGAGGCGCAGGTTGCCCTTGGGACAGGTGCGCGCAAATTCGCGGGCGGTGGACCGGCCAATGCCGGAGGAGGCGCCGGTGATGAGGACGGTCTTGCCGGCCAGGCGCTGGCCCGCGGCGGAGAGCGACGAGGACGACATGGTTCTGGAGCACGGCGGTGCGATGAACGACTGGCGAGCAGTGCGAGATAGCGAGAAGAAAGGAGAGGCTTCGACGTTGGTTCTTGTCCAGGCCGCAAAACACCGAGGCGTAGGGGCAGTGAGTGTACGTCGACGGAGTTGTAGATGGCAACGGAGGAGGAGGGGCTGCGGGGAGAAGGGCGCGCATCAAGTACGGCGTAGCAGACCCAATTGGCTTACTCGATTTCCTATACGATCCGTGTCCAATTGCTTGTCGCCGCGACGGTGGGCTGGGCCGTTACCGGAATGATAAGGGTCTTGTGGGAAGGGAGGAGTAAGGCGTGAACTTGGGGCGAGCTTGTGCCATCGGATGTCATCGGCTCGGGTCTAAAGCTCGCGGGAACAGGTGGGGTGGATGATGGATGGACGGAGGGGATACGTGACGTGGGGCTCAAGGAGGGGTTGTTTGGTGTACGCAGCGTCCAGCTACCGAGTAGCTACTACCTACCTACTAACCTACCTACCTACCTCTTCTAACGTTTTATATATATACACATAACTACCATAGTCCCTAGTTGACGTTCCCAGCTCTTGGATTACAAGCACACTTCCGAATAATCATTTTTATTTTTCATATATCATGTACACCCCTTAATTACATATCAGGATTCTTTTGGTGTAGTTAATACCAAACACAGGTAAGCCAAGTACAGTGGGCTGCCGAACGCAGCTGGTCTATAGAATCCTCGCAGTTCTGGATCCAGTTTACGATTGTTGCTTCACATCCTCCTCCTGGGTTTCCGTGCCATGTGATGCTGCTCTTTGGGCTATTTCCTCGTCAATGAGAATCTGCCGCTGTTCCAAAAGAGGCAATCGGTTTGGACGATATGCTCCGATGGCTAGCAAGATGGCTACTCCGGAGACAGCTGTCGCCGCTACCATGCCTTTGCGAAATGATTCGGAGTAGGCAAGGCTAATGGCTTGTTGCTGTTGCCGTGAAAGGTGTAAATCCGCCTTGCCAAGCCTGGCTTGCTCCTGCGGACTCACAACGCCCGTCATGTATCTTTGAACTTCGTTCGCAAGCTGAACTGTCGACATAGAGATGCCCAGACTACCTCCAAGGATTCGCATTTGTGCCAATATACCCTGCGCAGGAGCTGTAAATGCTGTTAGTAATAGATCCAGGACAATCAAGGGCAAAACACCAACCATGGTCGCGGATAGGGGCTTCAAAGTTAGGCAACATGGTTGCTGCCGTTGTCGCACATCCAAAACCAATGCCTGCAAATGTCAGGAAGCCGAGCGCTTTGGCGTCATCTTCGGAACCCGAAACTGTCGACAGCAGACCGCAACTGAGGGTCATTAGGGATGCGCCCACGAAAAGCGACTCGAACAAACGGTTCTTGGTGGCGTTTAGTCTGCCGCAAACAACGGTCCCCAGAGCAGCGGTGCCAAGCATGGGCAGAAGCATAACACCTGCCATGAGTGGGCTCTTCTGGCTGACGACTTGCGCTCGTAACGGGAACGAGAAGACAAGCAGGAGGTAGGGAACCCAAGGAACAGGGTTGTAGCAGCAGCGGCACTGTAGACTCGGTTTCTGAAAAGGCTCACGGGGAAGATCAGGGCAATGCTGTGTTTAAACTTGCGGTCGACGAAATAGCCCCAGCCTCCTACGGCAAGCCAGCCTATTAGACCAGCAACAAGCGGTGCTACAAAGATAGCCTTGTCCCAGACACTACCCGTTGCCTCGGCTTCTCCAGCGTTCTGGAATGCAAATACGACCAAGACCGCAGCGGCTATTACGAGCAAAGAGCCGAGGAAGTCAAATTGTTTCCATTTTCGCCTCTCCACATTGGGGAGATATTCGGCCTTGGGCCACGTTAGAAAGAAGATAGCCATGGAGACGAAGCCGATAGGTCCACTGTGAAAGGTTAGTTCAGAACAAACACACGGGAGTTGCCAACCGAGCTGTACTTGATAAAGAAGACCCATCTCCAGCTGGCGTATTTCGTCAGGATACCACCAATGACGGGGCCCAGGAGACCAGATCCAGCAACGACGAGGCCAATTACGGCGCCCATGTACTGTCTAATATTCGGAGGACAGACCTCGGGCAGGATGATCATGGACAAAGAGTAGAGTCCTGTTTTCCGTCAACGGGGATTCCAAACATCTTAGTCGAATTAAGTTGACCAACGTACCAGAACCTCCAACACCTTGCAACACTCGAAACACAATCAGTTGCTCCAAGTTTTGCGCAAAGCCACAGCCTAAGGAAAAGGCGAAGAATAGGACGTAGGCGATGACAAAGGCATTACGCCTGCCGATGACATCGGATACACGCGAAAAGGTGACGGCGCAGCCGAGGTAGGCCAGGGTATAGGTCAAGGCCACCCACTTAACTGAGTAGGCGGCGTTGAAGTCTATACCGATGCTGTAGAGACTTGTCGCGACAATAGACGTGTCGATCAGGGACAGCAACAAGCCGATGCAGACGCTAACACGGGCTTGCGTTTAGAAATGTGCCAATGATTGAAGTGGTTCCACGTCGAATGGCTGATGGGGATGACACTTCACTTACCCAACGCAAAGTATCCAGAAGCGCAACGGGGAACAGAAGCTTCCTTAAACTCGTGTTCAGGTGCGATGCCGCTGTCAGGGGCGGCAACATAGTCCGGTGAAGCCACAGCGGCTTCTTTCTCTTGGTCACCTCCCATCTCGTCGCTAGTTGTGCCAATGATGGGGAAGATAGGTAAACAGGTGTAATCTTGTTCGTAGAGAATGATGATGCCAGATACCGTGCCGGCGGTTCTGTAGCTAAGTATCGGTGGAGCGTATCGATGCACCCTGGCTGGACGTGTTTTGTCCTGAGGCTCAGACAGAGCTGCAGCCGTTGATACGTGCGTCGCTGCTGTGGATTCCGACGATGTTCTGACGAAAGATGCGTGCTTGAAGGAGTTCAAGGTCCGAATAGGTGGCACCGGCACTGAATGCTGACAAGATGGACCGGAGTCTTTCTCCTTTCTCTTCCCATGGCTATGTAAGTTTGCAAAGGACGCGGAGCAGCCGCACAGAAGTTTCCACTGAGAAAGCCAGACGCGGCGCCATCATTTGGCAGAGCAGCAGAGAAGAGGGTTCTAGGCCAGAGAACCCTGGGTGCTGCCCATGCACCTGTATGCAGGTGGTCGGTTAACTTGAGCAAGCACGTGCTGCCTGGCACCTCGCACTCGCACTCGGTTACCTAACGTTATTGTATCTCACTTCATCTTTGTAAGTGCCCAAGGCTCGACTCGACATGCTTTGCCGACGGCATCCTGCGTTCATGGCGCTACGAGAAAAATGGCAAATGCCGAATTCACTGTTGCCGTTGACAAACAATGGTCTAATTTTGGGTGACGTGAGGTGCGAGATCTCTCGAGTTTGCTTGGCACAGTTACACAGCTTGGCGATTGATAGTGACTTTTAATCGAGAACCCTGCTCAAGACAAAAGCACAGGGAGAGGCTAAGGGGACTTGGACTGTGTCATCATATGCTTTCACACTGTGTCATATGTAGTGACCTCTCCACCTACAGCATGCCATGCTCGATTTTGATTGGTCATTGAACCTCACTTCAACCTCTCTCACGACTCGGACCTCAACGTCAATATCCCAGCACAACGCTCTATAATCTGATAGTAGTTGATTGTGTCCCACAAACTCTTGCCTGTGGGCCACCAGTGCTGTATCTTCCCAAAAGGCGACTTCATCGTTCTTCCTGCTCTTCTACCATCGTTTAGACGAGAAGTAGCTGCATGATCTGTCAGCGGTGACGTGAGAGCCTCATTCGTTACCCCACCATAACATCAAACATCAGGTAAGAATTACTGCATCACCAACTTGAGCTCCGTGGCTAACAACACACTCTTTGCGAAGTCCCGTTACTTTCCCCATAGTTCTGCTACCCCTCATTCAAAGATGGTCGACGTTATGGTCCAGACGCCGCCCGTACTTCACGGTCCGTCTGAAAAGGAAAGGAAGTACGACCGTCAGCTCCGCCTTTGGGCTGCCACTGGTCAATCCGCTCTAGAATCGGCCAACATCCTCCTGGTGAACTCTGGTGCTGGTACAGTTGGCGTTGAGACGCTCAAGAACTTGGTTCTTCCCGGTTAGTCCGCTTGGCTTGTTGACGTTCTTGCCGTTCCCTGGTGCTGACTGAGTCCCGTTCCCTGTGCATGTAGGCATCGGCCGCTTCACCATTGTCGACGATGTTGTCGTCGATGATGCTGACCTTGGTGTCAACTTCTTTCTGGATGAGTCGTCCCGTGGCCGGTCCAGAGCGGAATGCTGCACTGAGCTGCTTTTGGAGCTCAACCCTGACGTGCAAGGAGATTGGTATCCCAAAAACAATGTCCGCAGCTACCCTAAACTCACTCCCTCACTGTGTGGTCGTCAAGAACGAACGTTAACGATAATGTCTTCAAGGTCGCTTTGGATTTAGAACAAATCTTCACCGAATCTGCCAATTTCACTATCATCCTCTATACCTTACCTCTCAGTCCAGAGCGGCTCCAGGCTATTGAGAACTACAGCCGCCAACATGCAATTCCTGCCATTGCCATTCACTCTGTCGGTTTCTACTCGTACTTCAGGATAGCTTTGCCTGGTGTGTTCCCCATCGTTGACACCCACCCCGATGAGACTGCTACGACGGACTTAAGGCTACTGGACCCATGGGCCGAGCTGACCGACTTTACAATGGAGATGACAAATGATATTGAGAACTTGAGTGCTCACGATCATGGCCATTTGCCCATGGTTGCCATTCTGCTTCATTTTCTGGAGGTGTGGAAGCAACAAAATGGGGGCAGCTACCCAACAAAGTATCAAGACAAAATCGCGTTCCGTGACTCAGTTTCGGCAGGCATGCGGAAGGACAACCCTGAGGGCGGCGAGGAGAACTTTGAGGAGGCTATTGCTGCTGTCATGAAGCACGTTGTTGTGCCATCTTTGCCCAGCTCCCTGCGGCAAGTTTTTGAGTACCAGCACAAGGATGGTGTAGGTTCACCCGTCGTTGCATCGCATCAACCCATTGATAATCTGACGTCTACCCCAGGAACATATCAAGTCCAGCTTCTGGCTTATTGCCGACGCCGTCAAGGAATTCTACGAGAAGAACCAGCGACTGCCTGTTCCTGGAGGCCTACCAGACATGAAAGCCCAATCCAACATATACATCAAACTACAAAACATTTACAAGGACAAGGCCCGCCAAGACGCCAACGAGATTCTAGCCACGGTCCGCAGCAAGCCTGGTGGCGAAGACATAGATCCAGCTGAGGTCGAGCTCTTCTCTGCCAATGCACGATTCATCAAACTCATTAACCCGGATGGAGCCCCTCCTTCAACATTGGAGCAGGTTGCAGGTAAGTGCCCCGTGACACCGCTATCAGATTTCAATAGTCACGGTCATGACTCACCATCAGAACACAGAAAGAGAATTTGGTAATGATGAATTCGCGGCTACAGCCGGTCCAGAAATGCCAATGTCACTCATTCCAATCTACCTGGCGCTTACAGCCACGTCGCATTCCCCGACGATATCCTCCCAGGACATCATGGCGTCGGTCCGTAATCGGACACCGGGGCCGCAAGCAATACTCGTGTCGAGCAAGCTGCTCAGGAGGTGGCGCGCGCTGCCGGTGGCGAACTCCATAACATTTCCGCTGTGACGGGGGATGGTGGCTCAGGAAGTGATCAAGATCATCACACGGCAATATATCCCTGTCGACAACACGTGCATTTTTGACGGCATCGAGAGCCGATGCCAGGTTCTTCGCCTATAAGCCAGCCATCCATAGCGCCGAGGAGCCATGGGCGACGATCAGGGTGCGGGGAAGAGCAGCGCATCGTCTGGGGAACATTGATCGAAAGTAAATGCTTGGGAAAGGGACTGTCAAAACTTTGTGACTTGTCAGGGTGTGGGGATACCAAGCAAAGGCGTGTAGACAGGTCATGACAGAGTTCTTTGTAAAGGGTCACAAACAGTCCCGTGATGCACTGAGCAGCAACAGTCGGTGCAAATCTTTTCGAGTCCATTCCCGCCATGGCCCCTCCCTCCCTCCTGCACCAGCAGAGACGAAATTTGGGAAGAGAATTTGGGAAGACGCAGCTACGTGGATCCGCAAGCTCGACGATGTTGCAACGCTACTGCTCTGTGGAGCCATCATCGGACCGCAGGCCGTGAAAGAGAACCCCAAGAGCAGGAGAGGACGGCATACTGGGGAGCGGCGGGCAGTCCCGGCCACAGACAAATTTACCAGAATTTCTAAAAGGTGGTGGGCACAAACCAGGGTCGAAGAGGCTCAGGGCCGATCTCGCGCCAAGATGATGAACGAAAGGAGCCCGCTGTGGTGTGAGGTGACGAGGCAAACAGGCACTCGCCGGTCATTCAGCTGTTAGATGCAAGAATATCGTAAGCGAGCGGATTTTTGCGATAGATCCGAGCAAGGCCTCTGCGCTGGCATACCGAAGAGAAATTGCAGGACCGTTCTCAATATCTGAAAGCATTATGCATTGCGTACGCACTCGGTGAAGAAATGACAGAATGAACCCATGAGAGCCCGATGACATTGACCAACAGCACGGCGGAAACACTAGACCAGGGCAGCGTCCCGTAAGAGCGGTCAGGGAGAAGTCGAGGCAAAAGTCAAGCTTAAGAAATGGGTGATATAGACAGAGTGTGGAATACCCAGGAGGAGGCACCGAAGGCCAACCATGACTAACCCCTCATGAGAGAAACAGGCTATGTTTGTGGAGCTCGATCAGGCCTCCCGAGAGGGCAACCAAAAATGAGCATGGCCAAAGGACGCGGTAGGTTAGGAGATTGACAGGAACGACGGAATCGGGGCCCGCCGTGTGGGAGATATGGCCCATGATCGACGATGCTAAATCCGAGAGATGGGTCAGCTGAACCACGGTACAGTAAGAGAGGGTCGTGGCGGACGAGCCGACATCGTGGACAAGTCAGGGAAACAGGAAATAACGAGTCGCCGGTTCCATGTCGAATAGGAGAAGAGGGCTTTGTAGGCGTTGTAAGTGGCCGAGTTCCCGCCGCAGGCTGCTCATTGGACCAAGAGCCATGGCCATGGCAGAGGAGGACATGTACGGTCACACGTGCTCTGACGGCAGGACGCGGAGTCGAGCTTATGGGAATGGGGGCCCGAGCCGTAATCGACGTTTCACCGTTTTCCTTTCGCGTTGAAGGTGTGCAGATGCGGCCCAGCAACACCAACAGCGGCGGTGCACATGACCTACGGTGCCTGCCCAAGGGACGCCAAACGGTCGTAGACGAGAGACAGGGCTCTAGGGAGGGAGGGCCGCCACGGCTGAACCAACACAAGGCCGATCTTCCTGCAGGTAGTCTAGCGGTGGGGTAGAGAAGGGATTGGCTTTGAGGAGGAAGAAGCGAGACATGGACCAGGTGTTTGGGAAGATCGCTGGGCAACGACTTAGTTTCAGGCACCGTACTGAACTAAGGCGAGGTCCTTGGGGGCCCAGGCACTGGACGAAGGTGTGGACTACTGTAGGTTGTAGGTAGTAGGGTTGTGGAGGAAGACACATACTAGCGGGCTGGCGAATAGGGAGGAAGAAGGGAAAGGGAAGGGAAAGGGAAGGGTAGGCAGGGAGGGGTGGAAGAGGAGGAGAAGCCAGAGGCAGAACAAGAGATGGATGCACGTATGTGTGGGATGGAGAGGGGCCGAAAATTGTGGAGGAGATACAGAAGGGGAGAGGGGAGGCTAGGCCAAGGCACGAGAAAGAAGACGGGAAGCGAGCCGAACAAGGAGCCAAGCCGATGTACACGATGATGGTTGATGCCAAGGACAGAGCCGTGGGCCCTTTGGGCGTGTCCCGTTTGCTATCACCGGTTGATTTGGAGAATTGCTGGGTGGGGCAAGGCGAGGAACGGCAGTGAAGTTGGAGGCGGGAGGACGGGATTGTGGGGTGCATGAAGGTAGGTCTGATGTTGCGTGTTTAGCGCGGCGTTGTATGGAGTACAGTAGCGTGTGTGCGAGGTGAGAAGTGACAGCGATGGAATGGATGGTGTTGTTGACGATGATGGTGACTGCTCACCACCGAAGAGAGTTGAGTGCTGATGCTGATGCTGATGCTGATGCTGATGCTGCACAGCGCACTAGCTACAGTGTAAGATGTAGAGAGAGGGCGTGCGCGGTTGCTTGCTTGCTTGCTTTGTTTTGCTTTGTTTCGCTTTGCATGCCGAGGAGTCGTCTTGACGAAAGGATCAGGAGGTCATGCGGAGGCGAATGATTGAGGAGAAGCGAAAGCTGGGGTGCATCGAAATAGATTAAATCTGGAGAGGATGCGTAGCCCTGACTAGCCACGCAACCACTGGGCAAGATATCGGACCTACCGGTCTGGGCAAGGAGTCGACTGCTGCTCACAGATCCAGGCCTTATTTTGGCAGGACGGTGTTCACATTTGGAGACAGGCGCGCCTATGCAGGTCAAGAACGGTTCGAATGAACGGTTCGAACGTGGAGGTTTAGCGAATCCAACGTTGTCGACGGGGCTGGCTCCATCTTCACGGACAGATTGTGTGGAGAAGTTGAAGTGGGGAGAATCAACAAGAGTCCAGACTTGAATGTTCATCGATGTTGTGGATACAGATAGTCTATGTAGGTAGTAAGCGAGGAGTGAGTGGAAGAAGAAAGAATAAGGACAAAAGAAGAGTAACGACCAAGGCACAGAAACGGTTAGAACGAGACTAAGAGTGGAGAGAGACATAGACAGAGAGGGAGAGGGACAAGGAGAGGGAGGGAAAGGAACAGAAGGAGGAGTATGACAGCAGCGATCGGGGAACACCCCGTACCTGAGGGCAACGACACACAGGCGCGCGCACACACATGAACACGCCTACACACACACGCACACACACACACACACACACACATACACACACACAAATACACACGAGGTGTGCTCAGGTATGGGTGGCCCAAGTATCCGTAGAGCGGAGCCGACCAAAGAAAAAGGGCTGAAGCAGCGGAAAGGCTGGTTGTGTGTGACGGAGATGACGCCGGATCGTGAAGAAACCGACGCGGACGGCCCAAGAGCCCGAAAGCCATGAGATGAGGTATTAAAATGTATGCATGGCATGGCACAGCACAGCATGGCACAGCATGACGAAGCATGGCAAGGCAACTCGAGTCAGGGCCGGCTGGGCTTCGACAGGAGCCTGAAACAGAATAAAACCGCTGTGGCTTAAATGATGCTTCTGAATAAGCCCGCAAGCCATGTATGTCGCCCAGGCCTGGGAGGGAGGAAGGATGGTCTGGGTTGGTAGCGCGAGGCCGGGCGTATCACGTACACACATGCACCTCTACGTCTGAGGGAGATGAGGCGGCAATAATGAGCCAGCCCCAATATCCATATTCATGGCCATATCCTAACCCATACCCATATGTGATACCGATATGTGAGGGAGCCAGCCGGCCGGCCGACAGACAGGCAGACAGATGAACGATGTAAGTGGCGGCCCTCGCTTCGGTACTTGATGCGCAGGCAGTGGAGACTTGGGGGGCTGGCGAGAAATTGAAGGACTGTGGGTGCGCAATAGCAACGCTGCTAAGAAAGAAAAAGAAAGGAAAAATCATAATAGAATGGGCAGAAATTAAAAAGAGACGTGTAACTTGGAATTGCATGCAATGCACGTCCAACCAAGCCAGCCAAACCAAACTCCCAAGCCGCAGTCGATTTCCAAATGAGGTCAAGGCAAGAACCAAGTTGGTCGAGCGGTACCATATAAAGAAGCGCCTTGCCCCAAGCGGTTAGCGTTGCGGATAAGCGGTTAAAGCACCGGCACTGGCCCAGGCAGCGCATTGGATGGCACTTTGGCTTCTCGCCCAGTGTTAACGTTAAAACCCAAAGGCCCTGTGGCACAGGACCGGACCTTGACCTTGTCTGCAAGAGTTAAACAGATTAGCCGCACCTGCCCCTGAAATCCGTGGAGCTCTGCTCCCACTAAAAACACCAACGGGCAGAGAGGCCTAGTTCGGCTCATCCAGGTACCGATCCATGCAAGAGAGGTGTATCTTAGTACTGTACTCTGTACGTATTCCGTACCTGCCCTGCTATACCTGTACTGGAGGGTCTGGTTCTGGTTCTGGTTCTAGCCCGGACTCTACCTACTAAGTGCCTAGGTACCTACCTACCTACCTATCTTAGTACCTAGGTTCCTACCTTGGTACCTACTAAGATACTAACCTACCTACTCAGACAACGACTCAGCTCCTACCGCTCCTCTCTGTCCCTCTTCTCTCCTCCTACCTACCTACTAGGTACCTACCTGCCTACTAACCGAGTACCTTACCTACCTCTCGCGACTCCACTCACCACCACCTCTCAACATCCACCTCCAGCTTCTCCAGTTGCAGGCGGATGGATCACGGATCATGGGTTCATCGATGCTGTGCCTGGCCTGCCATCGCCACATCTTGTTTCTTCGATACTTTTGCCGGACACGCCACTCCTCCCCTGCCCTCCATAGTATCGTATCGTCTCTCTTCCTCCCTCCCGCCTCGGTTCTAGAATCTACACGTCGTGACAAAACCCGTCCGGCTTAATCAAACCGCTCATGTCAATGTCAGATAATCGAGATTGCCCATCGGGCGGCCCAGAGCTTGGCTCCGTCCCAAGCCACCGCCATCAATCCCTCATCTCAACAGTTGGCTTCGTCTCAGCTGGCACTGCGCTCATCTCGTCTCGAGGCGTCTACAAAGCCACACCCTCCCGGCGGGATGCTCGGGACACAGTTCCTGGCGCCGCTCCACCCGTTTGTTTCTCTGTGGGATCGTTGTGGGCCTTAACCACGAGAGAGCCAGAAGACAGCCAGAGACAGAAAAGAGAAACAATAATAATAAAATAAACGGGGAGATGTGACTGGTGGACAGGGGTCGCTGTCAAGCTGGGGCCGAGCTCACGCTACAGATTCGGCACATCACGACGCCTAATGGCAGTTGCTGAATGGTCGGCTATGGGCTGCTTTCTGCATGATCTGCTTTTTTTTCTCTGCCTCTCTTTTCTTCTCCACGAAGACGCTTCCATGGCCTTTGTCTGGATGAGGTGGGTGGATGCTCCGGCCCATGGAGTGGGTGTATTGCTTCGCCAGCACACGTCTGGCTGTCCCGTCGGTCGGAGATACCATGGCAAGATGGCTCAGGGTAAGCATGGCTTCGTCCGCTCACACCCCTCCATCATCTACCTTCTTCCACCAACCCACCCCTCTCCTCTACCTCTCTCTCGCATTTTTCATCTCTCTCTGTCTGTCTGACCACACGCAGCACTTGCTCGTCCTCCACACACCTTTTCGCTCATCTTGCTCTTTTTGTGCTTCTTTCTCCAGAAAAGCCTCGTTACCCCAGATTTGCTTTCCCCATATCACGCCACGCCACACCACAGGCACCCACACACCATATCATTAAAGTCGCATCTTATTGTTGCCCAGTCCATCCCGTCGTCCCGCCCGTCGGTCCGCAATTTCTACTCGTCGTGTCAAGGCAGCCTCTGCTCGTGGCTGACCTGACCTTGGCTTGCCTTGCGTCCCCCTCAACCCCGGATTACCCTCACGGCCACTCTGCCGCACACGACCAGGTGTGATGCGACATTACGACACTCGCAGTCAGATGTTGGAAATGACCGCATGCTACAGTAGCCGAGGGGAAATGACGGCTCATCTCTTCTCGCTCTTCGCCGCCAGTTTGACGATGCCACCTCCGAGTTACTCGGCCGTGCCGTGCGCTATATCGGTCCCTCCATGCTTGTTTCTTCCTCGGCTTTTCAACGTTTCCTTGCCACCCTGGGCTTAGATGGGTTTATTTTATTTTATTGTTTTATTGTTTTTTCTGAATTGTTTTTCGATCCTTCCTCATTCTTCTCCCTTTTGCCCCCTTCTCCCCGGTTTCAGTTGAGCAATGACATTGATACCGTCATGTGAGCGCTCAAGCGTTCTGCTCTTCGTCCACATCATCCGGCTTGCATGCCTCTTCAGAACAAACCGGCTCAACGTTATCCAGGGTCGACTTAGACATGGCTCGTCGGCCACGCTCTCCGCGCCGTGGTCGCCTACAAGCATTCACCAGGGCGCTGATCGACACCCATCGGCATCACCTTCAAGCTAGCCATGGCATTCACCAGTAACGCCGTTCATCTCGTGCATTGCCCCGCGGCTAGCATAGGTCGGTCCATCTCAGGAACAAATCTCATGCTTCGACCCCTGTCCCTGGGACCCAGTTTTACCCCAGGCAGATTCAATTGCCCATGTTCACATGGAGTGTGCGGTATGGAGTATGCCACTTCAGTCTCTACCCCATCCTGGAGTCTGGGGACCCCTCTTGGGCGGCTTCATTCTCCGCGCCCCCAACCATCCCACCCTCTTCTACGTACACGAACACCCCTGCCCCCTGCTCATTCGCTTCCCCACAATGCATCTGCACTGACAACCTTGGGGCCACGAGCCGGCGGCCTTGACATTTCGTTCGTGATATATATCTTGCCGCTTCCCCATCGATGTCCTTTCATTACACCGCCCCTCACACGCTCTTGCCTCCTTCATTAAATCCTATCTTTGTCTTGTTGCGAGTCAAGCACACACATATATATGTGACAATAACCCTTTCACAATCTTCACAACACCAAGGCACCGCTTGACTTGCTTCAGATCACACCTGTTTGAACCTGTTCATAGCCACTCTACCCCGTGCCTTCTATCCCGTTACACCCCGTGTCCACAATGGCACCGACCATCCCCGTCCCTACCCAGGGCGGTATGTTTCATACGTGTAAGTCGTCTCTGCTCGCTTTGCTTTGCCTTGCCTTCCCGTGCTGATAGGATTTCCTACAAAGTTCAAGGAGTGACTCCTCGCAAGCCTTCTGCTGAGTCCTCCGAGGGTGGCAAGTCTGCTGGCACCACCGGCAGCAAGCGCATCACCACGCCACACGCATGTGCTGAGTGCAAGAGACGCAAGATCCGCTGTGATGGCCAGCAGCCATGCGGTCAATGTCTCTCAAGCCGCGCCCCCAAAAGGTGTTTTTATGACAAACACCGCCAACGAGTCATTCCTTCAAGAAAGTGAGTCCACAGCAACCATGTACTGGATTCCAAAGCAGCCGCATTAACACAATTTTTAGGACTCTCGAGGCTCTGTCTCAGTCTCTAGAAGAGTGCCGCTCCATTCTCAAGCGGCTATATCCTGGTCATGAAGTTTCCGCTCTTCTTCCCCTTTCCCGGCAGGAGCTTCTCAACCTCCTTGACCGACCACCCATGCAGAATCCCACCTCTCTTCCCTCCCCTCCTCTTCAGACCTCGCCACTAAAATCAGACCTTGACTCCCCACTCGGTATTGGCTCCGACTCGGGATTGGCTGGATTGGAGCAGATGCCTACCGCCGATTCTGAATGGGATGAGGAGCGCCGCAGCCGAGACCCAATTCCTGTGGAGGCCGACGATGTCAACGCTCTGTCCCTCAACATGGATCGCCAGGCTTCTTACCTTGGCGCCTCTTCCATCAAGGCCGCACTGATGGTCATGCTCAAGGTCCAACCCCAGCTCCGTGGTTCCCTGACCCCACCCCTCAACAACGTTGAGCTCGCAAGCAACCTCCCGGTTATCCGCCAACGACCCATGATCCCTAAGGATAACTCCCGCATTCCTTGGTCATGGAAGGGCCAGACCCTCATTGACGCCTACTTCAAGCGTATTCATGTCTTCGTTCCCATGCTGGATGAGGCCTCATTCCGTGCCGACTACCTCGAGGGACAAAGATGTGACGCTGCTTGGCTAGCTTTGCTGAACATGGTATTCGCCATGGGCAGCATCGTCGCCATGAAATCCGATGACTTCAACCACATCAACTACTACAACCGCGCCATGGAGCATCTCACCATCGATGCCTTCGGTAGCAGCCACATCGAGACTGTCCAGGCCCTGGCCATTATTGGTGGATACTATCTGCACTACATCAACCGACCCAACATGGCCAACGCAATTATTGGCGCTGCCATCCGCATGGCGAGCGCCCTCGGCCTCCACCGGGAGTCTCTCGCCCAAGGTAGTAGCAGCGACGTCGCCGCCGCCGAAACACGAAGACGCACGTGGTGGTCTCTCTTCTGCCTCGACACATGGGCAACAACCACTCTGGGCCGTCCTAGCTTCGGACGGTGGGGTCCTGCAATCAACATCCAGCCGCCCGAGTTTGGAATCAACCAGGTGAGTGGAGCTTACGCCTCCCTTTCCCTTGAAGATACAAGCCACTAACTGAACACTATGTAGGCGCGTGACTCGGCACAGCATGCAGGAATCCTGCCTTTGATCGAGAACATCAAGTTCTGCAAGATTGCCACCCAGATCCAGGACATGCTAGCCATCACTCCTCTTCTACGACCAGAGGATCGCTGCAGCATGGACGCGCAATTGGTCAACTGGTACAGCAATCTACCATGGCTCCTGCGCACCACTGACCCATGTGCCGAGCCGCTGTACATCGCCCGCTGCGTTATGAAGTGGCGATACCAGAACCTCCGGATGCTACTCCACCGACCAGTACTCCTGAGCCTGGCCAGTGGCGGTATTGGAGCACACATTGCAGAGCAGGACATCGCAGGTGTGGAGACATGCCGAGAACTTGCCAAGGCTACGATCGAAGACATCTCACGTGAATGGACGCGCAACCAGATGTCCGGATGGAACGCTGTCTGGTTCCTCTACCAGGCCGCCATGATCCCCTTGTCAGCATCTTCTGGCAGTGGGACAGCCCTCAGGTACCTGAGTGGCAAAAGCAGATTGAGACGATCCTAGAGCTACTTGATGCCATGGAGGATTGGTCACTTGCAGCGCGCCGGAGTCGCGAGGTTGTGTGGCGAATGTACGAAGCCAGCCGCCAATTGCAGAGCGGCAACGCCTCAATGGAGGGCATTGGTGCCGACCATGCCCTGATGATGAGCGAGGAAGACTTCCACATGTCCCCCATCGGGCTGGAAACAGATGACATGGCTAGCATGCTTGACCAGTATGGGCTCAGGGACCTTGATGGCATGTACTGGGGACAGCCACAGTCCCTGTCCCATGCCGACAACAGCATGTACAGCGTCAACGAGAGCATGATGCCTGTTGACTACGCCTCCATGGGTCTTCAGGGAAGCACCATGGATGGAGCATTCTTTGTCCACTAGGACAGGAGCAGGGTGTAAGGTGGCTTGGCTTGTATCCATTTTCTCACTTTCACAATGCATTTTCAACAGAACCAGAGCATGGGGTTGCATAAGGATTACCCAGGAATGGGCAAGAACGGCGTTACAGGGTGGACACTGTTTGTACTATGAACTGACGAAGAGGACATGAGAGGACGTCCCACAAGGGAAACGACATGCACACATCTAAGACTCAGATATACCCCAATCATCATGATGACGAATAAAAAGAAAATGATCCAACCTTTTTTTACAAGACCCAAACGTGATGCGCAGAGTGACAATACAACTCATACAACGCACAGCAGGCTTCCAAGGACAGAACTTGGCCGAGTCTGAACGGGCCCACAGTCCGGGCCACACAGGGAAGTGTCGTCTTCACAATGACGATATCTCCCCATTTGACGGGAAGACGGGACCGAATGAGAGAGTGAGTATGTGAGAAAGAGAAACGGGGGTCCAATTACTACCCCCAGCACCAATTTCCGGCAGATAGTTCTTGCCCTTGTCCAGAACATGATCCATCATGACAAGGCCACAGGGTGCTGCACTTGATTTCCGGCCAATGTCCGGCGTCCTATCCATCCCGGGACTTTGAAAATAAGAAGAAAAAGAAAGAAAAAAGACGGCCATTGACCAGGGGCGTATTAGGCCCTCCACGTCCCATGCAGTAGTCTTTCGGCAGTGACGAGAAGAGCAGTAGTGGTAAGTATGTAACCGCGATGGGCAAAGGACGGTTCGGTTGAAGGCTGGTTTCAACTTCCATTCATACGGCGACAAGCGATTGGCTGGAAAAAGGCGAGCCCATAGGAAGCGGGCTGCAATCTGGGTGTTCGGCCCGCGAACGACGGAAGAGAGGGGGTGGGGCTACATCGTGGAAATGATTGCCGCGTGCACAGAAACAGGTTGGCGAGAGGAACGGTGCGGGTTTGGAGGGGCCATGGTAATGTCAAGTGCCGTAAAGCCCTTCCTCGAAGAGTTGCGAATATTGTTTCCTTGCTTTGACAGGCTTTCGTTGTTGACGATGTTCCTCGAGTATCCCATCCCAATCCTAACCCAACCCAACCCCCAAGAAATAACATGTGCATGCTTCCCCAACTACCACGAACGAGGGAGAAGTGGGGAAATACAAGCATTGTATCGGGCCTAAAGTCGGAGTCCGTCGTGGCCTCGGGGAGGATGGCGAAGGGGTGATTGATCTACGGACCCCTAGCGAGCTTCTCTTCAAGAGCCGGTTGCTGCAGGGGTTCCCGGCTGTAGCATGTCTTATTCGCACGACGTGGCCGATGCTCTGGGAGGAAACGAAAAAGTGTGGACCCTCGTTCTCCTCGAATGGTACGAGGGTGGGAAGTGAAGGAAGAGAGAGACAGGGGGTGTGAGGGCATGGATATTGAAGCGGTGCAGCGGGGAGGGCAAAACAACCGCCAGATGCTACTGTGGTATCGGACGTGGCATCAAAGCCCGTTACTCTGGGGAAGCGCGGCTTTCTTCGTAGGCTCCCTCCTTTCGGCTTGCAGGCGTGAGGATGGGTAAGCAGGCGACAAGCGAGGCGTTGCAAGTGCAGAGAAGCGAGCACGCACGCGAGACGAACGAGAAGTCTGGGGAAATACAGCATGTTGTGCGACAGAAGGCAGGTTTTTCGTGCATGATGCAGTCAGGCTCACATGTGCGTGAGATGCGCGTGTGCCTGGCTGTGTGCTCCATCTGATTTCTTTCTTTTGCCCGTGTTGTCCAGATTTGGAGGCGTTCGTCCCGATAAGTCCATCATCAATGTTGGCCGAAGGCGCGTTCCGGCATGAGGATTATACTGTACGGCGGATGAAAGGGGGCCGGAAGTGGAAGCGAGTTGCTTCAGCCGCATATTGCCCGCTCCCTCGTGCGAGGAAATAGGCGACTCAGGTAGGTAAGGTATGTATGTCTCAGCCCAAGACCGAGCCTATAAATCTTCAGCGTGGCATGGTTCGCGATGCATGGCTGAACAGATCGTAGCGTCTCCCATCACACACTTGCAGGATCGGACATCAACGAAAAGCCACAGGCCAGAGATCGGCGTCATAGCGAACACCCAGATGCAATGTTCAAGTGATCATGATGCTCTGCAGCTCAGCCATAGCCCCCATTTCCGGACGCGGTGCAGCTTGTCAGCCCATCCACAACACACTCTAGTTCTCCTACCGGCGGGAGCGCTCAACGCCCGGGCCTACATTCCGATGATATGCCCACTGCGCCGAGGCAACGTGTGACTGCGCATCGCCTAGTTCCACCACCTTCCATGCGGATGCCATGCTGGCAATCGCTTGGGGAGATCGGACGGTGCGGAACTACTTGACATGATCACCAGGGGCGCTGTCAGCCTCGGCTGCTTTCCCAGGGGAAGGGCTTTGAGCAGATGCACCTCAGCTGCTCCATACGGATGCTGGTCGTTCAGCCACGGCGACACCGCATCGCAAGAATCAGAGGTAAAACGTGGAGTTGGCGTTGCCTATCACAGCCACCTACGGATTCTAGGTTTGATTTTCCGGAGCCAAGAGTCCTTTGTGAGACATGAACCTGTTTGTGAATGTGCTCTCGCTACGCTGCTTCGGTCGTCGGCGAAATGGCCGGCGAGCTCAGCATGGTGAGGTGAACGGAAAAGGAGGAGGCGCAGCCTTAAATCAAACAACGACATGTAGGTGTGAGCATGGAGAATCCTCTCATCTTTATAGCATATATTCATGTCCAGATGTTCCTATTTGTGGTTGGATTTCAGGATATCCTTAGCGGGATTGATAGCATCTGTATGGAGACTATCCAACGTGGACCTTTACTTAGGTAGCTTACCGGAAGAAAAGTAACGTAGATCTGTGCAAGCTATCTTCAGATCGAACGGCTATCTGGTGAAGTGGAGAACAATCAAATACTAGCATTAGGCTTGAAGATCTCTTGGTGATCTTCAACACAGGGCACATGTCCGATATACTAATAGCTACTGGGGAAAGCCTCGAGAAGGCGTCGAATGCCTCAGGTGCCAGGCGATGGCGAGTTGTTGTTCGAGGGAAGTGTTTTTGTGCTTGAGAGCCCGTCGTGACACTACCGGACTGTATGCCACGTAAGATTCGGTTCTCAAGAGACGGTTTGACGTTCCACAAATAGTCCTACTAAAGGTGTGTGACACTCTAGGAGCCGCGATGCTCACATAAGACGTTGGTTTGTCGCTGATTGCGCAGATGTTATCCAGATGCGGTCCAACGGTCTTTTGATAGAGCCAATGATAGGACCAATGCTGCAAGGCTGTAAGCTCGATAGCCGTTTAATGTTGCTAACAAGCTCGCAATTGGTGGGATGCGTGTTGACTTATCCTAGCAGCCAAATCTTCAAATCGCAAGAATTTGATGATTCAGGATATCAACTAGTACGAGCATGGACTTGCCAACAACTTACTTTTCCAGTATGGAATGGAGATGGGCCTTGGTAGATGATCCTCGGGTGAGTTTTGTGCGTCAGTAGGCCATCCTGTAAAAACCGAACTTGAATCACTTGATATAATAACAAAGCTCGATGTCATCCATTACAAAGCCAACGTCGAATATGCGCCTTGCTTGCTCTGAGATCGAGGTCACAAGAAGTCGCGATAGATTGAACGTAAGAGAGGAAAGAATCCTTACCATGATTGGTGTCGGCACTCGGAGTTGCACCTTCCTGCACTGTCAGGGCGTGACTGGCAAGGAGACAACAGCATTCAATGCCCCTGAGCAATTTCGATGCAAAGATACCACTTACGCACGCTTCCAGCTCATCTACACTTTTTCTTCTATTCCAACCCCTTATCCCAGATCTCCCATGTCAACTTGCCATTTCTCCCGCTTAGCAGCCGTAACCATTTTCCCTCAAAATGGAGCACGCTCTCAGCTGCAACAACCTGAAATGCAGGAAAGAGTTGACGGACCGCGCCCTCGTCACCACGTGCAGGTTGGTGGCCTTGCTTCACGGTGTTTCTTCTTAATATGTCGCTTCTGATGCGAGCCATAGTCACATTTTCTGCCTCGAGTGTGCTCAGCAGGCTGGTGCTACGGGCAGCGAGCCTGGTCGGCACATCCTCTGTCCAGCGTGCCACTCACAGCTCAACAAGCCTGACGACGCCGTCATCACGAACCTCAGCCCGACCGAAGACTACAAGACGAGTGTTCTCAGTGGCCTTGGACCCAACATCATCATGGAGTGTGCTGGTCGCGCACTCAGCTTCTGGGCCTATCAAACTGCCCAAGACGTCTGCTACCAACAATACCTCTGCAAGACTCTGGCCGAGAAATATTCTAGTTTGAGCCTCAGGTTGGACAAGACGGTAAACGATGCAAACTCGGAAATAGAGCGGATCCAGCAAAAGCTCGACAGTTAGTCCCATGAATTACCTCGACCGCCGATGTTTCTGATGATTGCAGATGTCCTCGGTGAGCAAGACGTGCTTCGACGGAGAAACGAAGAGTTAGTCCTCCTGTGCAAGGAAAAGAGCCGCAAGCTGCTGCAGACACAGGAGCTTTACGACAAGGTCAAGCGCAAGGCCGAACTCGGCCAGATCCAGCGAGCAGCGTCGGATGCGGTTGACTCGACACTACTTGCAGGAGCTCATGCAGCGGGTGTCATGATGGCTGATCACGAACGTGGCGAACAGGTGACGGCGTTTCCAGCCGGGGTAAACCAGCGGTTCGATTATTCGAGTATGAACATGAGTCTTCCTCGGTCAACGTCAAACCAAGCCAGTGACGAGAACCAGTGGGCTCGACTGCCTTTGGCCCGCCGTGGTTGGTATCACCAGAGTATTGATTGAGATACGTTACTGACTAGTATCACAGCTGAACCTTCGGGTGTTGCATTCACTGGTACAGCTCGTCAGAGACCCGGGAATCACGCGTTGTCGAATATGGCTGGCTTCTCTGCCCTAAATGCTAGCCCAATACCTATATCGAGTCCAGCAAGGAGATCATTAACAGCAAACGCATCGGGCTTTACAAGCAATCGTCACGGACTGACAGGGCTCGGTCTTACTTCAGGTTTGAAAGTCAGTCAGCCAACCAACGTTCCAGGGCTTGATGCATCAGTGCGTACACATTGATGGCACAAATCTAGTTCAAGCTCGTGATGTATAGTGCTGGATTGTTCAATTCAGACTCCAGCGATTCATTGCGTTTCCCAAGCAGCTATTTTGCTGATGATGGGGTCGAGACATGTGGCTTCGGATTGTTTTGATGTGATATAGCAAGCGGCTACCAGTGGGCGTCTGTGAATAGATATCACTGGCTTGCCCAGCACTTATTATACAAATCCTTACAATCGGCACTTACGTGAACAGGTCAACTTGACACTGTACCGAAAGATATGATGACGATATGCAAGATAAGGTAGTTGAAAAATTTGACTACATTATGACCATATGATGCTACAGAATTGAACGTGTGCCAAGTTGAGGCCCGGTGGATGAGATATAGGGTAGCCACAACGTCCGCACCAGCTAGGCTTTTTCGGAAGCCGATGGAAATGTTCTTTTTGGACGCTTAGAGTGGGGTCGCACCGTCTCGTGTTGAGTATCACAGTTCTTGACAGTGTTTCCACTTGGAGAGATCAACCAAGGAACGCGTAAGATACAGTGCGCGGTTTGGTTGCCAGGTTGCACCCGCAGACCCGGCACAAAGTCGCCTGTGCGAGACCGCACTGTATGGTAGCGCAACACGAGGCACACTAGCTAAGCAGCTGCCCACTCACTCCCAGCAGCGTGTTTATCTAAGGCGATAACCAGGATAAGGAGGCACCCAATAAACCTGCTTCATTGGTTCTTGTGCACATTTGACGTCCGCCCAGCCAATCTTGCCCCATCACTCTCCATCGCATCTTCCCACGACTGCGTCTGATGATGATGATGCCCTTACACGCTCGCTTCCACTCAATCAACTAACGGGTTCAACACCTCGACCAGCGCTTTCTCTTCGTACCGTCGTTCGTCTCACGCAGCATTTTTATCCTTTACAATACGCAATTTCGTCGTCACTGTCTTGATTGATTATACGTCCCGTTCCGGAGCGCCACCCCTTCGCTCCGTGTCCATTGTCAGCAACACCTCCGCATTATCGTCATCTCTCTGTTGCTGCCCCGGGACGACCGCGCAGATACCTTCGCCGCGCAAGGCCCCATATTTTCACCACTGCCGAATGCCAACCACGTCCTAATGGGCAAGAACTGTCCGTATCTGCCCGTTCCCATTCCCGTTCCCCTACCCGCGCAACTCGGTTGGCTGACTTGGTTGGCAATCTAGCACAATACGGCATCATCCTCGACGCCGGCTCCTCCGGGACCCGTGTGTACGTCTACAAGTGGAAGAACCCGGCCGCCGCCAGCAAACATGCCTCCATCAAAGAGTTGCGCAGTTTGCCCGAGTTGAAGCTCAAGGAGAGCAAAAAGATTCACCCGGGTGTATCTACCTTCGCCGAAAATGTCGCCGCCGTCGGTCCCAACCATCTTAAAGCCCTTGTCGACGTCGCGATGGACCAAGTTCCCAGCAAGAAGATTCGCGACACCCCGATATTTCTCATGGCCACTGCGGGCGTTCGATTTCTGCCCAAGCAACAACAAGTAGCTCTCTTACAGGGCATCTGCACGTACCTCAAGGCCACTACCAACTTCCTCCTTCCCGACTGTGACGCACATATCCAAGTCATTTCAGGCGAGACTGAGGGCTTGTACGGCTGGATCGCTGCAAATTACTTGCTTGGAGGCTTCGACAACCCGGAAGAGCATGCTCATGGTAAAGGTCACCACACTTACGGGTTTCTTGACATGGGTGGCGCCTCGGCCCAGATTGCTTTCGCTCCAAATGCCACCGAGGCCGAGAAACACGCCGATAACCTCAAGGTGGTCCGGATGCGACGATTAGACGGCTCCCCAGCTGAGTACAAGGTTTTCACGGCTACCTGGCTCGGATTCGGTGCCAACAAAGCTCGTGATCGCTATGTTGAGACACTTGTGGAACACTACGGCAACGACAACACCGAGTTGCCTGATCCGTGCATGCCCAAGAACCTACGCCTCAGTTTGGATGGAAAACCTGCTGGTGGCGCATCGAAATCGAAAAGCCCCACGCTCGTGGAACTGGCATGTTTGAAGAATGCCTGCGTAAAACCTACCCATTGCTAGGAAAGGAAGCACCTTGCGAGGAAGAGCCATGCTTGCTGAATGGTCAACACGCTCCGGCCATCGATTTCGACGTCAATCACTTTGTGGGAGTTTCCGAGTACTGGCATACTACTCATGGCGTTTTTGGAAAGAAGGACAAAGCGTACGATCTGGCAACCTATCAACACAAAGTTATAGACTTCTGTAGTCAAGATTGGTCGAATATCGAGGGGAGCTGGATAAACGCAAGAAAACGTCCGAGCAAAAGGCGGAAGAAGCCCGAGTGGCTTGTTTCAAGGCCTCATGGCTCATCAACATGCTCTACGAGGGATTGGCATTCCTCGGGTTGGCCTAGAAGGCACTGGAGCACCCGGCATTAACACAACCAAGGAAGCCTTGGAAAAGGCCAAGTCGAAGGGCTTTATAGACCCCTTCAAACCGGTTGACGACATCGATGGTATTGAGCTGAGCTGGACCCTGGGCAAAATGTTGCTGTATGCTGCTGGACAGGTTACACCCCAAGGCTCTTCCCTCCCAGTGGGTTTCGGTAGCAACGTGGCGACTGGGATCCCATCCGATTTTGAACATGCCGGCTCATCGCCTATTCCCTGAACTCGAAAGACCACGACGACGATGACGACTGGGATGACAAGATCAAGTCGACTTCTTCATCAATGCCCGGCGTTATGATTTTTATAGCCCTCCTCGTTATCATTGGCTATTTGCTGAGGAAGCCCGAGCGCCGACTGCGATTGGTCAACATGGTACGCCGACGCCGGCGATCCAGTAGTGGGCGGAAGCCGAGCAGAGGGCTCTCCTTCACCGATAAGCTCTTCGGACGCAGCAAGGGAACGTATGAGCGGGTCATGGAGGAAGGAGAGGCATCCGAATTCGAGCTTGGCGACGTTGACTCGGACGAGAACGATGTTTCAGACAGCAGTGAAGGATCGCGTACAGGAAGGCATCGGGTCTGGCAACGCCGAGGCTCAACGCGGACAAGGTGGATGAATCACGGATGTCACCCCACATGGATCGACACGGGTTTGTCTTACGGACAGAAAGCTGTGAAAGACTGTCACCTTCCTTCAAATGATCAACGCAGGCCGGCGGAGCAGGGCGGGAAGCCCGACGCGAAAGAGCCCCTGATGACGCCGCTGGAGGAGGACTAGTATTAGGTATGGGGATTCAGCCAGCCATTGGCACGTGAGATTAGACAGGAAAGGACGAGTGGCTTCAAAAGTCTACGGTATATAGCAGCTATGTGCCGTTGGCGCGGTTGTGAATTGCTTTCTCTGCTTCAGATGCGGGTGTTTTGGGGAATGGATGTAGGATTCAGGAGGCGTTTTTGGAAGGCGTAGTCTCTCTGACATGGATTTATGTTGGGAATTTGTATAATGCAGAATTAGATATCTCTCGCTTCAATATTGAATTTGGAGAACGTGGGTTGCCAGAGTTGGCCGCATACTGAGACTTTGAGGGAGCCCTGAGTGTAGTCGTTGCTGATGAGAGAGAAGTGATGGCTCGATGAACGGCCAAATGGATGTGTCACGTCGTATCCTCACATTCGTAGACAACTGGTTTACACCTTTATTGGGAAGATAATGTACATGGCGTGCAGTGTCAGCAGCTTGAGCTATGCTTTGATGGATGTCTGTTGCTCTAGTCGGACTGTTGCTTCTCAAGGAAACTAGGATCAGCCCTGACGCGTGACTCAAACTTGCGCCACCAGTCCTCGAAGGCCTTGAGAGGGACAACCTCAACACCACCGGGGCCTGCGGAGCCGCTGAAGCTGGCGAGGAAGTTGAAGGCGTTCTGGATGATGCGCTGGGCCAGGACGGCAGTGGAGGGCTGGGACGAGTTTGAGGTGGTGGACTTGTTGGCAGCGAGCTCCTGGAGGCGAGGAGCGACAGCCTCTGCGGGCTCGATACTGACGCCAATAACGAGGTCCCGATCGGAGTCGGAGGCGGCGGGAGAGCTGACCTTGAAGATGGCGCTCTCCTTGCCGGGGCCGATGGCGCCGAGGAAGCGGAAATTCGGGGTGGTGCCGGCCTGGGCAGCCTCGGCGACTGCGCGGGCGGTGGCGAGGTAGATGGCGGCGGCGGTATTATCCGGAAGAGTGACGTTGGGCAGCAGGAAGACAAGAACGTGGGAGAAAGGGCGCGAGGAGGGTAAGGCGTAGAGGAACGAGGTGGACGATGGGGTCGAGGCCGGCTCCGTGATCAAGGGCTGACCGGTTGGGACGATGCCGAAAAGAGGGCCGGACATTGTCTCTGGAAGAGCGAGCGAGCGGAGACTGCCGATTGCTTGCGAGGCTTGCTGTTGTGAGCGGTGCGGATGAAGAATGAGTGTGGGTGGAATGAGGATGTGAAAGAAGACGATAGGCTCCAAAGTCATGGCCAAGGCCAATCAAGATGATGCAACCACCACATTCCGGGACACTGGTGGATGATTATGACGAAAAAGCGCACGACATGAAGGCATGTAAGGAAAGAAGGAAAGGAAGAAGGAAGGAAGGAAAGAAATGGAAGAAAAAGGTACAACAAAGAGAGAATCGATACAAGAACCAAAAAGAGGCCAAGAAAAGAAAAGATGCGGAAATGCCAAATTGTAAAAATGCATTTGCTTACATGGTGGTGTCACATAGACTGACTGACTGTCTTCAAGAACGAGGCTGGCTTTGCTGCCCACCGAATTCGCACATCTTCGGCTTTTCACCTAACTAACTGCCTACCTACCTAGCGAGATGGGTGACTCCGCCGCCTTTGGTGCCAACCAATACTGCTAACTAATCCGCTCGCGCATCCACCCAGTCAATCAAGGCTTTTTATGGGCGGAATCTACACCAGGCTGGGCTGGGCGGAAGCATCGCATGCCTTAGTTGCATATTCCTCGCCTGCGAAGCCGGTTTGCGTCTCACTTATACAACACATTGCTCACTCACTCATTGATAACTAGTCTAGTGATCACACCAGATCAATCTCATGTCCTTGCAACGATAGAATTACATTAAGCAGACCCAGGAATAAGCATCCACTCATACATACTTGTAGGTAAGCACTACCGTTATTCTGTTGCATCCTGATCCGCCGAGACTGCTGTTGTTGCCATCATCTTGTTTTCCCATCTCCGTTTGTATAGCCTCGCGTACATGTTCTTTCCATGCTTAGAAGGAAAGAAGGGCAGGGGGAACCATCACTTACTAGGAGATTCTCCTCCATCGCTAATAACAAGCATCTCACGTATCCAAACTGACGACAAAGGCAGCTCCACGCCCCCTCTGCACACACCATGAAGTCGAATCTCGAGCTCATTCACCTCACCGACCAGTTGAGTCTTACTCATGATAACACCCTTAACCCCACATTCAGATCATCTAATCGATGCCGATAGGTTTCCCTATGCGGACAAAAACCCAGAGGACTACGAGCGAATTTTCAAAACCCTCTACACCTTGATATGGGAAGATGAGGATGGTCAGTACCCGCTTGGGTACATCTTGAATGAGGTTGTCGAAGAGCTATTGAAAACTCCTGAAGATATCAGGGAGAGATGGTCCTTGACCAGGAAAAGCGTACCCTTTACTCTTTCGCCTGCCTACTGAGGAGGAGAGGACTCGCCAAGCGGCCACGCTGGCCGACTATTGGTACAAGAACAAGACCTTCAAGCTGCTCGAAGGGTGGCATGATGAGATGTGGCCAGTATATGGACGCAAGGGCGAGCTGCTCTTCAGCATAGAGAGAGACGCCATGGGGCTCTTTGGCACTATGAGGTACGGTGTACACATGATCGCATATATTCGCGATCCCGACGCCCCTACGGCATCAAGTTTTGGGTACCCAAGCGCGCCGCCAATAAGTCTACCTTTCCTAGCATGCTGGACAACACTGTGGCCGGTGGCCTCATGACCGGTGAGGACCCCTTCGAGTGCATTATCCGCGAGGCAGACGAGGAAGCCGACTTTCCCGATGCCCTGGTGCGTAACGGTGCTCGCAGCGTCGGTACAGTCACGTACATATACATCAGCAAGAAGGAGCACGTTGGCCAGGATGACCTGATCTACCCAGAGTGTGAATGGGTCTATGAACTGGAGCTACCGACAGATGTTATTCCCAGGCCCAAGGATGGCGAAGTTGCCGAATTCCGCCTGTGCGATGTCGACCAGGTCAAACGCGACCTCGCCGACGCCAAGTACAAGCCCAATTGTGCACTGTGCGTTCTCGATTTCTTCATACGCCATGGCATTTTAACCGAGGACAACGAGCCAGAGTTGGCAGAGATACGACGCAGGATGCATCGTGAAATGCCATTCCCAGGGCCGCACCAAGAGAACTGGGTCCCATTGTGAGGCTCGAGATGATCATGGCAGGGTCAAGGTTACGAATCCAACATACGGAGCTGTGCTTCGGAGGCTACGCCCTGTGTTGGCCCGGACGCGGTATAGCAGATGGGGTTTCGAAATTAGACATAACTTTTGGGTATCGTTCCTTCTTGTAGCTTTGGTACATTGAAAATCCTTTTGCACGGCCCGACGCCTTTTTAGCCAAGATTACAGGTTTCTAGTCATTTATTTCTTGATCATGAGGTAGACATTGTCCACTCGCAAAGGCGTCAGCTTCTTAACGGGCCCTTGGAGAGACATGAGCAATCCGCCGAACGAGACATATGCGTTGCTGTCGGTAAAGAAACAGGTTAGCCGGGTACTGTCATTGCGAAGTTGTACCCAAAATGGCACAGGAAGGCGGGAGGGAATTAAGGAGCAGCGTGAGCCTCTGAACGTACATTGTGTTGCCATCGTACGTCTCCTCGAACTTGTAAATCTTGCCGTAGCACACGTAGTCGTAAAGGTCAGCAAGGGTCGCGGGCGCATCACCGGCCTTGCCGACATCGCGCCAGCCCTTGTCCTCTTCCTTGCTTCCGTCGGGTGAGAGCGTGGTGGTGAGGACGACATGTAGGGTCTCGCCGACGCTGCAGGGAAGAGCTCCATGTTGATGTCCAGGACCATGACGGTCTGGGAATCGTTGGAGGTGCAAGAAATACGAGCGACGCGGTCGTACTTGGACTGGTCGTAGTCGGTTACCGTGAAGGCATCCTCGAAGAGGGTTGCGTCACCGCCGCCAGACATGATGGGAATGGGTTGAGTACGTGGGGTCGCTGTATTTATGTTTCCGTAATGAAGGTTACGGCGAGCTGGGCTTCTCGTTGGCGGTTCGTGATGCGAGTGAGGAGCTTCGAATGCTATGCTGCTTGGCCGGACTTGGCTGGAATTCGGCATTGAGAAATTGTCGAACGGAGCACTTCGATATCGTTTTATCGAGGCGATAACCCCCACCATCCACACCAACGTAGCACAAATGCAACCCCTCCAACCACACGATTCTGCTTGATGGCCGTATGCTGCTAATATGTCATTGATGCATCCATTTTGTGAACTTGACTCATTTTGACGGGGCCTCAAACCAGTATAAAATCCGTCAAGGCTTCCAAGGAGGCCCCAAATTCCTCAGCTGCGCCTAGTCGAGACTTTGACAACACCAGGGATTTTTTATAAAGCATCATGTCATTTCGCAAAAGGAATGTCGTGATTGGCACTCCCAGTGTATCAGTGTCGCCTAATGTTCGCCTGAACAAGACTCTGGCACCTGGGACGAGACCTTCGCCTCTTGATGGAAGGCTAACTACATCTACGGGTACCTCATCCCTGGATCAGCTTCTTGCGGGCCACGCCGGGCTGCCCATGGGAACCGGTCTTTTGATCGAAGAGACTGGGACAACGGATTTTGGAGGTATTCTTCTACGGTATTATGCCGCGGAGGGACTCGTCCAAGGCCACCATGTGCATCTGCTGGGCTTTGACGAAACTTGGCGTAGGGAGCTGCCGGGGTTGGGAAACGAATCTAAGTCACGGACGTCCAAGGCAGAGAAAGGCTCGGACGACAAAATGAAGATAGCTTGGCGATATGAGACACTCAGCAACCGGGACGCACCGACAAGAGGTATGTCTCCTCTCTATGCATATGAGCTCACAGCGAACCTACTCTGACATTCTCCAACAGAACATTCACAGGCTTCACCGTCAGCTCCTGGGGCGCGTGTGTTTTGCCACACGTTTGACTTGGCAAAGAGATTGGACAACAGCGCAGTCCAAGGGCAGTTCCATAACTCCCCGGTAGGCGATGTGCTCCAGTCGCGGCCTGCAACCTCGCCTTTTAAGAAGTTTATTGCCGACATTACTTCCAAAGTAACCACTTCATCTCCATCAACTATTCATCGTATCGTTATCCCAAGTCTCCTCTCGCCCACAATATACTCCTCTTCTTATGCCCAGCCTTCAGAGGTGTTGCAGTTCCTCCACAGCCTGAGGGGCCTGCTACGGGCTTACCCTACCAGAATTACGGCCATGATCACGCTACCAATCTCACTATACCCTCGGTCCACTGGGCTTACAAGATGGGCCGAGCTGTTGTCAGACGGTGTGCTCGAGCTCACACCATTGCAGCATCAAATACAAATAATGAGAGACTCTTCAAACGATGCGAAATCCCAAGGACTCCTTCGAGCCCACAGCTTACCCGGGTTTCATGAGAAGGGTGGAGGACTGGAGGAAGCTGGGTCAGGGAGGATCTGTCGTTCAAACTCAGCAGCTCCAGCGGGTTGACGATAACACCATTCAGTTTACCTCCCATTGGAGACGAGGAAGAACCCACAAAGAAGTCTAACGAAAACCAAACGAAAAAGGAATCTCTCGATTTCTAATCTCCACTCTGACTTGGGCCAGGCTTCTGGCTAGTCTTGTACAACGACTCCAGTCAAAGCTCGGTCTTGCACCCCGGTTGCAGCTTGTCATGCATATATGAATCATCCCCCAACGAAGAGCTAGCTTAACGGGGCAGACCCATCCATACCTTACATGTGCAATTCCTCTCAAACATTTTTAACAGACGTGCTGCAAAATATTTTTGCTTCCTGTTATTTCTTTTCGCGACACTCAAGGCGTCTGCAAAGACGCCGACCCAATTGGTAAGTCTTTAAATATCCCTCTTTACTTCATTGCATTCGCGCTTCACATGATTATACACTTGAATATCTGTCAATCCACTGAACACTGTGATGACTACAATTCATTATTACGAAGACGACTTATGATTTTTTTCCCCAAGCGCATCTTCCACTACCTATTCAACCGCTCAATCCTACCTCAACATCGACTAACATTCTTTGATTCGTTAGGTGCAATGGCTTCTCCCGAGCCTGTTCGTATCTCCTGCATCGCTGGGCGATATCTTGTCTTTGATGCCGATGCCGTCGCGCTCTTGAGGCGGCAAGCGAATATCAATGGTACCCTGGTAGGGACCACGCCGCAGCAGCCCACTCAGAATATTTTTCTCAGCCTACCCGTAGAGCTACGTCCTGAAGAGGCTGAAGCCCTGGTACACAAGAAGTGCGCCTATATCGTAGATGACGTGGCTGCCCATCAGTCTGCCTTGTGTTCCTCTGATCCAGCCATCAAGAGAGCCTACGTGGATTCGTTGAGGCGAAGGAAGCAGGCGGCGCAGAAGATCCTCTCGGACAAGCATGCGCAGAAGGCCGCTGAGGTTGCCGAGCGGCTCGGACGCGCTAAGCCGAAGTCTCAGCCGTCGCCAGCGCCTCTAGACGTTGCCGGTAGTGCCGAAAACATCTCCCATAGTAATGCAGACCTTGGTGACGGCACAGCAACCGCTCCATCCCAGGTTGATTTGATGAGCGTCACTCCTACGTCGAGCCGCGACCTCATCACCAAGCAAGAAGATAATGCGTGTAGTTTGCGTGATGTTCCGAGGGGTCCCGTCTGCAGTTTCCTCCAAGATACAGGCTACTACATGACACCTGGCCTTCGCTTTGGAGCACGATACAGCGTCTACCCAGGTGATCCGCTCAGGTTTCATGCCCATTTCATGGCGAATCAGTACGATTGGGACGAGCAAATCCCTTACTCGATATTGTCGGAGGCGGCAGACTCGCGACAGCCGTGAAAAAGGCCTTCTTGATTGGTGGTCAACCATCAGGCACAGAGAATCCCACAGTCAAGATGTACAGCATAGAATGGGCTGCTATGTAAAGAACGGCTGTTTGAGACTAGTTAAGAAATATACACTACTTGAGCCATTAGACTATCCATACCCACTGCCCGAGATATGATCAAGTGAAAAGCAGTAAATCAACAATAACAATGTGCTGTTGCCTATGCCAACGCCCCAAAAATGCACGCTCCGGCCATAGTTTTGGGCCAGATGCTTGAGTAAATCACTATCTACGTATACTCAAGGAACAAATATGCGACTAAAGCTGATGACTTCACGCCGGCAACAGACACACTTGTCAAAGTTGTTCATAGCGAGCGAGACACGGCAGTCGTCGCAAAGACTGAGACAGCGGCAGGGCCAAACGATGATTGTCCGCGGGGAACACTGGCACACCACGCATTGTGGTCCGTCACCGCCCATTCCGGCTGCGCCTTGCTGCCATTGGACTGCCTCTGCCGGTTCCTGGGCCGATGCCTGTCTCCGAGAGATGAGGAGCTGCTCTAGTAGGTGTTCCTCTTCCTCGGGAGAGAGTTTCGTGGCTCTTCCACGAGCAGCAATTTGCGCAGCGCGTGGTGGGGTCATGGTCAAGACCCGAGTCCGCTTGAGCTGCTCTAGCCGCCGGAATTGGGACCTGGTCATAATGCGATCGCTCTGGAAATGTGCTGAAAGAGTCAGCGCTTCCTCTCGCTCTTCCGCATTTTGAGGATGCAAAAGTCGAGCCAGGTCTCCGATGTGCAAGGGGCTGTCGACAGCCGGTGTGCTTTGTCGAGTGGCATATGGTGATGACTGAGTTGGCGTTCTTTGGCCAGAATGTTCAGATTCCCATCCATCATCTTCATCATCCGTTTCACCTGCTCGAGTTGACATGGAGACAACACTTGTATTGTCCCAATCATCATCTGCAGGTGTGAAATCACCGCTCGAGTCGTTGGAACCCCACCATCCACCCTTTAGCCAGTAATTATATAAATCTTTATCAAGGACTTCGTCGTCTTGATCGTGGTCAACACGTCTAAACTCTGCTTCGACGTCGATGCCGTCTGTGTTAGAGCCAAATCCATTGTCGTTCGTTGCAGAAGCCGGATCACCACCAGTGCGGGCCGTTGATTGCTTAGGTGTGGCATTTCCATCCTTGTCTAGTTTTGGTCGTTGAGCAAGCCATAATAACCATGCTGGTTGAGCCCTAATGCGTAACAACGCAAGAACCCAGAGCAAAGAGATTGCGAACAGCTTCGCCAAAAGCTTGTTTATGCTTAGCATGAATTCAAGAGCCATGAACCACCGTGAGCTTCGTTCGGTGGCACCAATCCCAGCACGGGCGCCTCGCTCGCGGCCTTTGGGTACTTTTGCGCAGCCCGCTCTCTGGCATAACCGTTCGAAGCGCCAAGGAGGCCTCCTTGACAGGTATCAGACCTATGGCTCCGATCTGATCATATTTCGAGCTCGGCAGCCCCATACCAATCCATTGCTTATGCATTTCCTCGGCTTCGCGCAAACGTGCTTCCTCAAGCCATGTATGATGTTTGAGGCTGACTCCGCGATCTTCGTTAAGATAGACAGCTTCACTTGCCATTGTGATGGCTGCAAAACCAGTTCTTAATAAGGCTGTATAGAAATCCATTTCTCTGTTAATGCGAATCTCCGATAAGGAGACATTAGCCTGCATGTTTTCGTGAGCATGAGCAATCCGCTGACGGAACGTCATGGAAGAGAGCTCAGGATTCGCCGAAGATGCCAACGCCGATAGAACTATGGCTAGAGCATATATGCAGAAACATATGAGGATCCCGCTTAAGACCAGAACGTGCGGAACAAAGCCGATAATACAAACGGTGGGGAACCTCAACAACCCCTGAGAGGCAGGCTCGTCGAGGTCGAAGGCAATGACACTCCAAACGATGCTCCCCATAAAGCAGAGGCCCCAAAATCCGGTGTTCACCAGGCGATACTTGGCCTGCAGATCAAAGATGCCCAGAACATGGCTGCTAATGTGCGATAAGGAGGAGAGCAGGGCAACCAATAGGACCTCGGGGAGGTGTTGACCCTCTTGAGTATCATTGACCTAGTCAGAGCAATGGATGTTCCCATTTTCGACGGCATAGCTTCGGTGGGTTGTGCGCTTGAGAAGGTCCCCAGCCGAGCTGGTTACTCACGGCGGCGTCGGCCTCGGCAAAGGCCAATGACTGCTCAAATAGCGTCATGCCTGTCTCTGCGGCGATTGGGCGACCTTGGATGGCGCACGATAACGTCTCAAAGAAGTGGCTCAAGCAGAATGACCCAAACAGCGGCCAAAGGGTAGAGAGAGATCCACGCAGCTCATGCGGAGGCATGTCGTCCGTTGCCGGGATCATAGCGACAGCCGCACACGAATGCTGATCTGTAGCCCCCAAGAGGAGAGCAGAGCTTACAGTGTTCAGCACGGTATTCCGGTGGGAGAACATGAGATCGGAACTTCGCGTAGCGTTACCCCATCGAAGGAGAGCAAAGTCCGGTGACGTTTGACACTGGATGGATTGCAGGAGAGTACGCGCCTGGACAATGAGAAGCACGAGCGGCAGCAGCCGCAGAATGACTCTGATGTGCCATCGGAAGCGTGAGCGTCGCCTGGTGGCGGCAAATATATGTGTTCTGTTAAGGACAATGGCCATGGCAATGCAGGAGATGGCCCATTTGCTAGTGGCGTAGCTGAAGACGCTGCCCAGACCGCGAGCACCGTCGGCGGATAGGCGGGAGACGTGAGATACGGGATCGGCATCGGGGCCGGGCGACGTGACGGGCTCCATGACACTGTAGAGAGTCTGGTGGGCGGCGAGGGGACGAAGCGGATCGGCGTCGACGGGGCGGACCCGACCAAGGTCGCGGCGTTGTTGAGGGGTCGGGAGAGGTGACAAACGACCCAAGCTTCATGAACATGCGCGGGCCTGCCCAGACGATGTCCTCGAGCGATGGGGCATAACGAGTGACGTTGACCGCCCAGGCTGACAAGTTATACCAGCTGGCCGTGTTCTGAAGGCCGGGGTAGCCAGGCGACGTCGGCAACGTTGACGCGATGTCAGCCATCGAAGGTCCGGCTCTCGAAGGGGGACGGTAGACTGCGGAAGCAACAGGAGCTTCTCCTGGGGCACACTATGTCACGCAAATAGTGAGCCAAGAGGAAGGCATTGTGTCTGGATGGTCGTGGGATGTCGCCGAAAAGGAGGGACGGGGTCGGCGCAGGACGAGGACGAGGTAGTATGCTGTTGGTAACTTACAGTACAGTTACCTTGATCCAAGGCAGGTAGGTAGGCAGGTACCTACCTATCGATAAACGTGCCAAGTCACTCCGTGCATGTGCAGACACATTCAGCGCTACCCATGCAGGAAGAAGCGGTAGGCCTGAACTCTACCTCTGGTTAGCAGCATAGTACATACTACATCAGGTCACACGTCCACTTTCCAAGACGCGCCTCCAGCACCAAAGTGCACCAAAGGACCCGGCTCGCGGGCGCTAGCTTCAGGTCTGCAGCAGTGTGGAGATCGCAATTGTTGTGCTGTGCTGTCTTGGCTGTTAGCTCGACAGCTCTTGTTGCCTGCATACCTGCATGCCTACATGACCATTGCCAGTGCTAGGGAAGCTTGGGAGACACGATTGTGCCAATGTGATATGATCAAGGCGTCTACGTAAGGTTAGTAGGAGGTAGGTAGGTAGGTACTCTACGTAGGTAGGTACTACACCTAAGTACTGACTGACTACAACTACCTAGGTACCTATGCCCGACCGGCCATGCCTTAACAAGCATACTACCTACCCAGGTAGGTACCTACTTACTTTGTGCCCAGCGGCCCGGTCTTGAAACTCGGCTAAACACGCCCCCAGCATGGCCCAAACCACGAGTTGACACCCCAACCCGAGCGCCACAACTGCCTACCAGCAACGTACGCAAACACCCGTCACCCTAGACCACTACGCATCGCTCTCACAACGACGCTCTCACAACGATCCAGCAACAGTAAAAACTTGATAGGAGCAATTTACTCTGTACGCCAACTTATGATTACTCTGTAGTAGCCCCTTTACATTCATTCAACTAGCCAAAACTCGTCTCAGCCATCGGATCCCCCACTGCGCCAGTGACAATTTCTCCTCGCAGTTTTAAATTATCCAGCAGTAGCCAGTCATGATTCAGCACGAACCCGTTACGCTACACATTTGGGTATGCTATAGCCCTTCGATGGGTATATGCGGGGTGATCAAAGTCCTCCGACCATGTCTCGGGCGTGCGAGTTTCGATAATCAGGCCTTTTGTACGAGAAGAAAGCAGGCCGCTCGCTTTCCTTGTTTTCTCATTTCCCTGGAACACCTTGCCAGCTCAAGCTCCAATGATTGCTTCCTCGAGTGATGCTGATATCGCCTGGTAGGTGCCCTTGCTCGCTTGGATAGCGCGAGCCACCAGCATTCTCTGAAGGTCAGTATCAGATGAAGGCAATTGCCCTTCAGCCACAGGTTCGTTATTTCGTCTCGGGCTGGTAGATACCCTACGCAGCAGGCTGCTAGAATCTTCTCATGTTCTGAAGGCGCAGGATCGAGCACGACAATGGGCGAGCTCTCGTCGGGACCTGCAACAAGCGCAGCCACTCCGCCTGAAATAGTGTCCACGCAATCGATCCCAGCATCGGCAATGGCGGCGGCTGCCACAGTAATGCATTGACCTAACACAACCATCATATCCCACTCTTCGTTTCCACCCTCAACCGCCACATCGCGTGCCTGGTCACCTTCGATGATGGTGACCACGACGTCAACTCCGCTCTTGGGCCAACGATCCGCAATCATAGCACCACGCAAGGTAGTTTCCAAGTGTGTGCTGAGATCCCTCTCGCTTGAATCCCGGAGATACCCTCTACGCTGCCTTGTTGCAAAGGGTGCGTACTTGACGTGGGTAGTTAGGACCATGTGTGGTGAGAAAGGCGCTGAGCGAGGTAAAGATCTAGGTCCATGAACAGTGCAAGTGAGCTTCATACCACCCCTTGCAGAGCCATCATGCGGTTCCACCTCCAAGTAGGCTGACCCAGATGCGGATGGAGTGACGCCAGTCCTAAGGTCTATAAATGGTTAACTCTCACAGGGTCTTTCTTCCGGTTTAGCATGCTTCACTTACACATAGCCCGAATGCCGTTCGCTGCTCTTTGACGAGCCACACTGAATTGTTTGTCTACCTCATAGATCGGAGGAACTGTCGCTCCTGCTGGGCCGTTGACTCGCCGTCTGTCTGACATTGCAAAGTGACCGTAACTACCAATGGGGGTTGTGTCGTATAAATCAAGCAGTCAATGTAAATGTTTGCAGCATAGACTACCAGGCAAATGAAGATGCCTGTATTCAACTAGCGGGGTCGTTTTGGAGGAGAGGTTAGCTTTGCCGAGAAAATGGATACTTTAGTCAGCATATTGCATTAAGCGATTCAGTAACCGAAAGCACATATAGTTCTTCTTGGATTTTTTTCTTCTCTGCTTTCTACCTCAATGATCATGAACTCTTGACAAACACAAAGAGCTCTTGCCTCGGCCATTGCGGCCCAAACCCTGGCTTTAGGGCCTGCACACGCTTCACAAATCTTTGATCGTGTTATGGTAACAATGGTAAGCGCTCACCAATGCAAATTCAGGCCCTGCTTGATTATCGTCGCATTCCCTCCCCATGACCTCAACTGATGATACACACACCACTGTTCTCGCGACTTCTGAGCGATTCGAACAACATGCACTACCATCTGACTTTCAATGTTGATGATTCCTTCACGATGCTTCCAAGAAGTAGACTGGATCGCTAACTTATCATCAGGAGTCCATTCAGTAATTGTATATCTGGGCCGTCACCCTGCTTCGGTTTATCTTTTCTTTGTTCAGGTAAGATCATTTCCTATCATCTAATTATTACCCTATCGTCGATGATGAGAAACCTTTTCATCCAGTTCTGCTACTGAACCACTGTGATGACTCCTAAATTACCATACCAAGATCTCTGATATCTCGACTACTTTCATATTTTCTACTACAGCTCGATGTTGTGAATAGTTTTGCTAACATTGTGAAAGTTATAATCAGATCACCTGAAGCTTCACTTCCAAATCTGGACTGCGACATTCTCTGGTATGTACAATGCTTTCAGGTTACATTATCCTCTTCACACGCCTCCCATGACATGATGACACAAGTTCTATCCATTCAACGATCTCCTCCTGGCCGAGTCGTGCTTCCGCACGCTAGCACATCCTTGATGTGTAATGATGGGTTGTGGAGTTGCCTTTCGGGGTTTAATTCGACTTCAGTGTCCTGTCTGGGCATCTTCCGTTTTGGACGGTGTTTCAGCCGGGGCCGGTCAGGCGAATGAGTAAACCGGCTTGTCTGAGCCATCTCCATTACATCAACCGTCAAATTTTATTCGTTTCGGAAGTTTCACTCTTACTAACGGTTGAAAGTTTTGCCATAGCGCCTTGTGGAGTCGACATGGAACCCTGCATCCGTCACAGCTTCCCGTGAGTATTGTGGTAAGTCATGCTGAAGTCTAGATGTTCGTAGTATTGTCAAAGAAAGCGAGCATGTGAGTTGGCCCATTCACTGGTCATTGACGGTAGCTCTTTCATCGTTTAGTAACGGGATCCGATGGATGACCTCAAGGAACATCTTATCATATGTTTGAGGCACATTGATCTTCCGACTCCATTTTATGCACAGCTCTGTACCCAAATCTGATGCCTTACGGGTTATCCTTGATCCATGTGCTGTTCTCTCGACTTGGTCGGTTTTTTCAACAGGCGAATTTCGCTCCTTGATGTGCCATTGTACGCGCATTTATTTGGTACCAGGCCTCGCATGTGCCTCACGCATGGCCCCACAGCGTTTTAAACTACCAATATTGATGTTAGAGTATTTGGCTTGCGCAGTTCGCGCACGCTTAGCAGCTCTTGTTTGATTCCTAAACTCTTCGATCCGAAGTTCGTTTGCATAGAGTCACATGGTGGTGGCGTTGGGAAGGGAGTAATAATACTTGAAAAAGGAAACGATTGTCTAAGAACAACAATAATGTAAGGTTACATCCCAACTCAGTAGCCTTCATTTTCTGTGAACAGGAGAATTCTGGAATGCATTGACGCGATTGTGGGCGACTATACGTAAACTTGCAACATCTGTCTGCGAGAAACCATCAGGTCAACGCAGATTGAGATGGGAGGTAACTTGCTGTTTTCAGACAGGACCCCTAGTCCGGACTGAACTCCTGGCGGGACCCCCTTACCTGCCTCCAAGTACCGGAGAGGTATTAACAGGAGGTGATAAGTGATAAGGCTGTGAGTTGGGGTACGTACCTGCCTCTAGTACACGCAAGTCCGCATTGAGATAAGTTGCACGTACCTGACAGATATCGCAGTAGCCAACTTCATCTCAAGCGCTCTGGCAACCAGTGCGATCGTCTTCGACCCCTTTCACCATCACCTCGCGTTGTTTGGCAACTCGATCACTTCACAGCCCAGCTGGAATCAATTGGCGATTGGGTAGGCTCAAACACTTTGACACGATTGTGTTTCGGCACTGCTTAGGCAATCTTCGCATGTCTGTTGACCACTGTGCAAGATGATGCTCCGGCATCAGGCAAGCAGCTATTCCAATGGCTATCCTCGTGGGAATACTTTCGACATGTCACCCCATCCGTAAGAAACCCCTGTCTTGACTCTTTTGTCGATGATGCGCCCCAAACCTCTAATGCTAGTTGCGAAATACAGTTTTCAACCACGAACATCCCTTCCTGCCAGCCGACGGCGCAAGAAGCTATTCACTCGACTCGGTGTCGCCGGCGTATTGATCGTTGTTCTCATAATTTGGCTCTGGCCGTCCAGTCCCTTAGCCTCAATCTTTTCTCTCGGTCTTCTCTCCACCAGCGGCGGCCTTGAACTCGAGACCGTGCGATACTACGACCTGACCACCGTTCAAGGTACCGCTAGAGGCTTCGAGCGCGAAGAACGAATCCTTCTTTGCGTCCCGCTTCGTGATGCCGAGCCGCATCTCGCTATGTTCTTCTCTCACCTACGAAATTTTACGTACCCCCATAATCTCATCGATTTGGCATTCCTTGTTTCCGATTCGAAAGACCGTACATTGGAGGTACTGATCGAGAACCTGGAGAAAATCCAAGCCGACGAGGATCCGAAGCAGCCATATGGAGAAATATCAATAATCGAGAAGGATTTCGGCCAAAAGGTGAACCAAGATGTTGAGAGTCGTCATGGTTTTGCTGCGCAGGCCAGTCGAAGGAAGCTGATGGCGCAAGCACGCAATTGGTTGCTGAGTGCTGCATTGCGACCGTACCACTCTTGGGTCTATTGGCGGGATGTGGATGTTGAAACGGCACCCTTTACCATTTTGGAAGATCTGATGCGCCACAACAAAGACGTGATTGTTCCAAGTAAGCAATAGGGATGTCCCTGGCGCTCTTGTGTGATGCTAACTTTAGATTCGCAGATGTTTGGCGTCCACTTCCTGACTGGCTAGGAGGAGAACAACCCTATGACCTCAACTCTTGGCAAGAGTCGGAGACAGCTCTGGCATTAGCCGACACGCTCGACGAGGATGCCGTCATCGTTGAAGGCTACGCCGAATATGCTACGTGGAGACCGCATTTAGCCTACCTTCGAGATCCCTACGGAGACCCAGATATGGAGATGGAAATTGATGGCGTTGGTGGTGTCAGTATCTTGGCTAAAGCCAAAGTCTTCCGATCCGGCGTACATTTTCCGGCTTTCAGCTTTGAAAAGCATGCCGAGACCGAAGGATTCGGCAAGGTACGCAGCGTAGATCTGTCATGGACAATGTGGGCTAACCTCGGATTCAGATGGCAAAGAAAATGCAATACTCCGTTGTGGGCCTGCCGCACTATGTCATATGGCATCTCTACGAACCCAGCGTAGATGACATCCGCCATATGGAGGTACGTACTGTCATACACCCGAAAACAAACCAGTAACTGACCGGCTCTGCAGGAGATGGAACAAGAGAGGCTCGCACGTGAGAAGGAAGAGGAGGAAAAGAAGGCTAAAGAGCAGAAGATCAAGGAGGAGTTTGAGGACACTAACAAGCAATGGGAGAAGGATAAACAGGATATGCAGAACCTTGCAACAGAGCAGCAGAAGCAGCAACAAGAGAAGAAGCAGGAACAGAAAGTTGAGCAACAACCACCGAGCAAGGGACAAGAAAAACCAGTTGAAGAGAAGAAGCCCAACGATGTTAAGCCTGTGGCAGTCAATGAGGCAGGCAACGGGGCAGCTAATGGGGCAGCTAAAGGGGCGGCGGCTAAAGCTGCTGATGCCGCGGCAGGTCAGGCGGAAGCTGAAAAGGCTTCCTAAGCAAACCGTCATTTTGAATAGTTTGTGGCCTCTGCATGACGCACATGATAGAGCTGCTTGAGCCCTTCTGCGTTTATGTACGATAACCCAGGTCTAGGGAGGGACCAGGTAGCTGAGGCGGGTACGGAACTGCTAGACTAAATGGAAATCCGGAGGGGACGGCGGTCCTGTTTGTTTGCGACCAGGCACCATTTTGGGATTCTGGTACGGGCGCGTTAAGGGCGTTTGGGGAAGAGGGTGATGCACAATGTAGCAATCATTATGGTAAAATATTTAAAATATTCTTAAACCTCCAGCTCCTGGGTGCCCTGATCCAACGAGATCAACACGGAGGAGTCATAAGATGGCTCTATGGTCTTTAGGTAGGTATCTTAGTACTTACCTACTAGGTACCTACTTAGGTACTATGTATACCTTGGAGACTTCAGGGTTCTACTGCGTAATGTCTGGGCGTCGCGCTGCTGATGGTGGGTTATTCATCCAGGGGCTTCCTTTCCTCAATAAGGCTTTCCACGGTGTCGACTCAGCCGGCCAATCAGAGAAAGCCAGCCGGTACTTTAGCCAACCACAAGCCTCCCATCCTCACTCAGCCTTGGACCTGCAGCAGCAAGTACCTAGTTAAAGGTACCTACCTACTTACATACTGGTGCTACCTCCAAGATATCGATTAACACAATCGGCTTCAGACGATCCAAGCTCTGACATTGGGGAGGAGACACGTTGCTCATGCTGGTCTTGACCACCCTCCTTCTTTTATCCTCCTCCCGAATTGTTCGTGCAACCTCCCCAGTAACCCCCGTCTCCGAACTATCCTCTAACCGTGCTTTTGTTCAACTTGCAGCGAGGCTAACTCGGACACTCTGTCCTCGATCCCACAGCGACACAAAGAATGAGTCGCGATGCCCAGGTTTCCAGCGCAATGGAGCCGTCACTCCAACAGGAACCTATGACGCCCACGGCGGCTCAAGCCGACGCTCCGAGAATGCAGTATCGAAGCCGACCCGTCTCCGTCGCTGTCGACCCTGTGTCGCTAGTCATCTCCGAATGCATATCCATCACATCTGCAATCCAAAAGCATGCTCGCTCACCGCACTCATCCGTTTCTGCTATCCTAGGTGGCAATCCCAACCCTGTGCACCTGGGACCCCGAGCCCTGGCCTGAGAACACGAAGCAAGAGCCCTGCGGAGAGCACTGGTGAGGACAGTGCTCAGGATGCCGTCACCAATCGTTGGGGTTTACGAGGCCAGAAAGGCAAAAGCATGCAAGACAATCCTATGATATCAGGCTTTGGGAAGCTGAGGCATGAGCTTGCTGGTATAAAGGGTATGCAGAAATGGCCAATGTCTATCCTGATGAATACACTTTGCTGACGCTTTGTTGAGCAGATATCCACTCCGTCGATGCGCTCCTCCTCCTCACACCCTTTCTCCAGATAATCCAGGCCAAAGGCACGGCCGCACCTATAACTATTCTTGCGTTGGGCGCCCTGAGGAAGTTCTTGGCGTACGGCTTCATCAGCCCCGAGTCGCCGCGTTTCGCACTGGCTATGCAGTCCCTCTCTGCAGCCGTCACGCATTGCCAATTCGATGTGAGCGACTCAGCCCAAGGTGAGGTCGTACTCCTCATGATTCTGCACCTTATGGAGGACATGATGTCAGGGCCGGGTGGTGACATCCTCAGCGACGAGAGCGTCTGTGATATGATGGGCCGCGGCCTTGCCATCTGTTCTCAGCCGCGCTTCTCACCCGTCCTCCGGCGAACTGCTGAGGCTGCGATGGTCAGAATGTGCCAGATTATTTTCGAGGACGTCAAACATCTGGAGGTTGAAGCGGGTGATGACGCAGAAGCCCTGGATCAACAGGTTCAGGAGGATATGGACAATGTTAGGATGGAGCCTGCCGTTGCTGATCCAACCACCCTGATTGTCGCGAATGCAGTTGAGGCAGACGGGCCAAGTGATACCGAGACAGCCCCAGCTACCGAGGCTGCGGGCCAAGAGGATGTCACTCAAACTGAGACTGCCGAAGGCGTGCCGAGCGAACATAGCGAGGAAACCGAGTCGTTAGACCTCCGTCCGTATTCTCTACCTTCTGTACGGGAGCTCTTTCGGGTTCTGGTTAACTTTCTAGACCCGGCTGATCGCCAGCACACCGACACGATGCGTGTAATGGCTTTGCGGATTATTCACGTCGCTTTCGAGGTTTCCGGGCCCTTCATCGCTCGTCACCCTGCACTCGCGGCAATTGCAGAGGATCGTCTTTGTTTCTATCTTTTCCAACTTGTTCGATCCGACAACATGGCTATCCTTCAAGAGTCTCTGATTGTAGCTGGAACTTTACTTGCTACCTGCCGCGGAGTCCTGAAGTTACAGCAGGAACTATTCCTATCATACCTGGTTGCCTGCTTACATCCCAATGTAGAGATACCTCGCGAGCCTGGCATAGACCCTTCTCTTTACGCTGGAATCCCACAAACACCAAAACTGGTCAAGCCTCCGCCACCATCACAACCAGGCAGCGGACGTTCAACCCCAGTTCCTGTCAAGGATCGTCAAAAGCTTGGGCTAGAGGGGGTACCCGTAAACCCGACGCTCGCCAAGCCATGGTAGAAAGCATTGGCGTGCTCTCAAGAATGCCAACTTTCGTTGCTGAACTCTTTGTCAACTACGACTGCGATGAAAATCGTGCAGATCTGTGCGAAGATATGATCGGACTCTTGTCTCGCAATGCACTACCGGACTCTGCCACGTGGAGCACAACCAGCGTACCTCCTCTATGCCTCGATGCCTTGCTGCGGTTCATCCAGTTTGTCGCCGAGCGGCTGGATGAAGACCCGGTCACTGAGGGATACCCAGACCCCGCTGAGCTTAGGGAACGACGGCGACAGAAGAGGATAATTATTGCTGGAGCTAATAAATTTAACGAGAAGCCGAAAGGAGGGTTGGCTTACCTGGAGGCTCAGGGCATTATCAAGGACGCTCGTGATCCTGTCCAAGTAGCTAACTTCTTGAAAGGGACATCGCGAGTCTCCAAATCCGTCATGGGAGATTTCTTGTCCAAGAAGGGCAACGAGCAAATCCTGGAAGCGTTCATGGATCAATTTGATTTCACGGGCAAACGTGTTGACGATGCCTTGAGGATGATGCTCGAAACCTTCAGATTGCCAGGAGAGGCGCCGCTGATTGCGACTATAGTGGAGTCGTTTTCAGCGAAGTATTGCTCCGGCGATGCTTCTAAAGATGTGGCTAACAAAGACGCTGTTTTCATTCTCACCTACGCTATCATTTTGCTCAACACCGACCAACACAACCCCAATGTCAAGTCGATGAAACGCATGACATTTGAAGACTTTTCAAGGAATCTTCGGGGACAAAATAACGGTGAAAATTTTGCCCCAGAGTATCTCAAGGAGATATACGAATCCATCAAGACAAACGAGATCATTCTTCCCGACGAGCATGATAACAAGCATGCCTTTGACTACGCATGGCGGGAGTTGCTTATTAAGACAGAAACAGCCGGTCCCTTGGTCGTATGTGACACTAATATCTATGATGCAGACATGTTTGCTACAACATGGAAGCCCATCGTGTCGACTCTGTCGTACGTCTTCATGTCTGCTACAGACGATGCTGTTTTTGCTAGGATTGTCACTGGGTTTGACGAGTGTGCGCGAATTGCGGCCAAATACGGCAATACCGAAGCTCTCGATCAAATTGTCTACTGTCTTAGCCGTATGACAACGCTCGACACAGACCAGCCATTTAATACATCCCTTAATACCGAGGTTCAGGCAGGAGACAGCAGCGTTATGGTTAGCGAACTTGCTGTCAAGCTGGGCAGAAATTTCCGGGCCCAACTTGCAACACTTGTCCTTTTCCGCGTCGTCACTGGCAATGAAGCTCAAATAAATAAGAGTTGGAAACATGTATGTGATTCTCTGACAAGCACGGCAGAATATTCAGCTGACATGCGTATGTGTTTAGGTAATTCGGATTTGGCTCAATCTTTTTGTCAACTCATTGATTCCTTCCTACTCAGCCACTCATTTGGCAACCGTACCTGCGCCGACCATACCTCTGCAGAGCCCTTCACAAGTTATCGACCGGGGAGCAAGGACAACAGATACTGGCTTTTTCTCCGCCTTTACCTCCTACATCTCAAGCTATGCAGCAGATGATCCTCCAGAGCCATCGGACGAGGAGTTGGAGAGCACTCTATGTACTATTGATTGTGTCAACTCCTGTAAAATGGAGGATGTGTTCACCAATATTGCGTAAGTCGAGACTGGCCGAGCCCCGGTTCTTTCACGTTCACTGACATCATACAGCAAGCTCGAAGCGTCTGCCCTTACAAGCCTTATTGAGGGCCTTTTGGATCAGATCCCGGAAGATGACCAAGCTGCTGTTATTAGTGTAAAGCAGGACGGCATCCCTACGTCTCCGGCTAACGGGCTGAAATCTGCCGACATGCTACCAAAATATGATCCAGCTGTCGTCTATATCCTCGAGTTGTGTACTCAGCTGGTCGTTAGGGATGACGATGCAGTCGCAAACCTTGGCAAGCAAGTATTTGACACATTACAAAGTATTCTCCGTGATCCAACTCGTTGGCACGCAATCACTGTCTCGAGAGCTACATTCTATGCTCTCATCATACTGAAGGCTAGTTATGTAAGTTGTCAATCGAAATCAGCCGCAGCCAATGCTCATCATCAGGAAAAGGATCATGATTTTGCCAACGTGCCCTATCTTCTGCACAGCATTTCAAGTCTTCCTCAGGATATCCTCGTTCGGGGTTCGGACCTTGTGCTCGATGCTCTCGCCAACTGCATAGCAGAGCCAGGACCACTGAGGAGCGAAATGATGACTTCTCCCGATTTCTGGGCTACTCTACGCATTCTGATGAGAAATGCGGACTCCGTAGCTAGGGTCTTTGTCATCCTAGAGAAGGGCACCACAGGGTCCCCACCAGCAATAATGGCTGACAACTACGAGGTTGCTGTGTCTCTGCTGAATGATTTCGCCTCAGCAGCAGGATCGCCAAACTCCCCGATTCGAAACAAGACCTTGGTCCGCGCAGAGTTGAGCAGCAGAAGAAAGACAGCAAAGTGTAAGCACAAGGAGAAGTATTCGTGGTTGAGAATGAATATGCTAATGTTGTGTGCCAGTAACAAGGATGCAGTCGAAAGAGGCTGTAAAGCTGTAAACATGTTGCAGAATATGACATTACGGATTCCGCAGCTCATGCAACAATCGCATCTCGAAAGCAGCGAAGGTATGAAGACGGACGGTCATGGTTCTTGTTTGTGAGGGATTCGCTGATATTTCATAGCTTGGTCCGCTTACTGGCTACCAATCTTCCAAGCACTTATTACGCAATGCACCAACCCTTGCCGGGAAGTACGGCAGCTTGCATTCTCTGCTCTTCAACGGTCCTTGTTGTCACCAGAACTTACGTGTAGCGACCCCAAGGAATGGACAGCCATTTTTGGCAAAGTGCTTTTCCCTCTCATCCTCCGACTGCTTAAGCCGGAGGTGTTTTCTACCGATCGCGATGGCATGAGCGAGATGCGCGTACAGTCATCATCGTTGCTCTGCAAAGTCTTTTGCAATACCTCGTGCTCTTGTCTGAATGGGAGGGAATGCTTGATCTATGGATCAAGATTGTTGATATCATGGATCGCTTGATCAACAGTGGACAAGGAGATAGCCTGGTAAGTTCTGCATGCCTAGGAACAGGGTCGATGAAGGCGAATTTGTAGCTGACACGGCGCAGGAGGAAGCAGTTCGGGAAAACTTGAAGAATGTTCTTCTGTTCATGGCAAGCAGTGGGTATTTGGTCCCTCCCAAGCAGGATGCCAGCAAGGAAGAGTTGTGGACGGAGACATGGAAGCGAATAGACCGGTTTTTGCCAGACCTGCGAAGTGAGTTGGGGCTTGAAGACCTTGGAGCGGAGCCGCCCACAGAGGAAAAGGCAGGTAATGACGGCGAGAGCGAGGTTAATAAGGCGGCATAAAATGAGAGGGCAGGAATGCGAAGGCAGCGAGAGGCTATTCGCATTAGAGCCATTGCGAATTGTTCACGTAGCGTGTATATTGGACTATCAGGTTACTTGTCTGAACAGACGCAACGAACCAAGCCAGCGTCTCTAAGAGGCGACATAGTGGGCGAGGGAAACCACATATAAGTGGGAACAAGTAACATCAGAGCGTCTGGCAACCCAACTCAGTGATCGATTATAGATGCAAAACCATATAATGTTCTTTTAATTGAAATCCTTGTCCTTTTCCAGTCAGCTCCTGGAGTTGATGGGGGGTTTGGCACGTGGGGCAATCGGTCCACGGTCCTTGTTAGGAAGGGAAAGGCATCCGCTTAGAACCCACCTTACATCATTGTCTTGGCCGCGACACGGTTCCTACGACACCTCGTTCCACTAGCCAACCACGAACACCAAAACGAACCCGGAGCTTTAGGATGGTTCGGGCGGGTTACACGACCTTGCCCCGGCTTCTGGACCATGTCTGACCCTTCGGTCACCGAGGCCGGTGGCCCAAACCATGACGAAAGAGCTTCGTTGGCAGCCTCCAAGGACGACGAGCCACCCTTTCCGCTGCTCCAAGATAACGAGGCTGCCGCAGCACTCGCGTCAGATGCTTTCGGCCCTGCCGCGAGATCTGCCGACGATGACAATGACAATGAGCCTGCAGTTGCCAGGCCATTCGTCCGGACTCTTAGCCCCGACTCATCGGCTCGAGCACCATCCATGGCTGTCACCGCGCCCCCGCTCACAACAACAACAATAACAACAAGGACGACAAGTTCACCGACCGCCTCGTCTACAAGATGCACAGGTTTAGCCTGTACGAGACTGCATCCCGGTACTACATAGTCGGTGTGGATGTCAGCGAAAAGCGCTACCGCATCCTCAAGATCGACAGAACCAGTGATGGTGCCGAGCTGAACATGACCGATGACAAGATTGTCTACAGCCTCAAAGAGATGAATCAGCTGCTCGATACCATAGACGATGGGAACCGTGGAACAGGAGGAATAAAGCTGAGGTGCACCACCTGGGGTCTTCTCGGCTTCATCAAATTTACTGGTCCATATTATATGCTCCTTATCAACAAGAAGAGCACCGTTGCCATGGTCGGGGGTCACTACATATATCAGATTGAAGGCACCGAACTGATCCCTCTGACCCCGGGAAAGACAAAGACGGATCCGCGCAATACTGAGGAGCAGAGGTTTCTAACCATCCTGAGCAACCTCGACCTGACCAAGTCATTCTACTACAGCTATTCCTACGATGTCACGCGGACGCTGCAGCATAATATTGCTAGAGAACGAAGCGCCCTAGCCAAAGGCATTTTGCCCTCGTCTAGCGAGGATTTTAATTCCATGTTTGTTTGGAATGATTATCTTCTGCAGCCCGCTACCAAGGCTTTGCGTGACCCTTACGACTGGTGTTGTCCCATCATCCACGGTTACATCGATCAAGCGGGTATAACCCTCATCTCCTTTAAGTCCGGCATGGGCGCGCGGATGCTGACAGTAGTGCGCAGCCCTCTCAATATATGGTCGAACAGCTCATATCACCGTCATCGCCAGGCGATCTCGTTACTTCGCTGGTGCTCGCTTTCTGAAACGAGGAGCAAATGACCTGGTGCGTATTCTACAAGGGCTCTTATTTCCTCTCAGGTCATATGTATTGGATACTAACATTACTGTTGTTTGTAAGGGCTATGTCGCAAATGATGTCGAGACGGAGCAGATTGTCTCTGAATCATTAACGACATCGTTCCATGCACCAGGCCCTGAACTATTCTGCAACCCCCATTATACCTCCTATGTACAGCATCGCGGAAGTATCCCGCTGTACTGGACACAAGACAGCACTGGTGTTACACCAAAGCCGCCTATTGAGCTAAACCTCATAGACCCTTTCTATGTAGCTGCGGCGTTACACTTCGATAACCTTTTCGAGCGATATGGTGCCCCCATATATGTTGTTAATCTGATCAAGGCAAAAGAGCGTCAGCCGAGAGAGTCAAAACTGCTTGAAGAGTATACTCATGCAATTGATTATTTAAACCAATTTCTCCCTCAGAGAAAAAGATCATTCATAAAGCCTGGGATATGAGCAGGGCATCAAAAATCCGAGGTGGAGATGTGATCGGGAATCTGGAGCTGATTGCGGAATCGGTCCTTTCAACAACTGGTTTCTTTCAGAATGGCGACGGCATTACAAGCCCAATGACGGCTCAGAATGGTGTTGCTCGCACCAATTGTATCGATTGTTTAGATCGTACGAATGCAGCTCAATTTGTTATCGGTAAGCGTGCACTCGGCCATCAACTCCATGCTCTCGGCATTCTGGAGAATACTACAGTTGAGTACGATACCGACGCCGTCAATCTGTTCACGCACATGTGGCATGACCATGGTGACACCATAGCCGTCCAGTATGGCGGTTCTCAGCTCGTCAATACCATGGAAACATACCGGAAAATAAATCAATGGACCAGTCATTCTCGTGACATGATTGAGAGTTTTAAGCGATACTACAACAACTCTTTTCTAGATAGCCAACGGCAAGAGGCGTATAACCTCTTTCTTGGGAACTACATTTTTGCTCACGGCCAGCCCATGCTCTGGGATCTCGCGACGGATTACTATCTCCATCACGTCAACCCCAGGCACTGGTCTATCAGTCACAAGAGAAACTACATTAACTGGTACACGCCTGCCTTCTTGGAGAAACGACAAATCCCTCCTTTTGTGCCTCTCCGGGAACCATTTCGGTCATGCTCCGTAGAGTTCTTCGACGACTACTGGTTGGAGTATTACCGACCTAGCACATTATCCTCATTTCCTAAGATGTTTGCGTACAAGATGAATTCTACCATTAAGTATATACCTCTTAAATCAACACAGGACGGCCGGTATGATTTGAGCCCTTTCCGTGTGCGCACAGATGGGGACATGGACGCAGAGAAGAAGAAGGCCAAGAAAGAAGTACCACTTGCTCCGGCTGCACCGTCGCAACCAGGACTGGTAGCAGAGGATTCAGCATCGGCATCCTCTGGTGGTACATCAGCCCGTGGAATATCCCTCCAGCGTTGGCTCCAGCCACAACATCCTAAGCTTCAAGACGGACCCCGCGACACGAAGGACATTCATCCACAAACTCTCACTCCCCATCGCACCCTCTTACTCCTCCCGTACTGCCAGCAAACTCCGCAATGGCCGCTGCTCTTGTTGCAGATGCTGCATTAAACTCCGCCAAACCGAAGCCTACAGAACTTGAGAAATCAAAGGCTGCACAATGGACATTTACTAAGGCTGTTCATGAGTCTCTCAACCCGTCGGTTAAGGACCAGGAAGCACTCGATTACGAGCAATATATACGCCATCCACAGAATCTTCCACTGGTGGTATCGAGCGACACCCCAGTAGACATTGATTCATCTGAATATCAAGACTATGTCAGCGGTACATGGCAAAATGAAGGGCTTTTAGTGACAGGCACCGAAGAAGAAATCGATGTTTATGCCGAGTTGTTGAAGGTTGGGGAAAACCCCTTACCGTGACAGAGGAGGATGCTCCGAAGAAAAGATACAAGGCCTATAGGAAGTGGTTACGTGGCAAATCTTTCTTCAAGCAGCAGCCAATTGACTAGTGTCTCCTGTCACTCATTCTATTGTCTCCTACAGTCCGTGGCGTCGGTGTGCTGGCCATTAAATAAAGGGAAGAGAGTAGCAAGTCGACCTTCCCGCTTGATGACTTCAGCCATTTTCCGAAGAGGATCCATGTTCTGCTGCAACCAAATCTCTTGCAAAGTAGCGGCCGCTAATGTCAACCGTTGTTCCAGCAGATCTGTTTCATGATTCCATGCTTGTAGGCTCGATTTTGACTCTTGAAGATGAAGCCAGCAAGTTGTGATGCTTTGCAGGATTTGTTCAGTGTGTACTTGAGCAGATATCCTTGGCCAGCAACTGGCCAGTGTAGCATTTAAGGCGTTCGTGGTTGTCAACAAAACCGGTGGATATGCCAGGGCGAAAGGATCCAGCATGATGGATGAGAAGACCGTGAGAAGGCTCTGCGCATATCTTGTTAGATACTAGAATTGATGCCAGCCGAGGAGCTGCCCACTGTACCTGGAGATGCTTGATGGCGAATAGACCTAAATGCTGCACAGTAGTTGCAGCAAACTCCATGAGCACCTCAACGACACGAGGGCTTTGAGGGGCATGGTGGTAGCCTACAACTATTCCTTGCCTGAGGATTTTGTCTAGGGCTTGTCTCGCTTTTATTTGCTGGTTCTCAGGAATTGTCCGGGCAAGAAGAAGTAGAGCCTTATACGCAGGACGCAATAATGCTACAGAGTCCGCTTCAGGGGTAAGATTGGGCAGGAACATCAAGGTAGGAAAAATGGCATTTTCGATGATGTTCCGCATGCCCGTTGACTCCAGCATACGATGTGAGGTCTTATTGAGAAAGACACACATGATTTCCAATCCTTTCTGCCGTATCGTACTCTCGTTATCCTCAACCAAGGTTAGTAGGGGTGGTGTGAAGAGTGGCCAGTGTGAGGAAATTAAGGTCTCCTGTTCCAACTTGAAGTCAGCCCTGAGATTCGGTCCAACAAGCCACATTCAAACTGACCGAAGAGTTGTTGACAGTCCAGTAGAGACGCGATATCACTGTAAATACATTTTCGCTGTCTTTCCAGGATGGTGATTGAGTGACAGACCGTTCGCTGTCCGCTCCATCCAAGAAAAAGAGGGCCGGCCGGAGGCAGTGACCCTGGTTGAAGATTTGGAGAACACAGAGCGAAAATACTGTTGCAACAATGATTCGATGATGAACTTATCCAAGTTATCGTCCGGTAGGCGTGCTTGCAGCAGATTAGCTGTCATGGACGCGGCCTTGGGAGTGGTCCAAGGATCTGAAGCGTTAGTGTATGTGACAATAGCGAGAAGGGCTGTTTCGTTGAGCTGGCAGGCCGGGCCAGGCATATTTGTGGAGAGCCAACCCAGGCTTGCAAGACCAGCCTCCGCGATGAGACTTTGAAGTCGAGTTTCTTCACCATTATGTTAGGGGATTTGCCTGAGCATTGGGTGGTTGGAGATGACAGGCATACCATTCTCGGGTGGCAGAGACAAGAGATCTCCAGCTATCACATCCATAAGTTCCTGGCCCTTAGTTTCCTTGTTCTCTCGAATGTCCTCAGCATGCGTATGAGCAAAGGAAAAAGTTGCCAATGCTGCCTCGTGCCGTTTCTGAGGATGGAAGCTGTTAGCCTTGCTGCGATGCCTCTCCGTATAATTAAAACACAAAGAGGCTTATGAGCGGTGGAAACAGCCGTGGAAATTGTGGCTTACTCCCTGATTCGCAGCGTGTTACAAACCTTTGCATCAGTAGCATTTTGGATTAGGTTGATAATCTCGTTGATGGTATTGTTCGGTTGTTGGGCTGTGAAATCCCATTCAGCACCGGAGTCAGTGTTTTCCGTGTATGGAATTCAGAAATCCAGGGCTTACATGTGATGTATGTTCGAAGATTTTCCTCATTCTCCTCACTTAGAGAATATTCTGTCATTTTGAAGCAACCGCTCCGAAATACAAGGGGTTGACACCTCGTAGATGCAGAAGCGTCAATCTCCGGTGTGACTATATCAAAACGAATAAGCCTTGTCCTTTGCAGTCCATCAAGAAACTTGTTGCTCCACCAACATCATAAGAACATTTAACGCTTTGCAAGTTGAGCACCTCGCGTAGGCAGAAGGAGAAGAGCAAGGCCAAGGCACGTAGCCGTAAAGGTAAGCATATGTCGACATGCTGACTAATAAATTTGCACTGAACATCATAAAAGGTCAAAGTATATGTATTTCGAGATAAATTAAAACCATTTACGAATCATGTAATAATTATATTGTTTGATCCGTATTTATTCTTTATAATTTGCTTTTCTATGTTTGGTCCCTCCCCTCCCTTCACTTGCTCTCCCCATCCTGCAACGGCGTTCAACCTAGTGACAAAGCATGGTACGCTTAAGTCAAAGGAGGTTCTGAGTAGGCTATATGCATCGTGAGCATGATACACCACCATTATTTCAATCAGCCTAACGGACGCTGCAGGCTGCACTCACTAATTCATGTATAGTATGCGATGAACGATGTGATCAAGCAAGGAGAGAGACGATAAGGACTCTTCTTCGTTACATCATAGGCTGCACCTTCCATCTGCTCATGCCTCTCAGCTGGGCTTCACACATACAGAATACGCATGAAGGGTCAAGTCAAGAAGCTGCTCTTATATGACTACGGATCAACTGTAGTCATTACCCTTGTCGGCACCCTTGTTCCTCTGACTGGATACGTTCGTATAATAAGTTCCAGTCACAAGCAAACGAGTATGACTGAAACAGCCTCGAGTCAATGGCAGTACTGGAACAAGCTTCCATGCCGAGAAGTAGTGTTTGCGATCCTATCTGGCTGTTTGAGGCCATTACCATCCATGGAAGACAAAGCACGGGCAAACATAGTTCTGGTGCTTCCTGCATGAGTTGGGACTAGTTGATGGGGATTCCTAATTCTTTGCTCTGCTGCCGGACTTCTTCAACCGCTCCGCTAGAGTCGGTCTCACCTGGATTGCGTAGCTGCCATGCTACACAGACTTCAAGCGCTTTGCCTGTCCATTTCCCGGGCTTAGTACCGAGTGCCTTGGCCAAAGCATTGCCATCCAACAAGCGTTTTAACGACGGTGCCTCGTAAACATCCAAGTCGGCAAGGTGATCCAGAAAGGTTTGCCAGCCTTGTAGAAAGTCGCTTCGGTCTTGAGCTTCATTAGTTTTACGCTGCAAAATTCGGAATAATAGGACCCACCAGTGATGTTGGACTCCAGCCAGTTGTCAAGCTTGTCCATGGCTTCTACCAACAATGCACTCAAGACCTGCAGTCTCCATGAACCGCCCTGCGAGTCCCATCGTCGAATGGCCAGTCCGAACCTGTCACGCTCCTGAATAAAGGATGCCTTGGTACAGACAGCCTCTTTGAGCTCCAGAATCTCCATACGATGGCGATGAGAAGCAGCAATTACATCCGTTAACTTATTAGGTGCCTTGAATCCTTCACGTGCAATGACCGCAACTGGCGGAAGCGCGTTTGCTTTTCTCTTAGGATCAGGAGGGTCCTGGACTGACATCCAGGGTGTTACCGCAGCCAAATTCCAAGCCACATAGGCAGCATCGTCTGTCCGTACCAGTTGGTGGCCAATGGAGCCCGGACTTGTACGGTTTTGCATCAGCTCATCTAGGCATTGATAGATAACTGGCCATCGCGATGAGTCAGGAGTCGTGAGACCAGCCTGCGCAGGGTTCGTAAAAATGGCACGATAGAGACCAAGCCTATCAATGATTTCCAGAGAGCTCCTCGGATGTTTGCCTTTGCACAAGGTTAAGTAAGATCATGTAGAGGCGCACCGAGAAAATGATCGGTGGCAGGGGTAACAATACCTTTCAGCATCTTCTCTAGCTCGACTCCGACCCGTTCACGGCTAATCTTCACCGTGAGGGCGTCCAAGACGCGCCTATCGCCCATGAAGCGCTCAGTTTCGGGGTCAATGGAGAACTGGAGACGGCTGGCAAACCGCACCAGTCGCAGGACACGCAGCGGATCATCCATGAAGGTTTGTAGAGGCTCCATTGGAGTCCGGATGACCTTTGCATCCAGATCAGCCAACCCCGGTGAAGTCCTCAACTTGGTCAGTGTGAAGGTTGTAGAACAGGGCGTTGATGGTGGCATCACGACGCAGGGCATCCTCCTCGGCAGTTCCGAACTCCATCTGGGGTTGCGGCTATCTTGGGCATAGGTTTCTTTGCGCAGGTTGACAAAGTCGAGATCGAGACCCAACATGCGAACCATGGCGGTCTCGAGATGTTTAGACTTGTCGGGGTTGCGGGCTACGTTGTGGAGGTTGCCAACATCATCAGGACCGATATGGTGTTTTTCCACGGCGGCTGGGGTATCGCAATAGTCACAAATGCGCTGGGCGAAGGTGACACCCGTCATGGCGTTTATGGCAACATCAATGTCATTGGTTTCGATGCCCAACAGCTTATCACGAACCCAGCCGCCGGCCCATCGCAGAACGACCGGCTCCGGGACATCTCCCGAGATGGGTATGGAGGCAGCGACATCGAGAAGCAAGGTCCGCAGCTGTTGCTCGCGGGGTTAAGCTGGACTGAGCGTGAGGCCATTGTCAATTGTCGCTGGTGGTGCTGAAGAAACGTATCTAGCTTCCTCTTCATCACTGGACGGACACGACTTAAGCAAAACAGCATATGCAGACGGAAGTGGAAGGCCGGAGCATTTGGATAGCACTGCTTCAGCAAGAAGAGGGCAGGAAGGGTTGGAGACAGAGGGTTGCTTCCCAAACAGTGACTCACTCGGCTTCGCAGACAGCGGGGATTCAACAATACGCTGGTAAGCCAAATTTAACCTGAATTGTAAGACCAGGGTCGATATTAGCCAGATGCTGGGGCTTTCTGTGACGTTGAAAGGATACGCAGTTGTTGATGTTGCCCTTGAGGTTTGTTACTTTGTCTCTCTTCTCTCTCACTCACTCTTTTTTTTTTTTTTTTTGTTCAAGTTACTACAGAGATGTGCCACTACAGTTCAGGCACAGCAAGGTACCTCACCAAGGTCCGCCTGTACTGGCTTAGTACCTACCTACCTAGGTAAGTACCAGGTACCCTCTCTTGTGAAAGTGGCCTAATCACGACGACAGGGTAGCTTTCTGTAGGTAACTACCTTTGGGGTCGGTGCTTGGATTCGACATGTACGCAGAAGTAATCCGGCTGCTTCATGCATAAATTGATTGAAGCTCAAAGGAAGCCCATAGAAACTCATCTACAACACAACGCAGATGGCAGCCACTGGTCTTAGAGAAAGCCCCCAGGGCTATTGATATGATCTCTCCACCAACGGCATGGCCGTCTTGCTGCCCGCTAGCAAGGGACAACAACGCAGCCGTGAAGTCTGGTGCGTCTTTCCCTTGTATGGCTCTGGCTGGTTATTGGTAGACGACGATCCAGTAGCTTGGTTGCCTTGGCGCTGGCTAATCGCTTGCATATTGCAGCCATGTCAGCCGACTACCGATTGGGTGTGTTCCTCTGGGTCTCGGCCTCTGGTCGACGCTTTCGCGAACAAGTCCCATGATTGACATCACCTAGCTGGATTGTCGTGGCGTTCGGTTGGTGGCGTGCTCGTCCCAAGTTGTCTGTCTGTTCCCCTCCAACCGATACAACCCCAGTCAATCGTCCGCACACGCCCGGCAGAGGAGCATCAGGATAGGATCTACTACAACCTAGCTCCAAACCTGCTTACAGCATTGTGGTATGCCGTCACCTATGCCCTCAACACTCGTACAAGAAGCAGTCATCATGTCATGATGTGCACTCTAACAGGGGCCCATTCCAATGAGGTCGACGCACCAGCCGACCAACGGGCTACTTACTCACAACCACTTTTCCTGCAGTACCACCCTGAGCCAAGGTAAGTTTTGCGCAGCACTTTGCAACCTTGGTACAGCCAGCGTTTCTCCTAAGGAACCTTGTTCTCGTTGAATCCCATTCTGGCCTCTACCTAGGTAGGTCGGGCTTGGTGCTCAGACTGGTGCCATCGCCAACGTGACAACTCACGAATATGTGCTATCCTGACCTCAACTCTGGATTTAGGGCATACAAGTTACCTGGACAGATCAATATCCACCGCTGTAGAGTAGTTTACCAATAATACAGCCCTTGTTGTCCTGTCGTCTCCCAAAAGCGCCACGGTCATGGCTATCAAGGTCTGTCCACAAAGCTTCGGAATTTTCTAACAAGAGGGCCATGGCTATCAAGGTCTGTCCACAAAGGTCCCAGATTCCTGGATAAAAGGCCATGCATTACACTTCGTTTTGTCCTAAAAACCAAACACCGTTGACCAGATGCAAATCGTGACTGCGTGAAAAGATCTTCCATCAGCTGACACGATAACAAAAGACCGTCCTATAGTATTTTGCAATATGGTGTTTGTTTCAAAGCTCGCCACATGGCTTCTACTGCTGCCAGCAGTGTTCGTGTTACCAGCCAAGTCAAGCAGCTGGGAAGAGAGACGGCAAAGCCCAGGCGATGCGATGGTCGACAGGCAACGGATGCCTCGAGCAGCACACAGTTTGGCTAGCACTCTTCAGCCTCTGTTGCCGGAGACGAAGCCGGCACAAATAGCAGCGATGGACCCAAAGGAGCACAACTCACCGTACCCCATGAATTCAACAGCGTACAAGCGAGTAAGCTACTGGTTCAGCGGACAGCCACTCAACAGGACCGAGTACGAGGCGAGAAATTGGATCTGGCTCAGATGCAGAGGCCAAATTATACCAGCGTTTGACCTTGGCGGCGCGTGGACGGCAGACGGCGTGAGAATCTGGAAGAATGCGCTGAAGAACAAGCGGTGTTTACTCAACAACTGGAGCATGCTTTACTATAACGGCCAGGATTGGGGAGACGCCGCCGTGGATTTTGTGCTATCCAAGCCGACCTGTGGATTAAGGACGGCCGTATTAACAGCCGAGGAGGCATTGGCGCCACATCTAGAAAGGAACGGCGCACGCTACACATCTGGAACTGCCCAGGGCTCCAGGATCGTGAGAACGTGCGAAACGAAAAGAAGTAATGCTGTGGCAGCAAGGCACCACAGCGAGACCGGGTGGTAACGGCATTGTGGGCGGCGGTGTGCGAGGCGGCGGACAAACTGGGTATCGCGGCCCGCATGTTGGCGTGGTGGGCAACGACCAAGAACTCCAGGACGTGCTGAACAAAGGCGCTCAGGAGCCCCAATTCCGGTGAATGAGTATTTTGGAAAAGGACAGTAAGGATGCACAGAATCTTGTGTTTGGGATTTTGGACATTATGTCAACAAGACGAGGTTAGATAGGCCACCCCATCATCACTGATCTGTTTTGAAGATGAAAAGTAAGTGGACAAAAGTGATAAAAAAAACCCCAACTGTTTTTCTCTCTCTCGATACATAGAGTGCAGTGCTATGTATGTAGAAGAAGAAAGAGAATACTATTATTCACCCTGTCTTTGTTCTCTTCTTGAGGAGCAGAAAAGAAAAGAGACAAAGAGCCGCGAAATCCTGTGGGTACTGTAAAGAAAATGAAAAGGAGAATAAATAAAAAAATAACAGAATCCCCCAGAAAAAAAAACGGGCAAGAAAAGGGGAGTTCCATCTGCAGTACGCTTGAGTGACACAGAGACAGAGAGCTATTTTGCCGTCAGGACCCTAAACCCCTAGACCCAGACACCCCCAATAGAAGAAGCAGCAGCGTCAGTGTGCAAATACTGTTGCATCGTGACCATCGGCATGACGTCAATGGCCACCGGCGATCGCTGAGCTGCGCCAGCTTCATATGGAGGGAGACAAACTTTGCGGGGTAGGAACCCTTTCGACGATACAAGCGGAGCCTTTGCTGCCTCGTCTGCATTAACGCGATCCATGTACTAACCCACCTGGATGGCAGGCCAGGATAAAGATAGAGGTGAACTACCTACCTTTGGCCGAAGCCAATTGGTCATCTGAGCCACCACCCTCAAGAGGCAGCCCGTCATGTTCGCGTACCTCTACTGTCGCCCTTGGTAGACCTCGACATCATTTGCTGCAAGAAGCAACTGTGTGGTACAATGCTGGCTAGACACGGAGACTTGATAGCAGAAGCTTTTCGAAGCAAGGGCATGGCAAAGCGTAGGGAAGGCGCACATATAAGGCCATTCTCGTTGCCTTCCCCCGACACGCCTTCTTTGTCCTTCTACTACACCACTCCCCGTCCTCTTCCTGCTCAGCAAGTGACATCTTTCATCAGATACATCTCAATACAGTACCCTCTCCATCCATACAATCGCTTCTTACACCATTGGCAACATCTCCTCCTCGCCTAGGCTTTATTAAATTACACATCAGCCCCAACAACCGCTCTACAGTAGTCATCGCCGCCGCCACTAAAATGGATCAGTCTTTGGACCAGCAACAGCACCAGCCCGTTGTGGCAGACCCTGCATCCATCAGCCTGAACGAATCTCCAGTGAGTGGGGTGTCAAGCAAGACCGGAGAATGAGCGATGAATGGGGTGTGTACATCTTCTTGGCTTCTTCCTTTATTCACCGGCACTCGCCCATGACTCCACCGTAGCATCATTTCGTCCCTTCTCACATCTTTCTGCCCATCGGTGGCTAACTTCTCGCCAAACAGATGCATCCAAGGTGCCCCAAGCCGCTTTCAGAAGCGCAAGGGTTCAATCTATGCGACGCCCAGTTCCCGCGATGGCCATATCGACAGAAATTACGCTGAGAAATACCATGCCAAGATTGCCGAGATGAACAGGCACAAGTGAGGCAAATATTGGGTTACCCTCCTCCTGCGTCTTGAATAGTGTATACACGTTGTATTTTGCTGGAATAAGGACTTATTTGTTGTCGAGCACAAGACTCCGATTCTCACCATCATCTACTCCCTCTTCTGAATCCTTCATATGGAGCAAATACTCCAACTGTGTTTAATTGTGATTTTGGTGGTACCGAAACTACCATAGCTCCTTGCTACTTGCCACTACCGCCTTGAGCCTGACAAGCACGTTAATCATCAATGTCTATCGCGTCCGGGTTCTTAGTGGCCGCGGCTGGGCCAGTCGCCGTGCCCACAATCTGTGGCTTGGAACTGGCTGCGACAAACCCTTCGGGTGCTCGCCGCTGCCGTTCCAATGCCTCCATGGCGTCCATGGCACTATCGTCCCCGTGATCCTCAGGCAGCCGTTGCCCACGTGCCAAAGCTTGCGATGCAATAAAATTGACGTCTGTATTGTATTGAGCCTGTACGCTACGCTTGACACGTAGCATTTCTTTGTATGTATCCTCGTTGCCATGTTGCACTTCGAATTGCTCCCACCGCATCCAGAAGTCGGGGTTCGTCCGGGGATCGCAGAATTGTGATGCGTGACCATAAATTGCCCGAGCTCGATCAATCTCACCCAGACGCTTCTCCATGTCCGCGAATTTGAGACACATCTCTTTGGCCTCGGCGTCGGGGAGTGCTGTAATGGCCCTCTCGTAAATTGGCCGAGTTGACGGAAGACCAAAGTTGGAAGCGCTCTTGGTGATGTAAAAGTTGAACATGTCAGCCCGATCTTCGTCTGCCACTGCTCGCGTAGCTCGTTCATAGATGCGCATTGCATGTCGCGCTAAGCCTCGCTCCTCCTCAAGGTTCCCATACATGAGGTAAATGGTCTTAGCAAATCGAGGTGGGCAATCCTCCACTGCCTGCTCGAATAAGTCACGAAGTCGTTCAATCCCAATCTTGCGATCCACGGCCTTTGTGAGGTAAAGATTCCACAGCTCAAAAGCAACAGGATAGCTGAACAGATCCAGCCCTCTTTCGTAAATCTTGAACGACTCTTCATAGTACTTGTGCTCTTCCAGAAGGTTTGCGTAGTTGACAACGGTTTGTGGTGTTGCAATACGAAGCTCGAATATGCGCTCATATACCTTCTTAGTCTCCTCGAGGCTCGATACACTTTCCACAAGATCCACGTAGAAACTCCAGAGTTTCCAGCTCTTGTGTACACGCTGTTGTGGTGAGAGAGTCTCGTCGAAATAGTCGACATTCGATCTTTTAGGCGCCTGTACTGCCTTGGCCATGATCTTGACAGCGTCATCAAAGTTCTCGTTCCGCAACTCCATCTCGGCCCATTCAATCCACATGTCTGCAAGCTCTGCGACAGATTTGAAAGGCACCTTGACGGCCTTTTCCATGATGATTCGGGCATTCCTCAGGTCACCGCCGGCTTCGTAAAACTTGGCGTAGCTGGCCCAAAGTTGGTGGAACGAACCTATGGCGCGCTTGGGGTGAATAGCTGCAATCGCATCTGTATAAGTTTGTGCTACTTCGTTCTTGTTGTCCCCCAAAGCGCAACGCGTTTCTCCCATTCTGAGACATTATTCGGGTTTTGCCGCAAGAGAACATCGTTAAGAAGGAATGGGCGTCGGTCCATCAAGTGTTCAAATCGCATCATTCTGATGTCGAGCTCAAAATCGGCATCTTCGTCCTCAGCGCCAGACTCCGCCCGCTGCGTTGCAACATCCATAAGGGTACTAATGATTGATTCCTCAAACTCCGCATACGAGTCGAATATGAGGGTGAAATCTCTGACAGTCATTACTGTCGTGATACCTTCTTCAAACACATCACGAGCTCGTTCGAAGCTCCCTCTCCGAATCCAGTATGTCGCTAACCCGGCCCAGAGTTTGCCTCTTTGATCGGAAAATCGGGCAATGCCGCTTCTAATGATGCGATCTACGTCCAGGCCAGAATCATGGCCAGTATCCACTTCAGACGCGTGTTCGACGAGCATGTCGACCATTTCACTCCAAAGTTCGTAATGGCCCTTCCCATGCTTGCTCGCGAACCGGATGTTATCAAGCACAGTAATGTATCTCTTTGCCGCTTCCGTGTATGCGCCAGAGTGAACCAGAAGTTCAATAAAATCCTCGGAGTCCTCTGGATGAACCTGCATATACCGCCTCCAGATCCTTACAGCCGTATGACCTGCAGCAGAGTTTGCAAACGGTCGATATAGCGTCCAAATTCTGTTGTGCTGAGTTATGGGCAATGCCCTAAGGGCACGATCGAACGTTTGGCGAGTGACAGTGACGAGAGGCTGAAGGGTAAGAAACCTTAGGTACATTTCCCAAATTCTTGGCATCTTGTTTAACAGAATCAGAGCCTTCTCGAAGAGCGCGTTGACTTTGGCGAATTCTGCAGAGAACAAGGCCGGGTTCAGCTTAGCAACATGTTTCGTTCGAAAGACGAGGTACTAAACAGGTATGAGGTCAGAAGTGAAAGCCTGAGAGCTAAGCTGGAGACATACCAGTTTCCAAAGCTTGTACGATCGGGGCAGTGTATTGCATGCCCTTTCCATGACGAATGCCTGCTCAATGGCAGATCCATGGCGACTTTTGAAGTCGATATATGCAAGCCATGGTTTGATGCTTGCTGGATCTCTCAGAATATCTTGCTCGTAAACCGAATCCTCGTCAGACTAAGGAATAAGTTAGTGTCTACAACCAGTCATGATCGAGTCGGGAGGTGAACGAACGACAAGGTGCAAGTTCCGCTCAGTTCGAGCGTAGTCAAGCGCCGCCATAGTGCCCGTTTGTGCCGGCCTGGGCACGCTGAGTTCGAGATTGATTACCCAGGTCGCAAACTGCCCACGAGCAATGCAGAGGTACTGATTGAACGTTGTTGAATCGCTATCAAGCCATAGCTCAGGAGCACTTCCGTAGGCGCGTTGCTGCGGTACCCTACCAGTCCACCTCGTTAGGTTTTGCGACCGTCGTGATTCCGCGCGCCGAGATAGCTGCTCTCAGAATTGTTGTTATTTAAGTGCGACCTGCGAGGCAACCGGAAGAGGTCCACCCGGCAGCACCATGGAAAGTCTCGGTTATAGCGATTGTAGCGCATGCGCCGCTTTACATAAGCAGGTACTTAGCGGTATCTCCATGCTCATTTCGGCAGGAAATTTACTGCGCACTACATCTTATCGATAGAGTCACAAACTCTGGACAAGATGAGGCACACTGGCAACTGGTGTCAGGTACCTGTGCGAGATTCCAAAAACGGCAAGGTGCCGCATTCAGGCAAGGAAGGTGCGCAACATGGCGTAGCGGCTTCAAGTAGCCTATACTTTACAGGAATGTTAATCGTAGGTGCTACTCACGTGAGTCTTCGGCACACAGGCAAAGTAACGGATACATATAGGCACACTAGTACTTACTTGGTATCTACCTGCAGGTAGGTAGGTCCCTACTAAGGTAGGTAAGTACCTTAGTACCTAGAGAGATATGTCCTATGATCTGGGCGGATATGGTACTATCAACCAACCACTGACGCAAGAACATCGACCTCAGTCTACAACACCATTCCCCCTCCACCTTTCCGTCGGCCTTTTAGGTGACAAGTAGTCATCGTTCAACATGTCCGGAGCTGCGGTAAATTATCACCTCTCTCTATGCAATATCTTTAGGCTAAGATAGGATGCAGGATCGTGAGGCCGTGTTCCCAACGCGTCAGTCGTTGGGAATCATGAAAGCCAAACTTAAGGGTGCCGAGACAGGTCATAGCTTATTGAAACGAAAAAGTGAAGCTTTAACCAAGTAAGTAATGCGACTCTGGATAACAGTATTATATTAACAAATGCCATAGACGGTTCCGAGGTTTGCCTATGACGACGTGTCGATAATTCCGTTCCAAAGCTGACGACGATCCCATCCAGAAATCACAAGGCGAATCGACGAGGCGAAACGCAAGATGGGGCGGGTGATGCAGATAGCTGCTTTCTCCTTGGCCGAAGTTACATATGCTGTCGGTGGTGATATCGGATACCAAGTACAGGAGTCGGCAAAATCAGCGCGTTTCCGTGTTCGTACGAAGCAGGACAATGTGTCGGGCGTGCTTCTACCAGCATTCGAGAGCTATCTTACAGAAGGCAACAATGACTTCGGGCTCACAGGACTTGGCAAGGGCGGCCAGCAGGTACAGCGTTGTAGAGAGACATACGCTCGAGCAGTCGAAGCCTTAGTGGAATTGGCCAGCCTCCAAACTGCCTTCGTAATTCTTGACGAGGTCATCAAAGTTGTCAACCGGCGAGGTGCGCTGTCCTGCAAGGAAATGAAACCACCGCATCGTAATCTTGACTAATGCAATGCAGTCAACGCCATAGAGCACGTCATCATCCCCGAACAGAGAATACCATCAAGTATATCAATTCTGAACTCGACGAACTTGACCGAGAAGAATTCTACAGGCTGAAGAAGGCAGGTTTTACTGAACCCGGCATCTCTGGCCATCTCTAACACAAGCTTTATAGGTTGCCAACAAGAAGCAAAGAGATACTGCTGCGGCTGATGCCGAGATGAAAGCGCGGCGCCAAGCTCAAGCAGGAGAAAGTGGTGCCGATGAAGATACCAAGAATGATGCAGCGCCGGCGGACATTCTGGCTGCTGAGGATGACGAAGATGTCATTTTCTGAGTTTAGCATCGAGTGTATTGCTTATTGCGGGCTTGCACGATTAAGCAATGGATAATTGTTCTGTAGCGGCTACGAGTGCTTTGTGTGTGCTTTCTGGACCATACCCCGCGACACCGAAACATCAACGCCTCTTTCATAGCTGAAATTACAGTACCTAGTATCAAACTACAAAGGATACAGATTCATACGTTTGATGTTTGATTTCATTGTCGCTGGTATGTCACCTTGATAGGCTTATCTCCCAGATTCATTCCTGCCGTGTTCTCCTTGGCAGCAATCGCGCCTTGTTCCGCCTCATATTCAACGAATGCAATACCTCGGCGTCCCGGAACCAATCTGACTTCACGGAGTCCTTCGAAGCGACCAAAGATTGCTGTGAGCGCATCAACGTCATAGTCGTCTGGTAAATTCTGCAAGAACAGAATCCTGTTCGGGGCAGGTATTCGTCTGGGATGACAGCGGTATTCGTCACGCTCGTAGATTTTAGACCAGAAGGTTTAGCTGTCTTGTTCGGCCGAGTATCCGTCGCCAAACCGGGTGCTCTCTTGAGGTTTCTCTGTTCGTTAGCAGCATCAAGCGCTTTGCGTTTGTCTGTGCACCAGGAAGTCAATCAACTATCCAAAGGAGTCGAGCAGGGCTGGAACTGACCTTTTTCAGCTTGTCGATGTCGCTTGTGGCTCTCGAATTCCTCCTCCGTACAGTTCAATGCAACGGTCTTGTCGCTCCGCGTGTTGGCGATGGCGGTTCTCATCGGCTTTCCAAAAGCTCAAATCCCTGAACCTCGTCAACGGCTTTTCGGGCACTCTCTGGGTTGTCAAAAACAACGAAAGCCTGCCCCTTGGCCTTGACATTCTTCTTGGTCACAACATCCGTCACGGTACCAAATTCGGAGAAGATGGTTCGCAGGGCATCGTTGAGCTGCTCTAGTTTAACCCGCTCTTCTAAATTCTGCACGTAAACACTAGGATGAGGCAAGTTAGCCCGCAATCCAACGAAACGTGTCGGAGTGCAATGACACGAACGTAGAGATAGGCGGCAGAGTAGCCATCATAAAGGTATCCTCGCGTCTGGGGTAGCCAAATCACGAGTTTCAAGGGAAAATAACACTCTGTAGATCAAGGGTATTTGTCTTAGGGTGCGTTGTGAGCAGTCGAGCAGTGATGCGCGTTTGTAGTGGTGATGGTGGGTCAGCAAACATTGAAGTGGCAGAAGGTACCTTAGTACTTAGACCAAGGTCCGCGGTACCTAAGAGCGGTGGTGGAGGAAAGTTGATCCTGCAGGCAAAGAATGCCATGCACATGTCAGGTTCTCGGCGACAGTCAAGGCTCTGTAAGACATGGCTGCTTCCCTTGTGAAGCATTCGACGTCATGCAAGGATCAGTCATTGCTAACACATGTGCCATATTAATTTTTCGGAAATAGGAAAACCTCTTGGATGACTCGCGGCATCTTCACGATGTGGGAGGTGGGTGGCGAAGAGTCAAATACCTAAGGTTACAATGCAGCTCAGAGCAGTCTTGGCACTCCATTACAAGGTGTTGCAGGGTACATCCGCAGCATTATTGAGCTAGGCAACTTTCTATACACCCATGCTTTGCGCAAACAATTAATGTAATTTCATGACTCTAGTTGAAAAGTCGTAATATCCATTAAGAGACGAGATGAAACCAATCCAGTGGAATCCCTGAGACGATCAAAACGTGGTCCTACAACGAATCATGGGTGACAATGACATTGATTTGGCGGGATAAGGCTCAAAGAACCGTATAAAAGGCGCAGCAATACTGGGGCAAACGGCCAGTCATTGGTATGGATCGTCTACTGTAGCCATCTCCCTGTTTCCTGGGTGGCTGGTCATGTAGAAGAACGACGATCACCCTCTCAATCAACGCGACCAGCTCGGAACGCTGTGGCATTCCTCTGGATGCCGAAGGTTGCACCGTGCGCAAGGTACCGGTTTCCCGGCAATTTGTGGAGACCTCCGGCAGCAGCTCCGCCTACCCTGCTCGGCGCCCAGAAGCAGAGACTAAGTATTGTGTCCTGCTACAGCACACGTGCATGCGATAGCTACTCATTTAACTCCCCCAACCTCGCACGTTTCGTCGGGGAGCGGCGAAGCCGCGTGTTATTTTGGTGATCTTAACGACCATCGTCCTGGGCCATGCCGTTACTGGGTGGCCCCAACCTCCAAACGCACCAGCACACAACGAAGCATCAATTCAACGTGAGACTTAGGGGACTGATCGACAGGTTTCCCATGAAATGGATTGGCTTCTTACGACTACTCTTGCCCTCATTCTCTAGTTCGTCGACAGCCGTCGTGAGCTTTATCTAAGACATGTTCCACTAACACCTGACTTACGAGGATGCTCTTGGGGCAGATTCTTTTATAGATGACTCTCAAAAGCTGTGCCCGCTGCGGTTCAGCTTCTAAATTCAATATGATCGACACATTTCGTTCAAGATAATAGGTCCTTGGCACTGCTACAAGCTCATCCTTATTCTCCATGGCCCGCCATTCTTGTGTCGGGCGTGCCAGGGCAATGAACGCGGTTACCTCCATGACTGGTATGTGTTACGCTGGCATATGTCGCGGTCAGTGATCACCAATCATAACTACTTGTTTTGCAGTTATCTTCTGCTTCCCTTGAAGGGAATCAACATCATATATGATATGAACACTTCCCTCGGTTCCATTGTTGTGCCCAAATACTACAGCAAAGCTCTCGCAGCTCCAAGATCAGAGCTGTTCGTGTGTTTCTCTTTCTCTTGTTGATCTCATTCGGCTTCTTCTTCGTCTTTTTTTTCTTCTTTCTTCTTTCTTTCAGACGCGTCTCAACGTATTTGTCGCTCAAAGGTTGCCTTTCATGTGCAATCAGAGACGGCATGGACAACCAAACACACCCTTCGGAATTATCATCTCACCTAAAACGGCTGCTTGATGTGTCTTCTTCTGACTTTAAAGATAGACCAGAATTTCAGTTTCTCGAAGAAGCTTCTATCAACAAGGAGTTCTTGCTGTCATCAATTCCGACAACACAGCAACCTTCACCATTACCGTTGCTGCTGCTTCATAATGTGTTAAGTCACATTCCTGGCCCTTGGCCAGCTATTCCGCTTATCCGTTGTCACGCTCAACTTTGCAGACTTTTGCCAGCGGAAACTAAGCCCGGTGATAGTGATTGGTCATGGCTGTTGAAGGCTACAACAGACCTGGTTAAGCAGTCGTATACATCTGTAGGCGACTTTATCGGCTTCGGACAAAGGCCGGCATTCTACAGTACAGCTCCTGATAATTTTATCACATATGATGGGCTACGCAAACTGGTCTTGGGGTTTCAGCTTCCTATCACCAGCAGTACTAGGCGAAAGCCCATAGTCGCCATTGCGCTTCCCAATGGACCAGCAATGGCCGCAGCTTGCATGGCTGTAATGACATACTACACAGCAGCCCCAATCAACCCAGCCGCTGGTCCTGACCAGTTCCGTGCTGATGTTATGCAAGCAGGGGCCAAACTGATACTAACCTCGAGGGAAGACTACGAAAGGCTGCAATTAACGGACAGATGGGTAGCGGAGAATAACATTCAAACCATTATTTTTGAATGGACACGAGGCGATCAACTCGCACTACGCACGATCGATGGCCAGCTCCTACAGCCTCCAGACAAGACCCCCGTGCCGAACGAGGCGGACAACATTGGCTTGATTCTCTTTACTAGTGGGACTTCAGGAACTAAGAAAGTTGTTCCCTTGACAATTCATTCCATTGTTGCAGGCATTGTCTTCGTCATGGACTCTTGGGGACTCACCCCAGTAGATATCTGTCTAAATATGATGCCGTTGTACCATGTGTAAGTTATATATCAGAGAGGAAGTTGGTCTCAGTGACTAACTAGCTCGGTAGCGGTGGGTTGGTTAGGAACATATTCGCACCGGTTTTCTCTGGTGGCTCAACTGTTTGCTGCCCAGCCTTTGACCCAAATTTGTTTTGGGATGTTGTTAAGGACATCAAACCAACATGGTATTATGCATCCCCTTCGATGCATTCGCTAATACTTGCAGAAGCAACTGCACGGCCGGAGGCTTTGCAGCGAAGCCGTCTCCGGCTCGTCTGTAATGCGGCTGGGGGTTATTGCCCTCCTTGGCGTTCCAGTTGCGCGACACATTCAACTGTGTCGTACTGCCCAGTTACGGCATGACAGAGTATGTGTCCTCTCTCGCTCTCCTCCGCCCGCAGCTTGCGCACTGCTAATATTAACAGATGCATGCCTATTTCCACGCCGCCCTTAAACTATCAACTGGATCGCGAAGGAACGTCCGGGCTGAGCACAGGCCCGGAACTCACTGTGCTGGATTGGTCCGAGTCCCACGTTCCTCCACATACTATAGGCAAGGTGTGTGTTCGGGGTGAACCACTGTTTCCAGGTTATCTTTTGCCCGATGGTACCTTCGACAAGTCGGCCTTTAATCCCAAGGGGTGGTTTGATACGGGAGACCTTGGATACATGGATAACGACGGCTATCTCTACATCACTGGCAGAAGTAAAGAAGTGATCAATCGGGGGAGCTAATATCGCCCTTTGAGATTGAGAATGCCATCATCTCAGCATCCATGTCACCATCATCCCCGATCAGCGGGCGTGTCTCCCAAGCCCTTGCTTTCTCGGCAAATCATGATGTGTTACAGGAGGTTGTAGCAGTGGTTCTTGTCACTCCTCCAAGCAAGCCACGAGTTGACCTAAAGTCACTTCATAGTGCTCTGAGATCCTCTCTCCAACAGGTCAAATGGCCTGTTCTCATCACATACATGGAAGATCTACCCAAGAAGAATGGAAAAGTGTTACGGATTAGACTGGGTCACAGATTAGGCCTATCAGAGCTTACTGACGATACACCCTATCTTGAAAGACATTGGCAAGCCACCTGCCCACCACCAGACACAGACATTGCCGTGGCTATCAACGCTTTGCAATGTTCGGTGGATTTCACAGCCGTATCCGCCTGTCTTCAGACACTGTCACCTCCTTATCTAGACAATCACTGTCGTGAGAGTCCAATAGATGGCAAGATAGAGGCCTTCTTGGCCCCAGCCAAGCACCAATTCATGCTACCAAACCTGCCATCAATCGATCTCATGAAGGAGCAGATGGCTAGATTGTTGGATAATTACATGGTTCCTGAGTTGGTCCACATCATGCCTATGCCATTTCCGCGGGACAAAAACGGAAAGGTAGACGTGCTCAAACTACAAGAAAATTTTAATGAGGTCAATGGGGCGTCACTGCGGCAGCTCATGGCCACAACAGAAGGCCAGGTCACCAAGGCCTTTGCCGATGTCTTGTCAAGATCGCCTACCGATATTCCTCCAGATGTAGATTTCTTCAGTCTCGGGGAGACTCATTAAGAGCTGGTCGCTTAGTTTCCAGTCTGCGCTCTATCTTCGACGTCCACTTACCAATAAGCCTCATTTTCAACGATGGCACCGTTGCTTCCATTACGGCACACATCGAAGAAGTCGGACAGACAAGTCTCATTGAGGATGAATCATTCGATGCAACAGATCCCCGGAAGGCCCACAGTTCAACAAACCCGTTGTTGATGCTTCTTCAATTGATACCTTTGGTGGTTGTGTACCCAGCGCGACGTGGCTTACAATGGACGTTGTTCATTATGAGTCTTGCATACACGCAAGCATGGCCAACCAACACCTCTGTCGTTGGGAGACTATTCAACCTAACATTATGCATAATGTTCTCCCGCCTAGTCACAAAGTGCATAGCACCATTTGTTGGTATTGCCGCCAAATGGCTGATCGTTGGTCGCTACCGTGAAGGGCTATATCCCATGTGGGGACAATATCATACAAGATGGTGGATGGTAGAGAAGATTGTGAGCATCTGCGGGCTCGGTGTCTTTGGTCTTAGTGACACGACAAAAGTTATGTACTACCGCCTCATGGGTGCAAAGATAGGGAAGAGTGTCCAGCTTTCCGGAGTTGCATTGGGTGAGTGGGATCTTCTCGAGATAGGCAACGGCGCCAGGCTCATCAAATGCACCTGCCGCCCCTTTGCGGCCGAGAGAAACACCACCATGTATCTGGGCCGAATACGCATTGGAGAGGGCGTAACGGTTGGAACAGCATCTATCATCGCTGCAGGTGCTGATATTCCCCAAGTACATGCATTGGCATTAATTCATCCAGCTGGGAAATGCAAGATGCTGACGAAGCCTATCGCAACCTTTGCACCGGGAGGAATCCAAAGCCCCATTGGCTTCTGACATGTCTGCTGACATGGCCCATCACGCTTGTCGCCTGGTTTCTGTCTTTGGTCCCATGGCTTGGCGGTCTGGTTGGCATGGTGATTCAACAGCCACTTGACAAAAGATCGCCACTTCGAGATATACTTGATTGGTTCACAGCGGGAGATCGGGTAGGGTTTCATTATCTTGCCCTGGTCTTGCGCTCCTTTTTCAGTCCGTTTATTCTTTTTGCATTTACCATACTTATCAAACGAGCGCTGGACTTCCTATTCGGCGAACTGGGGCGAGATATCTCACAAGAAGACAGGAGGGTTACGAGCTGGAGGGCATCACTCATGAAGACTTTGATGCCTATATCAAAGTTACATGATGTCACGGGCATGTTTGGCCAGCATTATGAGGCAACGTCTATCACGCTTCGTATGCTGGGAGCCAGGGTCGGGAAACGTATCTACTGGCCGGGAACGGGTCCGAACATAGAGGACTACCATCTGCTGGATATAGGAGACGACGTTGTATTTGGAAGTCGTGCTCATCTAATAACCTCGGACGGAAGTGGCTCTGAAGTGATCACAATTCAAGACGGAGCCATGGTCGCAGATAGAGTCTGTTTGCTCCCAGGTGTTGTGATTGGTGAGAAAGCGACTATGGGCTCGGGAGCTTTGACGCAACGAGGAAAGCATATTCCTCCGGAGGCACCTTTGTGGGCTCGAAGGGTGGTGATGCTGTGTGCTTGACGAGTGGTCGACGGCGGGCAACAGTGAAACCGCGAATTCACCACATGAGCAGCGACGACACTCTAACCGGAGACGGGGGTTTCAAGGGGCGGCCGGGACGCCTGCGACTTCAACACATGAGTAGTGACGATACTCTTGCTGAATCCCCAAGGCGTCGGAGAAAAGATCATGTCAGGTAGGGGCAGATGCAGTACCAACATCTGACAGCGATACAGATGACAGTGGCGCGGAGAAGCCTGCAAATACCCTCTCTCCTTTTGGGCGGGCATTCCATCTTGGTTTGGCACCGTACTACGTGCTTGGCCCGGTTGCAATTTTCTGTTACTCATCCTTCATAACTGTCTTCACAGCATTCTATTGGAACGTTCCAAGCATTGCCTCCATACAGCTTGTGAATTTCATCCTGGCACAGTCATTACCGCGCGATGTAGGTCATGGCAAAGAAACATTGTGGCTATTGCTGCTTTCATGGGCCGTAATCTCGGTAATAACTACCTTGCAAGCAGTTCTGGCGCTTTCGGTCGTGGTTGCATCGAAATGGGTTCTCCTGGGTCGACGGAGGCCAGGAAATTATAGTTGGGACGAGTCATCGTACTGCCAGCGCTGGCAGATTTTCCTTGCCATTGAGAAGCTTCGCCGAAACTGCTATCGTGGTCATGGAGTTCTCGGAATGCTCACCAGTACTAATTGGATAGTCCTATACTTCAGGGCCCTTGGAGCGCAAATTGGGAGCACTGCGCCTTATTCGCGAACGGCCAACCCAGCCTGATGTTCACAGAGCCGGATTTGATCACGATGGGCGACCGGGTTGTGGTTGATGACGCCAGTGTCGTTGGACATGTTAATACGAGGGGAAGTTTGATTTAAACAGACTAGAAATAGGGGACAGATGTGTGTTAAGGACAGGCAGCAGACTTCTAAGTGGTGCGATGATGGAAAAAGATAGTTGTTTGATGGAGCACACGCTGATTATGGGTGGTGATATTGTAAGTGCTGGACATACTATGCAGGGATGGCCAGGGAACGATTTCTACAAAGACGAATTTAGTAATGGGAAGAGAGAAGATATATAAATATAGACATAGAGAGAAAATAGAAATAGATAAGAGAGTAATATATAAATATAAATAAATAAAATATATAAATGATTGGTGTATTATTAAATATTAATAGAAAATATATATATTTAATTAAAAATAGTTTCTATAAATTAAGATAATTAAATATTGAAAAGAATTAATTATATACTTTAATTAAATATTTAATTAATATTTTATATTTCAATATTAAATTAATATTATATAATAAAATATTTAATTAATTATTATAGTTATTTATAGAGATTAAGATATAAAAGAATATATTATTATAAGTTTTTATTTATTTTATATTTTAAATATTATAGTATATTATAATAAATATAATTTATATATATTTTAAATTAAAATAAAATTATATAAATAATAAGATTCTTAATATTATAATTAAATAAAAAATATTAAATATAAATAAATTCCTTAAGCTTTTAAAATAAATAATATATTAATATTTAATAATTATTAAATATTATCTTTTATATTATTATATAATTAAAAGAACCTAGAGTTTATAAAATAATATTTATAAAATTAAAAACCCTTATAATAACTATTACTCTTTATAATATTTTAGCTTTAAAATATCTTTAATATTTATTATAATATATATATTTATAATATTTAATTTTTAATATTAAAGCTTTATTTATATAATAAAATAAATATAATATTTTTATTTATTATAAAGCTTAATTAAATATAATTAAAATAAATTAATTAATAATATAAATCTTTAAAAGCTTTTTAATTATAATAAATAAATAAATAAAATTATATAAATAAAAATATAAATAAAATTTAAAATTTAAATTAATAATTTTTATTAAATAATAATAATTATTATATATACTTTATATAAAAAATATATATTTAATTTAAATAAATTATTAAATAATTAAATTATAAAATTAATTATTATTAAATAATTATAAAATAATATTTTTATATTATTATATAATTTAAAAAGAAAAAATTTATAATATTAAAAATTATTATAAAATTTAATTTATATAATTTTATTTATAATATAATTTTAATATATTATTATATTAAATTTTTAATTTTATATAATTTATAATTTAAGTTTTATTAAAGATTATTTTAATAATATTATAATATTATTAATATATAAATAATAATATTTATTAATTTATTATTATTATATTATATAATTTAAATAAATTTTAAATTTAATTTTTAATTTTTAATTATTTATTTATATATTATAATATAAAAAATAATTTTATTTATAGTTATTTTTATATATTATATATTTATAAATAAATAAATAAATTTTTTAAAGAATATATATTAAATTTAATTTTAAAATAAATATATTAATATTTATTATTAATATATTAAATATTAATTTATTAATATTTAATTTTTAAAAATATTATAATACTTATAGTATATTATTATTTTTTAAATATAAAATAAAATAAATTTATATTTTATTAATTAAAATTCTTTTTTATTAATTATAATATATAAAATTAAATATTAAAATATAAAAATTAATATATATAATCTTTTCTTAAGTTTAATAATTAATTAATTTATATAAAATATTAAAAATATATATTAAAAAATTAAAATAATAATATATTTTAATAAAAATTAATTTTAAATTTATATTAATTTTTAATATATATATAATTAGAAAATATATTTAATATTATTTAATTAAATAATTTAAATTATTTAATATAATATTATTTTAATTAATTTAAAAATATTAAATAAATAAATATATATAATTTTAAGAATATATAAATAATAATAATAATAAATATTATTTATTATTTTATTAATTAGAATTTATTTATTTTATATAATTTTAAATATTAAATTTTTTAATAATATAAAAATAATTAATTATTATAAAATATAAATATTTAATTTTTATAGAATAATATTATTATTAATAGAATTTAATATTAAAATATAAAAATTATAATTATTAATAAATATAATATTATTAATATAAAAAGTTTAAATATTATATTTAAGAAATTATTATTTTTATAAAAAAATTAAAATATTATTATTAAATTAAAAAGAATTATTAAAATATATAAAATCTTAATAATTTATAAATATTTATTAAAAAGTATTTATTTTTTTAAAAATTAAATTAAAATAAAATAAAATATTTAAAAAAATTATAATATAAATACTAAAATATAAAAATATTAAAAACTTTATTTTTAAAAATAAATATTATTTATAATTTTATTTAAATTATTATTTTATAATTTTTATTTAAAAAAATATTTATAGTATTAAAGAATATTAATTTTTATTAATATTAAAATTTATTTAAATTAAAAAAATAAAGCTATAACTTTATAATATATTAAATTTAATATTATTAAGAATAAAATTAATTAAATAATAATATTAATTTAATTAAATTTATATTAAAAGAATAATTTAAAGTATAGTTTAGTTATATTTAAGTATAGAAAAACTCTTAAGAGATTGAAAATAAAAGTAAAAGTATTTTAAATATTATTATTTAAATTAGTTTTTATTAAAATTAATATATAATATTATAGATATTTTTATATATATAAAGCTAATATAAAAGTATTATTATATATATTAATAAATAATTATTATTATATCTATTGATAAATAATTATTATTATATATATTAATAAATAATTATTATTATATATATTAATAAATAATTATTATTATAATATATTTTATAAATAATAATAACTTTATATTTTTAATTTCTATATTTATTATTAATTAAGATATTATAAATAATATAATATAATATATTTTTAATAAATAGATTCTTATTAATATATTTTATATAACATAGCTTATTATAAATATTTATTTCTTATTATAGCTAGATTTAAAATATTATATTCTTAAATCAATTTTTATATTAAATCTAGAATTAATATAATTATAGTATAATAATAATATAAAATATATTATATTATATATATATATATTAACTAATTTATATATAATATTAATATATTAATTTCTCTATAATTAATAAGTTTTTTTAAAGTAATAAAATATTATTTATAAGATATAATTAAATTATATAATTTATATTAAAAGGATTATTATTCTAAATTAATCTATACTATTTCAGCTTATTATTAATCTTTTTTATCTTTAATTAATAAATCTTTTAGTTATATAATTTTATATTATTAATAATAAAACTTATAATAAGGTTAAAGATTAAAATCCTTATTAATTATAAGTTTCTTAGTTTAATATTATTTTATTTAATATAGAATATTATTTTATATAATAATAAATATATTAATCTTTAAGAATAATTAAATATTATTAATATATAAATATAATTATTTTAATATTTATTAAATAAAGCTTATTTTATTATATCATTTTACTTTAAAAAGCTATTTAATTAAAAAATCTACTCCATACTTACTATAATTTTTAAATTACCTATAACTTTTATAATAATTATAATTAAACCTTTATTCTTAGCCTCCTACTATAATAAATAAGGATTTATATTAATTATATTCCTATTATAATAATTAAAATTATTTAAGGTTATTTAATATAATATAATATTATTTAATTTAATAATCTATTAATTTACTTTATTCTTATTAAATTCCTTAAGGTTTAATTTTTTATATAATTATTTAATAATAAATTATTTTAATAATAAATTAATTATTATATAAATTAAAATCTTATTATTTGTATAAATATAAATATATATTTTATTTGATATTAAAGGATTAGAGTTTATAAAATAAATATATAAAATAGCTTAAGATATTATATTTAATTTAAATTTAAATAGCTTAAGCTTAAGAAATTTATTATAATTAATTATAATATTAAATATATATTATATTATTTATAATATTTTAATATTTATTTTATAAATATTTAATTAAAGGATATATTATAGCTTCATATTTATAGTACTATACTATTAAATAATTATTAGTATTAATATTATAAAAAATAAACAAATAATAATTATAATATTTTATATTTATATTTCTATTTTTATTTTAAAAATCTTTAGAGTTTTAATATATTTAAGTATAATAAGATTTTATTATGAAAGATATTTAAATATTATTAATATAAAATTAAACAATTTATAAAATTTATTTTTAATTTATATAATATAAAAATTAAAATATATTAAAAGCTTATTCTTAGCTTTCTTTATTTATTAATAACTTTAATATTAATAATACTTAATTAGCTTTAAAAAATAAGCCTTTTATTTTAATAAAAATAATAAAATAATATTAATAAAATAAATTATATATAATTATAGTTTTATAGAATAATAATTCTTAATATTTTTTTAATTATATAAAATATATATTCAAGTTTTTTAATTATATATATATATATATATATTAAACATAAATTTAAATATTAAAAATAAAATTTTATATTATATAAATATATATAAAATACTTAATAAAAAATTAATATTTAATCTATTTTTATAGTTGTTTTAATTTTAATATTTATATTTTATTCTTTTTAGAATAATTAAAGCTTCTTAAATATTATATTAAGATTATATATATTAATTATTATATATTATTTTATTATAATATAAAATAATTTAATAATAAATCTGATTAACCTTTTATAATATTTATATTAATTAATATAATAAATAATAAAAATAAGTACTTATAAATAAGTTTATATTTTTAAAGTATATTTTTAATTAATCTTATATAAATATTATAAATTCTTTATAAATTCTTTAAGGTATTGATTAAAAGTTTTTATATAAATAACAATTTTTAATAAATTTATTTTAATTAAAAAGAAATACCCTAAAACTAGGATCTTAAATAGCTTTACTTCTCCTTTAAATAAAATAATAATTTATAAATAATTGAATAATATAATAATTAAATAAAAAACAAAAATATAAATATTATAAATAAGAATTAAGGTATATAATTAACATATAGTTATTAATATAATATATTTATTAAATATAAATACCTATAAAAAGAGAGAGAATAATTATTATAAGATAAAATAATTTATTTTATAGTATAATATATATAATCTATAGAATAGATTATATAATTTTAATATTCCCTTAGAGTTAATTTAAAGGTTTCTAAATAAAGCCTTAGGCCTATAAGCATTAGTCTTATAATATAGATATAGTTACCTTAGAATATTTTTTATACTATCTTTATTTAACTTTTCTTATATAATGAGTACTATAAAATATATATAGAGGTATATTTTATTAAATAGTTATTATTTACTCCTTGCTTAAGAGTTAATATATAAGTATAATATTATATGTAAGGGCTTTATTTATTATTTTAAAGATATTTAAATATAATTTAATATTAATTTAAAGCTTAGATTTATAAATCTCTATTATTAAAGATTATAATAAAGTAGCTTTATATTAAGGGCATTATTATTCTAATTATAAAATATTATTAATAAATGAATATATAGCTTTAAAGCTTATTAAAAGAAATTATTAAGGCTAGCTTTATAATAAGAAAACTTAGGTTAATTAAAATATAATTTAAGAGTAATTTTATATTTAATTTATAAAATATAAATAGCTTTAATATATTTTTAATATACTTATAAATCTAAGCTATAAACCTTTTAATATATTCTATAAATTTAATTAAATTGATTTAGTAATTTGTAGTAAAATAAGGGACGATTAGTGTATCGGTCTATAGCTGTAAATATATAAATGTAGCTCTGTGCTACTTCTACTTAAATAATTAATCAAGCAACTTCCTCCTTTCTCTCTTATTCTAATAGTTTTTTATAATATAAACTCTATAATATACTTAAAAGCCTTAATATATAAAGAATTTATAAAATTAAGCTTTTTATTAAATATTATTTTAATTTAATTATAAATTATTTAAATATTATATTTATTATATGTTTTATAAAATATATTATATTGAAAGCCTTGATTATTACTATTAATATTTATTATTATTATTATTTTTTTTTTTTGCTTAAATAAATAAGCTATAGTATATTATTATATATATCTTATATTATATTTTTAATAATTTTATATATTTATTAAACAAGGTAGAGAGAAGGATTTTAAAGCTAGTAGGTATATAGCTTTATATAGATATAAAGTTAAGTTATTTTAAGTCTTTATTATAAATTTATAAACTCTTAATAATAAAAATAAAATATTAATATAAAGAATATAAATTATTATAAATAATATAATATATAAATAATAAAAGCCTTTATTTAATTATTAATTAATAGAATTAAATGAATATAATTAATTAATTATATTAAAAAAGAATAGTATTATTTTATTAAAGTAAAAATTAAATAAATAAACATATAAGAAATATATTTTTAATTTTATTAATATTTAATGAATTAACTTGAAATAATTAATATATATAAAAAATATAAATATTATTTAAATTTCTAAATAAAGATTAAATTCTATATATTAATTTAATAAAAGATACTTAAATATAAATAATTAAAGAATAATATATTATAAAAATATTTATAAATATAAAAAGAATATCAAAGCTTTAATATATAAATACTAAAAATATTAAGTTTATAATATTTAATTTATATATTATTATAAAGAAATATATATAATAATAGAATTTTAATTATTATTAGATAGTTTATAAATTATAATATAAATTTTTAATATTTTCTACTATATATATTTTTTTCTTATATTTTATATTTTATATTTTATTTTAATTTTTATTTGAAAAAGTATTAATATAATTATTAATTAATAATTTATAAATAATTTTAAAATTTAATTTTTGTGTATTAATATTAAATCATATTTTATTTAAGATTTTTAAATATTTATAATATAAATAAAAATCGTAATATATATAAATATAATAATATAATTTATAATAAGAAATTATCTTTAGTTTTTATAAAAGTAAATAAATATATAATAATTAAATTAGATATATAGGTTTTATTTTATATAAAGTAGATATATTAATATAATATAATATTAAATCTTAAATATTAAATAATATTTAAATTTGAAAATAATATAATAATTATAAATTCTTATTAAAATCTGAAAACTTTAATAGAATTTTAAATTTTAAATATTTTAATTTTTTATTAAAATATTATTTAAATTAGTTTTATAATATTATATAAAAATTAAATCTATATAACACTAATTTAAAATTAGAAATTATTTATAAGTAAATTATTTATAATAATAAAAGATTTTCTAAATATTATATATCTATTAATAAGTAATAAATTCTTATATTTTACTATATATTATTTAATTTAATTTTAAATATAATTTAGTTTATTATAAGAAAAACTATAAAATTAAATATAACTAAAAGTTTTTATTATAAAATGTTAAATATATTTGCACTATTATATAATTAAATTATTAATATAATAATATAAATATGAAAATTTAGTATAAAAATATATTTATAAGCTTAATTAAATAATATTAAAGTATATATATATATTTTTTAAAAAGAATTAAAGAATAGATTAATTAATTATATAAACTAAGTTTTAAAAATATTAAGACTTAGTAAAAATTATTATATTAAATATTATAGTAATTACTATATAAGAAGAATTAAGTAGAGATAGTATAAGACATATTCTAAGGTAGCTATATTTATTTTATAAAAGTAAAGTTTATAGACTTAGAGCTTTATCTATAAGACTCTAAGCTAAATCTAGAGAATTATTAAGATAATTTAATCTATTCTATAGATTATTTACCTTATCATATAAAATAAATTACCTTAAGTTTATAATAATCATTGTGTTTTTTATAAGTATTTATATTAATAAATAGCCTTAATTCTATAATATTCTAATAAAATAATAATATATTATTAAGATATTATTTATAATGTTATTTTAATTTATATAGTTTAATATTATTTTAAAGTTTTTAATCTTAAATCTTATTATTTATATATTATTATATTATTCTTAAATTCTTATTATATTATAAATATCTTATTTATATTACTTAGGCTTTTTAACAAATAATATGTTTTATAATCTTAGGATATTATTATATAAATAATTTATTTAATTATTATAGCTATAATCTTTATTATTAATTAATAATATTATCTTATAATTATAAATTATAATTATTACATTTATATATATAAATATATATTTATTTATATTTTATAATTTATTCTTTTTAGCCTTTTAATATTTTGTTTTTTATTTATTTATTTATAATATACATTTTTATTTTTAAATATTACATTTTATTCTCTTATTATTATAAATAAATATAATAATTAATTACTCTTTGTTCTATTAAAGGATTAAATTAAGAAAATGTATATGTATTATAAAATACTTAAATATATTATAATAATATATATATAATTCTTAAAGTATTATTTAATTCTAATTATATTCATAATTTCTATTTAAATAGCTTTTAGCTTATATTTTTCCTATAATATCTATTTACTATTAAATATAATATTATATTATTTTTCTTTTATTATACTTTTTTTTAAATAGCTTTATATTATTAAATAAAATGATTATTTAATTTTTATTAAAGAGTATAATTATTTAAGATAATTAAAAAAATAAAAATAATATTCTTATTATTATATTTATTATATATTTATAAACCCTTATATTATATACTTAAGTTTCTTTATTATTATAATTTATTTAAAGTTTTATAAATATTAAATATAAATGTATAGTATTAAATATAAAAAGGTATTTAATTATGATTCTATAAATTAAATATATTCTTATTAAAATAATTATTAATTAACTTATAATAGTTAGTATATTAAATATTAAAATTCATATCTTTTCTAAATTATCCTATTTTAGCTAAAAATATATTTTATTAATATTTAATTAATCCTAGCCTAATTTTAAAGCTGATTTATTCCTTTATTATAATAATATAAAGTGATTATTTGTTTAAAAGTTTTTATTATTCTTAATCTTAATTATAATATAAAGGAAAAAAATAATTCTTAGATTATTAATATATTATTAAATAATAAATATTAATATATTATTAAAGTATAGATATCAATATATTATTATTATTCTTATTAAACTTATCAATCCTTTTATTATATTATATTTAATATATATAAATATATATAAAATTATTAATAATAAAAGAATTAAAATAAATAATAAAGATGATAGTATTTTAATAATTTTTCAATATTTAATTAATAATTCTTAAATAATTTATATTTTTATTCAATGCTTATTATTTAAAAAGGTTATATATTAAGCTCTATATATTCCTATTTTTATTCTATTAATATAAAAAGCTTTCAAACTTTGAAAAAATTAATAACTTTCTATATTAATATCACTTTTATAGTATAGTATCCTAAATATATAATATCGGATTTTTATAAGGATAATATTAAAGAATATAATATATCTATAGAATATATTAAGTTATTTTTATTATTTCTTTTATATACTCTTTATTTATTAATTATTCTTTATATTATATAATATATATTAAGTTATTTATTATTATTATAAAAAAACTATTTTTAATTAACCTTTTTATTATATAAAATAGTATTTAATATTATAAATAATATTATTAAAAATTTAATATAAATTTAATAATTTATTAAGAAAAGCTAAATATATTAAATCTATAGTATATTATTATTTATTATAGTAAAAGCAGATTAATTTATTATAGGTTTTTAAAGTTTTAAAATAATAATAAAAAGTTATTATTAATAATGTATTATAAGGAAAAAGGGATAGGTGCCTAATCCAAACAAGATCCTTAGGCCATTAGGCCAAAGATCCATCAATATCTAGTAACTGCTAGATATTGCCTCTTACACCACTATATAGCTAGGAGGACCTAGGGCCTAGAGGGCGATGCCTGCAGCGCTAGAAACCCTCGTAACAACTATCCCTCCTCTATAGCGTCTTGGCCTCAAGGCGCCTATAGCACCTATCGCCCACTATAGCACGTATGCCTATAGCGTCTGACCCTGCCGCTGAGGCCCTGCCTATACAGCTAAACAAGTGTCACGTTACCGCTTGCTATAGGGCCCGGTTAGCCGTGGCCCGGATAGCCCTGCTAGTGATGTGAACCCCCAAGGGCTCCCTAGCTATAGCTAGCTAGTCGGTGGGGCCTTGTGAGCCAGAACGTAGGCAGGGCCCGGGGCTCGAACCCGCAGCCTCTTGCCAGATGACCCTAGTTACTAGATATAATTGTTATGAGGAAAAAAGGAGAGGTGCCTAATCTAAATAAGGTCCTTAGGCTATTAGGCTAAAAGATCCATTAATATCTAGCAACTGCTAGATATTGCCTCTTATACCACTATATAGCTAGGAGGACCTAGGGCTTATAGGGCGATGCCTGCAGCGCTAGAAACCCTCGTAATATAATGTATATATAAAAGCATAAAAAACCTTAATATAATAAATAAACTATTTATATATAATCCTTATTTAATAATTATATTTAAAATAATAAATTATATAATAAAGAAATATAAAAATAATAAATATATATAATTATAATCTTAATATATTTATTATATATTTATAAAATATTATAAGAAAGGAATTTTAAAATAATAATATAATATTCTTTAATTTTTAATAATTAACCTTAGCTTAAATTAAATATTTTAATATTTATATAATAAAAATAATGATTATATTTATAATATTATTATATTAAATATTTATAATTCTTTTAATAATATTATTTTAAATAATTATTTAATTAAATATTCATTTAATATCTGTTAATTAACTTTATATTCTTAATAAGAATAATAATAATAATAATAATATATACTTTTATAAGGTTATAAATATAAAAGGGTATTTTCTTTCTTTCTTTATTATATTAATAATAATAATCTATTTATTAAAAATTACTTTAATATTTAATTCTTTAATAATATATATAAAATAAATTATTATAAAATATTAATATTCAATATTTATGATATAATATTTATATAAAAGATTTTTATATTATTTTTATATTTATGTAAAAAAGATTTAAAATATAATATATATAAATTAATTATTTAAGTAATTATATTATTAAAAGAATTTCATATTAAGCTATCTAAAAATACTATTATTAATTATAATCTTATAATAATATGGGTATTAAACGTAACCCTATTTTATAAAAGATTTTATAAATTTTATATTATTAATATATTAATAAAAATATTCCTATTAATTATAAAAGACTTTTTTAAAATAACAAAAGTCTTATTATAAATAAAATATACACTATAGTGTTTAATCAAGTGCACTATAATTACTAGATACACTATAACTATGGGGAAATTCTTGTAAGTATTGAAGATTTCCTCTATATATAAAAAAAGCTTAATAGTATAAATAATATTATAGTAAATAAATAAATATATTAAGAAAATGATTTATTATATAAACTCTATTTATATAGGTTTTTAGTATTTTATATATATTCCTTTTAGAATTTAAATAAGCTTTAATAAGATAAAGAATATAGAAATACCTTAATAAGACTAGAAGGATCTATTTATTTTAATATAATATAAACTTTAAATGAAAGTCTAAACTCTAATATTAAGATACTTTATAATATATTTATTATAAATACTATAAAATTAAACTGTTATAACTTCAATAGGTATTTTATTAGATTTAATATTAATTTTTAATTATTTATCTACTTATAGGCGGTAATTTCTTCCGTTCCTAAGATACCTAGAAGAGGTGTTTTATTAGTGAAATTTATAATGCATCTTGCAATTATAGTATAGCTAATAAAACACTATCGTGCACCTATCACTTCTCTATTAAAAGTATAATTATATATATATTATGTATATATTATAATATTAATAACTATAGAAAGCTTTTAATAATAATAAAATCTTTATTAAGTTATTTAAAGTTTATATTAAGCTTTTTTTTATATAATAATAATCTTAATAAAAATAAATTTTATATTTAATTATTTATTAATTTATTCTTATAGTATTTTTTAATAATAAAAAAATTAAAAAATTATTATTTAATATTAATCCTTTAAAGATTAAAAATATATTTTATTATTTATATAATTAATAAGATAAAAAGATAATATTAAAAAACTAAATTATATTTATAATCTAAAATTATTATTTTTAATTTAAGAATTAAATAAATAATTATTTAAATCAATTTATAAGAATAATTATTATTATAATATAATTAGTATAAGTATAATATAATTTAATTATATTCTTTAATTAAGTATTAAAAAGCCTTTAATATAATTATTTATAATATTTTAATCTAGAATTTAAGTAAAGTATATTTCTTAAATTGAATTTTTTTGAAGATTAAAAATTATATAAATTTATAAATAAACTATTTTAATTTTTATAATTAAATCTTTAAGAGATTTCTTATTATAATAAGAATCTTTTAAGGTTTTAATTTATTATTCATATTATTCATTTTATATATTAATAGCTTTTTATAAAGTGTTTATAAATTTAATAAATAGTAAAATTATTAATTGTATAAATGATATATATCTTATTAATATTAAATGTAATATAATAATAATAATAATTAGATTAAGAATATTTTAGTATAATATAAAAATTAAGCTTATATGAATTAAAGGTATATATAAAATTAATAATAATTTATTTATTTATTTTAGTTTTATAGAATAAATATAAAATAAATATATATTAATTTAATTATAATTTAATTAATATAATATAAATAAATATATAATTTTTAATTATATAATAACCTCAAACAGAAAATATATATTATAAAAATCCTTAATAAGCTTATTTAATAGTAATTTATTTTACTTAAGTTTATTATATTTATATAAAATTATTATATTGATTAAATCTAATATAGTTATATATTATATATTGAACTTAAATATATATATAATATATATAGAATATTTATTTATTATAAATCTACCTTTAAGAATAATAAATTATATATATAATTAAAGGATTTATAAAAAATAAATAAAGTATTTCTAAATTATAATTAAAATATAGTATATAATCTTAATCAAAGATATTAAATTTTAAATAAGAATATTATTTTTAGTCTTTTTTTATAAAGGAATTATAAATTTTAAGAATTATAATACCTTTAACACAACTTTAATGCGTTTTTATAGTACAATTATAAGATAATTAAAATAATAAAATAATAAAATAAGATTAAAAAGCTAAAAAGTTATTGAAGCTTTATATATATTAAAGCTATAGTTATATTATAAAGATAATTTAAGAGAAAAACTTTTATAAGCTTATAATATTAAAAAGAAATATTAAAGAACTATATTATTTTCTTTATATTAAGATTAATATATTTTTAAAATAATTAATATATATTTATATTATATAATTATTAAACTTATTTAATTATATAAAAGCTTAAAAAAATAAAAGCTATATATATATGTGAGTAAATATAAAAATAGTATAAAAGTATATTTAATTTAATAAAGTTTTCTTATTATAATAAAATTTAGTTAATTATTTATAAATGTATTTTAAATAAACTATTTAAAATCATTGAATTTATTTTAAAAAGAATTTATAATTTAATTATAATAAAAGAATTATATATTAATATTTAGCTTAATATATATATATATTTAACTTTATAATTTATAAATTATAATAAGAATACTATAATTAAAAAACTATAATATATTATTAAAAATATAATAATAGATAAAAATAATAAAATTATAATAATATTAGAGTAAATTTGAATAATAAATAAAACCTTTATATTAAAATTTTTTTCAAAAAAACAAAAGCTTTTAGTATCTTAAAATAATAATATTACTAAACTATAAATATACTATATTTATAATAAAGCTAGCTTTATTTTTCTATTTTTTAAAAGTTTTTAATAAGCTTTAAATCCTTGATTATTTTAATTAAGATTTTATTTTAAGTATAAATCTTCTTAAAAAGAGTATAAAAATATAATAATATTATATTTATTTATTATATTTAAAATAAATACATTTATATTATATTTTAACTATATATTTATTAAAGATTTATTAATACTTTTCTTCTTTAAATGAATTTAAATCTTTTTAATTAATATAATATTATTATTATGAGTAATAATAAAAATAAATAATTAGAATTAATATTAAATATATATAATACTTATATTATATTTATTATAACCCTTTTATATAGTTTATTGAAATATAAATTATATATATATAAATATAAATTATATAATAATTAATAAGTAAAATTACTAAAAATTAATAAATAATATAATAGGAAACTAAAAATGATATATATAAAATAAATTATAATATAAATTACTAAGGATATATACCTTAAGGCTTATATATATAGAATATATAATATAAAATATAAGTAAAATCTATTTTATTTCTTTTAAGAATATTAATTTATCCTTAAAAGCCTCAGGTGTTTTATTTTTAAGCTTTTTAAGGAGATAGAAGATAAAAGTATTTAATATATAGATAAGTCTAACGTATTTTACTCTTAAAATAATAATAATAAATAAAAAGAAAAAGCTAAATAATTAAATATTAAGAATATATTAACTTATTTAATATATGTATATAATAATAGTAATAAAAGAATAAAATAAATCTTATAATAATAATATTATTAAAAATAACATTAACTTTTTTGATTATAAGAAGCCGATTTTATATAATATTTTAAAGGTATAAATCAGTAGTTTTATTTAATGATTTATTATAGTGTTATTATAAAGCTTTAATAAACTATTAAATAAAATTATATTTATTAATATTAATATAATATTATAACTAGAGTCTTCTTTTATAGTATAGCTTAGCTTAGACTATAAACTATACTTAAAATAAAAATCTTAATATAATTATAAATTAAAGGTATATAATATATAAATTTATTTAAGCTAAGGTTTTAATTTACTATATAGTTTTCTTTTATAGCTTAAAACTATAATTATATTATATATAATAAAGCTACTACCTAAACTATATAGTAACTATATATAAAAATAATTAAAAAGACTTAGGAATATAAATATAAATATAAATATAGATATAAATATAAATATAAATATAAATATAAATATAAATATAAATATAAATATAAATATAAATATAAATATAAATATAAATATAAATATAAATATAAATATAAATATAAATATAAATATAAATATAAATATAAATATAAATATAAATATAAATATAAATATAAATATAAATATAAATATAAATATAAATATAAATATAAATATAAATATAAATATAAATATAAATATAAATATAAATATAAATATAAATATAAATATAAATATAAATATAAATATAAATATAAATATAAATATAAATATAAAAATAAAAATAAAAATAAAAATAAAACTAAAAATAAAAATAAAAATAAAAATAAATTAGATAAAACTAAATATAAATAAAATTAGAAATAATTTAATTTAATTTTATTATAAATAGAATAAATTTATACTTTTAATATTATAATTCTTTTCAAAAGTTAATAATATTTAAATTTTTAAAATATTAAAAAAAGATTTCTATTTATTATTTAAAATTATTTTAATATTAATATTATGTTATTAATATATAATTTCTTTATTTATTTATAATTATAGACTTTTAGGATAGCTTTATTAAAATATAAAAGGAAATTATTAAACTAAATATAATATTATAATAATTATATAATAATCTTAAATATATAATTTTTAAATAAATAATAGATAAAAATATAATATATATATATATATATATATATATTATAAGACTTTATATAATTAAAAAACTTTAATAATTAATAGATATAAATATATATATTAAGTATGTTGATTATATATTTATTTTATTATATATAAAATAAATTTTCTTTAAGACTTCTTATTATAATATTTTAAATATATAATTTTTATAGTAACTTTTATAATTTAATTGTATTTTTATATATATAAAGTTTTTATATATTATTTTTATTTTAAAATTATTATAATATTTAAAGTTTATAATCTTTTTATTAGAATAAGAACAAATATCTAAAGTTTTTAATTTAGCTTTTATATTTTAATTAAATATTCAAGAATATATATTAATTATAGTTTTAAGGTATTTTCTAATATATTATTTTATATAGAAAGAAAATAAATATATAATTTGATTTCTCTAATAATATGCTTATAATAAATAAACATATTGAATATAGTATATATATATTTATAACTTTAATATAGGATTAATAAGTATAATTAAGATCTTAATTTTATATAATTATAATAAAACTAAATATTATATATTATTTTTAAAATAAGTTTAATAACGGCTATTATAATATATATCTCTTTAGGTTTATTAAATAATTAAATATTGAATACTTATATAATTGAATTTAATTTAATTATTATAAGATTAATATATAATTACTTAATTTTATCTTCTAAAGATAAATAAAAATATAAAGAATTATTCTTAGTACTTTAAAATGTAAATTTAATTAGTTTAACTTAGCTTTTATATAATAAATAAATTACATTTTTATATTATATTAAAAATTTAAAATATATATATTATTTTTATAAATAATAAATTTAAGATTTATTAGATTTTTAAAATCTTTTCTAAAAGTAATAATATAAAAGATATATAATATTAATAATAAATTAAAACTTTAAAGTACATTAATTATAATAAATAGTTTCTTTTAAATATAATTATTATAATAAGAATAGTATTTTTCTCTTTAATATAATTCTTAATACATTTAAAAATCAAACTTAAAAAGCCTAATTTATTAATATTTGGAATAATCTATTCTAAATACTTATATTAATCGCTTTTTAGATTTAAATAAAAATAAGATTCTATTATATTTATTTTATCTTATTTATTTCTTTGAAATATTAATTTCTTAAGCTAGTTTGATTGATTAATTATTTAGTTTATAAATAAAATATTATATTTTTTTATAATAACGAGTATCTAGCTTTTAATATTATTCTTATTACTTTATTCAATATATAAAAAATAGAATATCTATTTAATTTTTCAATACTTAATATTAGTTAGTAACTTTTTATAATTTCTTTTATATTATTATAAAATAATATAAAATATATAAAATATAATTAAAATTAAAATTTATATGAAATAAGATTATTATTATCTTAAAAAGAAATATTATTATAAAATCTGAATTAATTAATTAAAATCTTATTATTCTTAAGCTTATTTTAATTATTACTATATATATATATAAATATTTCATTAATAATTAAACTTATTATAATATAATTCTCTATTTATATTATATTTATAATAATAGTTCTTAGAATAATTATTAAATTAAAATAAAAACCTAATTATAATAAATGCTTCATAAATAAAAAATATATAATATTAAATATACTTATAATTAATAGATATTATTTAAAATATAGAATATATATAAATATAGATTAATATTAATTATTTAAAATATAGAATATATATAAATTTAAAGTTATATTTATTTTTCAATTTAGCTTAAAAATTTATTAACAATATTATTATATATATAAAGCTATATAAGATTAATTTTAAAATGATATATTATATATTATATTATTTTATATTAGAGATAATATACACTTAAGTTAATTTATTAAAGATAGTAAAATCATTTAAGTATTATACTTAATAATATATATAAATTATGATTCTATTAGTTTTTATTATCTTATAATTATATTAAATAATTAAATATTTGAATTATAAAAACTCTTTTAAAATTAATATATTTAAGGTTATTCTTTAGCTATTCTTCTTTTTTCAGGATTAATAGTTCTTTTATTGAATAGATTTCTAGCTATTTATATTATCTTAATATTAAATAAATTTATATTTATTTCCTGTATTTTCTTTATATTCTATCTTAAAGTGTATTAACTTTTAGATTAATATAATATTCTATAATTATTGCTCCTTTTAAAAAGTATTTCATATATTTAAAAAAGTATATTATTCTAAATCTTGAATATCAATTGAGTTTTTTATAATTTTATTAATATTCTATTAATATAAAAATCTAATTCATAATATGATTAATAAATATATATTCTTAGAATAATAATTATTATTTTAAAAGAATATCTATTAATTTTACTTAAATAATATTCAAGTTAATATATATTTTAATATTTCTTTATTTGGTTTTTATGAAAAGGATTCTTTTATTAATATATTTATTATTATATAATAAAGGACTTTTTATAGCTCATAATTAAATATAATCATTCTTTTTCTTCTAATAATAATTATAATTAGTTTATAATTTAATTATTAATAAAATTATTTTCTATCTTATTATATATTTAAGCTTTTGGATTTATTTCTATAATCTTAATCTTAATTATGTATTCTTTATAGATTATTTTCCCTATTGATTTCTTTATTATATTAAAAGTTAAAAATCTCTTATTATTCCTTAATAAGAATATTTAGATATATTTTATTAATAATATTTTAATTCTTTATTAATTGAATATTCTCTATTTATTTTTATATATATATTTAAAATATATATACTCTAGAATATAAGATTACTTATATTTATTTCAATATTCTTATAATATAATCTTTATTATAAAATTATACTTTATTTAAAAAGCTTTGTATTTTTTTCTATAAGAAAGATAATTAAAAGCTAAATATATATCTATATATTTATACTATAGTCTTTTTATAATCCTTATTCTTATTCCTAAAAATATAATTTATATTTTATAATCTTTTTAATTTTTAAGTTAAATTAAGTATACTAAAGGTATTTTCATTAATATTTTTAGGTTTATAAGTTTATTAAATATAAATAAATTTAACCTTCTTCAGTGTATTTTCTTAGAATTTATTCTATACTAAATCGTCTTCGTAAATTAAGTATATTTTTATTATTTAATATTTTTAGTTAATGTAAATAAGCTTCTTTTTAAATTTCTTTTTGAATATTGTTAATACTTTAATTCTTATAAATATAATCTATATTATTGTACTTAATAAGTAATTTATAAAATTATACTTTATTTTCATTAATATTATATTTATTAATCTTTTATTTTATATTTATTTATTTATTTTATATTCATTTATTTATTTTATTTATTAATTTCTCTTAGACTTATATATATTATTTAGAATTATTTAAATAGAAAATTATTTTATTCTTTTCTTTTAATATATTTTATAACATACTTTTTTAAATTATTATATAATATATTTTTATTTGAATATCTATATAAATATTTTATATGAAATATAATAAAAGAACCTTAAGCTATAAATAATATATATATATTAAGAATACTATAAAGTTTTGTTCTTTAACTAAATTAATTATTTATTATTTATTTATTTAATTAGGAAGTATTTAATTTTATTTATTTTTTCAAAGATAATAAAGATATTTATATTATATATATAAAGCTTAATTAATAATTTTATATTATTTATTACATCTATATATTTTTATATTTTTATATTTTTATTTTCTTTATTTTTAGGATATATTATATATTGAATATAGCTTTAAAAATAAATATTATTTTATTTTAAACTTTATTTTATCATTTTCTTTTAATTAATCTATAAGAAATATTTGAAATATTAATCTTTTATTAATCTATTTATATAATTTTAAGATTTAAATTATTATATTTTAAATAAATCTTAGATTTTTAATACTACTTTATAAATTATTTCAATCTTAAATAAGCCAATATAAATATTCAAAAGATTTTTATAGTATAGATTAAAATTAGAATTAATTTTATTCTATTTATCTACTTAAAATTAATTTCTTTATAAAGGTTATATTTTAAAATAATTATTTTATATTATTTAATTAAGCTTTTAGATTTTATAAGGTTTTTATTTTTTTATTAAAACTATTCTCTATATAAAGAATATATATCTCAAATATTTTAAGCTAATTTAATAAACTCCCTTAGGATTCTTTTGATTAAATATTTAAGCCTTGTATTTTATTAAAAGATTTAATATTACATTTAAGGAATTTAAATATAATATATTATTTTAATATTAATATATTTAAATATTATTTAAGGCTTATTAAATTAAAGGAATAGTTATTTTCCTAAGAAACTTAAATTTAATTTTTTTATTCTTTTTGAATAATTAATAATCATTTATATAATAGCCTTTTTTAATATAATTATAATATAAAAATTCTTTTTTAGCTTTTTAAATTACCTTAAATTCTATAAGCTTTATATAAACTCTATAAACTATTCCCCTTTCTTAATTTCTTTTTTAAGTATAAGGGTTTACTATTTTAGCTTTTTATATTAAAGCTCATATTAATAAAAATAATAATTATTTAAAATTATTATAATAATATACTTTATTAAGATATTAAGCCATTCTACTTTATAAAATTTAGCTTAATAATTTTTTCAAGCTTATTTTAAAATAAATTTATTAAAATATTATTATCCTATCTAAGGAATCCTCTTTAGTAATTTAAATAAAGAGTATATATGAAAATAAAATAAATTGAATAATTCTATTTAATCTTTTATTTTATTCTATTATTTTATGGTTTTTCAAAACTATTTATATATACCTATTTTAATATATATATAATTCCTAAAAACAATATAAATTCAATTATTATATTTAATAATTATTAGATTATTATAATAATCTTTTATAATAAAGTTAAATTAAAATACTATTTTTCTTTTAAATTATCTTTATTTATTACGTACCCTTCTTTCTATATTAATAAAAAGCTTAAAGATTAATAAAGTATATTTAATATTTATTTAAAATAATCTTAATCTTATATATATTTTTAATAAAATTATTTAATAAATTAAGCTTTAATAGAATTCTTAGTTCTTTAATACTTTTCTTCCGAAGTATAAGAATTTTAGCTTAAAATATTATAAATTGAAGTTAATAATCAAATAATATATACATTAATAATAATTTATTATTACTTATAATAAAAAATTAAGATTATAATAAATAAACCTATTTAGCCTAGCTATAAATATTTCTTTAATTAGTAATTATATTATTATTTAAAATAATAAACAATATTATTTTTCAGAATAAAAGCTATTAATATATAATAATCTCAGTTATTCTATATTATAAGATAAATATAGAATAAATAAAGTAAAGAGTTTATTATTCTTAAATAAATAAATAAGGCTTATTTTAATTTGAAATAATATATTATATTATTAATTAAATTAAATTTTTCTTAAATAATTTTATTAAAAACTAACTTAATAGTTATATATTATTAATAATTAATTATCTTTTAATTAATAACTAAAAAAGATTCTTCTTTATATATTTATTTTCTTATCAAGGAATAATTATTTACTTTATTATTCTTAGAACAATATTATTTATTATTATAAAGAATAATAATTTAATTATTTATTTTTAATTTTATTGAAAAATTATTTTAATTTATAAATTAAAGCTCTATAATAATCTTTCTTATATTATTATACTATTTATCTTAAGTATTCTATTTATTATAATACTCCCTTATTATTATTTATTAACCTAATATTATATATTAATCTATTCTATATATTTTTTTATTATTCTATAATATATATTTCTTAGATTTTTTCTTATATATAAGGAATTCCTATTTATATAACTCCCTATAATATATATAGGCTTCTATACCTTTTATAGCTAAGTGAAGAGTAAAGTATATAATCCTTATTTATTCTATAGATATTATATTAGTTTATATTAATATAGATTATAATAAAAATAATAATAATTATAATATAAGAATATATAATTTATAATTATTATAAATATTATAAATATTATAAATATTATATTTTATTTATATTTATATAATAATTATAAAATTACTTAATTTTTATCTTTTTAATTTAAAATTTTAATTTTCAATTTATAATATATTTATTCTTTTATTTTATGAGTTTTATATATATTATATTTTATTTAAATTAGCGTTCTATATATATATTAAATATATAACTTATTAAATACTTCAAGATTACTATAGTATTAATATACTTGTCAATTATTATTATATTTAAGATTTATATTATATTTATCTTATAATAAATATAAATTATTATTTTTTAAACTTAAATTTTATAATATATTAATTATAAAAATAAATAATCTTATATAATAATTTATTACTTAAATATTCTATGATAATATTATTTATTTTTAAGATTTGTTACTTTATATATATATTAATTTTTATAAATAATATTAATATAATTTTAATTTTAAAAATTATATAAAGTATTAATTTAAGGCTTATTTTATATACTTTCTACTTTAATATTAATATTTTTATATTTTAATACTAGAAACTTTTTTTTCATATATACCATTTTTATTTATTATATTAAATTATAATTTATATTATATAGTTTTATTAAATAAATTTAATATTATATAAAGCTAGAATATTTGAAAATTATATAATAAATAATTATATTCTTATATAAAAGATAACTATATTTTATTAAGCTTCTATATAAACAATTATTTATTATTTTAATACTATAAATAAATTCTTTTCAAGTATTATAATTATATATATAAATATAAATATTTTTATTTTTATTTAAATACTATATTTATTCTTAATTGTATCTTCTTATTTATATAAACTTATTTAATATATTCTTATAAGTTTTATTATATAAAATATGATCTCTTAATATAAGCTTATAATATAATTATTATATTATTTCTATTGATATAATAATTATAGATTTTACACATTTTCTATTATTATAATTTAAATATAAATATATTAATTTGAAACTTTTTTATTAATTAACTCTTTAAGATATTTATAATAAAAGTTGTTATTACTTTATACTATTTACTTGAAATATATATAAAGAAAGAAATTATAAAATATCTTTTTATATAATTTTTAATTTTAATTTAATTTAATGTATAAAAAGACTTTAAATTTATCATTTAAAGCTTATTATAAACCTTAAAATTATATATTTAGATATTATTCTTCGATTAAATTTTAAAAGCTTATAAAATATATTATTAAACTTTATATTCTAATTTAATTCTTAGATTAATTAATGTATTTATTAATCTATATTCCATTTAATATCTTAAGATATTATCTTAAAGTTTATTTATATTTTAAAATATTATATAATTTGTATATAAATAAATAGCATTTGAATAGTTATGAGATATTATTTCTATCTTTAAATATATATAATAAGAATAAAAACACTTTAATAAAATATAAATGAATTTTTTCATTGTTTAATTTATAGTATTATATATTCTATTAGCATATTTTCTACATTATTTAAGGCTATTTTAAGAAAAATAATATTATTTTCTGGAGCTTCTGAACTTTTAAATATAAACCTGTGAGGTATTTTAATAAGTTTATATTACTAAATAAGCTTTCAAATAAAAACTTCAATTACTAATTTTATTTTTATATAAAAATTAAAAAGAAAAACTATTTTAATTTTAGAATATATAAGTTTAAAAATGAACATTTATCTATATTATATTTAATATTATTTGCTTTTATAGCTATAATCTTTATAATATTCTTTTATTTAAATACATTTGAATTATTGACTTTATTAAAAAAATAATATTTTATTAATAATCATAATTAGTATTATTAAAGTTTTTAGTTATATAATTATAATATATTTAATTATTTTAAGACTTTATCTATTTATAATTCTAAGATTCTTAATTATTTAATTATATAATAGAAAAAGATTAGTTTTTATTAGATTATTTAACTTTTATCTTTTTAGGGTATTTATATAAATTATATAATATAAAGTATCTTTAGTATTATTCAATAATTTAAATATTTATAATATAGCTTATTTTAATTATTTAAACTATATATATATATATATTATATTAGCTTAATATTAGCTATATTTATTATATAAATTTTAAGTTCTTAGGCTTATAAAGTTACTTATAAGCTTTTAGGATTATTATAAGATTATAATAGAGTATTAATATTATATAGTTTCCACTATTAATGATTTATAGTATATTATAAAGTAGTTTTCTTTTAGTTTTAAAATGTTTATAAATTAAAAAGCATATTATTCAGGTGTTATTGATAACTAATAATTAATAAATCTTATATAATTAAGTAAGTAAGTATAATATAAAACTTATAATAATGATTATATAAATAAATTCTTTAATATTTTTATTAAGTTAATAGATATATATATATATATATTTTATTTAAGTGTTTTATAAATTAAATAAAAGAATTATAATATTTAAGTATAGTAATTATTATGTCGAGAGATTTAAGTAGAGATAATATAAAATATATTATAGAGTACTTATATTTATATTATAAAATTCAAGCTTATAGGCTTTAACCTTTATTTATAAGCCTTTAGTTTAACTTTAAGAGATTATTAAGATTATATAATCTAAATTATGAATTATATACTCTATAATATAAATAATATACTCTATAATATAAATTATATACTCGATATTATAAAGTAGATTATATAATTCTATAGTATTTATTATCTCTTTTATTTAATAATATCTATAATTAATAATTATATTATATTATATATATATATATATAAATTAAATTATAATAAATTATATATATTAATACATAGTTATAGGATTTATATTTTAAGCGTTGGATATAAATAATATATTATTAAATTATTTTTAAATAGTTTTATATTTAAATTATTCTTTTATATTTACTAGATTTCTTAATACTATATTAATATTTTTAATATTAATAAGGTATTATAATATAATAGATTATATAATAAATACTTTATTATAGTTATATAAGTATAATTTTAATTATATTTTTATATATAATATACCTTTTCTTTGAAACCTTTTAATTTTTAATTTTTTATTTTTTTATTATATAAATTTACATCTTTTAAGTATTATGTTATATTTTTAGACTATTACATATTTGTTTATTTATAGTATTTATTTAATGTTAAATATACCTTTAAATTTATAATCTTTTTTAAATAATATTTATTATATAAATTTCTAATATATAATAGAATAAGTTTTTATATTCTATAAAAAGAATAAATATTTTAAATAATACTATAATATATTATATATATATAAGTAAATAAAATACATATGTTTTTAATTAAATTATTTATAAGTTTAATATATTTTAATTCATATATTAAAAATAGTAATTTATATTATATATAAGTTCTTTATTATTAATAAATGAATATTCTATATAATAATAAATTTGGCACAGCTTAGGCTGTAAACCACACTCGAAACGAAGATCTCGATGCGGGCACGGACTGGAGCCGCGCCGCAGGCGAATTTACCTAGGCTAAGGTTTTTATCCGTTATACGGTTTTCCCTTATAGCTTAAGACTATAGATGTACTATATATAGCATAATATGCTATTTAAAGTGTATAATAAATAAATAAATATATAATAATAAATAATTTTCTTTTAAGATTCTTATTATTTTACTATTCAATTATAATATATAAAACTTATTAATAATTAAATTATTAAATGATTATTTAATAATATATATTAATATCTTATTGTTATTGTCTTTATATTTATATTTGTTTTAAGGATATTAAATATAATTCATAAGAATAAATATGTAACTATTAATTTTTAAAAATATATTAAAACAAATATTTAAACTAATATTATTTTCATAATTTTATTATAATTAATTAATAATAATATAATAATTTCTAATTATATATATTATTTAATATAGATTTATCATTTAATGTTTTATATATCTATTCTCTTATACTGTAATAATCATTTTATTATTATAAAAGATTTTTAATTTTAAGAAATATTAATAATTCTTAGGATTAATGTTAAGAAAATTAAAAAGGATATAATAATTTATTCATTATATATATAAAGTTTATATTATACTAAAGTAATATTGTTTTTATTATTTTTGAAAAATTTATTAATACTTTCATTTTATTGCTTATCTATAAAAACATTATATTTTCCATTAATTTAAGTAAAACATTAGAATATATAAATATTAACTTTAAAAAACATTTTTGATTATAATCTTAGCTTTGTATATATAATATAATAATTATTATTAAAATAATTAATCTCTATTTTAATTTTATATAATCTCTTAAAATCATTTACAATTATATTATATATATATTTAATAATAATTTAAAATATAAATTAAAAAATAATAAGAATTTATTATATATAGTTTTAAAATTAAATATTTTATTTTTAAGTTTTATAATTTTTAATTTATTTATATTTTCTTAAAAATTCAATATAAAAGATTATATTTAGAATTACTTTTTTATTATATATAATCTTTTAAAATGAATATATTTTACTTTATATATAAAAATAAATTTTAAATAATATATAATAAATAACTTATACTTTAATATAATAAAATATAATATTATTTATATTTAGATATATTTTCTTTAAACTTTAATTATTTAATTAATATATTATTAAATTATATTATTTTAAAATTTATATTCAATATTTAATATTATTATATACTTTAATATTTTATTATATTTTATTCTAGTTTATTATAATTTATTATATTTTATTACAATTTATTATATTTTAATATATTTTATTATAAATTCTTATATTTCATTTTATTTCTCTTTTATTATATAAATAATATTTCAATATTCAGTATATAATAAAAGTTTTATTAATTTTCAATTTTAATGTAATTTTGTTTATTTAATTATATATTTATATAAAGTTATTTATTTATTATTACTAAAATCTTTTATTTTTTATTTTATTAATAAATATATAAAATTTTTAAATTATAATATAATAATATATTATAGATTACTTAAATAGATAGAAATATAATATTAAATATTAATAATAAGAATTAAAGTTTTTAATAAAAATATATTATTAAGGAGAAGTGATAGGTGCATTATAGTGTTTTATTAGGTGCACTGTTTTTACTATGTGCGTTATAACTATGGGGTAAATTCTAGTAAGTATTCAATATTTTCTATATATATATAAAAGAATTAATAATATAAATAAATTTTTAATAAGTAGATAAAAATAATAATAGAATAATCTATTATATAAATGCTATTTATATTATTTCTTAGATATTTTATAAATTTATTTTCTTATTTGAAATAAGTTTTAAAAAGGTAAGGATAATATGATACCTTAGTAAGATTATAAATATTTATTTATTTTAGTATAATATAAATTCTAAATAAAACGATAAAAATTAAAATTAAAAGTTTAGATTATATATTTATTATAAACCCTATAGTATTTCTTTTTTTTTTTTTTTTTTTGATAGCTATTTTATTAGATTTAATATTAATCTTTGAATTATTTATCCATTTATAGGGGTTAGTGTCTTCCTTTCTTAAAATAGCTAGAAGAGGTGTTTCATTAGTGAAACTTATAGTGCACCTAACAATTATAGTGCATCCAGTAAAACACTATCGTGCACCTATCACTTCTCTTATTAAATAAATAATAAATATAATATATATATAATTTATTATTAAATTAAAATAATATTTAATAAAAAATCCTGTTTTTCTTAGCTTTTTATATAAAAGAATTCTTAAGTATATTATATAATTTATATTATAAATAACTCTTTTATAATATAGATATTTATATAAAATATTTTTATAAAACTTATAAATTAAACTTATAATTATGTTAAAAATATATACAATTATATATATTTTATTCATTTAATAGAAGAATAATCAATCTACTATAATAACATATTAAGTATATTATAATGATTATATATATGATAATAAAGCTAAGAATTAATATATAAATCCTTAATTAACTCTAAATAAGTATATAGTATAATAAATATATTATAAGATAATTATAAGCTTTTATATATTAATAAAGTCTTAATTTAATTATTTTTATAATATATGTTTTATTTTACTTAATAATAATAATATTATTATATTTTATAATACCTTTATTAACCTTAATATTATATTTATAGATATTAGAATAATATTATTATATTAATAAAATCCTTATTTATATTCTATAATAACTTTTTCTTTATATATAATTATGTTACTTTATATATATTTTTTAAATAATTTTAATAGTATATGAAAAAGCTTATTAATTTTATATTATAGTTAATTATACTAAATATATATTATCTAATAAAGTATTATAATTTAATTTAAATATGTTAATTAATAGCTTATTATAGAGTTTTATATTTTATTTATATTCTTATTATTAATTTATTAAAATACTTATATAATAAGGTTAATTAAAATAGGAATATTTATAATAATAATATTTTAGGTAATTATTTTAATAATAATATTATAAATAAGGTATTTTATAAGTGTTTAATAAATTTAATAATATTATAATAAATAATATGTCTTGTAATATTTATATATGTATAGTTTATAATATTATTTGTTATATAATAATTTAAAATTAATTTTTAAGCTTATAAATAATTAATAGTTTTTATTTATAGGATATTTTAATTAATTATATCAATACTTAATAATATTATGGTTTTTAATAAATAATAAAAGTTATTAAAGATTCTAAATTTTATACTTATTATAGTTTCTTAAATTAAATAATATATATAGATTATTAATTTATTTAATTTTTATTTTATATAGAATAGCTTTTTATAAATAGCTCTTTAATATATAGGCCCCTAAGAATTATATAAGAATAAAATACTACATATTATTCCTAGGTTATATATTAATCTTAAATATGAGAAAATAATAAGTTATTAATATTTATTTTATTTAATATTCTACTAATAATATTTACTTAAATAATTATTGATTTTATTTTATAGCTATATAATATATAATATTTTATAGCTATATAATATATAATATTTTATTTAAATAATAATATTAAGAATATAATATAAAATTAATAACCAGATTTTCTTAAGCTATTTTTATGTATAATTAAGCATTCTATTATATTAAATATATTTTATTAATATAATATTCTATTTAATTTAATTTTTCTTATTTGAATATTTATATAAAAATATTATAAAATTAAAAGAAGTTATTTATATTATTTATAAAATATACTTTACTATTCTTATAAATAATTCCTATAAGACTTTTAATTTGTTATTTAAAATTATAATAGATTGATATAATAAATTATATTAAGTTAGCAATAATAAAATACTTATTAAACTTTAATTTAATTAATTTAAATTTACATTTTTTGAATACTTAAATAATATATTTTTAGATATAAAGTATACTTTTATAATTCTATTAAAATATATTTGAAATTAATATTATAATACTATTTTTAATTAGTGTTTAAATAATATTTAGAATACTAGGGTTATTATTAAACAATATTTAGTATTAAAGATATAATTAAATCTATTTAGATTAAATTTATTATTAACTTTTTAAAACTTTTTAAGATTGTAAATATAAATATATATATATATATATATTTATTAATATAAGATATATAATTATAGTAATATATATAAAGAATATATATTAAATTATACTCTAAAAACCTAATTTAAAGTTTATAATAATTATAAATGATAAAAAATATTAAAATATTATTAATAATTTTTTATTTATTATAATACATTTTTTTAATAAAAATAAAGTTTATATTAATAATAAGTTATTAATTTCGTAGATTTATAATTTCATAGAGTATTATTTTAAATTAATTAATTTTATATATATTATAAATATTTATAATCTTTAAAAATTATTTCTCTATTTCTTTATATTTAGAATATATCTAAAATATAATAATTATCTTTATATTATTATTATTATTATTTAACTTAATTTTTTATTATATTTTCTATATTCATAAAAACTTAATTTATATTTATATAAAGATTAAATTATTAGGAATATATTTTTAAGAGCTTATTAATTATTTTATAAACCTAAAAAAATATAATATAATATTCTTAATTTATATTATTGACTTAATCTTTTATTTTTTAAATAATAAAATATTAATTATATAAAAGATTTTTTTATAATACAAATATAGATAAATAAATTAATTAAGAATATATAATTATAATTATTATAGATTTTATATATTAATAAGTAATTATTATTTATATAATAATTATAATAATATAGAACCTATTATATTTAAATTTATATATATAGTATCTTTTAAGTTAATATCTTAAAATACATAGTCTTTTTACTATATATTTATCTACAATATATTATATATTTAGTATTATTTTATATAAGATAATTAAAAATACTAATTTAATAATAATAATATTATTATAAAAAAGAATTCTATAAGAGAATAAAAAGTTTTTTAAATATATTATATATTCTACACAATACTATTAAAAAGATTATTCTTCTAAATATATTATAAAATATAATATTATTTTCAATTTTTATAATAAGACTATTGAAAATACTATTAAATATATAATTAAAATTACATTCTTAAATATTAAACAAACTATTTAATATTATATTTAGGATTTTCTTCGTTGTTATTTTATTTAATAATATTTCTCAGAGTTTATAATAAAAACATCTATATTAAAACCCTTAAAAATATCTAATATATTCTTTAACAAATTAATAAGATTAATTATATTATATATAGCTAAAGTTTATATATCTAAAGTTATTATAAATAAGTTAGTAATATAAAGGGGCTAAATAGATAGTAAGAGAAGCTATATTTATTTAATTAAATATATATAATATTAAATAATCTATATAAATATTTTAAAGATATCCTAATTATTAAGAAATGAAAATATAATAATAATCAAATTTATATTATATATAGCTTTTAGTAATTTATTTTAGTATATAGAATATAATAAATATTTCTATATACTAATATAATATATAAAGTATAATAGGGAATATTACTATAAATACGGGGTTTTTATTATAGATTTATAGTACACTTATTAATTATAGTATATTGAATAAAATACTATAGTATATTTATTATTGCTTACTTTAAATAAAACCAAAATTAAATTTCATTATAAATGAATTGAATACTATTATTAGAAATTTATTATAATAACTCTTTAATAAACTTAAAAATAATATATTATTTATTTCTAAGATTATATAATTAAAATAATATTTTCTTTAATATAACGCTATTTTTATTATAATATTAATTGCCTTTATAATATATATTTATAAGTTTAAGTATTTATTTTAAATTATATTATATTTAAGTATTTAAATAATAATTCATAAAATCGTTAAAAGTTATTTTATGAGAAGGGATTTAATCTATATATACTATAATTTAATACTTACCCACCACTTTAATACTATAATATAGGCTAAGCACAAATTCTTAGCTTTTTCTTGATTTTAAAAAGAATCTTTAGAATATTTATTAAATTAAGTTATTAATATAAGTATTTAAATCCTTTTATATAATATAATATTATTAATTTAATCATTTATTAAGCTAATTTATTATTCTTAATTTTCTTAGAGACTAGCTTATTTTATAATTAATTAATAATAAGCCTTTTTAATGATAAATCAATAAGATTATAATATAAACTCTTATTATTATATAATATATTATTATATAATATATTATTATATAATATATTATTCTTATCTTTACTAATCTATTTAAAAGGATTAGAATTAGTAATGTTATTATATAATTTTATTTATACTATCTTTTTTATATTACTTTAGATAATTTTAATATTAAATCATTTAGAATTTCTTTTTAATTAACTATAATAATAAATATTCTTTATATAACCTAAGGTATTTATATATTTAATTTATAATTATTTATTTAAAGAAGATATTATAGCTTAATATTAGTTATAATTATTTATTATAATATTATTATAATAAATATTATAAAGAATAATAATATAAAAATTATATTCTTTTTATTTTTAATCTTTTAAGGGTTTCAATATATTTAAACGCTCTAGACTTATACCCTAAGCTTTTTTAATATACTTATTATTAAAATAATTATACCTTTAAGGTAATCTTTCTTTTATATAATATATAATTTTAATTATATTAAAAAATTGAATTAAATTTTTTATTTTAAATATAATATTAATATTAATAATAATTAATAGATTATAAAAAAATAAATCATTTAACTTAATATAAAACTATAAAATAATATTAAGAAAGTAAATTATAAATTATTCTATTTATATATAATAATAATTCTTAATATTTATATAGCTTAATAAGTTATATATTAAAATCCTTAAATAATACCTTTATTTTCTTTTAAATAACTTTAAATATAAATAATAAAATTTTATAATAAATAAAAATATAAAAAATATTTAATATAGAAATTAATATTTTAATTATTTTAATTATTTAATTAAATTTAATATTTAGTATTTAGCTTTTTAAAATAATGATAATATTTTAAACATTATACTAAAATTATTTATATAAATATTTATATATTATTCTAATATTATATAAAATAATCTTATAAAAATATTATTAAATTTTTAATATATTAATAAAAATTATAATAATAAATAATACACTTTTATTTTTAAGTATAAATTTATATTTTTAGGATATATTATTTTATTATTTTTAATTATTAAAGATTCTTTATAAATTTAATTTAATACTATTTAAATATTTTTTAAATAAATCTTAATAAGCTTATATTATATTATAAAAGATATGTTGAAACTAAGATTTTATATAATATTATTAGTAAAAGGATTCTTAATTATTTTTCAAAAATGCCTTTTATAATAAAAAGAATATTCTTATTAATATATTAATAATAAAGAATATATAGAATATTTTATAAAATAGAATATATATTTATACATTTTAATAGATTTAAATAACTATTATTCAAATTATAATCTATCTATAATATATTTTAATTTTATTATATATAAATATTATAATAATTTAAACGGCTTTTTTATACAAATTATACTATAGATATTAAATATCACTATTTTAAAATAATTAATTTTATATATATTATTAAGGAATCATACATTTAAGTATTTTTATAATAGCTAAATCCTTATTATTAATATAATTAAAAAGAATAAAGTAAATCTTTTATAATAATTAGACTATAGAACTAAATTCTTTTATTATTTTTAAGCTATTAAACCTAATTAATTATCTTGAATAATAATAATATAAAAAGTTTATAATACTAAGTATTATAATACTATAAATATTATTATTATTTTCTATATATAAATACTATAGTATTTAGCTTAAGCTAAGATTAATCTTTAATAATTAAAGAATATTATATTATTTTTTAAAATTCTTTTTTGAAAATATTTTACAAATACTTTAAATATATTTGAATTATAATTATTTATATTTATAGTATTAAGATTAATTTATTATATAATTTATTATTTTTAATATGATTAATAAACAAAAATGATAAAAATATCTTATTTATTATATTAAGATTTTCTTATACTTTAATATTTATATAATTAATAATAATAACCTATTTAAATTAGAATACTTTTAGCATCTTTATAAAATAATAATTAATTTAAAATTTTATAAATAATAATTATATTATTAATATAATAAATTTCAAGTATAGTAATTTATATATTATATTGAAATTATTATTACTAATCTTTTTTCTTTTATAAATAAATTTTTCAACATAAATCTTTTTATTTCTATTAATAATATAATAAACTAAAAATATTTTAATAAAATAAAATTAATTAATAATTAAATATTAATAGAATATTATAAATTTAAATTATTATTTATTTATTATATCTTAATATATTTAATCTTATAAATATATATAATTATTAATTTATAAATATACTTATTATTTCATAGATTATAAGAATTATATAATATCTTATAAATATTAATATTATATATTTAATTTATAAAAATTCCGTTTTAGCTTAGAATAATCAATTATATATTCTATTATTTTAAGTTTAAAAACTTATATATGTTAATTTATATTTAATATAAAAAGAAACTATAAATAGTATAATTAGTTATAATTAATATATTAAAAAATAAATATGAATATTTCTTAAGAAACCTTCAATATACTATTTATTATTTATTAAAGATAATGAAGAGTGAATAATGAGAAGGGTTTTTGAATTAAAATACATTGATTTTATCTTTGGCTTTCTTTATTTAAAATAAAATAATTAAAAATAAGCTAAATAATAAAAATAATAAAAAGCTTTAAGATTTTAAAATACTTTAAATAAATAATAATAATAATATACTTAATAGCTTTAATTATATTATATAAGTACTTTATATTATAATTTTAAGTTCTTATACTATATTTTTTATTATTAATAGTATATAATAAATATTAAAATATTTATAATTAAATTATTGGTTTATGTTAATATATTTTATATTATTCTTAAATATAAATTATAAATATAAAAATTTATAGATTAAAGTATAAATTAAATCTTTTGTTAACATTAATAATATAGGAAATATAAAAAGCTATATTAAGAAGGATTCAAAAGAAGGCTATTAGAATATATATAATAGGATTATAAAACTTAGATGATTAAAAAGAAATCTTTATTTTTATTAGTATATAATCCAAATATTAAAGAATTTAAAATATCTATTGATAAAAACCTCTATAAAGAATATATTAAACCCTTAAAATGCTTAATATAATACTTTATAATATAAATATTAAAAGAAATTAAGAAATATAAATTAATAATAATTCTTAAGTAGCTTAATATAATTATTATTAAAGATTTTATATTATTATTATTATTTACTAAAATAAATAATTATTTATAGAAGAAAACTGATTTATAGGCTTAGACTTTAGGGGAGCCTATAAATTTATAATAAAAATAACAGACTATTTTTTAAACAAAATTTAAATTATTTGAATATTTTATAATACCTTTGAGATTTATAAATATATTAATAATGTTTTAGTATACAATTAATTATATTCTATAAGATTATAGTAATAAGTTTATTATAATATACTTTAACACTATCTTAATATTCTTAGAAAATAACATAAAATATATAGAATATATATATAATCCTTTAAGTATATTAGAGTATTAAATCATTAATTAAACTTAATAAAACTAAGCTATTTATATAAAGAAGAGATTTTTTAAATATATAATTAAACTTAATATAATTTAAATAAAAAAGGATTATAATAATATAAGAAGAAAAATAGCTTAAGTTTATTAAAGATATAAAGCCTCTTAGGATTTATGAATTATTATCAATAGTTTAATAAGGATTTTAGAAAGAATATTAAACCCTCTCTTAACTTAATTAAAAAAATAACACCTTTTAATTTAAAAGAAAAAGAAAAATTATCTAAAAATATTAAATAGTATATACTATTAAAGCTAATCCAAGCTATATATAACCTTGAATTAACTATAAAATTAAAAATAATATATGAAACTTTATATTAGAAATAATAATAAAATAATAGAATAGAGATAAATTATTATATTTTCTTATATATTAATTATAGATACGTATTAAAGGATTATTCTATTATTTTATATATATTAAAGAACTTGTAGTTATTATTAAAAGCTTCAAAGTATTTTAATATTATTTTATAGAAAATATATATAAAAGTAAATATTATATATATTATAAAAATATTTTTTATTTTATAATAATACAAACCCCATCTATATAATAAATAAGATATATAAAAGTATTAAGCTTATTTAACTATAAAATTATATATTAAAAAGAATTAAAGAATAGTAAAATTAATATTACTAGCTATAAATTAAAATCTAAATAAAATAGATCTATAAGAATTATTTAGATTTTTATTTTAAACCTTTAAATAAAAATAATATAAAAATAATAATTAAACTTTATCTATATTAATATATTAGAAGAGAAATCTATTAATATAGGTATAAGAATTTAAATATAAATTAATAACCCTAAAAAGCTCTTAATATAAGAATATTTAATAACCTTATTTATTAATATAAAAGGAAGGTATAAATACTTAATAAAATAATAAAGAAAATTATTTAAGAATTTTATAATTATACTTCAATAGGATATCTAAAGGTAAAGAACACTTATAAATAAATTAATAAATTTAATAATATATTAAGATTATAGTATTTATTTAATATACTAATTATTTAATAATTTAATGTTTAATTATAAGTGTTTTTAAAGAATAATTTGTTATATATTTAATAAATATAGTATTCTTTTTGTAAAAAGAATTATTTAAGTTATTTATATATAATTAAATCTTAATAGATTTATATAATAAATAAATCTTAAAATTATTTATTAAGTTTTCTATATTAATTATTAATTAATCTTTATTATATTATTTATTATTCTTTAATATATATTTTGACTATTATGTTAAACATTGAGGTTTATTAGAATATATATTTAAGTATTAATTATTTAATCTTATAGGATATTTATTTATTATTATTATCTTCTTATATATTAAATATATAGAGTTTAATTACTTATAACTATCTATAATGAATTATTTAAATATCCTATTTAAGTATATAATTAATATTCTTAAATAAATTTAAGTAATATATATATGTATATATATATATTTAATTTCTTAAGGATTTTTAATAGTTTAATTATTTATATGTAATATTTTTTAAATTATCCTAAGATTGAATAACAATAATATAACTATAAATATACTAAGCTTTTAGTTTTATAATTTAATTTTTAATATAATACATTAAAAGTATATTAATATTTTATTATTTTAAAATCTATATATAATCAAGCTTCTTTTTAAGATATTTATTATAAGATTATAAATATTTTGGTTATTTATAATAAATTTATTTCTTAATAATAAAAATTATATCAGTAATCTAAAATTATATAATATTTTATTTATTATTATATTAAATGTAATAAAATATATACTTTATTAAGCTATTTATATATTGATCAAAATTAATAATTAATATTTATTTATTCTTATTATTAAGAAAATATAAAATTATATAAATAATTGAATAAATATATATGTTTTATTTATTATTAATAATAAAAATATAGATTATAATAATAATTTAATTTATCACTTTAATATATATATTCTTAATACAATATTATATTACTATAAATATATATTAAATTTATAATAACTTGAATATTTTTATTTTAAATTTTTATTCTATTATTAATTTTAATTAAAAATATTAATTTTAAATATTTTATAATTAAATATTATTTAAAACTTTAATAATTTATTTATTTATATTATTATATTATATATATTATATCCTAGAATTAAAAGTTCTTTTTTAATATTATATATATAAATAGAAATAATATATTATATATATTAATTTTTTAAATTAAAAATATTATAAAGTAAGGATATTAGTAAAAGGCTGATTAAAAATTAATAAACTCTATTAAAAATAGAATAAAGAATCAAGAAATTAATTTAAGATTTTTAAGTATTTATTAATTGCTTCTTTTTTTGTGAAATATTTATAATATTTAATATATAATATAATATCTTAATTCTTTCTAATAAAAAATATTTATTTAGTTTTTATTTTATATATTTTATATTAAAGTATTATTTATTATATAATATAGTTATTATAATATTTAATAAAGATATTAAAATATAATTATCTTACATTATTTCTTTATAATATTATATAAAAATAAATTATTTATTATATATATATTTTTTACAATATTTAATAAACTATTTATTATTTATTAATATTACTTTTTTTTTATATTTAAGTATTTAATTAATAAATATGTTTAATATTATATAAATTATTAAATCTAAGAATCTTAATATATTACTTAATTTAATATTATTAATTATTTCTTTTTAATAATAATATTATTAATATAGTATAATTTTAAGAATATATTTAAGGAAATAAGTAACTTTTATATATATATATATAAATTTATTTAATTAAATCTTTATATTATATAAATTAAATAAGCTATTTTAAGTATTATTAATTAATAATTCTTTTAATTAGATTATATATTATATTTTAAAACTTAATATATTTAATCTATATTCTATCAAATATGCTTATTACATATATCTTATTTAAGCTCTTTATATAATAAAATAAAGTGATATTAAACTTTTATTTTTTAAATTTATTAATCTCTATAAAAAGCTATTTAGTAATTTTAATTTAATAAATTTTATTTAGAAATATTTTTTTAGTTATTTATAGAATTTTATAAACTTTTTTTATATATTAATTAATTTTCTATAATTATATATTAAATATATATTTATTATTTTAATTTTAAATTATATATTTTAGGTTTTATTTATATAGATATCTTTCTTAATTAATAAATACATCTTTTATATATATAGATTAATATTAATCTATAAATTTATATTATTTTATTATAGTATATATTAAAATATTTTAATATTCTTAAAAATATTTATTTTACTTTTTACTAAGAATATACTAATTTCTTTATTTAATAATTTAGTAAGAATATAAATCTATATTTAAATAATAATTAATTAAAAAGAAACTATAAATTATATAATTAAATAATATAAAAATAGCTTTTAAATATATAATATATTCTTTAAATAACTTTAAAAAGTATTATTATTATTAATCTATATTTATATATATTTTTATTATGTAATAAACTTATTATTTATTTACTTTTTAAATATAAATTAATAAATTTTAAAGATCTATTAATATTATATTTAATTATTCAAGCTCTTTATATATTATTTTGAATAAATTCTAATTTCTTTTAGCTTTAATCTATATAATTCATTAATATATACTTCAATTCTTTAAGGTATATATATATTTATTATATTATAGATTAGGCTTATAAAGTTATTACTTTAAAGAATTCTATTAATTATATTTTTATATTAATAATTTATCTTTATAATATTTATAAAGAATTTATAATATTATAATTTAATTCTTTATTTATATTCACTTTTATATTTATCTTAAAATATAATATATTATTTTTAAGATTAATTATAATAATATATAATAGCTTATATATTATTAGTGAATTTATAATATTTTTATAATCTTTTATTATTATAAATAATTAATCTTTAAATAGTTTTTAATTTTTAATTAAAATCTTATAAATTGAATTTAACTAAAATATTATAACAGTAAGAGAAACTATTTTTTATTCTATTTATAATATATTTTTAATATAGAATATTATTAAAATTATAGGATTTTAATAAGAGTTTATAGTTATTATATTTTATTTACAATATAGTTTTATATTATAAAAATATATATAATTTATATTAAATAAGGTATATAAGATTTTTTTCATTTATTATATATATTTCTATTTTAATAATAGCTTAATATAGGTAATTATTAAATAAGATATTATAAATATTATTATTTATTTTAATATTATAGAATCTTTAAAATCTTTAATTATATATAAATTAGTATTAAAAAATTAAATATTTAATTATAAAATTAATTATTGAGTATTTTTATTATTATTATATTAAGAAAATAATAAAAGAAAATAATTAAAATAATATATATATATAATAAAAAGTATTAAAAATTTATATTTTAATATATTTATTATATATTGATTATTAAAACTTTAATATTATTTATATATATTTTTAAAATATATAATTTTTTTTTATATTTAAATAATTAAAGAATATTTGATATAGAATAAACTTCTTATTAAATAATTAATATCTTAAAATAATCTATTATTAAAGCTTTAATATATTTTCAAAAGATTTATAACTATTTTTATTATATATTATTATTATATTTAAATAAAGAATAATAATATATATATTATATTAATAGTTTAAATATTATATTTATTATTATTTATTTTATATTTAATATATTATTTTTAATAATTTATTTATAAAAATCTTTTATTAAATTAATATATAAAATTTTAATTTTATTTAAATATTTAATATTTTTATCATTTATAAATATTAATATAGTAAGGTTATAAATAATTTTAATTTATTTTATTCATTATTTATATAATTAAAAAAATTTTATTTTTATTTTTATAAATTTAATTCTATATTAAATAAATAATAAAGATTATATTTATTAAATATATTTAATAAAATATATTTATATTATTCTATTAATTAATATAAAAATTGATATTCTTATTATATTTATTTTATATTTTTTTAATAGTTTTAATTCTTTATATTATTATTTAATTTTAATTATTAAAAATATATAAACTTATAATAAATTTATATATAAACCTTATTAAAATTAAATTTTAATTCTAATTTATTTTTATTATACTCTTTCTTATACTATATATATATATAAACTTTAATTGATTTTAATATATATTCAATATTTTAATAATTTATTATAATTAATCTTATTATATAATAAATATTTTTTAATTTATTATAATTAATTCTATATATATTATAAATTATTATTATTTAATTTTAAATTTTAATTTTAGATTTAATTAGTTTTAATTATATTTTATAATAATATTTTTATTTTTTTATTTTATTTATTTATATAATTTATATTATTAATATTATAAATTCTTAAAAGAAATTATTATATTTATATTTTATTAATTTAGATTATATAAAGTTTAATTTTCATTATATTTAATATAAATTTATTTTAAAATATTTTATTAATATTTTAATTTATAATTAAATTAATAAATTTTTTTAATATTTAAATATTTAATTTTTTATTAATTAACTATAATATTATCTTATAAACTTTATTTTATAATTAAATTTTATTTTATATATGTATATTTATAATAATTTAAAATTATAATATTTTAAAATATATTAATATATAAAAGAATACTTTAATAATATATATATATATATTTATAATATAATACTTTATTTAATTTATTAATATTTAATTAAAGAGTTTTTTTATTTAAAGCTTAAAGTATAAAAAAATAAGATCTTAAATATTTAATTTTTATTTTTATTAAAATTGTTATATAATTAATTAAAATTAAATATTAATAATATATTTATATTTTTAATTTAATTTATATTTATAAAAGTATATATAAATTAAATTATTAAATAAAAATATATTAAATTTTTAATAATTATAAATTATATTATTATAATTATTTATTATTTCTATAATTTTAATAATTATTTTAATTATAAATATAATAATTTAATTATTTTTTAAATATATATTTTTTAAATTTTAAACTTTTTTAAATGAATATTTAAATCCTTTCAATATTAATTTCTATAATTTTAATAAAAAAATTTATATAATTATTTATTTTATTTAATTATTAATAATCTTAATATATTTATTAAAATATTATTTTCTATTTTATAATTATTTATTTATTATTTTTAATTTTTAAATAATAAAATATTAAAATTAGAATATTTATTTAAATTCTTCCTATAATATAAATTTTATATTTCTTTTATATTTATATAAAATATTAAATTTAAGAATTTTTATATTATATATTTTAAGTATTTTAAATACTTAAATAAATCTTCAAATATTATAATAATAAGAAATATTAAATATTATAAATATACATAAATTATTACTTTATTAATTAGTATTTTTATTTATAAAAGAATTAATTTTTATTATTTTTATTAATAATTATCTTTATTTTTATTATATTTATATATTATAAGTTTAATTTTTTTATTTATATTTTCTTAAAAACTAATAATTTATAATTATTTAAACTAAAATCTATTTTATAAATCTTTTATTTATATTTTATCAATTTTATATTTTATAAATATTTAATTTATATTTAAAATTATAATAATATCTTATTTAAGGGTTAGCTTTATATTTATTATAAATTAATAAATGCTTATTATTTTTAGAATTAATACTTTAAATATATATTATTAATATATATTAATAATTTATATTAAAAAATAATTAAATATATTATATATATCCCTCGTTATTAAATATTACTTATTATTATTAATAAATTAAATATAAGGATATTTATACTATAATTTCTTTAAATAAAAATTATTTTTAATTATTATTTTTATTTTATAAAGTTATATTTAATATAATAAATACATTTATAAAAAAACTAGATATTAATTTAATAATATATTAAAAGAAAATAAATCTTATTAATATATAATATATTATTATTTATTTTAATAAAAATAGAATAATTTAATATTCTATTTATTTAAAAGATATATTTATATTTATTATAATATATAAGATTAAATATACAGAAATTAAAATTTCATATATATAATATGCTTATATAATTATTATTTATTATTTATATTTAAAAAAGTAAATAATTTAATAAATAATATTAATTATTATTAATATATATAATTATAAGCTTAATAATTAATCAGTTTTAATAAAATATTAAAAGAAAGTATTAAAAAAATATTATAATATTATTTATTTATTAAAAATAAATTTAAATTTAAATTAAAGTTTATAGTATATATATATAAATAATAATAAGAATATATAAAATATAATTTAACTAAATATTTTAAATTTTCTTTAATAATATTATTTTAATTAATTTATTAATTAAATATTAAAATATTTATATAATTTTTTTAATTAGCTTTAAGAACTTTAAATAAATAATTTAGTATAGTTTCAGTAATTAATAAATAATAAAGAATATTTTTATTATTATTTATTATCTTAAGAATTAAAGTTTATTTATTTAAGAATTATTTAAATATTCAATTCTTTAATACTCTATATAAGATTAATTTTGAATAAATATTAATATTTAATCTTTATAAAATAATATTTATTTATAAGATTTTTATATTATTATTATATTTATAAATAAAAATATTAAACTTTATTATATTTAAGCTATTATATAAATAATATTCTTAATAATAAAATTCAATATTAGAAAACTAAAAATTGTAATCATTAATTAAAATACTATTATAATAAAAATATTAAATATAAATATATTATTAGAAAAATATTTTATTTTTTTTATTATTAATATATTAATAAAAATTTATTTATTTATTATAAAGCTTTTTTAAAAAAATAATAAAGAATTTAATAATTAAAAAAATAATATATAATCCTAGCTTTAAGTTATTTTTTTTATTTAAAGTATATTTATTAATAATTGTTTAAAAGATTTATTTAATAAATAGCTTATAATTTCTTTTAATAACTTAAATTAATTAATAAATATAAAAAATATACTCTTAATATTTAAGTTTAGCTATAAAAAGTTTAATTATTTATTATATTAATTAATATTATTATTTTAATAATTTTATTATTATAATTATTAAATTATTCTATATAATAATTAAAAATATATTATTATTAATATAAGTAATTTTAATATTATATTTGAGAAGTTATTATTTTTCTACAAAAATTAAATATTATTATAAAATTAAAAAAATTATTAATATAAATAAAACCTTAATTATTTTTTTAAAAATTATTTATTTAAATATTTCTTAAAAAATACTTATTTTAGCTTTTAAATTAATCTAGAATAAAACAAGATATTTTTTAAAGAATCTTAATATTAATATTAGGATATAAAAATTGAGAAACTTTATTTTATAGAATTAATATTATTTATAATTTTCTTTATTAATATTAAAGAATATTAATTATTATTAATATGAAAACTATATCTAAGCTAAAAAAATAAATCTATAATCCTATAATACATTAAATTAAATATTATAAAAAATAAGAATTAATTAAAAATAATATTATTATAATTAAATTAATATTAAAGAATAATTTAAAGCATAATTTAATTATATTTAAATATATAAAAACTCTTAAAAGGCTTAAGATAAAAGTAAATATATTTTTAATATTATTATTATTTATTATATTTATTATATTATTATAATTTAAGTTAATTTCTATTAAAATCAACTTATAATATCTTTTATATTTAAGTATATATAAAATTAATATAAAGATACTATAAATATATTAATAAATAATTATTATTATAATAAACTTTATAAATAATAATAATCTTATATCTTTTATTATTAAATTTATTATTAATAAAGATATTATAGATAGTCTAATATATTATAATAATAAGTTTAAAGCCTTTTGTATTAAATACTAATAATAATAATATAATAATTATTGATAAGAAAGAATATTAAATATTAATAAAATTATTATTAAAAAGATTAATAATAACATAATTATAGTATAAATCAAGTCTAAAGTCTCTAAGTAATAATAAGTTAATATAGATAAATAATTATATAAAATATAAGACTTAGCTATATATTTAAATAATATCCCAGAATAAACTAAGTAATATTAATAAGTTAATATATTAGGGTTCTTTACTAGAATTCTATATTAAGTATAGATTATTACTTAGATATATTAGCTATAAAAGTGGTAGGTATTTATTAATTTATAGTAGATATAGAGTTGGTTCCCGTATTTAGTAAAAATTTTAATAGTTATATATAAAAGGTTCTTTTTATATTTAAAAATTTATATAAATAAAGTTATTTTAATTATATAATTTATAATAAATAATATATTATTTTATATTAGAAAATAAAAATATCTTAATAAGTTATTTACAAAATAATTATTTATATAATAAATATAATAGTATATTTATTTAAAATAATATTTTCTAACATTATATATTAATAAATTATATTTAAAAAAATATAAACTTTTATAAATAAAATATAATATATAATTTAATATATATAAAATACTATATTTATATTTATATTAAAATTAATTTATTTATTAATTAACTTAATAATTTATTAATTAATTATATATATAAATAAAATAATTACAAATAAATAAATAATATAATGATATTTAAATTTACATAATTATTATTATTTATTATATAAATCTATTTAAATTAATTCAAATATATAAACTTCAAATTATATTTCTTTATATTTAGATTTAATAGCTTTTTAATATATATAATATTTATATTATATATATATATTATATATATATATATATATATAACAACTAATACTATAGAATTCTATTATAAAGCTATTTAAATTAAAAAAACTAAAAATATAAAATATTTCTAATAGTATTTTTATATTATAAATAAATCTATTAAATATATACTTTTTATTTTATATATAAATATAATAAATTTTAAAAATATAATATACTATTTCTTAAAATATTTAATTTTTGAATATAAATTATTAAATATAATTATATAAGAATATAAAATTTAATATTTATTTTATTATTTTAATAAGAACTTATAATATAATTAAAGATTAAAATTAAGCTTAATATACCTTAACATTTATATATAAATAAAAATATATATATAAATAATAAAATAATACTTTTAATATTTTATATTCTATTAATATAATAATTAAATAAAATATTTAAATGAAATAATTAAAGAAAATAAATAAATAATATAATTATTCATTATATAAATGATTTTTAATTTAAATATATTAAAGAATATAAAATATATATAATATTATATAAATTTAAAACTTAAATTATTATTTAATAAAAATCATTAATCAAATGAAAATATAAAAACAATTATAATTAAAATAAATAAACTAAATAAACTATATAGAATATTATACTAAAAATTAAATTCATATAATTAGTGAACGTGGAACGGAACGTATGTGTTAATACAAGTGATGTATGAGAGTATAAGTTCTATCGATCTCTCGGATCGAGGAAGAAGTCTGCTATAGCTATGCATTAGCAGGCGGCACCTGCTATCAGGGTCGAGCGGATCGGCAGGATCCAACCGGCCGATGTATCAATGTATCTATGTATAGTTCCCCACAATAATAATAAAAAATGAAAACAATTTAAAATAAAAAATACTTTAAATATATTATATAAGTGTTAAAATTATAAATTTTAGTAGTAAATTTAATTATAAGAAATATAAAATATTAATTATAAAATTAGTATTTTTAAGGATAATAAAAATAAGTAATATTTTTATTATGTTATTAGAAAAATATATAATAAAGAATTAATTAAAAATTATATTAAAGTTATTTATATTAAATTAGAGTATAAAATTAAAAAAAGTTTAAAATATAAAATTAATATTAAAATTAAAATAATTATTTTATTTTATAAAAATATTATAATAATAATAAAAATATATAATTATTACTGTTACTTATTATATATAATATATTTATCGTTTTATATTATAAAAGAAACTATATAATAAATAAAACTCTTAGTTTAAATAAATATATTTATTTTATAGCTTTAATATATAGTTATATTAAGAAGTTTATTCTAAATGTAGTTTATAGCTTATATTATATTAATAAAAAACTATACTTAGGAAACTATATTAATATTAATAAATATAGTATCCCCTAAGGGTTTATTATAGCCTTAATATAGTATTATAATAAGCCTTTAAGTATAATTATCAATTTATAGCCTTTTAATATTATATAAAATAGACTCCTTAAAAAAAAAAAAGATAATAATTATAATAATAATTATATTAATTATTAATAGCTTTTAAGAGTAGAATAATAAAATACTTAATATAGCTTTATATATTATATAATCTTAAAAGAATTTATAATTTCTTATATTTTTATAATTCTATAATTAAATAAATAAGCTTTTTTATTTATATATATATATTATAAATATAATAGCTTTATAGTATTTATATTTTTATATTTAAGTTATTAATTAATATAAAAACTATTTTTAAATTTCTTTTATACTAATAATAGTAATAATAATATAAATCTACCTTATTTTTATATTATATTTATTATATATATATTTTATAATATTTTAATATTTTATAAATATTTAATAATTTAATTTTTCTTTCTTCTATATTATTAATATTTCTTTTTAGAAAAATATTATTTTTATTTTTATTTTAAATATACCTTCCGCCTTTATCCTTAAAAAGCCAAAAAAATAAAAAAACTAAGGCTTTTAAAAATATATTAATACTCTTAACAAGAATAAAGTAAATTTAGTATATACTCTATAATATATATTTGATATATAAAGGGTTCAAGGTATAAAGCCTTATTAATTTATATTATAATTAAAAATATATATATTATTATTAATATAATATTATTTTTTTATTAATTTATTAATAGTTTTAATTATTATTAATTATATAATTTATATTTATATATATTAAATCTATATTTTAATAAACTTTAAGAAAGATTATAATATATATTATATAATTTTAATATTAATTTATATTATTAATTTTTTATTATTATTTATAGTATTATAAAAGTTTTAATTAAGAAAATTTATTTTTATTAAAAAAGGTTTTTAATAAATCTTTTATAGAATTATAATTTAAATATAATATAAATTTCTTAACTTTATATTCTTAATATAAGAATTATATTATATTTTAAAATAAGATATATTTAGCCTTTAAACCTAAGTTTAATTATCTTTCTATTATTATATTTATATTAAATATAATAAATAATTATAATATAATAATATTATTATATTCTTTATTTAAAAATTTATAATTAAGATAATTAAAGTTTTAAAGGTTATTAAAAAGCTTAAAAGAATAAAAACAATAAAAATTAAATAAAGCTAGCCTTGCTACAAATATAATATATTTATAGTTTAATATTATTATTATTTTTAAGAACCTATAAGCTTTTAATTTTTTAAGACTTAATATAAAGATTTCTTTTATTATATAAGTTTATTTTTATATTATTATAGTTTCATTTTTCTCATTTTCTTTTCTTTAATAATATATTATAACTTTTTAATTATAATTCTATATTATAACTTTTTAATTATAATATTTTTATTATAATTTAGAAATCATAATATAGAATTAAATATATATTTATATTAAGCTTAATATTAATATATAATATATTTATAATAATAAAATTATAATTTAATCTTCCATTAAATCAAAATATTTTAAATAGTATATTTAAAATAATTTATAAATAATTAATTTAACTTTATTAAGATATAAAAAGATTTTATTAAATTTAATATAGTTTTATAGTATTTTATATTAATTATATATTTATATTTATAAAACAAATAATAAATAAGAATATATATTATATATTTATAAAATAAATAATAAATTAGAATATATATTATATCTTTTTATTTTTATAATAATATTAAAATATGAGGATATTTAGGATTTTTTTAATAATGAGAACTTTTATTATTAAATTTCTTTGATTTTTATTTATATATATATATATAATTTTATATTTTTTAAGCTTTTATATAACTAAAAGCCTTAATAATTAAAAATATATATATATACTAATTATTTTAATTATATATTAACCTTAATATATATAAAATAGTATTTTATTTTTTATTAATATTTTTATTTTAATATTATTAGCTTATATATATATCTTTTAAAAATAGTTTTTATAGCTTAAGTATTATTTTAATATATTTAAAGTTTTTATAGTTTTTTACTTTCTTATATTTATATTTTTTATTTTAAGATCTTTACAACTTTTATAATTATAATATAGAAAGAAATTAAAGCCTTTCTAAGATTATTATAATATTTAAAATTTATAATCTTTTTATAAAAATAAAAAATAAAAATAAGATTTTTAATTTAATTCTCAGGTTTTTGATTAAGATTATATAATATATATTATTTATAATTTAAGAAATCTTTATTTATTATTTAATAAGAAAAATATATTAAATATATAATTTATTACTTTTTAGAATAAGCTTATAATAAATAAAGGCTTTGTGTATAATATATATATAAATAATTTTATATATAATATATAAATATAATTACTAGAATACTTTTATATTAATATAATAAAATTAATTAATATTAAATATTATTAAGTAAATTTAATAAATCTAATTTCATTTTTATAAAAAAATTAAATTATTTTTAATTAAATTAATATTATATTTATATTACATTTAATATTAATAATAAGACCTAACTCTATACCTACTTTAAATTAATAAATATCTACTACTTTTATAATAAAATATAGCTAAGCTTTAATCTATCTATATTTATTATAGAATTTTAATAAAGGATCCTAATATACTAACTTATTAATATTATTTATCTATCTTTAGAAAGTTATTTAGCTATATGATAAATTTTATATATATTAATATTATTTATTTATATTAATTTATTATTATTTATAAGATTGGGTCCTAGCTTATATTATTATTATTCTATAATCAATCTTTTTAATAATAATTAAATTAATCCTTAATATTTCCTTTTATTTTTATTTTTTTCATTAATATTATTTTAATTATGTAATATTAAAGGGTTAGATTAGCTATATATATATATATATATATATATAATGCTATTTATAATATCTTTATTAATAGTATATTTAAAAGTCTAAAAATATAAAGTTAATTATAATATTAATATTATTATAATTATCTATAGTAGCTATTATATATTAATATATCTATAGTATTCTTATGTTTACTTTATATATATTTAATTATATAATATACTGTAGCTTAACTTTAAGAGAAATTATTTTTATTATAGATAATATAATAAATATAATTAATAATAATAATATAAGAATTATAATCTATTTTACTATAAGCTATTTAAAAGCTTTTATATATTTAAATATAATTATTTTATATTTTAACCTATTCTTTAGTATTCTACTTAGAATAATATTATTATTTAATTAATCTTTTTGTTTAATAATTATTTATTAAAGTTAATTTAAGATTATAGTTATTTTCTTTATTTATTTAATTTTAATATTAATAATAATCTATATTTAATAAGATTATAAGCCTTTTTATTTTTAAAAAAAATGAAAAGAATAATAATAACTATATAAAATTTAGATTCTTAATATTTTTAAATCTTAATATTAATATTAAAATCTTTGAATAATTAATTATATTTATTTTATATTAATTTAAGATTTATAGAAAATATTTTTAATAAATATTTATATAAATAATTTTTAATAAAATAATTATTATTTTATTTATCTTAATAATCTTTTTAATTTAATAATTATATTTTATTCTTTTTAGAATAATAATAACTTTTTAAAATAATATTAATATTATTTATATTAATACTAATATATTCAATAATTATTATATAAAATTACTATTATTAATAATAATATATTCTTTGATTATAATATAAAATAATTTAATAATAAAAATAATTTAATAATAAAAATAATATAATAATAAAAATAATTTAATAATAAAAATAATTAAATTATTAAAATAATAATATTTATTAATAAAATAAATAATTACCTTTTTTATAATTAAACCTAGGTTTTAAATATATATTTTTATATTTATTAATTAATTAGGATTCTTAATAAATATAATAAATTATTTATTAAAAGAAATCTTTTAAATAATTATTAATAAATATATTTTAAATAAGAAAAAATACTTTAAAATTTATATTATATTTTATTTCTATTATTATAAGATTCTTTATTATTTTTAAGAAAAAAGCTTTATAATAAAAAGTATATTTTTATTTATATATTAATAAAAAAATATAATATATTTCTTAATAATATATTAATATTTAATATTTTTATTATATTAATATTTTAATTAATAATTATAATTTTTAATCTTTTAATATTAAATTCCTTTTATAATATTATTAATTATATAATAGCCTAAATATATTAAAGTTTAATTTCTTTCTTTATAAAAATAATAATAATATAAAAGGTTTTATAAATAAGTATTATTATATAAAGATTAAATATTAATTTTTATAATAATTAATTTTATATATATTTTTCAAAAATTAAATATATAAATATTCTTTAAATAGCTCAATATTAATTATTAAAATAATAAAAATAAAAAAATCTAATTTTTATTATATATTAACTCTTAAGATTAAACTTTATTATTTATTTAAAGTTTATAAAATTAATTAAATAAATATTATATAAATATTTTATTAATAAATTTTTAAAAATAATATTATTAAAAAGCTTTTAAAAAATTTAATTAAATAATATTTTTATATTTTTATTATTATTTATATATATATTTATTAAAGAATTTAATTTAAGTTAATATTAATTTTAAAAAATAAATAATATTATAATATTTTTTTAATACTTTCTTTTTAGTATTTTATAAATATTTATTTATTATTAAGTTTATAATTATATATATTATTAAATAATTTTATTTATTAAATAATTTATTTTTTTAATTATAAATAATTAATAATAATTATAAATACTTAATAATAATTATAAATAGATATTATATATATTAAGTTTTAATTCTTTTATATATTTTTTTATTTATTTTAATAAAAATATATATATCTTTAGAATTTAATAATTATTAACTAAATAAATTTTTATTATAATAAATAATAATATACTATAAGTATATAGTATTTAGTTTCTGTTAATAAATAATAAGCTTAATATTAAACTTCTTAATAAACTTATTTATTAAGTTAAAAGCAGCCTTATAAAAGCAAAAGAATAATTAAAGATAATATTTATTATAAAAATTATAATATAAATAACTTTATATTAAACTAAGATAATTAAATAATAGTAGTTATTAATATTATATAAAAAGGGGAATATATAATATATAAAAATATATAAAATTATATTTTTAATATAAATTATTAATATTATTTAATACTATTTATTTAAAAAGTATAAACTATAAAAGTAATAAATATTTATTAATTCATAGTAAATAAAGACTTAGTTTTTAATAATATTAATATTATATTTTATATTAATAATATTTATATTATTTATATAATTAATAGTTATAATATTTAATAAACTCTTAAGAATTTTATAATAATTATTAATATATAAAATATATAATATTAATAATAAATTAAAAGCCTAAAAGATTCTAATTATAATAAAATATTCCTTTAAAATTTAATTATTAAAATAAAAATAATCTATTTATAAAATAATATAGTTTTTAATTTATTTAAGAATTTAATTTAAAAAATATATTTTATTTAAAATTTAAATTAAGAACTTATAAATAATTATATTAAAACTATTTTTAATATTTAATTAAAAAATAAAATAAGATTATATTAAACCTATATTATTTATATTATTTTAATTATTATTTTTATATTTACTTCTATAAATTAATTTAATTAATTATTTATTTATATTTTAAAGAAAAAATTATATATTTTATAATAAAAATAGTTTAATTTTTAATATTAATTTTTATTTTATTAATTATATTAAATAATTAAATATATTTTTAATTTTTATAGATTTAAGATTCTTTAATATAATTTTTAGTTTTTTAAATATTATTATAGAAATAATATAAAAATTATTAAAAAATAATTAAATATAAAATTAATTTAAATTAAAATTATTATTATATAAAAAAGATTTATTATAAAACTTAAATAAATTAATTAGAATTTTATTATTAATATAAATTTTTATAATTATTAATAAAATAATATATACTATATATTTAAAATTATAATTTTAATATTAATTAATATATTATTTATATTATTATAATTCTATATTCTTATTATATTATAATAATCAATATTAAAATAATTAATATATTAAAAAAATTATTTTATTAAAATATAAGCTGATTTTTAAAGGTTTTTATAATATTAAATATATTTATATATAAAAACTTTTTTAAAATATATAATATATATAAATATAAATTTCAATTTATTTTTTAATTAAATTTAATATTCTATTAATTATATTATTTTATTTATAAAATTATATAAAATTAATTTTAAGAAACATTTTTATATAATATATTATATATTATATATATTATAAGTTTAAGCTAATTATACTATTTTATAATTATTAAAGATTATAAAATTATTTAAAGGTTATATTTTATAGTATATATATTTTATATTTATTATACTTTTTATTATTCTATAATTTTATTATAAGTTTAAGTATTAAAATTTTAGAATATTTTCAGAAAACTAATTTATTAATCATAAATAAGATTTAATCTATAATTTAACTTCTAAATTTATTTATTTTAATTTACAAATTAAAAATAATAATAAATATATTTAAATATATTATTAATTTAATTATAATTATTTTTTATTTATTATATTTTAACAATAATAAAAAATATAATAAAATAAATTATATTTATAATATAAAATATTTATATAGTATAATTAAAGCTATTTAATATAATATTAATATTTATTTATATTTTCTTTAAGTATAAAATTATTAATTATATAATATTAATTATATTTATATTATAATAAATAATATAAATATATAAAATTAATAATCTTATAATAAATATAATTTTATATTTAAGATATTACTATTTTTATTATAATATTCTATAAAAGAATTAATATATAATTTTAAAGTTTATTAAAAAAAACTATTAATATTAAATTTATAATATAAATATTTAATTTAATTATAATATAATTCAAATATTAATTTTATATTAAGTCTTTAAGTTATATATAATTTTAATATATTAATAATATAATTAAAAATTTAAATTATAAACTTTTTTCATATATTTTTAAAAATTATTAAAATTAATTATATAATTTTTATAATATAAGCTTTATAATATATTTATAAACTTTAATATATATAAAATGTATAAAATTAAGCTTTTTATTAAATATTATTTTAATATATATATAAATTATTAATATAATATATTTATTAATTATTTAATAATATATATTTTATTTAAGGGTTTAATTTTTATTATTAATATTTATTATAGCTTTTTACTTTAAATAAATAAACTATAATATCTTATTAGATTTATTTTATATTATACTTAAAATAACTTTATAAATTTATAAAATAAAAAGAATAATAAAATTAATAAATATATAATTTTATATAAATATAAAACTATTTTTTTATTATAAAAATATATAAATATCTATCATAAAAATTATATAAATAAAAGTTTTTTTATATAATAAAAAATTTTAAAAGATATATATAATAAAATAATAAAATAAATTATAAAATTATTATTTTTAAGGTTAATATATATAATAGTATTTTTAAATAAATATATTAATATATAAGTAAAAATATTTTTAAATTATTAATTAGTTTTTTAATAAAACTCTTTAAGAAATTAATTTAATATAATTAATAATATAATATAAATTATATTAAATTAAAATAAAATATATTGATTTTTTTAAAAAAATAAAATTCTAAATTTATATATTTTATTTTTATTTTATAATATAAATTTATATAAATTATTATAATTTATTAAATTAAATAAAAAAATAACTTATTATATTTAAATATATTATATAAATCTTTAAAATATAATATAAAATATATTTATAAATAATAAAAATAAATAATAATTTATAAAAAATTAATTTTATTTATTAATAATTTTAATAAAAAATTTAAAATAATATAATATATTATAAACTTAATATTAATATAAATTTAAAAAACTTTTAAAAAGTAATAAAAAAAATTATAAAGATTATAAATTTAATATAATTTATTATAATAATTATAATTTATAATAATAAAAATAATAATATCTTTATTAAATAATATAATATAATAAATATTAAATTAAAATATTCTATATAAAAATTCTTTTTATATATTTTAAATTTATATAAAATAAATTATAAGATTCTTATATAAATTATTAAAATTTATTCAAAATTAAAAAATTAAATAAATATTAATATATAAATAAATTTTAAAATATAATTTAACTATTTTATTAAATATAATTATAAAATATACTTATATATAATATTAATTTCTTTATAATATATATATATATAATATAAAATTAAACTTTTTTAAAAAATATATTTAAATATTAATTAATATATATATTTTAATTTTTATAAAAAAACTATTTAATATTTAAATAAGAAATTAATAAAAATTTTATAAATAAAAAATAATTATTTTTAATTTATTTTATATATAAATTATATTATTATATAAATAATAAAATATTAATTTTTATATAAATATTATTATAATTTTATATAAAAATATATTATAAAAAATATATTTAAAATATAAAAAAATTATTATTTTAATAAATATATTTTTATAATAATTTTAAAAAATAAAAATAAAAAATTAATTTAAATTATATAAATAAAATATTAAATATATATATATATATATTATAAATTATAAATAAATAATATTTATAAAATATTTAAAATAAACTTTTTAAATAAAAATAAATTAAATAAATAAATTAAATAAATAAATTATTAAATAAAATTATTATATATTTAAATTAATTTTATATATTATTATATTTATATAATTTAATATAATAATTATATTATAATATTTAATAAAGTTAATATATAATTTAAATTTATATTATATTAAAATTATAAATTAAATTTTATTTATTATAATTATTTATATAATTTTAAATTAAAAATATATTTTATATTTATAATGATATTTTTAATTTTAAATATTTATAAATATTTTTATAATATTATTTAAATTTATAATTTAATAATATATTTATATATATATATAATATTTTTATTTTATTTATATAAAATTTAAAATTCTCTTTTAATAACTTAATAAAAATTTAATAAAATAAATTATTTATATAAAATTATATATAATTTAAATTTTATAATATAAAAATTTTTAATTTTTTTTAAAAATTATTTTATTAAAATTTAATTTTTAAAATATTTTAATAAATTTATATATTTAAAAATTAAAAATTAAAAATTTATTAAATATTTTTATAGAATAAAATAAAAAATATATTTTAATTTATTTTTTTAAACTTTTATTAATAATATATTAATTTTTTATAATTTATTTTTATTTATAATTTATTTTTATTTATAATTTACTTTTATTTATAATTTATTTTTATTTATAATTTATTTTTATTAATAATTAATTTTTATTTATAATTAATTTTTAATAATATAATTTTTTATTAAAAATAAATAATTTTAATATTTTATAATTATACTATATATATTTTTAACTTATTAATTATTAATATATTATATTTATTTTATTAATTAATAATTAATAAAAAATATTATAAAATAAAATATATTATAAAAATAAATATATAATATAATATTAAATTTTTTTATAATATAAATCTTAAAATTAATAAAAAATTATAAATTTAATATTTATAATTATTAATTTATAATATATTTTATTATTATTATATTATAATAAAAATATTTATATTATTATATTTAATAATATTTATATTTTATTATATTGTAAAATAACCTACCCTATCTTATTGAGTATATAACCTGCTTTATAGGTTATATAATCTTAGCGCTCCTCTAGAGTTAGCTTAGAGGCTCACGAGGAAAGCCCTAAGCCTACAAGCTTTAGTTATATAATATAGGTATAGCTACCTTGGAATATATCTTATGCCGCCTCTGCCTAACTTCCCTGTGTAGCAATTGCTATAATAATATTAAAAATATATCTTTATTATTATATTTATTATATTAGAAGAATTAAATTGAGATAATATAAAATATATTCTAAGATAATTATATTTATATTATATATTTAAAGCTTATAACCTTAAGGCTTTATTTATAAGCCTTTAAGCTAACTTTAGGGATTAATATTATTATAAAATCTCTTCTATAGATTATTTACTCTATATTATAAGATAAATTATTAATATAAATTTTATAATTTAAAATTATTAAAATATAATTTAAATATTAATTTTAAATTAATATATAAAAATAAAATTAAAAGAGTATATTAACTTAATATATATTAAATATAATAAATATATATTATTATATTTATATTAAATATATTTTATATTAATTAATTTATATAAATACTCTTAAAAAGAGATAAAAGTTCAATAATTTAATTAAATATAATCTCTTTTTATTATATAATTTAATAATTACTCTAAAATATATCTTATACTATCTCTATTTTAATTATTTTATATAATACTTATTATAAGAATATATATTTAGTTAACAAATTATATAAATTTATTTTCTAAAATACTCTATTTAATATTTATAGCTCTTTTCATTCTTCTAATTTCTTTTTTTATCTTTATCTTAATATCTAATTATATATTCTAATCTTATTATATACTTCTATTGTCTTTCATTTTCGTTTTAAACACTATCCGCAAGCCCTACCTCTAAACCTTATATTCCTTATTGTGCTCTCCTCTATTTTCCTGCGACTAAGACCAGCCGCATCGTCCTTATTTTTTTAATCATGTCCCTCCTTTCCCACTTTTCTTCTTTCATCACAGCTCGTTCCGCATGGCCCTTTTCAAGGCCCTCAACGCCCTCCGGGCTCCATATCCAGGTCATCGCGAAGGTTTCTGGGGCCTCCAGACTTCCACACTGAACTTCTGTGAGGAGGTTTGTGATCTATCTCTTAATTCCTCTGAGACACAATACTAAGCAAAACTTCTAGGATTACAATCTATCATTCTATTGCGCTGAGCTGTGCAATGTCAGTGGCTATATGCTCCCTCTTAAGTCAACGTCCTGACTGGAGCAGACTGTGACCAACACATTATTCATCTGGCTTGGTGCCAAAGGGATACGTAGCTGCATTCAGCAATCGCATCCCTTGATCTTTCTTTCCGCATATGTGGGTTATATAATTGTTGGACTGGGATCTATCTCTTTTCATGCCACCCTCAAATGTGAGCGAACTAATATGCACGAATATTTATGAATTCAAAGCACTAACTATGATGATAGACCCAATGCAGCTCGTGGATGAGCTCTCCATGATATACACCACCTGTTTGATGATGTACGCGAGTTTCTCTTTCTCACTATCCAGAATATTCTCTGTTTTCCTTGGAACAGGCCTCTTGAGCTTGTCGGCTTTTATTACGGTGAGATCCCGACTACTTGCGCTAAGGGAACCAAACTGAACATCAGACTAGCTCTATTATTATCTGACGAAGGATCCAGTCTTTCACCAAACCGCTTATGCTGTGTTGACTGCCGCAGTAGTCTTTCGCAGCATCTGGATAATGGAGTTTCAACTACGTCCGGCGTTGAAAGAGAAGAATGCCGAATGGCAACCATTACTCCGGAGGATGTGGGCCATGGTCATCACTGGTATGCACCGCTGAAGTTTGCAAGTATGGTTGACGTCACACTCATCCAATTCCAGGGTTAACAGTATTTCTGGGTGGCTACCTTCTTTGGAGTCTCGACAACGAGTTCTGCGCGGAGGCACGACATTGGAGGCGCCTTATAGGCCTGCCCTGGGCGATAGTGCTCGAAGGCCATGCTTGGTGGCATCTTATGACCGGACTAGGTAAGCTACCCTTGCTTAGATACGGGATGGTATGACCCTCAACATGCTAACATTATGGCAGGAGGTAAATTGCCATAACCCATGTTTTTGCTTACATTGGGTTCTTGCTTCATCTTTCTCTTAAAAAACAAAGAAGCAAAACAAAAATGAGCAACGAGAAACAACAACACTACAGAAAGCTTCACAAGCCTGATAGACTCTGTTATCGCTATGGTAATAATCTCTAGACAACGCTGACAAGAAGTTTGTAGCATATTACTACATCACATGGGGAATCTGGCTACGACATTGCCTTTCGGGACGAAGCGAAGAGTTTTACTTGCACTGGCCTCGGCTTTGGACATCAATCCCTGAAGTGCGGCGCATTCAGGGCCAAATACAAAAAGCGAAGTCATTATGAAGGGAGATTCGGTATACAAGCCAGTCTGTTCTGCGGATGTATGGCCCGGGTCATGGCGGCTCCGATGATGAACAAAATTGGGGATGGACATTATTGTTCTGAGATATACTACCATTATATTATCCCAGAGAAAGAACCACCTTCGGAACCTGTCGGTGCTGTATGGAATAAAGCACCATTGCCCAGTCCCGCATAGCACAACCAAATGCGGTATGAATCTACACCCAAACCTTTAATAATGTCAGGAAGGGATATTGCAGGATCTGAAGCATGTAATGATTTAGCCCAGTAGGCCAAAGCCATCGCGAATTGCCTGAGACACCTGTACCGAAGAGAAAACTTCCTGTGGTGAGACTAGGCTTATATAGCGGATTATATTGAAAGAAAAAAAAAAAAAAAAAAAAGCGTCTCGTGTTGCTCGCATATTTTGCGGCTCCATGAAATGGCCATTACCAGATTAATTGTGGTGCTTGGTAACCAGCCTAGGAGCATACACATATTTCATGCCACGCATTATAAATTTAGCAATAAGGCTTGGACGGTCTCTATGTAAAGGAAAGATGAGAACCTTCCTAGCATCGAATAACCTTGGTCGGTAGTTGTGCAGTGTATCAAGAGAATTTGTTTCGTTGGAGAGGGGCGGTTTATGATCGATCCTAGCATCGCTCCAGTTTGATTACAATTTTCCTTCTCCATGCCTCCTCTTTCTTCCTCCCGATTTATATATATTTATCAATACAATTCTTACCTTTTCCTAACATCAATGCCTTCATTCCTTCTCTTTCTTCCTTCCCTTCTTTTCCTCCTTAATTTTTTTCTTCACATCTAGTACTTTCATGGAGGGAGCTGGGTTATCAAGAAGCGATCCACCAACGATCGCACAGGCACCCAAACCCAAGAAAGTACCTATTGCTAGTGAGGGGTTTTAGCGAACTACCATCGGGGCAGAATTAATTCCGACCAAGACACATCCGAGACGAACGCAACCCAACAACCCCCATCAACAACACAAGGTGAATTAAATCATCTGTGTTTATATCGCTCATTTTCTCTCAAAACACCAACATGTCAATCCCCAATGAGGCGCTCCAAAAGGTACCTTACCTAGAAAGAATACTACGCTTCCTCGGACCTGGAAGCATTGATGTGCTAAACGTTGATGTAGCTCGTGCGTGAGATTGAGACGCAAGCAGTGGCAGCGCAGCAGCAGATTGGTCTCGCACGCACGCAGATAACGGCCAAGCAGCGAGAGCAGCGCCTAGTTCGGTTGACACTTAGTGAAATGTCGACCCTCCCTAATGATGCTGCCGTCTATGAGGGTGTCGGGAAAATGTACGTTTTCCTGGCTTCACAGTCTCCTTCTCTTCCTTCTCTGGCCCCGTCGTGCAAACATTTCCACCTGGGCCCCTTAACTGACCTGTGGATGTCGCTTTCGTTTAGGTTCGTGTCACTGCCTGTCACAACACTTCGAGAAAAACTTGACAAGCAATCTCATGATCTTGAGGGTGAGGTAGAGAAACTAGGCCAGCGGCTTCTGTACTTGGAAACGACTCACAAAAACAGTCGCGAGCACATCGAGCAGATGCTACGCAGCCGCTGAGGGCACACGCATGCGCCCCTGTACCCTTTTCGAAGGGCTCGAGCTTCTGTGCTACGGATCACAGCTGTCGAGGGAGAGCTTCTCATTTCGGCGAACAAGTAGTCATTTGCTAAGGATAGGCTGGCGGCAACAGAGCATCTATCTGGATGATGATAATGATGCACATGGTATATTGTGCAGAAACAGACGTAAGCTAAAATTTCAACCCAAAATAAGACGGAAGAGGGTGGGAACCAATGTCGGTATGGATAGTGAAAGAGAGAATGTATTTTGGGCTGCCAGACAGAAGCGGGTTTGGCATAGATCAATGAAACATATCAAATGCACACCCATCTAGCCCAAAAGCCAACACAGCCGTAGATCAGGCCAATACAAGGGTTGCAGACATATCTGTACAAGCGCTCGCAACATCTGGGCCTCGAAGCGGTCGCAGGATATCCTATTCTTAGCTGGAACACGCGCGCGCTACAAGGAATCATATTCTAAAACAGTATGTGACCATGGCCATGGCCTATCTAGTGCGTACCAAGGACTCGGAACTGTGCATGCTACGCCCGTTGAGTGGTGTTGTCTTCGTCTCTTAGCGCTTTGAGTTGGCCCGGCACACGCCATGCAGTTATGGTGGCATTTTACATGGGCCGTCCCAGCTTCAAAGGTGCATGTTGCAATCTTGGTATGACTACGATGAGGCAAGACCCAGAGACTCATCTATCTACTGTAATTGGCAATCTGACTGTTTTCGGCTCCTCAGATCCATGATGAAGAAGGGGAGGTCATTTTGGAAGCAGGAAGAGGTATATCTCAAACCAGCACAGGTTGGTTGGACAAGGTGGTAGTGATCTGGCTGCTCATTCACATCGTGTTCATGTACAGTCCCCGGACTGAATCCACATGTTCACTGGCGAAAGACCGTAGCCTCGACTTCGGGAAGGCCAAAAGTGGGAGATGTCAAGGGAAGACGTGGAAAAGAGGGGCTCCGGAAAACGGCCTTGAGTTCGGCCAAAAGGTCCTCATTACCAACGAGGCCAATGCAGGATTTCGAGACCAAGATTCGTTGCCTTCCTGCCTAACCCACCCAAAAGTGTCCGATAAACCAATGACAAGATGCTTGCGCAACGATCAGTTCCTAGTACAATTTGTAATGCTGGTCAGCGCTTGTGCTAGGACAGGGGTGTAGTATCAGCACTTTGTCGCCGCGCTGACATGGGAAGTCACATATCTGCAGCCCTCCAACTTCAAGCGCCCCTCCAAACGGGACCAGCCAACCAACCTCCCTCACCCTTCCTCCATCTGGCTGCCCGCGCGCTCCCAGCCCTATGCCCACTACATTACATGACATTTCCTTGCATGGATTTCAGCCGCCCAGCCCTTGTCTTCCTTTGCCGAGCTATTCCTACGTGTGCTTGCCTCCGCTCGGTATTTCTACAGCTCAACCGCCCACCACATGCGCACCAGCCTTTCTCTTCCTTTGATTCTCTCATTCCCTTTTGCCTTGTGCTCTCCACCCTTACCGTCAATATATCTTCTACATCTGTCTTGGCCAGCGGCAAGCTCTCTTTAATCTCAACTGTCCTTGCTGCTCCTGTTTGACTTGGTGCGTTGCCTGCGCTGCTGGCTTCCAACCCGCCTACCTGCCCCTCACTCCCTCGTCTTATTACCATCCCAGTCCACCACCATGAGCAGATACTACGACGACGACGACGATGACGTGGATATCCGAGTGCGTCACCACCGTAGCCCTTCCCCCAACCCGTACGCTATGTTCAGAGACCAGCACGGCCACAGAGTTACTACGACGCTGGCCCAAGCTTCTTGGTTCCTGAGCAGCGAACTACCATAGTCCATCGCTCCAGGTCGCGAGATCGTGGCCGCCGTGAGAGTCCACCTCAGCCTGTGGCGCCGCCTCCAGCCCCTGCCCAACCCGTCATCATCAACAACAAATTCTATAATGACTATTCTTCTGAGGAGGATGACCCACGCCGCCGTCAGCAGCTTGTACACCGCCGTCGTCGGTCAAGCACGCGCTCCCACTCCAAATCTCGTTCTCGCTCTCGCTCCCGTTCCCGTTCCCGCTCACGTCATATGACCCGTGAGGACTGGGAGGCTGAGCAAACACGACGAGAACTCGAGCGCCTCCGCATCACCAAGGCACGAGAGGAGCACGAGCGCCGCTTGGCTAAGGAGTACCAAGATGAGGCGGAGTTGAAGCGAGCTAAGCGGGAGCTTGATGAACTCAAGCAACGCGAGGCCGCCGCTGAGGAGGAGAAACGGATCGAGGAGGAGCTCGAGCTGAAGCGTTTGAAGAAGGAACGAGAGCAAACCGCCGAGAGGAGCGACGCGAGAAGGAAGCTGCCGAAGCCGTCAAGAGATATAAACAACAGGAAGCGGAGCGTATGGCGAGGAGGAGAAGGAGAAGGAGCACATGGAGAAGGAGTACAAGCGTCGGTTCCAGGAGGACCTCATCAACTCCGGCCTCGATGAGAAAGCTATCGCCGCCATTATCAACAAAAAGAAGATCCCCGAGGCAATTCAGCCGTCACCCCCACCCCCACCCTCCACCGGCAGCTGCTCCTGCTGCACCTGCTGCCCGCCCAACTTATACTCGGATGGCCCGCCGCCACTTATCCATCGAGACGTTAAGAGAGTTCCATGTAGAGTTTGATCTTGACGCCGTAAGTCCTCATCTGTGTAACACGGCCATAACTCCCTTGGCCCTACATGAAGTCACACCACGACTATTTACTAACAATTAACTGTTGATAGGATCCTGAATTTGTTTTGATCAAGCGATGGGTGCCAGAGTGGGAACAGGATCAGCTCTGGAAGCATACCAAGTACATTCGTGAAAAGAGGACAAAGTTGCTTGTTATCGAGGATCGGCACCATCACCATCATCACGATAAGGATCTTGTATTTGTGCGCGACAAGAGCAAGCATCGAAAGAGGAGCAAGTCGCCTGGTCTCTTGATGTATTTGGCTGGTGCTCGCCCTTCATGATGTTGATTTTGATACCCATGTTTAGTTCACCATTCACTCGTATTAGGATGCATGAATGTTTTCAGTAATGCAGTTTTGAACACAAATATAACTCTCCTTTCTTGTTATTAAGTATCCTTCCCTTTCACAACTGCATGAATTATTTATATAGAATTGAGTAGGATTAGTTGAAATGGTCTCCGACTGGGCTGGTCCCTTCGAGTTCGTATCAAGCCATGCCTGACCGGCGAATCAATTCCTCGTAGACCGTCCATGCCAGTGCTGAGCTGAGTGCCTTGCGGCTCATACGTAAGGCCAGACCATCCCATAAAGAACGAAGTCCCTCTTCTGCCACCATCTTCCGACATGTTTGCCAAATGTTGCGATACTTGTGTGGCTGTAGTTGTATGCGTGTTTTTATGGCATCGAAAGGGTTCGATATAGCAGAGCAAGCAGCACCAGCTACAATAGCAGAACTGAAATTGATAAGACTGGCCACGGAAGCTTGCATCCTCACGAGCCCGTCTGGCCCTGTTGAAGTCCTTGAGGACAAGGAAGAGAGCCGAGATTTAAATTCTTCGTAGAGGAGGACATACATACCAGCATACGGTGCATCACGAATGGCTGTTGCGCCAAACCCGGAGAAGAAGCCACGAGTCCCACCCTCTCGAAAAATGCCCTTTGTAGCTGACCATATTGACGGATAAGCGTAGAGGTTGGACTCAAAGCGAACCTTGATGACTGTGAGTGGCATAAGGATAAAGCCAGCAAATGTTCGAGCTGCTGCTCCAGAGATCAGGTTACCCGCATTTGTCAGTGACGGGAGGGCTGATGAAGTGCTCTGGGGTGACGTTCGCTGAGCAAGAAGGCCAATCTGACGTGCGTGTTGACGCACAGCATTCAGTGAGCTGAAATACAAGGCTGAACCGAGTCCGGTCCGTAATGCTGACGGCAAGGTGCCTCTCCAGAATGTCTGTAGTCGATTTGGCGATTGAAGAAGATCGCGGAGGCAAGCCGTGAGCGATGGGCGTCCGGATTGTTGTACCCGAGTTTTGAGAAGGTCCAATGGCTGCAAGATAATGGCAGATGCTACCCCGGATCCGAGCCCGGAAAGAAAATGACGCCCTGCGACATCGGTAAGATGGTGGTTCGGATACCCTCGGCGTTGGATTGAAACGCCTGCGCATCCACGCTCCTGTGTACCTCACCTGATCTGACGGTCTTAGGCGAATTCGAATCGCTCATTATGATGAATAAACCAACAGATTCATCATGAATCAAGGTTTTGTATGTGTAAACTGAGATGACCTAGTCCGAAGATGACTGTTGATATCACAGACCAGTGGCACAGCGAAAAGTGCTTGGTGGCCTAGCCTATCTGGGATAAGGAAAAACAGTCAGAGCTCAGCTTTGTTAGGCGAATTAGGGAAGGCTAGCGGCTAGCCTAGGTCTCCCTCGATAGAAGCATAAGGAAGAACTTGCATATAATCAACATAAGACAACTGCTTAGCTCGATAGCTGCTGTTGACCTCGATAATCGCCAATGACAGATTCGAGTCGCCCAGCCAGCATGCGATGCCGCTTGACAACATCGACCCAGTGCGACTCCCCGATGTTTGATAGAAGCAAACCGAAGTCAGCACCAAGTCTCCCTAAACTGCTAGCGCAGTAAAGCACCTGTGTAAGAATGCTTTCTCGAGATGCCTGGTCCTTGACCGTTGGCAAATATATACGTAGCGTCGCGAAGAGCATCTCTACAAGATGCAGGGGTAGGGATGACAGAGCTATGGGTAGAGGTCGAAGGCCATCGTCAGCATCATTAGTTGTGGAAGCAAAGCTGGCACTGATACTCTTGAAGACAGAAATGATGCTAAAACTGTGCTCTCGGAAAACTTCGATGTAGCGCTTGAGATAGCGTTCGGCCTGTTGGCCACCTGACCAAGTCTGTGAGGCCTTGACATGCCGAGCTCGCTCGTCGTCGGCAAGTTTCTTTAGCGGTTCTAGAGCATCTAGTGTATCTCCGAGCGTACATAGGCGAGATACCAAGAACATGGCTGGCAGAGTATCCTCAACAGGGACGCTTTGAACAAGATCGGGGATGATTCGTTTCAGCCAGCCCATTGTACGCAGAGCAGCGGCAAGCTTGAGGCCAGGTGCTCTCAGTGTAGTAATCGTATCGGCGGCCATCTGTCGAATGGCAGCGTCTGCCTCGCTCAAGACAGATGTGATAAGGCTGGAGTCGGGATACAATGAAGCCAGGCGGCGAACGTGCGCGTAGAGATCGAGTGTCGAGGAGTACGTGACAGGGTTCGTAAGAACAGCAGACGTGAGGAGTGGGGTAGCTCCATGACACCAACAAGGCGCTCTGAGTTTTGTAGCAGCCGCAGAGCCTCCTTTCGCCGTGCAAGCATCTTGCTTTCGCTGGCTTTACTAAAGGTCGAGGAGAAGCTCTCTGCCTGGCTTTCAAGCCGAGGAACCGCTTGGCACAGATCGGTGGCTCGCTGTCCGAGGGTGGGAATTGTTTCGCGTAGCGATGCATGACCGGCCGCCGAATCGACAATAGACTTGTGAGCTTTCCGCGACAGCCCTTGCAGAGACAGTAGAAGAGAGTGAGATGCTTGCGCGAGGTTTTGAGGCTCTGACGATCGAAGGGCATCGACTTCAAGCTCGGCAAGGTGGCCAAGATAATTCAGGGCTGTTTTGTCGACGGCCGATTGTGGTCCGAGAAGATCACTCAGTGCTTCTGCCATGCTGGATAAATGCCCCTACCCCGCGCAGTTTTGTTATAAATCGGATTGAGAGTCGCCTACGCGAGGTGACCTGGTGTGGAATCGAACAGCGATGTAGCTATCAGGTGGAGGTTGGATAGGTATTTCCCCAAGGCGAGTGTAGATCTACCTAGGTACCTACCTCCCTAGGTACCTATTAGGCATGAGGAAGGGTTTCCTCCCCGCTGACGGCGTACTCCGCACACAGCCCAGGTACCTCGCCTTTCAGGTTAGTAGGCACGGACGGCTACCCTGAAAACCACTGGAAGGCTTCGGACAAAGCTCATCGAATTAGATACAGCGAAAGAACATAGATTCTATATAGATACCTGGCGCAGATATCTCAGCCTGTGATCAACCATATATTTAAAACCAAGAAACCAAAAAAATATGAAACTGCCCATAATTAGGTAGGTAGTGAATTTAAAAAAACCAAGTGTGCTTTCTAAAGTTTTCATGAAGCCTTGTGTCCTGATACAAATCGCAAGGTAGGCGGGACTTCTATGCTCCATTGTAGGCGTCAAACCAACCATTACACAAACATAAGCTACCGTTTACGAATGGGCATTTTAACTTACCCTGTGTCCTACAGTTTAACAGTGGGCATCTCGGCCTTTTATTCATGTTGCCCCCGCACCACAGCAGAGTAATAAATTAGAGCTACTTGAGGTAAAGAGCTTCATTGTTCGTCACTGTTGTCTTCAATACATACATAATATAGACCACTCTTTAGAAACACCGGGAACTCTCCCATTGGTTTCCCGGTGTTGTTAGAGCTTTCTAGTATGGCCCTCAGAATTCAGAATTGGGACTGTGGCAAGAAAGACTTGTAAATGTACACACGGTAGGTCTTCGCCTAGAATCCCCGGTACTGGTAATTTTGCTTTCACCTTCTGGAATTGGTTGGATGCTTGCTTTGCGTACAACTTTGATAAGGATCCAAGGCAACTTCGCACGAGTTCTCCTCAGTATTTACCCCTGCCAATTCTTGGTATGAACCAAAAGCACAGGCCACCTCGAACTGTGAGGTGACACAACCCAAGATACTGGCCGAAAAGTGAGGCTTTTTCATATGGAAGCTTGCATCGACTGGTAGCTTGCGTTCTGTACCACTAAGGCACAGAGTGATTTCTACTCCTAAACAAGTGAGTCATGTTGCCGGCTAAGTTTTCGTCGAATCACGTGACTAAAGATTGCATTTCTACACACACGCTTGGGTTAAGCTTCCAATAATGGAATATGTAGATCCGGCTATCCAACGAGTATTGCATTACCTTCATACTATCTGAGTATACTGCGCACCGCGGAAAAATACAATGGCTTCCCAGTTCGATACTTATCAAACATCCTTGACAAGCCGCTATTGCAGCTTGGAAATGTCCAAGCTCTTTAGCCAGCGATCTCGCCATTCAACCTGGCGTAAGTTGTGGCTTGGGCTCGCAGAAAGCGAGAAAGAACTTGGAATTGAGGCTATTACACCCGAGGCATTGGAGCAGATGAGAGCCCACCTTGAGGTCACAGACGAGGATTTTGAGATTGCTCGGATCGAGGAGAAGCGTCGAAGACATGTGGGCGACTTTACGTTCTTTTAACGAAGATTTACTGCTAATGAGCTATGTTTTTAGGATGTTATGGCTGTAAGCATTTTGCCGTTTACTTACAGTTGCTATGTCAGCTCTTGGCTCCTACTAACTTCAGAGTAGCACGTTCACGCATTTGGTGTTGCCGCCCCGGCCGCCGCTGGTTTGCTACACCTTGGCGCAACAAGCTGTTTTGTCACGGACAATACCGAGCTGATTCTTATGCGGGAGGCCCTGGATATCTTAACCAAGAAGATCGCCAAAGTAATCTCTCAGCTTGCCCGCTTTGCGATCGAGTGGAAGGGTGAGTCCATCGATAACGTCTACACTGGCCCTTCTATAGTCATACATTTATGGACTGACCCTTACCAACCCTCACTTAGCCGAGCCCACTCTCGCGTACACGCACCTTCAAGCAGCTCAATTGATTACTGTTGGAAAGCGAGCAGCACAGTGGGCCCAGGATCTCATGCTCGACCTCCACAGCATCGAGCAAGTTCGTAGTGAACTTAAGTTCCGGGGTGCTCAAGGAACAACTGGCACACAGGCTTCTTTTCTAGAGGTGTTTGAAGGTGACTCTACGAAGTGTGATCGGCTAAATGAGCTTCTTTGCGAGAAGTTCGGGTTCTCAGCCTGCTATGACGTGTCGACCCAGACGTATACACGAAAGGTTGACCTGATCATTGCAAACGCTGTTGCAGGGCTTGGCTCTTCAGCACAGAAGATAACCGGAGATATCCGCCACCTCGCGCACTGGAAGGAAATCGAAGAGGTTCGCCGACTTCATTGACCCCCTTACCTTGAGCGATCGTGCTGATCCTCTCTGACAGCCTTTTGAGTCTTCACAAATCGGATCTTCGGCCATGGTCAGTGCTTTCCCCCAAAAAGAAAAAAAGAAACAGGAGATAGAGCCTGCATCTTCCTTCAATACCACCACTTGCATATGGCGAACTCGGATTAAGCATCTTTAACGACAGGTACTGACTTCTGAATCCTTATAGGCCTACAAGCGTAATCCAGTTAGAGTCCCAATTAGCCCCTGTGCAACCAGCTATTCTAACAATTATAGATGCGCTCTGAAAGGGTTTACAGCTTAGCCCGTGAGCTGCTCTCTAAGCCGGCCACGTTTGCCAACACTCACGCAGACCAGTGGGTAAGTTGCATGATACAGGCATAAACGATTGGTTGAGATTAGTTAACCTGGTTCTCAGTGTGAGCGAACTCTTGATGATAGCGCTGTTCGCAGTAAGCACAGTCGTGCCCGGTCAAGTCCCCGCATCAATGGTACAAAGTCTAATGAAGCTAGGAATCGATATACCTGAGATGATGCTTCTTGCAGACGCTATTTGCATCGGTCTTGTGAGATGAACCTCCGCATATCAACGTGAATTTTACTAAGTACCCTTTGCTTTATAGGATAATATAACCAGTGGTCTGGTTGTCTATCCCAAGCGTATCGCAGCTAACGTTCAGTCCGAGCTACCCTTCATGATAACGGTACCAAGCATGAGTTGCATACTAGCCCGAGTGTTTGTACTGACTCGGAAACCCTAGGAGTCCATCATGATGAAACTCTGCGCTCAAGGAGCATCGAGGCAGGAGGCTCACGAGGAGATCCGCGTTCTTTCGCACGAAGCAGGAAGCGTGGTAAAGAACGAGGTGAGCCGACCCACCCAGATGGCTTCTCACTAATCTCGTGTCTTGCCCCATCATAAACTAATATATCGAAATTACAGGGTAAACCGAATGATCTTGTTTCACGGATCAAGAGTAACGATTTCTTCAAGCCAATCTGGAATGACCTCGATGGTATGCTCAAAGCAGAGCTCTACATCGGTCGTAGCGTGGAGATCGTTGAGAAGTATTGTGGTCCCGGTGGTCCCATCGAGAAGGCACTGGCTCCTTATGCAGAGTACATCAAGAGCTCTAGCACAGCAGAGCTCAACGTCTAATCGCCTCTACTGAATCGGCAGGACAATAACGACCCGCCAAGCCATCAGTTAAAGACGTTAAAACACAGGGTAGAAGGCTACAATGACACAAGCCCAAGTATCATAGAGTTATGAGATATGTCACCTCCTTTTACACCTAGACCTGTTCTCAGATCACTAGAAGATTGCATAGTTATAAAATTAGGTGACAGCCAATGCGGCCTTTGAACAAGCCTTTCAGTTAGCGGTCCAAGGTAGAGAGATGATGGCAATGGAACTCCGGTGTCACCACTTTGTCCTGCGCTTGGTGTATGGCCATTCCCTGGCACCCGCCTTGAGGTGTTAAATAGGTGATGGGAGTCTGGTTGATATGTCTGAATTCATTCGTCAAACAATTAATACTTCCTAGTGCTGAATGTTGGTTTCTAAATTCCTTAAACATCCCACAAACAGTAAGAAAGATAATAATAAAATTAGAAGCAATGAGCTCGGTTAAGCAATGAAGGCATCAATGCCAACCAAAGAAAATGGCAAAAAGAGAACCGTCCACCATCTAGTGAAGCCTTGTAAGGACAATGCGGTTTGTGTGGATCGAACACACGACCTTAGCATCTTCAGTGCTACGCTCTCCCAACTGAGCTAAACCCGCCGGTTGATGTTGGACGAGATGAGATGCAAGTATTATGTGACGATGCGACGATACAAAATAGAGAGAATATGAGGAGGCAAAAATGAAGACTTTGCGGTTTGTGTGGATCGAACACACGACCTTAGCATCTTCAGTGCTACGCTCTCCCAACTGAGCTAAACCCGCCAGTGGATGTTCGCTCAGGAAGAAAAGTGTATTTATGAAGGTATGACAAACTGCTTGGGTCCACTTTTGGTGCGGATGTCATCCTACAGCAACCTCGGCCGTAACTGGCTCCTTTTATTGCCTACATCTCAACTCATCCATCACCTTGCGGCCTCTGGCGTTTGGCGCTTTACTCTTGGTCCCGGGCACAGTCATCGACGTGTCAAATAGCAAGCGCCATACTACTACAATGAAGGATCCTTTTTTCTTCCTCCCATTCCATGGCTTTCGGAAGCGGTTCAGCCTTTTGCTGATCGGTTTGGCCTCACCTCCCTCCCCTACACGTCCACGAAATTTTGGCTGCTGCGTTGCTCTATTCTGTCATTTTCTACCCGTTTTCTCCCATCATATCACGACTTCTAGCACCCAATCACTACCCACATCTTCCGCGGAAGAGTCGCCTCAACTGGGACGCACATGTTGTTTCCATGGTCCAAAGCTTGCTTATCAATGCCCTGGCCGTTTGGGTCATGTGGCGAGATGACGAGCGCAAACACATGAACTGGGAAGAGCGTATTTGGGGCTACACCGGTGCCGCAGGTTTAATCCAGTCTTTGGCTGCCGGTTACTTTGTTTGGGATCTCGTGGTAACGAGTCTGCATCTTGATGTCTTTGGGCTGGGAACCTTGGCACACGCCATCTCCGCTCTTGTGGTTTATCTGCTTGGATTCGTAAGTCCCCCACACACAGCTAGCAGCATCGTCATGTCCCTTACATTTCCTTCCTGCAGCGACCCTTTATCAACTACTACGGATGCATATTCATTCTTTGGGAGCTCTCGACACCGTTTCTTAATGTCCACTGGTTTATGGACAAGATGCGAATGACTGGGTCACGTGCACAGCTTTACAATGGTCTTCTCCTGCTGTTCACCTTCTTTTCTTGTCGCCTTATTTATGGCACATATCAGTCTTTCCGGGTTTTCAGAGACATTATGTTCGCCATCGACGCGAACCCTCATAGTGACAAGCTCTTGTCTCCCGTCATGGTGTTTGCAACTGAAAAGTCCACAGTTCCGTTGTGGCTCGGCGCTGTTTACCTGGCGAGCAACTTAACCCTTAACAGCCTCAACTTTTACTGGTTTTTATGATGATCAAGGCTGTTCGAAAGAGATTCGTAGCGCCCAAAGGGTCGACCAAGTCCGAGGCTGGGTCGTCGACGGCCTCTGGGCTATCTGCAACTCCCGTGGCACGCCGCCGCAAAGCCTAGTGCACGCATGTCTGCAACTTATGCGCAACCGAGTGGCATTTGCTATCCGGTGCCTTTTAATGCCAGAGAGCTTCAATAACAATTGTTTGGGAATGTAATAAACCAGGCGTTGCATATACGGTCTGCGGGGTCGACACCTCTGTAGTCCGACTTGCGTGCTCCCGCCATCTCAGCCTCATGTGCTGGTATTGACTGGCCCGAATTTGTCGGGTTTTGGTTTCCTACTGGTCACTTCCGAGTGGGAACGAGTCAGAAAGGTGCTACCATGGTGGGCTTCCATAGTCTAACATTTCAACCAGATTATAGAAATGCTACATTGTCTTAAAGGCAAGGCATGGCAACAAGCGACTCTGCATCTTGAAAGATAAATAGCACTAAGTAGAAAGAGGATCCATTGATAAAATGTCCAAATGTTTATAATTATGTACGCTTCCTCAAAACGTTGCCCGCCTATACAACTGGCTGCATCTACTAAGTACGTATCTACCTACGGAGTTCCTCCTCCCACAGTGCATACTCCCCAAATGCGGACAGGAATGTAGCTAGAAACCGAAAGGGTTTTGAGGGGCTGCTGAGCGTTAGCCAAATCAAGATAATGGGTTGGTGTGTAGATAACTTACTCGCTTGTGCAAGATTGGCCCGTCTACCAGTGGGTTGAGGAGCCAGCTTCTTGGGCTCATTAGAGACACCGAAGCGAACCGGTGGGGGCGGGCCTGTCTGTTGCGGTTGCAAAGGCTGTAATGGCATAGATTGGTTAAAACCACCTATGCCTGTCATTTGTGACTGCATTGGAGGAAGGCCAGTACGCTGAGGTTCCAATGCGGGAGGCAGGAAGTTGTTGACAAGACCCTGGGGTGGAGGTTGACCAAAAGGGCTCTGTGAGTTGGGAAAACCGCCTGGATACCCTGTTGCTTGAGGCTGCATAGGCGCAAATTGGTTGGCTCGACCTGGATCAGCAAAAGGGCTTGCACCGGCTATGCCCGTCATCATTGGTTGCATAAAGTTATTGGGGCACCGCCAGGATACTGCATCATTCCTTGAGGCTGGACGTAGTTAGTTATGACAGGCTGCTGCATCTGTGCCGTGAACTGTTGCTGCAAACGCGCTTGGGTAATTTCGTTAAGACTTTGCCCGGTTGGTGCTACTTGAGAATGCAAGGAGCCTGTCATTTGAGGGACAAGAGCCGGAGCAGGGAATGCACTAGGCTGAGCCGTTTGAGGAGCTGAGAGTGGCCTTTGAGGCGGAGGAGGCACAAGGGAGCCTAGATTAGCAGTTGCTTGGGGTGGCAGAGGCCGTTGACGCATGAGTGTTTGTGGATTAGCGAAGGCTCCGGTGGGTGTTGCTTGCTGATTCGGTAAGGCCATTGATTGCTGTAGCTGAGGAACTGTTGAGAAAAAGGACGGGCTGGCCCCTGATAGCTGAGGCTGCGGCGTAGAAGTCAATAGGGAAGCCTGGTCAGGGACCTGATTGACGGGAAGTGCTTGAGGCTTTGCTTCTATTTTGGTAGGTTGCAGAGGCTCTGTGAGGAGCGAAAGCTCTTTCATGGATCCAGTCAAGGCCGCGGGTAAGGGGCTGGAGCTGGAGCGGGCGCTGGCTCGGGAGCTGTCGTTTTGGCAGCGGCTGACGCAGGCTCGGCGGCAGCAACTGGTCTCGGATCGGGAATGTGGGCAGAGGCAGGAGTAGGAGCAGGAGCTTGCTGCTTGCTAGGCTTGATGTCCCAAGCATCATCGTCAAAGCCTGTTGTTGTCGCCTGTTGTGCCTGTGGAGAGAGGGTACTGGAGCCTGGTGATGTTGGAGACTTGATGGTCTCTTCACTTGCTACGGGTACATCCTTCTTGGTAAAGGCAGCCGGATCAACAACATCGCTAGTTTGAACTGCAGGTGCTGGACGTCCCTTTCGTGTGTTGTTCCGCAACGTACCACCGGGCCCGGAGAAAAGTCCTCCTCCCCATCAGCGGCTGAATCCGATGCGAAGCTCACGCTCCGCTTGTTGCGGCCAAATTTATTGTCCAATGTACGCATGACCTTGATGATATCGCCTTCACGCAGCCCTAGATTCCGTAAGATAGTGGCATCAATGTCTGGGAGGACACTTTCATCCATAGAATCTTTGGCAAAGGCCTGGGCATAACGCTCGCAGATCCCTACAGCCACATCGCAAGAGAGGAAGAACTGGAACCAATCATATTCTGGGGCTTTGTTCTTCTCGATCGTTGCGCCAGCCGATGCGGTTTTTTCTCGGAAGTCTTAGACCGCTTTACATCTGCCAGAGGTTTTTCGTCATCCAGGGAGATATTTGTGAGGTTCTCAACATACTCGAGATCTGCGTGAGACATCTTTGCGATCGGAACGGCAATTTTACTCCATTCATCTTATGTAGATGTATCTTTCCATCCTTGACGCCAAGAAACTGGGCCTCTACACTGAATGACTTTGATCGATCTGTCCAGGTGCGTACTTTAGAGGCATCGGGCTCTAATGCCGCGTATATAAAGGGCCGAGGTCAGTCACCAGAGGCTTCCGTGGTTCGTTTAGTTTTGGGGAGGGGGTGGCATGACTCACTTGGCTTGGATTTAGACTGAGTATTGCCATCGTTGCGACCGTTTTCGCGCCGACTCCGCTGTTGGCCAGTGTTATTACCATGTTCGTTTGCCATCAAACTGCTGCCCCTTTCGGGAAGAGGCATTCCAGGCCCTACCTGCTGTTGTGGTTCCTTGCTGGCTTTGATTGCTTCCTTCGACAGCCTGATTTCTTCAAGGCGGTTGCTTTCGACTGTAGATCTTGAAGGGCCAGCACCTGGGGACGGTAGAGGTGAGATTGGAGCCGATACTTCGATATAGCTACTAGGAACAACGCCTTCTTTGCCAGTCTTTAGGCGTCGAACCTGCCACCAATCTTCGCTCTTGGTGTCGTCAAGAATGATAACCTCGTCACCAGCCGCTACCGTTACCTCGTCATCGTCCTGAGCCATGAAATCCGAGACAATCTTACTCCTCTTCTGCTGCTTCGCACCGGCCATGATGACTTCTTTTAAACCTTCAGCGCGCACAGCGCCGGCTAAATCACCTAAAGCTGCGACAATTTCCTCCGCCGTGTCCTTGGCTCCGGCATGAAAGTGGATGCTCTTGCTGGGCCTGACGAGTTCCATGAAAACGTGCTTCCCCTCACGGGAATAGTGTGTCATCCTGTCGGCTGTCCACTCTTGAGAGGGACCATCTTGAGCGCGCTCGAGGGCGATCAAGATAATCCCTGTAGCTAAATTAATACCCAAGGTGGTAGGCATCTTCTTTCTTTTGCCCATGACTGAGACCATCTCACTAATGTTGTACATATGGAATCCGCCGGGTGTTCGGTACGTATCGGCCGGGGCGAGGCTTCCGAGGCCTGGCTACGGTGCTGTCATAAGAGACATCCACTGGTGGTCGCGGACGTGTGGGAAGAGTTGGGGACCGAATGGAGTCGTCATCGGATGGGAATGATTCCACTTGAGGAGCTGAAGACCTCGTTGGAAGTGGTGGTGAAGCGGGGTGTGAGCTGTCACGGCCGCGCATCACACCGGCAAGGGCGGCAGCAGGATGTGCTGGGGATGCTGTGTCTACTGGGCTGTCTGGCTCTGGCTCAGCATGGGTGGCAATAGATTGTGGCCTTGTTGGTAAAATTGGCGGCGGCGGTGCAGATGGTGTGTCCTGAGCACTGGCACCAGGAGAATCCTCCAGTTCGATATAATTTGCCGGGACAAAGCCATAATCATTGTCGAGTCCGACGAGGATCCAATCGGGGTCGGAGGTGTCGAAGACTCGGAGTTGAGCGTCTTCGGAAAACGACAGCTCTTCATCGGTTTGACGAGTGTATTCGAATAGAGCCCGGGCGTGGCAGAGCGGCGGTGCCTGATCGCAAGAAGGAGCAGCAAGCGTTAGCCCGGTTTTTATCGCGTAGGAAGGGGCAGCATAGGTCTACGGGCAGAGTGGCCACATCGTAGGGACGAATGGGGAGAACATACCTCCTCGACGTAGTTATTGGGTACTAGGCCAACGGGCTCCTCTTCCTCATCGCCTCCGGCCTTCTTCTTGGCCTTCCACCACCCATCGTCACCAGCCTTATCCAGGACATAGAGGACGTCGCCCTCGCTGACGGCTAGCTCACCCGCTGCTTGGGGCGCATAGTCGTAGATTGCGCGACACACACCTACAAACCCCATGTCGATCGAGTGTGACGGCGGACCTCGAGCGTGTTTGTTTTCAGGTTCTGGGCGCTCACCCAGTCGGAGGAGCCAAGCTCAGAGACAATTACTTCCACCCTCGACAGGGGACCGTTAGTGGAGGCACCAAGGAGCAGTCGTGCAGTTGACGTGTTTTGACCTCGTCACAAACGAATGGAATGAGCGGAGGTTTCGGCGATACCGGTCAGAGCATGAGCGTACGTAGTTCTACCCAGGTAGGGTCAAGAGGTAAGGATAGGTAGGTAAGTAGGTTAGTAGGTAGGTAAGGTATGGAGGTACAGATTAATGGGGATAAGCGGAAGACTGACGTGCGTGTGGAGCTAATAACCAAACAGGTTGGCAGCTCTACCTTGTGCTGCTATGCTTGACCTGCCTGGGCCACTTACCTTACAGTACCTGACATGTACCTTCTTCAACCAAAGTGCCCATGTTACCCTTCAGCGGATAACCAATGCAGCACCTGAAGCCATGAGCCTGTACTCGACTCTCCTATTTGATTATAGCAGCCATGCAACGGTTGTTTAAGATTACTAGAATAACCTGATTCCGCCCATTAGTGCAACAACTGAATTAATTGCAAATACAAGAATGGTAAGATGAGCAATATAAAATAGGTAGGCCTGGTACTAAGTAGAGACAAATCATGAAGCACGGTAGATTTTCCAGGAGGGTTCTGCACTCGAACCTTTACATTTTGATATATTTTCACCTTGATCATGCGAGGGCAAGTCTTTTCAAATCTCAATCTTATGCGGGTTATCACAGAACATCTACTGCGGTCTAATGGCTCAATTCTAACCTTGTTCTTGTCCGAGGTAAGCGTGACCGAGGTTCAATCTCTTCAGTCAGAGAAGGTAGATGTTTAGCCACTGCTCTTCCCTCCTGAACCATCCTTCAATGGAGATGAACCTTCGGCAGCTGTACCCAAACTACGAAAGCTATTTGTGCGCTGTCCTCGTGTCAATATACCGGGAAACATCCTTGGATCGCTTCCAGACAGATGCAAATCGGCCATCACGTTGGTTGCTCGATTAGAATCTTGATTGGAATGAGAAGCGGGCGGCTCAACCGATGTCGGAACGGGTGTCGGTATGTTCAACGAGGGCTCTTTGAATTCTCTTGCTGGACCTGCCAGTGAAGCCAGTCCCATACCAGAGGTAGGACCTGTTTCTGCCACCTTGCTGCCGGAGAATGTCCCTCGCTAGTACTACTGGCACCGTCATAAAGTGCATACCGCCTCAGGCTGCCACCGGTTAGAGACGCCCAAATAACGTTATGGGCTGTATCCGAAAGGACTTACATGTCTTGCTCTTGTAAGAGTGTATGATATCTGAACTCCACTCGCCTATCAGGCACGTTGGTCTTGACCATAGTATTTCCCTCTTTGCCGGGCCTATCACAGTTTGGTCCAAGCCACTGCTTCTTTACGGCAAGCTCGAATCCGCTTTGTTCAACTGAGTTCTTTGCCAGTTCGCACATATCGACTGGGCTGAGTTTGTAGATCTGAGCCGCCACTGCATACTCCTCAATTAGTGGCTCCTTGGTAAAGGCGAATTGCAATGGGTCATCCGTCGATAGAGATACGTTCAGACCCCTTCTAAAATATTGATGAAACGGGTTACGTTCATAAGCAAGGAAGAGGGCGTTATTGCTGAGTGGTGACATAGCAATGCCAATTTGATCCAGATAGAAAATGTACTGGAGAAGGGGCACCTTTCGCAACAGTAGTCCATGGCTAATGCTATGGCAGCATAGTAGAGCAACGGCCAAATGCTCACTATCACCAGCCTCGCCGCAGTGTGGCCGCAAGACAAACGTGTTGAAGCCACGCTTTCTGCGCCAATAGTTGAGCGACGTCATATTCGAGAATAAATAGTAAATCCAGTAGCTGTAAGGAGGATTCTGGTTGGTATCCCATACTTTTGGTACGGGGAACTTTTTGAAGAGACGTCGCTCCACTTTGCTCTCATCATCCACGCTGTCGAATCCAATTACTCTCTGGAGGAAAACGTGGAGCTTCGGGTGACTTGATGGGTCTTTTGTTACTTCGAATAGTGGTTGAAACACATTCTTAACGACTTGCTCAAACGTTTCCATCAACCCACTCGCCTTATAGACATCGTACAGACGTGGGATTTGGATCAACCATCTGACATTATGAGAGAAGAGCTTGTTGTCAACGACCCATGCTGCGAGTTTATCCCATTCATCGATGGACTTGCCATAGATTGAGATGCGCCATTCCACCATCTGGTATTTGCTCGACTCCAGATCGGATATGACCTCTTTAGTGATTTCAGCAAGATATCTACCATGGATGAAATTGTCTGTTTTAAGGAAGATCGTTCTCAGGCGAGATTCCCTATGGGGTTATATTTCAGGTTGAATTTGTCAAATCGATGGAATGAATCGGTGTGTGCCTGGTATGTCATTAGCACAGCCGCAAAGCTCTAGTAGGGAATGACTGGGTAGAAAGGCCCTACATGCATATCCAATGTGTCTATACTCAAGTCATACGCCGTCAGGTTGATACTGGCAAAGACCTCTGCTAGAGTTAGGTGCTTTCCGTCACGAAAAAGGACAACCTCGTTGGGGTACTTCTTCATCTTGCTCTTGATGAATCGCAACAGATGCTTTTGATTCATGCAGGCGGAATGGTGAACGTGAGTGTCCACCTTTCGCACATTATAGAAGTCACGATGAGGTACCTTCTTGCTATCGGCCGTCTCCTGGTATTCGTTCAACAGCACATAGAGGTTGAATTTGCCTTCAAGATACTGCAAACGGCGGAAAGCAAAGCTTTTAGTAGGGCCGTCTGAGGAGGCGTTGAGAATATTTTCCAAGTCCATGTAGAACTCTCTAATCGTCGGCACATTAATTGATGGTAACTGTGCATCCTCATTATCAAAAACCTGATAGACGCCACTGTCGTCAAGACGAAAGGTCATGCCATCGTTCTCGGGTAGTGGCAATAGGTCATCCATGTCGAAGTCCTCGCCAATATGCTGCCCAGGCTTTCGCTTACGACCATGCTTCTGGGGTACGCCAGCTCCAGAAGTTGCAGGGTTGCTCGTACTTGCAGGCTCGGGTTGAACAACAGAGGTATCCAATTCCTGTTTCCATGCGGGCTCTGGCGGGGAGGGTAGACCTCCCAGCTGGGGCTATCGCGTGGGTTATCATTCGGACCTTGGTTTGAAAGGGCTATGTATCTGTGTCTCATGTCTAGAATGCTCTCGATCTTTTTCGATATAGAGCTGAGTTCTGCAGTGATATGAGGCTCAGTATCCAGAAAGCTGCCAGCGGGCAATGCAATGCTTGAGCTAGCGGTGGTACCAGCAATCCTAGCATCTAGAGATGCGTTTACCTGGTTTGCAAAGGGACTGCAGGTGGATGCGGCATTGTGGGTAAATCAGAGCCGACAGCATTGTCTTCTCTCAAATCAGCACGATTCCCTTTACAGGGTTGCAAGTTGCCGACGTATAACCCACCTTCACGATCAAGAACGAGAGAATCGCCTCCGTATTCAGTAGCGGGTTGTGACCCAGAAACCATCACTGGGCTTCCGTGTGGTGTGAACTGAGACCACACGCTGCTGCCCCTTTACCATCTGCTCTACTGCGTTGATAGAAGAGTTTCGCGTCCGTCTGGCTCATCTGGCGCTCGGCCACCGGATCGTAGAAGGTCGTGCGCTTGGGAAGATCTCGCAGCAGCATGCCTTCCTGTAGATCGTCGTGATCGGCCGACTCTTCTGCGTCTGGCAACTCACCGCCAGGCCCGGAACCCGTTGCGCTCGTTTCATCAAGGACTTCCTCTTCTTCCCCATCGGACTCTCTCGTGTGCACGGCGAAGGCATTTTGCTGGTCTAGATAAAGTACACATGTTGGTCTACCAAGCAATGACGTCTGTCAATCCAAGGAACTACGCTTTGACGGCGGCTTTGCAAGGATGCAACTTACCAGCATTGTGGAGTTTGGATATCGTGGGATACTATGGGTAGAATTGCTTACCCGACATGATGAATGGCTCCCTGGGTCGGTAGGTGCAGGTGAAAAGGTTGAAATTCTAGGTATGCCACACTGATAAGATGTTTTGTGATAACAGACCTCCACAATGCCGAACCAAGTCCAGGCTGCAAGGTTTAAGGTAAGGTAAGTTTGTGACAGCTAAAGATCGGGTCCTCACACTGTTATGCACTGCACCAAATGGAGTAATCTGCGAGTTCAAGGTGGGTAGAAACGTCTGACGTGGATCTTTCGGAGGGCACCTTAGTTGCCTATATCGGAGAGCCTGCATCCATTGGCTGGGTTTAGTGCCCGACCTGACCTGGCACGCCTTTCGAATTGCCTGCATCCAATATTACCTAAGCTGTTTTTTCGACTACTAGGTGAGACAATACACCTGTGTGGAAGACTTGCCATAGATAAAAGGGGATAACAGTACATAACATTAGTATATAGGGCATTCTAGCATCTCCTTTATTCGCGGTGTTTCTGCTTCTACACATTGCAATCATCCTAGCCAGGCCACTGTGGGCGTCAAACCTCCACGGTAGCAGCTCTTCTCGCCATGGCGAACTAACAAATAGCGTCTACTGAACATATCATTTGCATCCCATTGCAAGGGTATAAGACTACACCTTCTTCTTCTCTATCTCAGTATCTTTGACGTGCTTGCTCGGCTTTGGGCTTGAGCCCAGGAGTAAAGACCACCGGATGCAAAGACCACCACTGCCCCAATGAGGGTCCCTGCAGCCAGTGAGTTGCCAAACAGCCATATGCTCAGAAGAAGGCTGACAAGCTTCCGTATATTCAGAACAATGGTAACTGTAAGCGCTGAAGACTTGGCCGCTAGTAGATTCACGCCTCGGATGCATGCGTACTGAGTCAAAACATTAGCAGCAAGAAATACTAGCTGACGAGGGACACCGCCGGCCAATGCCAGGGCTCCCAAGAGCTAGAAACCTCAAAAGGCGGGCTGGCAGTGAGCTGACTAAGATTGTGCAACATTGCTGGCACAAATGGGATAAAAAGCGGCAGAGATAAGATGTGGGAGTAAAGAGGTTCTCTCTCCACTGCGGCCCATATTTCCGATATGTTGCTTCGGTGTACAGCCCCATGATGGCCGAGAGCAGCTGTGCGACGAAAAGAATTACCAGGCCTGTGCCGAAAGTTGGCCGAGAGTTAGATGTGGATTTCTCCTACGACATCAAGTTGTCAGCCATCGAAGCCTGCATATTTAGACTTGCCTAGGCCTACCTTAGTCTGTGCGTCTGACCAGGCAGCAAGAATAACGCCAAAGGTTAGGAGAATGACCGCCAGAGCCTGTAGACGAGAGTATCTTTTTCCGTAGAGATAGCCGACGGCCATTGTTGTGATACTTCCACCTGATCGAAGGATGATATGCACCGGAACCGAAATGTCGTAACTGAAGGCATGATTGTTCAACATGTTTATGCTGAAGAAAAGGACGATGTTGATGATCCAGCGACTCAGTGGGACTTTGTTCGGCGCAATAAAAAACGGTGGCCTTGTCTTGTCAAACTGAGCAACATATCCAGTGATGGCGACGAAGAGAAACTGAACGAATGTTAAGAGGGTTCCTGCTCGATTCATCAACATCAATGGTCCTCAGCTGCAGAAACACTCAACCTGTACATACCACTAGCAGGTTCGAAACTACTAGAGTCAGCGTTCACAATCCCATCCCTAGATCGGCGCGCTTACATACTTAACGATGGCCTCTAAGGCGTAGACCTGAGCAGGTAGCGGTCAGTTGGCGGCTCTTTCAGTGTTCGAGCGTTGGAGCTTACATTGGAGCAACATCCCCAAAAATCAAACTGAGCATGACCGCGACCGCCACCATAGAGGAGCCAGCCTCCAAGGTCAACTGCCGGTTTGCTTCGGTCGAGGCTGAGGAAGCAGTGCTATTGGGGTCATCGACCTTGAGTTCATGGCCGCGATGTTTCTGAGCCGCACTCATCTTGAGAACGAATGGATGAACGGTTCAAGAGTTGAGATGTAAATATCGACTCGAGCATTCAGGCAAACTTGATCTGGCGATTGTGGATTGGAGGACTTCTGTATCATCAATCCATGCGATCCTTCTCTTGACATTTAAGGGTCCTCGTGAAACATATTTCTGAGGCGTGCGAGATCAAAGTGCCATGTTTCCACTGTATGTACCAATGGTGGGAGGCTGGTAGGTCAGGTACAGGAGATGACACCTTGAAACATCTCTGAAATATGTAGGTACGTACCCACCAGGTAGGTTGGGTTTCCCTGCACTCCTTTCCAGGTGTACCTTTTAACTGCATGCCCCTCGTTACCTTCATCACTCTCAATCACATCTTATCTGTCACCGTACGATTAGTATTGCCTGTGGTGTGTGCAAAGACCACACGTTGACATGTATTCAGAGGCCCCTCGAAGAGATTATTTTTATTCTAGTCTGGAGAGTCTGCCCAGACTTCGTTTTGTCTGCTATGTATAGCGACCAATGGCCGCGATACCGCCATGCTGCTTCACCGCACATGGTCAGCAATTCTGCACCTCGCCCATCCATTGAAAGCTGTTCAGGGCAGATACACCAGAGACACTCCATGCAGCACCCGCCTCCTCGCCTTCACCTCTACAGCACAATACTGATTCACACAAATAAAGCACCCTTGAGCTTGAGTTGACGCATGACAGCTACCTGACGAAGCGATGGCGGGCAGCCTACGAATTTGCGTTCCCACCATCTAGATGTAGATGCCCTTGAATAAAGCCCAAGGTAGAACGCCCCAATGTGGTGGAAGCCTCTCTCCCTCTGGCTCCATTGTCGCTGCTACGAAACCCTCTAGGCGGTTGTCATCAGTATTGCCAGACGAGCTCCGCTCCTCGTCGCTCTTTATGGTATCTGTCATTCTTTAAAGTGCCGAGAAAACAAAGAGCTACAATTCGAATTAGTTATGACAGGTAGTGAAATGCCAGTGCATTTGAGACTTACGTTGTTTGTTGCCGCAATAGCGATGCTGTCCTCGAAAGGATGCCAGCTCATGTGGAGGATTTTCTTGTTGAAATCAATTTGATCCGCATCTGTCTCCTTGCGCATTCTTTGTCCTTGGGCTCCACCTGCAGGGCTGCCGGCTCGAGAGTTGCCCTTCTTGCCTCCATTCGTAGCTGTCGGGCTCGTGGACGAATTGATCAGGGTAGGGACGCCAACTTTCTTGGCTTTGAAGGCCGACTTGTCTGCTTGAAGGACAACCTCTACTTCCTTCTCAGGATCTGTGGGGTAGATCATAAAATTGTTATTATAGCTTCCGGTCATGACGTTCTTGGCATCTCCCGAAAAGACTACCTCGAACTTGTCAAAGATGCTGTCGTTCTCATACGTATCGCATAGTCGTGGGCGCAAATGCTCGTGAATCGGTATCGTCTTAATCGGTTGTCGTTCCATGTTGATGTCCCAGATTTTGACTGTAAGATAATCGCGAGAGAGAATGTAACGGCCGTCGTAAGAGAAACGCACATCTGAGATAGACGATATGATTTCGGAAAAGAATGATCTTGACGACGGGTCTTCTTCCTGCTCGAAGACTACGCTCAGTTAGCCTAGATCCGGTGGGAGAAGAGGGAGAGCAGCTCTTACGCTTGGCATGCTGATCGCACAACGCACTCTCGCGCATATCAGCAAGCTTTATAGTTCCCTTGGAGCTGGCATACATAAACCAGTTACAGCTGAGGGATGGAACTCGGCTGCGGTGATAACCTCTGTCAGTTCTTCCATGTTGGCTGGCTTGATATCAACAATGTTAAAACTTTGATCCTGTATGTTGAGGTTCCAGAGGTTGATACGCAAATCATCGCTGCTGATGAATGTCTCCCCATCGCTGTTGACCGAGATGCTATTAATGTGATATGCGTGCGCATTGGCGTATGTGCGGCGCGGCACAGCAGCGACAACAGTGTCGTGGTGAGTGAGGCGTGGGAGCTTGAGGTCAGACGCGTTCTTGAACTGCATGGATGGAAGTGGTCGAGTTGCACCACCCCTCCAGCAATATTGCCCGGCGTGACATCGTTAGAGAGGTTGTTTTCGGCAACCACCTTCAGAGACTTCTCGAAAACCTTCCACAATTTGATTGTCTTATCGTTGGTGGAAAGCAAGTAATGTGAAGCGTTCTGGCGACGGCACCATTTTATCTTGTTGATCTTCTCCTCAATCTCAAGAGATTTTAGGTAGTCGAATTCGGGTTCGTGGGACTGAAATTCGGTGTGGAATTTGTACTCGCATGACTTCTTCTAAGAGAATGTATTAGACTTCCGAAAATAGGTGCAAGCTTTTGTTCTGAGGACCACATACCGTCTCGTTCCTCTCGAACAGTACGACACGCCCTCCTTTATCTCCTGTCGCAAGATAATTTCCCGTATGATCAAACTCGACCGTCGAGATGATGTCGGCTGTGGTATCAATGGGCGGTTAGCTTTAAGGCCGTCACGAAGGAGGGGAGGGGCAGGACATCTTACCTTCGGTTATGTCCTCGACATCGCCCTTGTCGCCAAAACACCTGAATGTCCATGTTCAGCGCCTATCTAGCAGTTCATTTGGACTTGGACATACTGGGTAAACTTCCATGTGGGCGAGTTGGCTTCGCTGTCGACCATTTTGGTTGGCAGCTATAGTGGATTGCGAGAGACGGCAAGGTGACGGAAAGCGGGCAAAGGTCGGGAATGGCGGGAGCCAGAAGAGCAAACGGACGTCCGGTGAAAGGGACCAGGGAAACGATCAAGATCTCCAGTGATGATTCCGGGGACAGCGACGTCCAGCGAAATGGCTTGGTCGGCAGCCCTTGCTGATTTGATGCGACAAGGTAGCGGAGCGGGCGTGGGAGGAGAATGTCGATGATGTCGTCTACCGAAAGGTCGAGCGGGCGGGATGCGTAAAGGCAAAGCTCCTACGAAGGATCGGGGTCTTCTGAATTAGAGGTCGTATTGAGCTTCGTAGACTGGAGAGGATCGCCAGAATCTAGGGCCCGGCGGATATATCGAGAAGCAGGTCAAAGGAACGAGTTGGGTTTGAGATGCGGTGATGAGGGTCGGTGCGTGCTGCGTGAGTGGCTCTCGGTGCTGTAACTCCACTGCCCACTGAGGGTAGTGCTCTCTCTGGGCTACCTACCTGCAAAGTACCTTACCTTCCCTTACGCCTTAGTCCTCTGGTCCCAAGGAGAATAGAGGTACCTTGCCTACACGCAATATGAGCTAAGGTACCTTGTCCAAGAAGGGTCGGTGGGGTAAGCAGCTAAGGTTCTTGTGCCTTATCGAGCCTAAGGTGCCTCCCTACCAAGTCCCTCCTTATCAAGCTCAAGTGTCTCATTCGGCGGGTTCGTATCTTGGGAGTGTATAAGTCACTTGTTTACGCTTCTATGGGCCTCAATGAGGCTGCAAGGAATCCAAGGTACCTTTAACCTGTACCTTTTGGTCAGAATACGGAGGTAGTGGCCATATAACAAGGTCAGGTTCCGGAGCTGTTGTGGTTGGGCATATAGTGGCAGGATGCGAGGGTACTTAGACCTGAGTAAGGTACTTTTCTTCTTCTCTATCAACACTAGAAATTTCATCCACAATCCCTCGTATCCACCTATAGGCAGGTACCTCCAGCAAAACCCCATCATCCGCAAGGGTGTAGCTCTCCTTACGTAGGTACTTGAGAGTACGTAGGTGTGGTCAGGAGGTAGATAGCAGGCAGCTGTGAGCTGAGGTGGGCATATTAAATATTGCTTCAACGAAAATGGATTAAAGCTATGCTCGTAAGGTAGGTTCAAGTGAAGAACCGCGGCCCTGCGCGGCCAGTACTCAATCGTTCACGAGACGCTACATCAACGGACGCGTGATGATGGAGCTTTTGTAATCCGAATGATCCTCGAGCTTCCTCAGCCTCATATGGCACCATTTAAAGAATGGCCCTTTGATAAGCTGATCGCATGAAAACTTACCCAAATGAGCAATCGAAGCTAAACTTGGCAGGTGTGCAGCTTGAGTAGGTAGGCATGATGACAACTGCACGTTAAACAGTTACACAGGTGTGGCCTCCCTAACTCACTCCGCCGCGCGAGCAAATCAATACCATGAGTCTTCAGAATGGCGGTTGCCCGGCTTAAGTGCGCCAAGAAAATGGTAGAGCGATGGAAAGTTTCCTGCTCGCCCGGAACAGCATACCAACTGGCCTTTAACGGCATGGTACATGGTAGCCGGCTGTCTAGTGCCTAGGTAATTGCATACGCCGCCGTAGTCATGTGTAAGCCTGTGAGCTGGCTCGAAGAACCGAGGTGCAACTCTCAAAGGCATATCATTCTAGCCATCACCCCCAGAAAGCGAGTCTGCGAAGCCGGGCACCACCAGTGGTTCGCAAAATATATCACTGCTTATTTTTAAAAATTTGTAGCTCATGACGAATCAAGATCAGCATCTGCCGGGCCAAGACTCGCCGGAAAACAAGAATGGAAGTATCCAGCAAGGGAAGGGCAAAGACAAGGAACCTGGACTAGCAGAGCGATTGCAGGCATCAGGAAAGCTGGCTTTCAACACCATTACAAACATTCAGCCCTTGCCCAATTTGGCGGTCGCAGACAAGGTGACAGGCAGTTCGAGTGGCTCCTCTAGTTCCAACACCCATCGCACTGATGCCATCGAGTCGCAGAAAGTCCGGCTATCACACCAGGGTAATACGGTTGGTTCATTCCGAGGCGGTATCCCTCAATCAGCAGAAACCGGGCGAACATTTGATGATTTCCAACAACAACACCAGCCTCGGTCTGCAGGGACATCGGCATTATCGATTGAAACTGCACCTCAAGCACAAGCAAAGCAGGAGGCATCAGACGGCTTTGCTGTCGTGGATCTTTTGAGTCAGCCGGACGTTGGTGTAGAAGCGCATGTGGTAGCAGAACAGGAGCAACAGTTGGGACCGGAGGAAGCTGCAAGCCTTCGAAATGCTTTGTTTGGGTCACAGCATGAGGCATCTGCTTGGAACGGTCTCCTCGACTTCTCGCCGGAGTTCATAGCACGACCTAATGCGGCAACGGCAGACCTCCAGCAGCACCTCGGAATTAAGGATGTGACTACTGCTCGGCAACTTTGGGCTCAACAGTGGGCTGATGCCCTCTCAAGCTACACTGATGAGGTCTGGGGTGATCTTGGCCCACTGGTGTCGGATGCAAAACAAGAGATTGAGAAACTGACACAGCCCATGCTTGAAGCCGACTTGATTAAATCAGGCACAGTCGCTGTAGACCGGTTAAGGCAGATTCTGGCCCATGTTCGTGGACACGTCTAAAGTCTCGATGGTTTTATTGAATCGAAACGTGTGTGGACGAGAAATTTCAGGAAGACGGAGACTTGAACATGTATACAGACAATGCCTTGAGATGCAGATGCCCTACAAGTTTTTCTTTGCTACCTCGGGTAGGTGACAATGTGAGCTTGAGTATGAATGTCATTGTCGATATGTCGACTCACGCAGAGCAAGTGCGGAAGATCAAAGGTTGCTCGGCCAACATTGAGACGATAGAAAATGACATCATGCCCGCTATTTTCCCCCGCCGACACCGTCTCTGGGCCTAGACCATATCGCATTGCCATTATGTATGATGAACTCGATTACAGAGGTTGGGTATAGAAAATACATATTATTTATATCCTAGTTCTTCAAGAGGCTCTCACCCTTATTTTCTTTAATGGCCTCCCGATCATTTCAACGGCATCGAGCAATGAATGAGTAGCCAACTTGATATTCACGGTTAACCCATGTCGGCAGCAGGGTCGACTGGTAATTTGAACGAACAAGCCCAGCTGTTGATACCTGTACTATGCCCTCGTGAATCGGCGGTTGCGGTACATAGCACATGTTTGTAGCTGTTACTGTATTACACTTTGTCAGCTCATTTATCAGCATTTTCTGATGAACTTGGCAGCGCATCGTCGTCTCTCAACTACCCTCATCATCGTAATTAATTCTAATGACTCGCCTAGTTGTCCTGGCAAGGTACTGTCTCCACTACCATAAGCCTTTCACGGTATACAAATATTAAACAGGGTACCACGAGTTACCGCCTGGTTAAGTACCCTATCCATGACTTTTGTTTTCTCAACCAATCTGGATTCTGCTTCATAACAATACCTCACCTACCAACCTACCTTGGCCAGTACCATTCCAGCATAAGTACCTAAGGTAGGTAGGTACGTCACAGCCAACCTGTCATCCCGCATTTCTTCCTCAGAGCCTCTTTATTGTTGCCCTTGTCGCATCGCGATGGCCCGTCGGCTAGAACAGCGGCAATGGCTTGGCCTGCTACTCGTGGGGCTGTTCACGTCAACTGCTGCATCTTCGTCTCCAGCAATGGCAACATATGGCGCCGCCGCATCGGCCTCATTATTCACTCGCGAGGAATGCCCCGCCAATACGTTCCAATGCTCAACGGATCTTAGTCCGGTCTTCAGCAACGTATGCTGTCAAAACGGCCAGAGTTGTGCTTTAGACGCGAACAACCAGCCCGCGTGCTGCCCTCCGGGTGAGTAAAAGAGGAACTTGGCCTTTGGGCCGCAGCCGGCTTTACCGCAAGATGACTATTGTACTGACTACATTTATCTTCGACAGGGCCGTGTGTACCGGTACCGCTCCCGCCTCTGCTCCCACTAATCGACCGACCGCACCTGTATCCTTCGTACCCAACTCATACTTCTCCTTCCCTTATGCGCCGACAGATTTTGGGGATAGAGAGGCATGCACATCTGCCGTCAGTGCATGCTCAAGAAATTACGAGGCCTGCACATCGGGGTTGCAAGGCGGAGGCGGCTTCGCAGTCACGATTGATGTTCCGGGGGCGGCACGACGGTGGGAGCCGGTGTTAACCTGGGAGCTTCCGCAACATCTGTTTGTTCAAGTCTGAGTTCTCAAGCTTGTCGTGACCTAGAACCCACAAGTTGTGAGACACTCAACTCTGCTTCAACTAGGATACGAGCATCTGCCTCGTCGGCGGTGTTTTTCGCGGTTGCGGCCAGCGCTATGTTCGCCTCAGTTTTTTTTGCTAAGGCCATCTTGCAGGATGCCATCTATGCCCCAGTGTGGAGCTTGTCGATTCAGGACGTTCCATTCTCACGATTGTATGAAAGGGGTCGTTCTTAGGCGCCGTTGGTTGATACGTTATTGGTACTGCTTTTCTGATTGCAAGGCGAAAGGTCGCGCATCGTGGGAGAACATAAGAAGCCAAGCCGAGTGCGACGCCGAGGGGCACTCACACGAGAAAGTGTTTGGTTCACTTGGCGAAGATACAAATCATAGTGGTAGAGTTTCTTGCATGCATTTATATTTACGGCATAGCTGGGGATGCAATATGGTCATACTTAGCGTTGTCGTCTTTGAACCATACAGCGAGATGGATGTTATGAAGATCAAGAACTTTGCTAAATCGCCACTCACAAGATATTCCCCGTCTGTTCTTTCTGCAGTCGAATTATGACCATGGAGTTTTATGTTTGCAATAAGGAAGTCTCCTATGAGGATAATGACACATGCTCATGCAGCTCTGATTGTCTGCGGTGCGAACCTTACACCCTCTAAGTTTGTCTGAGAGTTTCCTAATACGTATAGGAATGAACGGTTCAAGATGGGGAAACTAAAGGCACTGCTTTACATCGAAAGTATCTGGTCTAACAATTTGCTGGCATCACTACTCATTTCTCCGCCGCTGCAAGCATTCTGGTTTACGAAGCTCACGTCCCCTTGCACGAACCGCCGAGCTACAGCTTCAGCCGTCTCAAGTTGCTTCTGCTCGTCAGCACTCAACTTGGCACAAGCCAAGTTGATATCTTCATGGCGACTAAGAAGCGATGCCACGGCTTCGGCACGTTCAACAACTGTGCTAGGAACCCCATTGAGAGCTGCACATCGGCCCCCGTAACTTAATGCGCAGAGGCCAGGGACTAATTTGAAGAGATGTGTTATCTGGTCCTCTGTTCGGCTGGCTTTCCAGTCTGTGCTAACATCCATATGGTGCAATGTAACGCCATCGTAAAGATTAACGAAGTCATTGGTTAACACTTCGTGGAAGTGTGTTGCTGTTAGGAGCCAGGGCATATTGTGACCCAAAGAGAAAAAATGATTCAGTAATGCAGCCAGAAGCCCAGCTCCATCATCCACATTCGTCCCTTTGCCGAACTCATCAATAATTACCAAGCTCCTTGGGGTGCAACACACCATTGCCCGCGATACCTGTTTTAAATCTATGCTGAATGCACTCTCGGTTCTCGCCACGCTTTCTCGTGTAGATATTCGCGTTAGAATCTTGTCTGTGAGGCCAATTTTTGCTCGGGTGGCCGGTACGTAACTGCCAATGTGTGCCAAATAAACGATGATTGCTATTTGCTTAAGATAGACGCTTTTACCTGAGTGGTTAGGGCCTGTAAGTATTAAAGATTGTTGGCGAGGCCAAGTTGTCTGATCTGTTGATAATTGGCCTCCAAGCAATTCGCAGTCATTTGGTACGAAAGTTGGTACCACAAGCTCCTGCAAAGGATGACGTCCGCCTTCAACATGAAGGACGTTATCAGTCGTCATCTGAGGTTCAACCCATTGATATTTTTTGGCTCCCATTGCAAGCGCAAGAAGAGCATCAAAGTCACCGCAGAGGTCTGAAGCTCGTATCAATGCCTCCTCATGCGAGATGACGGCTGTAGCTAATCTATGGATTACTTCAACTTCGCGATCTAACATCAATTAGGACGATATTTTTAAGTAGTTTGGTTACTTGCCTCCAATTTCGCAGTACATGTCTCCATACTGCTCATCAAGCTCTTTCATGTATTTGTTTTTGTAGCACACGGCTCCATCTGCTGTGAACAGTTTCTCCCATCGTTCACTATTAGAGCCTTCGCCTTCGTAACGGCCATTCCCAGTCTTAGGATCAAGTTCGACAACCATAAGGAAGCCTAGTTGAGGGAGAAAAATGCACGACCGAACATACTGGCAAGCCCATTCCGGGAGCTGCTGGTTTACGTGGTTGACGACCGCTGTCAGGAAGCTTCCCATCCCATCATATCGTCGCTTGAGTTCATCGAGATCAGGGTCGATTCCTGCTCTTACGGATGGTCGTTGCCGTGATTTGGATTGTTCAAAGTCGATAGTCTTGTTTATCATCCCACCTACAGCCACAAGACTTACTGGTTGAATACCATCCACGAGCTTTACAACTTAACATTAGCTAGCCTCGTCTCTGTAAACATATCCACTTACCTTCTGAATCGCTTCAATACCCTGAGCAGAAAACCCAACAGCACATTCTTTCAGTTTCAGGGCTTGAGCAGCAAACTGTCTGAGTGTGGCCCATACCCCTATCGAAGGACTGGCCACCGGAAAGGGCGTCGACTCCACGTCGCAGTTGAACAATCGCGGTCCTTACATTAGTCATTTTGCGTAGTATAGATACTGCCTGTCTCGCTCGTTCGTCATTTTCTGGTCGTGAAAGCAGCGATATTGTTCGCTGTCTCTGGCTAAGAGTATCCAAGTTGAGGGTTGGCTGGAGAAAGATTTGACGAAGGCGTATTCGCCCCTGCGGTGTGCATGTTAGGTGGTGAAACAAGCCATATAGGGACAGGCTTTCCTTTTGCCCAGATGCGCTGGCTCCGAACCCCCAAGTCTGGCTATTAGGATGGAGTTCTGATTGCACAATCTGTAGGGAGAGCAGCATGTCTGTGTTGATTAGCATGTAATCTGAAAGTGAAAACATTTTCAGAAATTCCACTTTGAGCAATGATTCGGTCGTTGTTCCGCCAGGACTGAACTCGGCCGATCGCCGTCGGTGGAGATCATTCAAGACTACACCAGCACATGCTACCTAGGAAGAGTTAATGTGATGCAAACATGTTGTTATATGAAGCTCTTACGGAAACTCGATCATCAAGATTGATCAGTAAGCCACGTCGCATAAGTTTCATCTGGCTGTGTTCAGGATTGGTGTCGTGATGCATGGCCATATTGAGCCTGTTATAGAGAGGCGTCTCGCTATTATTGGAAATGATTGCTTGTACAGCAGTTGAATCGTCGAGGGTAAATTAACAATCTTCTGGCAAGCCATTTCGTACAGAAACTCGGTGGATGGCACAACGCGTAAAATGAAATCTGGGGGTTGTCATCTAGAAATAATCAAACTCCTGCCCGGCGCCACCTTCGGATAACCGACTTACCGTTCATCATATATTGATTTTGTGTTGATCTATTTTCCAGTAAATTCATCAGATGCTCTGGAGCTCTGGCCGAAACTAGAACAGTTGTGGGCTGGGTATGAATCAACAAGCCTTCGCAGATATCCAAACCAGCCATTGGAACTTGACTCATTAAAGAAAGCACACCATCAACAGTAGAGAAGAATGCGCAGCCGAGCATACCATCACCCCTAAGGTCAATAGACATGATAACCTCCTGCAAGGCCTCAGTCATCGGTATATCGTCATCACCATCGCTTGCTTCGTCTTCGCCAACCACGTGGTGCAACATATTGCTTGAGGATGTTCCTGCACCACTTCCTGCTGAACAGTGGGTATGTCTGTGGCTGAACTCATGATTCGGCGAGCTCATATCGGATCAGGGTGAAGGGTCTTGTTTTCTAGCCATTCGTATAGGTGTATTGTTGGATGGTTGGTCGCGATGGCGTGAGCGTCGAGAATCGCTCGCCGAGCTTCTGAGTGACCTCGTGGATGGTCCTCGAGCCATTTCCGATAAACCGGAGGCAATAGTGTATCAGACAGCGCAGTGGCTTCATTCCTTTGCCTGATCGATGCGCCACAAGGGAAAGGCGAAGATATGCAAAAGCCGCCTATCATCGATTCCGATATGGTAAGGCTATATTGCAGCATTACGAGGATAATTCTTGCTTAGTATTTCCCTCGTTATCTCCATTCAAGTAGAGGGTAAGAACTGTGGGAGTTCCTGTGACCGCTCCTGCCTCGTAATTAAGTGAGATAGAAGTGGGAACATCGTTCGATAGCATCAACCCAGCCACGCCTGCCTCAGATCCAGCTAAATGGACACCAGCTTTGTACTTACATTGTTATACTGTATTGTTCAAACGCGCTGGTGTCACAACTACCTACTAAGGTAGGTAGGTACCTGTATTCAGTAGGTACCTACTTACTGATCTTTAACATCACTCACTATCAAGGGCTTCCCAGATGAATGCATGTAGGTTATGTAGGCTTCTTGTTTCGTAGGACATTCAGAGTAGATGTTTGAGGTTGGCCGCTCAGTCGCACCGATTAAATGGGAATAAGTTTATTCTTTGGCCGATGCACACGTGCTGGTATGCGAAAGCAGGCTTGCCTAAACAACAAGTCTGAGTCTACGACTTCATCGATTCTTGTCTGAGTATAACTCATCATACAATGAACCATTGCTTCCCACACACATTTTTTTCCTCCACGCAAGGGCGTTTGGTGCATGGATGGTCGGGGGTTGGCCAATAAACAGCGCTACAGCTTTGTAGTTCGAATGTAGCCACGTATTAATTGCCTTGTCCTTTTGCCCATTCAGAGAACTCGCGTCGTTGCCTACGGATGTCGATGAACCCAGGCCGAGCCTCGAGGAATGCAAATGGGTTCCCTCGGTAATCCTTCTCTACTTCGCCGCTTCCATCCAAGAACCCAGCCTTGCCTTCTCGTTCTATCTTGCCTGCCCACACGTTCCAATGAACGGGTCGCAGAGTAGGTGATCCTAGTACGAGTCCGAGGCAGATAACTAATGTGGCCACGAGTGTTTCTATGCAAATATCGAGAGGTAGCGTGTTTGATAGCGTGGGGAGACGACGGAATGGGTCGTTCGCGATGCCGAGAGAACAGCGTGCTCTTGCGCCGAGTAACAGCTATTGCACAGTTAGTAACATGGAACATACTAAGTGATGGAATATGCTTACGCGTGAGCAAGCACTACCAGACCCACGAGGGTCACTGAGCGCGGAATCCAACCCATTGCTGAAAAGAAAGATGGATCAGAGCTTCTCGAGGCGCCTACGCTTTGTGGTTGTATTGAGGTTGCGATGATGTCTTCACACGATAAACCAGACCTAACGTGGCTCACGTTTACCTTAGGTGGGTACCTAGGTATCTATTTGTACAGAGGTACTGCGAAGGAAGGCCCCCACCTTGTAGGTACTCATGTGGAAGTACATTCTGTGGCTGTTAGTTACTGAAAATACCTCATGCGGTGCACCCTCTACCTGCCTAAGCCGAACGGTACTCCATAGACTGACCAGGTAGGTACCTACCTATTTACGTGGGGTTAGTTACGGTAGTCAGGAAAACCTGTGTTCCGGCTTTCCCGGACAGATACAGGCTACCCTACAACAACCTATTGTTCTCATCCATATCCAACCTCACATTTACGTGAACATACGCTTGTCTCTCATGTTTGAGTACGTTGCTGAGCATATGTAATGGTGTTTAAACTCCATCCTCTGGTTATATATCCCAGATTCATTTGGTTCATGGCACCCCATACTGATGGCTAATGCTAACTATGAGATCTTTTATACTCACGATCAGTATGCGACTCCAGAACATCCATGTAACTTGGAATCGCAAGCTTGTAGCCCGCCGCCGCCGATATGGAGAGAAGATTGAATGCACGGGCATGCTCCCGATTCTAAAGAATAATAATATCTGCCATCCCATTACTACGCAACGAGTAAGGTATGGAGTGTCCAACACTCAAGTACGCCAAGTGAAGTTACATAATATCGAGAAGCCAATTATGATATAAACGCGCTCTATCCTAGTTGCATGAGTAAACCAGCTGTCAAGACCCAATAACTACACTGCTATTCAACTTAAGCCGAAACTGCCAATACGTCATAACTAAATGTCATCGTCGTCCATTTGTCGGAAGTACTGGTCGAATTGACTAGGCTCTAGGTCCTCCACCTGCCACTCATCCTGATTGCCAAGGTAGTCATCATGAGCACCCCATGCATTCCACTGTCCTCCAGACCCAAGAACCAGCTGTGGCTGCCACCCACTTTGAGCATCTAGTGGTGGGTAGGCAGTGGCAGCGCCACCACTGAAAGGCGAGAGCGGCCCTGCAGAGCCAGAGAGTAGAGGGTCATAGCCTGAGTTCATGGGTTGCGTATTTTTGGCAACTGCTGCCGGATCCATACTCCCTGCACTTATTGATGGAATTCCAGCGAAAGAAGGCTCATGTAAGTGGCCGAAGCCTGCTGCAGAGTATGGACTCTGAGAATAAGCGTATTGGTTACCTGAGACGTGGGAGACCACGGCATCAACCTGTTGTCTTCGCCCAAGTAACCCTGTTCCCCTAAAATAAATCGCGGTGGCGGCCCCAAATATGTCCGTCGTATAGCATCGAGCCCTCCAATTCACGCTGTGACGCTGCTGTCGTATTCATGTGTTGACCACTTTGGGTTGATCCTGACCTCTCATCGATGTGATCATTGCCATCAGTCACATCCCCATTCGCGTTCATCTCCACACCATCCTCAAGCTTCGCTTTCTTATTAGAGATTGGGATGTATTTATAACCTGGATGAGCCTCAATATGCTTCCTCTTCTCAACCTGGGCCAGTTGTTCGAATTTCTTGCGGATTCTCAGTGGCTCCAAATCCCTCCACGATCTACCACATATCGTTGATATCTGTTGATGATTTGTCTTTGTGCATAAGCTTTTGGCTACTTCTTGGTATGTCTTTCGGTAGAGCATAAAGGCATTGAGTGGCCTCCTGATCCTATCCCCTTTCTTTATAGTCCTGTGCCTCTCTTCGATCGATCTACACGCAAATTTGGCTGGGTCGAAGGCGGGAATATCTGAGCGCTCTAGAGCAATTTCAGAGAGCGGTCTATTGATTTTCTCAGTTATCTCTCGATGGGTTTGATTGCTCGCTCTGCCCCTTCTAGCCTGCTGCTGTACACCGATGCGCTTCTGTAATGACATGCCTTTTCCTACATCGTTTCGGCCTCCTTGTGGAATACCCTCACTTGTCGCAGCCGGAAGGGTAGGTTTACGGATCACGGTATGCATATCCGTCAACCTGTACTGCAATGGTGTTTCTACCAAATCGTGTTGGCTGCCAACGTTCCGCAACGGCTCGGTGCGTTGGGTTGCCTGTGTATAGTCTGAGGCTCTGGATGGTGCTCCTTGGCCGTGCTAAAAGGTATCAATCCTCAGAACTAGAGTCAGACAACATCAATTTGTAGATAAACGTAACTCACTTGGCGTCGAAGTTGGCTGAGAGGTGCAACAGGCCAGACGTTGAAGTCGACACAAGTATGTGGGGACTTGAATGTGATAGCCCCGTGAGCTCCTCAGATACCATCAGGCTCCGTGTACAGTTGGGGATAGCGGGCCTGTTCTTTTAAGCCTTCGAGAGACACCGCGCTCCAAGTGGACCGTGATGCTGATTACGATTGAGGGCGCTTTACAGCACAAGCCTCTCTCGTCCGTCCAATTTGCCAGCCCGAGCAACTTCCAGGCAGTGTTTGGACTCCACTCAAGACCGCCAAGGCAAGATAATGTTTACAACTCGTGGTACTGTAAATTGTTTCCAAGAATGCAAGGTCTCTAGTTCTGCACGACTATCCAGCAAACAATTGATATGACTTAACAATATGTAGCTGTACAGGACAGTACTACGGTGTATTTAAGAGTTGGTCTGTAAGAATATCTTATGCACTTGTATCTTCCACCACGAAGAGACCTTCTCCTTTGTCCAAAGTCTTGGTCTTGGTATCCCATCCCATCGTCATCCGTTCTTCACGTCACCCTTTATGAGCTATTTTCGTGTCTTAAGGTGTGTTGAGATTCTGGAAATAAGCTAGAAGCCTCGCCGAATCTGGACTCTGTTACATAGAACAACTGCAGCAATGCTGCTACAGTATTGCCGGCTCCCTGCGACAGACTTGGATCACGAGCGCGAGCCCGAGCTGAATGGCAGTTGGCACTGTTCGCATTGCACTTCGTGATGCTCATGCACGTGTCAAGGGATGAGGTGCCCAAGCTTATGAATCCTGCGCCCGGCTTCTGCCCCAAGTATCTAGAACCCTTTTGGAAGACTGGAATGTTGCAAGGTCCCAGGCAGATCTGATTGGATATGAATGTGCAATTGTGCACTAAAATATGCCATTGTCTGTTTCATCAACACTTTCACTCCTTTGACGACCCCACAGGGTTGTTCGACAGAATAATCAGCCTCCAGAACCAGCCGCGCCACCTCTCCACCCTCATCGTATATGCCATTCACTGACTCGGATGATAGTGCACTGCGCAGTGCCACGCATGACAAGCTTTGCACTGTAGCGCACACCTCAAAGAATTCTTTGGTTATTGTTGAGATACATGCGAGGTATACATACATAGTACTGCATGGGAACAACATATCACTTTCTGTCGTCAAGCTTGCTGTAGTTCCCACTCAGCAGTAGCAGAACATACCATGCATATGGCATGTACTAAATGGTGATGAATTGATTTTGTCTTATAGTAATCTGTACATATAAGGCAGCGATGGTGTTGTACTGTATTGTGTAGTGTGCAGGGCTGATAGGTAGTAAATGACTGCGTTCCCTAAAGATGATCTGAAGACACAACACCACATGATGGAAAGAAAAAGCTTGGAACAGTACCAGGAAGCGCTGATTGGGTTGACTTGACTTCTTCCGACCTCAAGGCAATAAATCCACTGAGAATGAAGCAACGCCATATAAACCAAACTTTGTACTGCGCGCTGATCGCATCAAGCATGTATGGGACAAGCATGATCCAACTATGGCAGTACAACCATGACGCCGTTTTTCATATCCATGATTGTGATGATGACACTCACCGTCAATCTGCCGCCATGGTGGGCCGGGGAGGCGAGGATTTGACAGGAGATCTTGGAGGAGAAGATCTGACGAAAGATCGCGGAGGAGAGGATTTGACAGGAGATCGTGGAGGAGAGGATTTAGTTGGGGAGTCAGGATAATCTCGCGTGAAGTAGGTGATAGCGTGGTCACAGGAGGAATTACTGTCGGGGTTGCACCGACAAGACCCGCTACAGGAGTTAACGGACGTGGTGACTGCTTCGTAGGAGAAATCCCCGCTCGAGCAGGAAATCCATTTTTTCGACTTTTGGTGTAGAAAGGGCTTGAACGTTCCCGGGTGAGGCCATCGCTGGCTGCTTAGCTTGGAGTCCTTGAAACAAAGGAGACACAAAGCCGTCAAAATCCTTCATGTGGCTGGCAGAAGGAGTAACTGCGACCCCTCGCGAACTGTTTTCGGTGCCCACGTCTGGATGTGCCAGGACGTGCGTAACATTAGGCTTGACCTTAATTCGCTCAGAACCAAGTTTTGAAGCCTTCTCTCCGTTGCTGATAGAAGTGTTCGACAAGACAACCCCGTTTACATCTTTGTGAGCAAGCCTTGATGTTGGACTTGAGGATTGCTGCTTTTGTGGTGAATGATGAGATACCGAGGGAAGTCAACACTCAAGCTAGGTGCTCGTATCTGAGTCTCAGTATTTGTAGCTGGTGCTTGCGTTACATCTGATTCACCAGGATGGTGGACCTTCAGCTTGATTGTGGTTCTTGGCTTTTCGTGACCAGAATTTTCCCGCGAACGACACATCGAGCAGACAAAATGGAAGTCAGGGCGGTCAGCGTCCCGTTCAGTGATTCCTAGGCACTTGCTGTGCTGCCAAACGTTGCACTTCTCGCAGGCCACACTGTGCGTGCCGTCGTCAACATGTCCATACATGCCACATATGCAATCGAATACCCAATCCTCCTCGTCTTCGAGTTGTTTCAAAGCTTCGCGATTCTTGGCAATCTCAGCTTGGCGTCGACGCTCTGACATACGAGCTTTGCCACCAGCAAGTTTCGAACTATCCTCAGAAAGAGTTGCGAGTTCCTCCTCGTGTTGTAAGCGTCGAGCCTCCCGTTCCTTCAGGCGCTGTTCCCGGGATGCTAGTCTTGAGTCACGCTCTCGTTCCAGCTTGAACCGCTCCTGTTCTTCACGCTTCCTGGCGGTCTCAGCTGCTTTTGATCTCTCCTCCTCCTCCTTCTCGACTTCCTCTTGCTTCTGTCGCTCAACTTTACCGGCAATACGACTCGACCGCTTGGCGTTGGCCATTTTGGCAAGGTTCATAAGCTCCTTTTCTCGTTGCAGCTCTTTGCGCTTTCGAGACTCCTCTTGCTTCTCGAGAATTGGAACAAGATGCTCCTGCAGTTGTTGTTTCAATATCTGCTCGTTTTGTCGCGGGTCTTCGTCAAAGCTTGTACTAGACTTTGTACTTCAGGCAATGTGACAGCAACGCATTCCCACTTCATGCCGCCAAGCCCATTGTCATCCGCATTCACGTCACTGCTCGTCTCGTTGATCTTGTCGCTCTCATGGCTGCGGTTCAATCGCCGTCGCTTGTTCGACTGCCGGCCGCCGCGTGTTGATGACTTTTCGGAAGCGAACGATTGCAATAATGCATGAGATTCCGATAAACGATAGACTCTGTTGTCATCGAGGACGTAGTAAGTTCGATCCTTGCTATCCCAGCCGTACGGCTCGATCCGCTGAAACGTATAACTGATTAGCCAAGCGTGGCATTGAAGAAAAAGCTTGTGACCTACCCAGTCGGTCTGCTCAGTATCGCGTTGCTCTTCCATCTTATCTCGGATGCGTTCAGGATGAATCATAGCCCATTGCGTGAGCTGTTGCATAACCTGAATCTGCCGCCGAGTGCACGTTAGCGCACGGCTGTACTAAGGACACTAGAAAAGCTTGCACAATGTGTTTTACCTTGGTCAAGACATCAAATTCAGTGAACTTCTCGGGCTCTTCTGCGCTACCGAAGGGGTTGTGTTGAGAGTCGAGAGCTAGGTACTGCTTTTGCGCTTGACTATCGAACAAAGAATGTCTGAGGGGAAATAATCAGTACGCCGTTTCGAAAATGAGAACATGAAGAGGCCTCGTACGTAAGCCCGCGATGCGATGATACGAGTTTGAGAATCGCGAGGGCGATATCATCGAGAATAGGCGAAGAAGGCTTGAGGCACTCTGTCTCCAATTCCTGAACGAGCACGTGAGCTTCAAATCAATTATTGTATAGTTTGTCATGTTGGCTTACCTCAACGTCGATAGATTCGTCGATTTTGGCAGCCTTTCCAAACAAGTAGATCCATTGACAAAGATTGGCAAACTCCCACATGTTTCGCAGGCGATGCAAGAAAGGCGATAATGTGTCTTCCGTATGTTCCTCCACGACCTCCACGGCCCGCCTTTTCGACGGCATCTTGAGTGTTTCTTGTAAGGCTGGTGGGTTGCGATTTCGTAGTTGAGATGACTGCAAATGCTCATGTCGGTTCCAGATACGTCAAGCTTGTGGTGCGACGCGCGCGAAAGAAGTTCAGTACCGCGATGTGGCGCGCCGATGGGGGCCAAGCAAGGTACCTTCCTCACTTTCCCTTAAAGGTACTTAGCGCTGCATCGAAACACACATCTCCACTGCATACGATAGAAAAGTCCCCCAAAGTACCGGGCCGCTAGTTCGTTGCCTTTGAGGGACCAGCTTACGACATGTCAGCACCGGTTCCAGTAAGTGGGTCGTCTATACGCAACCCCAAATGGTGATACAGGCGGCCAGGGGTTAGAGTGCCATGCATTGCTCAGCCCAGACGCACATGCTTCAGCCCTGTTCTCAGTCAACGCTTGTTGCTAACTGTCAACCCCCATTTCCTTCGAGTGGAAGGCCCTCATCTATCCTTCAATACCATCCGCGCAGGCTCTGAACCCCGAGATGGTACTGCCCGGCGTACTCCGTCTCGTACAGCAACCCCTCTGTTTTGGATCGTGACGCCTAGCAGCTAGGTGTAGCTTGCAGCCGGGTTCAATCCTCGATTTCGACCTCGACCTCGACCTCGACCTCGTCGCCATTCCCACCAAATGGCCCCGGCTCAGGATGACCGCGCGGCCCGGCGCCGGCAGTCTATCCCCCTCCGGAACTTGGACATGTCTTCCGATAACGACAGCTACCGTTACGACGATGACCGCCGTTTAGAGACCAATATGCCAAACGCGACAACCTTTCCTGGACTGTCAACATATTGGGGCCCATCGTACAATGCCTCTTCCGAAGAACCACAGCGCCTGGACTCACCCATTGATTCCCTGGCTTTCAGGCAGCGCTGCCCCCGACTTTCAAGAGCCGACATCACGTCCGCCGCGCCACCCATCTATTTCCGTCGATCCTCTTGATATGACCTCGCCCTACAGTCAATCTTACAATCAACCCTATGCCCAGCCGTATGCCGACGATGCTCCTAACACGCAATTTGACGAATCTGATATTGTGCCGCTGACATCAAGGGCACAGCCGATATCTGGCTCTCTCGCTGCGCATAACCAGGAAACCCAAACCCGTTTTAGCTTTCAAACGGTGTCCGATGTTGATAACGGTGCAACTAGAGGCCGAGAAGCCAGTCTGGGACAGAGCCTTGAGCCAGGATTTGGCGCAATGCCAACTGGTAGCTACGGCCTCACCCCAACACCTTCTGATCAACAGCGTCGAGGCTCTCACTTATCAAGCACATCTGGAGCACTGCTACGGGCGGGGTCTATTGTCAGAGCCATGTCACAACGAGTTGTCAACATCAGCGGCGAAAGCGAAATACTTGACCACAGATTATCCCAGCGACAATCTCGATCCTCTCAGCAAGGCCGCGCACAGGACAAGGCCACATCACTGTATGTTGATACTGCATACCCCCGCAAACGGCTCAATCACCCACGGAGAAGCCCTACCAGGAACAATATATCTCGCCAGTCCAGGTTTCGAATGCATTCCAGCCCCCACCTTTGAACTCACTCAAGGGGAGGTCGCTGGGCATTTTATCTCCAAACAATGCTCTACGTCAGTGGCTTTGTGAACTATTGCTCAATCCTTACACAGAGCCTCTAATTCTACTACTTATTGTCCTACAAACCGTTCTTCTTACAGTCGAATCAGCAAGTAATGTATTCACCGAGGGCAATGGGCGTCCCGAGCGCTGGGGTGGACGTTTTACGGATTGGGCTATGCTAGGACTATTTATTGTCTTTACATTGGAGCTTATTGCTCGTATTATCGTGTCCGGCTTCATGCTGAATGCAGCCGAATACAGCACCGTTGATCGAAAGAAGGGACTGCGAACACTCGTAGCAGAACGTTATAGGGCTGTTTTCCAACCACACCGCCAGAGTTCTGTGAAAGGCCAGCGGCAGCCTCCGCCTAATATGCCGGGAATCGCACGGTCATTCACAACATTAATGCACGGTCAGCAGGCCGTTCCGACAACTATTAAAGAGCAACAGCAATTTCAACTGGCACGACGTGCCTTTTTAAGACACTCATTTAATCGCTTGGATTTCTTGGCTGTGGTATCTTTTTGGATATCTTTTGTCTTAGGCATCACAGGCCTAGAAAGTAAGCACCACATTTACGTTTTCAAGATGCTCAGTTGTCTTCGCATTTTGAAGCTGTTGGCGCTCACTCATGGGACTGCGGTAAGAAAGGATTCGCTATAATCAACCTAACCCCTATTGATATTCTGTTAGATCATTTTACGAAGTTTAAAGAAAGCTGCTCCTTTACTTGTCCGCGTCGCCTTCCTCATTGGATTTTTCTGGCTTCTCTTTGCCATTATTGGTATGCAGAGCTTCAAATCTAGCCTAAGTCGCCAATGTGTATGGCTCGACCCTTTTGACCCCAAGAACCTATCGGCTTCCTACACCCATGAAGAGGAATTTTGTGGTGGTCATTTAAGCAATGACAGCACTAAACAAGTCTTGCCATGGGTTAAATTAGCTGACCCTCCTTCGCTCGACCATCTCATCAGCGGTACCAGCGAAGGGAAAGGCTTCATATGCCCTCAAGGCTCGATCTGTCTTGAACAAGATAATCCTTCTAATGGCACTGTGAGCTTTGATAACATCCTACAATCTTTGGAGTTGGTGTTCGTCATCATGAGCGCGAATACTTTTTCAGATATCATGTACAACACAATGGGCTCGGATTACATGCAAGCCGCTATTTTCTTTGGTGCTGGCATCATGATCATGACGTTCTGGCTAACCAACCTTTTGGTTGCGGTTATCACCTCATCTTTCCAAGTTATTCGAGAGGAGAGCAAATCCAGTGCTTTCACTGCCGATCAAGAGCCGTCACTTCATGCGCACTCAGATGAGCCCTTACGGCGAGTGTCTTCATTGCAACGCATGTACGAGAAAACCTCGTGGTTCTGGATCATAATCATCGCGTTTGCCCTTGTAACTCAGGCATGTCGCAGCTCAACTATGGATGATTCCCGAGGGAAGTTCATCGACATCGCTCAAATAGCCGCCACCCTTCTCCTTGATGTGGAGATGATTTTGCGTTTCGCTATTAACTGGCGTAACTTTCATCGAAGTTGGCAAAATTTATTCGACCTCACGCTAGCTGTTGTCACGACAATTATTCTCTTGCCACCGATCAAAGCGACACGTGCATATGAATGGCTCACCGTATTCCAAATTCTTCGAGCCTATCGAATAGTTCTTGTTATCCCCGTAACTCGGACCTTGATTCTGCTTGTGTTGGGTAATGCAGCTGGTATCGCCAATCTGATGCTATTTGTCTTCATGATGACATTTTTGTGTCTATTTTCGCTGCGCAACTATTTAGAGGTGAAATACCTCTCACTGAGGATGGCGATTTGAATCGTATATCCTTCTATACTATGTTCAACTCTTTCTTGGGAGTGTATCAGGTCCTCACGAGTGAAAATTGGACTGAGATCCTTTACTCGGTCACATCCTATACAAAGCAGTACAACACGGCTTGGGTCGGGGCTGTCTTCCTCATAGGCTGGTTCATTCTCTCATTCTTCATTCTGGTCAACATGTTCATTGCTGTCATTCAAGAGAACTTTGACGTGTCCGAAGATGAGAAACGATTAGAGCAAGTTAAGGCTTTTCTGCAAAAGAAAGAATTAGGTGGTCATTCCTCCAGCAACCTTGCACTATCTACAATCTTTGGGTTCGGGCGATCACGACAACGGAAAGACCCGTTAGATTATGGCCCGGCGATGATGGAAATGCTTCTTAAAGATGCAGTGGTGCGCGACTTCCTCGACGACCATATGGACAACTCCCATGAGAGTGAAGGTGAGATTCGAGCACCTCAACGGAGTGCCACCTTCCTACTCGGTGGTGATGTAAAGCCAGGGACTCTATCTAGCTTATGGGGCAAGCTGGTTTTCAAAGTGACGGGAAACAACGCAAACCCCTTCTATTCCAATATTCGATTTGATGGGCCTAATGATACACTTGATCCACGCCAAATGGCTAGGCATGTGGTTTCAGCAACTGCTGCGCGGCGTAGAGCACAGCGGGAATATCTTGCTCAGCATCCAATGTACAACACGTCGCTCTACATATTCTCTCCTAAGAATCGTATCCGGCGGTTGTGTCAACGGCTCGTGGGTCCAGCTCGAGGTGTGGAACGTTTCGATGGAGTTGACCCGAATAAAGTTGCATGGTATTCGTTTTCAGCATTCATTTATGCTGCCATTGTTGCCATGGTTGTCCTCGCTTGCGTCACTACGCCACTCTACCAAAAGGAGTACCAAGAAAAGCATGGATTTGGTGACACTCATTGGTATGTGTGGACTGACCTAGCGTTTGCTGCCGTCTTCACTATTGAAACCATCATCAAAGTGATTGCAGATGGCCTGTTTTGGACTCCAAATGCATACTTACGAAGCTCTTGGGGCATCATGGATTCGATTGTGCTCATTACGCTTTGGATCAATGTCGCGACGCTCCTCGTCAACGATGGAGCCATCTCCAGAGCGGTAGGAGCGTTCAAAGCTCTCCGAGCACTACGCCTTCTCAATGTCAGCGACAGCGCAAGGAACACATTCCACTCCTAATTGTTGTTGGATGGTGGAAAATTTTCGGCGTAAGTAAACTAATGACTGGCAATGGTTCCAGGTTACTGATGATATCCAATAGGCTGCTTTCATTTCCATATCCCTTTGATTCCCTTCGCTATATATGGACTCAACTTATTCCATGGCTTGCTGGTCGTGTGCAATGACGGCTCAGATGAAATCTCCATGCTAAATCAATGCTTTGGCGAATTTACTGATTCGCCTTTCAGTGATGATTGGCCTATTCTAGCCCCGCGAGTCGCCGCCGACCCATACATGAATTTCAATGACTTTGGATCCTCGATGTTCACATTGTTTCAAATCGTTAGCCAAGAGGGATGGACAGATGCCTCATTTTCTGTTCAAGCTATTACCGGGCAGGGTCAACAACAGCAAGATTTAGCTTCCGAAGGCAATGCCGTTTTCTTCATCATCTTCAACCTGATGTCAACTGTCTTCATTCTCACACTGTTCATTTCTATTTTTATGAGGAACTATACAGAGCAAACCGGCGTGGCGTTTCTCACAGCGGAGCAGCGATCGTGGCTCGAACTTCGAAAGCTGCTACGCCACATCTCACCTTCAAAAAGCTCTTATAATGCTTCAGAGAAAACGTGGAAGAGATGGTGCCACAAGAGAGCGATTGAGAAGCGAGGCAAATGGTATCAATCAATGACGGCCGTACTTGTTTTGCACTTGCTTCTCTTGGTTGTTGAGTTCAAAGACGAGCCGGAAATCTGGTCCAGAACACGAGAGCTTATTTTCTTGGCATTCATTCTTCTCTATGGTGTGAACATCGGAATCAGAATTGTCGGCTTGGGCTGGTCGCGCTTTCGAAGAAGCTCATGGGATCTTTTGCATTGGTCACCGTTTTTGGGGCATTCGTTGCGACGATGGCACTTTTGGTTGTGAACTCTAGAGGCGAAACATTCGTGCAGTTTCACAAGTTTTTCCTTGTCGCCATCGTACTGTTGCTGATCCCCGAAACGATGCGTTGGATCAGCTCTTCAAAACGGCTGCAGCCAGTTTGACGGTTATTGGCAGCTTGCTAGCCACATGGCTTGTCTTCTTCTTGGTATTTGCGATAGCAATGACGCAAGCCTTCAGCTTGACCCGCTTCGGACCAGATGAAAACAGCAACGTCAATTTTCGGACCGTGCCCAAAGCACTGATTTTGCTGTTCCGAATGAGTGTTGGCGAGGGCTGGAATGCGATTATGGAGGATTATGCCAACATTGAGCCGCCCCTATGTGTCGAGGATGCTAAATTCTTTAACAGTGATTGCGGAAGCAAACCTTGGGCCCGGTTTCTCTTTGTAGCGTGGAACATTGTTAGCATGTACATTTTTGTCAACTTGTTCGTCTCGTTGATCTACGAGAGCTTCAGTTATGTATATCAGCGATCGAGCGGTATGGCTGTGGTTGACCGAGAAGAGATTCGGCGGTTCAAAGAGGCGTGGCGAAGTGTTGACCCCGAAGGACACGGCTGGATTAGCAAGGACGCCTTCCCACGACTGCTCGCAGAATTGTCTGGCGTCTTTCAGATGCGTATCTACGATCCCGAGGATTCGGTTCGGCAAATCCTTGAGGATGTTCGAGGCGATACCAGCATGGCGCGTCACTCGTCAATTGTGGGAGTTGGCACGACAAACGAGATTGACATAGACAAATTGAGCAGGAGGCTGGCACAAATGGATGTTGTGAAAATCCGCCAACGACGCCAGCGGTTCAAAATTTTCTACGACGAAGTTATGGTATCTGCTGACCCAGACAAGGGCCTCAGCTTCACGACAGTGCTGATGATCTTGGCACACTACAATATCATCAACGACAGCAAGAGCTTGAAGTAAGTTTGAGTATTATTTGTCGATGAGCGTGTTGCTGACTATCGAATAGATTGGACGAGTTTTTGAGGCGACGAGCAAGACTGCAACGTGTAGACGATGAAGTGCGCAGAAAAACGGTGCAAGGGTTCTTCTACACGGTGTAAGTTCTGTCCTGACTACTGGAGAACCCTAAGAATTCTGGCTAACGGGTTGGATACAGGTACTGGACAAGGAAGTTTAAGAAACATTTGGAGCGACAACGGGCGGGCCGCCTCACGGCAGTCCCCAGCTTGATGTTCCTGAGATCCTGGTCGATGGGGAGGATAGAGACCCTATCCGGCCGCAACAGCGACCCCGGCCACAGGGCTCGGGCAGACCCCAGCTCAGCGTTGATGTTGGGGATCATTTCCTAGGCGGAAGAGGCTTAGATGCACAACAGAACACGACGTCGCCTGAATCTGCATACCAGCATCCACTGAGCCAGCCTCGCGCGTCGACCTCAGGTTTAGGGTCATCGACAGGGACGTCGTCGAAGCAGCGGGGCACGACGTCAGCATTTAGCTTTGAACTGTACGAACCCGACGAGCAACAGCATCATCATCATCATCATCAACAACCACATCAACCACAACAACCACAACAACCAATGACAGAACAGAGCCCGCGGCGAGGCAGCGCCATCAGTCCTACGGTGTCATCGATACTGGACGAATCGGTGTGGGTGGAGAGCCTACGGCGCGGCGCCACTTTGCGCCAGTCTAGGCAAGGATAATTAGATCATGTACATGGCGAGAAACGATTGCTTGTAGAGGCAGAGGTATAAAGCCGTTATATTATAGGCCTTGGCCCAAGGAAGGGGTCGGGAAACATCATTGTGGAGAGATTTAGGTTGGGCAGTCAGAGCATGATTTGTGTATACTAGCGTGGCGTCCCGGAAGACAAATGGAATTTTCGATCAGTTGATAGCGTTTGGAGCAAGAAACATTCCCTGAGGGATAGGAGATAATATTTCTAGAAGCCGTGAAGCATGGTAAAGGAAGGGGAGGGGTGAACAGTGCTGTTATCCTGTGACATGGTGGCAGTGAGGGCTGAGCAAAATCTAGCAAGGGGCGTTTGAGACGTGGGCATGGGCTGTCAGGCGGAGGAATGGAGGAGGCTTAACAGAAGGCATATAGCCAGCTATATGTTGAAGCCCAGCCCAAAAGGACTGCTTCTTAGGTGAGTTGGCGCAAGCAGTATCATGAATTGACAAAATGGCGATACGTGTGCTTGTCCAATGGCGCGAATTCTCTCTCTACAAGTGCAACGAGGACGATAGAGATGAGAGAGGCACGTGGGAGAAATAGAGTAAGCCGGCCATAGAACCATGGTCGCATGAAGCGCAGCGTGGCAACATGAGAAGGAAACTGAGACGGTGCCTGGTTTCAGTTTCGCAGGTGGATGTCGAGCATGTCTTTTCGTCAGTGAAGAATAGGAAGAGTTCGGGGTGGATTTGGGCCCTTGAAACCGCACTGCAGCGGCCGAAACCCTAGTGCCGGGATGATCCCCAGCTTCAAAACAGACGCAGAGGCCCCTCCCCGGCCCCTCCCCGGGCAGACACAGCCTTTTGACAGGCGGGGAGAGCAAGGGGCGGGAGATCGTGAACCCGAGCCAGCTTCTCGAACTGGCTCTTTCGTCTCGACGTGTTTTGGCTTTCGTGGTGAAGGTGGCTGCGACGCGCGACACCCCTGGCTACGTGCCCCGTCCCCATGCCCCTGGCCCCGGATGGGCTTGTTGTTTCTTGAGGTGGTAGGCATGGGATCAGGTCGGAAACAAGCACGGCACCTTGCGGGTTGAGGCAAGGGAAGTCGGTTACAGAGTACGGAGTTTGTATGCCGGGGGCGTTCAGGGGCGCCATTTCTAGCCCGGCCCTGCTGTATAAAACATCGTCGACTCGCCCACCCATCCCTTACTCTTCTCGCCTTGTGCGATAACCAACAGGCTGTGCCTTGAGATTCTAGTTAACTTCGGGTTCTTGTCCCTAATTCCCCTCTTTCACATTCTCACTTAGGCCTGGTGCTTTCTGCCGCTGGTTGGTTTTATACATCTTTGTTCGCTTATTGCCTTGCTTGTCAGTCGTTTGAGTGAGCAATCCGGACTCGTACATACACACACACACACACACACAGAGAGAGAGAGAGAGAGAGAGAGAGAACAACCACCCAATTAATAAAAAGACAACCTCTCACACACTCGTAACAATGGAGAACCAGACCTTCGACTCTCTCATGGGCCGCTTCTCTCAGGCTGATATGCGCACTCCATCCCGTCGCTCCTCCGTCGCCTCGTCGTCGCACCGCTCGTCCTACTCCACGAGCTCGCGCTCCTCTGCCACCAGTACCATCAACAGCATCATGTTTCAACAGCCATCCATTGCTGGCCTTGAGGAGGAGCGCCGTCGCTTTGCCACTGGTCTCGAGATCCTTGAGCCCCGTCCCATCGTGTACTGGGGCAGCGTTGAGGAGCGCATTGAGTCGATCGATCAGGTTCTGAACTGAAAAGCCAAATGAACCTAATATCGGCTTTGGTGATTAGCTGGGGGCCCTGGTGTGCTCACTGATGATCTTCACCACCCCGAGAATCGTCTCGAAGTAGGCGTGACAGCCTTTTTCTTCTATTTTCAAATTCTTTCAACTTCAATTTCTTGTCCACATGTGGACCTAGCAAGACTATCCTCGCCTGCGCCGCTGGTGGTACAGAGCCCAGGAGCAGGATCTTTCCTGACGCGAGGCTCTAGTCTCTAATTTTCCCTCTTCCTTTCTTTATAGCCTGGTAACACCCAGGTATGGAGGCTTATGACGCGGAGTACTGGCTTGGAGTATATACACAACGTTGGACGACCTTTTGATATATGGCCATCACTTGGCCCTATGACATGAATAGACTTGACTTTTTCTCAATGCATTTGTGCCTCGCCTTCCCGAAGTCGAAAGAAGTAATCTATACCGGAGCCCAGCCGTAGCCATCTACTTCAAGGTAATGTTTGGCAGGGAAGTAGGCGGACACATTCTGTTCGTTTGAAGAACTCACTATAAGGGTGCTTCATCCTACTAAAACAGGAATGCGGTAATAGACCCATCGCAGAAAAACACAGCTGGCTCCTGTGGCAGCTGCAACGAGCACTGTGAGCAAGAGCAGAACTGTGTTCCGCATAGCAAAGGCCTCTTCCGCCTCCATCTTCATAAGCTTCTTCTGTTTGCTATGATAGAACCATGAGCCTGCCTGCGGAGATTTGTTCCCCTTGCGAACGTATTGGTACGGCTCCGGCTTATAGAGCAGGTGGTGGAGCCAGGCAGGAAGCCTGCTAGCCCCATCGTTATGATTGTGGGAGCGCTTGATGGTGTAATGAAGCTCTACGAGCAGAAGCGAGAACAGGAAGGTGACGAAGTTGATCGGTGTCATGATTAGCTAGTGCAAGTATGGTCAGCCAATGCAACGAGGGCCATGGCGTGAAAGCTTTGGGGCACATACCGTGTAGAGCCTCGATGGTTGTTGGCCATGTTGGCCGGCAGGCCCGGAGTTGTCAGCCATGGCTCATATGGGAGACCGAGACTTGTCAAGAGACGACCGATTTAATTACTTTTGCAGACTGTGCATGGAGGTGAACGAGCCCAGACTCCAGTGCGTTGGATCGAGGACACGCGTTCGGCTCAGATGCAAGCGAGGCTGTGCCGTACCAGCTGATGGTCGACAAAGGTGCCTGTATCCAAGTTAGGTATGCACCAATTCGAAGGAGAGAGGGAAGCGTCTACTAGGCAAGAAATTGAGTTTACCTCTAAATATAGACGGAGAAGACGATTGAAATATTTGACTTGTCAAGCAAGAGACGGTTAAAATATTGATCTGCCTGACCTTACCTCACCTCATGGCCGCATTTGCATTCGTCGGAGGACGGATGACGTTATCGCACCCAAAACAGAGCTAGGGAGACCCGCTGGAAGGAGTTCAACGGGCTTCTGATCTCATTCATCGACGGACCGTTTTTCCCGATTAGATATCCTCCACTCCAACATAAGCTGCCTGCAATTACCCAGTGGGTAGCAATAAAGAAAGAAAAGAAAAGGCGTCACGAAAGACGAGAAAATCAGGCTTTGGCCAATGCGTGAACACACTCTTAGAATATGTATGTAAATGTTTTTCTCATTTCGCTGTATTGATTTCACAATGCAGAAACTTGAGTTAAGTACCGTGGTACTCTAGTAGTTAACTTAGGTATCTACATCCGTACTTGATCTACAGTCTCCTCCCTTTACTTGCCGCTTACTCACTTTAATTGAGCCTACAGCACGCACACACTCCCTGTTGCCATCGCATGACTTACCTGCCCATTTCCAGGTAGCTGCCCCTGCTGATCTTGGTTCGTCATGAACATCACCAAATTTCACGACATCATCCATACTATTGAAATCTGCGGATGGGCTCACAGCGCAGTTGTCAAACACGTCCCTTCTTTTGCATTTTCCCTAGGTTAAATCCCCATTCCCAATCTTTCTTGATGTTGGGAATCCCTACCAAGTCACTTACTTCCCTTCGTCCTCCTAGCGCCCGTTACTCGAAGTCTAAGAACCATAACCTTTTCACTGGTTTCGGCGAGAGCCTCATCCTTCACACTCCCACTCCCCGCCTCAACTGCGGCCTTTTCGTTTCTTCTCCATTGTATCCTCAATTCTCGGTAATTAACTCCTTCCCGACCTCGTTATAGACATGCATAAACCATGAAGATCGTTACCATGATGGTCAGCTCTACCGCGCATTGTGAATGTCCAACACCAGGATGTCTTGGGCGCCAACTCGTGCAAGTTCGTCCATGACGACCGCGATCTTCTTCTTCTCAACCATCGAGCTGACTGCGACCCAGTTCGCCTCATCCAAAGTGGTGACCGTCGCTGCGCGCTTACCAGGGTGATGCTTGTCGCCTCCGCCAAGTGACTTCGCTCGATGTTGTACTGGCAAAGGACGTATCGCTGAGCAGTGATGACACCGCGTATACGGGAGGCTATCAAATCCACCATTTCAGGGTTGGAGGGTGACTTTGACTTGATCAGGATGGCTGTGGATTCGACAACGGTGTCGATGGCCTTGAGGCCAGCGGCTCTCATAGTTTCGCCCGACTCTAAAGTATTGAAGTTAGATATCGCCTTTTCCACGCATGATTCTCCTGGCCTTCAACTCACCAACGAGATCGACGATGCCGTCGGCTACACCTAAAGCGCAGGCAGCCTCGACACTGCCGCTTAGCTCGATGATCTTGGTACGCAGCTTCCTTTCGCTGTCCGGAGCCACGCCATCGACCTCGGCCTCAAGTTTGGAAAAGTAATCAGCCGTCAGGCTGACGAAGCTGGTGCCAATGTTGTGGCCAATTAGGTCCTTGCTGCTGGTGTATTCACCCTTTTCCGGGACCTGGACTTGAAGTTTGCAGCCTCCGAACCCAAGCTCCATGACCATTTCGGTTCCGTCGACCTTCTCGCCGCGCCCTGCAGCCAATGTGCCGACAGCCACATCATGTTCCCGCACTTGGTCCCATCCTGTGATGCCGATGTCGACCTTACCCTGACCAACAAACGTAGGAATATCGGCGGCAGGCAGGAAAATGAGAGCAATGGGGAGGTTTTTGACGAGGGCAATGTCAAGACGGTTCTCGCGCCTGAACTGGATGTCGGCACCTTCGAGCAGGTTAAGGGCGGCTTGGTTGAGTCGTCCCTCTGAAAGAAAAGAGATAGGTTTTAGCGGTGAGATCTAGCAAGTCGCATGGGAAGGAGCCACTCACTCTTGGGAACTGCAAAGAGCAGGCGGCCGTGGAGGCTTTGTTGTCACAGCAGTCAGCAATCGGGCTTGCGCCGTAGCAGTGGCCGTCGCCAGCGAGACTCACCTGCTGACGAGATCCATATTCACGGCGGATACGGATTGGGAGGAATTCCAAAGACTTTTGCAACCTAAGTTTGAGAGGTGAAAATGTCTCTTTCTGCCTCGTGGCGCTATCTATGTACGCTCCGTCACTATACAATGACTGTCCGAGAGAGCTCCGACTGCGGGGCATTGAGTCAACGGAGCCACATGGCGGGGCAGCAGTTGACGATTGGATCGTGGCTGCATGTGGCTCGGTAGCGGTGGAAGCGCTGGAAAAATGGCCCACCCAGCCCCACGTGCCTCCTACCTTGTTTACTACGTACCTCTATATCCAGGCTATGAATATTGGAAACGGAAGCTTTAAGACGTTTTGCGTGTTAAAAGCTCACAGAGGAGGCAAGTGGGCGTCTGCGATGGCGTGGAGTGAGTAAGATGGACCGAGGAGTAACGATGCAATGCATTTTTATCCAATGGGCCCATCCTGGCCTTGTGGGCACTCACTAGCCCCTCAACTACTTCTCTGAAACAGAGTGCAGCACGTTTAGACGAGGTCTCAAAGCCCTCGTCGCACTCCACATTGAATTAAGTATTGGACTGTGCTGATGTTATATGGAACGCCAGACACATCCCGATGTCAATCAGGTCAGCCGAGGTGTGATGGATGGGTATGTAATCAAAGCCGAGAACGGTAGGTGGGCTGGCGGATGACAAAATGACCAACAAAAAAAAATACGCTTGCTTTTTCGTAAAAGTGACAGAGTACGCAATAAGTCATTAGACTTGCAAAATGCCATCATGAGATAGGACTAGCGTATTTCTCCATATCGGGAACGCTCTGAACCTTCTAGGATTTTGGTCCAGGGGTCCTTGGGGTCTTGTCTTCTTACGCATGACATGGGCCTTGGCCTGGTGGTGCCTGCCACGTCGGAGATTGCTGGGGAGATGATGGCCGGAGCCGGTTCCAACTTTCGGCTACCCAAGGTTGAATTACAAGTGGCATCCAATGGACGGTGATTTCAGAGATTAGGAGCCTCTCTATGGACAGGGGTTCGAAGACCTGATTTGGTTGGTAAACCCCTTGATTCGTGCTTCCCGCCACGGCTGTGAGCAAAGCGGAGTGCGTCATCAAGCGACGTAAAGCACTGCCATTTACTCCGTACTATGTATACGTGCAACGTTTCTCTATAGCTGCATGATCCTAGGATTCTCGTAATACCGTCACGGCCAACCGCGGCGCTTTCTAGCGTATCAATAGGAAGAATATGGATAGCCTTGGAGCATGTCTATGTTTCGGCAATTTAGAGCAGTTTGCGATTTAGCCTAAGAAGGGGTTTGACCTGGGGCATTCTGCTATCCAACTCTACGGAATGTCAATTGTGTGCCGATGAGACCTACCCTTTGCGAAGACAAGGCAACGAAAAATGCGTCGTGTTGTCTAACCTTGTCATTAAGAAAAAGCAGCATTTTCTCTCCGGTGCACGGAGCGCTGCAATAGCGTGCGCGAAGCTCTATCTCATTTTGCAGATATTGGGCTGAGCTATCATGTATTGGCTACGAACCAAACCCCTATCCTTTCCGCTTCGAGGCTTCCCTACCTGGGTCCTGCAAGACCATCAATACTGTATACATGGGCTAACAATACAGATAGTTGTGTTTGTGAAGCCACCAAATTAGCCAGTTATAGAGTAAATGAGGGGAAGAAACCTGGCACTTGATGATGGAATACAGGGTTCATGCCAAGAAGCACTGGAGCTGGTAAATCATGAGGATTCGGCGATGAAAGAATAAGGAGACAAGAAGTAAAAAAACCAAAAAGAAAAGATGAAGACGAAACAAACGAACGAACGAGTGTTATACATGGCTGCTTTTGGAATCCTTGTTTTCGCTTACCGCCTGCCTGACAGCGCCAGTGGCTCACTCCTTGTGCGCAGGCATGGTACATGTGCTTAGCAGCACCTGCAACCCAGCACTCTACCGATGGTAATATGTAATATACCTTGACGGTAAGTCCTATGAGAAATAAGTGAGGCCAGGAACCCTACCATAGGAGTGGAAGGGGTATAATATACCACATTGATTCTGAAGAAGCTAGACCGTAGGGGGCCTAGGCTCGGCGCAAGGGGTGTGAGGAAGTGGCGCGGTATCTCGACTTCCCGCTGTAGGTGCTTGCTAGCCCCGGTACAGTACAAACGAGCCCTCGGCAGCCAAACGCTTAACCACCACCTCAAGCGTATCTGTACTTGCGCCTGGCGTTGAGCGAAACCGATTCGGCGAAGAGTATTTTATTTATCGTGCCTACTTCTTGTTTCTAGCGAGACGTGGTGTCGCTCCTTGGCGTATTCGGAAGGAGACACAGTACGCCCGCGGATTGAGATGAATCATACCGTGAGATGGATGGTACACACACTCTCTCTGCATTCAGGCTGGACTCACGCTGGGTTGATCGTCTTACTATAGGTAGGTATCCGTGCCAAGGCCAACCATTACACCCAGTTCCCAAGGCTGGCTGCCTTTTGCCTTTCCAAGGTTACCTGTATCTTACGGTCGATGCTGTTGTGTTACAGCACCACGGTAATAAGGGTGACTGGCGGGTTTCCTCTCTCCTCTCGCTGTGTGCCTGGGGGTGGGACGCATCGCCCCTTGTCCAAGTCTCTAGCGCTCCTGTCCACCAGCCCAACCTCTTTCTCTCTCTTTCTCCACTTGACCGCTGCCCGTGAGCAACCTCACAACAGACAAGACCATCTCATTTGGCATTTCCCCACTTGCTCTGCCTTTGCCCGCCGTTGCCATACCTCACAGCACTTCACCGTCTTTAGAGCCTTGTTTGCCTCATCCCCATCGTCTCTCTTGTCCTTGCAAACCCCCACCCTCAGACATACTTGGTGACGAGCGTCAACGGGAAATTGAAAAGGTCATCGCAACGCACTGCGCCGTTTTACCCTCTCATCCATCGCTGGCATTGGTTTTCGCAAGCGGAGAGACAAGGGCGCCGCACCACAAAGCACGCATAGAGGCTCCGCGCGCGACAATCGTTCCCACAGAAGAGGCGCGACCACCCAGGCTTGACACGAAGAAGGGGGAAGAGGAGCCTAAAGCAGAAGTGGATGAAGCAGACGTAGAACCAGAAGGATTTGATCATGAACTCGACCTATCATCAACCCGACATGGCCCAGACGATGCCTATCACACCTACTGGTGGCTACGCACCGGCTGGGATGGCTTACCAACAGCAGCAGCAGCAGCAGCAACAACAACAACAGCATCACCAACCACCGCCGGCTCGCCATCAGCCTCCCCTCCTCCTCCTCCACAGCTCTCACATTCCCACCAGCATTCACATCCTCACCAGCACCAGCACCCTCTTTCTCACCCTCCCCGCCTGCGCATCACCTTTCGCACCATTCTCAGCATCCTCATTCAAGCGCTCATTCACACCAACATTCACAAGGTCAACCGCTCCCGGATCAGCACCAGCACCAACACCCGCATCAACATCATAACAATCATCCTCAGCCTCCGCAGCATCCTCACCATCAGCAGCCTCTTACGCAAGCTGCCAGAGCTGATGAACCCGCCTCCACCCTCAACCCTGATGATCAAAGCCTTTCTGAGGCGTTGACACCGCTGTCCAAGGTTGACGAGGTCACCGGTCGCAAGTACTAGTCAGTTCATCCTAACATGTCTCGTCGCATCTACGAAGCATAGCTAATTCTATTTCAGTCTCGATGTCGTTCAACAGCCACGCCGCGCTCGCATGTGCGGCTTTGGCGACAAGGTTAGTTTTTCCAAGTTTCTGACATGCTCCTCAGATCTCTACATTGGGGGTACTGACAAATCTCATAGGACCGCAGGCCAATTACACCACCGCCTTGCGTTCGCCTCGTTATCACCGACATCGCCACAGGCAAAGAGGTTGATTGCAAGTAAGCTAATCATCGCTTCTTTTTGAAACAAATGGTTGCTAATTTGTGTATAGTGAGATCGATCACTCCATGTTCGTGCTCAATGTCGACCTCTGGAGCGAAGACGGAAAGCGCGAAGTAAACCTCGTTCGTTCCTCTTCAGGCAACCCAGCGATTTCGTCCACAACGCCCTTCTCCTACTCTACTCTCAATGGAGGAGAGACCCCGCCAGTTCCGTTCGGTCAGCCAGTTCTCCCGCCTGGAAGAGATGCGACTTACAATTCGCCTATGGCTGTCGGTTATGTTCAAGACTACCAAGTACAGTCTAACTATGGTCATGGTAAGAGGACATTTCCTGTAAGGGCCAAAGCCTGGATAGACTTCATTACTAAACCAACATACAATAGTTGCACCTTCTTACCCGCCCAACGGCTCGTATGGCCCTCCACAGCAATACTTTCCACAGCACCAAGCCTACAGATCTGACCAAGGTGTATCACCTGTCCCTAATCAATCAAACCCAGGACAGTTCGGTCGCAATGGTGCGACGCCTGGTTATGGACAGGACCCAAACGCGTTGGCGCGGATGGCGATGGTGGGCGGGCAACCCCAAGGCATGTTCACGAGGAATCTCATTGGTAGCCTTGCGGCGAGCGCCTTCCGCCTCAGTGACACAGCAGACCGCATCGGGATCTGGTTCGTGCTTCAGGATCTTAGTGTGAGAACAGAGGGTCCTTTCCGGTAAGCTTGCCTAATCAGTACATGTGTTCCACCGCGCAAACGGGAACTGACAGCAGCGATTCAGACTTAGATTCTCCTTTGTCAATGTCGGACCACGCAGTGGAGTTCCTCGCGACCCAGATGCCCCCAAGGTCAACACAGGCCGCGCGCCAATCTTGGCCTCGTGCTTTAGCGAGCCTTTCATGGTATTTTCGGCCAAGAAGTTCCCAGGTGTTTGTGAGAGCACACCATTGAGTAAAACCTTTGCGGCTCAAGGCATCAAGATACCCATTCGCAAGGACGCCAATAGCAAGGGAGGCGACGATGATGATTACGGCGAGCTATAAAGCCATGGCAAGTGGCTGTTTTACGAACCATTCGGTAGCTGAGCATTGCACGTTAGACCCCGAGAGAGCATCACCTTGTAGGAGGCCGTTGAAAACAGGACCGAGAGAACAGAACCATCCACGCAGCGTACCCTTCACTTGTGGGTTCACGGCAGTTCTTATCCTATGTGTTGCTCTCGTGCTAGAACATGAGGAATAGGGTTTCCCGTGGGTATGAATATGGTGGCTATATAGCAGGTATGGATAGGAGGCCCTTTGCAATTGAGGAAGCTACGTCGATTCCCGATATGCAGGAATGAGTTGGGCCATCGACGTTATATGTACAGCTATCAGTATACGCGGATGCTGTACTGGAACACAAACCTAAGAGGGTATTGTGCGAGAAGGGGATGCGGGATGTATTTTTGGCCATATACGTTGCTCTATTAGGTGTTGACGTTGTGGGAGGTATTGGCGGATGATTCGGTTGGCAGAATGAATGACGTTCATCTTAAGCGTATTGATCACGACTAGAGCTGGGCGGCTCCAGTTTCAGGTGATGTAGATCAAGGAGACGCAGCTTCAATTCCTCTAGGCCACAGGGCTAACTGTAAGAACCATAGCTTGTTCTTCATAGGAGTATGGTTGCGAACAAGTTGGTGCTGCCTGGCTCCGGGAAGTACTGCCTAGATAGATTGCCTTGAAGACTGATTGATTACGAAACATGCTGTTTGGGATTAGAGGGTTTGAGCTCTGGCACCCGGGTTGTGCCTCTATGTATAATCCGCCGGGTGAGGAGGGAATGTGCCAATGGCGCGCCATTGATGGAGAGTGGCTTGGCCCGCGCGCAAGCGGAAGCTGTAACAAGACACGCCGGCGATGTCAAGACCTCTGGGGTTAGAGACAAGACTAGAGAGAAGGAAGAAGAGGGGAGCAGGGGCAAAGCAAACATGAGCAGAGTGAGTATGTTAGTAGGCTGTCCAAGGTTTCGGGCCAGACCGATGGAAGCCAGCCAAAGCTAGCCAATGACGGTAGCACAATCGCAATCAAGCAGACAGATGAACGATTGATTGGCGTCGTCCTGGCGAGGGCAAGCAAGTGCAAGGAACCGAAGCAGAGCCAACCAAAGCAAGCAATGCAATGCAGCGTGCATATGCTGTCAAGCTCGATTAGGGAGGGAGGCCAGCCGTTTCCAGAACGCTGGCACAGCTCATGTGGCTCAAAAGACTGGCGGAGGAGAGCCCAGGCTTGCATTTACCTTATTTCCTCATTAGTCGACAAAGGGTAAGGCAGCGTCTGCCACGGTGGACCTTTGATCATCTTAGCTTCTTAGCCTTAGTCTTTTGCTTCCCATGTGACCAGACCAGAAGACGAGGGGCAGAGAAGAAGGAAGGGGAAAAAATTGCATGGAGCCAAGTGCCTTGGCAAGGCCCTCCCCTCCCCCTCTTGTTTTTCCTACCATGTTGGATGGCGCAATCCCAGGAAGACGCCGAGGATGCAGCCCAGGCTTTGGCTCAAGTCAAAGCGAACGTGACCCTGTTCCCCATTGTCCACTCGACTGACCGTTAGTTAGCGTAGGGGACCATACTGCGTAGTTCAGGTCCAGATCTTATTATAACGTTAACATACCTCTGTTCGTTCCTGTCCCAGTCCCCTCCTCTTCCTCATTCCTGCTCAGTCTGTGTTGCCCTGCCTGCACATCGTCTCATTCGCTGCACGTCGTCATTGTTGCTCGTGTAAACACCATCGACTTGTCCCTCCACAGCGATATCTTTGATTTCGCCTTCGCCTCGGCTCGCGCTGTAACCCTCTTTCTCTCTCCGCGCTACGGCTCAGCTTCGAAAACAGCAGTCGCCAAATCCATCCGACGCCTTCACGATGACTACTCAGATGGCTTCCCACGGCCGCGGCGGCGCTGGCAACATGGCCAAGTCCGATGGCTCCCCAAGATCACACCTGCCGACCTCGAGACTCCGACGCTCAAGAAGCCCGTCGTCACAACAGGGCGTGGCGGCACTGGCAACATGGCCAAGAACAAGGACCCAATTGAAACTCGTCTCCGCCAAGACGTCGAAGCGTACGTACCCTCCATCTTGGCTCTATGTCATAACACTACGCACCACGCACCACGCGCCCCTCGGCCCTCGGCCCTCGCCCCTCGCCTCTCAGGGACACGGAGTTGGAGGCGCATGAGAACCTGTTATCAGAAAATCGGCACAGACGAAGAAAAGAAATATCCTTGCCAAACCCACTGCTAACGTTATTCATACCACAGTGTTCCCCGTCGCGCAAGCTCCGGTGCCCAACACGCTGGCCGGGGCGGTGCTGGCAACGTCTTCAAGGGCCGCGAGGCCGAGTTGGCCCGCACCGAATCTCTCGAGAACGCTGTGGACGACAGCAGCGACTCTACGGGAACCACAGCAACCACCGCCCCTCCCAAGGGTAAGGGTTGGTTCTTCAACAAGAAGGCCTGAGCGCTCGCGATCAACCTCCTAGCAATGCGCTGGGCTTGATCGTTGAAGTTGTACGTAATCGTTTGTCAACGGCTGCATGTCGCCGGGGTGAATCTTGCCTTGAATTGTTAAGCCACGGAGTTTGGCGGTTTTGATTTGTCGGCGCAACTGAGTTTTGGGAAATTTGGGGAGTCGTGAATTAAAGGGAAAATGGAAAAGTTTAGCATCGTAATGCCTTCTAGATGCCATTGAGGATGGATTCTGCTATTGACCTAGATATACCAACGCATTTTTTCTTCACTTTCTTTTCATGATCGAAATGTTCTATGCCTTTTTGATGTACCATAATGTACTTTCCCCAATCATCCAGGGTTTTCTAGTCTCGACAGTTGAACCACTTTGTCGTCCGCCTCGTCTTTTATCTGACTGGTTTACCCGTGATGGCACGCTCGATTCTTTCTCTCCTTGCCTGTGTTGCCTGGCACGGATTTCATCATTGAGCCACTTCTTATTTAGTTCTTCGTCAGACGGTGGATCTCCTCGAAGAAGTGTTTGAGGTTCTCGGGGTCGACCCCGGGTGTGATTCCTGAAAATGTCAACTGCTTGCTCCATAGTAGAAGGAAGTATTGGGACCAAGCCTACCGTGACCCAAGTTGGCGATCCAGCCCTTCTTTTCAACCCAGAAGCCGCGGACCATCTCCTCAACCGCCTGTGTAATGGCTTCCTTTGTACCGTAGAGCACACCGGGATCCGCGTTGCCCTGGAAGACGACCTTGCGGTCCCCGCGGATGCGCACTGCCTCCGCAGCGTCCTGCAGCCAGTCCATGCCCACTACGTCGTAGCCGAGATTGCAAGCCGCGTCCAGGGCATGCCAAGCACCCTTGGGGAAGACGGTCATGGGCACCTGCTCAAGGTTCAAGCTCTGCAACTTCTCGGGGAGTTTTTGAGCAATGTGGGCCAGGTAAGGCTCCGAGAACTTGCGGAAAGCAGAGGGGCCAAGCTCGCCCGCCCATGAGTCAAACACCATGACCAGCTAAGAAAACCTTGTGAGATTTGAACGGAACAAAAGCACCAAGCGAAAGCAGTGGCTGGGGGCGCAATGTACGTACCTGTGCTCCAGCCCTCACCTGCAGGGCAAGGTGCTCAACACAGACATCAGCGAGCTTGAGCAGCAGTTTCTTCGTCTCCTCTGGGTACTTGTAGATCCAAGTCTTGCTCTGCGCGAAAAGCTTGGTTCCGCCGCCTTCCACCATGTAGCAGAACAAGGTCCAGGGCGCACCGCAGAAACCAATCAGAGGCACCCTGCCCGCCAGCTTTTGCCGGGTCAGCGTGATGGCCTTGTAGACGTAGTCGAGCTCCTTGGCCACGTCGACCTGGCGCTCAAGCACCTGGCGGTATTGCTCGTCCTCGGGGTTCTTGAGCGGATTGGGGAAGTGAGGACCCTTCTTATCCACCATCTCGACTTCCATGCCCACGGCCTGGGGAATGACCAGAATATCCGAGAAGATGATGGCGGCGTCGAGCAGACCGGCGTAACGCTCGACGGGCTGGAGAGTCAGGGTCGAGGCGACCTCGGGGTCCCGGCAGCATGCGAAGAAATCTCGAGAGCCCTTGGCCTCGTGGTACTCGGGCAGGTATCGACCGGCTAAGCTTTTATGTAAGTCTTTCCGGGCGACTCGGTGTGGTATCGGAGGGCATTTGCTCTGCCAGCCTTACCCTGTCGCATCACCCACATAGGTGGTCGCTCTACAACCTCACCTAGAATTGACAGGCTCGTTAGCAGTGGTCTCTAGAGCGCAGATGTGTCGCTAAAGGGCAGGGCTCACCGCGTGCTGCGCGCAGCAGCAGATCATTCTTCAAGGGCTCGAAGGTCAGCTCCATTGTTGCGTTTGTTGTTCTTGGTGAGCTGCAGATGTCGGCTTGTGGTACGGAAGAGAACAGAGCAATGTATATATTCGAGAAGATGGGAATCGGAATCGGAATTGCTAAGCATTGCTAAGCGAACACGGACAAAGCTTGCGATCTGACCTCGCGCTGCCCCGCCTAAATGGTCATTCTTGGACAATCCGATCTTATCGATGGCAGTCCAACCGAGTACCCCACCATTCAAGTTGCCGATGGAAGGCCTTGAAGGCCTAGACCAAACCCCTCTAGCACACCTGGCATGTGCTGGCGTCCTTTGCCTACCCTGTACCGTAACGTAACGGTGGCTCCCAAGGAACGGAGAGCATGTCGGCCCGAAATCGACAGGTCGACTCGCTCTAGCACAGCATCATGTGTGTGGTGATGCTATAGGTAGCTCTCTTAGCTAGATGGCGACTCGCGCAAATCAAACGCACGCTCCCGACCACCACCAGTAACACTGTAGCTTTCCAGGGCGGACGCAATCACCACTGCTTCCTCGACGTCACGATCAACGAACCTTTCATAACCACCAGCCGCGAACCCCGCCGAGTCTTGTCACAATGCCCTCGGAGCGCGACTACCAGATCCATCCCATTGTGCCCGAGTCGGTGATGCACAATGGCAGAGTATGTCAAAAGCATCTCCCGCATGAAAGCTGCGTATCTGGAGTCTGACCATTCTTGAACTTAGTCCCTCTCCAATATGAACAGCCTAGCAGCCTCTCTCATCGGTGTCAGCGCAGGCATTCTCGGTCTGGAATCTTACAACGGCTTTCTATTCTACCTTGTCTTCTCCATCATTACCGCTGCCCTCTTCTACATCATCAAGATCGCTCCGTCATCGACATCTGAAGGCCGCTCGTTATTCGACACGGGTCGTTACTTCCGTGGCGCATTGGATTTCTGGACGAGCGGGCTTGTCAATGGGCTGTCCGGCTTTATCTTGACGTGGACATTATTTTACGGTTTGGTACGGGCGTAACAGAGCATTGATATTTGCGGATGATGTTGAATACCATAGGTAATAGGAAACGGTATCGTGGTATCAAACCGGAAGAGTCTGTGGACAACTGTAGATCGCCACAGCCCATAAACAGATCTGGCTGGTGCTCTGAATTTATTACAGATTCTATCGGAAACAATCATGAAAAGAAATCGCTGTGCTCGGACTAATCCACAATCTCAACAATCTTCCCGACAAAGCCCTCGAGACCGGACTTATCCTGGCTCCCACCCTCAAGCAGAATCACTTTGGAGCCTAGCTCAACCCATTCTCTATTGTGAAGCAATTCCAAGAAAACCTCTCCACCTCTATGGCTGACAATGCTCTCAATGTCGTCGGTTAAACTGAATATGTCATCGTCTATATCGTCTGTTGACGTTTTGCTGCGTCCTTCTTGTCGGTGGAACTTGGAAATACCAGCAACGCGCGCAGCTGCTCTCACACTCGCAACGTATACATTGACAAAGGATCCTACACCTAGATTTTCAATGGCGGCGTCATCAAACGCTGCTGTGAAGCCGCTTGCCGCTTGTAATGACAGCCCTGTATCTAACATGTGCTTTGAAGGAATCGCAAGAACCATGCCCCTTCTTATCCGCGGTGCTTGCGCTCTTAATTCAGACTGGCTCGGGTTGGAATCGAAAACCAGCCCAATCGACCCAGCCTGGCCAGATTCGAGGGTCTTCACGGGCAGCCGAAGGTTGCGAATACTAACGATATGCGCTTGATGCCATTCTCCAGCAATAGCAGACGCTGATACTGCGTTCTTCATTGCGATGCGTGCAAGTTCGGCCGACGATGGATGTGATATTGAGAGTCCATGGCTGCTTGGTGATGGCCGATCAGCCGGCGTCAAGCCACGGACATCCTCGTCTTCCGCGGGAAAGGGGCCGACAACTATATTGTCGCCAATCGAAAGGCTACCGAAACGAAGATGGCCCGACACAACTACGCCCTTGTCGCTGCCGTTGCCAGGATTTTGTGCAAAGCCACCATATGAAGCTGGCAAGCTGAATGTGTCGTCGATGTGGAAAAGGCACTTCGGCTGCTCCGGGTTCAGAGCAGGGCCGACAAAATCACGAGCTGTCGGTTGAGGAGGCACCGGCAGGCTTTCAAGAAGAGCATGCAGGAGGCCTATCCCGGTGCCCTTCACAGCGCTCGTGAGTACTATCGGGACATGTTTGGTAAGGCTCTGACTTTCATGCATGTCATTGATGATTGAAAGCACCTTTTCGTGGTCCTGCGGGAAATCTCATTCAAAGCGTAAAGTTGCCTTTGATCAGGCTGAAGAATACGTGGTACACGCCCAGCTTCTTTGATAGCGGTCAGAACGCTGACCATAGTTTTTGTAAGCTTGCCTTCGATGCCAAATCCAGTTTTGTGACGACGACAGTAAGAGGAACATCGAGCTTGAGTGATAATTTTATATGGGCGTTCACAAGATCAATGGGTGTGGCAGTTACCCCGGAGAGCCCTTAGTGGTAGTAGTCACTTCATCTCCGCCAACGATAGCATCGCCGCCATCAGCAGCAAGACACAGCATGCTCCAGTGCGGAGCCCAGTTCATAAGACCCCGAAGCACGGTACGGCGGTATCTAGGATGACCACCCGAGTCTGTCACGAATACAAGCCTTCCGTCTTCGGCGAAGTCATGGATATCCGTCCATGACTCGATATTACCATGTGAAAAATTCAAAATGGCGCGATCTTTGTAGCCGATGAGTTCTTGGGCAATAGAGCTTGTAACACCAGAAACCATTTCATGACGATGCTTGAGCAGGCTTAACCGACTCTTGCCACGACCATTATCCAGAGTGCCTGTCGATAGAGTGCCTAATAAGCTGGACTTGCCAGAAGTTGTTGGCCCAGTGAAGGTCACCCGTAGCTGTGGAGTGGCCGAGCTGCCCCGGCGTGGGAGGATAGCTGCATTTCCCACGGAAGCTTCTTTGGCCTCAGCTTGTTCCCGGGCAGCGCCCTCGCCAGAGACTTTGGCTTCGTTACCGTTGCGCGGCCCCAAATTCAGGGTCACAAAGGCCTCGGCCACCCATAGCATGCCTTGCTTGGTCAACTTGGCCGGGTTTGAGAATGCATTGTCGACAAGTTCTGTAGACTCAAGCCATTCGCAATCACCAACAATGACCATACGGACGACTTCTACCGAGCAGCCTAAACTAGCTGCCATGATCCTCAAGGTGGAAATGCTCTCGTCCATTTCATCCTTGGTCAACCCAATAAGCGTGCCATCGTCGGAGACGCCAATTTCATATAATGCACCTCTGGATTCCTCAAGGCCAGGAACCAAGGCCTCTGGCTGAATGGGCAGATTCAGATCGACATTGTCATCGGGCAATTTGGGAATAGTAAGTTCCTTGGAGCTAGATGCATGATACGGAGAAGACTGCTGAAGGCGCCATAGAAGCTGGGTTGTCAGATGTTGCAAGCGTTGCTGCCGGGGTTGAGTGGAAGCTGCTGGAGAAGGGGTCGAAACACGCGAGAGATTAGCAATGGATGCTTTGGACTCGGATGCAGTGCTCATGGACTTGTAGGCGCGCCTCGGACGTAACAGCAGGTGAAGCTTGTACTCCGTAGGGCCGTACTGTGGCTCTGCCTGTAGCTTTGTGACCCCATACTCAGACAGCACGCCGTGGAGTGCATCCGTTGATTCCAGTGCAGGGGTTTGGTGACTGTCCTTTCTGAGTCTTCTGGAGTAAGCCAAGGAGATGAAACCCTCGGAGGGTCTGGGTCGTATGTGAAGACGGAGGCCATGGTGGTAACAAGAGGACTGTGGAACTAATTGGGGTAGCACGGGCTGGCGTTTCGATGGGCTGTGGGGATAGGAAGCCCAGGGTGATTCAGGACAAAGTAGTGGAGGCCGTTTTGGGGTGAGTGGACCGTAGTTTAACGAAGCTGTTGAGTAGACGGCAATGGTTTATTCGAGTTATCATCTTGATCCTCGAGGATAGGGTTGGTATACAATGCTTTTCTTTGGTTCCACACTATTGAGTGAAGATCATGGCGGCTGCTCTGGCAGCGGTGTTTGAGGAAAATGATTTATTTATTGACGGCACGCGGCTGGGTTTTGGCCAGGAGAAACAGTCAGAGTCTTAATGAAGGGTAAAATGTGATGGTTAGTTGGATGACTGGATGGATGGTTGGAGGTGACGCATCGCCGGAGGAAGTACCACGGCTGACCTTACTCATGTGAGCAGCGACAAAGCGTGCCTGAGGTATTGCACATGTACCCTTGACCTTGAGCCCCATAGGTAATCTGAGCCAATCTCGTCTCCGGGTGTTGACATGACTGGAGTTTGGACTTGAGGGAAGTGGGCCATGGCCACCCGAGATCGGGTCCATTGAGCTAAGCTGAAGAACGTACCTTGTTTTCCAGAGTCCACAGTGCTCCCGTGCTGCGACGCAAATCCCCGCCAACCTCTCACAGTCAAGCTCCACAGCCCCGTCTGGCAGAACGAGGAAGAGGTGTTGATGAGACAGAGTTCAGGCAGTGGAAGCCCGAAACAGCACGGGCGCTGTAGATGTGTGTTGGACTCAGGACAGTCCACTGAGAACTAAACCGGGTCGAACCCTTGATGTCATGACTAGCAAGAGAATTTGTGGATGAGGGAGGTCACTACCATCGATGCAGCCTGGTATTGTACGTGAGTCTTTCTATGTGCAAAATACAGCAGCCTTGCATACGACATCAGCGGCTCGAGTACCTGTATGCAGTTCTCACAATACCTTCCTTGTCTAAGTACCTACCTGCCTACTAGGTACCGAAGGCACCTCCCTAGAGGTAGGTACCTAATCAAAACAAGGTTCTGTAGATAGGTAGTACCTAAGGTAACGCAACACAGGGCCTTGGAGCTGCTATACCCGCTTGTGGGATAATCTCTATATTCAGGAACTTCGTAGTACTTGTGAGCTATTCTAGTATCTTAGATAGGTACGTAGATACCTGGGTACTTTGGTGCATGTATTACCAACTGGGCGCCTTGATATGACACCTAAGGTACGTACCTAGGTACCTTCCTTCGCACGAGTTATTACTTTTTCTTCTTCTCAACATGAATTGGAACAAAATGGGAGAGCTATACATGGAAACTTCACTTTGGAAGCAACCTGGTATTTGCCTATCCTCCTCCACCATGCCCAACAAACGTAGATACGACACTGGTGGATTGAGAATCCCGACCAACGCCACCGCTTGACGTCTTGCATTGAGGCTCAGCACCCCTTCAGGGGCTTCTAGGCCTCTTCTCAGCGGCGCAGGTACCGAAGTCGCGGCCCACTATCAGGCAGACAGAACCCTTAGGGAACAGCCCGAGTGGATGCGAGTGGATGGAGGGGCGCCTAGACCAGGCCCAGGTCGAAACACCTCCTAACTTGGATCAGCAACCTCTAACCGCCGGCTTATCCAAGCCGTACTGCACTTCTCTCCTTCATCTCTCTTTTCCTCTCGTCCTATTTGATCTTTTCGTTCGTGAACTAGATCGCGCACGCATTCATTCGTGCCTGCACGCACCTACGCACCTACACACATTGCACTGCTCAAAATGAAGAAGTTCGGGTTTGGCAAGAAGGCCGATGATGGCGAAGACTCCAGCCGTAGCGCTCTCTTTAGCCGCAAGAAGTCCTCCCCGCGCCACAGTCCGACAATCCCTATGCCCAGCAGACAACCAACGACCCCTATGCCGACAATGCGAAATACGCCAACATGACTCCCTACCAACAAGCCCGATCGAATCTTAACAACGACCCCAGGCAGGGCGGTGCTCCAGCCGCCGGCAGATATGGCTCGCCATCCCCAGCACCCAGTGGCGGCGGCGGCGGCGGTGGTGGTTATGGCGCCCCGCCCCCGCTGCTGGAGGCTACGGCAGCGACCGCTACGGCTCTGGTGGTGGTTACGGTGCCAATCGTTACGATAGCCAACCAGCACCTTCCACCGCTCGAGGCCCTGGTGGCTATGGAGGTTTTGGCGGATCCAACAATGAGCCGGACGACAACAGAGATGCCCTCTTTCAGGGGCTCAGCAGAGGTATGCCCAGAAGCAGCAGGCTGCACCAGCGGCTGGCTCCTACGGACAGCCAGCTGGCGCCGAAAACTCTACCACCAGCGATTACTCTGGTGGTTACGGCGAGGCCCGAGAGTTGACGGCTGAGGAGCAAGAGGAGGCTGAGTACCAGGCCATCCTTTCGGAGAAGAGGCGTCTGCAACAGGAGAGTGCCTCGTCAGTTTCGCGCTCCGTTCAGATGGCCAGGCAGGCCAATGAGGTTGGACGTGCTACTCTGGCGCGACTCGGTGCTCAGGGAGAGCGCCTGCACAACACAGAGAAGAACCTTGATCTTGCGGCAAACCAGAACAAGATTGCCCAAGACAGGGCAGCGGAACTGAAGACCCTCAACAGGAGCATGTTTGCCGTCCATGTCGGCAACCCTTTCACATCTAAGCAGCGGCAGCTGAAGGCGGACGAGGATGTTCTTAACCGCCACCGGGAAGAGCGAGACCAACGTGAGGCGACGAGGCGCGAGGGCTTCGCTGCGACACAGCGAATGGAATCCAACTTCCGTGATTTGAGCTCGGCAGGCGTACCACGGCAGCAGGCTCGTAAGAAGGAGTACGGCAAATACAATTTGGAAGATGAAGAGGGGGCCGATGAGCTCGAGGACCAGATCGATGACGGTTTGGAGGAGTTGGAAGGCCAGGTTAAAATGATGAACATGGTCGGCAGAGCTATCGGCAAGGAAGTCGATGTTCAAAACAAACGCATTGATGTTATTATGGGCAAGGTACGTCTCCATTTTCTATGGCTTCATGACTTTGAAACTGACAATTCTCACAGAGCGATCGCGTCGACGATGCTACGAGGATGAACAGAGAACGGCTGGCCCGAATCAAATAAATAGTTGCTGGCAACTTAATAGAAGCCTTCACATCTTCAGGGAGCATCGGCTCGACCTGGGACACGGTAATTGCCGCCTAGGAGGTTGTAGTCATCGGCGTTTTGCTTGGACATATCTATCTTGGTTCCTTATTATATTCTGTTGAAAGAAAGCAACATCTAATTTTGGCCCATGGCAACGTGAAAAAACCACCAGTGTAGCGTGACTTAAGTCCATGTTGTGCATGAGTGTTTACTGTTACTTGATAACTTCTCCAACATATATCAGTAGGTACACTACACGCTGTTGATGTATCGACTACCCTCGGCCTTCGCGTTTTCATTGCCTCGAATATGTGTTGTTGAACATTGTGTCAACGGCAATCGAACATCGCTACGGCTGCCACCAGCTCATGGTTATTCGCAGTTCTCACTGAGGATTTAAAGAACTGCGTGCGACTAATATTGATATATGCTTAGCTTCTCCCATGCTCACATTTACTCCTACATTCATTACTACATTATCACCTTTTCTCCCTTTTTCTTGAGTTGTCGTTTTTTCTAGTTATGATAAGAGTTCTCCGCGATACCTGCTATACAAGTTTCTATTTTTTTCCCTTGAATGTTTGCAAATGAGTTTCAGGTAAAGTCAAAGATGTAATCAAAGCAATATTATATTGCTGGTGTTTCTCTAGATCCTTGGCACCCTAGGCATTGATGAAGGCGATGCTGGTCCCTGTACCGTGCGAACAAAAAGACGCCAAACTGTATCATCAGTTAAGGCGCTCGATTGGCGTCCAAAAATATTTTTCTACCAACAACCAGGCAGTCAACATCAGGCAACCCGCCCTATCAATAAGAATGGCTTCAAACGATCATCCCGCCAAAAGGCGAAAGACAAAGCAGCAAAGCAATGTCCTCACAATCGGAGGGAAAACCATCTCACTAGAAGGATATTTGGCGCCGACCAAACCGAAACCCAAGGTTGTAGAACCGTCGCCGCCAGTTCTCGCAAAACCCCAAACGGAAGAGTCGCCATCAGAGACTGCCAAGCCTAAGAAAAGACAAACCGAAAAGAACAGCTCATTAACCAAAGGCCGGTTTACGGAAGATCGCGGACTTCTCAAGTCTCGCCAGGAGCTCCCTATCTGGCAACACCGCGGTGAAATCCAAGCTGCAGTCAGAAAACCGAGCAGTGATGTTTTGGTCCTTGTTGGTGAGACTGGTTCCGGAAAAAGTACCCAGGTTCCTCAGTTTCTCTACCAGGAGACTTGGTGTCGTCGACAAAAACTCAAGTTGCCAGGCAGCCAGGAAGAAATTCAAATGGGCGGCATGATCGCCATCACACAGCCTAGACGAGTTGCCGCAACGACTCTTGCTCACCGTGTTGCACAGGAGGCTGGCACGCCTTTGGGAAAAGGAAGACCTGATGGGCTGGTGGGGTACTCGGTTCGATTCGATCGTCAAGTACCTCGAGGATCAAAGATCAAGTTTCTGACCGAAGGCATGTTACTTCAGGAACTTTTGCGGGATCCGAACCTGAGACACTACAGCGCTGTCATAGTGGACGAGGTTCACGAGCGAAGCTTAGATGTTGATCTCCTTATTGGATTTCTGAAGCAGATTTTGGCAGGCGATAAGTCGGGGCGTGGAGGTGTACCCCTGAAGGTAGTCATCATGAGTGCAACGGCAGACGTGGATACCATTCGCGAATTCTTCGGTGATATATCATCACCAGCTGCCGCTGAGAGTCCGGTACAGGTTATACGAATCAAGGGCCGGCAGTTTCCAGTTGAAGTCATCCACGAGCCGCGACCAGTTGCCGACCTTCAAGACGCCCTCTTGAAAAGGCTGTTCAAGATTCATCTCGAAGAGCCTCTACCCGGCGATATCCTTGCTTTCCTAACCGGACAGGAGGAGATTGAGTCGGCGCAGAAATTGATTGAAGAGTATGCTGCGACTCTTGCGTCAAACTTGCCAAAGGTGAAAGTGCTTCCGCTCTATGGACAACTTTCCATGGATGCACAGCGAGAGGCCTTCCTTCCTGTACGCTCAGCCATGACCCGAAAGATTGTTTTGGCAACAAATATTGCGGAAACTTCAGTTACGGTTCCAGGTGTGCGTTACGTTGTAGATTGTGGCAAGGCCAAGGTGAAGCAATACAGGGCACGTCTCGGCATGGAGTCATTGCTTGCCAAGCCTATTTCAAAGTCATCAGCGGTACAACGTACAGGTCGTGCTGGTCGTGAAGGCCCTGGAAAATCCTTCCGGTTGTACACAGAAGACTCATTCAAGACATTACGGGAAGCGGATCTTCCCGAAATTTTGCGTAATGATGTGCTCGGGGCCGTTCTGACAATGAAAGCTCGAGGCATTCAAGATGTCCTCAACTTTCCTCTAATGGATCCACCCGAAACTGAGGCCATTGAGAAGGCTCTTATACATCTCCATTTCCTTAAGGCTCTCACTGACGATGGCTCGATCACCCCTGAAGGAGAGAAAATGGCAAGACTCCCAGTCCCTGCCCCTTAGGAGCAGTCCTCCTAGCAGCTGCGAGACCTGAGTTTGATTGCGTTACCGAGGTTATTGATATCATCTCGTGCATAACATCTGGCGAAGACATATTCATGCAAGTCCAGACGGAAGAGGCACAGGAAGAAGTTGAGATGGCTCGCAAGGAAGTGCAACGTCGCGAGGGCGATATACTCACTTACCTGACCACGATGCAACAATATACGGCAGAAAATGCAGACCGTATAGCCTGGTGTAAGAAGAGGAAGATCAATATTCGAAACATGAAACAAGCTCTTAACATTCGCAGACAATTGCGGAACATGTGCTTGAAAGAGGAGCTTCTTACTGAAGCTCTTCCCCTGATCCACAACCTTTTCTGCCGTTGGCGCCTGAAAGAGCAGAGGTCATTTTGAAATGCTTTCTTAGGGGATTTGCACTAAAGACGGCAATGTTGGCACCAGATGGCAGCTTCGTCACGGTACAAGGAAAGCACACGGTCGCGATTCACCCGTCAAGTGTCTTGCACGGACAGAAGAAGGAGGCTATCATGTTTTTAGAGCTTGTTTATACGACCAAGAACTACGCAAAGAAAGTCAGTGCCATCCAGGCGGTCTGGATCGCAGAGGTTTTGGAGGGCAATTGAAAAGGTATAGATAGAAACGCCTTAAACAGTATTCTATACAAGCTTCTATATATCATACACACTGGAGGCCTATGGTCCCTTCTCACGAGGACTCTTGGTCATCTCCATTACGACCCTTGATTGCCTGCATGAGTTCGTAGAGCTGCTGAACCTGCTCATCTAAGGTTGGATCGTATGAGTATGTTGATATCAAGTAGAATGCGAGAGACATAGGCTTACCACTTAGCTTCTCAAGTTTGGACTGTTCAATCTTCTCTCCGGCCCAGCTGTCGCCCTCAATCATCTGGGCATACAGCTGCCATTCAGACAGGAAGCCAATCTGGGTAAAGGGGTGATTAGCCAAGCGAATGACATGACGATACAAACACAGGGGCAGTTACCAGATGCGCAGGGTTGTCGACGTTACGGTGTGCCCTGAACTCTTCCTTGATGTACTTATCGCCGAGGAACCTTTGTTCAGGCGTCAAGAATTTGCGGTGGGCACGAAGAAGACGCCGGTACAGGGGAATAGGAGGCAGCAGTGCCATTGGCTTGGGCTTGAGGCCGCCACCATGCGCTGCGGCCGCGGTTGCCAATCTGACGACGGACTGCTTCATTGTGCTAATTGGGGATTCAAAGGAACTGCTCATTGAATGAGAATAGGCCAGGGCGGACAACTCGGCGCGAATATAATATAGCTGCAACACGTACCAGAAGCAGGAGAGGAGAGAAAACCGCAGTAGCGTGGCGGCTTCCGTAGCTTGAGAGGATTGGATCGTCAGATGCTCTGTTCCTATACGGGACAGAGAATTGCAAAGAAAATTGAAACTCAAAGAGCAGGATGAGATGGCGGCAACGGCTTCATCAATGGATTAGTTCCAGTATCAAGCGTCAGCGTCAATGACACGATGCAGGCGGGTTGGTCAACCGACGGAATTTTCGGCCCCACTCGAAATACAGCAGTGCATGGCACTGTACATGTATCTCAGTCCACCCGAAAACACCACTAATAAAATACAGAAAACTATTAAACGACCAGATCAACTCGACGGGACACCCAGACACCGAGCCGGTTTCTCAGTCGGGGATACCCACAAGATACAGAAGAAACCTTCCTTAACCATCTTGCTACCACGATAAGGTAGACTCGGTGACATCCATGGCGTTCTCCTTTGGCTTCTCTGGGGACGATATAGAGCCCGAGGCCGAGTTCAAGACACCGGCCGCACCTTCAATCTCATCCCCAAACCCTGCTCCAGCTGCCGCCGCCAGTACCGGTGCCTTTCCTGTCCTCGGCAAGCCGCAGCTGCCACCTACACATCACTCCATCTCAGGTCTTCTCGCCCTCCTCCTTCCAAGATCGCCTACGGCTGTCTCAATGTCCAACTCGACGACGGCACCACTGTGCAGCTGCCCCGACGGGAGCTCTGGGATGTCCGCGTGCAGTTGATGGCGGAGGACGACTTCGGTACAGCTGAAGCAAAGGTGACTGAGGGGCTGGGCACTCACGATGTGAGAACTGGTGTCTACGAAGGAGGATTCAAGAGCTGGGAAAGCAGCGTCGACCTGGTCAAAGTTCTAGCAGCAGAGGGCAGGCTGTCTGCGCCACAAGATGCCGCAATCCGTGTGATTGAGGTATGTATCAAGCACACCCTTCTTTAACTCAAAATTACCCTAACACTACGACCATAGCTTGGTTGTGGAACGGCACTCCCTCACTCGCCCTGTTCCGCTGGGCTGTAAGCCGCGGATCTCAGGCAAAGGGCTCGGCGACTTTCATCGTGGCCGACTACAACCCTACCGTGCTGCAGCTTGTCACTCTGCCCAACTTCCTCCTTGTTTGGGCTCTTTGTTGTCGAGAGACCACCCCTGCTCTCAAGGAGGCCTTCAACCTGGAAGACGAGTTAGAGTTGTCGCCAGAAGTGCTGGCGGCGTTCCAAACCTTCCTCGCGGATAGCCGCATCGACCTACACTTCGTGTCTGGGGGTGGTCGCAGGAATTCATAGAGATGCTCTACAACCTCCCCAGCACTGAACCGCAAGCCTCATCCCCAACCACCCTCATACTAGGCGCAGAGACCATCTACTCCCCTTTTGCTCTGCAAGCGTTCACCGAAACGGTCTTCACCATCCTAGAACGCGAGCAAAAAGTGCCCGGCACTCACGCCGCTGCTCTTATCGGTGCCAAGAGGCTCTATTTCGGCGTTGGTGGATCTTTGGACGACTTCATAGAAAAGCAGAATCCAAGGGAGGCGTCATCACGAGGGTACGTGAAGAGACGGAGGGTGTAAGACGTGGAGTCGTACGATGTGCATTGCACAGAGATGAAGAAGCAACCACCAACACCTAACATAGATGAATGGGGTAGCTAGGAAAATACCATGAACATCAGAAACCAAATGAAAGTTGACGGCCGCGAATACTTGCAGATGTGCCCAAAAGTCACAGTCGCTATGTTCATTTGATCAAGTGTGATATCTGCGTATAAACAATGCTGGGTATCTACCGTTCTGTACACCAAAAATACAAGACGAGAAGCCTTCCTTCAACTCCGATCCTTGTTGCCACCTAAATTCATTTACAACACACCATAAGAATAGCGTGTCTGCTATTTGGGGACTCTCCCAGCCCCAGTGTTGAAACCCCATGCGTTCCCGTTTACTTGTTCTTGCGGCAGACAGGGCAATACCAGGTACCATTAGGTTCGCTCTTCAACCCGACACACGACCAGTGAAACCACTCATAAGGGCAGCTATCGTTGTCGCAGGCCACCATGTCACCATAGCTCACATTGTGGCAGAGACAGTACTTCTTGTCGTCACCACCGTCTTCGTCCTCATCTTCCGCATCCCGCATAGTTTCGTCGCCATTCTCATCCTTGCCGTCCGCCGCTGGCGTGCCTCTAGATCGACCGTCTGTGCCATCATCTTCGTCACCACTCCCGCTCTCGGCCTCGGACAAGTCGCTATCTGCCGTGGACGCAGGCGAGTTTCTACTTGACGCCTTCTTGACCCGAGAGAGCGAAGACTTGTTAGGCGGCTTCTTTCTACCTACACCTGTGGGTGTACCTCGGCGTCCTGGAGTGCCCGTTGTCGATTTGTTGGAGCCAGCTCGAGGGCCAGCACTACCTGCTCTAACCACACCAGTAGCCCCGGACGTTGCGTTCGGACCAGCCTTGGGTGTGCCCGGACCAAGCGAAGAATGTCGTGCGAGCCCACTTGAAGTTGCAGGAGTATTTCCAAGGCCTGTATTTGCCCGAGGACCACGCTTAGGCGTCGGTCCTGCGGAGCTTTCTCGCTGTCGGTTCAAGATGATGGTTGCTGCGGGCGTGGCCGGAGCAGAGGCCGCATGTTGGGGACGGGAATGCTGTTGTTGCTGCTGTGTCTGAACGCTACGGACTTGGGGGTGGCTAGGAAGCCGAGCCATGGCGGGGTTGGTAGATGTAGGAGTCGGGTTGAGGGGCGAGGCAGGCATGCCACCGGTGGTGATGTTGCTGGCAGGGTTCATGGCTCGCAACGAAGGAGCGGTGTGGTTGGCAGCACTGGGACGTAGCAGGGAGGGAACTTCGTCGGGGTCTGTGAACCCAGGCTCGGCACGATCGTAGAGAAGCTTGATTTGGATGTCGAGGTTGCGAAGGTGCTTATCCATGATGAGCTGCAGCTTCTGAGTGAGGGCTATCTTGTCCTGAGACAGTTGGTCGGCATTGGCGTAGTTCTCACGGATCTGAGCCCGTAGTAGATCCTCCTTGGGGTTCGGCTCGTGGCTACCGTTAGTCTTGATCCATTTTTGAATCTTGGCATCGCGATCTTCGATGATGCGAATGCACTCGCTGTACTGGCGGTCCTTGTCGCTGATTTCGTCGTGGATGAAACGAATCTCTTCGGGAAGATTCTGGACACGGTTGGTCCAGTCATCGAGGATGAGACCCGGGTCGAGAGGCTCGGCCTGTGGCATCCTCTTGACGAAGTCGATGGACAAATCGTCTCTAGGCATTATGGGTTAATGTAAGGGCCGTCGAGGAGCGCAGCATGAAGCTCAGAGAGAAAACGAAGCCTAACGAGAGAATAGGCGTGTGAAGAAAGTAGCTTCGCTGACGCCCTCTCCACTTTCTCACTCTGATGTGGGAAAAACGTGACAAAGAGAAAAGGTCGAGGGGATGGGCTATCAAGAGTGACAGGACGAATGCGCGCTCGACAAGGGCGAATTCAACAGCAGCCAACTCCCATTCCTTCCCAGAACGACTTTCTCCGCAAGAAACAATGCAACAGCAAGGAAAGAACAGAAAGAAGAAGAAAAAGGACCAGGGTGAGGTAGTGAATGTGGAGAAGGAAGGAGATGGAAGCAGACAGATGGCAGATTTGAGAGGTATGGGGATTTGAGGGTTGAGGCTGAAGTTCGGACGTGGATAAAAGGTCCCCGCGACAAATCGCGTGGCAACAAACGACACAGGGCAAGGCAATGACAGTAGCGGTTGTCCAGAGCAACGCGAACGCAGGCAAATACAGATGCAGCAGGCGCAGGACGATGCGATGAATAATTCAGCTCACCTCAAAATCCGATGGACCTGGCTGACGGCGACGACAATCCGGATGCCCCTAAGTGTGCAGTATGCGACGAGGCCGAGGTGACGTTGAAACGAGGCCGCTGGGGAGGAAGATTTGGATTTAGTGAGGAAAAATAACCAGAGCTGATAAGAAGGCTGCTTGCTGTACCTAAAGTATTAACTAAACCTCCTGCCTTGTATTCTGAACAGGGCCGCCCAGCAAGGTACCATACAGTACCTGGCTAGGCAGCCAAAGCCGGTAAGGTGTGGCGGTAGCAGATACCTCCCGCCTAACCTTGATGACTGAGGCGGAGGGATATTGAGATTTTGCATATCCGTGCGGATTACAGAGTACTTTGAAGCGGGTAGGTAGGTACCTTAGATAACAGTCTAGGTACTTCTGGTAATGGAAAGACGCCTCTACAACCACCTGCTAAGGACTTGTACTCCTGGCCTAAGGCATCATGGTTCTGTTGCTACCCGTGTGCATTTGAGGTATCGCAGAACCTTTGCGTACCTATTTCCAATCGTCCTTTAGCAATCGAATTTTTAGCCTGGGTTTTCTGGGGATTCTCTCATTTTGCCTCAACACAGTCTGGCAGGTACCCATCCGGTGGCCACCATCACCAAATGCGTCCTAGCATCATCCCAGTCTTCAATTCCTCACCAACCACAGCCATCCTTCCTACATCTCTGTCTCAACCTTTCTGTTAACCTGCATAACCCCAAATTATCTCTACGCTTCGCGCTCTTCGTATCAGTCACACGAACGTACCCTGTCGCCAACCGTCACCAGTCCCATCTGTGTGCCTGAGCCGAAGGTAAGGCTGGTTGGATAGTCGCGGCATCGGTCTCACACCATCACGCCTCATCTCATCCCACCTCCCAGGTTCCATATTGGCTTCCCGGCCGCCCAAAGGCTGGCCCACACCTAGCCATGGATGTAGACTCGTACAGATATCGAGTCCCCAAGCCCAACTATCTGCCGCACAAATTGGACGTCGACCGCGATGACATTGTTCAGGATTACAACTCGCCCTTGGGCCTGGCGAGTGAGATGGACAACGCCAAATTCTACAACAAATGCAAGCGCCTGGCCGAAGAGTCGGGCATTACTCGTCCCAAGGGCTACAATGTCTCGTTCCACTGTAACCCCGACATGGAAAAGCATCATTTTGGTATGACACATCCCATGAAGCCCTGGCGCTTGACCCTCTCAAAAAGCTTGATCTACTCATACGGCATGTCCTTCGCCATGGACAACTACATCTCCCGAGCCGCCACCTACGAGGAGCTTGCGACCTTCCATTCTACCGACTATCTGGACTTTCTGGGTACCGTCCTACCGGAACCGGTACCACGCGACTTGGAAAACCAAAACCCTGACTTGAAGTTTAACCTCGGTGGTTCTGACTGCCCACTTTTTGAGGGCCTGTATGACTACTGTTCCTTGTCCGCCGGAGGTGCCCTTGACGCTGCTCGAAAGATCTGTTCCAAGCAGTCTGATATCGCCATAGCTTGGGGAGGCGGACTTCACCACGCGAAAAAGGCTGAGGCGTCGGGTTTCTGCTATATCAATGATATCGTCGTTGCTATTCTGCAGTTGCTGCGGTTTTACCCCGAGTACTATACATAGACATCGACGTCCACCATGGTGATGGTGTTGAAGAGGCCTTTTCTCTACAGATAGGGTCATGACCGTCTCCTTCCACAAGTATGATCCGAACAACTTCTTCCCTGGTACCGGCGCCCTCGACGATAATGGGCCCAAGAGCGAACACAATCCTGGTGCGCATCATGCCGTCAATGTTCCCTCAACGACGGCATTACAGATGAGCAATACGACATGCTTTTCAACAACATCATCGGGAAAATAGTGGAAAAGTTTCGGCCTGGTGCTATCGCCCTGCAGTGTGGCGCTGACTCTCTGGCTGGTGACCGCCTTGGCCGGTTCAATCTCCAAGTGCAGGGACACGGCGCCTGCGTAGAGTTCTGCAAGAAGATGGGAATTCCTCTTATCCTGTTTGGTGGTGGTGGCTACACTCCTAGGAACGTAGCCCGCGCTTGGACATATGAAACCAGTATAGCCATCGACTGTCAGGACAAGATCAGCGATATCCTACCTCAGCACGCACCTTGGCGAGAGCAGTTCCGCCACGATACTCTATTCCCAACCCTGGAGCAGATTTTAGGAGAGCCGCGACAAAATCGCAACCCCAAAAGCGCTTGCAGGAAATTGTCCAGCATGTGACAGAGCAGCTGCGGTTTGTTGAGGCCGCGCCCAGCGTTCAATTTCAGACAATCCCCTGACCTGGCGGCTATCAGGGATGAGGTAGATGAAAGACTCAAGGAAGAGAACGAGGAGAGGAGGGATGAGGTTCGCCGTGCACGCGAAGCAGCCGTTGGCACGCCCATGGAATTTTGAGCTATACTGAAAACATTGGGCTTGGATCTACAAACAAATATATTCGGGCGTCAGGCGCATTCAGGATATTAGCACAATTTGATTATCATCATCCTCCAGTCTCAAAAGGATCACATAAATTTTACCCCTTCATCTCGGCGCCGGCTCGCATTCTTTGTATCCGAGAGGCATGGGATATATCCACGCATCGAAGGAAACACAGAGAGGGAGAGAGAGTAAGGCTGGGGCCGAACCACTACTATTACAACCTCAGTGCCACGCGGAATCGATACCCTGGCTAGCGTCGCAAACAAAAGGGCCCCCTGGGGCCTGGTCTAACCCCACAGGGGATGTTCAGCCAGGTTTTCGAGAGATTATTTCGCCGGCAATCTATTCATAGTAAATCTCTTCAATGAAGTTTCCGAGGCTTGACCATCTACGCTTAGCTTGCGGCACCTGAATCGATTGGTTTCATCCAGTCAGACTCCATTAGCAATCTTAAATGCCTGACTTCCAATCAGATCAAGGACTGTGCAGCCACGAGGGATATGCTACGTTAGAAGGCTTACTTTAATTCCTTGGGTGATGAGGGGCCTATCCGAGAACCGGCTGATCCTGAAGGTGAACAACTGCTGGGGCCACCTTTGAAATCTTAGACAAGGTTGCAAGACTGGGTTAGGTTGTAGGACACGGCAAAGCCTTCCGCATTTTGCCAAAGTACTCGAAGGATCCTCTTCGTGGGGATTAAAATCATGCTATGATCACGGACCTGTGCTCACCCATGACTGCGACTTTTTGTATATAAACCCCAAGCCGCAGATCTTTCAACTGGAAGATTCTTAGCAGCAGCCCTGTTTGACAACCACACAAGGTCCAGATTGACCATCAATACCTCCTTGGCACCGCTAGAGATATCCTCGACTTGAGCTTTACATCTCTAACCTTCACCATGGGATTCCTCAGCCTTGCGTCCTTCCAGCTGGCAATGGCCTCCACCGGCCTCATGCTGGCCCGTGGCTGCAATGCCCAGGCCCAGCCCAAGGTTCCTGCCGATTTCAAGCCCAACGTCAACTGGAACATCATCCTCCACAACCCCATCGTCCACAACTCCGCTGCTGATCTCATCCCGTCGGAGGCTAAGGTCTGGGATATTGATCTCGGCCATGCCATTGACAACCCCAGATGATCCCTCTCCTGCATGTATGTTTACACTATTGCGATACCTGATGCTGTCAGCGGACAAGGTGCTAACCACATGGTGCACAGAAAAACAACAAGATTGTCATTTGCTACTTCAACGGTGGTGCCGTCCAAGCTTGGGACGAGGATCGCAGCAAGTTTCCTAAATCGGTCATCGGCAAGTCCTCGCGTTCCCCTTCGATGACGAAGAGTGGTACGTCGACATCCGCAGCTCGGACGTCGTCAAGATCATGAAGGCTCGTCTGGACCGCGCCGTTCAGCAGGGTTGCGATGCCGTCGACCCAGACAACGTTGACGCCTGGGCTTGGGACAACACTGACCCCACCGGTTTCAAGCTCACGCCTGACGACTACGCCAAATATCTCAACACCCTCGCCGACTACGCCCACACCCTCACCACCAAGACCGGCAACAACTTGCTCGTCGGTCAGAAGAACGCCCTGACCTGGTCCCTGCTGTGGTCGACCACCTTGACTTCGCCGTCCTCGAGTCGTGCCTCCGTGACGATTTCTGCGGCGAGTACCAGCCATATATTGCCAAGAAAAAGCCCGTCTTCCAGATTGAGTACCCACCTTCCGTTGAGGAGACTGGAAAGCTCAGCAGCGCGGACATCCAGTTCTTCTGCACCAGGGAAGACGACAGCGACAACGACTTCAGCAAGGTCCTCAAGTGGTCGACTGCTCAGGTCGATGGCTGGGGTTATTACTGTGGAAAGGGCAGCTGGACAACTCCTACCTTCGAGGGCTAGGCTCATACTACTTAGGACATGTTGCCTGCGCTCTAGGCTGACAACCTATGTAAGCTACGATAATGGAAAAATAGAGATATGGTTCACATGGATCGATGTAGATATTGATCATGTTAAATAGCCTTCTTGTACAAACTACTTACAAAAATATAGGAGGTCCCGTCTTCAGGGCCTTCGTTTCACAGCGCCAGACATGCTCAAACTAGAACAGACAGCGTGAAAGGATCTAGACCGTGTGAAAAGCAATCTATACCAATCAGTGACAATCAATGGGTATTTACTCGCTCACCGCTGTTTAGCCAATCTCCTCGACTGTACTGCCACAAACGTGACGAGGGCGATGCCAATTACCAAGCCCAAGGCCAAGAGAATAAGATCTACCGGCACAGGGTTACCGTTGAATGTAATGTGGAAGAGTACGTCTAGCGCTGACTGAGAAAAGTTGAACAGCCCGGATAAGCATATGATAAGCCCATATACGGTGCCAAACGTCCGGAACCCAAACACCTTAGCACTGTAGTCTGAGACAGCTGTATAATAGAATGGGCGGTAGAGAACGAAGAGAATGACGTTGGCATACGCAGCCCACATGTAGGGCAGGACGCCCAAAATACCAATAAGGGTGGCGGTCGAAACAAGAGTAGTGAGGACAACAATTGTGCTTGTGTGATCAAGAGCAAGTCCAATGAATGGGATCGAAATCAAGCCACCCAGAGGCAGAGCTAGATCGAAAAAGTCGTTGATCTGAATGGCCTTTTCCAGGTCACCCAAAATAGCTGCGTACTGAACGCGGATGGTAGCGACAAAGAAGTTGATGCGTGTCATCTGAACAACAGTGAACAGACAAATGAGGATAAACCAGGAGAAGAAATCTGTTCAACGACTGTGTTCTCATGCATGATACCCCATACCCCAGATGCAGTGTTCTTGCGTTCTTCAGCCTGTACTTGCTCATCAGCTTTGACAGAGCCAAGTAGAGTTTCGATATCAGCCACGACGGCTTCGCGCATCTGCTGCTGTTCGCGGCGCTCTTCTTGCAAGAGGGCGGTGCCTTCGTCAATCTGGTCGTCAAGTGGTGGCTGTGATTCAATGTGAGTATCTGCCTCGACGGCCTGGTCAACCAACTCGCCAACCGTCTTGTACGATCGACTGGGCATGAGAAACAGCTGCAAGATCAGGATGGCAATAGGGACGACAAGGTACGCTTGGAAGAAACGACGGTGATCAAACGCGCCGTTGGTGGCATTGAAGATAAGACGATATACCAGAAAGAGGGCACTGGAGGCATCGAAGGCACCCGTGAGGAGAGCCAAGATAAGCCCAGAATGCCGGGGAAGGCGTTCGATAGCTGAAAAGAGGATATAAAGGTGAAAGGCCCGCCAAGCGCGAGCAATAGGTAGCCGAGCAGAAGCGCATCGAAGGGCAAGACCTGGGCGTAGGCCATGAGCAGGGCGCCTGCAGAAAGGAGGACGCTGCCGATTATGCCGCAAACCCTGGGGCCGAAATGATCGAGGATGGCGCCGACGGGTAGCGCGAAGACATTGGTACCAACTGCAGCAACGGTGAACATGAGATTGAGGTGGATTTCAACGCACGTATCATCGTCAGCTGGGCAAAGATCGCGGTAGGCGCCCTCTTTCTTGAGCACCGGCTTGAGTGCGGCATAGCCGAAGACGATGCCGGCCGCGAAGAGACAGTAGAGCACGGCCGCAGCAACTTGGACTGTAGCGGGGCAATGCGAAGACAAGGTTAGCATGAGGAAGCAGCCAATGGGTATAGAGGGTAAGGAAAGGAAGCTATGTTCTCACGGATTCGTTTCCATTCCGGCACCTCAAAGGCACCGACAGGCTCTTTATGGCGTTCTTGGTTCTGGTGTAGGTCAATGCCAGCACGATCTGGCCTCGCCTGTGTAGGATCCCATTCTTGAGGCAGTGGGTTAAAGCTCAGCTTGCGCGCGTGGAGGCTGGCATCGCTGCCACGGCGGACGTGTTGCTCGCGCAAAGTCTCGATGCTTGCAACTCGGTGAAGCGACATGACGAGCTGGGAGCGACGGACGGAGCGAAATAGACGAGCGGAACCTCTTCTCGGGTAATAACTTAGGAAGTGAAGTGGGCTGCCGCCTGCTCCTAGCGAGCTGTTACTGAAGAGGGAAGAGATGAGGTGCTTGCTGGCTGGAATTGCGATGTCCCGGCATGGAAAAGAGAGAGACTGGCAGAAGAAAGACAGTCGAAGATGCGAGATTGCACTGAACCCACCTCTTGATCGAGATCCGGAGCGGATGGAGCAGAAAGAAAAACCGGCTTCAACCAAAGCGTCTCTCCCGCGCGCGCGCCAAGGGCGGTTCAAGGTAGGAAGCTGAGAGTCGAACTACGCACAGTCTATGGATCACGAGGGTGCATGGCTCCCCATTCCCCATCCAGTCTCGACACCGAAGCAAGCAAGTGGGGACGCATCGACGTCAGCCATTTGCATTCCTCATTTACATCACCACTTTGCTGCGCTACGCCGTACTGCACTGTACCTACCTAGCTAGGTAGTTAAATATCGCCACAGCCACTATCCAACCCCAGAGCGCGATGCCAGCGTAATGGGCAATTCCAAATATATCGAGAGACGGGACAGACTGACGCTTGATTGGTTACCTGGATGGCAACGTCCTCGTAGCGCCTCGTGGCTTTCATGTGACCCCGACGTATGTTTGGTAGCTTAGTAGGTAGCTACTAAGGTAGGGTAGGTAAGGTAGGTAGGTACGGTAGATACACAACCTGTGATACCATGTCTTAGGTACTGTATTTGCCTTTGGACGGATTACATAGCCATTACGCCAACACAAACGCCAACGCCAGCGCCATGCCACGGAGCCGGGAAGTGGAGAACGGTCCCAGCAGCCTAACCCCCAGGCTGAGGTTGCAGCGGCGGCTAAGGCTGGACGCTCTGACACCGCGGTCCCCTCACTGGACGCGACTCGGCTCGACTTCACCTCACCCTCACCTCCATGCGCCGAGGACAAAGTATAGAATTACAATTATACCAAGAAGCATCATATCACACCACCTAGGGCAGGGAGACGAGTCATCGAAAATGTACAGAAACCGCAGACAGTTTACCAAAAAAATTTGCTTGGGTATTCCCTCGCCCGCTACTTGTCAAGATCGATTCGGGAGATGCTGACAGCGGCTAGGCCGGACCTCGCAGGTAGTTGTTGTCAAGCCACGACCACAGGTCTTCTGGTTTGAAACCAGCCAGCTCACCGAATAAGCCCGCCCTCTCCCTATCGAACACAAGCCAAAGTTTTTACAAACCCTAGCAACCGCTAGGTTCCCGGGACTTGCATGCCGCATACATCGACCGTCGTCCGAAAATGGCACACTGCTGCATTACAGAATATGCACACGAAGACGAAACAAAACGCTTGCCATCACAAAGCTCAACTCATGTCGTTGTCCATCGTGAGAGCTTAGAAGTATCGGACAACTGCCTTGCCGCCGCTGCGCAGCCCGGTCTACATCAAACAGCATTGTTAGTTTCTCTGCGCTGCTAGAATTACTCAAGGGGTCATGTCCGGATCAAGCTTACCGTGCAACCGTCTGAACCTCCGGTGAACTGGCCATTGACAAACGCGCACTTGCTGTTAACGTCACCGGTGATCTCAATGTTGAAGTCCAACTCGGCGTGGCTGGAAGGAAGGTTTCGGAAGATGGAAATGTATGTGATGCCGTCGCTGGCCTTGCCGACACCGAGAATGGTGGGAGACCAGTTGCCGGCTCCGCTGGGGTCCTTGGCGCTGTTCCAGACACAGGCATCCTTCAGGCCGTATCCCTTCTTGTTGATGTACATCTGAGCCGAGGTCTTCATGCCGTCCCAGATGTAGTAGTTATCCTGGCTTGGGTTGCAGACCTCCACAGAGGCGCCGGGCTTTGCCAGGATGGGGATGACCATGGCCTCGTTTCCGGGGTAGTCGGTACGGCAGGTAGCAACCTCCTCGTCGAGGTCGTTCTGGATGGTAACGCCGCCCTCGCCCTTCTCGCAGAGCGTGGGGTACTCGGGTCGGGTGAGCTCCAGGTAGCCGTCGGAGTTGCAGTAGAGGCCACCGATGGACTGCTTAGTTGCGCCCTGGGCCTTGGGCCACTGGGTCTTCTGGTATCCGGCAGGGCAGGCGTACGAGCACATGGCGCCCTCAGAACAGGTCTCGCCAGCAATGCCAGTAATGATCTTGCTGATGGTCATCGAGGCGGAGGTGAAGTCGGGAACGAACTGAAGACTAGACCAGCCGCCCAGATCGAGCCAGTCAAGAGCAACGGCGCCGTACTTGGAGGGGAACTCGGAGCAAAGGACCTTGCCGCTGGGGAACTTGGCATCCAGGCCACCAGCGCTCAGGTCAGGGGAGGGCTCGGCGGACTTGGTGGGCTTGGGAGCCGGAGGGGCCTCGGACTTGGTCGTGGGCTCGGGTTCGGGCTCGGCCGTGGTAGTGGGAGCTGGGGCCGAGGTTGACACTTCCTTGGACTCGACGAACTTGGCGCCCATATCGGGCTCGGCGCTGGAGGTGGTCGGCTTGGGGGAGGAGGGGAGGAGAGAAGGTCAGGGTGGTCTCGCCAATGATAACGAAGTCGCCCTCCTCAAGACCCTCGTGGGCCTCGGAGGCATTGATCACCTTTCCATCCAGCTCGTAGACGGTCTCGGTGGGACCAACAACGTACTTGGTGACGGCATCGGCCTCGCGCTTCTCGACAGGGGTACCGACATTCTTCTTGACGTGGTGGTGCTGGTGGTGGCGGTCGGCGACGGCACCGGCGACAAGGGAAGCCGCAAGGCTGTACTTGATGAAGGCCTTCATGGTTACTCGTTTGTATCAGGTTACGGGTCTACACGAAGCAGAGCTCAGTTAGCACCATGGATCGAGCAATTGGCACGTCACCGTCTGAGCAACCCAAAGGCCTCTGGGAGGGCTGGAAGCGGCCAAGTTCCCGCAACGGGCGTGGTAGACATGGTCGGGGCTCACGAACCTGAAGCGAATATTGATATTGACGGATAGATAGGTTGTAGGATCCGTAGGGAACGAATGTTCTCAAGCGAGCGTGGTGGCACTATAAACCGGGCTTAAAAGAGCGTGATAGAGAGCATAGACTCTCAGTTGGGAGGAAGCGCGACGAGCGGATAGACGCCTGGAGGGGAGGAAGAGAGGGAGGGAGGAGAAGGGAGGGCGAGGGAGTTAGTTGAAGACGAGTTTGGTGTTCTGAGACCCAGACCAGGATCAGGTCCCCAGACCAACAGGCCTGGCAGGGACGGTGCCAGAGAGACACACAGCGACCCATCGAGCCAAGAAGGGGATAGGAGGGGACGCTTGGTTGCGACCAGGCCTGGGAAATTACCTGTCGTCAGTGGGCGATGCGCCATAAGTGCAAGGCGCGTACACGGTACGGGGCTGGTCAGGAGGACCAGCAGTTACGGGGCTAGCCAGGTACACATGTGCCAGCGCCAAGGTACTTGGATTTCCAGCTCCTCCCGCAACCCCTGAAAGTAGCTTTAGTCATTCCGCGGGGTACCTAACGGTCGCGGCTTGGATGAGCGGTCAGGTAGCCAAGACTAAGATCGGCGACACGACTCATAAATTGTGTTAAAGGGACCGTCTCTACTATCCAGGTCAAGCGGATTTTTTATGATTGATTACGACGTCCCAAGCAAACCAGCAAATGAGCCACCGCAAGCTACCAAGTCTTGGTTTGGTTGGTTTGGCGCGATAGCGCAGGTCTGGAGTAATTACAGCTCACGTTGTTTGTGCTGGCCAGCCTCCGCTACTGCCAGAAGCGAGCGGAGGCTGAAGATGGTGAAAAATAGGAGGCGCCCCGTCCTAACGCGATACATACATTCTTCAATTTCCGTAGCGCTTCCCGTTCGGTCTGAGGATGAGTCCCAAGCCCAGCCCATGGCGGTCGGACTGGTGGATGAAACGACACACTCTCGCGTGCATTTTTGCGTAGTCATCGCTGGGTCGTGGAGCCATTTTTAACCGCCAGCCGACAGAGATTTCATCCCACACGGCTAACACGAGTCTTTTTTTCTCTCATCCTCTCATGTGTGTGCCAGACGACCTAGGTAGATGTTTGAAGTGAACGGGGTGGCTGGACGATGTGAAGGCGACATGCAAGGAACCGATCCTTAATGGGTGGATCTTAGCCGCCTCGGGTACCTGGAGCCTTTCCACATTTGGTAAAACGCAAGCTCTCGCAACATGGAACGGCCGAAAGGGCTCGGTGGTCCCAGGCCATTCACAAAGCTCAAACAATGGCCTGGTGTGCCCAGGTGCTTGATTTCGCATTTCCTAGGAGCGAAGTTGCTCGGCGGCTGTGACCCTCTTCCCCTCCCTTCTGGCCCCCATGGACGTGGAATAAGGGTCTGACAACGCGCAAGGATAAGATCGTGCTCGCCGGCTGAATCAAGCTGATTCATGAGTCTCTGTGGTCCGTTCAGGCAATCACCCCCAGGCCCTTGCTGCATAGCCTCGCTGGTCAATCAGATGGTGTAACGGCTGATGCTGGTCACGTTGTTCCAGTTCGGTCCAAGTCGCAAAAACGTCCGTCCATCCAAGGTAACCACTCAGCTCTATTGGCACCACGAACCCCTTTTCAGTAGCAAATCCGCAGAGCGTATGCATGCGCGGGTAACCTGTCGTATCCAATTCAGGTGATGTGCCAATTCAGGGCCTTGCGTTTCCCAGAAAGGGCAGGATAAGATCATCGGCAATTGTCCATCGCAATCTTAACGCCATGCAGGAGCAGCAAAACAAACAGCAACGGCCATGCTCGCCAATCAAAGCCAACCACTGCTTAAGCAAATTGATTTCTACGGAAACAGACGGCAATACAAGACGGCTGCTTATCCCACCCCAGCCTAACACGCACAGCTGGCGTGGTCTAGGGATTTGCTCATTTGGGATTCGTAGCCAATCTCCGGTGCAATACTGTGATCGGCAGCACTTTTCCGTCGGCAAGCATTCAGCACCATCCTCCAAAGGATTAACTCACCCTGCACTGATGTGCAACGGTTTGGCTCTTCGCCGCGCGACATCGGAAGCACTGATGCGCCTGCATGTGCCCAGATTCCCAAGACCTACTTACAATTCCTTCTGGTGGCAACGTTGTTGACTCTTCTCCACACCTATCAGCAGCTGCCAGATCTTAACCTCGCCCTTGCTTCACCAGCATGCTGGGATGGGGCCTGTGCAGTAATGTTGCTGGGTGAATCCGGCAAGTATGGTAGGTAGAAAGTACCGCGCTACACGGTCAACGGAGGCCGCAAACAGACGAAATGCCACTTAATTTGAGATTGTCTACGGCGTATGGCTTAATGGGTCTGAACATTCAGTATGCATTTCTGGAGAAACCAGGGCTTCTCCTCAATCGATCACAATGTGGGGGTCCCAACACAAAGTGGTTATCCCGAGCATTGTAAGCCTTGCTTTTGCATACCTAGTACCTAGGTAGTGCTCTAGTGTTCTAGGATCCCTGAATGGAGCCTGTACGCATTGTTCAAACTTAAACGTGTATCATCGGTCAATATCGCCGTGTGCCGTTGCGCCTTTGACGTAACTACTGTCCTCCAAATATGCAACTTCACGTTGATTGCATCGCTACGTTAGTCCCTTGACGATAGCAATTAATCACACCGACTATAGGGTCACCGAAGTTACCAAATGTCCGGGATGCTCAACATTATCTGATGCCCGCCGGCCGCTATGGCACCTGGTGGGTTGCCGCGGTCGCCCACATTCCGATCAGAACGTCCCCATATCGTCGCAGTAACGTCGCGATCGCATAGCCCGATTCTGGAATGCTCGTAGCCGTGGCTAGGCTGTTTCGTAGTCAGTATCCGCACAACGTCACCTACGGGGCTGGCATCCACCAGCAGCCCTGGCTTGCCTGGATTCCGATATCCATTTAAGTGCTTGACACTGGGGAATAGGAAGAAAAGAGGTGATCCATACAACAAAATACTACCACTAACATCTAAACCATTTGCCACAACTCATGTAGTGACTGCATGTATCAGTCCCGTGCCCGCTTCAGTAATTTACAATTCAAGTGCCTTTTATGGATTCTGAATGGCTCAATATACCGCTTCTATGTGCAACATCACCGGGTCAAGAGCTCCGGGGCGGCTTTGCCACCAATTTTCGAGTTGAATGCCATCCATGACGTCGCGCAATCGCCTCTCAAGCTCATAAAATTGTTGATATAGACTGAGATTTAGATAAGATACTGGTTGTCATGTCCTATTCATTTAAACCTTCTCCAATCAGACGATACGAAAGCCGTAAGGTCTCCAATGAGATACGCACCAGCTGTGTGTGATCGTCCGTCGTTGCCTGCGTTAATACAAATACGACGGTGACGGTAGCCATAACCAGGACAACAGGAACACATCAGGTTAACAAGGACCTATAGTGTGGGTCCACCACGAGTTCTTTGGTCAAGCATTGAGGAATATCTGACGTTAGCGATCGAGATTGGGCCGATCTCCGCAGGCGTATTGAGCGTAAGGCATCACTTTGAGGCAAAACTCGCTAGTTCGACGAGCGGTGGCTGGGCTGAAGATCGGCAACAGGCAGGTTGACGTTTGATGAGTTGCTGGGGATGCAGAACGAGGCCATCCTATCTGGCTTGTAACGATAACCTCGTCTGACTGACAGATGTGAAGATGTCGTGTCGCGTCATATCATCCGTCACATCCGGGCCGAACTGTCACCCGATGCCTTGGGTTCTCTGGAAGCCAAGTAGCCAGACACACCACCGAAGGACAGTTTCGGCTATTTTTTGCGGGAGAGTCATCACGGCAGTTGAATTCAGCTAAGCCAAGACAAAGCCTCCTCCTGGCTTGCGAGCTAGTGCGGTGAAGCTGTAGGATCAAACGTCACTAGACGTTGGCTGAGCCCAGGATTCCGGTTGGAATCCTGACTGCTGCTCCTGTCTCCAGCCCATCGGAGCAACTGGACGCTCGTCCGTTGAAACAGGTGCCTAAGGATGGATGCCAAAGATCCACAGGAGAGCACGCGAATCCAATGATGAGAGCGAGAGAGAGGTAAGGCTGAATTGTCGTTTAGGTCCACCTCTCGTGCCATCTCTTATCTCATCCGCACGCAGAACATGGGCGGTGAAATTTTGGGGTATGTGAAGAGCGGTGGTCTATCACGGCAGCATTCCTAATAGTCGTGTGATATTGGGGTAAACGCATTTGGCGTTTGCATGGATGAGCTTTACTTTAAAAGTCGTGATTTGCTTTTTGATTAAACGTCACACCGGCCGAGGTGCTGTAGGCAGGTGTTTGCTTGATGCGTCAACCCGCAAACCAAGATTTCAGCCCCCTCGGTGGTGCTTGTACCTCCAATGTAGCGAACCAGCCCAACGAAGGTGGCTGCTGACCTGAACGTGGCGCAACCGACAGAACCAGATTGGGATCTTTCACCGTAAACATAGGCTGGTTAGGTTAGGTAGACGGGTACTGTAAGCACAGAAATGGATGTCAGTCTCAGACGTGGCTGTTATAGTCAATGCCGTCGGTGGCTGAGACATGACTGGAGCTTGTGCCCTACTTACTTGAGCAGGATACTCCGGGGAGAATATTGAATCCCAAAGCAATCTATCGAAACATAGGTGCATAGACAGACGTCAGAGCTGGTGAGCACCTTTGTCCCGTTGTGGACAAGGCATGATGGTCCTGACAGTTGCATGTTACGGTGCGGTGCGGTAACAAGGTACAGTATGAGGTGAGGAGGCCCACTCCGCTTCGCCGCAACACCGCCACGCCCTAGTCCATGGCCATTCTCATTCTTTGTTACAGACTTACGTGCCTCCTCCTGCCAGCAGGCCAATCGCATAACCAGAACTGCACAAAGATTGAATTCACGATCCGTAAAGTCTCAATTGGTGTGTTCAAACTCGGCTTGGCACAAAGCGAGCGCTTGCCTCGTGGCCGGCGAACGTTTCTTACGAGGTGGAACCGGGGCCCCGTGCCTCTCCATGTGGGCTGTGCCGACTCCGTACAAGAGGGTGCTAGTTGGGACGACCGGTGGACAAAATCCATCCGTCACACACCTGTGATTCGTCTACGTATCGCCAGTTCAGCCTAGCCTCGGGCGAGGTTCTTCGACAGACGCCTGTGAGAATCGGAGCGTTTGCCGCCATGGATTTCAGACACATGATATGAAAGGAGAAATGTGATATAAGCCACACTGTTTCGTGACGGTAGCTGAATAAGCAGTACATCACGAAACCGCCAAGCGATGAAGAATACTTCGCATCCCCTTGAACTGGGAAGGATTAAGGAGGTCAACAGCTTGCTACTAGAGGGGTCCAAACTGCAAGCCGTGCACAGCTCAATCACTCGACAGAGGACATGCCTTGGTCTCTCACCGTGGACACGACCAAGACGACCTGGTCATGGTGGGTGGTTACAAGGGTGTTGCCGTGTAAGCCAGCCTTGTCCAGGTCGTCTTCGTACGAGAATGAGCTAACTAACCTCGGATCACGGATTCATACCCTTTGCTTCACCTCAGCATGCGAAGCTGTGTGTGTGCGTCGACACCCGAGGCGTGTGAGGTACGAGACTAGCCCCCAATATGAAAAGAATGTTGTTAAAACACGTTCGTTGGTGGTTGACGCAGGCGAGTGAGGTAAAACCCCAACGCACCGGGCGGGCGGGTTGTACTGGATGTAGCAAGGCCACGCAAAGCAGACTAGTCGTGGATCTGCTCTGCTCATCTGATTTTGTCACCGTTGCCGATTGCCTCACCCGCTGACGTCTCCCTGGTCCTGGCTTGCCTTACTGCAGTTAGCTAGCCCCACCGCTCCTGGCTCCTGTTCCTCCTCCTCCTGTCCTGTCTTTTGTCTTTACGCCCCAGCCCGCCAGCTCCCTGCAGATGGGTGTTTGCAGCGGTGGCTACAGGTACCTAGTCTCCAGGTGAGGTCCTTGGGTCCCAGGAGCTACCAGCTAGCAGGCCTGGTGGGTAGCAGGTACTCGGTACTCCGTACCTTTGGGTAAAAGTCTAAAGGTACTGCCCAGGTACCGGTGCGGCTTCGCCAGCTTACTGGTTCGTCGCCTCCACTCTTGCCTTGCTGAGCCCAGCCCCAGCCTCAGCAAGCCGCCGCGCCGCCCCGGCCAACATCATCCTCTTCCTCTTCTCACATCACCCACCTCGCAATTGGCGCTGGTCCCAGTATCGCGACAAGACATCGCGTCAAAACTTTTCACAACAACACCAGAATTTCCATCCCACGGTTGCTTTCTGTCCGCTGGTCTTTCCTGACTGCTCCTCTCCGTGCTTCATCCTCATTAGCTTAATTTTCCTCCTCGCCACGCCTGCCTGGGCCCCCGACAAGTGCACCAGCGACAGACCTTGACAGGCAGCTCTCGCCACGTTCTTCAGCCACACCTCTCATGTCCGCCTCGACATGTGTCGTTGATCGAGCTGTTAGCTGTTAACCATCGCGACTCTTTCCACAACTGAGTCCTGCGCATCAAAATTTGTAATTCTGGTCTCTCCTCCTACCGCCGCACCGTATGGCATCCAACGCTGGCGCTGTTGCGACCGAAGCCCCGCCCTCGACTCATCCTACTGCCGGCCCTCCTCGCTCGTCACGACGGACGACATTGGCGCAAGGCTGTTGAAGCGCCCGCGCGAACCTGAGCCCACATCGCCGCGATCCTTGGCCGCTCAAAAGCTCAATCCCTCGGTTCACCAGCCAAGTCGGCTCGCCTGGCACTTGCGACCGTGCATTCTCCTCCGCCCCTTACAGGCGCCGCTGCTCTTGAAGACGAGCGTCGGCGTCGTGAAGAGCTGTTGCAGCAGCAACCTCCGAGTCCACCACCGATCACCGAGAACCCAAGCCACAGGGCGCTGGCATCACTCATGTCGGGTGCTACTCAAGCAATGAGTCGTCCTTCGGACGTGCCAGTGCCTGCTCCGACGGCGACCATGGAACCCGCCCCCAAAAGCCCAACACTACTTTCCATGCCTCCAAGCAATGCTCCCCGTATCGAGGATCGTGATGAGACTAGCCCGCAGAGCGCGACGAGTTTTTCGGGAGTTCCCGTGACTGAGAGTCCCTCTCCCATGGATGTGGACGCCAAGGGCGACCCCATCTCCTCGCAACACGTTGCCACAGCCGCCCACGGGGAGAGATCGCAACCCAGTTCTTTATCATACCCAGGATCTCTACAGGCTGCAGGCGCCGTACCAGAGCCTCCTGCACGCGGCATGAGCTTCCCATGCCCTCTCCAGGACAGACCTCTCCTACATCTACGAGTGGCAAGAAACACAAGTGTCCGTACTGCAACACCGAGTTCACCCGCCACCACAACCTTAAGAGCCACCTCCTGACGCACAGCCAAGAAAAGCCTTATGTTTGCACAGAATGCCAGATGCGCTTCCGTCGTTTGCATGACTTGAAGCGGCACGGCAAGCTTCACACCGGAGAGAAGCCCCACGTATGCCCAAAATGTGATCGGAAGTTTGCACGAGGCGACGCCCTCGCACGACACAGCAAAGGTGCTGGTGGTTGTGCTGGACGACGATCCAGTATGGGCAGTTTTGCGGACGGTGACGAATTAGACGTCGGTGATGGCGATGATTCCACGATGTCGGGGCTAGCCTACGACAACGGCGAAGAAGACGAATTCCGACGACAGAGCATGCCTGGCATCAGCACTCAACACCAGGGGATGCGTACGGCACTCACTCCCGCACCTATCCGCCGGCGGGTCCTCGTTCTTCAGGAAGTGGCCTCTATCCGCCTGGCGTAGGGCAAGCTCAGGGGAGCACAAGCACTTCTGGCAGCATACAGAACAGCATGGGAGGAACTCATACTCCTAACACAAGCATCTCGTCTCTGCCCGTCAGTGGTGGTGGCGCGGGCGTGTATTCCCAAGCCGGCATGACGGAGAGCCCCAAGGCTTTGAGCCCTGGCGCTCAAGGTCAAGACTCATCGGGTGTAGCACGTCAGCGGTCGCCGAATCTCTCGCAGCAACAACCACAGCAGCAGCAACAGCAGTACGGAAGACGTCAATCCGATCTCCAGTCGCCTCATGGTGGGCAAGCTCGACCTAAGCTGCCAGGCCTGTCGCACCCTGGCTTTGCCGCCCCTAACTCGACTGGGTTACCACATGGCCGCAACTCAAGCGGAGCGCAACCTAGTGGAGACAGCGGTAACATGTTTGCGCAGAGTGACCCCAGTGTGTGGGCTTACATCCAGACCTTGGAAGAGAAGGTTAAATCGTTGTCTGATAAAGTTGTCACTCTAGACCAGGAAGTGGCAAGCTTGAAGAAGCAACTAGAGCCACGTGAGGGCTCGATTACAGGCTAAGCTGACTCCTTGAGTCTGTGGCGCCACAAATGATTATGCAAATCTGTCTTTATTCTGGTGCAAATGGCATTTTTTCTTTGCTCTGTCACAATCGTTTTATGGCATGGTTGGCATGTAACTGCAGCAGATTGGCGTTCAACGTGGATTGGGCCACTGGTTGTGGATGGTAGGGGCCTCCACCTAAAAGGGCGATTACGGATGATTTCCCAAGATGCGGGGCTTCTTATTGTATTGTATTATACGCAGTTGGTGTCTTTAAAGATAGGTTGCCTCGTGGCTTTGCTGAGATGTGGTTTTCATGTGAATCTTTGCTTGTGGGTGATGTCTGTCACTGTGCCTGGGCATGGCACAAGTCTAGAGGCTTTACGATATCTACTGAGGCAAAGCTATCACAGACCGAGAGTCTATCTACATAATATTGCCTCGGTTGTCTTTTTATGGTTCCAGTGACAATTCTGTCGTTCTTGTTGGTGCAGCCTTGTGGCTAGGGACGAGACAATGTTGATGGGCAAGCCACATGCAATGCTGAAAGCAGAAGTGACTCCTCGCACAGACCAGCCCATTAGTGAGTGGCTCAGTCATGCATCACTCTTAGACGCATAACGTCATTCTCCACGCTTACATAGCCTTGCGACGTGCCCAGCATTGAATCATCATCATCGTCGGTTGGGTCGGCTTCTGTCCAGTCCCCTGCTTACGTAGCTACCGGGCCAGTAGCCGAGTATTTCAACAACGGAATACGCCAACCGCAGCGGCTCTCATCCTGTTGGCACTTGAAGCTTCGCGCCTCGCGTTTACAGTTTCGCTCCGGACGAAGCTTTCCCTGCCATCATGGTCAGCGCTGACACTGTCGCTGCTCCCTCCCAGCACGGTACGAGTATCCACACATCGCTATCACATGCGCGAAACGGCTCTCATAAAACTCCAGATTTAACCAACGGCACAATGAACGAGAAGGTGACGACAGTTCCGCATCCGGATGCTGATCAGGGATCCAATCCAAATGGCATCAATGGAACGAACAGGCACATCGATGCTGTAGGTCGATCAATGCGCCTTTGTTGCGCCATGCCAGGCTGACGACGGGTGGCAGGATGAGCACAGCTCTCGCGATGAGGCAAGCCCGGTTTTGCGCAGCAGCGCCATGACAAGCAGCAGCAGCTTCCTTACCGACCTCGGCCCTGACCCAACGAATGGCGAGCCAAAGTCCTACGCCGCGGCCGTCCTGGAGAGCAATGGGAACCAAACACCAAAAAGTCGCCCCAGCCAGCCGTACCCTGAACTTGGCGAGGCCGCGACGCCAAACCATGAGAAGGAAGCTTGGACGGCCGGAGGAATCCGCTTTGCGCCCATGCGCGTTCCCTTCGTTCGCCGTATGCAAACCGCGGCTGTGCTCTTCCACTCCATGTCTATTGTTATATTCGTCTCCTGCTTCTGGTTCGTATGTGCCAACCCTTTGAGCTGGCCAATCCTTGTTCCATACCTTATCCACCTATCCACGTCAACCGCGGCTACCAATGGAAAGTTGGCGTACCGTTCCGAGTATCTAAGATCATTGCCGCTGTGGAAGCTGTTTGCCGGGTACTTTCCCGCCAAGCTGCACAAAACACACGATCTCCTCCCAACAGGAAGTACATATTTGGCTATCATCCGCATGGCATTATATCCCACGGCGCTTGGGTCAGCTTTGGCACCAACGCGCTCGGGTTCGCTGAGAAGTTTCCTGGCATCACAAACAGTCTTTTGACACTCGATAACAACTTCCGCCTTCCCTTTTACCGAGACTGGATCCTAGCCCATGGTTTACGTTCTGTGTCCAAGGAGTCTATCTGGAACATTCTGACTAAGGGCGGACCAAACAATGACGGCCAGGGCCGGGCTGTTACCATTGTGATTGGCGGCGCAAGGGAGTCCTGGAAGCGCAGCCAGGCACGCTCCGGCTTATCCTAAAAGGCCGCAAAGGTTTTATCAAAATGGCACTCCGAACAGGTGCTGATCTGGTTCCCGTCATTGCCTTTGGCGAAAACGATATTTACGACCAACTGAGCCCAAAACCCATCCCATGGTCCACCGGTTTCAGGTCTTCATTCTTAAAGCGTTCAAGTTTACTGTGCCTGGATTTCACGGTAGGGGCGTTCTCAACTACGATGTCGGCCTCATGCCATATCGTCGACCCGTCAATGTGGTCATCGGACGCCCAATCGAGGTGAACGTCAAGGCTAAGGAGCAACCGTCGCAGGTCGACATCGATCACTATCACGAGCTTTATGTACAAGAAGTGGAGAAGCTGTACGACGCTTACAAGGATAAGTTCGCCACGAACAGAGTCGAGGACCTGAAAATCATTTCTTGATCCGACGGTGCAGATATGTATATTTGCTTCTCAATTTCGTTGTTGCTCTCTGGTGTGGCACATCCTGTTTTTTTAGCAGATCTCCAATCTTATGGGTGGTTTCAACTGGGTTATAGATGGTTATGAAAATTAAGTCATTCAATTAAACAAATACCTCTTCCTAAAAGTCCCCAAAGATCCTAGACATGCCAAGGGATGCTTGGATGTCACTGTAGTTGAAGCACGTTATTACAATCACATGACCCCGCGTTGCTTTTTAATTGATACAATCGCGCGTCGCGTTTATCGCAACAACGGCACACAGGTAATTCTTCAGCTTTGCTCAACTCGATTACTCGAACCTGAACGCTTCGCTGGGGACGCCTTGCATTAAAAATCAGTGTGTAAAACGTCACCACATCGTAACCGAGACACCTCCTTAGTGGAGGGGCAAAACGCATACCATGCGACGCTCATCATCCCGCGCAAAACAGCACGTCAACTACAACGAGGACGCAGACGACATCACCAAGCCGACCAAGGCCAGTGCTCCCATCAGTGGCAAGACAAAGGCACCTGCGGATCCTAAACCGATCAGCGGCGGCAAACGGAAGGCTGAAGCCGAGCCTGACAGCCAGGCAGAACCGGCAGCACCGGTTGTAGCAGCGGGAGCCCCGAAAAAGCGCACGAAAAAGGAAAAGAACGAAGACACGATGCCTCTCGCTGATCGTACGGCCGTTTCGTCTTTGAAGAAAGCCATGTACATTGGCGCTCATGTCAGCGCAGCTGGAGGTATGTGTTATAGCTGAGATTCGCAATTGTGGTTTCCAGTGCCACTGACACACGCTTAGGAGTACAAAACGCCGTCACGAATGCAGTCCAGATCGGTGCCAACTCATTTGCCCTTTTCCTGAAGTCACAGCGTAAATGGGACAATCCTCCCATCACCGTTGAGGCGAAAGACACATTCATTAGCCAGTGCCGGCACCACGCCTACAGCGCTGCGGAGCACGCCTTGCCTCATGGCTCATACCTAGTCAACCTTGCCCAGGCTGATGAGGCAAAGGCGACACAGGCGTATAATAGCTTCGTGGAGGATCTGGGTCGCTGTGAGCAGCTCGGCATAAAACTGTACAATTTCCATCCCGGCTCTACGAACGGTGACGCCAGGCCTGCGGCCATTGCCCGCATCGCGGCACAGCTGAATAAGTCACATGCCGCGACCAAAACTGTCGTGACTGTGCTTGAGAACATGGCTGGAAGCGGCAACGTCATTGGCTCGACGTGGGAGGACTTGAGAGACATCATTGCTCTGGTTAGTGACAAGAGCCGTGTGGGCGTTTGCATTGATACCTGCCATGCTTTCGCTGCAGGATACGATCTGCGATCACCAGATGCCTTCAAGAAGACCATGGACTCCTTCAATGAAATTGTAGGGGCCAAGTACCTGAAAGCTTTTCATTGTATGGCATCTGTCCCCAAGCATACCCCGCGAATCGTGTTCATAATGCTAACCTATCCAAGTGAATGATAGCAAGGCCCCTTCAATTCTAACAGGGATCTCCACGCCAACATTGGCACAGGTTTCCTAGGCCTCCGAGCCTTCCACAATATAATGAATGAGGACGCCTTCCGCAACATGCCCATGGTGCTGGAAACGCCCATCGACAAGAAAGGTCCCGATGGAAAGACGGTCGAGGACAAACAAGTGTGGGCCGACGAGATCAAGCTGCTAGAGAGCCTAATTGATATGGACCCCGACACTGATGACTTTGCCAAGCTGGAGCAGGAGCTACAAGCTAAGGGTGCCGATGAGAGGAGCAGGATCCAGGCGCAAGTCGACAAGAAGGGAGTCAAGACTGCCAAGAAGTCGGACAAGCCCGCGACAAAGAAAAGGGGAAAGCAAAAGAATGCTGGTTCTGACGAGGACTAGCATCTACGGTCGGCTGTCACATGCCAGGATTTACATCGAAAAGAAACAACTGTGTGACTACTGTAACACTGGCTCGGTCATAAAGAGAGATGTACAATATTGATTTAGCTTCTGCTAATAAGACTTAATAAAGACAAATGAACTGTCCAACAAATAGAATTTTGGTCTCATTCCTTTTCTCAGTAACGCCTTTCCAGGTATTTGTATGACCCCGTAACACCCCATGAGCAGGAAAGGCTTCATAAACTCGTATCCAACAATGCCACCAGATGTCCCCTCACACCCTGCGGCTTTTGGCGTAAGCCTCAACCTTCAGTACCAACGACTTGAGACCAACGCCCTTCTCGCAGTTCGCCTGGAGCCACTCCTCCATGCGCTCGCGGACGTGCCGCATGGACTTGAGCACTGGCATCTTGGCGCCATCTTCGTTCTCCAGGAAAGAGCCTGGGTTGAGCAGGACCTCAAAACATTCACCCCAGAGATCCGTCTGCCAGTAACGCTTGAGACTCTCGCGGATCTTGTACTTGCGGCCGGTGCGTCCGAGTCCGCCCTGGTCACATCTTACTGTTTCGATGTACTTGCCGAAGAGCAGACAGTGGATGATGCCTGCCAGCCCGTGGTAGTCGATTTGCCAGGTCCAGGGGCGGCCCTCGCGCATCTCTGCGCAGTCTTGCGCACTTGTTTTCCAATCGGCGATGAATTCAACTTCGGGAACAAAATTCCTCATGTCAATACCACGTCCAAAATCGATCAGGACTATACCACGAGATCCCCAGCCTTCTCCTCCATCTGGCCGCCATTGGCTGCTTAGTGGCGTCTCGGACGACGAAGTTTCCAGGCGAAGAAGACAGTTGTCAGGCTTGAGATCGCCATGCAGCACCTGCTTGGAGTGTAGAGATTCGACGGTGCGCATGAGCTCTATGGTGAAGAACATAGCCAACTGCTCGTCCATAACGCCAGAAGACTCTGCTCTGAAAAAGTTGATAACATCCAAGAGAGTACCATGGGGATGGTATGGCAAGAAGAGAAAGGCTTCATTCTGGTAGAGATGCATCTCGTGCGCATACGAAAGCGAAGCAGAAGCTCTATGTTGAGGGCCTAAGCGGGTGTGAGCAACACGCATCATGTGGAACTCCCATGCGGTTGGAGGCGTCTCCATCTTGAGGGCTTCCATATCACCACGGTGGTTGACAGCAAAAGCTCCCTTGCCCATGGCCACAACAGCGTTCTCGTCGTTTTCCTCGTCTTCAATAGCCACACGCTCAACCAGGTAGACTGGCGCAAAAGCACCGGCGCCCAACTCACGCTTCAAGCTGTACGTGGACCTGCCGTCGGGAAATTCAATGACCACGGGTGCAGGTAAGGGCAATGTCTTCTCAGCACCTCCCTTGCCTGCTTTGGCCAAAGACTTTGCATATTTGCGGATGTCGCTACCATGTTCGTAGTTGACGTTACGGTGGTCATAAAAACCTGTGTAAGAACTTAAAGGCGGCTGGATCTTGCTAAGAATATCTTTTCGGACAGCTTCATCCACGGGATTGCATTGGATATCCTTGATAATTGGTCCCTTTGGCTGCAGGGCCCTAGGTTTGCCCAAAGCAACGGCTGGTTTTGGGGCCAATGGTCCAGATATCCGTGGTTTCGCGTCGTTGACAATTTCACGTAATGGACTACTTAAGGGCTCCAGGTCTGACTGCTCGTCAGTTGGCGAGGAATGCGCATCTCGCTTCGATGGCGTCTTGTAATGCTCAGCACGGTAAAGGTCGACATCCAGGGAGGACTCAGTCCTTTCAGTGATGGGTGTCATGAATGGCAGGCGATTGTTAGCCACTTCTGCCGGATCCCTATACGGACGAGTTGGTGGCTCATAATCCTCCGGCGGTATGGGAATAAAGACTGTCCTGGTTCGGGAGGCGAGTCATCTTGTGCTGGTGTCACAATACTGTCGTCTTCCCTTCTTTCGTCCTCAGCCTCATCATATTCAGCCTCATCGTCCTCATCTTCCCCTTGAGGCCGAGATGAGACTCGAGACGATGTTGTTATGTCTGGTTCTGAGACGCTTGTATTGATGAGGTCTGAAGCTTGCGCGTAGCTTGCTTGCTCTTCGGATTCTTCCTCAGCGCCTTCTTCTCCAACACCAGGTATATGCCTTCTAGTTGAGAACTCCGACCATTCGCTAACACTCTTAGCGTCGGTGGTGTCATCATTAACATCACCATTTACTTCATCGTCGTCTTCGTCTTCCCTTCTTCACCCTCGTCTTCTTCTTGCTCGTCACCATCAATTTGTCTGGTGGTCCCGGTGCTTTCACCGTCAGTAGTATAGTCGCCATCAGTCTCATAATCATCCTCCTCGGCACTATCCTCGTCTTCTAAAGGTGTAGACCGAAGGGTGCATTAAAAATATCGTAAATATCATCGGTAGCTGCTTTTGTATGGAGAGTCATCGTTGGTTCAGCGGCGTTTCTCTTGCGTAGTTTGGGTCCAGACGGTGAGTCCAGCTTTGCTTTTACTATAGCTTGTTAGCAACCATGTTCCTCTTCACTTACTTGTAGAAACTCACTGATTTGCGTTTCATTTACTTCCATCATCTTCTTCTTTTTGCTCACTCGAGGTTGAGGCTGGTCTTTGACAGCTCCATTTTCATCAAACATGCCAACGTCACGGTGAATGACGAGCTTTTCAGATACACCATGAGTGATCTGCTCAATCTCAGGAATATACGGCGCTGGCTCAGGAACCAGGTTCTCGTCAACGAACTCTTCTGGCCAAGATTGGTCAAGCCAGCCACGGTTAGCCGCCATGATCTCCTCAAAGCTCAGCTCAGTACCAGGTTCCTCCGGCGTTGGATACACAGCTTTCAAGTCAACAAATATGCGTTCCTTCTTACCCGTCTGCGGGTGTACAGTCACTTGGCTTTTTGATGGTACAACGACGATGTTGTTTATTTGTGAGAGAGACTGTAATACAAAATAACGCCACAATCCATAAATTAGTCCTATCACGATCAACATGGGGTATCATAACTGAAGAAAAAGGAAGAACATACCGGATCCCTGAATACCATCATCTTCGCTCCTGCCGCGGACTTCTTGCCGCCTGCCTTGAGAGTCTCTCCTGCCCATGGTTTTGGTTCCATTGAGTTCTCCTTTTTCCTGTCAGCCATTGAGCCGATAGTGTCCCAGCCCTTAGATTCAGGGCCTCGGGATGATAACGCGGGAGGTTTGGCATCTGCATCAGAGAAGATGGCAAGTTTTGACTTGGCAGGCCGCGAAGACGATCCGCTTGGCTGTCTCTGAGCCTGGGGTCTGCAGGTCGAGAGGATCCACCAAAGGGGTCCAGCTTAGCAGCGAGAGCAGGTCTCACTGTAGGCAGTGCTGGAGAAGAGGGCTCATTCATAGCTTCCGGTTGCTGAGCTAACCTTGCCTCGAATTCTTTGAACTTGCGCATCAGCCTCTGCACTGGTCGTGCTTCTCGCTCGATTCCAAGCTTGTAGACTTCCTCGGCCTGTGCCCACCGGCCTGCCCCCTCCAGCCAGGCAGCATATTCTTCATAGAAGAGAGCAAGCCCTTCTCCAATTCCATGCCGTGACAGGAACACATAGGACTCTCGCGGCGCGTCTGAGAAGAAATGAATGTAGTGCATCCAGAGCTTCAGGTACCTGGGGTCATCCTTGTACTGAGGAGCAGAAATGAAAGCCTTTGTTGCGCGCTCGAGCAGCGTGTTCAACTGGCTCTGGGGAGTAGCCTGCGCTGATGGATAGGCGTCCAGCGTCCAGCGCACGTATCGGTCGAAAACGTCTAGAGGGTCGTCCGACTCGGAAATGTTTTGCACCTCAGCCTCATACTCGGCGCGAATGCAGTCGTTGATGTTCTGAGTATCGGATGGTGTCGGTGTTTCGATCTTCTGCAGGGGCGATGAGTAGAGCTCTGCCAGTTTTCTCGCTGAGCGTCCACCAGGAAGGGACTGGATGTTCTCCTTTTGCCCTTCGATTACATCAAAGTTGATGAGATCCTCTGAAGCTGCCATGGCTGCGGTTAGTATTAATGTCTAGCCCTTGGATTCAGGAGCATGAAGGAGACATGCAACAGCCAAGTTTGCAATGCAAACGCGAGTGTCACAACGCGATAGATTAAAGTAAATAGTTATCATGTGAACCCCACCTTGAGTCAAGGCAGCATGTTGATCTGCTTGTTGACCCTTGTTGTCAGTTTCACTGCCGGACGTTGCTGTGGTGATACGAGCCACTTTTCACGTGCATATACTCATGCGCCACACTAGACCAATGAGGCTTTCCTTCTTGTTGGTAGCCACACCTACCACAGAGTACGGATAGGTGATTATCGTTAGCTAAGAAAAACACCTAGAATTGATTTCAATCAAGGAGTATGATCACACTATGGCCTTAGCGTTAAGACAGTTTTTTGGTATCAGTTCGTTTCATTCATAACTAGCTGCGCCATCCGTCGGCAGTTTTTTGTCTATTATCATCCCATTCCATAGCCTTCAAGCAGCCCTAGGTGGCCACTTGAATTCCCATTCTTGCCGCATGTCCGAGACAACATTTAGAGGTTGACAGACTCACGGAACTTGGCACCGGCGTAGATAGCCTGGTCGCCGAGCTCCTCCTCAATACGCAGGATCTGGTTGAGCTTGGCCAGACGCTCAGATCGGCAAGGAGCACCAGTCTTGATCTCACCAGATCGGATACCGACAACAATGTCGGAGATGGTGACATCCTCGGTCTCACCAGATCGGTGAGAGACCATGACACCCCAGCCGTCGGCGTAGGAGTCCTTGGCAGCCTGGATGGACTCGGTCAGAGTACCAATCTGGTTGACCTTCAGGAGAAGGGCGTTGCAGGCCTTGAGCTCAATAGCCTTCTTGATACGGAGAGGGTTGGTGACAGTCAGATCGTCACCAACAATCTGGATGTCCTGGGTCTTGTAGAAGTAGCTCCAGGCCTCCCAGTCATCCTCAGCGAAGGGGTCCTCAATGCTGACAATGGGATACTTCTTGCAGAGGTCGGAGTACAAGGCAGCGAGCTCCTCGTAGGTGATCCACTTGGTGGGGTCGCTCTCGGGGTTCTTGAAGTCGAGGTCGTACTTCTTCTCGGCCTCCTTGTAGAACTCGCTGGAAGCAACGTCCATGGCGATGTTCATCTTGCCAGTGTAGCCAGACTTCTCAATAGCCTCGGTGATGAGGTCAAGAGCCTCCTCAGCAGTCTGGATATCGGGAGCGACACCACCCTCGTCACCGACGTTGCCAGCAGACTGGCCGTACTTCTTCTTGGCAATGCCCTTAAGGGCCTGGTAGACCTCGGCACCCTGACGCAGAGCCTCGGAGAAGCTGGGGCATCACTAGGAACAGAGTCAGCATGCAATCAACGTATAGACTCAACAGCGCTACACTTACGAAGGAACGATCATGAACTCCTGGAAGGCAAGGCGGCCACCGGCGTGGGAACTAAGTATTGTTAGTCAAGTCATATACACATGCGCAGGAGTGAGGTGCCTTACCCGCCGTTGAGGACGTTCATGAAGGGACGGGAAGCACGTAAGGCTTCTTGGTACCGGCAAGGTCGGAGATGTGGGCGTACAGAGGGACACCCTGGGCCAATTAGTTCGAGTACTGACGGGTGAGATTGCCAAAAATCTGATCACTCACCTTCTCAGCGGCACCAGCCTTGGCGACAGCCAAGCTGACACCCAGGATAGCATTGGCACCGAGCTTGGTCTTGTTGGGGTGCCGTCAAGCTCGTTGAGGAAAGCATCAACCTTGGACTGGTCCTTGACATCAAGGCCCTCCTTGATCAGAGCAGGGGCAATGACGGTGTTGACGTTCTCGACAGCCTTGGTGACACCCTTGCCGTTCCACTTGGACTTGTCGCCATCGCGAAGCTCGCAAGCCTCGTGCTGGCCTATGGTTTCGGTTACTCAAAAGAACATAAAGAATTGGGGACTGGGCAGATTCGTCACGAACCGGTGGAGGCACCCGAGGGGACGATGGCACGGTGAAGGCCAGTCTCGGTGACGACGTCAACCTCGACGGTAGGGTTACCGCGGGAGTCGTAGACGTAACGGGCGTGGACCTTGGTGATAGGCATGTTGACTGAAGATGATTGTGTAGGTGATGGTCAACTAGACGAATTGAGTTTGGTTAGCTGGAGGAAGACGTGAAGATTCCGATTGCGAGATCGGCCCTGGTGCAGAAAGAAAGAGGAGTGGATGGACGGAGGCTTGAGAGCCGGGACGTGAGTGAGATGGGGAGCTGGGAGAGACATTGAGCCATCACTACGACTCAATTGGAGCAGACCCCTTCCGGAGTGTTGAGAATATGCCTCAACATCCCTAAGGTTATGGTCATTTTTTTCTCCCTCAGGAGCTGAGCTGTCGTGGCGGGGTAGTCAATGGGTGGTGGGATGGAGGGGTAGATAGAGAGGATGAAGAGAAAGGAGGGAAGAAAGAGAGGGTAGAGGGCATTGGGTGGAGGGGTGGAAGAAGGGAGGGGCAAGCGAGCAAGCAGCGAAATCTGGTACGAACCTGATGGTTTGAGGTGAATGGGCAATGGATCGTCTCCAAGAAATCAGAAAGATGAGGAGGAAGGGAGGGAGTTATATCTGTGTTGAGGAAAAGAAAGCAGAGCTAAGCTAAGGTAAGCACTGTAGAGGTTGCTGAGCTACAACCACACAGACTGTAACCTCTGATGCTCCGAAGTGGGGTCATGTCGATGCAGCTCGACGTCGGAGGGGCAATACACTGCCAGATGTGGCCCACCAACCAACCCAAGGGCGGCAAACGGTAAAAAAAATTAATCAGGTAACCACTTACGGCGAGGTAATTCCGAGCTGTAGCTTGTTCCCCTCCACTCCCTGAAAGATAGGCGACCTGGACGAACCCATTCGTTTACAAATATGAGGACATTATCGCAAGTTGGCATGGAGACGTGGTGAATGCCGTATTTCTGGATGCACCATAGGGACATATCGCAGCACGAACCATTACAGACGACAGAAATCTAGGTACCAAGTCAACCACTCCATCCATGCCACCACCATCTACAACTTGGTAGGCCAGGTGCCTACAGTACTGCTACACTCACCCAACAGCAGAGTACTTCGGCTGCGTCGTGCTCTTTTTGTCAACTGCAGTACCCGCCTGGCATGCTTAGGTGGGGTTGCTTGTCCCTGCGCTTCGCTACCCTGTGCGGCAAAGCCCTCGTCCACTTGGGCCTACAAACGTGCATGAAACATCCAATACATTGACGGCTATCAAGATGTGTGGCGACACTCACTCGCCTTCGGTATGGGTCTACACCCCTTCCCTCTTCTTCTCATTCTCGTCATACGCTTTACGTCTGTGCTATTCCTGTCCTGTTTTGCCTCAGTCTAAATCCAAAGGCCACCTAGAGGGTGCGGTATCAGAACAGGGCCCATGGGTGCTCTTGGCCGCATGGAGCTTGGATGGATACGCGACGAGATTTGCCCGAGCGCCAGGTGAAACCAAACCCAGGCGTCCTATATCAAGATTAGGCCTGCCAAAGACTAGATGCGTGTACAATCAAAGGTGCTACTGGAAACATATCAAGGCCACGTACACGTCCGCTTTCGTTTCAGACCAAACAAGGTTAAGGATCAAGAATAAGGTAGACGCCGTCTTACGCAAGCTTCTGTACGCCTTGTTACTATCTCAAGTCGGCTATACGGTACTGCACTTTTGCAGCTGATGTGATGTGTGTGCGTGCGTGTGCGTGCGTGTGTGTGTGTATGTGTGTGTCACGGCATTACCAACTCCTTCGGACTCACATTCGCTCACATAGATTCTATTGGCTCAACGTGCAGACAACCACACCGCCCCATCTCGACGGAAACCACGGGGCTCAAGACAATCAGCTCGTTCTCGAACAACCTGCTACTCGTTGATTTTTTAGGCATGCTCATCGTAGCCAAGGTATCTACCGCTTCCATGAAATATTGACTCATGCTTCTCGATTCCCATTGTGAACGTATCGATGCCGCCCTCACCAAAACGCCGTTATGACCAAAACCAGCCCAAGAAAAATTTTCGTAATCGTCATCTAGAACCTCTCCTTCATCCTTGCTGCCACCGTCCGCAGGTTGCCGTACACCTTGCCTGGGGCTTACCCAGGATCAGACTGACAATCGACTCGCGCGCGACGTGGATGTTCTTGAAGCCACCCAGGATGTGGATCTTAGAATCTGCAAGCACAATTCTCGTCCTGCTGGCGTTCTCGATGGCGAACTTGGTCTTGCCATCCTTTCCGGCGATACGACCGATCGCACGAGCTTGGCTGTCGCCATGCATCGTCCTCACATCCTTAATCTCGAACGTCTCGATGTACAGGTCATCCAGTCGAAGTAGCGCAATAGCATCGTCCACGTCGAAGCCAAGGGTGAAAGCCTTGACAAAGTCCTCGCCCTTCTGCAGGGCCCCAGACTCCGCCGTGTGCTTCGAGGTTCGCAGCTCGACCGTCTTGCGCTTGATGTTCATGCGGCACTGAAGCTTCAGGTGTTCTACCAAAGGAGGGTAGATCGAGGCCCATGATTGTTTAAGAGGGGTCATTCGGTGAGGGGTACGGGAATCTTTCGTGTCTCTACTCGGGTGACAGGGTCCTGCGAACTGTTAGCAATAATCCTCATGATGCTTCCTCAAGTGATACGTACAATATCCCTGGCCGGGGCAAATCGTGGACGGCCCTCCTCGTCGATTGCCATACCCTCCTCACCACTCTCATCCTGAGGGCCGATGAACTCGGGCTCCGAGGAAGGCCTGGAGCGTCGAGCAGGAACTCATCATCTTCGTTTACTATCTTAAATATCAGACCTGGATCAAATAACGTATCGCATAGATCCGACCAGGGTACGGAAGAGTTACTCACCCTGCGGTAAGGGTTCTGCGACCGCCTCAAGCGGGGTCTCGTCCACCTTTTTCAGGGCTGTAGGTGCGGGCATCGTGAATGGCGATAGGGCGTCCGTATGAATGTAGACTCGGGTTCCTGAATAGAATGGAGAAAACTCGTTCAAACCGCTCCCACAGAGTTATGGCAAACTTTGCACGGCCACTTGGGAATTTTATCACCGTCTAAATTCAGATTCTGGTTGGGCTATTACAATCCCACGCTAATCGTTGATTTTGGAAAATTTGTGGTGGCTTATCAGCGCTTATCGATTGGCCCGTCGCTATCCTATAGCATGCGTCATGCAGCGACTTTTCCCATGCTCCTTTGCATCACCAACCTCTTCCGAGCCACGTCCATATCTGACATTGGGGGTCCTCGGTGTACCTCTGCTCATCGGCGTCGCGTCTGCTCGTCTCCAGGCGCCATGAGCTTGAACAATGTCCAGGATTAGCCCTTCATGGTTGATTGGGTTTCGTCCCCGGATACCTAACCAACCCTTTGGTGCTCTCCACGGCCTTGCAGATCATCATGCCTCCTGGCGGTCTAGCAGAGCCCTGCCTGAACCCAACACCAAGATAGCAGCGCAGCCTTTCGACAGTCGCATACCCGATCGATCACTGTTAATTCTCTTCGATGCAATACCCTTGCTCAGAGCTCAATAGGTCGGCAAGGAGTGCTGCCACCCTTTTCTGCACCAGTCGCTTCATCCCTGCTGTGGTCGCGCTTTTTACCTCATCAACATGACACTGCGCGCAAGATAATACCTTTCCTACTTCAGAGCAGATATTATAGTAGCGAAAAATCTGGCCATGGTTCGGGTCTCAATCAAAATGGCAAAACGCAAGACGTCCCGGATCTCGACAAACGCAGAGATGGTGCTCAGTCTGTAACGAAAGATGGTGTCTCTCATGCGAATGCGAAAAGCGGCAGTCCTGAGTCGGAATCCATCACAGCATCGGTATCAAAGTACTTGCATTTCCCGAAGATTCCTCATCGCCCTACCAAGGAGGAGTTGCTCGCCGCAGCTACTGGCTTTTGGTCCAGACTTAAAGTCAGGTTCAAGTGGGCTTCCATCAGAAGCATGCGTCCGTGGAATGCTGATGAATGGGGTGCATTCTGTTTCATGGTTCATGCTTGGTCATATCGTATGGGTCTTGGTTGGAACTACAACGTTTTTCTCCCTTCTCATCTTCTCTATTAACACTGTCTTTGCTCAAGGTACGTCCAGTGATGACACTTCGCCTGCATAGCGGGGCTAACGACATTTTAGAAACTTTGGCAAGATGGGTTGGAGACTATTTGACCCAGTCCGCCGGCGTAACTGTAGTATTTGAGTCTGCGATCGTGCCTAAGTGGAACGATGGAGTCATCTCCTTCCGAAATGTGTTTGTCTCCCGCCGACCGGGTCAAGTCAAATCCTCCGTCAGCAAAGGTTCCTCCGACGCAGCCGCGGTCCTTGCTGCAGACCGTCAGGTGCAATATGACCCCCGAAGACGATGGAAACTATACTCAGTTCGATGTAACAATCGCCAACGTCAACGTCACACTTTCTTTTATCAAATGGTGGAGTGGAAAGGACTTCTCAAAGATGTTGAAGTTCGCGGCGTTAGAGGAGTCATTGACCGCACTTCCGTGCGCTGGTCAGCAGACCAAGATGATCCTTTGTCCTACCGCCATCAGCACTCGCCTGGCGATTTCGAGATTGAAACATTCAAGCTCGAGGATCTTCTTCTGACCGTGCATCAACCTGGCGGATTCCGGCCGTTCTCTGTCAGCATCTACTCCTGTGAACTACCCCAGCTACGGAAACAATGGCTGTTCTACGATATGCTGTCAGCCAATCACATGTCTGGTTCCTTTGACGGCTCGCTCTTCACTATTCACCCCGGCAAGTTCATGGCTTGATTCCAAGCAAAGACCAAGGTGCAGATTTCGGGGTTGGCGATCCCAAGGCGTGGAAGAAGTTCAGCAGGCTACGAATCGATGGCTTAAAAATCGATCATCTGAATCGTGGAGTCGAGGGACCCTTCGGCTGGATATACGAGGGTAACGTCGATATTGTAGCGGACATCGTCTTCCCAGCCGACAATTATGAAGGCATCACCAAGGTGGTGGCAGATATATCCGATCAACTAGAGGAGATTGTTAAGGCAAATCGTACTCGGTTTTTGCAAAACGTAACCGGCGAATCCTCGCCCGTTAACGAGCCGGTCAGTCTATCCGATATTCCGACCTATGGAGGCGAACCCGTGCCTCCTACAGACAACACAGAATCCGATGAAGATCGCCGATTTCTAATCATGGATCTGCGCATACATCTGAACGATGTCAAGGCTGCTGTGCCTATCTTCACAAGGGATATGTCATATGTGAATCAGGCTCTAGTTCGGCCAATTGTGGCATACATCAACGCCAAGAAAACGTACATTCCCATCACTTGTCGCATAGTCAAACGGGCTAGCGATTTTGATGGTGCCTGGTCAGTATTTGACTGCGGCCTTATGAATGACATGTCTGCAGAGACATACGAGGCTTTTGCGAACGATGTCGAGGACCAGCGTAGCCGTGTCCGTCGTTTCAAGAAGGTCGGCTTCTGGACATTGTCATTGGCAGCCCATGCTTTGTTCATGGGCATGGCTGGTAGCGTAGTATGATGCTGCTATGCCAACACTCTCCTCTTCGGTGTTTTATTTTTTACTCAACCTTCGACGTATTGAACGACACATTGCCAAAAATAGACGGGGGCATTGTAACTTATTCGTACTATAGGATGTGTTTAAGAGGGCGCGCATGTAATGGATACGAGGAACGGCGTTGTTATTAACGGTATACGGTTACGGGAGGCGTTTGGTTTTCTAAGCTGCTGAGGATATAGTATCAAGCAGACTCCAAGTCTTTTTCCGCGGACTGTCCTCTATCAAGTTGGCAATATGATACCCTAAGCTTCTATACGCAGACAATTTGGCGACAGCTTTATCAGCGTGACATATATATATGAAACATCAATTTTGAGGTTCAGTCTAAGTAACTCATCATGGACATTATTTCCTTCCCATCATACTGGAAACCCAGCTAAGCATCCAGCAGCCTCATTCGTCACTGAAAGAGCTCACATCTAGACGCAAATCTAACCAATGCAAACCGACCAATTTTGTGTGCATATAACATGCCAACGCCCCATTTCCTCATGCTTCCACTGTTCACTTGTGAACTATTCTCGTCGCCACTACACCGAGAGGAACACGATCCCTTCCCACCATCCTCCACGGTTGGCTTGGGGCTGGAAAGCCGAGCGTTCGCATATTCTATAAGCGTTCCCTGTAGACAATTGTCTGTGAGCCCGCTCAGCATAAGGTTGGCGAGGAGTGTCCACCAGTGATGCACATATCCGCATACTGGAGACAGCGGGGATTCGACGCGGTGTTGGTCGGAGGGAAAGCACGAAGCGAACTTCAATGTATGCTCCTTATTAATTGCTTCACATAAAGTCATCACTGTGGCATGCGTTAGTATCACGAATTTATCATCACAACAAGGTATATACGTACTCGCCAAAGGCATCGTCATCGTAGGTGCCGACATCAGTGGTGTTGGCACGGTTGGTGACCAGAGAGGTCTTGGTCTTGGCAGCCTTGGTCTTCTTGCCTCCCTTGTCAGAAGCTTTCTCCTCCTTCATCTTCTCGTTGCTCAGGGCAGTCAAAGTGCTGGCAATCTTCTTGATCTGGTCGCTGGGAAGGTCCTTTGATAGCTGCTTGGTGAACTCTTGGAGGAAAAGAGTGTAGTGAGCCTTCTTGGTGTTAGAGGTCAAGATGGGAACAAGAACGTTGCGCAGCTGCTCAAACTGCAGCTTGGTCTGGGGGTTGAAGAGCGGCAGAGCAGCAAGGTTGACAGTGTTGGTGGGGTCCTTGGAGTCGAGCACGACAGCGGCGCCGGCGGTGGTCGCCTTACGGCCACTGCTGATGCCAATCTCGCCAAAGAGGTCCTCAGCGTGCTTCAGGTCGGCCTCCTGCTCGGTACGACGGAGTCGCTCACGGCGCTCGGCCTCAGTCTCCTCCTCGTATTCTTCATCGTCTTCTTCGGCGCGGCGACGGGCACGCTCAGCTTGGTGGTCGGCAATACGCTGACCCTTGGGCTTCTTGCTGGCGGCGGCGGCGGCGGCAGCCTTGGCCTTGGCCTCCTCAGCCTTCTTAGCCTTCTCGCGTTCTACCTCGGAGTCCTCAGCAGCATCCCAGGAGTCAAGGACCTGAAAGGGCGAACGTTAGTTGGTGGGTGATGATGGGGCGTCCCTGAGTGGTCTTACATCGTCATCACCCTCCTCGTCGTCGAACTGACGGCGGCGCTGAGCGCCGGTGGCGGGAGGCGAAGAAGGAGGAGTAGTGCTGCTATCACTCTCTTCCTCGTCTGGATCAAATAGCGGTCAGCCAGATGCAGCGAGGGGCAGCGAGGGGCAGCGATGGACAGCGATGGGCAAATGCGTGCGCTCCGAGGCAACGGGTAGACCCCGCAGAGGCGCGTCGCGGTGTATGATGAGGGAGGTGTGCTTGGTTCGCACACACTCTCTCTCTTTCTCCTCTCTATGCCCATACGGGCACAGCACGCGGCAGGGAGAGTATGAAGGAAGATGTCGGATGCGACCACTTACCCCACTGTTTCCGGGCAGGCATGATGGCAAAAGTTGGTGGTGGCGGTACTGTTACGGTGCAGCGAGGTCGTACGCGGGTCGTGCCTCGAGGCGTCGGGTAGGAGCAGATGTTGCAGATGGCAACTGTTGGTGTACGAGGTGAAATCGGGCTCGTGGGAGTCTCGAGGGAGGAGATAAGTTGGCGGCCTAATCTTGTCGCTGAGGAAAAGGTGGGCTGAATTTTCTTTGTGGACTGTTCTAGAGGGGTTATTGTCGGTAGGGGTGGGGATAAGAGAGGTAGTGGTGGGATGAGTGATGTAAGTATGTACCTCTGATATCGGTTTTCTTTTTTTTAATTAAAACACACTGCCCTGGGAGGATCAAACGGTAACAGGCCGGAGGCAGGACTTTGGATGGGATATGACAGCGGTTAAGAACACATCAGGTCTTCTACCATCAAGGCAAATCAAAAAGCAACAAGTATCTGGGTGTTTGCGTAATTTTGTGCGCACTCAAATATGCCGAGCGTATGCGGCGTCTCGAGCAAAACCGACCAGTTCCTTCCGCTATGCCGTCCCGTGTAGTGCCAACACCCTGTTTTGAGACCAGCGGAGCGCATGTAAGACTCATAACACGGTGCTTTTGCGTGTCTTACGGGCCTGTACATCCACGAGGTGCAGCTGGTACATTGGTTAGCCTACGTCACATATTGCCTTAGCCGCTGCATGAGATACTGGTTTTTTTTTTGTTTTTCCCTTCTTTTTTCCTTTCGTTTGCCCATGTGACAACTGATCTCCGATCTTTGTTTGATATCTATAGTTAGGTAGTCGAGCTCTACCAGGTATTGACCAGTGAAGGAATGTATGGGAACAGACGGTGGTCTGTGACTCCCGAGACTAGGGGCCACTACATCCTCCCGGTACCTTGGAATATTGGAATTTTAGTGTAAGACGGTGTTGACAGATACTGTTGTGATCTTGGTGACTGGGACTACTGGGTTTTGGATCCAACCGTGGATTTCATATCTCTATTGAAGTCTGCCTTCGGTCTATGGCACTCTTGGCTGCTGCCTTCACAGGGCTTCCCTTGCTTTGGGTCAAGTATTCTAGTCCAACCATAGCATCTCGCTAAAGAGCGCACTATAAGTACTGACACCAACTCACGGAACCACGTAAACGCCTTATCACCTTTGTTTTCCACTATGAATTTACTTCATACGAAGGAATTAATCCTAGTTATTGAATGAGCTGACTCGAAACGATGACATATTCACCTAGATCGGCAGACGGGAGTCAATCAACTATAGGGTACCCTACTTGCCAACTGCTATCGGAACGCCGGTATAACAAACAGCCGGAATGGGATCGGTGCTGGCAGGAGTCATTGGAGGGTAACGGCCAGGCCCTGCAGGGCACTTTAGGACAAGGTCGCATGGTGGGGAGCTGGAGAACAATTTTTGAGTCACTGGCCAGTCCGCGCGCTCCAACTGCAGAAAGCTCCAACCCCATCGCGCATTGGTGTAGTTCTCCATGACTACCTTTCGGCTTCCTGCCCCTCCCTCTCTTTTCACTTCAACAGTTCGAACTTTTCTCCCTTGTCCGAGCAAGACTCGGCATTGGCTCTCTGCCGCACGCTATCACCACAGCCATCGAATACCCACGAATCCTACCTCTCGACCTCCACGACGTCTTTCCTCCACCCCTCCATCCTCACTTGTCCAGGCTCGAGCCCTTGCGAGTGTCACAATGGCTCACCAGAGCGCCGTGCAGCACCTCGTCGACCAGGTCGGTGGTCTGACCCTGGATGCTGTCACCAAGAAGTATCCCCAGACCCATCCCGAAATCAACCCTTTCGATCTGTACCGAGCCCACCTCAGCAACGTTCTTGCTGAGGTCTCCGGCGTCGACCCCGCCATCATCTACCCTGCGGCTCAATGGACCCAGGGTCTGGATAAGGGCGACTTCGTCCTGGCTGTTCCGGCCCTCCGTGTCAAGGGCACCAAGCCAGATGTGTTGGCAAGCGAATGGGCTGCCAAGGTACGCCAGCCATCACCAAGGATTCGAGTTTCGTGATCTGACAACTCGGTTGGTTATAGTTCCCCGAAGACGACCCTTTGTTCAGCAAGCCTGCCATCACTGGCCACTTCATGTCCTTCTTCGCCAAGCCTCAGCCTTTGCTGTCGTCGGTCATTCCCATGATTCGCCAGCTTGAAGGAGAATACGGTACGTCCAGATCTTACTGCTCATGCGCATCGTTTCTAACATGCTCTAGGTCGCAACAAATTCCTTGGATTGAAGGACCCCAGTGACCCCAGCAAGGGCCAGAAGCGCATTGTACGAATAACCTCGACCCTCGAACCGAACATCTTAGCTTACATATATAGATTGTCGAGTTCTCCTCCCCAACGTTGCCAAGCCCTTCCACGCTGGACATCTTCGATCTACCATCATCGGAGCATTCTTGGCCAACCTATACGAGGGTAGTGGTTGGGATGTTATCAGGATGAACTGTACGTGTAACCCCGATCCCAAGTGCTTCCCATACCCGAGCTGGGTCTACTCATGAGTATGAGCCACTCAAACACCCCCATATAGGTTGGACGCGTTAATCTTGCCCAAAATTCCACAAAAGTATGCTTTGCTGATATGGGAACTACAGATCTCGGTGACTGGGGCAAGCAGTATGGTCTCTTGGCGCTTGCCTATGAGAAGTATGGAGATGAGGAGGCACTCCAGGCCGATCCTATCAACCACCTTTTCCATCTTTATGTCCGAATCAGCTCCGAGAAGGAGACACAAAACGAGGAGATCAAGGCTTTGAAGGCTGATGGAAAAGATACCACCCAGCTGGAAGCTGACTCCTTAGACGAGCAAGCTCGTCGATACTTCAAGAAGATGGTATGCATACAGTCTTGGGACAACTCTCGTTTTGAAGGAGTTGAATGTATGGGTGCTAACCGTGGCCAGACTGATCGCGACGCATCTGCTCTTGCTCTCTGGGAGCGCTTCCGTGACTTGAGCATTGCCCGATACAAAGGTAAGTGTAAATGCCTTTTACCACATTTCAAGGGCGAAAACTTCGACTTAATCCAATAAAATGGCTAACTATAACAATGCAGAGACGTACGCTCGCTTGAACATCAATTTCGATGTCTTCAGCGGTAAGAGTCACCCGGAATCTTGAAGAAGAAAGTGCTGACTTTTGTGTAGGCGAGAGTCAGGTTTCTGAAGAGTCAATGGCCAAGGTTGCCGAACGCATGGCTGAGAAGGAGTCTCCAAGGAAGATGGTGGAGCCGTGCTCGTTGATTTTGAGTCGCTAATCCCTGGAAAGGAGGGCAAGCGTCTTGGAAAGGCTGTCGTTCGGTACGTACTCCTGCCCAAACGTCAACTATCACGACGACACGAACCCTATGCCATTTTATTACCGAGTCTTCGAAGCCTCCCTCCCCAATCTCAATTCGGCTTGCTAACTATCGAGGTTTACAGAAAGAAGGATGGTACCGCCCTCTACCTCACTCGAGATATCGGAGAGCTGCTTGGCCGCGTATGTTATATCTAGAGCCTTTCTCACACTATTAAGACTGACGAACATGTCATAGGTTGACAAGTACAACTTTGACCATATGATTTATGTCGTTGCCAGCGCGCAGGATTTGCACTTGAAGCAACTGTTCAAGATTGTAGAGTTGATTGGAGAGAAGGAAATTGCCAGCCGATGCCAGCATATCAACTTCGGTCTCGTCCTTGGCATGAGCACCAGGAGGGGCACTGTCAAATTGTATGTTGCCCTCATTACGCCGTGCCCAACCTCGATTGCAGCTTTACTAATTTGCCCCTCACAGCTTGGATGATATTCTCCGCGACTGTGCTGACCACATGCACGAGACGATGAAGAAGAATGCGGAGAAGTATGCTCAGGTTGAGGACCCTGTCGGTACCGCCGATATTCTCGGTATCAGCAGTGTTATGGTTCAAGACATGAGCGGAAAGAGGTAAGAGATGAATTCAATCATCTGCTGACAAACACGGACGTTGACTAACAAATGGCACAGGATCAACAACTACACCTTCAACATGGATGCCATGACATCCTTCGAAGGTGATACTGGGCCTTACCTGCAATATGCGCACTCTCGTCTGTGCTCGATTAAGCGCCGTGCCAACCTCTCGGATGAGGATTTGGCTAGCGCCGATCTCTCGCTTCTCAAGGAAGCTCATGCGGTTAACATTGTCCGCATGCTTGCACAGTGGCCCGACACGGTCCAGAACACCATGAAGACCCTCGAGCCTACAACTATCCTCACATACCTGTTCAAGATGACGCACGTTATCAGCAGCAGTTATGACCACCTCCAGGTCGTCGGCAGCGAGCCAGAGTTGATGAAGGCCCGTATGGCCCTATATGATGCAGCTCGCATCGTTCTCTCCAACGGAATGCGCCTCCTGGGCCTGACGCCCTTGCAGAGGTGAGTTTCATCGGCACTAAAAGATATACACTCATGCTAACCAAACCTAGGATGTAATATGTGTGCTTGAAATATGGGCTCCTGGCTTTTGTGATGCTAGGTTTCCCACAACCAAAATGGGGCAGGACTTGTACTTGTTGGCTTATTTCTAAGGAGTGTGGATGGCATTGGGCTCTAGGTATGGCTTGAGAGGCTATAGGTATGCCGTTCAGAATGGCCAAAGCCTGACAACGCCGTGCGGCGGCCAAGGAGGGCAAGTGGTAAATAGAGAGGATAAGACAATTGATACCCGGCGAATCGGTTTCCGGAACCAAGACGTGCATGTGGCTTCGGCCGGATGGTTAGCCGTGACTAAGATGCAAAACAAAAAAAAAAAACCTTTGCTGATGCACTAAGTCGGTAGCGAAGATTCACGCCGGACTTCGGGACCCGATGTATCAGAGCATACAATCAATAGATCTCTCGGTGGAGACTATTGCTTCTCGTCTACGAATGGGTTGTGTCACGTTCGTAATCAAAGGATCGATGATATCGACGAAACCTAGGACTAGACTAATCAGCGCAGTCCATAAGGGACCACTCGTGTAAACAAACCAGCACCTGGACCCGACAGTCGGCGAACATCGCCATCATGAGGGAGCCTAGGTCGTGCCTGTCAGGCAGATAGCCTACCATCTGACTTGGCGCCGATAGAGTAGGGCTGCAGAAGGATTGGACTTGGGCTGGCGCGAGTTAGCCTACGATTGCCACATGTTGCGAGGGCGCTTCTGCTGGCGGTTCCTCGGCGCTTGTGTGGAATACAGACGGAGCGACGGGCAGGCTAACGACGCTGAAACCCTCTGGGCATGACACATTTATTCCCGTGTATTCTCCATGCTTGGAAAACCCGCAAGGAGCTGGGTTTGAGCAGGTTTGGTGAGTCACGAGGCCTAGCAGGAGGGAGAGAAGAAAAAAAGTAGTCGCCGTTTGGTGGGAACGTTTCGTTTGGCCTGGTTGCACCCGGAAGCTCCCGAAGGCCATGCCAGGCGTGTCTGACCTTTTCTGACGCAAACCGTCAGCACGCCGCAGCCGAGAACGCCGCACTCCATCATGCCGCACTCCAGCAGCTCCGGATTGTCTTCGTGATTCCTCGTTCCTGCGGAAACTGCGCCCTGTGCTATGCTGTGGCCTTGGATTTTGGGAAACAGAGCCTTACGCTGGATTCTCGTGTCTTCGGGATGGCTGACCCAGTTGACTGGGCCATGCGCTCCGTCCCTTCCTCTATGACATATCGCCTTAGTTTGAGTAATAGTATATAACTGACAGCCATCAACTTCAGCTGGCGATCCGGCTTTGGTGCATGACATCGCCAACACAGAGTGTTTACGTGATTACCTCACCTATTTGACTACTACAACCCATTACATCGTTGTATAACCCTACACAAGGTCTTATCGACCAAGCCTTTCCCCCAATGCTGGCAACAACTATTCCTGCTCGGGCCCAGACAACCAGACAAGCTGCTCAGCTTGTGAAGGCTGTTGCGCTCAACCATGTCCGCCCTCTCGCATTTGCTGGGCATCCTGCTGGCTTGAGGCTGGGTGTCTGCGCTGCCTGCCAGACACCCCGGCTTTTCTCAACAACGCCAGCGACTTACCTGAAGGACTTCTTCCCGGCCAAAGACACGCCGCACATCAAGACGACCAAGCCCGCGTGGCCGCATAAGGGCTACACCATGGAGGAGATGCTGGCCGTCGAGCCGGCCCACCGCCAGCCCCGCGTCTTCAGCGACTGGGCGGCCTGGAAATTTGTTCGCTTCGCCAGGTTCTGGATGGATATCTTCACCGGTGTCAAGCCGGAGCAGCAGTCTGACAAAAGAACCCAACCACAGCCGTTGTGGCTTCGAAGCCATTAACAGAGGCCCAATGGGTACGTGCTAATCTCCTTGCGTCCGTTGACCGATGGTCCTTTCAGTGGGCCTAGGCCGCTTTCTGAGGCTCTCAACTGACCTTATTTGTGACCCACAGCTTGTTCGTTTCATCTTCCTTGAGAGCATTGCAGGAGTGCCAGGCATGGTAGGTGGCATGCTGCGCCACCTCAACAGCCTGCGGCGCATGAAGCGCGACAACGGATGGATTGAGACGCTTTTGGAGGAGAGCTACAACGAGAGAATGCACCTCTTAACTTTTATGAAGATGTGTGAGCCGGGTTGGTTCATGAAGACGCTGTTGCTTGGTGCTCAGGGCGTCTTCTTCAACGGGCTCTTCGTCGCCTACCTCCTCTCTCCGAGGATTGTCCATCGATTCGTTGGCTACCTCGAGGAGGAAGCCGTCCATACTTACACGAGGGTTCTCCGTGAGCTCGACGAGGGCAAATTACCCAAGTGGACGGACCCCAAGTTTCAAATCCCGGACATTGCTGTACAGGTGAGCATGAAACTCGAGTTGATCCAAGCTTGTGTCAATAAATCAATTGCTAACGGGTGGTGCGTCTAACAGTACTGGAACATGCCAGAGAATAACCGTACCATGAAGGACCTCATTCTGTACATTCGAGCAGATGAGGCTGGCCATCGTGGCGTCAACCACACCTTTGGAAACCTCAATCAGAAGGAAGACCCGAACCCTTTCGTCAGCGAATTCAAGGACAGGAGCCGCCAATGCCGGCCTTGAAGCCTACCGGCTATGAGCGCACAGAGGTCATTTGATTCAGCCCATTCATTCAGATGAATGATACAACCCTCTTAACCAACGTGAGAACGCAACAGAAATTTGGCGTGGTTTATTTTCTTCGGTTAATATCCTCACTTGATTGGATACCAGTGGCCAGAGTGTTTGAGTAGTGTATATTATTTTCCTATTTTGTGTCTATGTTTTTTTTCCTTGAAGGGAATATGTACTACCTACCTGAAGATGATACCAATAGAGATGACAATAGAATACTATACTGTTATGCCTTGTTTCCTATAAATTGCTCTGGTGGGCTTTCTGATTGAAGAAGAGCGCCATAATATGCAACACTCTACTTCGCCTGCTGCGACGCATGTCTCTCCTGTATGAGACATTGGTCGAATCGAGAGCTGACGAAACATGGGAATTGCAAAGCCTCAAAGACACGCGGACACGGGATACTACCGTCTACCGAAGGCGCTGCAGGTTGATTGGAAGGGCAGGCAGTCTTGCGACAGCAGAATGGTACAGGGTGATGGTTGTGTGATTCTTGATATGTCAACTTGCTCCCCGGATCCGTAACCGAGAAGCTCGAAACAACAATACGAGACAGCATAGCCTCAATGAAACAAAGCAACAACTCAGCTCCTTGCTGCGACGCCGTATTGCGTGGTAACAGTCGCCCGGCACATGCAGTGGTCGAACCGGCAAGCAGCAGCAGGCGACGGAAGGGCATCCCCGGAAATGGTTCACCGCAGTGTGGGGATAGGGATCCATAAACAGACCGCCGTCTAATTTAGGATAAGCTTGGCCATCACTGGGTTGGACAGTGATCCCTGGGTAAGGCTGATGGATCTTCGCCAACGACAGGGTGGGTTGATTGGTTCACTACGCTCAGTGGCCAATGTGGTTGCCGTCCTGCTGTGGCAGTGCTGGGCACGGAGAAGGCCCTTTTGTCACCGGGACGCTGTCGCATCACGCCTCGTTCGACGTGGAACGCTGACGAACATCAGCACATCTGCCGCGCGTTAGGGCTGAGAAGCTGTGGTGCAGAGAACGCTGCACCTATGCATTGGCGCTTCTCCCAAAAGCTTCGACTCGGTCCAAGGCGCAAGAGAAGCGTGTTTCCTATGTGGGGATGGTGGAGATGACGGTGAGATGATGGCAACGACGATCCCCATTTCTGCAAAGACGGCTGCAGCCAAGTAAGTCGGACTCGCTCATGGCAGTCCTCAACGGTTGCGATCATCAAGACATTTTCGTTTGGCAGCCAGCCAGTGTACGTACGGTTTGACGGCAAGGCCTGAAGTCTCAGTCGAGTGCCAGGTACAGAGTACCTGCCAGTCAGTCAATGCCGACAATCGAAGGAGCACGTTCCCAGGTCGTACCGCGCCTCAGCGTATTTCTGGAGATGACACGAATGGCCCAGAGGGTTTCAATACCTTGGTGTGTGCCCGTCTGACGGAAATGTGGGTGGTGAATCGCAAATGAGGAGCTTTACGGTGACGGGTGCGGTTCATGCGCTAGGTTGTGGCCCTTACCATTGGTCGGCAGGTGAAGCGAGATCAGGATAATATCGCAGGGACCGACACTGGACTGGGACGGTTTCTGCCAAAGATTGGTCAGGGAGAGGTCCTACCCACCAGAGATGCAACGATACAATGTAAAATTGCAAGGTCCATTGTGTCTGATGTTGTTGGGATCAGAGCATGACCGGTGGGAAGGGCCATCCCGGGCGAAGAGTGATCACAGCAGCTAACCTACCTCGGTTGTATAAGGCGGTCGGTCCGTATGCATAAGGCGAGGAGCTATCCGTACAGTGCTCCAGCCTGGCTTACAGGAGGTACATAGTAGATATGTCATAGTGTATGCAGAGGCTGAGTGTCTGTGTGCGTAGGTGGGCTAGTATAGTAGGTGGGCTGGCTTTTGTTTGAATGCTGCTAATGGGTTGATACAAGGGAAACCAACTGGGATTATTGCCTCGCTTCACCGTGTCTTTGAAGGAGAGGTTGTGTAACGGCAACCGTGGTCGGTCAGTCGCCTCCTCCCGCGCTCTTGGTTAAAGTACGGATACCTGCAGATACTGGGTGAGTAATATTGGAAACCTGGGCGAAATCTGGAAGGTGCTGTAGATACCCTAGCCCCTCCGCTAACACCAGGGCATCAGGCACCCAGGCACCTCAGCAAGTTAGGAGGTAGTAGGTACCGTAGAGGTAGGTAGGTACTTAGATACCTAAACAACGGGAGGTTTGTGTCTGGTGCTAGTGATGCACCGTCATCGATGTACAGCTACCTACTATCTAGCCCTGCTTGCCCTGCTAGAACTGTCCCATTACCTTACTCTAATTATCCACCTGTGATTTCCTGCATCGACTGTTGTAGCGTAGTATGACAAGGCATCCGTTAGCCTCCTGATTAACCATTGACATTCCGCCCCCAAAAAGCTTGCATACAGCTTGCCAAGCCACCACGTCTCGTTCCGGCTTCACTAGATCTAGGTAGGCACAGATTGTTTGCCTTTTCTCCCTTCCTCTCCCGGACCAGGGCCACGCTCGTCCGATGATGAAAGATGAACCAGTCACTAAGTCGGTCATTGGTGCCACTAACCACGGCGTCATTGATTAGCGACCGCTCCAAGCGGGTTAGGCTTGCTGCACAGCCTCACAAGCCCATGTGCCAAAGAGCACCCGCATTTGCGTTTACCGCGTGTGCGAGCATTTCCAGTTACGGGCAAGAGACTGATTGACGACCTGAATTGACTGATCTGGCCTGACCTGATTACGGAACCCACCCCTCTCGTCCAGGTAGACAGAGGTACAGGCGTTCTATGTACGGTAGGTAAGGTTGGTAGGTAAGTATCTATCAGCAGCGCCAACAGACCAGGCAAACCAAACGAGGCCCCTCTTGTGCTTCTCCTTCAGTGACGGCACCCACACCCCCTGTGTCTCACTTCAAGACAGAGGTAAACCCCGACAAAAGATCAGGGGCCAACTGCAAACACCGAATACCCGACGACTAACTGGATAGCTACAGTGGTTAGTAGGAATATTTATGTATCCCTCTGTGTGTGTGTATTATGGTATGTGCGTGTGTAGGGGTACATGCGTTTGTGTGTGTATGTGTCCCCGTGCGCTCTCTCCTAACAAACCACCAACATGTCACAGTCGGCGCCAACAAGTCAGACAATCAGCCAGCCAGCCAACCTCACCTAAAAAAAAACCCCAAAAAAAAAAACCACACACACACACACAGAGAGAGAGAGAGAGAGAGAGAGAGAGAGAACCCGTGCGGAATTACATCTAAGTAGGTAGGTAGGTAAGCAGGAAAACCTCCCTGCAGCAAGCAGCACATGGCCTTCACTTTAGCTTATTATTGCATGTAAGGTACTTTGGGGGTGGACGCCAGCGCTTCAGCTTTTCCATCACCCACCCTGCGTCGCATCACCTTAGCAAACCAAAACTACTCACCACCACCAACTAGAGCTAGTGCTTGGACCTAGACCCGACCCTTCCAAGCGCCCGCTCGACGTCTAATAAGGGCCCCTCCCTTCCTGCGACCTGCGACCCTCCCCGCTCATTGCATCAACTTTCCTAAGCACAGCCTCCTCGCGGGAGCATCGCCACGGGTGCCTGAAGGCTGACTTTGGTTTCTCTGTCTGCCTTGTCTTGTTTCTAATCTCGGCAGCAGCATGGATTCTCAAACCCAGCGCGGCCGGTCGCCGTCAACCGGTCACATTATAAACCAATCTCAAATGCCGTCGTCCGGCCCGTATCCGACGGGCGATCCATCAATCGGCCTTAGTATCGGCTTGGATCAACATCAACAGCACCACCACCATCAGCAGCAGCAGCAGCAGCAGCAACAACAACAACAACAGCAGCAGCAACACCACCATCAGCAACACCAGAGACAGCACTCCCAGGGCTCCTTCATCAACCCAGCCGTCTCCGACCCAACCGTCTTTGATCCCATCAATACCTTCGCACAGCAGCAGCCGTCCGTCTCCGGCCCCGACTCCACGCTGGCTTTCAACGCCAACTCTCAGTCTGGTTTCCTGTCGCCCGATCTGGGCGACGGTGATTCTCGCTTTTCCCACCTTCCGGTGGCCAAGGCGATCAGTTCAACGCGCCTCTCTTCGATCAGGGCAGCACGCTCAATCCAAACGATATGGCCAGCATGAACTCACCCCAGCTTCACCACTCTCCCACTCCCCTCACCTCCTCCAGCCTGAAGCCCACCATCCCGGCTCTGCGCATCAGTCTCCCTCCTTCAACCAGCACCAGTTCTCCTCGCCGCCCGCCAGTCACTCGAGGCACGCTTCTCTGGGCCCTGAGGCCGCGCTTCTGCCTAACCAGATCGGCGAATGGAGCCAGCCTCAGTTCCAGCGCCATCGACGCACCCTTCGGAATATTCCGACGTCTCGTCTGTATCTCCGTCGCCCAACCTGGTCAGCGCAGATTCTTTCGACATAGAACCCCGGGACATTCCCCGATGCAACGACCCTCGGACGGTAGCCTCTATCAAGAGGTTCTGGGCATCGGATCGTTTACCCTCTCAGACCCTAATAGTCCAGGCCACCCAGGCCACAGTCCATCTCACAGCCCAGCTATCAGCCCACGCATCATTCCTCAGCCGATGCCCGATGTCAATCAGTCTGGCTTTGGCTTGGCCGGGCCCAATCCCAACGACTACGGCGTACCTCCGCAGTACGGTATGCAGGCTCCTAACGAGGCGTTTCCTACCTTGCAGAGCAGTGGTGGTCCCGATATGCCCCAAATGGTCCCACCTCCTGCGATCAACATCGATTTCGCGCCTACCAACACTAAGATTGGCAATTTTGAGCAGAAGTCGCAGATGGATCAGGATTCTCTGACCCCGCCTGAACGCGGTATGTTACTCACCCCACCTAACCTAATCCTGCCGTGGAATTCACCACTAAGATAATCGCAGGTCGGCAAAGAGCTCGCCCGCGTGCAGTCACGGATCCCTTCCACACAGGGAGGTCTTGGTCGTCCTGGCTCCTCGTCTGGCTTGTCTCCCTCCTTAGGCTCTGATCTTAGCAACCGTTCAGATTCATCACGTTCTCTATCGCCACTCGACCGAGGAGGAACGTCCCCTTCCCGGAGACGTCAATCCACTTCTGCGGTGCCCAATAATGTCATTGCACTACGCCTTGCTGATCCTGAGTATCAGAACAGCCAAGAGGCTGGTACAAGGCAGCGCGTGCAAAAGCATCCCGCTACCTTCCAGTGCACTCTGTGCCCCAAGCGATTTACGCGTGCCTATAACCTGAGATCCCATCTCCGAACTCACACAGACGAGCGTCCTTTCGTCTGCACTGTTTGCGGTAAAGCGTTTGCTCGACAGCATGATCGGAAACGACACGAAAGCCTCCATTCTGGCGAAAAGAAGTTTGTATGCAAGGGTGATCTCAAGGCTGGTGGCCAGTGGGGTTGCGGCCGCAGATTTGCCCGTGCGGATGCTCTTGGCCGTCACTTCCGTTCAGAAGCTGGTAGAATCTGCATCAAGCAGTTGCTTGACGAGGAAATGATTGAACGCCAACGCCAGTGGCAGGAGCAGAGAATGCATCAGAACATGGCTCAGAGTCTCAATCCCCAAGGAGCTATGCCAATGGACCCCAACGCTTATCCAATGGATGCAAGCGGCAACTATGCGCTGCCAGCTGCCCTTTTGGCCCAGTATCCTGCTCTGGCTCAGATGAACTGGTCTGCAACGGACATGGGAGGCGGCATGGACGACGATCTGAGCGGGCGATCCTCATTCGATGCTAGCGACTATGAGGAGGCTGATGACGGTGGATATGTGAGCGGTCCGGGAACGGGCTTTGGAGATGGTGGCATGAATCAGAACTTTGGTGAGATGGGCTACGCAAGTGACTTTGGTGGCCGTTGAAGAGATCCTAGCCAGGATCTGCCACGACACGAAATCATTGAATATGGGTTACCGTAAAGTTTTGGCTCAGGCTGACGAAGAAGTCGTTTGATGTGAACGACAGCGCACGATTATGACGGACCGCTTTGATGAAGGGTGCCAGCGTATTTTGTTTTTGTTCTTGTTTTCTCTTCTTTTCTTCATTGTTTAATCATATGTAGGACGACCACGGGATAGACGGCACTGCGTATAGATACCACTTGTTGAATTCAATTTCAGCCCCGCGTATTTCACGTTTTGATAGCTCATGTGTGCACTCTTTTGTGAATATGGGCTTTAGAAAAGCAAATTTATAATATCTTGATACCCAGCATCTATAATCACACCGCTGTTTCTTTGCAGCAGAGTCATGATTTCCATCAAGGCTGTAGGTGTTTTGTTCGACAGAACTCGCTACCCAGGAGCTTTAAAGTCGTAGATTTGATTGGCATAAACTTATCCAGCAACGGGAAAACTCATGTCATAACGTTAGGTACCCAGGCATGCCTAGTCATCCAGTTGCAGAGGATTGATAGGAAAAATCATGGATTTATTCCCTGTCATCCGCACGAACTGAGCATCTAGCTTTATGCCAACCCACCCTTACGCATGGGTTTGGAGAGGAGACAATAGTTCCTCTCACATACGTATAAACGCGCAAATAAGGCAACCAATGCTGTATCATATTACAAATCAGAGCCCCTCAACTGCCGTGTGGGTGCAATCCTTATTTGATTTCTAATGTGTAGGGATGCCAACGACCAGCATTGCAGTTTCGGGTGTCCGCGGGCCACAGGTCAGCATCAAGTCCAATTGCGAACCTTTATAAGATAGACAAGTCGTCACATAGAAACATGCATCCCTCGAGGAACAGGGTTTCCATATATTTATTTGAAAACCACAAGGTCTGTCATCACCATGGCCCACAACCAAGCCGTCGTTGTTCTTGAACCGCACAAGGCCGGTATTCGAGATGTGCCGTACCCCACATTACCTGCTGAGGATTACATGATTGTGCGCACCACCGCTGTGGCCATCAACCCAACAGATTGGAAACATATTGAGTTCGAGAACGAATGGAGCTCGGAGGGTTGCCAGGTCGGGTTTGACTATGCTGGTGTCGTGGAGCATGTCGGCTCTGAAGTAGTCAAGCCGTTCAAGAAGGGCGACCGGGTGGCTGGATGTGCACATGGAACGTAAGATCTCCGCTTGTCTCAGTCACCTTTTCATTGATGGGAACCAACCGCTTTGTTTGTTTTGAGCTCATATTGTGTTTCAGGAACTATCTCAGAAAGTCTGATGGCGCCTTTGCCAAGTACATCGTAGTCAGAGCCGGTGTACAAATGAAGACACCTGAGAACCTCAGCGATGTTGAAGCAGCATCGCTTGGAGTATCTATCTATACTACAGTAAGCGCCACTCTCGTACACACACTCTTGTTGTTGGAAGTATTAATGTAGTTGCAACAGGCACTCAGTTTGTATAAATGCCTGGGACTACCTATACCGTCCCAAACTTCCAAAGAGCCGTTCTGGCTCTTTATTTATGGCGGTTCCACGGCCATGGGCGTCTCTGCAATTCAATATGCCAAACTATCTGGAGCCAAGATTGTCACCACTTCGTCGCCGGCCAATACGGACTATGTCAAGTCGTTCGGGGCTGACCATGTCCTGGACTACAAGTCTCCGACTCTGGCAGATGACGTCCTCAAGATTGTCGGTGGGCAGTTGAAGTACGCGCTTGACTGCCATGCAGACGACGCAAGCACGGTCCTTTGCGCCAGGCTGCTGAACGTGGAGGGTGCCCGGCTCACTTCCTTGCTTATAGGCAAGGAGGAGGTGGCGCGAGCCGCCAACCCTAACATTCAAACCTACGCTCCTCTGGGCTACGCCGTCTTTGGTGAAGAGTTCTGGTTTGGCAAGGCCATTGATGCCAGCCCAGAAGATTATGAATGGGGCCAGAAAACGATGGAACTCAGCGAAGGATTGTTTGCGGAGGGAAGCTCAAGCCGCCAAGGATCTTCCTTAACCAGGAGGCAGCGGGCTTGAAGGTGTGTTGGCTGGTTTGGAAGATTTGAAGAATGGCAAGCTGAGCGGGGGCAAGCTGGTTTATACCATCTGAAGTTGGCCATGTAGTTGTTATAGATCACAACCTCATAGAAGACATCCCACATGATATCCAATGAGTCAAAGGCTAAGGATTTGCCAACACATTTCGCTATGGCAGTGCTTCCGGTTCCAGTTCTGGAGCTGTGGGCGATCCTTTTCAAACGTGGCTCATCGGCGAAACAATTCATCAGCTGGCGTTGGGGACTCGTCAATGCTGCTCGTTTCGTTGCGAGCAATCTCATGTAATATCCTGTTACAAAGACCTCTGTGTGCGTCTAGAGTCGATTGGACCACAGTTGGCATGAGCAGGGAGTTGGCTTCAACTAGCAACATCTCGGACAGCTCATACTCTTCCATTTCTGCCGCAGTGCTGGGTGTGCTGACAGTATCCACTGGGCTGATTGGATTCCTCCTAGACCGGACAGAAAACTCCATCCACGTTCGAGTGCCAGCAGCGCCGTCTGCCCGGCATCGCAAGCCGTTGTTAATTTGTTGGAAGTAAGCTGGGTAGACAACGTCCTTGGTCAAGCCGGGAGCGAGGTTCATAATCTCGTGGATTTGGAAGGCGGAGACGGGCCGGTCAGGGCTGAAGAAGGAATCGTCGGCGAGAACGCCGGGCCGTACCGGCATCGGGCCGTAACGTGAGAAAGTGCCGAGCTGACAGATGACCGGAGTGACCGCGTGCAGAACGGCCGTCACAGCGCCAGGGTGCAACGCCAGGGGTATCGGTGTAGCAACGGCGAATCGACGCTGCACCTTCATGGCTGGCTTGACCGGGCGGCCGTGATGGAACGGACGAGATAGTGGTGCGCGGCAAGCAACCGATGGTCTATGGCGAGGAAGAGAGAGACAATGAGCCCCGATAGCGGCGAACAAAGCGCATCGTATCTGAAGCGAATCGTCGTGCGGCAGCGCGATGGGCGATGGAAGGCGTATTGTAGGCTCGGTGGCGCTGTCAATTGAAGTCTTTCAAGATGCGATATGATGGAATCAGTGGGTTACTCAGTCGCTGGTCCCGTTTTGGGAAAGCGAGTGGATGGTTGTCGTCAGACCTTGGGGTGATGAGCAGGGAGGAGGCTTACTGATGGAGGCATATTTTCTGTATCTGGGGATTTTGCGTGGGAGAGGCAGGGGTCTACCACGTCCATCCCATCCACCGTGCCGGGTGCCTCCAAGCGCGTCGAGGCGAAGCCATTGTGGCATAATTACAGCATCTTACTTTCCAGACATTGAGCACGGGGCAGACTTGCACAGCCACAGCTCTAATGATTCAATTTTTTGTCATGTCAAGATCAATTGACCTGCTTCACGGCATGCTGGCTGCTCACAAAGGTACCGCCAGCGTGAAGCTCTCGTCGTGCCTTACCTGTTAATGTAAGTACCTAGGTACCCAAGTAAAGTACGTCGTGAAGCCCTGGAAGACTTGAAACAGCGCCCACGTGATGGGAACGTTTGAAGGATCAAAACGCAGCAGCTCAAACGTGTTTGACCGTGGCTTGGGAGATGAGGAATCAATTGAGCTCGGATCCTCGCCTTTTATATTAATTCGATCTATTCTAGGGGATACATCGTCATTGGCGTGGGGAATGGAAGATGCCCGAATGAGCAGGGGAAAAACAGGGACCGCGAGTAGCGATAAGACCAGCGAGAATACGAGCTTCGTTAGAACCAATAGTTCCAACACTTGGGAGTAAACGAGTAATAGCATCCCAATAGTTAACTTATCAGTTTGAGTTATGTCATGGCTCTTTCGCTCTATTATTGTCATTCATTATTATGGTTTTCCCTTTTCTTCAGTTTTTCTTTTCCCCAAGAAAACGTCAATAAATGAAAAGGTCAGGGCCCAATTTGATTTACTGACCCTATTTTCCATGCTCACCATTTGTCAAATACATCATCGTGTTGCGCAATAACTGGGTGGTCTTCTAAGGAGGAGCCAGTCTGTCTGCAGCCATATCTCCATTGTTGCCAAATTGGTGCTGAACAAGGAACACCATTATCAGGGTTGCCGGTGCTGCAGATTGAAACTCCTAATACTATTGCTTGGCGTCCAAACGGCAAGGAAAGCCTAAACCGCCAAGAATACGCGCATCGCCGTGGTTCACCAGCCTGGATCATGTATATGTTTGCAGCCGTTGGATCGTAGGTGCGATGGCTGTACCGCATGAGCCCTGCAGCAGCGTGCATGACGATGGGACCCCTTCCCGACGTTGCCCTGTCAGCGTCGTTACATGCACCATCTTAACACCACTACATGGTACCCTCGGAGCCTATTACGGCCGAGCTATTTGCTATGACTCTGCCCGCCGGCTCTGTGAATGGCGAATGGCGATGGCCGACGTGCGTCAACGTTGGTTGTCGGGGAGGGTTGTTTCCACCGAGGGGCCAAACACCATGGGCAAACAGACATCTGAATGACTGTTCTTGTCAATGCACTTCAGCCATCAACGCCCATGTCTCTGGTGGTCAGACTACGGCACCAAGTCTTTGATCCTTCCAAGCACCGCCGTGCCACCACGGACAAAAGGTAAGCCAGGAATGGAACATGACAACACATCTACCTGTACGGCACGTCTTCTCATGGCCTCCGGTTCCTTGGCGTACGCCTATGAAAAGGCCAAGCTTTTGACTCAACTGAACAAAGAGGCTCTTTTGTCATGGCTGGCTGGACTGGGCTCGACAAATGGCGAGACGCTTCGGGTCTGACCGCCTTTGGCTCTGGGGACGATTCGGACCAAGGTAGCAGATCAGTGCCACACTTCTTCCAGCGGCAGGCTGTGGGCAGAATTTTCCATCTCAATATTCCCGCGGCGTTATCGAGGAGCGACGAGGCGGTGAAGGTTGGACAGGAGCCGAAGCACCGCCTAGCTCCCGACTCGGTGCGCCGAATCTCTAGAGGCCCCACAGCCCGCATGAAGGCCTGGGATCGTGGCTTCTGCCCGTCGAACCACCAGGTCAAACGCTACCTGCCAGCCGGCGCATCGCTGCCCAGTCCTGCATGTATCGGTACCCCATCGTCATGCCACGCGGCATGCACCTGGATGGGATCTTCATCTGTTGCCGCTTTGGAAAACTGAGCATCTCCCTGCGGCCCTATCCATCGCGGATCTCACAACTCCCTGTTGCTGCTCCCGCGATGCAGAGAGGGCCATGTCCATGTCCACCGAGCAACAAGACGAGGAAGAGGGGCACCCGTCGCCTACGTAATAAATAAACTCGGGGAAAGATCCATTCATGGTACCCTGTCTAGGAGCCAAAGGGGAGGAGGGTGCATGTTAACCGAAAGAAGAGTCTCAGATTCCGAACACTTTCCTTCACACTCATTCGCGCTCACCCGCTGGATAGCCATCGTGTAATAAATTGTAGGAAGGTGACGAGGAGGGAGGGGCAGGGGGCGTGCAAGATATGCCACTATGTTGTGCCTCATGACATGAGCGAGACCACCATCTTGTGATCGAAAGCGCAAGCAAGGACAGGGAGTGGGCTCGAGAGCGTGACTGGCCGTACATTACACAGTAGTATTGCACCGTTCAATATATGCCTTTGCATACCTCTGGTAGCTTATCCCATAAAACTGCCCAGTCAAGGGAGGGGATGCGGGAGGGGCCGGCCTGTGGGAAACTGACTGTACAGATTCACTCTTGTCGTCCATGACACAAGGACCACCCCTGTCCCGAATGTTCTGTCTTCCTTTTGGGCTGAGAGCTGGGGAACAGGAGGACCAAGTGGCTCTCGAGCCCTCGGCGCCGTGTCCTGTAGCTTCGTCCCCTCCCCTGGTCCATTCCAATGCATGATGCCCTTCGAGCCTATATGTTGGTGGGTGCTGTGGGTGGATGGATCATGGGTCTGGTGATGGGAGGACCAATGACTCCCCATCCCCGCCCCCAGCCATCCTCTCTCAATCCGCCTATAGCTCCGGAGTCAAGACGAATAAAAGCAATTATCTACCTCGCTCCGAGGTACCGTCTCCCTCTCGCAAAATCTCCTTTGATTTCCCTCGTTTCGCTTCACCCCTTGCCCTTCTCAGTGGATGGAGGGTCGAGAGAAAAGGCGAGCAATCTGTTTTCCTGCCAGTCATCGTGTTGCATTGCGTCTCTTTGTCGCACAGGTTGACGATCCAAGCCAAGGGCGCCGGCGTCATTGGCTGCTCTACAACACCGCCTGTCTTGGATGCCCTTCTTCGCCTCCCATACCCCTGCTGTGTGTCCCGGGCGTTTTTCTGAGCAACGGGAGGAGGGAGAAGGAGACCCAGGTTGCCAGGACCAGACAACGACACGACCGGGGACCAAGAGCTCCTCAGCAATTAACTTAGTTAATACCTCTTCCTGGTTTCTTCCTGGTTTAAACATTTGCATTACCTCCCGTACCGCAGAACATACCTATCGCTTGGCGTAGGAATAATCTCGCCTCGTCTGATATACATACCTACCTACAGGGGATGTGTGAAGGAGGTGGTGAGATAGAGTCCCGCACTCAGCTGCTCTATTGAGAGCCTGTTATCTTATCCGTCAACCTGCCATCCAATTTACTTGCTCGACTGTACCTTTCCTCGTTTTTTTATTTACGTACGACGCTCTCTCTTTACAAATTCACGGCCAAACAAACAGACGCACTGCACGATTTCACCAAGGTATTCCAACCGACCAGTCTACTGATCGACTTACACCGCGGTAACTTCCGACTCGGAACTCGAGCAAGCGTTACGGAATCCACCTCGCGAACACTTCACGAAGCCTCCGACAGCTGTGCATCGTGTATTGAGAGTCCGCGGCGACTCGTCCAACGCACCTGTACCGCACCTCCAAACCTGCTGCCCGAGACCTCTGTCACCCCTGCCCGACAGCTTCCATGATTACACCTTCGATCTGCGATCGCACGAGCTCCAACTCCCACAATGGCTACGGCCGAGGTTTTGGTCTTTACCGAAGGCTGGAAAGGAAGGAGGCATGGGTCGCTAACGACTCGTCTTTCCAAGACTGGGTGGGATGAGTGTTTCCTGCGACAGCAGCTCTCGCTCATCTCGCAAGCTTGGCTTGCTAGAAAATGCCATGTTCAAGTATGTATTACCCGTGTCTCTTCTATGGGGTAACCTCCAAGTACCGGGTCGCTAGGCGCCCGTCACATACTTCTCCCTGCGAGTTCCATTTGCGCCCTCCGCCCAACCAAGATCTTTACGGTCCTCTCCTGACTAGGCGCGACGGGACGTGCCGCTAAATGAAACTTTACGCTACAAGAACTCTTGATTCTAACCACTCTTTGTTGTTAGGCACAACCGACCCCCAAGCTCCTCACGAGAGGCAGCTCGTGATACCGAATTTACTACCGACATGGCAACGCCGGTTACCCCAACCGGGCGCGACGAGCTCCAATGAAGAACCCTTGGACCCGAATCGCACCGATGGATTTGCTTACCAGCAAGCGCCGACCAGTTCATATCATCTTCCCGAAGACCTTTCGTCTGGCGTCTCCCGCAAGCGGCGTTCTAATGACGACCTATTTCGAGACCCGGCCCTCGATGTGACTGTCGATTTCAGTTCTCAAGAAGGATTCTACGAAGCTGCCAAAAGAAGAAGACAGCTGCTCAGAAAGCAGCAGCTGCTGCCGCCGCTTTCGCCAATAGTAACAAACCAAACGATGACGATGGAGCTAAAAGGAAGGCGATGGTGAGGCCAATGGCAACGGTGGTGATAGCGGAAGTGGTGATGCTGGCAATGGCGATTCTGGTGGTGGCAATGGAGGCGATGGTGATGGTAACAAAGACGATAAGGACAAGGGAAAGAAAGGCGCCGACCCCGAACCAGAGCCCGCTCCTGACCCTCCGACAATACCGACCTCGGATTTTGGTGGTGATGCATTTCATGAAATTAAGTTGGGCGATGATCCTGGGAAACTAGGCCTGGATGCTGGAAACACAGAAACAAAGAGTACTTTCGGATCATGGGGTACGAAATGGAATACTGGAGGAAGCACATGGGACTGGTCGGGTGGAGGGAACAACAACGCCGAAGCAGACAGTAAAAGGAAGAAATCGACTCGAACCCATGGGGTGCCAGCAAGACGAAAGCGAAGGGAGGCAAGACATCTGTCGCATTCGGTGCTTTCGAGGAGGAAAAGCCTGCTGCACCCAAGGATGATGATTTTGGTTTTGTGGCCACGTCCAAAAAGACAAGAAAAAGAAGAACAGCATCTGGGATACTACCCCTGAGGAAGAGAAGCCCCTGGCTGAGCCTCCAGTAGAGTCTGACCCTGGGGCTTGTCTACCAAGAAGAAGGGCAAAGCCGAACCGGAGCCAGTGCCAGAGCCAGTGCCAGAGCCGCCGCCTGCAGCAGCCCCTCCCGCGGACGACTGGCTTGCATCATCAACCTCGAAGAAAGATAAGAAGAAGAAGAAAGGAGCCGTTGTTGTCGTGGAGGAACCTGTTCCAGAGCCACCCAAACCTGAGCCCGTGCCGGAGAAGAAAGAGGAAGAGGACGTCTGGTCAGCATGGGGTGGTGGAAAGAAAGACAAGAAAAAAAGAATCTGTTGGACGATTTCGCAACACCCGAGCCGGCCCCAGACCCACCGCCTGCCGTCCCCGAGCCGGAGCCAGCTCCGGTCGATGATTTTGGGGCGCTTTTTCTACCAAGAAGGATAAGAAGAAGAAGGGCAAGCTTGCTGAGCCAGAGCCTGTCCTGGAACCCGTTCCAGACCCACCACCTGCGCCTGAGCCTGAACCCGAACCCGAACCTGTGGTTGAGGCAAAGCCAGCAGAGGATGATTTCTGGGGGCAGTGACGACAAGCAAGAAGGACAAAAAGAAGAAGAAGGAAAGAACGCTGAACCGGATCCTCCGCCCCCTCCGCCCCCGCCAGTTCCTGAGCCAGAGCCAGAGCCAGAGCCAGAGCCAGAACCTGAACCCGAACCAGTGGTAGAAACGAAGCCAGTGGATGACCCTTGGGGAGCAACTCTCAGTAAGAAAGATAAAAAGAAAAAGAAGGGCAAAGTGGTCGAGCCAGAACCTGAGCCAGAACCCGAGCCGCCGAAAGAGCCTGATCCTCCCCTGAGCCAGAGAAGAAAGATGATGACATTTGGGGTTTGGCATCAAAAAGCTCCAAGAAGGATAAGAAGAAGAAGGGCTCCATTTGGGATGCGGAGCCAGCACCTCCCCGTACCTGACCCTCCACCAGCTGACCCCCAAAGGAAAAAGAAGACGATGATTTCTGGGGCTCTTTCACCAATAAGAAGGACAAGAAGAAAGGGAAAGATGCGGAGCCAGAGGTCAAGGAGGAGCCGGTCGTGGAGCCTGAGAAACCCGAGAAGACCGATTTCTGGAGCAGCTTGACCACCTCGTCTAAGGATAAGAAGAAGAAAAAGAAGGGAGCAGTTGAAGAAATGAAGGAGCCCGAACCGGAACCGGAACCCATACCCGAACCCGAGCCTGAGCCCGAGCCAGAAAAGAAGGATGATGACGACTTTTGGTCAAGTTTTGGAACCTCCAAGAAGGACAAGAAAAAGAAGGATACCGCCGAGGAACCCAAGGTAGAGGAGCCCCACCAGTGGAAACCAACCCCCAGAGGATGACGGTGATATCTGGGGCTTAGGCCTCAAGAAGGATAAGAAGAAAAAGAATTCTATGTTTCCAGACTTTACTGACGAGCCAAAGGAGGAACCCAAAGCCAAGGAAGCCGATAAGCCTGCGGAGAGCGGATGGGACCTATGGGGATCCAGCAAGAAGGACAAGAAGAAGAAAGACTCCAAGGATTCCAAGGACGATAAAAAGAAATCAGCCGCTGATCTGATTCAACTTGAAGGTGAGGGCCAGGCCACGGACACCGCCGCCGCCACTGGAGCCACTGGAGATGACGACTTTTTCAGCTCTTGGGTTACTACCAAAAGGATAAAAAGAACAAGGCCGCTGACGAGTCGTGGAAACCAGACGGGATAGAGGAACCTACCGATGATCCTTGGGGCGCCATAATCAAAAAGGATAAGAAGAAGGACAAGTCCAAGAATGAGCCAGTAGAGGTCCTGGACGATATCACCGGTGAGACAGTCCAGCCCGATGGTGTGGAGGAGACCAAGGACAGCAAGGACCTTGATGACAGCTGGGCTTGGACTGCATCCAAAAAGATCAGTTCAAAATCTCGGAAGAAGGATGCCTTGGCTGACCTACCTCCCCGGCACCCACACCCCTGTATGGACCTTGCTGAACCAGACGATGACATAGGAGATCCCGACGCCGCCGCAGGAGAGGAGAAGTCCAAGTCTAAGTCCAAAGATAAGGATAAGGACAAGGATAAGGAGAAGTCGAAGAAAGATAAGGAGCCGAAACTGAGCGAGAAGGAGCTAAAGAAGCTAGAAAAGGAGAAGAAGAAGGCAGAGAAGGCAGAGAAGGAAAAGGCCGAGCAAGAACAGAAGAGGATCGAGGAGGAGCAGAAGGAGGCCGAAGAACAGGCGCGGCGAGAAGCAGAAGAGCAGGCAGCTCAAGAGGCTGCTGAGCAAGCTGCGCGCGAGGCTGAAGAGAAGGCCAAGATTGAAGCTGAAGAGAAAGCCAAAGCAGATGCGGAGGCTGCAGAAATCGCCGAGGAGGAGGAGCAGCTGGCCTTACTCAAGACCAAGCTGGCAGAGAAGGGAAAGCTGAATAAGAAGGACACCACCAAGTTCGATCGCCTGACGCTCAACGCAGCCAAGCGAGATGAAGAACGTCTTGTTCGTGAGGCTGAGGAACAAGCAGCTAGGAAGTTGCGGAGCAGGCCGCTGCTGAGCAAGCTGCTCGGGAAGCTGAAGAACAAGCCGCTCGGGAAGCTGAAGAGCAGGCAGCACGCGAGGCTGAGGAGGCGAAAAAGTCAAAGAAGAGCTCTAAATCAAAGGACAAAGAAAAGGAGAAGGAGAAAGAGAAGGAGAAAGAGAAAGAGAAAGAGAAGGATAAGAAGAAGGATAAGAAGTCCAAGAGCGCGCCTCCAGAGCCTGCGCCAGAGCCAGAACCAGAACCGGTCGTTGTCCCCGTCGTGGAGCCGGAACCGGAGCCGGAACCGGAATTGACGCCCGAGCAAGTGGAAGAACTCCTCGGACCTCCAAAGGAAAAGGCGACAAATGAGGCTTTCAGCTTCTGGGGATTGGGCGGCTCCAAAAAGTCCAAAAGGGTATGTTATCGCAATCCCTGCCTACTTGGAACATTTCAACAATGTGTGCGGAAATTACACATGCTGACTCATTATGTAGTTCTGGAAGATGCCATTGATGACAAGACCACGGCATCCGCCTCTCAGGCCGATGCGGATGCTGCGATGAAGCCAGCCGCGCGGAAGGCTTTCGGTGGTAAAATCGCTGACAAACTCAAGAACTTTGAGACTGTGTCGCCATTTGAAGATGCTGCCGCAGCCATCCCTCCTCCTCCACCTGCACCACCTGCAGACGACAACGCGAAGAGCTCCAAATCTACCTCAAAAGCAAGAGCAGAGGGCTTGACGACTTTGAATTTGATAACCCTGATTCCAAGAAGAGCAGTAAATCAGAGTTACCGGGAAGCTTCCCGAAGATGAGGACGAGATAGTCGAAATTGTCGACATGTCACCAAAGGAAAAGTCCAAAAGAGCAAGAAAGCCAAGGACAAGCTCGAGGACGAACTTGTCGAGCCTGCAGAGGTGTTACCAAAGGAAAAATCCAAAAAGAGCAAGAAGAGTCGTGCAAAGGATGAAGAAGAGAAAGAGAGAGAGAAAGAGAAAGTCATCGAGGACGAAAACGAAATAGTCGAGATCGTCGAAGCTCCGCCAAAAGAGAAGTCCAAGAAGAGCAAGAAGAGCCGTGCAAAGGAGGAGGAGGAGGAGAAAGAAAAAGTCATCGAGGACGAGAACGAAATAGTAGAGATCATCGACGCTGCACCAAAGGAAAAGAGCAAGAAGAGTAAGAAGAGTCGTACAAAGGAAGAAGCGGCTCCTGCTCCGCCGCCGCCGCCACCACCGCCGCCTGCGGTTCCTGATGCACCGACTTTTGAAGATGGCCCGATTCTCGAAGATGATCCGATTCTCGAAGATGCTCCGATGGTTGAGGATGCCCCAATCACCCCTCCGCCTGAACCGAGAAGCTCGAAGAAAGATCGGCCCAAAATCAATCGCGAAGGTTCATCATGGGGTGCATGGGCAGCTACAACCCCTCCGCGAAAAGAAGAGAAGAAATCCTCGAAATCTAGGTCCGAGAAGCCATCCAAGAGGTCAATAGAGAAAGAGGAGAAAACCTCTTCCAAGGGCTCCATGTCCGACAAAGCCGAGCGTCCTGAAAAGGCCGAGAAGGCGTCCGCTCGTCCGCGACTTGGTGGCATGTTCAGTACACCTCCTATCTCTAGATCCATGTCTACACGTGAGAAACGGCCAAGCGCAAGTGGCAAGTCGTCACGCCGCCAGTCTGTGGATGCCTATGGTCTCGCATCGCCTCCTGCGGAAGACATGCCCGAGATGTCGTCAAAAGCTGCCAAGGTTCTGGGGGTGGATGCCATGGGGAGACAGAGAAAGTCCCGTAGGTCACGTCCAGCTCCGGAAGATGATATCGCAATGACTGGAGCTCTCGACGGCGATGCCGGCGCCGAAAGACCTGGAAGACGCCGGTCCAAGCGACCGCAGGAAGATGACATCGTTATGGTTGATGCCGGAGGGCCCTCTGAAACTCCTCAAAGACGTGGAACGTCGACATCCAAGAGAAACGGCATTTCTGGCTTGTTCAGTGGTCTTATGACGCCAAAATCAGAGCGTCCAGAACTCCGACGTCGAAGCACCTACGCGCCAACTGACGACGAGGGCAGGGCTGTCAGGGGCGATGTGGTTGAAGATGGAGATGCTGTTATGGTGGATGCAGACCGTGAAGCCCGTCGATCTGCAAGGAAATCGAAGCGTGCTGAACGCGACGCGGCTGAGAGGTCAAAGGAAGAATCAAGGCGTGCGCGAGATGAAGCACGCCGGCGCGAAGAAAAGGAAGCACGGCGAGCCGAACGACATGCAGCGCGGCAGAGAGAAGAAGAAGAACGTCGCGTCATGGAAGAGAAAGAGGCTCGGAGGGCTGAACGGCGCCGTGCTCGCAAAGAACGAGAGGCCGCAGCACTTGCAGCTGAGCAGGACGAAGCAGAGGAAGTGCCCAGGCCACCGAGGACGGAGCGTCGGTCTCGATCGCACCAGGTAGCCATGTCTGAAGATGAGGCCGAACGTCGTCGCAGGCGAGAAGCTAAGCGTGCGATGCGTGCTTCCGAGGTTATCGACAGCCGGCCTCAGAAGAGCAGTCGACGGCATGCAGAACAATCCGCAGATGAATATGGATATCCACGCAAGCATCGCCGGCAGGAAGAGGCAGCAGGGCCAGCCTGGCCTCATTCAGGAACGTCTTCATGGGTGAAGGAACATTCAGACGCGCCGCCGCCGCCAGAGGACGAAGGCGATCAAGCAGCGCCACCAGACGATGAGCAGGCTCGGCGTGAAGCCCGAAAAGCGCGACGCCGAGCCAGGTACGGAGACGCAACAGCGGAAGAGACAGATGATCAACGTAGACGACGAGCCCGGCGAGAGGAGCGTGGGGGCCGTATCCCGGAGTCGGAAGGAAGCGATGAGCGCCACCAAAGCCGCCGGAACTCGGTTTTCATGGAGGCAACACCAAGGAGCAGTTGGTGGAGGAAGCTGACAGGATGATGGGGAAATGATAGTGTATTTGGAGCGAGCTTGTTTCACTGACGACTTGATGTTTGCGCGCAACGGTTGGTACGGGAATGGGCAAGAGAGGATATGATACAATCTTTGCATAAGCAGGGTGCCCCGGTATGTTTTGGGCGATTCGCAATCTAAAGACCCCAGCTCGGATCTTATTTGCAAAAACAAGAGGAGGTTTTGAGTCTAGATGTCTGATGAAGATATACCCCCTGGTTGTGTTGTGCGAGCGGTGTTAGATACGGACTGGTTTCCGACCCCATGTGTTATTTACTCAGATACAACAAATGCTTGATTTGGCTAGCAGCACAGCCTTCGCGTCCATGTTGAAATCTTTGCAGGACAGCTAAATACCTAGTTGGAGCGTGCCGGTCTGTTCTGGTGTGCTCTGTATAGAAGAAAGCGTAATGAGATGTGACTTGCATTGCAGATGTTCCATGCTAACGGGTTTGGCTGCATCCATCCGGTTCGGCTCCGCGCCGGAGAATGGCTGCTACAGCAGGCAGTACCACAGTACTTGCAAGGATGGAAGACCCGGCCTGCACCGGAGGCGAGGTACCCTCCCATTCCATGTACCTGGCTAGGTACCTGGCTACCTGGCTACCTTATCCTGCCCTGCACGACCCCAAAAATTCCCAGGGCGCTAATTGATGACAGTGTCGTACCGCTAACGTATCGTAGGCCACGTTCCTTGCCTGGACCTTGCCTCATTAGGTACCTTACGACGCAAGGCAGTGCGTACATACCTAGGTAGTACGTGCCATACGGACAGTTACCATCCTTCGTAACCATCAGACACATTTTTGATGTGCGTTTCTCCGTGAACAGCTCCTCCGAGGTAGCAGCCAGTCATCCTGCGGAGACTGCTGAGACACTGCCTACCTGGGGTTCGTCAGCCAACGTGGCCCCAGACTCTCTCTCCCTCCTCTCCCGTTCCTTGTGCCGTTCGCATTCCCATTCAGCCGGGGGTGAGGCCCTTTTCCTGTTGGGCCAGTAATAAGACATGCTGTCTGGTCATCTCGCTCTGACAGTCACGCAATCCCACGACGACTCTCTCCGCCGTAGGGGCGTCCAAGGACCAGCAATCACCACGATGGCTGCCCCGGGCAAACAGGCCATGCGATGGGGTCGTTCCTATCGCAGGCCGTTGCCGGCGTCGAGTCGCGACTCGATAACATGCTAGGCGACGAAGCTCAAGGCACCGCCACCGCTGCCGACTCTGGTACCAAGACGACCACAACCACCAACACACAGCCTGCTGCTGCCCCAGCACGCTCCAACTCAGGTGAGCCGCTCAATGTCTATGGATTCCAGAGGTTGAGGCGGGTCTACGGCCGAAAGCTGACATGGGGATAACGACAGTCAATGCGCGAACCACCGCTGGCAACCGAGCAAATGACAGGTTACAGGCCAGGCTGGCCAAGGCCATGGCAGCCAAGGGAGGCCAATCCAGTAACGCTTCACCGCGCAGCTCGGTTGATCAATCGAGTCGGCCTTCAATGGAGCGGCCCTCCATGGAGAGGCCTTCTATGGAAAGACCATCGATGGAGCGGCCGTCAATGGAGCGACCGCCCATAGATAAAGAACCGGTCGAGACGCCTGGCCAAGACTCAAAGAGACGCCATCGGTAGATGGAGAGCCCGACAAAAGCAACGACGACAAAGACGCTAAAGAGACCGACGATATACCGCCTCAGCCCGATACCTCCAACGCTTCCACTCCCTCCTTTACCGTCTCCGCCCCCGCTGAAGCCAGCAACAATACTAAAGATTTGGAAAAGGACACTGCGACAGATGTGGCCCAGGTGAAGGAAGATTTACCGGCTGAGGAAATACAGCAGGAAGCAACCGAAACCGATCAACCTCAAGACCCACAGCCCGAACCTCCTTCTGAAGCTGCGCCAGCTCCTGCAAACGATGCAAGCAGCACGTCAGCTTCTACAAAAGCTCTGGAAGAAGTTGTCGCTCGACAGCAAGAAGAAATCCAAGAATATGTTGAAAGAATAGACTCCTTGCAAGCGAAGCTGCAATATTTGTCCAAGAACGCTTCGGAATCGGCAAAGAAGGCAGCTTCGTCTGCCCCAGCCGGGAGCCATGAGCGGAAACTTGCCGAGAAAGATCAGCGGATTGCTCTGCTGATGGAGGAGGGACAAAAATTATCGACTACGGAACAGAAGTTCAGGACCATGCTGAGGAAACTACGTCAACAAATTGCCGATAATGAGAAGCAAGCTGAGGAGCTGAGGAAAGCAAGAGACAAAGCGAACTCGGAAGTCGAAGTATTGCGCAATCGCCTGGATGGAAGCGAAGATAGCGAAAAGATCCAGGAGGAAGCGCGGCGTGCTACAGCTGGTTTGCGGAAAGAGATCGATATCCTCAAGAAGCAATTAGCGGAGAAAGATGACTCGTTGCGCCGCCTGGAGCAGGAGCACAAGTCAAAGTCAGAGCAAAATGAATCCACTTACGCTGATGCTCTCAAAGCTGCAGTGGCTGCCGAAAAGGAAAAGCAGAAGGAACTTGAGGATTCCGTTGCGACCCTACGAACTGAGAAGGATTCAATCTCCGACAAGCTCCGTCAGGAAACAATCGAATGGCGCGAAAAATATGAGCGTGCTGTGGAGCGTGCTCGTACAGTTGAGACAGATCTTAAGCATGAGCTTCGCGGCATGGAGAGCAAGCTGGAGGCCATGCGAACAGCAGCTGAAGAAGCTTCGTCAGGTACTGGCGGAGAAGCACAAGTCAAACTTTTACGACAAATCGAAACTCTGCAATCGCAATATGCCACCGCCAGCGATAATTGGCAGGGGATCGAGGCGTCACTCCTCGCCAAGGTCTCAGATCTTGAGAAGGAAAAGGACGAAGCCCAGCGCCGGGAGTCAGAGATGCGGAAGAAGGCGCGAGATGCGGTAAGTAGTCGATATCATTTCCCTTTCGCGGCTTTTTTCAGCTTTACTTACTTTTGTTCAGGCTAGTCGGTGCAGACATTTGGAAGGAGAACTGCAAGACCTCCAGCCCGCACTTGCGACGGCTCAGCAAGAACTTGAGGCTACTCGCGAGCAGCTCGTATCCTTGCGCACGTCGTCCAAGTCTACTGAGGCTGCACTTGAGCAGGCACGGGCCGAGCTCGAGAAACGGCAACAGTCCACCAGCAGGGAGGACGCCGCAGAGGCGGAGCGGCGCCAGTGGGTAGAAGATGTGACTCGGGCCACGGCGAGAAGTCAGAGCCAAAGCCGCCCAGCGTCGCCATTCTTTCCTCCCCTCCTCGGACCTACAGCTCTGAGTTAAACAACCTCCCAGTACCAGGCCGAAGCCGGAGGGCACCAACCCCAGGAAGTATACCAGACACATCGGATCATCTCTCGCTGGGTCGCCGTCTCTCAAGCCAGCCCCTATAGCACGCAGCATCTTGTCGCCAGCCGCCATAGGACAACCACCCTCGCCATTCTTACCTTTCGAGCATCCTAATGAGACGCAGTCTCCACCGCCGATTGGAGAACGCGAGGACGAGCCGTACGATTCCGGTCTTGCTTCACCTCGTCATGTAGCGAATGACATGATTTCAGTATCGACTGTCGCTGCGGGCCCATCCGTGCAACTTGTAGAGAGAATGAGTGCTGCCATTCGGCGGCTTGAGGCCGAAAAGGTCGCCGCTAGAGAGGAGATGGCCCGGGTGTGCAGCCAACGGGACGAGGCGCGGGCAGATATGGTCGGCCTAATGAAGGATTTAGAAGCCGCCAAGTCGGCGCCATCAAGGGTTAAGGAATTAGAAGAGGAAGTCGCTTCGCTTAACACGAGGTATCATACAACTTTAGAAATGCTAGGAGAGAAGAGCGAGCTTGTTGAGGAGCTCAAGGCGGATGTCCAAGACGTTAAAGCCATGTACCGAGAGCTTGTGGAGCGAACCATTAAATGAGCAATGTCAAGGGGCAATGTACCACATATGCACTCTGTTTTGTTTGCCATTCTGCTTAAAACTATGGTGATAATTCAATGCCTTCCCTTTCAGCACCTTGCAAGATATAACGACGGACCTAGTCATTGTTGTGGTTAGGCACAAATTCAAGTACTGTACAGTAGTAAGTTGGAAATCAAAGGAGCAGATCATACCTCTTTGTCCGGAGCCAAATCCATCGCCAGATGATCCTCACTTGTTTTCAGCGTGAAATCGGCACCCTCTTTGAGAAGGAGAACAGCAACGTCACCTAGGTATTCACTTAGGTTAGCGTATGCCCATAGACATCAGAAGCATCCAACGGAGATTTTGGCTTACCATGACCTTCAGCAACAGCGTGGTGCAGGGTGTGTAACCCTCATTGTCAGTGGCATTCAGTGGGCTTCGGTACTTAGGAGCAGCTGCACCATAGGAGCCGACCCTACGGCGGCAGCCCGATGAATGGGGTACTGCCCACGGCGGTCGCGGACCCTAGTGGATGCGGGGGCTGCTCTCGATGAGGAGTCTAGCCACGTCAAGATTCTTCTTGGAGGCTACAAAGTGAAGGGCCGTCTGCATGATCCCCAGAGTCAGTCCTACACCTCAAGTTTTCCACTGTCCACTTCACAGAACTCACTTGGCCACTTGAATCTATGTTGTGTTAGTTTGCACTTATATAGAATGGTTTTGGAACACTTACTCTTTTCGTTGACGTCGGCACCTTTCTGTAAGAGCAGCTTCAAGACTGGCTCACTGTCCGGCACGCTGGCTGATATCATGAGTGGAGTCCAACCACTCTCATCCTATGGTTGCTGTTAGGTTCCCTTGTTTGGTTTTCATGCTGTGTTTCTTACCTGAACATCGGGGTCGAAACCCTTTTGGTTGGCTAGTAGCAGCACGATGTCGAGGTTGTTGGAGGAGGCAGCCCAGTGAATGGGATACCGGCCATCGTCATCCTTGCGCTTAGAGAGCTTGGGATCATTCTGTTGCCGTGATGTTAGATGGGCTCTTGTGAGTTTGGTATGCGCATGACGCCCTCTCGGCATGCGCATTCTTGCGTAGTGTTTTCCGTACCTTGAGGAGCCCTTCAGCAACGGAGACTGCGTGGTGTTAGCGAATCCAATGTATCGCCAAGCGCGGCAAGCATGCCAAAGGTAGCTCACCTCGCCCTTCACGGGCAGCCGTATGTAATGGAAAACGATCCTCTGCGTTATCCATGTTCAAAGCTGAAATGAATCCAGACACCTATCCACACTTGCGATACCAGCTGGTGTAATAATAAAGTATCAAAAGGTTGGGGGAGTGATAGTTAACGTGCCGTATATCGAGGTCATACAGGGTAGGGTAGCCCGTCGACTAGTAGGTAGAAGGAAAGCGTAGCCTAGCTGGTGCCTTGCGTGCGTTTAGTGCTGTAGTCCAGCCACGCACCGCCACACACGGCTTGCAGCACCCAGTAACCGTACCTTGAACTTGCCTATCGCAAGCTCCAGAAGTTTTCCTGCAACCCATCTCTACGCCATCACGACACACACGCCATGGCCACATCCGAGGTGTCGCAGAACCCGACGCCGCTCAACGCGCTTGTGTTGGAAAACGCTGCCGTATCGAAGCAGCTGTACACGCGCGCCCCGAGCGATCCAATGGCAAGCGACAGAAGCCCGACGACGCGCTTGAGGATCCGTCGATAAAGCGCCGCTTCCACGCCGAGTACGCCGCCGTTGAGACCCTCCCCGCCGTCATTGCCGCGAAGCAGCCCGGAAAGCAGCCCGGAAAGAAGGTGGTCAAGGCTGGCGCGCCTCAGCGACCTGCCCAGAAACTCCTCGAGGCTGGACCCGGGTCGGCGCCGTCAACTGGAGCCAAGGATGCCGGTAACGCTGCGCCCGAGGCGAACGCGAACATCAGCACGAGCCTGACCATGAGGGGTCCAGCGGGCGCTACTTCCATCCAGCAAGTGAGACCAGAGTGGCACCCGCCGTGGAAGCTGATGAGAGTCATCTCGGGACATCTTGGCTGGGTGCGCAGTCTTGCCGTTGAGCCGGGGAACAAGTGGTTTGCCAGCGGTGCTGGCGACCGAACAATTAAAATCTGGGACCTCGCTACGGGTTCGCTGAGGCTTACCCTGACTGGCCACATCAGCACTGTCCGTGGCCTGGCAGTTTCGCCGCGACATCCATACCTCTTCTCCTGTGGTGAGGACAAGATGGTCAAGTGCTGGGATTTGGAGACGAACAAGGTGATCCGACACTATCACGGCCATCTGAGCGGTGTGTATACGCTGGCGCTGCACCCGACGCTCGATGTGTTGGTCACCGGTGGTCGAGATGGTGTCGCAAGAGTCTGGGATATGCGAACAAGAAGCCAGGTCCACGTTCTCACTGGCCACACACAGACGGTCTCTGACCTCAAGTGCCAAGAGGCCGATCCACAAGTCATTACTGGCTCTCTGGATTCTACTGTGAGAATGTGGGATCTGGCGGCTGGCAAGACTATGGGTGTCCTTACCCACCACAAGAAGGGTGTTCGAGCGTTGGCAACCCACCCGACTGAGTTCACTTTTGCAAGTGGTAGCACTGGAAGCATCAAGCAGTGGAAATGCCCCGAGGGTGCCTTTATGCAGAACTTCGAGGGCCACAATGCCATCATAAACACACTCAGCGTCAACCAAAACAATGTTTTCTTCTCAGGAGGTGAGCTGATTTCTACCTTACCAATGTGCTACGTCGATCTATAAAGCAAGGGACTGACAATTTCCTTTCTCGTTTTAGGTGACAACGGCTCCATGAGTTTCTGGGACTGGAAATCTGGACATCGCTTCCAGTCTCTTGATACAACAGCACAGCCTGGCTCTTTGGACGCAGAATCTGGCATCATGAGTTCAACATTCGATAGGTCGGGCTTGCGTCTCATCACTGGCGAGGCGGACAAGACAAGTAAGTTCAATGTTTTCTATATGCCATATTTAATGCTTGGGCTAACAGGGTCTAGTTAAAATATGGAAAGAGGATGAAAAGGCGTCTGTTGAGACGCACCCATTACAATGGCAGCCCACTCTGGGCCGCCGTAAGTTTTAGAGACGCACGGCTGTGGAAGGCAAGGAATACCCCGTAATGAGCATATTTCAATATTATAAACCGATTCCCAAGGCTCTGAGGTCCGTGTCATCGCGGAGAGCCATCTTCACTTCATCATCAGCTATGGACAGGCGCAGCTTGCTTGACCGCTCGGCGCGCTGCGCCTCCAGGTTAATGAGGCCAGCAGCGACGAGCTCAAGAGCTGCTGTATGAACGCAGCTCGGTCTTCCAACGCTGCGTGGGCCAGTCCCGAGACCAGGCTTTGAAATGCTGGGAAGGACCTGGGCCATGCCAGGAACATTGCCGGAGGAGTGAGCAGAAGCCCGCTGAAGCTCGTCCAGCGTGTCACCGAATGTGGTCTCTGCTAGACCGGTTCTTCGGATTCGCAGCAGTAATGCAGCCATCAGAAGCTTTGACATGAGTGGTAGATTTCGGAGGTGTTGTTGGATAGGGTTTGTCGTGGCTTCGTTGATGGCCTTTTGATGGTGGCAATCGTTACTCTTCCGCTCTTTGTCTTGTCCGGAATGTCTGCCCCTTTGGCGCGCTTGCTAGGGGTTGTTGGATCGCCCTGGACGTCAGACTCCGCGAGTTCGACGGCCCGTCGGCATATGTCGAGGGCCCTTCTGGCATCTCCGCTGACGGCTGCAACTTTTCGACTGGCGAATTGGATGGCATCTGGGTCGACAATGTTTCCAGGCACACCTTCGAGTCGTGACTGGATGATTTTCATAAGCTGCTCGTGGTTATAACCAGGGAATGTAATTCGGGTTAGACCTAAGCAGCATAATTAATACATATCGGAAGCGATAACAGAGGCAGATGATGAATCTTCAAAAACATACCCAAACGACTGCTGATTTTGTTACTCAATGTTCTCTCGGGAAGATCCATGGTGTTTGCGACGGCTAAGACAATAAGACGACTGTGTCTGAGCGTCGGCCAATTAAAGAAGTTGTACATGACAGCTTGGTTCTTGGTTACCAGCTGGTCCAATTCATCCATAAGGACGACGCAAGGAATACGTCGTGGGCTGGGGTTGTTGAACTCTCGCTCCAGAAGGTCGAGAGCTTGTGATGGGCTGGCACGCTGGCCCTTGAGGGCTTCCCATAGTAAAGTGTAAGACTGGTGCGGGTCTGTAATTTTCATACCATTGATCTCGACGAAGATGAAGTCGTCGAGCTCGTCAGACTTGACAGAGTCCTCTAGACGCGATATCACCTCGCGTACAGTGGCTGTCTTGCCTGTTCCTGGGGTTCCTGAGATGTAGATACAGTTTCCGGTTCCGTCTGTGATGGCTGCTTCAAGGTGCGAGTATACAAGCGAAAACTCGCCCTCACGACAGGGAAGACTATCGGGAACAGACGAGACGTGGAGGCGAGAGCGAGCGACTTGGAAGGGAGAGGCTTGATGTTGGCTTGGGGATAGCATACGGGTGGCCAAGGGGTGAATTCTAGTTTTTTCACCGTGCTCCTGGAACATGTTAGCTGTTGTAGACCGTAGACCAATACATATGCATTCATACCTCCTTGCCGATTTGGAGCCAGGCTCTGCCACACTTCTTCTCGACTGTGGTGTCGTTACACCTCCCTCCCTGTCTTGGTTGGCGTTTGGGGCGGTAGATATGCATTGTCACTCGGCGACTGGCTCCGGTTGCGGCGGCGGCCTCGTGTCGCCTTTGTGCCCTGCTTTACAAACTCTACTATCTTGGGAACGTCCTCGCGACTTTGGTACATCTCCTCCCAGACGAACTCGTCGGTATATGTAGCCGTTCGGGTGTTGCAGCCTCGCCGGCAGACGAATGTCTTGCCAAAGTCCGGAGATTGACGTGGAATAGAACCAGTCGGATATTTGGAGAGGAATACATCCATCGAGGTCACTGTTGCCTTGCCGTTGATCGAGGCCAATGGATTGACGTCCCAGGAGGGAGTAAGGTATAGCTCATTCTGGCAAGCACCGTATTAGCTCTCTAGTCCAGCATTGGAAGTGGTAGGGATCCAATTTACCCAGTAGGAATCATTGCGCTTCTTTTCCTTGTTACGGATTTCTTTCTCGGTCGAGAACCACATGAAGTTGGCGGCTTTGGCACCGTCTTCGTCGCCGTCGACGAATTCGCAGATGATGGCAACCCAGGCCTCATTGGAACCCTCGGCCTTGAGGAGAACACAGTCTCCCACATGGCACTCGAACGAACCGAGCCGAGCACCGATGATTGTGTTTCCCGATATCTTCCTCCTCTTACGGCCCCCTGAGCTCCCTCGCTGCGTTCTTGCTCCGACGTGCTGTAGATCCATTCCCAGGGCAAATCGTCGCTGCCAAGCTCGTCGTCAGAATCGCCGCGGAAGACACCACTAGGGGCTCCTCTACGTCGGCGCGTGGGCTCGGTGGCCTTCGGGGTGGGCGACTGCGGCGACATGGAGTTGTCGTTGGTCGTCAAGCTATCGTTGAGCTCTGGCTATCATTAACGCGTTGGTGAGACGCGTCGGAGAGCTGTGCTGGCTAGCCGCATAAACCCGGTATGCGAATGCGCTTCTCCCGTATCTTATCAGGGGCATCACAACTGGAGTAGGTGACGTTGCTCTACAATTAATGTATCGAATTTCTGCTGTAAAAGAATAAAGCCGTCCAATATCACTTTTGTGCAATCAGGTCCAGGAAAACGATGTTTTGCGTATAATAGACGACAGGACTTCTATCGCTAGCCTCCATGCAACTACCCTTCACTTATAAGTGATCCTATGTTGCTAACCACCCATGGAACTCTTACACATGCTCAACCACATTTATTCACGCGTTGCTTGTATTTTCAGTAGGCAAATTACTATTATGGGGCTGATTGCTCAGTGAATCCGAATAGCAAACATTCCATGGATCTGGAGCATGCATCAAGGGCAGCACATGAAGTAGGCAGGTACCCATGTTTCCCACCAGCTGCTTGCCAGCTGTATGTTTGCCTTTCTTTGCTCGACATATAAAACATGCCCATCTTTTTCTCAGCAGCCGCTTGCCATATTTCTGCCTTCATCAACACAAAAGTACACAGTCTCAACTTGCTCTCCAACTATTGATCCAAACACACCTGCTTTCCACCGGAAGAGCACACAGGCTCCTCTCAAATCAATACATTGCACGTCTTGACCCAAACACGCTTGTTTCCAAAACGGAAAACCATACAGGCTTATCTGTGAGCCCAGTAAACCACAGAACATGCCTCATGGACGACGCTCTCGCCCGAACAGGGCACACGTACAAGTTGTGAGGCCTCGCAATCCAGAAGGACAGGGAGATGACGGAAAAAGAACAAAGTTCGCGAAGGCAATTCCCATGGCAACTCTGAAGTCCATGGTGGATACTAGGCGTCAGACCACAGCTTTGCTCAAAGACGAGGAGTACATTGGTCGCCCGCCTCTGAACCACAACCTTCTCGAGGTAGACATATGCTATAAGAGCGAAACACTCTTTACAAACTGCTGACACCATGACAGGCCCGGCTTGTCCTACCAGGGAAACATCTTCTCCCAATCGGATTAGACGATCCCGGTGCCCTTGATGTCATCCGTAAGTCCTTCAAGGTGTGGGTTACGAGACCCGAGCCACACGTGCTGGTCATCCACGCGGAGGATACCCTACGTTTACAAGAAGCATGGCAAGCCACGAATTGGGCTATTCATGACATGCGTGTTTCCAATGAGCACCAGAGTACGAGGTTCATTATACAACAACCTATCACAGTGGCCTCGGAAGCAAAGATCACTGTAAACGTGGGCTTCAGACCACATGTCATGGATTGCCAGCCGGTAACTGACAGGCCATACTCAATACTGGATACTGCCCTTTCGCAGCTTCACGCTGATACTGCGCCAGTATTTGATTCCGTCATGGCCGTGGAGAAGCACTTGAAGATGCGAATTAATTTCGGCCACGTTGTTGCGTCTCAGAAGAAAAAGACACCAGATGATCAGGTCTCATATGAAGATCTCGCAACGATGGCACGCCTTTGGTCTCGGAGAGGCGGTGCGGCTTTAGAAACACGGCAAGTAACCATCTGCCCTATGCTAATGATCAGCGATAACTGGTTCTAGGCTTCCTCATGTGTCCCTTGCGAACAGAGTAGTCGACCACATGGTCAATCCAGAGCATGATTTGTGCGACAGCCCGGATATTATTGAATCGAAGTGCTCTCTATTGTTGACTTCTGAAGACTGCATCCTTGAAGCCTCTATCACGATTCTCGAGCACGGAGATCCACAGATATCGACGATTCGGGTAATGAAAACAGAGCACTGTGCCCGTTTGAACTGGACGGTGATGGCCCCAGATATGTGAGTTACCATGCCCTGCTGAAAAGTGACATTGTTAACCCAGAGGCATATGTAGGGGCTTTGACTGGAATCTAAGAGTAGACGGCATGGAGATTATCGGAGACGTTCCAGAAAAGTTCCAAAATGTTCTGCAGAAGATAAATTTGAAGATGGCAAGTGGCGGACCCGAAAGCCAAGGATTAATGAGGTTTCCCAATCTCTCCTTGCGCGGAATGGCACCCAAAGACCCTGAGATTCTTTCGACGCGTCTCAAAATGTCGACAGTCATACCCTTTAAAGACACACCATTTGCGGTAGAAGTCAGCGCCACAAGAGTCTGGAAGGGCATGGAGGTGTCTGAAGGTTCTGGTGTGGAAAGCTGGGGCGTTGAATTTTATGGCATGCACTGGGAAGAAGCGATAAACCACGTGAACGCAGGTGAAGTTAGGAAAGATTGGGGCGAAGACCTCAAGTACATGTGGGTTGGCGACGAACCCTCCTTGAATGTGAGATATAAACGGTTCTTGAGGAGCATTCTCGAAGTGCAGCAGGTTTTGAACGAGGTGGATGCGAGCTCGGGAAAGCCGTGAGCGATACTAAGGTAGGTGGGAAGTTGATTTGTATCATTTGGAAGTCGGATGGTCAGATCACAGGATAGTTTATAGAGAACAATGGCAAGATGGTGGCTCGGTATCGTAGCGTCGTAACGGAATTTCATTCAAGCTTGTGAGCCTTGGGCTGCCATAATCTTTTGTCGTAAAACTGTGGAGAGGAAGACGTTAGCAGAGAAGAAGGTAGTGTTGGAATGTGTTGTGTCCCGCTCACCCTCTTCAACAGTTCGGGCGTTTGTCTGCTTCCGTTGAACGATCACCTCTAGGTCTTTCAAGTTGTCTCCCAACTCCTGCACTTTAGACTCGTAGAACTTCTGGGCTGACTTTAACGTCTGGGTGGAACTGCTTTAGCGACATCGATCTTGTTGATGGGGGTGCCTCTGCCTACCTTGTCCACAAGGAAGCCAGTTCCGACATCTACCAGTACGCGGTCAGAGTCGGCCAGCTCACCCTTGACGTATAGCGAGTTGGTCAAGGGGACGAGGACGGAGTTGGAGCCTGTAGCCAGGTTGGCGCACGTGGTTAGCTTCGCGGCGGGCAGAGGCGAGGCGGGCAGCGCTGGAGAGGCGGCGGGTACCTTCAGGGGCGGCGGCTCGCGCCTGGACACAGCGAAGGCATTCCCGAAACTTGTTCTGGGCGCCGTGGAGCTGTGCGTAGGAGGAGGTGAGGTGCTCGAGCTCTTCGTCTAGCTGCTTCTTGACCTGGGAGAGCTGCTGAGGGTCGAGGGTGTCGAGGTTGACTGGAAGCGGAGAGAGAGGAGAAGGTTAGCCAGTTGTTTCCTGGGTAGCGAGAGACGCATGCGAGGGACGTGTTACCTTGCTGCCCTTGACCAGACATTGTCGCGATGGCGGATTGGGGATGTCGGAAACTCAAGGTTGGGCCATGGAACTGCGCTTCACCCCTCCATGCACTTGGGACTTCCAGAATATTTTGGAGGCCACATTAGGTGAGGTGAGGTGGGGTACTTTGGGTTAGGTAGGCCACTCGCTGTAAGAGCTTAATGCGGTGGCAGACCAAATCTCCAATCAGTTGCCTCGGAGGACAAAGAATTTCTAACCTCTTTAAACATGTCGTAATGACCAGAGGTTGCCGCAACATTTTCTTTCTTTTCTTTTTCTCTCTTTTCTTTATTGAATGACATTTCCGCAGTTCCCAGGCAGATGGGGAGTACAAACGAAGATCGTGAGCAGCACCCCATTTCATAATACTGACTGGCGAATGTGCATAGTTCAACGTCTGCCATCACCATCGGAGCACATATAAATACACAATGTATATTCCTATTGTTTATCCTGTTTCCTCTCAGTCTCTGAACGCCTGGAATAAAACATATATAAGCAAATAAAAGCTCATGCAAAAGCCTGGGCTCCAATGAATTTACTGACTTCGTTTGCTGAACGCTTGCTTGATGTTCAAACTACAACAGCTCTTTGCGCTTTCCTCTAGGTCCTGGATCCCGACTGCAAGCATGAGCACCATGTTCTTCAACCACCTACTAACCTACCTTACCTTGTATCAAGATCACGTCCATGTATTTGTCTTATCCAAACTACCTACCTACCTACCTACCTACTTATAGATTCAAGATGGAATACAACAGGATTCTGACCCCACACATTCTACTCCCATCATCTCCCAAGGTGCTCTCTTTTATGAAGTCTTCCACCCACGTACGCAAACTTTGCCTTACCTTGATGGATAATACATCAAAACCCCTTCTCCCTCGCAAGAATGAAGACAGTTGATTCTGCCCGTTTAACCACCAGCCTGGCTGTTTAGACTAACCAGTCAGACATGGAACAAACGCCCGTCTACACCATCAACCGCGCCCGCAATGCGAGGAAACGCTCTGCCGGCTTCCATCAGAGATTCTCCTTAGGATCATGGGCGACCTGATGGAAGATGACTTGGCCGCTCTATATCTCCTTCGCCAGGCCTGCCATCGCTTCGCGGACTTGTTCGGAAGCAGACAATTCATTCGTTATCACGAGACAGAAACTTCGTCAGATTCATATCTGCAGCCTTTTTGTACCCGTTTCATGGATGTCGCCTTCTCGACACATAGACAGCGCACATGCTACTTGCTAGAACGAGACATGTGCTCGGTCATCGTCACAGGCCAGGAGCTCGAAGATTCCAAGAACCCGCGTGGAGATGCAGACAAACAACGCCGCCGCTTACAATGTCATATGTGCAATGAAAAACACACCGAAGATTGCTTTCCTATCCGACAGAAACAAGCACCAAAACACAGTCGACCGATTTGCGGAATCTGGTTTGGTCACATCAACATCTGCCCTCACTGCCCCTTGAAGGGAGAAGACATACACGACGAACCCATCTATGATCCCCAAGGGGTTTTCCATTCACCTCTGGACTACGAATATGCCTTGTGGACCTGCGAGGAATGTTGGGTAGAGCTTGTTCCGCCAGGGCAAGCATTAGAAAATAGATTCCCTACTATGAAGCGGCCCAGTGTTGTGTATCAATATCTGGCCCAGAGTGATGATTTCGAAGGGTTTTGGGTAAACATCAAATGGACGATGCCTCTTTTTGCGGATATAAAACCCAATGATAAGCAGGAAACCTCAGATGACTTGTTCACGATAATTGAAAGAAGATTCCAGGAGATAGCTCGAGGGCCATATCGGGAACTTCTTACTCCCACTGCGCATCCACACGTCTCTTTCTGTGCCAAAGAGATTCTCGAGCAGCTGAGGACTAAATACCTTGGGAAACAGCCCGGAACCGTCCCCTACTCACTAGACTTCAAGGTCAGTACTTGGAACCGTTCCGATATCGACGCCTATTTGAGCCTACATACCGTCGATGGAAGTGTGTACTTGGAGTTTGATTATACCCTGTTTGGATGGAACCAGGACATTTCTCGGTCTGATAGGGAGTTCTAATGATGGATCGTAAGCGTACCCCGTTCGACTTCGGCCACGTATCGAGACACATAGATTCGTAGTCAAATTAGAGACGCACACTCAATACTCAAGACAGAGTTAAATCAAAGTAGCCAACTTTGTTCGGACCCCTTTGATGCTCATGCCTGCTGGCTATTCTGTTACATGATTTCAAACCTCTATGGAAATTTCCTATACATACATAATATACACTATCGTCTTACAGCTTTGCTAACAGATCCCTCAAGTAACTCGAAAGGACATTGACGGAGACATTTTCCTTGAGTGACAAGGTCCTGCACTGCACTTCGCAAGTACCTTTTCTCTCCATGCTTTCCCAAGGATGACAACCACAGGATATCCTGTCGTGTCTGCATCTCTCATTTTCCAACCAAACGTCTCCTTGCGGTCATCAAGGACGGCATCTATACGAGGTCCCTCACTGCTGGATGTGAGACTATCGTAGAAATCAAGTGATTCCTGAGTGACCCCAGATGTGGGAATGACGACAACCTCAAAGGAGCAATCGCACGAGGCCACATGAGACCTCGTTCGTCAGCCATATGTTCGGCCACCGTTCCAAATATACGCGAGATGCCAACGCCATAGCAGCCCATTTGGACTGGAACTGGGGCCGCGGGACTCTGAGGCAGCGTGACACATGCTTCGAGGGGTTTTGAGTATCTCGTTCCTAGAAGAAACGTATGACCAAGCTCGAGTGCCCGTTGTATCTTGAGTGATCCAGTCTCGCATCGTGGACAGTCATCGCCATCCACAAGCTGAAGCAAGTTCAGGCCCTGACCACTAGGTGCAACCGTCAAAGAAGACTGCCTGATTGATCGATCCTCAATGCTTTGGGGTATAACCTCAATGCTATCCCGGAAGTCCTCAAAGATCGTGACCAGCCTCGAGTCAATCACGTTCAAGAGTTGCACTTTCCCGGCCTCTGGTGTGGAGTCTTCAGCCTCGGCGGATTCCAAGGCGTCGCTCCATGCCTGTAGCGGGTCGCTGATGCTCGCATCTATATCGGGCACAACCGCCTTGATAGCGTGAATGTTGATATCAATGTCGCCGTCTACCTGGCCCGTATGGGGATACCAGGCATTGACAAGCGTTTTCCTGTCTTTTGATATACCGCGCCAGACACGGAAATTTGAGGCGCTTGCTTCAGGGTCCTTAAGAGCAGCCGAGGGTGATGGTCGGGCCATGGCGACCTCGTCGTTGGCAGTATAGCCGCAGCTTGAGCATGTAGCAATGGTATCCTCGCCAATAGGGTTGGCCAGATGATATTCGTGGCTGTGGTCGCCACCCATATCTCCTGAGCTGGCCTCCGCTACCAGGATGGGGAGCTTGAGATCGGAGAAAAATGCCCGGTATGCTGCAGATACATCCTGGTAAGTACCAAGGGCGGATTCTTGAGACACATCAAAGGTGTAGAGGTCCTTCATCAGAAATTCACGAGACCGTAGCAACCCATGCCGAGGCCTAATTTCGTCGCGGTACTTGCGTGCTATGTTATGTAAGTTAACAGTAATGAAAGAGATGCATGAGCGAACAAACTAATTTGATAGAGTCTCAACGGGAGATCTTTGTATGAGTTTATGGTGCTTGCTACTAGTGCTGTGATTTCTTCCTCGTGAGTGGGAGAAAGCATAAGAGGGACGTCTTTGCGATCCGTGAGGCGGAATAGCTAGTCATCTTAGCCATTATCCATGGAATGATTGGGGAACTCACCTCTGAAGCTACCTTGTCGAGTCGTCCACTTTTTCTCCATAGCTCCTCAGAAGTGAATGAGGAAAGCGAGAGACAGGAAGCACCTATGCATGACTTGTAAGCTGGATTGTTCCGATTGCTGGATAGGACGCAACCAACCAATTGACTGCATGTGCTTGTTCAGCAGCTCCTCTATCTTATCCTGCACTCGCACGCCAAGTGGCAAAAGCTGAAATATACCGGATTGAGACTGAAGATTGTCAATGACTTGTTCAGGATACGAGAAGAAGAGTCACTGACCTGGCGCAGGAAGCCTGCACGTACGAGTTTCCCATGTCCAGCTTTGCAAACTCGTAAGCCATGACCAAGCTCAACCGAAACGTCGAAACACTTACATTCACCTTCCGTGGCAGAAACACCACCGGTAGGAACCCATATCTTTGACAGAGTTGCTCGTACTGGTGTCAGCGCTGCTTGGGACAGAGGCCGAGATTGAAGCTTGATAGAGATACGGCACAAAGCCCCTCGACCGGGAGTCAACGGTCTCATTAGCCCCATTTTTGCTTTGCGAAAGTCACCTTGCTGCAAAAATCACTCTGGCATCCCCGCTGTCAACACCACAGTGAACGGAACCTGACCTCGGCCAAATTTGATGCTGTTAGATGAGATCATGAAAGCCTGTCTGTTTATGGATGAAGGTACAGTTTAGGCATAGCCTTTGGAGCAGCCGCCAAGACGCGCTTAGCGCCGCTTGAGTTGTTCTTGGTGGGGCCGAGACCGATAAGATAAGACCAACTGCAATCAATCAAAAAAGTTGCATTTCAGGAACTTATCGCATTTTCCCACTTGATTTTGCTCGAGGATAACATTTGCTACCCTTGAAGTCTGCGCCATGTCGAAACACCAGAAGAAGGGCAAAGGCCCTCGCCAATCGCAGAATGGCCCAAGTTTCAACGAAGACGCCCTGTCGCATCTCACTTCGAAGATTGACAAGAATCTGAGTGCAAAGGACCACAAGCGGAAGCAACCGCCCACCAACGATTCGGAGAAGCCGCAGCAGAAGAGGCAGCGCAACTCAGAGGGCGGTGCCTCCAAGAAGCTTTCAAGGAGGAACAGGATGCTCTTCTCGCCGAGATCAAGGCTCTGGGAGGCGATGAAAAGGACCTCGAGCTCATCAACGATGTCGACTCATCCGACGACGAGTACTCTCAGGGCCCGAACCAACCCGTGGACAAGCGACTGAAAGACGAAATCGCTGCTTTCTCCAAGGAGCTCGGATTGGCCGATCATGCGCCTAGCGAAGCGAGTGATGTCGAAGAGGTCGAAGAGCAAGAGGAGGACGAGGACGAGGATGCGGATGAGGACGAAGCCGCTGAGGACGGCGAGGCTTCTGAAGCCGAGGAGGACATTGCAGGCAAGATTCCTGGACTGGTGAGTCTTGTATTGCTTTTTGAAGCTTGTCTGACCACTAACATTAGTAAATTAGAACTTCCAGCCTCGCGCAGACTGGCATGCTAGCAAACTCGGTCAACTGCCTGGGCCAATTACCGACCAGCCCGGTCCCTTTACTGGTGCCATCGAGTCGTTGAAGAGACATGCTACAACGTTGCTCGAAGCCGATGCAGGTAAATACCGTACAAGCGTATTTGCCTCCTCGTCGCACAAGTTCTTGTCCACCATCATGTCGTCAGGTACACTTACCGATAAGATCTCTGCCCTCACCCTCGCTATCCAGGAGTCGCCCGTGCACAACATCCGTGCTTTCGATGCTCTCATGACCCTCGCCTCCAAGAAGAGTCGTGCGCAGGCCATTGGGGCTATCGGAGCCCTCGTGGATTTGCTGGGACCCGGTACTTTGCTTCCTTCAGACCGTCGATTGCGGACCTTCCGTGCCCAGCCAGGACTTCTCGGTACTCTCCAACGAACTTCCACCAAGACCTGGACACCTGGCCAGGCCCTGCCAGGAAAGATCACGGAACCCCACTTAATATCGTGGATCTACGAGGACTGGCTCAAGGAGACTTACTTCAAGATGATCCAGCTCCTTGAGGTTTGGTGTTCTGACGAAATCGAGTATTCACGTTCCAGAGCTGTCGACCTCCTGTATGGATTGCTCAAGGAGAAGCCAGAACAAGAAGCAAACCTGATGAGGCTTCTTGTCAACAAGCTAGGTGACAGAAGTCGAAAGATTGCCTCAAGGGCCTCTTATCTGCTGCTGCAACTGCAGAACCTCCACCCAGGAATGAAGCCCATCATTGTCAAGACGGTGGAGCAGGAGGTCCTCCTCCGTCCAGGTCAGGACCATCGAACGAAGTACTACGCCATCACGACCCTGAACCAGACCATCTTGACAAGCAAGGAGCCAGCTGTGGCCGAATCACTCGTGCGCATATACTTTGACCTTTTGTCATGATGTTGAGATCTGGAAGCCTGGGCGATGCTAAGCCCAGCGGAACGGATGGTGCCAAAGACGGCCCCAAGGATGGCGTGAAGAAGGCAGACAAGAAGCCTACGAAGTCTGGACCAGCTTCTTCGCCGGAGCAAGAGGGTGAGGCTTCTGATAAGCTAGTGTCAGCTATTCTGACCGGTGTCAACCGTGCCGCGCCATTCGTTGGTGCGAACGAGGCAATGTACGTACCTAACCCTTCATCTCAATTCATCTCGCTAATCGGTCAATAGCATGGAAAAGCACCTCGATACGCTGTTCAGAATTGCTCACTCAGCCAATTTCAACACTGGTGTTCAGGCGCTTCTTCTCATTCAACACCTCTCAACATCAAGAAATATTGCAAGCGATCGATTCTACAGAGTGCTCTACGAGTCGCTGCTGGATCCTCGACTGGTGAGCTCGTCTAAGCAAGCTCTTTACCTGAACCTTCTCCTTCGCGCTCTCAAGAACGATGTCGATGTCAGGAGGGTCAAGGCTTTCGCCAAGAGGATGTTGCAAATTTCAGGTTTGCACCAGCCTCCTTTTATCTGCGGCCTGCTTTATGTTCTTTCGCAATTGCGTAAGACCTTCCCCGATCTGTCTACACTTATTGATCAGCCGGAGGAGTCGATATTCGACGATGAGCCGGCGGAGTCGAGACCTGTTTACGATGGACGCAAGCGAGACCCCGAACACAGCAACGCCAACAGGAGTTGTCTTTGGGAATTGGTATGACACTTTGCCCCATACTATTTGACTAGTAACTAACGTATGGTAGATTCCTCTGCTGGACCACTACCATCCTTCGGTTGCCGTGTTTGCCACTGCACTGCTTGACGCGGATTCTGAGTTTAAGAAGCCAGATCTGGAAAGCCACTCCCTCATTCGATTCCTCGACAAGTTCGTGTACAGGAATGCTAAGGCGGCAGACTCGACACGTGGTACATCCCTTATGCAGCCCGTCAAGGTCAAGAAGGATCTGGGTGATATCTGGCTTGGAAGCAGAGGCACTGGCGCTGCTGCAGACGCAGTCAACTCGCCAGCGTTCTGGAAGAAGAAGGCCGAGGATGTGGCTGCTGAGGATGTATTCTTCCACGAATACTTCCAGCATGTTGCCAAGGAGCCCAAGCCCGCTGCAGCAAGTGCGCCAGCGGATGACGAGGAAGCACACGAGGACGAAATCTGGAAGGCTCTGGTGGCCGCTCAGCCAGATGTTGAAGGAGATGGTTCGGAGGATGGCTTCGACGATTTGGACGAAGAAGACATGGCCTCTGATGGTGATTCGGAACCTGAATTGGCGCTCGACAGCGATATGGATGATGATATGAGCATGTTCTCAGACGCGGAGGATGGCGAGGAAGAAGGATCGGATGGCTTGGTTCAAGTCGAGGCCGAGGAGGAGGAGGAAGAGGACGACAAAAAGAAGAACACGGCGAGGTCAAGGCGGAAGGCGCTCAAGGCGCTGCCCATGTTTGCTTCTGTGGACGACTACGCAGAATTGCTTGCACAGGAGGAGGAAGGGGTCTAGAAGCGACCCAGAGTTCATCAATAAAAAGCAGAAATCTTTGTTGGCATTCATTCGTGACACAGCTAAGTATCGAACCACTCGAGCTCATCGTCCTTGGTGAAAATCGCCCGGTACGTCTTGCCCCCTGCTTGGTCGTCTCTCTCCTCGGTGTGTATGCTATGTAGTTTAGAGCTGTCTGCACCGGTGGTGAAGATGCGGACATGGATGTAGGCTGGCCCAGAGTCGGGCAGCGCTGGAATGCGAACCTTGCCGAATATGTGGACGCCGTAGGCGGATATAGCGACGCGGACGGCTTCTAGGTTCTCGGCAGAGAAATCAGAAAAGTCCTTGTCGTCGAGGTTTTCCTATATGTAAGTGTGAGCAGGCGACAAGAATATGGAGGGGCTTTGTTTATAGAGATGCCATACTACAGCGGCGAAGTACTCGGGCTCATGCTCTGGTGCCAGCGTTAGTACCGGGAGAAATGTAATCATGATAAACATTGACATCTACGTACTGGAATAGTCACGACGCAGGCGGATCAATTCGTGCTTGAGATCAGGGAGAATTGCATTGAAGGCCTCAATAGAGTCTTCCTGGGAGGGTGAGACGGGCCAAGGTCAACAGTCTCAGCGGTGGCCTGTGGGATGCGGTCAGCCAAGCATCCAGTGACAGGAGGTGAATGAGGCTGTCTGTGGCATGTAACCCACCATGTTTAATGATAGATCTTAGGATGTGTTATTTTTTCTAAAAAAATTGTAGCCTGATAGATCATAGAAGTCTTTTGAGAAAGTGAAATGTCTTGAAGACAGCAGACAATGGCTTCGACTTATACCAGCTGCGTGGTGCTGATGGCGTCATCCTATGACATAAAAACCAGGGGTAACCAACAATCACGGCAAAGCAAAACAGGTTCAAATCAATCACATGTATCAAAACAAACGGTAGCCGAAGAGCAGCTTGCTTGGCTGCGCGGGCATTAACTAGAGACGCATGGCAACGTTTCACCGTGAGGGTGCGAGCCGGCAGAGGGATACAGGCTGACGTGGATAGGGTGAGTCTAGGGGTCCAACGAGACGGGGCTTGGTTGGTGAGCGACTGACTAGTCATTCAGAATAGTGTGGCTTGCTTAAATTTTTTTGGTTACATTTGATTCCCATTTGTTCAGGGGGCGATAGTGCAGCATAGCGCATAACTTATATACTACCTACCTGATAGCTACTGGCTTCTGACTTATGGTAGCGACTACCGGTACTTACTATGTTCTGGGTGGCTTCCTCTGAGCCGAGATAGTCGTCAGATTATTTATGTACCTAGCTTATCCTGAGAGAGATAGCAGTTTTTAGAATTTGGAAGTATAGATACTTGTTTCGATAAAACCCCACAGCCATTCAAAATGGCTGCTAAAAATCCTCCCAGGTATGAGTACGCACCTCAACGGTGGGCCCGGGCGGCGCATACCCTCGGTGCTTGTACGTGATAGATGCATGAAACCCCGAGCGGCAGGCCTTGAAATCGGGCTTGGGGCCTACGACTCGTCAACGCCCTTCCTCCTCCTCACCAACTTGTTTTCTTCATCACAAGCTGGACCAGCACTGACCATGGTCAATATGTTCAGCAGTCGCAGCATTGGCGCCGGTGGGCGGCGCATCGCCCAGTCTGTCTCGCGGACTGTTGCCCGGCCCGGCCAGGCACGGCGAGCTTATGCCTCGGCAGCGTCAGGTGAGTGACAACGCAGGCGCAACCTGTTTTCTATTGCTGTCGTTCGGGAACTGACCGGATGTCTTCGTTGCATGTGCAGGCACCTCGACCGGAGCGTTCAAGAAGGGCGTCGCCCTGGCCGTCGTCGGACTCGGATCGGCTGCCCTCGGTGCAGGCGCGACATGGCAAGCCTTCACGCGCAACGGCCTCGGCTTCTACTCGGACGAAGAGAGCCTGAAGCGGTTCGCGGCGGTCGACGACGAGGCCAAGAATGCCGAGGAGACGATCAACAACCACCCGCTCGTGGCGGAGCTGCGCAGCCGGCCCGAGCTGACCGAGTCGCGGCCGCACATGAAGATGCCGCAGTCGTACCGCGCGCGCAGCCTGACGGGCGGCGCCCTGCTGGGCCCGCGTAAGATGGTGGTGCCGCCGTATGTCTGGCTCGAGGGCCAGGGCAAGTCGCTCGTCTCGGTGGCCTATGTGGGCGAGGACCTGTGCGGCCACCCGGGCATCGTGCACGGCGGCCTGCTGGCGACGATGCTGGACGAGGGCCTCGCGCGCTGCTGCTTCGGCGCGCTGCCGCACAACATTGCCGTGACGGCCAACCTCAACGTCGACTACCGCAAGCCGGCGCCCGCGGGTAGCTTCCTGGTGCTGCGCGCCGAGACGACAAAGGTCGAGGGCCGCAAGGCCTGGGTCAAGGGCCACATCGAGCTGTTGACCAAGCCCGGCGAGAAGGCGACGGTGCTGGCCGAGGCTACGGCGCTATTCATTTCGCCTAAATATGCAGCAGTAAGTTGAGTCCTTTGTTTGTTTCTCTTCCTCTCTCTCTCCATTTTTCCAATTTTTTTGTTGTTGTTCTTGTACCATGTCGTTCTGGGAGGCTAGCCAACAAGACGTCATGTTTTAACTTGTTGTTACTACCCCAACCAACACTGCGACTGTGCCCCTTTTCCTTTCCTTTTCCTTTTCTTTTCTTCTTTTTCTTTACTAACACCGGAATGCGACCTATAGATGATGCCGCGAATCCAGTGAGGAGCTGGGACTTGTAGATTGGTCCACGAACCATGCAGCATAGCGAAGGGCTTAGATCTTTGAAGACTATTTTGATATAGATTTGTTTTGAATACCTACCTGGGGGTCCTGCCTGGCCCCTTGGGACTTGCGAATTGCTTTCCTCTACACCTTGACCGTCATACTTGTTTGCGAGCGCGCCGCATCGTCCTGATCACAGCTTTCTATTTTATGGGGACAAAGCAAAGGCAGCAGCAGCAGCATTGTGCCGTCCCGGGCTCGGCCCAATCGAATCCAGATTTATATGCATGCCGTGAGCCCGTCCCGAGCCGCGCCGACCCGTCGAAACAAGCACGAATTATGGGAATGGGTGATCCGCTACGGGGCCTGGCTCCATTGAAATCCGGAACAGAGCTGTGCCAGGACACGATAGCCTTAGGCTTAGGCATCTCTGCTTGGTGAATGGCTCGGAGGGCTGGGTTTGGCTACCGAGTCTGCTCAAGCAGGGACCCACTCTCCTCCCTCCAGCTTGATACAGCACATGTCCAGCCATTCCACAAGAGCCTCTAGTTTAAAAGCCAGGAACCGTCCTATGGCTTACCGATGTCCTGAAAAAACCCGCAAAGGCATGGCGCCAGTTGCGTGCTTCGCGCTTCCTGGGGCCGGTGGTGCCTGTGCCGTCATCGGCCCCTCCCAATGTCGCAACCGGCAGAAATCCAACACCACCACCATTTACAGCTTGGCTACACACCTATTTGCTGCTTCTCCCATTTACTTGTGCGGGTTTTCTCCCTCTTACACATTGACGATTAACGACTGCTTTTTCTCTCCTTCAACTCCATACCCGTACACACTAACAATGGCGACGTGAGCACATCCCCTCCCCTCCTCACCACCCACCCCTTTGACCCAAACAATACCCCGCCATCAAATCAATCACACACCCCACTGCTATCCAGCGTCCTTCTAACGCCGCTCTTCCGCGCAGCAACATCACATGGCACCCTTCGCTTTCGCGCCGTGAGCGCAACCAGCTCTCTGGCCAGCGCGGTCTGACCATCTGGCTGACTGGCCTCTCCGCCTCGGGAAAATCCACCGTCGCTACCGCCCTTGAGCAGCACCTACTCCATCTCGGCATCTCGGCCTATCGCCTCGACGGCGACAACGTCCGCTTCGGTCTCAACAAGGACCTGGGCTTCTCTGAGAAGGACCGCAACGAGAACATCCGTCGAATTGGCGAGGTTCGTCTTTTCCTCTTCCCTCCCTCCCTTGGTGCTCTTTACCTAGTCATTTGAGCGCATCCTCGCTCTGACCCGACGGCCCGTGAAGACACTTTTTGCAACGTAACCACCATGATCGCTAACTCGCCACTCTTCGTCTATTCCAGGTCGCCAAGCTCTTCGCTGACTCCTCCACCATCGCCATCACCTCTTTCATCTCCCCTACCGGGCGGACCGCGACCTGGCCCGTCAGCTGCACAACCAGACTGCTGGCGGTGACGACGAGCCCATCCCCTTCGTCGAGGTCTACGTCGATGTGCCCCTCGAGGTGGCCGAGGCGCGTGACCCCAAGGGCCTCTACAAGAAGGCCCGCCTTGGCGAGATCAAGGACTTCACCGGCATCTCCGCCCCTATGAGGAGCCTCTCAATGCCGAGATCACCATCAAGACCCACGAGAACAGCGTCGAAGAGTGCGTCGCCCAGATCGTTCAGTGGTTGACCGACAAGGGCTACGTCAAGTCCAAGTAAGCTAAGGGAGGCGGGATGTATCTGATGTTATGGAAATGTTCTCTATAGACGATATCACTATTATTGACGAACCGTCGGCCAAGCTTCTGCGGGCCATGATGAAGAGGTAAAATACATGCGTCAAGGCAAGGGGAGTGAGGAAATATGCAATGGAGCGTAGAAAGGACGGGCAGAATCTGTGATAAGAAAGTCGAAATAGCCTTGCTATTAGGGAAAAGCGAGCTCATAGTAGACGTATGGAGTGTACTCGTGACCTTCTCCTGACATCAGTCCTGCTGCGGCCATGTCTGAGCTCAGTGCCGCGTCGTCTTTTGTGACCCTTCCGCGCTTGTCCCTGCCCATTGCGTTACCCGCCAAGTACGAGTAATTGGAGTCCAGGGCCGTCCTGACCTTAGCCATGGCCTTTGGATTCGTCTAATCACGTTTTGTTAGCAAATCGTCTCATGCATCTCGGCCCACCAGAAAAGAATCTCTGAAGGATGCTCAGGAACAAAAGCACTTACCTTAACCAACGCTGTGACATATTCCAGAGGGAGACCGTAGCGGAGGACGGCCTCGACGAAGACGCGCAGCGTCAGAACGTGAATCCAGATCATGACAGCCTCGCTCCATCCGGTACGGCCCATTCGTAGCGCCTCGCCACAGACCTTGCGCTCCTCGTTTGTGACCTTATCCAACTCCCGCTGCTCCTCTTCGCGACCACCCTCAACATATTTGTATCGACGAGGCGTCCACTTGTGCTCTCGGCACTTGGTGAGGAACTCGGCCGAATGCTTCTTAAAGGTGGCGACGGCGAAGAGGACGAACTCGTCATCCTTGGCGACCTCGACGGCGGATCGGGGCACCACCATGGGAGCCAGGGTCTCGTATTCCTTGAGGAATTCCTTCTTCGAAGTTGTTGACACGACAATGAGGTGCGTCTCAATGTATTCTGAGTCCTGCACGAGCAGGGCGGGGTCCACAATTGGGGTCAAAGACTTGGTGGTGAGGTTACCGCTATCCATCACGAGTCAGCCTGGGGCGTCCGGAAATCAAACTGGGCACGAGCAGGAACTCACGTCTGGCGTCGTTGCAAAGCCGCAAGGTTCGTCTTGACGGAGTTGTATTGGTTGAACTTGGACTTGACGTCATTGTCAACATTGACGAGCTCCTAAATCGGTGTATTGTGTCAGTTCTGTATTTCCGTCATGGCCAACACCAGCCAATGTGTGACACAAGCATCTGCGCACCTTCTGAAGAGTATCGATGAGCTCGCTCAAGGGCTTGTCGGCCCGGTAGCGGATCTTGTTCCAGCTAAAGTTGCTCAGGTACTGGTCGGTCGGTTCTGCCGCTGTTGTCAGCCTCCGCGGAGCATGCAAACCTTTGCGCAAGACGGGTGCCAGGAGAGAAAGATAGCGCGCCGTCTGCAGCGGTGGAAACTAACTATCGTTGACCATCTTGTACTGGGCGAGGCGGTCCTCATCGTTTGAGAGCACGGAGCGGAGGGAGTCGGCAACCTTGGCGACGACGTTCTGGCAGTTGGCCTCGAGCTTGGCCAGATCATCAGCCTGCTGGACCAGGCCATCCAGGGTGCCAATCTTGAAGTCCGGCAGGTTGAAGGGCAGGACGGAGCTGCTGTCGGCGGAGATGGTGGCCTTGAGGGACGACAGGGCGTCGTCTCGGTCGCTCGAGTCAAAGCCGCTGAGGGGCAGCGACAGCAGGGCGTACTTGGTCGACATGATGTCGGGGGTGGCCCTTGGAGAGAGGAGAGAAACGGGCTTGGGGAGGGGAGGGAGGAGGAAGGGAAGAGATGGCGACTGGTCGGAGGAGTTTGAGGTTGTAAATCAGAAGTCGCCTTGGGTGCCGTCCAGCTTGACGATCGTCAAGTAAGGTAAGGTAACCAACCAGGCGGCTTTCGTCGCTGATACAGTTAGTGTCACCGTCACTGTACTTGTCAGGCCGCGGGGCCACACCGTGCTGGCAGGTACCCATCTCACCTGAGGGAGCTGACCAGACACTGTTGGTCCCTCTGACGAAGCAGTGGTGGGGCGGACACGCCTACCATGCTTGCATGCCTGGTAGCTCATCGAGGTAGCGGTACGTTGGGCTTAGCTAGCGCCTGTAGGTGCTCGGTACAGCAGGTACGTACCTCGACCTTACTGGTCCTGGCCCTGGCCCTGGCCCGCATCGAACGGCTCCCGAGTCACGGCTAATGCTCAGAGGTGAGGTAAGGCGAAGTATGGTAAGGTAAAGGCAAGGTATGTTGAGGGAATGAACTCTTGTCTGCTCCTCCTCCTCCACCGACAACACCATCCTCCAACCGTCGCTGGTCTGAGCAAAGCTCGGCAACGACGCGTGCAGCAGCCCGCGCCACAGATGATTGATTTCCTTCGCCCGCGGCCACAAGAACATGTGATCCCCATTGCTGGACGACCGTTATACGAAGGGCCCCGTACGATAGTCGCCCTCCTCCGACGGGCCATACCCAAACCCATCCCCGTCCCCGACCTCGACCTCCACTATCCAGAGGGCATGCTGTAGACCCGGATCCACGACCGGTTTCTGTCCCCGGCCGCCGCAATGGCACCGGCTGCTTGTACGTACGCCTCGAGCCTGCCATTCCCTAGCTAACCGATGCATAGCTGCCGCTGCGAGCGCACGGCCGAGCTCTGCCCGCAGTGACTCGCGGCCGTCGAGCACCAACACTCCGGGAGCAGCTCTCGCGCCCGTTCCCGCACCGGCTTTGACGCCTTCCATGCCGTCACGGAGCCAGAGCAAAGGTATGCCTCGACTCAACCTCTTCCATCGCCGGATTGCTCATCCCCGCCATGCGTAGATGCGAACGAGCCACAATCATCGTCCTATAATACCGCCACAGACGGTCGCGTCCGCAACCCTGTGCCGAGCAAGTTGAAGGGCATGGCCGACAACAGGAATGGCAACTTTGGCGTTATGCACATGGATCTGACCAAGCCCGAGACGTCGGCGCGTGATGCCGCTGCCAAACGCACCAGCGAGTCCACTGCCGCAGCTGCCAAGTTGGCCAACAGGAACGGCTATCAGTCTGTGAAGCGCAGCCAGCTTGCCTGGCGTCCGTCCGACATCACGCCGTTACCGCCGCAGCCTCAACCTCAATCACAACAATCCCCGTCAGTCTCGGCTCACGAACCTGTCTCATACTCTTCGGCGCCTCCTCGACGCAACCCGCTTCCGCCTCTCCCATTCATCCTGCGGCTGCATCACTCGCTGTTGGAGCGACACCGCATGTTACAAAGACCGAGCAAGCGCGCCTGCTTACCCTCCTGCGTAGCCTTCACCCGATGCTTGTAGTCGACCAGCTCTGCAAAGCCCTTGCCTACTTTGGTGGTATCCCTGGAGCACCTCCTCCAGCCGACGGCAATTTCCCCGAGCGCAGCGGCCAACGGCTCTGGTGCACTTCTAGTTAACTGGCTTGCCGAGATCTTTCCTCCTGTCAGTGGTAGCCCTGGTCAGGTATCTGGTCTAGCCTTTCCAGAGTTTTCCACAGGCACCGCCAATGTCGTCTCGGCACCCGATGTCACTAATCCTACGACCGCAACACCCGTTAAAAGAACTCGAGGTAGACCTAAGGGCAGTAAGAGCTCCAAGGTGCGAAAGGACAAAGGGACGAAGAAGACGAACAAAGCCGCCTCCGCTACGGATACGTCTGGAGTAATTGGTGACTCCCAACCGGCTGCCGCAACCGATGCCACCATGGAGCCGCTCTCCAACGACCACTTATCGTCTGCTTCTGGCCTCGTTGTCGGTGGCGTAACTCCTCAACAGCCTTCACAATCGGGAGGCAACCTTTGCCCGCTCTGCAAGGAGAACTCGCGGGAGCTGATGCTAGTATGGTCAGCACCCTGGGTCAAAGAAGAGGGACGTCCCAAGGGTTCGAAGAATCGACCCAAAGCACCAACAGATGCTACACCTGCAGAGCCTAGCCCAAGTGCTCCTTTGGCAACATCAGACCGCCCTGCCCAAGTTGATGCTTCTCCTCGCGCAGAAATCAGGGCCTATTCAGACTCCTACACAACGGGCTTCTGACGGCGGTTTGGATTCTTCAACTACACAACCCCTAATAATACATTGCAAATCAGCCATGGGGCGCTACAAACAAATCCTATTAATCACACCGGCTTTATTTCTGAAGAATCCGCTGGTCAGCAGGCAAACAATCTGCCTGCACCTGCCATGAATGCTTCACAGCAAGGATCTTATCCTGGAACTCTAGTAGATGCCGCTCGAAAAAGAAAGGTCAGCCAAGCTCCTTTTACCAATGGAACAAACTCGATTCCGTCTACATCAAGTCCGGTGTCATTCGATGCCCTACAACAGAGTGGTACACAACCCAAGCCCATAGGGCCAACTCCTAACCAACAGACAAAACGTCGTCGGATGTCCAAGGAGATCGGCCAAGCGAGGGTACTCGCCGGCACTCATCCTCAAGTGCCAAATACCCAACCTCTATCCCCACCGAACCCGAATACTAGTTTCAATGGCAGTGTGCAATCTACATCGAGCGCCGGCAGCTTCGAGGCGCAACATCCAACTGAAAGGCTACCTGCTGTCCGGACAGCTGCAAGATTCGGACCGACTCAACGATTGCAGCGACAGCAACAACAGCAGCAGCAGCAGCAACAGCAGCAACAACAACAACAGCCAAAGCCCCAAACTCATCCACAGCAAAGTCAAAGTCTAGGCGGTTCACCACTTGTGCGTCCACAACAGTCTCCAGAACTAAGCAGAGCATCGCAAACCTCTCAGTCTTCTTCAAAAGGCGGCGTGGAAACGCCGGGCAATACTCAGGCCAGACAGCAACAGCCCAACTTCTATACTGGATCGCCCGTGAATCGATCCCCACAAGCATACTACCCTCAACAAAGACAACCGTCAAATCAGTATGGGCAACTGGGCAACACAGCAAGCAGTTTCGGCTTGAATCTTTCAACACCTCCTACATCATCCCAATTCTCGCAGACTTTGAAACGAACCACTGGTGACCCCGGTTTGCCACACACGGTCCGCCAGGGGCATATGCCACCTTCTCAGGGAAAGCAGTCACAGGATGGAGCACGACGTCCTGGCTTTGTAAACCCACAACCCTCGCCGTCCTCATCGGGTCCTTCCCTAATGTCAACCAGTTTCAGGGCTATACCGATGGAGGGTACTTGAACATGGACTATGTAATGAACGGGCAGAACGCCAATAACACAGCTAACGCCGCCGCCGCCGCTTTCGGTGGTAGCGCTCCTCTGGAAGAAGCTCTGAATGATCCTGGCATGCGCGGCCGAATTTACTAGAGCTGACAATTCTGCTCTTGACGCCCAACACCTGTTTCTCAATACTTGATTTCCTTCTTCTTTTCCTTGGGCCCATCTCCTTTTCTTTTTGGGTTTATCTCATTTGGCCGGAGGGAAAAACAACGGGACAGCGGAGGATCGGAAGCCACTACTTAACTGGAGGGTTTAAACGCGAAACTGGGAGGCATTATTGCCGGCTGCTGGGGAGACTGGGCGTTCCATGAAACAACAACCTTTTGACGACGTATGACAGAACTTACACACTTTGATACCAAAACAAAAACTTGGACACACACTTATCATCTCATCAGCATCAGGCCTTGCATTCATTTTCTTTTCTTTTTTGTTTTGCAATGTCTTGCCACAATAGATATGATTCCGTCTGTGACTGGTTCCGAGAAAAAACAACCCCTTTTCGTGTGATGTGTTCTTCCTTACACAGACTCTTGCTGTCCGTGCGAGGTAGCCCAACTGGCGAGGTGGAAGGGGAGAGGCTTGGTGACCCGAGAAGTTTCAGAGTAGCTGCGTGCTCATCGCCTGGGACTGGACAATTACGGCAAAGAGCCCGAAGCCACCACTTCTCTAAGAGACATGCAAGGGGTTAATATTGAACCTGACTACAGAAGTTTAAGTCGATGACTGCAGGGATCTTGAGCACATGTTACACGGTTTTTAACGAGCACAAGGATGAGGGCTTTGACAAAATGGTCTTGAATATGTATTGACCGTACCGGTTTGATATCAGTACAATAAGTAAGAAAAGGGAATCTGCTGGACTGTGCCGTCTCTATGCCTCCGTGGAGGGAAAAAAAACCAAAAAAACAAACATTGGCTTTCACGCCGATCCTTGTCGCAAAGCGTTACACAAAATAGCCGATTAAGACCCAAGTTGAGACAACCCATCCGTCGTCTTTCCAAGTAAGGGCGCCATCCACCCCTTGCCCGGTTCCCACCAGAAACGCCTTGTAAATGCTCATGTCTCCCTCGACACTCCGCCAAGCACAGTAGTGCTAATACATGTTGATTGAAACCGGTATCATCCTCCCCAAATGTTGGCCAGTACGTAAGAAATAGCGCGGAACAAAGAAAAAGGGCCGTACGGCAAGGTGATGTGTGAGTTAAGATTGTATAGTGATGTTATGTTCACAGAAGGTCGTCGTCATCGTCGTTGGCGCCAGGCGGTGGCCGGACTGAGTCGGGATTGTTGCGTCCGTACCACCATTCATCTTCTTCCTCGACGCCATCTTCACGAATAAGATCGAGCATCATCTGTTGGCCACGCTTAATGTCTTGTGTCCTCTCGACAATCCCACGTTCGATAATGAGTGCTTCAGCTGTGGCAACCCAAATTTGTTGTAGAATGGGAAGATCATTGAGGATCTGTTGGGCATGGTAATGACTCAACGGAGACATGGGAGCTCCAGCAGCCAGGCTTGTGTTAAAGACCCAATTGTTGAAGTCGACCGTGGCGTGATTCTCGTCGAGCGATCCTGACGCGCTCCGCGTTCTCTTCAGGTTCGTACTGTTGGGCATTGATGCGTTGCTGCTCTCCACGCCGGACTTTTGCGACCAAAGCCCATGCCCATAATACCACGGCGCTGTTTCGGTGTCGTCTCGATAGGAACAGACGCCTTTGTTAGTGCGTTGTACCAATCATCGACAGCGCTCCGCCTGTGGTTGTAGCCCTTCTTTTCCCATAGCCGCTCGACTTGGCGCAAGCCACCTATGCAGAGAATGGCAACGTGGACTTCGTCGGAAGGCTTATCGTGGATGTAGCCTCGCATGGCTTTCTCGACTCGACCGACGTAGGTAGGCGGGCGTAGTTGACGGCAGAAGGATGAGATAACAAGAGGAAAGGCTTCGTGGACTCGGAGCAGCGTTCGATCGTCATACATGCTCATTATTTGCGCCTCGATGGGGTTCTGGGTATAAGGCTCCCATTGCAAACCATGGCCATGCTTGGCAATGTATTCTAGGTGGAGTTTTCGGTACATCTCGAAGAAGTGGAAAACGGTAAATAGTAGAGGAATTAGGCGACGACGCATGCGCTCCCGCTGCCCAGCAAATCCCAGACGTTGTGCGTCTGTCTTCCGCAGGAAGATTTCTTTTGTAATCCACTCGCACATGAGTGACGATAGCTTAGCAGCAACATGTAAGCGATGCCATAAGCCACAGAGGTAATGGAAGTTGTAATCGCTGGCGTCAGTCACAGGATAGAGACGGAGGGCGTATGCAGGAATGTGGTGATCGATATGATACCGCACGATGGGTGTCTCGTGGAGGGTAATGAGAGTATGCCAGGATTTCGAGGCGAGTCGGAGATTGAGGATATCGGTAAGCGGGAGTAGAGAGAGGATTTGGATTTGTAGTTCGTTCGGGAGGCTGAGGAATGACTGGTCGAAGGGGATACTAGAACCGGGTATTAGTCTCTGGCATAGGTAACAAGGCAGATATTGTGAGGAATGCTGGCACTACCTTCTTCGAGCAGGAGTAGTACTAGTCGTGAAAGTCGGGCGAGGATCCAACTGAGGGAGGTGTTCGGTCGCGGTTTGAGATGAAGAGCGATGGAAGGACAACGAAACTTTGTCACGAAGACCAAAGAGACGACTCTTTTCACGCTTAGGCGCAGGTTGTTTCACGGAGCCATGGTCAGCTGCTCGCGACTCCGCAGTGGAAGAATGAACTGCGAGGGAGGCAGAGCAACAGACGCATTGGAGGATTGACCGTGTTGACTAAGTTGTTGCTGTTGCTGCTGGGAGTTCAGCTGCGTCAACTTCTCAAAGTACCGGTCGGACGCGAACTCGGTGATGTGAGGAGGATCCATGGCGACAGGGCGGTTGGAAGCCATGACGGGCAACTGGAAACGAACGAGTGACGGGGCGGCAGACGAATGCTCTGACGAAGGGTTTGAGGCCTTATCGGCGGCCAGCCCCGAGGGCAAAGGTCGTCTCTATTGTGGTGCGCAGGAAGATGTGTTGGACGAGCTCGACATGGCGGGAAAGAAGACCAAAGCAAGGCGAGGATCGAGAAGAATGCTGCTGCCGGCGAACACCGGGGCTTGCGTCGTCAAGGCTCGATGGGAATGAGGAGTTGTCGACGAAACCAAGCTGCGGTGATGGTATGAGCAGCGAAACGGAGTGCTCGCTGAGATTCTGTCGGTGGTCTCGTCGCGCGAATGTAAAAGATGATGGGCGTGAGCGGAAGATGACGGGCGGCAGTGATGAGAGAGCGGCCGAGGAGGATTATGGATGAGAAGTGATTGGGCGTGCGGCAGGGAAAAGATGCGGTCGGGTCGAAGTTCGGGTTGGTGAGGAGAAGCAGTAGCAGTTGAGTCGGGCTGCTGGACGGTTGCAGTGGAGGTGGTACAGGCGGAGGATACAGGGGAGGAGTCTGGGAGAAGGGGTAAAGGAATGACAGAATGAACGGACGGCAGATGAGGTGAGTTGAGCGACTGGACGAGTTTCGGATACGGGGTGGAACTGGTACAGTAGTACAGTGCAAAGTGGGAAGACGCCTGGGAGGGTCTAGTCGAGAGATAGAGAGCGACCGAGAAAGAGGAAGGAAGGGGACCCAGTTCTGGGGCAGCAGGGCCACGGCGTCTGCGCTAAGAGGAGTGGGCAAACATGGGGTAGGGGGAGGTCGAGGGATGTGTGGTGAGAGAGCGAGACTGGTGAGGGTGAGGGTGAGGGTGAGGAAGAGGGAGAGTCAAGGAAAAAAGTGACGGGCGCGCGAGAATGGCAGCAGCGTGGGTTCCCGTGGGAGAGTGGGAGTGGGCGGGTGTGAAAGCGCAGGCTCTGGTTGGTGGGTGCGGCGCATTGGCCGGCGTAATAGTGGGGAGAAGCACCGATCGATGGAGCCGAGGACATGGCAGAGGCAGCTAAAACCAGTGGGCAGCCCAGGTACACAGTGCGCCGGCCCTGCTGTTCGTCCACCATGACGGGATCGTCCCCCGAGTCGGCCTCATTTATTACAGGGAGTGGGGCGCCTTTTGTCGTCCTCTGTATCTTTCCTCCTCCTACTCTTACTGCTGCTGCTGCTACTGCTACTGCTTGCTCCTCCACCCACCTCACGCAGCGCAACGCCAACGCCCACGCCAACGCAACGCAACGCAACGCTGTAGGAGAGGGAGCGGCAAGATAGCAGAGGAAGGCAGATCCGTGGTGCATCAAGTGCATCGACGAGACGTCAGAAGCTGAAGAGAGAACAAACAGCCACAGGGGTGGTCAAAGCCCAACCATCACTGCCATGTATCACGTGCATGCATATATATTGCCTTCACCAGCCTGAGCCTCTTGTGTTGCCCCATCTACAGTATCTCTTGTGCTATCGAGACCTAAACGGGAAACGCAAATCTTATTCTCCGACACAACCAGCCAGTATCTCATCATTGCGCATGCCCGAGTCCCTCTTCAACTCTTTTTCCCTCTCTCTCGGCTGGCCCGTGTCGTTATCAGGGGACTAGGGGTGCCTTTCCCGGACAGGGCTCTAGTGGGCAATCGGGCCGCACAGTAGCCCCGAGCTAGCTAGCTCTGTACACACATACAGAGTACAGACCTTCCATACACTGGACACCTGGAGGAGTGCAGGGCAGCAGCAGTAGCAGCAGTCCCTAGGTACCTACCTACCTACTAGGTAGCAGCAGCAGCAGCACAGTGGCGACACCCCGCGCCCGCCCTTGTCATCTTCCTCCGCCTCCACTCTCGTCCTCTCTCCACTCCCATCACCCAAGAAAACACCCTGCCCTTCCCCGGTTCGTTTGAGATCCATTACCCACGATAGAGGGTCAGATGAGGGAAGAACGGTGGGTGCACTAAGGAGAAAAAAGTCCCGTCGGGATGCTTTCACGGCATGCACGCACGTCTAGTATTCTTCCGCGCCTGCATCACAGACCGTCTTCTTTTGTTCTTCCATTCTGCCCCTGCTCCAGTAAACACGACAGCACAGTACAGTATTGTACGGTGCAGCCGGCCGTATCCAGTCGCGCTTCTGGAATCGCCGGGCCCTGCAGGAGGCTCCTTGGAATTATCCCGAGAATCTGCCCGTCATTCTACTTACAGGCGCCGCCATTTTTGGCAAGGAGAAAAAAAACACGTAGGAAAAAGCAAAATCAGCATGAGGCGTGACTACCTGCCTGAGAGGAAGTACCTCCACTGCAGCAACCCTTGCCATCAGGTACATACATGCCATGCCAACCTGTACCCTTACCTCAGCCAGCTGGATATTTACCCAGTTTAGCCGCTGGTGGCATTTTGCCGGTCTGGTCTGGTTTGCTGGCTGCTCATGCTCATCGTCAATGAAACAAGTTGTTCCCAAGCACAGCGCAAGGCATCATCATCATCACCACCACCAAACAGGCACAGGCACAGGTACAGGCGCAAACAACCTTTCCCCCTTCTCTTACCCCTGCCGTGCGTGCGCCTTCACGTGCTTTCGCCCGCAAAAGGCTTGCTCGTCCGCTAAGCTCCTGGGACCGAGACCTGGCAAGCCTCCAGTCGAAAAGTGGCGCGCTAAGGGAGATGCAACTGACAGCCATCGAACCCTACGTTCATCCAGTACGCTGGAGGTACCTTACCTTATCTTACTTTGCTGCACTGGGCCGGGCCTAATTAAGCCTCTCCATGTTTCTGTGGCGTGCCTTTTCCCTTGTGCCTGGAACGGACGTGGAAAACGCCAGTGCTGATCAATTCCAACAACGGCTGGCTCTGGTGCCAAACCCGCGTGGTGGATGCAATCTCACATGTTGAGAAGAGATCGTGTCTGCAATCGGCGCTTCCTTTTCTGGAGCCTGGATGTAACATGAAGAAGGCGGTAAAAGAAGAAGCCGTTGCTGTTGTTATTGTTGTTGTTTTCCTCCTTTCTTTCTGCTGGCTTCTCTTCTCCTCTCTTCTCTCTTGGTCCTCGTGCATGTTGTATATATGTCTTACACCAAAGTAACCATGCTGTCGCATCTCCAATGCAACATTAATGCGAGGTAATTTGCCCGAATGGCCCGTTAAACTGAGGGAGACAAGGCAAAACCTCAAAAGACACACGCATTCATAGACTCACATCGATCGATGCGAGACCAAGAGCCGCTCGGTAGTCGACACGTCGGTCATTCCCCAACGACTCTCCGTCAGTCCGTAACGTTGCCCGGCCGTTTCATTGTCGACGGCCAACGTAACCGTGCCTTCACGCGCGTCGGGCCTTTTATTCTCCAACTAAGCATTTTTCCTTTCTGACGTTGGTGCTCGATATAGCCGCTAGGCGCACCGCCAGAAGCCACCCCGGCCCTACTACGGGCATATTCCCTTGGGGTTTCCGCCCAAGAAACTTACCTTGGTCTCGTCGACGCCGATCCGCTCCAGAATCCGCGCCAGAATCCCTCCCGTCAGCTGCGTTGCGGTGACACTGGTGTCGACGCCATTCTCCAGCGTTATCTTGCTTAGCTTCGTTCAGGTGACCGTTTCGCTCCGTCATGTCCTCTGCACCTCCTCCGCCGCCATCCTTCAACACCGGCCATGTCTCGCCCCTGTTACGGCCCGAGAACCTCTATCGCCACCGCCATGTTCCGGTGCGCATCCTGGTCAGTGACCGGCAGGCCATTGGGCATTTCAATCACCAACCGGCTTCTCTTCCCCGGTTGTGGCTAGCAGTGTGCCGTTCTGTAGTCCTTCCCTTCCCTTTCCTTCCCTTCCCTGTGCTTTGCTTTTACTTCACGCCCCAGGTGGTGATGACGCTACCACTACACCTAGCCGGACATATCGATGATCTTGAGGACACAGTTTGATCAGGATCGCTTACGTACGCTAACCGAACACTCTTCTCTGTGCTTATGTGTTGAAGGGGTGTTTCTTGAAGATGCTGTCGCAAGTTGTAACCATGGCATTGGCCGACCGGATCAGCTCCGCGGCATCTGTCAGCGACATGGCGGTCTCAATTTCTAACCTGCCATGACGAGAATGCCTGATCAAGCACGTGGGTCTTACACAAAAAAGCTGGCCAATGTCTCTGCGCGGGATTGTGTACGTCGATATAGATTACGACGCACAATCATGGCTGCCGTCCCGCATATGCAACGATGGGATCGACGCCTGGGATGCCTATGCTTCGAGTCGTTCGTTGCCTTGACGAGCCGGTTTCTACGACAGTGCTCACAGCGCTCGCGATGCGTGTTCCCCAACCGCTTGTCTTGCCCGGCTAAGTTATATGTCTATGATCCTCCCCGGCGGCTCAGTCCGTCGTCATGACGCACTAACCATCACCGGCCTCTTGACCGAGGCCGCAGGGTTGCAACGAGACAAAATACGAGGAATGATGGTTACAGCTTGCGGGCAAGGTAAGATGGCCTGAGACCACCTGTCGGATCCGACAGGAAGTAGCCTGGACCTGGTTCGACGGCACAGTCCGACGGCATAAACTCGATCTAGGTGGTGGATATGCGGTGGTGTTTGACCGAAGAGAGCCGTGGCGAGACCTTGTTCAAACGCTGATGAGCCGTGGGGATGCCAGAGGGCCCGCTAGCGAGTGGACCGAGTATGGAGGACCCCGTAGAGAAAGCAATAGATTGGGGTTCTGTCGCGGAGTATGCCGGGTTTTCTGGAGAGTCGCCTTCAGCCGGGGTTGGATAGTTGAGACTGTATCTCAATAGTCTAGCCATCCCGGACCGAGAAGAGCTACCAGGGTGAGAAATCGGGCCACACTGGGCTGCAGAGAGAGCTCGAATGAGCAGGATACTGAATACTGTCGTTCATTGGAGCTTGCCCGTATGGGATATTGTTGTAAGCTCAAGCTGCAATGCGACGACGCACCCTCCCTCCTCTGCCATCCGTTTCCAGCAGAAGCGCAATCGCCTCTTGCAAGCCAACAATCAACATCCCTGTCACCACGGCCTACTCAATCAACGCGCTAAACCTCGATAGGACAGGCAAACCGCCAGCACGGATTTTGGCCGACAAGGGATCTCGGTGCTTTTAGCCGACGGTTTGGCAACCGAATAAGAAGCGAGAGAAATCAGGCTCCACAGAGCCAGGGCCATGCCGTGGGTTAATTCAACCGAAACCCCGAAGGCCTGCGCAAGGGTCTCTGTTCCCAGATCTGGCACGGTCATGGAAAAGATATGAAACGGTCACTTGGCCATCTCACTTGAATCATGCTCTTTTCTTTGTGGCCTCAAAAGCATGCACGCGAAATGCCTGATTCAGCCTGTAGCCCCGGGCCGGACATTTGCCTTGGTGATTGATGATAGTGAAAGGGCCTGAGAACCGACTTCCGTCACGCACTTTGGTCTCTACCAGATCTGCACGACTGCACCTGGCTCTCGCCCTCGTGCAACATGAGTAAGCTCGCGTCACAGCCGCAATGATCTGCTGTGCTCTTCTCGGCCTCTTGCCAGCGTCTCTGTGGTGGCCGTGACGCAGTGAGCGCGCAGATCATGTATCTTCTACTTCTAGACAGGCAGGTGTTTGCTGGCTTATAGAGAAATTTCGCCGCGTTATACGGGGCCATCCAGGGCACAAACTCGGCGTTGCTTCCCTGCCATAGATAGATACTCTACTCTCTGCGGTAATCCGTACAGTATCTCATCTCTTCACTATCCGTACAGAGGCTCAGAAATGGTCTCGACCTATCTGGGCTTGGGTTCTCAGCCCCCAATACCCCTGGCCTCCACCCTTGCTTACAACCAACAAAACTGGTGAGCTTATCCAGTACTGTCCGACACATCATTAGCAGGCCTTGGCACGCAACAGCTGGTTGTTGCTAAAATAGCTGATGTCGCTTTCCACTGCCTATCTCGAAATTGGGAGCACCGTACCCCGGTCCCCCATTAACCTGACCGTGCTCTTTGCCCCCTTTGACCATCATATCGACCGACAGAGGCCGAGACCCTCCGAATGACCCTCCGGCAACGATGACCTCGCTGCTACGCCACTCCTGAGCAGGACCAGCCCTAATTGCTCGCTCATTTTCTTTCTTTCCTTTCGTTTCCCTCTGCCGCACCCCCGTGTGACCCTTCCCGTACCCCGGCTTCCCCGTCCCCATCATCGAGGGAGTAAAGATTGACCGGGAAGGAGGGGGACCGAGTTGAGCCAAAGTGATAGACCAATACGCTGTCCTCGACAACGAACACGTCCCGTGCCCGTTGGCCTTTCTACTACTCGACCATGGACCCATCCTCGGGCCATCCTCGGCCTGTCCCTGCGTCATCGCCGTCGCGCGCCAACGATGAAGCCCAGGCCCAAGCTGCCGTTCCTGGGCCTGGCCCGGACGCCCGTGTTGTAGGCGCGCATGTCGACACAGAGGCAGACGCCGGGGACGAGTCTGTGCCCATGACGACTGCCCACCTGGCGAGGTTCGAGTTCAGTGACTATGGCACCAAGATTCTCATGGTTGAGTGGCACCCTGGCGCCGTCACCACCGGCTCCGTGACTGGCCCGCCACCAGCCGAGTCCGTGCCGTCTCCCGCCGAGCCTGACTCGGACCCTGCCGAGGACGTCTCCGCCTGGCAAATCTCTTGGCCCGGCAAGTCCACCGTCTTGCCGGCCAGTGAGTCCGATCGCGACCAGGACGGCGCCCGTCGTCGCGTCTACTTCCTCCTGCCCACCGACGCTCCCGTCCCGGGCACCATCACCCTCGCCGGCCCGGGTAACCGTCCGCCCCTGCTCCTGAAGCCGCTGCCCGCCATCTTCCCGGAGGGCTTCGACTTCGAGGCCGGCCCTCGCGGCGTCCTGCACACCATTTGGGCCAAGAAGCGCCTGTCCGAGCTCGACCACGAGATGGACGCCGAGCTGAGGACCAACGCCGAGAGCGTCGGCCTCGAGATGGTTCGCGCCGAGAGACAATGGATCATCGACAACTTCCTGCCTCTTCCCCAGCGAAGAAATCCGACTCGGCTGCCCGGCCCTTGTCTCCGCGCTCTCCGGGCCCTGGTCGGCTGAGCGACAAGCTCAAGGGCCTCCGCCTGGCCACGGCATCAGCGGATCTGATTCCCAGTCCTACCGGTATGTGTATCTCATCGCCCTCCAAGCCTCACGCCTCCCACCACCACCCGAGCTGACGCCGCTAATCTCCAGCAAACACATTCACCGACATTGGTGCTCAGAGTCTCACCCTGTCGCCCACCGGCGGGGACGTCGCTGTCTCATCCTTCCCTGTCCGACCTTCCACCAACACCAGCTCAGCCCCTATGTCTCTGAACGCCGCTCTGCATGGCGACGTTTCCGGCCTCCCTGCCGCCCAGTCGGACTCCCAGGACGCCGAGGACGACCTTTCGCTCTCCCAATTAGCCCTCGTAGCCCGGATATGAAGAAGAGCCCCTTTAGCATACGGTAAACGCGAGCTCTGAAAGTTTGTTGTCGGCTGCCGGAGGCTTCGTTGGGCCCCATGATATCATGATACCCTAGCAAGCGAACCGAGTGTGAGGGCCATGAAATTTGTACATAGGTTTGCATTGTTGGCCATGCCGTCATCTACCTCTCGAGCGATTGTCGCATTTCATGTCCGCAGTATACTGCCCCAAAAATATAGACTCTGCACAGATGCAACTTCGATGGACGAAGTGTCAATTCTAGCATGTTGGATTATCCAATAACCGTAATTATGTGCCTTTGCTGTTCAAGATATCACAAACTGCCATTATCCCACCATAATTTAAATGTCTGTTGAGAAGATAATATAGTACAAGAGTATATCCAGCCTATATCTCGTTCCTTCGCTACGACTCATGTGCCAAACCAGAAGTATCGTTTCCCTTGTATGGAGTAAACAGTAGTTATCAAGAGCGGCGCCTCATGGGGCATGTCTCTCGTCCCTAAGGCGCGAGTATACCTCCACCCAGAAGCATGGCAATGGACTCGTGATGTACTAATATGATCGTTGTCGCGTCTCGTCATATAGAAAGCTTGCAGTATGAAGCTCTCACCTCCAACCTCCCACACGGCCCTCGTCCCATCGCTGTTTCCTCTCTTGCCGCAGGTAATAGGCAACTCTGGCGTCGCGGTACTTGCGTATCCAATCCGTCACGTCCCTTTCCGACACTGCCGAATCGCCGTCTGCATCGCCGCCGTCTAGGAAGCTCTCCTCCATAGCCTGGCACACAAGGGACTGCTCTTGAACACCCTGACTGAGCTGCTGGTACAACGATGCCGGCGAAAGGGGCGCAAGCGCGTGGTCCATGTCCGACTGTCGTTGGCGCCATTGCCGCTCGAGTGCCTGCGTCGAGAGCAAGGCGGCTTAGGTCGCTGCGCGCTCGCGTGACAAGCGAGTCTCAAGCTCGACGACTTGACGCGCAAGCTCGACGTTTTCGGTGAGTGCTGACTGGAGCGTCTGGTGTGAGGCTTGTAAGGATGGATGGATGGTGGCGGGGAGTGCGTGATGGCGTTTAGAAGCTCGTGGTTGGCTAGCAACTCTGCGATATCCTGCTTTCTGTTGACAGAGTGAAGGTAGTTAGCACATAGCTGAGAAATATGGCCATGCATGAGAGCATCCCAAGTCCTCGTCCTGATTACGACGACGGGACATGAGCGCGGCGGGCACAACTTACGATTTGTCTCGCAACATCTCTGGCAGCCACTGATCACCAGGATCAGGAATCGGCGCCGGCGTAGGTAGAGTGCTCGCTATAGAAGCACCAGCGCCCCAGGCCCGCGAATGCGCTCCGAGTCCGTCGGCTGGAAAGCTCCAGGAGCCGCAGGCGTGCTGATGCGGCTTGCATCGTGACTCCCGGCTTCGGCGGTAATACCGGCGGCGTGGAGGCATGCACCTCTGCTGGAAAGCTCGCCATTGATGTTGCGAATGGCAAGATGTCGAAGAATGTTAGCACGGCCTCATGAAGGGTGTAGTTCGTTGTCGATGCTTGAAGTGGTTGGCTGGTGTCTGGGGAAGCTTGGTGGGGTTAAAGACAGGCTCACTGATAGGTGGTTTTGGATATGACGTGGGCACCCATTAAAGGCCGGCCTAGGCTGCTCTATGTAACTTAAGTTAGTGGCTTATTCAGGCACGCATGGATATATCATCAGACGCCATCAAGAAACATGCTCTCGCTCCTTGCTTGTCTACAACTCCAGCATGGGGTCATGGTCTGCTGGGGTATCTTTCCTGGTTGTTATTTTCCCTAGGCTCTCTACTCCCCGAACACTTAATGCTGTCCTCTAACTACATTTAATCCGTTGCCCATGAAATATCCTACCTGTACAAGAAATTGTGCCTGTCGCCCTACGACTTGATGGACCACAAGTCTCGAGACCATCCCATCTCCCGCAGCTTCTTGCTGCTAGAACCCACGCTCCTCTTCTCTCCCGTCGTGATGGCTAGGGCTCTGCTAGCCGCCGCAAAGGCCTCCACCAGCTCCTTCATTCGCTTGGCTTCAACAAAGCTCTTCGCCAAGTCCGAGTTTCGCTCCGCAATAACGGCAGCCAATTCCATGCATTCAAGCAGGTTGTCTCGCGAGAGTCCGGTACCAGCAAAGTGCAAAGCACTCACGTACGCCAACGTTGTTTCCGGGAGGAAAGTTTGGCGCAGTTGAGCCAGTTCCTCATCACCTTCTATCACGATGTCAGCAACTCAGCAACTTGATCTGCGGCTCGTATCAGTATTCGTGACGTACCTTGAATGTCTGCCAGTAGCCAGTTTCGAAGCAATGGCTGCATGTTTTCCTTGGTAGCTCTGATAAAGCCGCCCATGTTGTCCCAGAATTGGCGATTAGTAGCGGGTTCGCTGAGACATGTTAGCATATCAGTCACTCGCCAGGAATCATGTCAACTTACCCGACAGATATCTCCACCATGGAACCGACGGTTTCAAGCTATCGAGAGCCTTCACTAGGCTCTCAAGATCTCGGAAAGTACGGGCATCTCTTAACACAACCTCCGGCTTGACTCCTGTGATTCCGGAGCGCTCAAGCTGTTGAGCCCAGAAATCCACATCATCATACCACGTTTCATCAAATTCATCTTGGCCTATCATATCTTGGACAATGTTGGCGAAGGTCACACTCTGCATCAGCCTTCGGGCGGCAGTGAGATGCATGTTTTCTGGTTGAGTGGTTAGTAAGGTTTGCCTTTTTCATCCATATCCGTTCACACAATAACTCACTGAGGAAGAATTTGTAAACCTTGGTTCCAACAGAGAAAACATCGGGCCAGGTCTCGGTGACCATCAGCAACCATTCCAATGATCGGACCAAATTCTCATGCTTGACATCAACTGCGCCCTCATCGTCGCTGAAGAAATCCGACTTGATAGGTCGTCCGTGTCTCGCCGTTGGGGGCCATCTTCGATGATCCTGAACTGAGCTTTTGTGACGACATCCTTTTCGCGAGTGGCCACCGCGTCGTACAAAAGAGATGCTTGTGTCTTGACGAATGTGATGACTTCTATGCCTGCCCGTTTGATTAGCTGCAATTGCAGCATGCGTCTATCCCGATCTTGCTCCTGGATCATGCTCTTGCTAAGCACTTCATAGCTTCTAGGGGCTTCAAGAATTGAGCAATAAACAGGTATTAACTCCTGAAGCTTGCAGCTCTGAAGGTACTCAGTATATCCAGCCAGGATACTCTCCTGGGCATATCGCCACTCATCTGTTGTTTGAGTAGACGTTTTCTTCGCATCACGGCTATCCAAACGATCCAAAAGTGATACCAGTGAATATACGTGAGCAACAATACGCAGCCCATAATGTTCCTTCTGAGAGAAGAACTTGTTCGGTTGTGTGCTGGAGGACGCCAAAAGAGACGTCGATTCCTTATTCTTGGTTGGCTTCTCCAGAACTAGTGCCAAACCTTGCTCGTAGAGATGGTATCCAATATCTTTAGCGATGAAAGCAGCTTGAAGAGCTTTGTTTGGCTCCAATGCTTCCTCGCGTGTGCTCTTGTGTGACTCGAGGGTCCGTACTAGCCGCTTCTCGACCCCATCCTGTTCACCAAGATATTGCACAGCATCGAACGACGAGAAGGATTGTGTTAGGCTAGACGCCGTAGCTGGAGCGCATAGACTCAGGATGAATGTATCAAGCTGAGTACGCAATAGGGCATTATAGTTGGCAAAGACGAAATCGTCCCAGCTGTTGGCGACCTTCTCAACACTCGGAATGTCACCAGAGAGTACACCGTAGACAGCACGTTCAAAATCGTCGCTTCCGCCCTGTCGAGCGAGACCGAAGCACATGCGACGCCAAAGAGCAAGCGAGCTCGGATCGGTGTCTCCAATGGATGTCACATCGTCAGCAGATAAGGGCAACGCAGACATGGAAATGGCTCGCCACATCTCTGTTCGCTCTTGACACCAGTCGCGGATTGTTTCCTTGCTGCTGCCACGACGCAGATGCTCGAAGCATCCAAGCCAGATGGCGCGCTCAAAATATTCGTCTTGGGGCTCCAATTTGCGGCCTTGTCTCGTGACAGCATCTGGGTCCAGCTGGGTCACCAACGGTGCGCCGGCGGAGTTGACATGGGTTCGAGCAATATTCGAGGATTGACGGTCTAAGAGGTGCGGCCATGCGGTGACCCTTTTCCTAAGCTTGATAGACGATCGAGTGTGAAGCCATCCGTGTGCGATGATATCACCTCTGTCTGCGTTTTGCTGAAGCTCGCGAACCAGATCATCGATATTTTGACCGGAAGATGCATTGTTCTGCAGCCACTGAAGAATAGCAAGTCTCTCTTGGGCTATGAGATTGTTCTCCAAGAAATCATCCAGCAAGCTTCTTCTAGCAGGCTTCTTGGTCTTGAAAGGTGACTTCGTAATTGCCTTGGGGCCTGAATATCTGAGAGGCAAAACCCTGCGAAGCAAATCCCAAGTTTGCGCCTCGTATTCCAATCGCTTTATTTCTTTATCCTCTTCGGACTCTGGTTCCGGATCAGCAGTGGGCTCGGTCTCGTCAACATCCATATCGACATCATCCTGCCTGTCTCGCTGGCGAGATGATCGCAGCTTGGCCAGGCGCTTCACTGTCAAATCGTGGAACCTCTGAGGTAGGTCAAGGATTCGTGATTTCTGGTCGGCTGTGTTCGCGCGGTTTGAGAGGCAGTCGTCCAAGGCGTGAGCAAAATCCTCAACTTCGGGGCCAGGGATTGGCTCATCCTTCTTTTCCGTCTTCTCTACCTCCATGCCGACTACCTTCTTCTCGACCTCCATGATGCCCGGGAGTTGTATGGTAGTATCTCGTCCGTATCGGAGGGGTATTGGGCGGAGGCGATTCGTTTCGTGACAAGCTGTGTGTTTGCGAACCGACCGGATTGCTGAAAGTTTCCCAAATCGCCTACATGCCCAATCTACGGAGCTGGCAGACTAGACTACGCGAGCCGGGTGCTGGCCGCCGAAATCTGCAAAATAGACTCGCAATGCCTGCGTCGAGCCAGACGGAAAGTATGCAACGCGCTCGAGCTGTAGGGGGTAGGTAAAATCAATGACCGTGGTTGATCTTTGCGAAACGCGCCGCAACTGGGGCTTTCTCTGCAAGGTTCATGAGCTACGATAAATTGTACCTCTACAAACAAGCAGTCACCAGGACAGCAGGTGCCATTGCTGACTAAGGTGAAGCAACCTGATGGCTTTAACCGCTTACGGTTAAGTGTCCATGCAACAAAGCGACCCACAGCCAGAGTGTCTATAAGGGAAATTCCACGGTCTAAATTTTTTCTCTTTTTCTTCTTCTTCTTCACATAATGTCATCGGCATTCATATTAGAGTCTCGGAACAAGATTTTCAATGCTTGTTCAGGTCCCTTGAGGATCTCCTGCGTGCTCAATGATCGCCTAGAGGAAATTCGGCGCTCTTCGTATTGTTGCCTGAGTAGTTCTTCATACCGGCTAACGCACCAAAGACGAGCGTCACAGACCAACCTCATTTGCCCTCTTTCTGTTGCTTCAACTTGAGCCGTAGTAAATCCGGCTTTGGGCAGCTGGGCGTCGTAGCATCTTCCCCGTAACGTTCATAGAAGGCCGCGCAGCAAGCGTAAAGTGCCTTGACGGCATCTTGACATCTGGCTTCGTTGTAGTTGTTGCGCGTGAGGCAGTCTGGATGTGGAGGTCAGTTATATGTGCTGAAGCATCGCGGTTTACGTAACGCCAGCCATTGACAGTACCTTGAATTGCACACTGCAGACACACGGAGCAAGTAAGCAATTGAAACCAACGTAAAAGTCTCGCTCTGCTGGAAACTTACTGCGCGTGGGTGGCACGGAGGCTGCGCCTCTACGTCGTCATTCTTTGAGGTTGCCTTTATGAACCAACGTTAGATGAACTAGCAACGAGAGAGCTTGGTGGTTTCCGTAGAGGAACCAAAGCGACGTACCATGAGATGCTTCTGCGCTCAGCCAATGCTTGCGTATTCAGTCCCTCTGTCACTCTGCTCAAATCTTACCGCAGGAGGGCACACGGTTGGACAGATTGAATAGTGGGTAAAGAGAATACAACGCTGTGTTGGTTTCGTAGCTCACCTTGCAAGGAGGCCTATTCTTATTTGAGACGCTGGTAGCGGGGAGCAAAAAACAGGGACCGCGAACAGCGACAAATCACCTAGGCCTCAGATTACGGTGCCAGTATCATTCTCTGAAAAGAAAAGAATGAATATCACTCAGTGGTTTTCTTAATATTAGAATATAATTTACATGTTCATCTTGGTTATGCCAGCCCTTCATTTGAATTGTATTCGCGTGTTCATATGTTCATTTGTTCATATTCCAAGCATAAGCAAGTATCGCTTATGTATAGTTGGTAGGTAGCTTAAGGCTGTCCCGTGCTTGATGAGGTTGTTGATGTCATGGGGCAAAGGCTGGCTGGACCCGGCGGATCAAACTGCATTGGGCTGACGAAGCTTGCTGGGGAATAATCACCACCGTTGAAACCCCAAACATAACGATTGAGTAATCAAGAATTGCAATGGGGAGTGACAGACGGGACAGAGTTAACAAAACAGAACAAAAGTCATTCTTGGCTGGGACGTGGCAGCTTTGGTGGTTAGTTGTCGTCGTGATGGCCGGAAAGTCCAAAAGGAGCCTCCTGAGCACCCGATACTTGAAGATACCTAGCATCACTATAGCGAGGAGTGTTCAGCGCTGTTGGCAGGTCCGGTTGCTACCAACGGTCGAGGCCAAAGTACTCTGATGTACCCGTGTCCATGGACCGCCTCACCCAAGTGCGTATCGGTGCAGAAAGGCGCTGGAGCCTAGCCAATCACTATAGGCGCTCCCCACCTTGCCAGTCGTGCGCTCTCGCCGCCTTCACCTCACCATTCACTCATGCATGCAGCCATCCTCCCTTCTTCTTCCTCTCCGAGTTGCCTCCATCCCAACGCGCGCACTACGTGGAAACCCCTTTGCCTTCGCAAACCGGTCGCGCATATCTCCCCACCTTACGCCAGAACGCTCAGCTCTCTAGCACCCAAACTCGTCCTCAACTTCTGCTACCTCGGCGACCTGCCTCTTCACCTTCGGTACGTGACGTTGCCTTGTCCGCGTAGCAAACCCGTAATCTAACCGAAGTCCCTTTACGCCTCTTAGATCTTAACCTCGCATCTCCAAATAAAATCACCAGCACGATGTCTGGCGAGTACGAGAACGGTAGCCCTAGGCAGGACCAGCCGGCTCCCACCGAGCACCTCAACATCAAGGTCACCGACAACAACAACGAGATTTTCTTCAAGATCAAGCGAAGCACAAAGCTGGAGAAGCTCATGAACGCTTTCTGCGAGCGCCAGGAAAGGCTCCTTCTTCCGTGCGATTCCTGTTCGAGGGTTCGCGTGTTCAGCCCTCCGACACACCCGATACGGTTCGTTACCCTTGCCCGTTCAGCTTCCCTTCCGAAGCACCTCTCTTCTCTTGTCCTTGTCCCAGTGGCTAACTCAGGTTTTCCTTTCCTTGTCGCAGCTTGAGATGGCCGATGGCGACACTCTCGAAGTACATCAAGAGCAGGTTGGTGGTGGTCACGACAGCTGCTGAAAAAATCTATCAAGGGTCTGTTAGGAGGCGTTAGGCAAAGGATTTCTGGGTCACGTAACGCCCTGTTACTGCCATGGCTTTGTGTACAATGGCTGAGGATGAAGATAACAATCACATTCGGCGTTGCTTTTACGACGACTTTTATGATAAAAAACGCATATCATTGTAATATCGTATCTTTCCGTGACCTGGCCATTACGAACTTCACAACTTCAACTCCTTGGCTCGGCAGCCGGTACAGAGTACCACCAGCCCTCCCGCTACATCCTTGGGGAAGATCTGCCCGTCATCAAAGGCCCCTTGCACTCAGCACAGCGGAAGCAGTGCTCGTGCCACTCACCGCCCAGTGCCTTAATGTACTGTCCGATGACGGCTATCTTGCACATCTTGCACTTGGGAGCCCGTCGCTCGGTGCGCTTCGTCTGACAGTTGATGCACCAGGCGTAGCCGTCCTTCTCGATGTGCGTCATCCCATGCTCGAAGGGGTCACCGCACTCGGCGCAGAAGAAATGCCCGTAATGCCAGTGCTCCCCAAGCGCGACGATATGCTCCCTAGAATGGGCGTCTTGCAGTGCTTGCAGCGCGGCGCAAACTGCTCGTGCCAATCCAGGTGGCAGTAGAAACGGAGACGGTCGTCTCCATCTTCAACAGCCGTCATGCCAGGCTTCTCCTCCAGTATCTCACCAGCCTCGCGACGCCGTATTCTGGCCACACGCTCGTTGCGCCTGGCCTCCGGCTCAGGGCTGATTTCCATAGCCTCCAAACTCGTTCCACAGCTGAAGCAGCTGAAGCACTGTGGGTGAAACCTCTCCGAGTTTCCAGCCAGCGCCACGAATCTCCCTTCAATGGGGAACCCGCACTCGTGGCAGATTGCTGTTGCTCGTCCTGTGGCCCCGGGAGCCGGTGACCAGTGCCCTTTGGGCTTCTGGGCTCTTCGAAAGTTGCCGCCCTTGGCACCGGGGTGGGAAGCGGTCTTGCGCTCGTGGTGGGTGGCTCATCCCCTGGTGTCACTATGATGGGTACGTTGTTGCTTCCATTGCTGCTACTGCTTGGTGCTTCATCAATCGCTATAGTTGGAACATTGATGATCGGCACTGCGTTGGTAGCCGCATCGTCAGGTCCGGCTACGGAGATTGACGGTACACTCGTACGGGCCGACGACGTATTGTCCTCCGCCACAACGATAGAAGGGATGCCCACAGATTGTGAGATCTTTGGGTGTCGCTGCTGGGTGAGTTGGAGGAAGCGTTCTGGGTTGTTATCAGTTGACTCGTCCGGGGCTTTCCAATTCGCATCGAAGCTTACAATTGGCCGTCCAGGATTGTCGCTGACGGCGGTGGGCTCAGGAGCTTTGAGCTGCGGTCTTTGAGCTTCATGCTTGTCGCCTGGCGGATGTCCTGGCTTCGGACTTCTACCCCATTCTTCCTCTCCGTTTGGTCCTCAACTGGTGGCGTGCTGGACGCAGTGTTGACGGTGTACTGGGGTTGCGCGAGCGTGTAGGAGGGTTGCGGTGAATCTCTACCTGATCCAGGCGCTTAGCTGAACCAGCCTCCTGTTTGGGAGATTCAAAGCGAACACGGTTCAGCGGGTTTGGAGTGGCGCTGTTGAGTGTCGGTGGCGTTGTACCAGTCTTGGTGTTTCCACTCGTTATGCTCGACTCCGGTTCCTCCCAGATCTGATCACCCGAGAAGGGTCGCGCGACTTCTCCAGAGATGTTCCTCTTCAGACTGCTCCTACGACGGCTGAAAGGGTTGGCACGACGTGCCCCCACGCTTCCATATGACTTTGTGCTGCGCGCCGATTCGTTTGTAGTTACTGCCGTATCGATGGACTGGCGAGTCTTCCGTGAGCCGCTGTCACTTTCTGTAGAGCTTCCAGATACCGAACGTGCCCCTGTCTCCCTCGCTGGTCCACTGGCCGCAACATCCTGCCCATACTTGCCGGTACTAGCAGTGCGGGCATGAGCGTAGCTGTTCATTCTAAGATGCGGACGGTAACGGTAAGGTCCATTTGGCTGAGGAGGGGAACACCATTCCGATGCTGCCACACAAGTTCTGCGGCCTCATCCAGCGCGGCGTTGTATATGCGGGTTTCGTCATCTGGGGTGCCGTTCTTCTTGGGCTCTTCCTCGAGCTCTTCCTTTGGCGTCTCACGCAGCTGCATCTCGTCCATAGCATCCCGAAGTGAATGCACCTCCTCCTTTTCCATCCAGCGATGGCCACGTTCGATATAGGTAGCAGTGGGTACAACTTCGGAAGGCTTGAGTGGCACAGATGGCTGGGTGGGAAAGTAGTCGCGGGTTCGCACACTGGCGAAGGATTGACGTGATGAAACGCTGCCCAGGGCACTTGGTACCCTTGAAGGGATGCTTTGTTGATCTGGGAGGCTTTCGGCTTGTGAAGATGTCTCGACGCTGGCTCGGCCCGTGCTGTATCGACTTGGTGCAGGGCGTGCACCGGCTGGTTGAGGTCGAGCACCACCAGGGCGAGCCACCCGGTTCGTTCGCAGGTCCGAGAGGTATTTTGCTACAGTGGACGGTTTATTAATGAACCATATCGTGTAAGACTGGCTTCAAAACTCACAGAACTGATCGTTTGTCATATAGGATGGCGAGGGCGGCGTCACCTTGCGTGACTTGGCCTCGCTGGGCCTACCCATGGCTCTCATTGTGATTGAATGTATAGTAATATTATGATCTATCGAGATGTTGCTGCGTCGCTTGCGAGAATAAACAGGAGTTAGAAGGACATATAGGCTTGTTGATTATTGAATGACTCGAGTTGACGTTTGAAGCGCCAAGTCTTTTGTACGCTCTGGGGAGTACCGAGCGTGAATCAATGATGGTTGGTTGACCAGGCAACGGGTTTAGCACGTTCCGTGCATCCAGCCACAACTACCGATCTGGATGGAAGGACAACGAAATCATGCATCCCGTATCAGGAAGAGGGGGAAAAAGCAAGGCAAGCCTGTGCCCAATTAATATTGTTCTAGTAATACAGTTGTTTTCGAGTACGTGTCTATTATACAGTACCGACACTCTTGCGGTCGCTAGCAGGGAGCCCGTAAAGCGGAGCCGGAGGTTTATCGTGTCTCTCTCTCATTTGCTCAAGCTACCACTGCAGCTCGCCTTTCACGCCTTTCTCAGGCTCCTTTGGTTTGTTGGGCTGGGGCCTCTCAGCAAAGCCCAGGTTCTTCATCTCGTCCCGAGCCATGAGGTTTCTGGCGTCGTATGTTTAGCATGCTGCCGCATCGATCGATGTCATTCCGCATCTTACCGGTCCATCCTGCATGAAAGGTAGGCCTTAGCTAGCTCGCGGCATTCGTCCTCGTTGACGCCGCGGACCTTTTTCATGCAAGTGAGATAGCTTGCCATGAAATTCTTACATTCGCCTGTTTTTTGTTTTGTTTTTAGCACTGGTTGGCCTAATCTTTGTCCTCTGGATGGGTTTCTTCCTGACCATCGTGATCCAAAGGAAACTCCCACGCTGAGGTCTAGATATAGAAGGGAGTGGTCAGAGACAGCCCCAGCTTTGCTTGCTTTACCGCGGTAGGATCGCTGGGTTTCCACACTTACGGGGTCGGCTTGGTCGACGGTAACGGTCCCGGGCTTCCAAACGTGCTCATCGTGTCAATCAGTGCACCTCCTGGCAGCGTACTGTTGAATATCAATTGTGGCGTGAGCAGACGATGGGCTGCATCTACAGATTTCGATATAGCGATATTCCCGGCGCAGTGAATTTTGGCCGTTATGAGCTTAGTGAAGCGGCCGGTACCTCCAGCCCGGGACAGAACAAGGTACCAGGAATGGGGGCCAAGGAAACCAAATGGTGACGAGCATGTGCATAATTATGCGCAGCAGCAAGTGGGTAGCCCCAGGTACCGCCCCAGCCAAAGAACCGTCTAGGCGACATCACACGTGAACTTGGAGCGCCAACAAACTGGATCCTTGGCTGCTGCAGCATCATCGCATGAAATCCTGAGATTGTCTGCGACGCGCAGCGCAGAGCCCCTCGAGAACCCCCGGCCTGCTTTCTCCTATCACCTCCGCCCAGTGCCCGTGCTGGAGTGTTTGCAAGCCGCATTCCTTTGTCGTTGTTCAAGGTTGACTTTCTTCGTCCGTCACCATGGCTGCCCTCGGCGAGGACCTGCTCATCACGGTCAACAAGCTGCAAGACCTGGTCTTCAACACCATCGGCAGCGACTCCTCGACCTGCCCCAGATCGTATGTGCCTCTACCTCAGCTCTTTGACCCTCGCTGACCCGCGTGCAGGTTGTTGTCGGTTCTCAGTCGGCCGGTAAATCGTCCGTCCTCGAAAACATTGTCGGTCGGGATTTCTTGCCCCGAGGAAGCGGCATCGTCACTCGACGCCCCTGATTCTGCAGCTCATCAACGTCCCCGAGGACGAGAACGCTCCGGATCCCTTCTCCGACCCCTACAGAAACCCGGATGCCGCACGACGTTCAGAATGGGCTGAGTTCCACCACATCCCCAACAGGAAATTCACAGACTTTTCCGACGTTAAGCGCGAGATCGAAAACGAGACGGCCAGAATTGCAGGATCGAATAAGGGCATCAACAGACAGCCAATCAATCTCAAAATCTATTCTCCCCATGTCCTGAACCTGACGCTTGTCGATCTCCCTGGTTTGACCAAGGTAATGCCTCCTCCAAACTTCCACTAGCTTATCGCCACTCACAAATCTTTGTAGGTCCCCATCGGCGACCAGCCCAGCGATATCGAGAAACAGACCCGAAACCTCATCTCAGAGTACATTGCCAAGCCCAACAGTATCATCCTTGCTGTCTCTCCCGCCAACGTCGATATCGTCAACTCCGAAGCCCTGAAGCTGGCCCGCCATGTCGATGCCCTCGGCCGGAGAACAATCGGTGTCCTCACCAAGGTTGATCTTATGGACCATGGCACCAACGCCCTCGATATCCTGTCTGGACGTGTTTACCCGTTGAAGCTTGGTTTTATCGGTGTCGTCAACCGTTCGCAGCAGGATATCCAAGGAAACAAGCCCATGGAGGAGGCCCTAAAGGACGAGTCCGAGTTCTTCAAGCATCATCCCGCCTATCGAAACATCGCTTCCTGATGTGGCACTCAGTTCCTCGCCAAGACCCTCAACACCACCCTCATGGCTCACATCAGGAGCGTCTGCCAGATATCAAAGCTCGTCTCAACACCCTGATGGGCCAGACCCAGCAGGAGCTCGCCAGCTACGGAGACATGCACTTCAGTGGCAAGGAGCATCGAGGATCTCTCATTCTGCAACTGATGACCCGTTTCGCTACCTCTTTCATCTCTTCAATTGATGGTACATCCACAGAGATTTCCACCAAGGAGCTTTGCGGTGGAGCTCGAATCTACTACATCTTCAACTCCGTCTTCGGAAGCTCGCTCGAATCCATCGACCCTACCTCCAACCTTTCTGCATTAGACATTAGAACGGCCATTCGAAACTCTACTGGACCCCGACCCAGCTTGTTCGTGCCAGAAATGGCCTTTGACCTACTCGTTAAGCCTCAGATTAAACTTCTAGAGATTCCTAGTCAGCGATGCGTTGAGCTCGTGTACGAGGAACTTATCAAGATCTGCCACACTTGCGGCTCCACTGAGTTGCTGCGATTCCCACGACTGCAAGCGAAGCTCATAGAGACAGTTTCAGACCTCCTTCGAGAAAGACTAGGACCCGCGTCTCAATATGTCGAGTCCCTCATTGCTATCCAGCGCGCATACATCAACACTAACCATCCAAACTTCCTCGGTGCCGCTGCCGCCATGGGCAATGTCGTTAGTGCCCGGCAGGAACGTGAGCGAAAGCGTCTGATTCAGGAAGAGCGTGAACGACGTGAGAAGCGACGATTGAAGGAGATTGGTGCCAACGGCACAGAGGGAGTTGAAGAAGAGGAGGAAGCAGCCCCTACAGAAAAGACCGGTACCATCGGTCGCAAGCAGCCCGCGAAGGCTCCCGGAGCATGTCTCCTGCTGTCCGTGAGAACGGTACAGGCAGCTTGTCTGCAGCCATGAACGGTGTGCGATCAGCCTCGCCGAGCAGACTTAACGGCCCGGGACTAGGTGGCGCCCGAGACACGTTCCTTAACTATTTCTTCGGCAAGGATGGCCTCTCGCAGGCGGGAATCCCCACAGCCCAGTTTCTGGCCCGAGACATGTTAGCCAATCCTCTGAGCCCGTGTTTTCTCAGAGCTTGCGCCGTGAAGAAAACATCCCTATCCGACCCCGCCATCCCGGGACGGCGAGAACGATCCCACGGGCAGGAGCTACGGTTTGGCGTCGCACTTTGTAAGTCGTTTGCTGCTTTAGAAAACACCCTTCTTGCTTGGAAAGATACTAACCTTTGTTGTACAGGGAGAGTCCAACGAGCCGGCCTTGACTGAGCGTGAGGCCATGGAGACGGAGCTGATCAGAGCGCTCATCTCGTCCTACTTTAACATCGTCCGTGAGTCGATTGCCGACCAGGTCCCCAAGGCGGTTATGCATCTGCTGGTGAACCATTGCAAGGACGTCGTCCAGAACCGTCTCGTGTCCGAATTGTACAAGGAGGCTCTGTTTGAGGAACTACTCTACGAGGACGACGGCGTCAAGAAGGAGCGTGAGAAGTGCGAGAAGCTACTCCAGACCTACCGGGAAGCCGCCAAGATCATCGGAGAAGTGATATAAACACTTTTCCCCTGGATCTCACCTCTCCGGAACGATGCCGGATCCCCTCATTTGTAACAAGAAAGGGTCGGCGTTTCTTGATGGGAGTTAGAAGAGATGAGGCTGGAAGAACGAAGCACTCCAGAGCTTTCGTTGTCTTTGATGGAAGGTGGCCATGAGGCGTTACATCTCATCTTTTGTTGTAAAATGTTCTAACCGTGTACATCACTGGGAAAATCATACCGCATACCGCTCACATGTTGCACACTTGGTACGAGCCGTGGGGTTCCTCTCTCCCTTCATCCTCACCGTGTTCCGGCTCTGCTCCAAATGCTCCGCCTCGACTTCGACTGCTGGGATTGTTTTCGTGGCAGATGATTGCATGCATACGTAAACATCTCTAGAGGATGAGGCTCTCTCTTTCCACTCTGCTTTAAGAGAAAAAAATAAATCGTGTATATAACATAGGTGCTGCCCGTTCTTGAATAGAAACATTAAACGGCATCTGTTACTGTGATTTTTGTATGTGTAGGACCACCAGGGTTGATGAACTCGTCGATGTAGCACAGTAATAAGGGGATGGAACAAGTTGCAAAGAACCCAACTTGTTGAGGCATGGGATTTGTTAAGTGGAGTATATTTGAGACCAAGTGTATCTTCTTACATAGCGTTTTAATGACATTTCTGGCACAAGACTTCGCTGCCATCACCATGTAATGCTTCCTATAAAATGTTGATCATACAACCCCTATCTTTCTTCCGTCGCCAAGTTTTTCTATGTATCCGCCGCAAACCAGCTCTTACAACGGATTTTGGTCGCCAGTGCCGTAAACCTGGAAGCTCTGGTCAGCTCCCCAGTTTGCCATTTGAGCATAATTCTCGAATGCATTCTAAGATGAAGTCAGTAAGCATATCTCGTACGGTCGAGGACCATCAAGCACTCACCCAGTCAAGCGGGAGCTCCTGCGAGCCCCTGACATACCGCCACCAAGGTTGGCCAGCATAGAGAATGGAGACTGCGGTCCTGTCGCGGTAAGACCATCCATTTGCAGATCCATGTTGGGATGGAGTCCAAAGTCCAAGAATGCAGTTGACTCGCCGATATCAAGTGACTGGTTGAGGTCGCCTGGAGGAGGCATAGGAGTCTGTGACATAAAGTCCTGTGGCATATCTGGAGACTGGAAGAGTCCAAAATTTGCGACTAGGGAAGGTATCGATTCGGACTGAGAGCCAGTAGAGCTGGGATCAGGTTGTGTTGGATCCTGTATCTTCTTAAGCATGATGTCGATAACCTTTCCAGCCTTAAATGCCACCATAGAAGTATGCGCAAGGTCTTTCCAGATGTTGCCTGCCGTCTGTACTGCCGCGATCATCTTGACCCGCTGTTCGGGAGGCCACAGCTCGGCGCCCTCATGTGGCTGATCCTCCATTTGCGTTTCCTTGGCCAGGTTATCATAGTGCAGATCCAGAACTATAAGCATGGCTGGTAGAACGAAGTCCTTGGTTGCAATCGACTTGATGAACCAGGCAAGTGATCGCAGTCGTCCTGACTGCTGAGATTCGCGGTGGAGCACCGCAAGATGGTTAAGTGCCTGCATCGACGCTTCTATGGCGCTTCGTCGTGAATGCGCATATCTCGGGTTCTGTCTCGCCCTAGCAATATACTTGCGGTGAAGCAAGCATAGGATCTTCAGATAAAGAATCTCCGTGTTAAAGCGAGAGATGATGAGAGTAACTGGATCTTGTGACCCTTCAAGCGGAGTAAGCTTCAGGTGTGGCGGGAGCTCCTGCATTATTTGACGAAGTTTTGCATCGAAGCGAATGATCTCGTCGTAGTGGACAGGTTTGCCAACCCTGTTGGTAGCTTGCAGAATGTTACCAAGCTCATTGCAAAGTCTTGACTTAGCAATCATGTACCCAATGGGAGTTGGCTCGGTGTTCGGTCGTGATGGTGGCAACACTTTGAGATCGGGATGCAATTCATCGTCAAAAATATTGCTGGGAAGCTCTGTGTCACACTCATGCTCGTGTATCATGCTGGGCAGTGACACTTGGTGAGAGAACACAACATCCGCCATTCTAACCATGGCCCAAACTCTACGCCTCATTTCCTATTATGCCAGTTAGCATCCGACATTCTCCTCGACCTCGACTCATGTAATAATGATCCAGGTGTATTGAGGGGTTAAGCTTACAGCTTGGAAGGGAGATATCGACGGGAACCACTTAGGGTCACGATGGTAGCCCATTCGATAGGCTGTCCTGTTGATTATGGCGATGATGAGCCATATACCAACATCAGCATCCCATCGAGATGAATACTCTCCAAAAACGTAAAGAAGCATCGTCTCGATGGTGTATTCGGCCGGTTTCGTGTAGTCAGCCTTGACGAGACACTGTACCGTCCGAAGTCGATACTCAGCTGCCAGATCCATGGCTCGACCCTTCCATTCGGGGGTTCGTCACCAGCTTTATGATAACTCAGCATTGCTATGCAAAGTATCGAGTAAAGCAAACCCAGCCACATGATGGGCGTCTTGGAAGGGTCTTGCCAGTGTTCCTGCAGCTGGCGCTGAAACGTCGGTCCGTGGATGACGTTGACAGCATTATCCATGGAGTTGAAGTATCGACTGCAGAGGGTCAGGACGCTCGACTTGGGCGGCAGCTCTGCTCGAAGTTCAATCTCAGAGGCGGGCACTGCGCCAAGAAGCAGTGTCGGGCCCTCGCGGGCAGTAGCGGGCTTAGACGATCGCATGCGCTCATAACTCGTCTCCAGCTCCTTTCTACCGTACGTCATGAAATAATTTTTGACCTCAGCTATATCTGCGAGGATTGTATGCCAGTGTTCCTGGCCGATGTACATGGACTTCCCTTATCATTGTCGACTTTGAGAACTCCCAAGGATGTGGCTAGGTCGTTGTCGATATCGCTTTCGTCATCGTCGGCGTCTCCCCTACCTGGTTCTTCATCAATCTTAGCGGATGATCCGCTGTCAGTTACCGAACGTGAGGTGCCCGCTTCTGCGCTGGCAGCTGCGGCAGTAGCAGCGTCAATGTTGGCTCCACCATGCATCAACGAAAGAACTAGGCCTTCTAAACGGTCAATACGATTCTGCATATCATCTGGACTCGATTCTCCTTGACTTTGATTCTTCCTGCGAGTAACTGGCGTTGCATAAGTGCAGGACAGGGTGCCCTGGCCCTCACGCTTCGTACAGTTACTGCATGGATGGCTCCTATCACACTTCCTAGAGACAAGTTAGCGCCAAGATGGAGATAACAGAGCCGGCGTCACGGAGAAGCTCACAATCTGGAAGCAGGTGGTCAGCATTGATGCAAGGCGGCCGAAGAGACATCAGGGCAGGGGACTTACTTCCTTGTTCGACAAGGGTAGCAGCTCAGTGGCACGCGGTTTCTCTTCCTGACAACCCGAAACTGATCCTCCGGCGAACGGCCGCCGGCGGACGAGTTGGTGGAGGGTGGTGTTGGGGTCATTGTGAACTCAATAATGGGCTGCAAGACGTGTTGTCTCGACGTAGTAGGTGACGCGGGCTGTTTACGAATCCCGAAGGCAGCCTAGCAGTCCGTCCAGGAAACGGCGAGCCCATATACCAGAGGAGTAAGAGTTGTGTGGCGAGGAAGAGAGCCTCGATAGGTCCCTATGGGACTGCTCGTAGTTGGCAGCAAGAGAGACGGGCGATGTCACCCCTGCCCAAGCAAGACCAGGTAGACCCAGCAAGGCAACGTGGTAAGAGAACTAGGTCGTTGATGCGGTTCCTCCGAGTAGACCCGGGACATCAACGACCGTCCCGCGCGGTTGGAGCCACCGTCAGGGACTGGCGATCTGCGATGAGATGTGATGCGATGCGCGCGCGATTCAGAAGCGGCAGCAGAGCGGGCGTGTCTCTCACGGCAGGTGAGACAGGCGAGAATCGATGACAGAGGAGCTCGAGTGGGAATGCCGTATAATCGGCAAGTCGGAGAATGATGGAACAGCGAGGTGGGCTTTGTCACCTCGCGATGCGCCCAGCGGAGGCGCCGGAGAGGAACTTGGCAATTGATGCAATCAGAGAGAAGAGCTCTGACCAGGCTCACCACTTGCTGTGGATGGTACCGTACTTAGCATGGATCTTACCAAGAATAGAGCATTCACTTACCGTATTCACACGAGCGATTACCACACGATCGGGCGTGGGTTGGATGAAGCAGGTGGAGGTACGGGTGGCAGGGAGTTTCTCAGGATGTGCTAAAGGTTATCAATCCAGATGTAATCGTGTCGCAGCAGCTTAATAAGTCCTACGATGCAGCGAGAGCCATTACGGCGGGAGAGGGAGGGGAGGGGGCCAGAAACGGACGGGGCTAGCGAGAGATACAGGCATCTTAGCGCTGGGGTCTGCTGTAGGCGATGGTACTTGCGCTCTGCGTACCCGTAGCCAAGCATGGGACAGGGATCGGGCCCGTCAGCCTTAGCTCCAGGCGGTTTGAGACAACGACGGCTAGTACCTAGTGCTGCTGACATACCTTGAGAAAAGATTGGCAACCGCTCTCATTGACTGCACAGTACTGTATGTAATACAGTTGCCCTGATTCCACTTCGTCTTTAGTTTACATTGATAGCGTCCTTTCTTTTTCCTTCTTTTTCCTTGGCTTTCCCCATTTCACGTACAGAACAGGCAGTATTACCTTATTACTAACAATTGCTCAGCCATGCGGTCTGTAGTCGTTGATGTTCACGAGATTCATCCACTCTCCGCCCCCTTCAACCATCGTCATCCCACCCTCAAGCCCCGAATCGAGATTTCGTAATCCACGCACTTGTCGTTGATATGCCCGTTTACCATTGGTGCCTCTCTCACGGGCTACCCACTTGGGACAAGGTGGACGCTAAAAGCGATCCTCCCGATTAGGCTACCATGAAACTACGTTGGTGCGCGCAAGCATGAGTAGGTAGGGTTGCTCTCAGGCCAGTGTGACTCACCATCCGCCGGAACCTTATGCACTCGGCTGATGGCTGCAGTACGAACTCGGCCGCATAACCGCCACCGCATCCATACATATCATCTCACTCGTCGCTCCCCGTGATTCCAGGCAGGCGCCAAAAGAAAAAGAATGAAACAAAAGCAATTAATGAGAGGCATACACTAGGCACCTCCGATGCAGCTCGCCGAAACCTGCTCTTTTGGGAGCTGGTACGTGGATTTGTAAGCTCCTCAGCTACGGGATTACCTACCTACTTACCTTACCTTACATGGTCCTACCCCAGACTGCCTGCATACCTACCCTACATTGCGTCGATCTTAAAACCAACTCCCGTGTACATGACTACATTGAGGGCGTTAGAATGCACTGGGCCCATGGCGTCACGAAAATCTGACATGCATGCCGATATTTGTCCATATGCAACTTTTAACTGTAGTTTGCCAGCCAACCAACCAACAACAACTCGACGTAATATCGCCCAGTTCTGACAATCGCCTCCCGCTCATCTACGCCCGTGAGGCTATTATATAGCTGCATGGAAACCCGGCGAACGCCGAGTGTGTCGAGCCCGAGAAATCGCTCGTCCTGCACGTAACCACATCCACCGACAATTTGCCATCAACGGCCCTCGCGTCCTCACTCCGTAGCCATCCTTTCCTCCATACCCGCGGCGGCAGCTCACGGTTTCATTACTGGTGCGCCACAAAATGGTCTGTCCAATTGAATCGTATCATATGCTCTTTGGGTTTGTACGACCAAGTTGGCGTTACCCGTTGCGCTTCATGAGTGAGCACTTCTGTAAACCTGTATAGTTGGAGCAGAAAGCGACACCGACTGCATCGCGGAACACCTTGTCAACCTGCGCCCCTGACGTTGCCTTGGTTCAGGGAAATCAGGCAGCCGGCGCGTCGGCAGTTCCAGCAACGCTGTAAGGCTTGAAAAAATCGGCGTTATTCTCAAGCTCCTCCTTGACCTGTTAGATGTCAGCGGATGATAACTCTCCTGATTTTTTAGAGATGATCATTCTTACGATATCCAGTCCTCCCACAAGTTCGCCGTCCATCCACAGCTGCGGGTAGGTGGGCCAATCCGCGAATTCCTTGAGACCTTGTCTCACTTCGTCATCTGCGAGGATGTTGAAGAAACCGTACTTGACAGAGTTCTCCCTCAACAGGCCTACGACCTGGCGAGAGAAACCGCACTGTGGCGAGCTGGGCGTACCCTTCATGAAAAGCATGACAGGAGCCGCCTTGACCAGGGTTGCCAAGCGTTTGTTCAACTCCTCCTTTTGTTGCTCAGGATCAACCGGTGCAGCTTCCTCCTTCTTCTGCTCGATTCCGTTCAGACCCTCGGTCGCGGCAGATCCGGCTCCTTCGCTCTGGGCATGCTTCTCGATCGCCGTGCGGACCTTGACGGCGCTGCTGCCGCTGACGGTCTCCACGACCTGGCCGTTCCGTAGCAAGACGAGAAAAGGAACCGCAGTGACATCGTAGGTCTCGCTGACATCGCTGAGCTCCTCGGCGTTGATAGACACCCACTTGGTAGACAGCGGCTCGGTGACAGGATACTCGGAGGCGAGGGTCGAGAGCACCGTGGCCATCTGGGCGCACGGCGCGGCCCATGGAGCGTGGAAGGAAACTACGAGGAGGGTAGACGCGGGCACAGAGGCCAGCGTCTGCTCCCACTCGGGAACGCTAGTGATTTCGGTGATCGTCGACATCGTGAGCGGTACGTCGGTGCAGATGTGAGGATGAATGTATGAGTTGTGGTTTTTTGGCGGGGCAATGAATTGCGACGTCGGGACTCGGGAGGGGTCCCCAAATGGAACTTGCGTCATTTGGGCCATCGCAGCGCTCATCACCCGAAGGCAAAAAAACCGCCTGGACAACCAACCCAAGCCACGCCAAGCTAGCACTGCTCGTAAGCCCCGCTACTTGCATAAGGCTCGCACAGCCTCAATGGAGCTCTCAAGCTCACGCTTGGGTTATGCCAGTAAGCAGGTCAACGTCCACCCTCCCACCGTCACTGCCAACGTCCCTGGACATCCTCCACCGAGTAGCCTGCGAAGCTACCTGGACTTGCCAACCACGGCACAGACGAGACTACGTCCTCAAACCTCACGAAGCCTCCCTACCCAGAGTGCTTTGCTATATCGTATCGGGACTTCCTTTGCGACTACGTTGTCCCCGGCCTTTTCTCCTTTACAACCATCTTTTTTCGTTACTAGACCATCTCCGTGATTGCGTGGAGCTCTCGGGGTCTGGCAACGTCATCCTTTCTCCCCTTAACCGACCACCCGTCTTACATCTCGACATCACCACGACCGCACAGCATGGCCTCCCTCAACCTCTCGATAAACGGGCCTTCCATAAAGAGCAGTTACAATGGCGTCATAAACGGTCCCGCGCCGTCGTCTGCCTCCCCACACATGCCCAATGGGCCCTCTTCTCCGTCCAGGCACCGTTGCTAAACGCCTTCCAAGACGGCGGCTCCAAGGAGAGCATCCTCAAAGTCCAGAGTACGGGTGGTATGTTATGGCAAGATCCCGACATGCAGGCTTCGTCGCATGCTGACCGTTACAGAGGGTGAATTGGCGGAACTATTTGAGGATTTCAACGAGGGACGAATCCAGTTCGGCTTCGTCAAAGTCAAGGACCCTAACTCTGGCCTGCCCAAGTTCATTCTCATTGCCTGGTGTGGAGGTGGTGTTCCCGAGCGTACCAAGGGTTACTTTACCAGCCATCTGGCTGCCGTTTCCAAGGTGCTCCATGGATACCACGTCCAGATCACCGCCCGCTCCGACAGCGACCTGGAGCCGGACTCTGTGATGCAGAAGGTTGCCGATGCTTCAGGCGCGAAATACTCTTCGAGCAGCTCCGGCGGCGCCGCTGCGTCTGCACCTCCCGGTCAAGTCCAAGCCCGTTTTCACACCAACCTCGTCTAGCACCGCCCGCAACCCTCTGGTCACCGCTCGATCCCAGCGTGGCAATGTTGATGAGGATGGATGGGGCGCCGATGCTCCTCCCGTCACACGCAGCCAGATCGAGAAGGTCGAATCTGCATACAAACCTACAAAGGTCAACATGGCGGAGCTCACTAAGCAGAAGGATGAAACAACCCGCTTCACTCCCAGCTCTCGACAGGATGATGGACCCGGCGACGTGGTCAAGGGTGGCTACCAGCCCATCGGAAAGGTCGACATTGCGGCTATCCGAGCCCAAGCGCAAAAGTCCGGCGACGACAGACCGACAATTGTTAAGGGCGCATACGAGCCTATTGGCAAGGTTGATATCGCTGCCATCCGAGCCAAGGCTCAAAAGCCTGCCGCTACAGAGGAGTCATCTGAGGAGTCCAAGCCCTCAGTGACCGTGCTGCTGCATTCTCCCAGCCAAGCCAATCCGAGCGACTGACGTCTTTGCCCAAGCCCAAGGTGGCCAACAAGTTCGGCGGTGCTTCCACCTTTACCGGCACAAAGGCACCCACGCCGGGCGGCCTTGGATTCGGCGGACCATCTACGCCCTCTGCGGCTCCTGTCGGCGCTGCGAGCCGAACGTTTGCTGACCAGGGAGGAAAGACGCCCGCTCAGCTCTGGGCAGAGAAGAAGGCCAAGGAGAGAGGCGGAGATGTTGGCAGCGTCGCAACTCCCTCACCTGCAGCTCCTCTTAGTGAGCAGAAGAGCGGCAACGAATGGAAGAGCGGCTATAGCGGAAAGAGCTGGGCCCCAGTCCAGACTTCTGAAACTTTGGGCGCCCTGCACCAGGGGCGGCGGGTCATGATGAGGAGCACGCCGAAGAGGATAGCCAGGAAGCATCCGCTACAGGATCTGGCGGCGTGTCCGCTTTGAAAGACAGGTTCAAGGATACCACGCCGATTGGCGCCGCACTCCCACAGCCTGCCTCCAGAGGCTTCAATGACGAGCCTTCACCCCCACCCCTGTTCCGGACAGCTCGCGGCCTTCGGGAGGATTTGCCCTGCCTGGTCTGCCCAGCCGGCCTGTTCCTGCGGATGAGGAGGAGGAGCCAGAGGATCCTTCGGCCTACGAGCCTGAACCTCAGCAGCGAGAAGAGTCACCTGTTCGCGTTGCCATTCCTGTGGCCCGTGGTCCTGAGCCAACTCTGACCAAGCCTGAAGATGAGCCAGCACCACCCCCAGTTCCAGCCAGCCAGATTGAGGTGCCCAAGGAGGCCGATCTGCCTGATGAGGAGGAGGCTACCAACCTGGCCCGAGGCGCTGCTGGAGCTGTCGCAGAACAGAACTTCGAGCCTGAGCAGGTAGCTGCAGGTGCTGCTGGCTTGGGAGGCAAGCGGGCGCTCATCCAGTACGACTACGAGAAGGCCGAGGACAACGAGATTGAGCTGGTGGAGGGGCAGTACGTCACTAACATTGAGATGGTGGACGAGGACTGGTGGATGGGAACCAACTCCAAGGGCGAAGTCGGTCTGTTCCCCAGCAACTACGTGGAATTGGTCGACGACGACGAGGACGACGACCGAGGCGCAGCTCCGGCTCCGCCACCACCGGCGCCCGTTGCCCAACGCTCCCTTCACCCGAGCCGGTGCCAGCGCCCGCTGCAAAGGCCGCTGCTCCAGCTGCTGCTACCGCCGGCCCCACTGCTACCGCGCTGTACGACTATGAGGCAGCCGAGGACAATGGTAAGTACAAACCAGAAACTAGAACCTGATATTGCCTACAGGTAGCTAACATACTGGCAACAGAACTCAGCTTCCCCGAAGACGCGACGATTACGAACCTTGAGTTCCCAGATGAGGACTGGTGGTTTGGTCATTTCAAGGGCAAGTCAGGACTTTTCCCGGCCAACTACGTACAGCTCAACCAGTAAAGAGGAAAGGAGGACACGAGTATCATCACCAACATGTACATAAAATTGGGGAGCATGCATGAAGATTGGTATTTTGACGAGAGTTAAAAAAAGAAGTTCAAGCTCCGATTTCGCATGACCGCTCTGTGACAGTTAACGATGATGCTTCCAACAGTGAAGCAAACCGTATGTCGATCGTGATTGTAAGGATACAAAATATACAAATTTATAGCCAAAAAGGACCCAGAGGAGCGGCTGCAGAAGATGGCCAGGCCACCATCACGCTGAGGGCGCGTACTGCTGAGGAACAAAGGAAAGAAACGTCACGAGTCTCCGGTAAGGTCGATGTCAAATCAGATAGTGCACCATTTCCTCCACGTTATGAACAGCGGCGGAGCCTATCCTCGTATGTAGATACCCCGGGTTGCTGGGGCGGCGCTGGGATTGTCTCACTTGTCATTGTGCGCATCATTCGGGCGCACATCACGCCACGACTGTAGGAGGGAGACGTGTGACGATGAATGGATTCGGCCAATTCGAGGTGAGTGCTGTTCGTCGTGTCTGTGAGTGACGGCCCGCGCGCGCACAATACATCAAGTTCCAATGAGGGTCTTAGAGGAAGCATTCGCAGCATTCAAAACTGTTGAGTACCAGCTTAGTACCAGCGCAATTATGCATGAAAAGCGCATAGGCGCAAAGGGGTCGGGGAAGCAATTCTTACCAGCACTCGCAACACTCTTCGACGGCGCAGCAGAAGCAGATGGTGGCGAGACAGCCGAGAAGACAGCCATTGCCGCCGCCCTTGCGGCGTTCGGTGGGAGGAGGGGCCTGCTGCTGGTATTGCATGGGAGCCTGTCCGCCGGGGGCACCACCATAGTACTGGCCCTGGGGCGCACCATACTGTCCTTGAGGGTACTGTCCTTGAGGGTACTGTCCTTGAGGGTACTGTCCTTGAGGGTACTGTCCTTGAGGGGGCCGTAGCTCTACAGAGGCGGTGTGTCAACGATCAGCCTACAGTCGCGGGTTTCAGAGGTGACTGTTGGGAGGGAGGAGGGAAGCATTGGCAGGTTTGCGGCTTGCCGGCGCCATGGTAGAAGGGATGGCGACGATCACGCTTGACAGCGTTGACGATGAGGAGCAGGACTTACAGCTTGGGGTTGCTGAGGGTAACCGCCCTGGTTCTGGTAGCCGCCGCCCTGCTGGTGGTAGTAGTCTTGAGCGGACATGGTGAATGAGCTTCGCTTCGATGACGGAGCCGGTTCTTGGCGTAGACGGGGATTGTTTGGGTTGGAGGGAGAGAAAGAAACGGAAGAATCGATAGAGGGAGGTAAGTCGAGATGAATGCGGGAAAGACACCGGACGGATGTTAGAAGGGACGGATTCCGTTAGAGAAGAAAAAGAAAGGGAGGAAGCGGAGAGAAGGCAGAGGACGGAAGCGCAGAGTTCGGTATGGGATAGTACCTTATGGATAAGGTAAGGCAAAGGCAAGGTAACGTAAGGTGAAGCAAGCAAAGCTGGACTGCCACGGATACGGAGCCGTCCGCGGTACCTGAGCGCCAGGCCAAAGTGGCAAGCAAGAGCAGGTACTGGATCCGTGTCAGATCCAGATCCGGGCCCATGTGGGCACTGCCATGGTGGGGTACTTTGGAGGTACCTTGCCCTGCCTTACGACGGCAGCTACGGCGAGGATATGCCCGTGTAAAAGACGGAAGCGTGTGGGCAAGGGACATTGATATTATAATTATCATTATCCAATTTATTATTATTTTTTCTTTGCTGACTACGCAGGTATTCCTTATTCTTCTGTACTCAAAAGCTTGAATTTTACCATATAATTTTTGGCGTGATTTTACAAAAACGCTTACCGCCGAGATGCGGGTTGGCTGGCATCAGCGGCCGGAATTGCATGAGGCTGTCCTGCAAGCATGAATCCCATGCAGTCAAGTCCGTAGCAGGTAACTTATGTAGTAGGTAGACCAGGTAGTCATTTGGAACCATACAGCGCCGTTAGTCGGTCACGTTGGTGCGACAAAAGCCGGGGCCACGTCCCTTGCGGGTGCTATGGCAGGGCACCTGATGGGTCAGAGTCACCTCTTTGAGAAGTACCTGCACGGTCACTCTTTGCTTTTGTCGCGTCTTATTACTATTTTTTGGGTTCTCTCCCTTGTGCCGTGCTGTACATAAAGCTATACAATACCTACTTACGTGTTGTAGCCACGGCTGAGCTGACCACCGGACCGGCATGGGGTAGGGTAGACTGTGCTAGGCGGCCGACCTGGCATTTAGCCTGCACGACAACCCAAAAGCCTCCAAGACGAAGGTTTCCATTATCAAGAATTGAGTTGAACAAGCCCAAAGCTTGCTCAGGGCCTCGGCCAAGGAACGAAACTCCTGTTCTCACAACATCTACCTCGTCTTTGCACAGCCTAGGACTACCGTATACCGACTGCCACTTATTCTTCACAGCCCTTGGTTCGGCTTTTCAGGGCTCCTCGTTCCCCACCGAGGGCCACGCAAACATCCCAGACCAACGAACGAGCACGGGGCATGGGCTTGGCTTGGCAAATCGCCATGGGTTGGATGCCGAACTGCCGGGTTTTGCGCTCTGCCCTACCCTGTCGTGTTCAGCCCATTTGGTACCATGGAGCAGATCGGGCAAGCAGCCACACTCGTTCGTGGCTGTAAGACGCTCAGTTCCTCATTCCAGCCCCCTCCTTGTCCAATAATGCTATAGACAGGACCCTCGGTCGCTCCGTGCTGTTCGCTTGCACCTCCACCCCGGCCAGGCTCGCTCGCCGTCCAAGCCGAGTCGTGATGCAGATAAGCGCTCACTTACATCCGTTTTTGTCTATTTACATGCAGCATCAACCGCTACCAATCCATCCTCTGTACTTACTGCCTACCCTGTACCTGGACCAACCTGTACCTTTTTTCACTTACACCACTGACCCTCCTCAACGTCAAGACACACATCAGTGGCTTCACTTTGTTATGAAATGAAGAGTCCTGTTGGGTGTGGTTTTGAAGTTGTTATCATAATATATGCGAATGCAATGTGACTAAAACTCAGCACTCTGTGCGGTATAGATATATATATATATAGGACCTTTTGTTTCTACATATCATTTGTCGTTATTATTCTTGCTGTATCTTATCGACTCCTAATCAAGCCCTGCGACAGACCGAGAGTCTTTATACTTTACTTCCGCAACCTTGTTATCCGAAACCAGGAACTGCTAGTAGAAAGACCGTGATTCACGCGACCTCGGCCCAGGCCTCAACCACTACACAGCCAACGCTGCAACATCTCCATCTCCTCACACTCTCCCCTAACAAAGCTCACAATCACGGAGGCACTACAAGGATATGGTCTCATATCACAGACCATCTCCTATAAATTCGTTGTTCTTTCGGCATCGAGACTCATCCTTCGAATATGTCTGTATGTGCTCTGCCTGATACCTTGTCGGCCTGAACGTTCCAGAGCGGCAGCCTTGGCCAAGATTGGAAACAACGATGACCGTACCTTCCTCAAGTCATACATCACCTTACTTGTCTCAACTTTCCTGACCGACTTTTATCATTTTCACCACTTTGCAAGCTTCTATTACCTGATCTAGGCTCAACCTCAGCTATGGCTTCTACTTGTCCGCCCCAACACACCCCAGGTGTTTCCACGCCATCTACCCTCCAAGAGGAGACGCCCTCCAGCCAAGATGCTCTCTCCAGCACCACGATACACGAAGAAGATAGCCAATTCACTGAACAAGATCCCTCGACCCCAGAGCAATATGGCCTAGAGATCAGGGATTTTCCAGCCGCCCGCACCACCCCACCGGTGTTTTCTAAACACACAACTTGGACAGCCACTACGTTCGCCATGGCCAAGTGCGACTGCTGTGAGCTCCAGCGCCGACTCATGATCCAATGTTGCAATAAATGCAGCTTCTCTATCTGCCGCGATTGCTACAACGAAAGGAAGCTTCAGGCCAACAAGCTTCATGAGATGGATCACACTGTTAAGTGGGAAGTCGACGGGGACCAGAAATCAAAGGCCTACATGAAGACGAAATCCTCTCGAGCTACACGCAGTAACCCCGAGGTAGAGGCGGAAGAGGTCGGATAGCCAAGTCTCGGGCACCTAGGGGTCGTGGACGGGGAAGGGTCGTGGTGGTTCACGGCTTCGACATGTTTCGCTGGTTGAAGGCTCATCACCCGAGTCAACTGTCGACAGTCCTATGTCAGACATCGGTCTGACAAGCGATAACTTCGAGGAGGATGAGTCGGCCACCCCAATCGAGAAAGACTCACATGCCACTTACTCAGGGACTGGCCAAGATTGTCATGTCCGTATCAGAGACGAGGATGAGGATCTCACAAACAACTACGATGATAGATATGCTGCAGCCATCCTGGCTGGGCTGCCTCACGCAACCACTCCTACCTATCAGATTCCACAAGCCCCGCCGCCTACCGTTCTCCGTTACAATGGCCTCCAGTATGGTCTCCTGGACCACAACGGCCACTTTATTTCGACACCTCATCCTCGATTGCCTTGGTCTAGATCAATAGGGCCGCCGCCAAGAAGTGAGGCTCCTGGTACTTTGAGTTCTACCCCGAGAATTAGAAGATTCCAGGCTCAGCATGGCTCGAATCAAGAAGCTGGGCAAACAAACTGCCATCCCTCTCACTCCCTCAGCCCCAGCACATGATGGAAGCAACTACTATTTCCCCGACACAACAGAAACGTATACAGATAACACTGATGTGGAAACAGACAATTACTTCAAGAGCTTATCGGACCCTGAAGAATATGGAAAGACCAACAGAAAATCACCAGGTCGCCGTGCACCTGTAATTCGGCCGAGCCCACAACGCTTCAACCCCTATTCGCGGCCTCAACCACATAGCCGTTCTACAAGAGCTCCTCAAACTGATAAACAGCCCATTACGGTTTCATCTAATGCCAAGGTTGTATTACCAGACAGCAACCCCAACACAACAGGACAGTGGGAGTATGACAGTAAAGACAAGCATGATGCCACAGAAAGCCACAATATCATGAAGAGACCATCTTTAAGTAACCCAGTTCTTGAACATCATGGAACACAAGAATCCGCCCTGACCAGCACGGGGTCAACGGGCCAGAATGAACAAGAACTCATGAATAGAAAATCCTCACTTACACCCCAACAGCCAATACGGCACCCTGTTAATATCCAAGAGCTAAGTCGTAATCTCCAGCTTGCCGCCCAAGGAGCACATGAAGCGTATCCAGAGATATCTCTTGACCAATGCCTATGTGACGAGGTCGCTTGGTCCTGGAATAACGGCACCATCCACAGCATCGCTGCGTCCACACAAGACCACAGCACAGAGCCTTCTCTTGCTGCGTTCAACGTCGCACTTGCTGCTACCTACTACGCCTGTACAAATCTCCGTCTTGACGAACAAAATTTAGCGCGGGACTGGTTGTATGCGCTGGAGCAAAGTCTGAAGAAAGAAGACAATGAGACGGTAGGACAAACTGCCTGATGCATTTTTGTTACACGAGTCTGGCAGACTTTAGACGAGGGTAAGCCACTTTGCGAGTCTTTGAAATGCTGGGCAATTGGGAAACTTGTTGGGATGAGCATACTTGATACACGGTTACTTGTGATTGGACAATGGAGGTTGCGTAGCTTGGATGGAATTGATGAGGCATTCGAATGTCTCCGTGCGTTAGGAACTTATGTTAGAGTCACTTGAGGTCATCTCAACGTTCAGCTGAATGCAACAACAAATCATTCCTATACATAAACCTGACATGATGTGACATGATACTCGACGTTCACTCTTCCGTATCATTATATCATCGAAGCTGGTAAAGTGTCTACAAAAAGGTCATGATCCACTACATCTATCTTGCTCCTTTTTTTCGCCGTTCCACCCGTCTACTCGTTAGCCTCATCCTGCTCTTGGATGGGCTCATCGTCCTGCTCGTCGTCGTCCTCGAAGCTGCCGGCGGGCACGCCGTACAGGCGGAGGATGGACTTGTTGGGGTCCTTGACGAGGACGTACTTGCCCTCCTCGCGGTTGAGGATCATGTCGGCGATTGTTCGCACGATACCCCAACCGTTGGAGAGGGACAGGTTCATCTGGTTGGCGAAGTCGCGAGGCTTCCAGCCAATGACGCCCAGAATGACGTGCTTATCGTTAGAGCGGGGTTCACACGGGAGACGAAACTAGAAAGGCCAAGTTAGTCAATCTGGGAACGAGGAAACGATTATCAGTGGACGTGTACGCACCCAAGCTTCATGACGTCGGACTTGGACAGAATGCTCTGCACCGTCCAGCGGGCCAGCTTGCAGCTGTTGTTCTTCATCTCGGTGGCCACGACGGCACCACGCTGGGTGACCAGCTTGCTGCGCCAGTCCAGAGCACCGCCGCTTCCTGGGCCTTGCTGTCGAACTCGTTGAGGGCCTTGATGGTCATGAGCTGATCATCACCGCTGATGGCGTTCTTCTGAACGGCATCGATCTCGGTACGCACGATGAGGTAGACGGGCTCCTCGTCGTTGGTAGAAAGATCGAATCTTCGGTACTTGTAGGCCTTGCTGGCGGGGATCGGTGTCCTCCGAGGCGTTGTAGAAGGGGTTGGCGTTGGCCATGGTGACCTGGGCAGACTGGCTCTCGTTAACAACCTGGTTGGCGAAGTTGTGGTTGATGTAGGTGGCCTCCTCGGCAAGTGCAGCGGGTTGGTTGATAGTGTCCTTGCCACCGTCAGCGGCATCGAGAGGAGCATCAGCGGCATTTTCGTTGACGGTGACCATGTCGAGGGTGGCGTTGTCACGCTTGTCAAGGAAGATCTTGTTGCCCTGGCGGACGATGACAATGTCCCAGGGGTAGACCGAGCGGGTAGAGCACATGAGCATGGAGAGAATGCTGTCCGTGGCGAAGATGGTGGCCTCGTCCTTCTCGGCGTACTCCTGGATGATGGGGTCCGAAGAGGTGGTGACGTTGTAGGCAGCACGGTCAATGGCCTGGAGCTTCTTCTCGGCACCCTTGACAGGAGGCTTGTCGTAGGAGCGGTCGTAGTAGTACAGGAAGCCGTAGTCGTCGAGGTCCTCACCCTCGTCAGCGTCCAAGTTCAGCTTGGCCAGACGGTTGAAGTCAATCTCCTCGACCAGGTTCCAGTCAGCCTTGATGTTGATGCTGGCATCGCGGTTGCGAGTAGGCTTGTCATAGTCCTTCCAGCCGAAGCGACGGCCGCGACCAGCAGCGTTGCCGCGGCCACGGTCGTAGCCACCGTAGCCCTGGCGGGAACCGGGGCCGGTACGTTGCAGCGCGCCTCCACGACCACCACGGGCATCGCCCCGTCCACCACGCTGGCCACGGCCACGGGTGAAGACGGCACCACGGCCGTATCTCGACTTGGTGGTATCTCGGGTGTTGCTGACGACGGAGAAGGATGACTCGTCCTCGGCAACGGGGCGTTGAAGGTGATGGCGTGGCTGGCGCCGTAGACTTGTTGATCTGGTAGAAGAGTACATGTTAGACTGGATGGAGCCTAAGACAGATATGGCTTCCGGGGTATAAAGCCAAACAAGAGGAAAAAAGAAAACTGCCTACCTCTGTAGTTACGGTTGTACTGCGTACGTCCTCCACGCTCGCGATCCTTGCCCTCTGCGGTCCAGTCGGCCATACGGCCCAGCTTATCACCCTTGGAGAAGGGCGCATAGGGCACACCGTCAAGGGTGGTCTCGGTAGTAACTGCGGGGCCCCAGCCGTCGCCGGGAGGGCAGGCCTCGCAGACCTGGATGTAGTCGAGCGAGTCGGCCATTTTCGCGGTGATGTTGGGATGTCTGGGTTGTAGCGAGGAGGCAGAGGCCTAGGCTGTGCAGCTGCTCCAGACAGAAATTTGGATTCCACGTCGAATTTGTGGTGGGGGTGGGGCAAGCGCATTTCTACCGAAAATCATGAGAGGAGGTACAGAGTACATTGTGCTGCCAGCCAATAATTCCAAGCCCCGCGTCTGCCAGCTGGCGCCAGCTGGCAGGCCGTCCACATCCACCCACTATATCTCGTCTTCATATCAATACCATCTCCATATACCACCTTGAATTCACCTGTCACGGTGACAACGGAGCATAAGTTCGGTGTTTTTGAGAATACAGTCGTGATCCTGCCTCTATACAATTTGAATAAATCATGTTCGTCTGCCTGAGAAACCTGGTCGACCAACTTCTGCTGTTAATGCCATCGCCTGTAAAATACTTAGGCAATATAAATCTCCTCATCAGGCAGTGGACCAGATAAATCTTCAAATCGTTGAATGTGAGTCTATTCATGTGCTTTAGAATTCTCATTAGGAGCCATGATTTAGACTATCCGAACTCCCTGGCTTCATCGCCCCCGAAATATTACTCCTATTGGTATCACATATCCCATCCTACGCCTAATTCTGGGTGTCAAGTTACCACATCATCCATCATTAACCCTGGGCAGAGAGAACGCCCTCGACGGCGTCGCGGACCTCAAATTCTTCCATCACGGCTCCAAATCTAACGCGAAAGGGTTAGCCAACAGAAACTTGGTATGCTCCCACCCGCCTACTTACCCGTAACATCTCACTTTACGACCCAGTTCCTCAGCAATTCTGAGAAGGTCGGCCTGTTGGAGATCGTAAAACCTCTCATGCCCTAGGATCATGCTCCAGGCCATGACAGGGGTTATTTCGCCGTCGAGGTTGAGCCTCTTGCTCAAATCCATTAGAATGGACAGATTAGCCTTGCTGAGCTCCCAGGTTTGCTGCGGGACTGGCCCGTCGTCATGGACGACTTGCGTATGACCGAACGGAATCTCCGGCGTCAGCTTGTCGAATGGCTGAGGAGGACAGGTCGCCATGAGCGCGTGACCGCATGGCTCGCCGCCTTCGTTGGCAGCTCTGTCTAACAGGAACGGCATGTGTGCCATGCATGGCTTCTCGAGACTACACGAACCCTCGATCAAATCGCAATTGTTAGCCAAGCCCGACCATCTCATGCATCGTTCTGCAATCGGATTCCCTCGCGGGGTGCAGTGTGTTGACTTCACTGCTGGGGAGGTGAAAGATAAGCCTTCGAGGAGGAGTGATCGTACGTTAAAACGAAGTCAATGCCGGCTTGCTCGGCATCCACACCTGCCCGATCCGCCGCCTGCTGTGCTGCCCGCTGAGCCGCCAGTGTAGCACTGCATGGCTGAAATCGAGTCATGGGCCGCCGCTCTGATGAATGGGTGGGGACGCAATGGAAGGGGCCGTCGATTGCGAGGTCAGCCCTGGCGTGAGGGGTTACTGGGCGCAGAGCCTTGGCTGTAGCCAGAAACACTGCCAGCACCACTGAGGTGACCTGCCGCATCGTCCGTAATCGACGGTCCCGGGAAGGGGATTCCGTGATGCCTTAAGGCTTCCCGAAGCTGCCTGTTCTCGTGGGCCAGGTGATCCTGGGATTGGGAAACTGTTGTGTAGACTTCCTTGAGTCTGAGGACCTCGTCTTCTAAAGCCTTGATATACAGTTCTTTCCGTTCCCGGTGCGTTCTAGGACCCCGGCCAGGGTCGGGTTAGTAGGTGTCGATGCTAAGAAAATAGATGGCCTACCGCTGCGCCTGTCGGTTGAGCTCCTGCCTGCGTGTTAGGGCGGGCTTGCTATCTGGCTTGGGGCCACGCCTTTTGGGAGGATTGCCATCTGATGCGAGACGTCAGCGCTGAACAGGGCCACCGCTTGGTGAGAGCGGGTGCGACCACAGGCTTACCGCGAGCAGTGGTCCTCTTATCCGCCAACGACTTGAGAACATCGAGACTCAGAGGTGACTGCTCCTTGTCTGGATCAGTCGCGTCAGGCGAGGCAGACGAGCACTTGGAGAAGGCCTTTCCCGACATGGAATCGGCCGAGGTTGTGCGTCGGGTTGAGAAAAGGTGAGGACAATTGGGTGAGGTGAGTCGTTTGGCGTGTAAACGTGTCTAGGCTCCTTGCTGTGTTAGATATATGCCCGCTTCCTCCCAGAGCACCACCGAAGACCGCCAATTGGCGAGGGACGAGTCAAGCGATGGGTTCGAGATCGGGAGAGGCCCACCTTGTTGAGGGTTCTACTGTACGAATGCGTCCAAGGTGCTACGGATGGATGTCGTGAATGGCCAAAGCTTCAGTATAGAGACGAGCCCCGCTGATGGACGCCGTGGCTGTGCGACAATGGCGACACGCTAAGCAGAGGCCGGGACAGGCGGATGCTCGCAAAAAAGGCGAAGAAGATGGCAAGAGGTGAAGGCGGAGAGGAGCAGGTATGACGGATGAATGGATGAATGGGATGGGACGGGATGAATTAGTCTGCAGAATCACGGGTAACAGCAGCAATCAGGGAAAATGGCGGGGTCAAGTTAAGCAGAGCAGAGCAGGAGCCCACGCAATAAATAAATAGACTCCAAGGTAGGCAGGCAGTCAAGACGAGACAAGAAAGAGGCAAGGAGCTTAAAGGTTAGAGCTGACAGCACAAGCCACGACCACGGTGCGTGTGCGTGCGGCGCCAGTGACAAGGGAATGGATGACAATTAACCTGCGAAAAAACCAACAGCAGCGTGCAAAGTCTCTCTTTTTCAACTGGGGCCCCCACACCGTCCGATGACCAACATAAGCCCAAAGAGAGAGAGTGTGTATGCGAGACAAAGCGAAGCAGAGCAGAGCAGAGCATAGCATAGCATAGTATAGCATAGCAAAGCAAAGCACAACAAGATCGAGTGCGCAGAAGCCCTCCTTTTCTTTTCTTTTTTTTCTTTTTCCCTTCCCCTTGCTGGTGGCTGCGTTGCGTTGCCGCCCCTATCCCCGCAGTGGTGTTCTTGCTGTGCAGTGTTATCGACGTGCGGTCGTGGACCATTGGCTACTCGTGCCTGGCATGTCCAGGCAGTGGCTTGATAGCGCTGCATCATGTCCACGACCCTTTAGCTCACACGGCCCAAAAGGGCTCATGCGACCATCGTTCAGTAGAGCCTCTTAGGCTTCCGATGATCCTGTGTCATCGACAAATCCGCATCATATGGACGGACGCCTTTCACGCATGTCGTCATGGAATTCCGCGCTGACCCATTTGTTCGTCGTACTGAGCCACCATTTTAGCGCTGTTCAGTAGGCTGGAGCGGAGCGGACGGAAAAGGAACGACAAGGGAACTATCACATCCAGGGCCCTTCCAGGCCTGAATATGCGACACATTCTGGCGACGTTACCGGCACGGCAGAACAGCTCGATCCCCACGCGCCCACCCACAGCCCAGCCCGCACGGCCAGGACCCTTTGCCGCACCCTTTCCGAATCTTCGCCTTGTACATCCATCGAGATCAGAAAACTTCACCTCACGGGTGGAAGCCGATCCATGGCCGGGTCATTTTCCGGCCGCTGGAGGCCATCGTATCAACTTGTCACGTAGGCCAGGGACTTCCGTCTACCTTGCCCTGGAAGCGTACAGGCTTCCATCCTTGCTAGTAATGGAAGTTCCGCGGAGTCTTTTCCTACAGGCACGCTGGGTGGATTTCATGCCTGTAATAAGCCTCAGTTGGGAAGCATTTATTAGTCCAGGCCTAAATACAACCCTCTCGTACCTTGCCCTCGCAGCCTGTCCTGTCCCAGCACAAAGCGTGCTAGAGCGTGAGACTGGGGGCCCGACTTGGAGAAGTTACTCGTTGCGTATTCCTTGAACAAATGCCGTGCCGATGAACATGGTCGAGGCGGTAGCCGCCAATGCCGCTCTCCGGTAATCTAGAATTTGACTGGTGTGGCACGCCTAAGATTGGTTGTACCGGCCGCTTCAGCGAGTGGCCCTTGTTTCATCACCTTACAAGATAAAAGCCACCATGTGGTGCAGACGATCGACATGTTCTGAGCGGTCTCTGGGCCGCCGCTTGCATTCGAGACCTGAATCTGTTGATCTGATGCTTGAGACCCTTGACACACAGTGCATGCCATCTTCAGTATGTCGAGCATTGAAATGCTGTTGATGTTCCTATGTCAGGGCAACCGGCACTGAGAGAGGGCTCTGTGGTGCCCAGTCCCATATGCTTCCTCTCTCGATACGAACAAGACAAAAGCACCAGACCTTCTCTACGATCTGGTTCGTTTCCTTCATCTTTGCTGCACTCTACACGATGGTACTCAGATGCAAAAAGGGCGGTGGGTACGAAGTAGTAAGCAGGCCCATTGTGGAAAGGCAGTGAAGAGTAAGTAGTAGGAGTCTAGACGTTGTGGGTCGGATGAGCTGGCACGGTGCTCGATGACTGCAGTCAGACATGCGCTTGTGCGATTGGCCGCCACGATACGGCGTGGAATGATCCGCAACGGAAGGCCAGGACGCTAGGCAACGTAGTCGAGTGGTTGAAGAGTATCGTCAATGCGAGACGACTGCCATGCTGCCAGAAGCTCGCGTCTAATGAGCCCAATGCGGAGCACGGCGATGCTGTTCATGGAGCCAAGGACTGCGTCATGGTCCCTACTTACCTAGATACCTATCTACGATGTTCTCTCATTATTAAGCAGGACTTCAGCAACATGACCTTTGCGCGACAAAAAGGCATTTGTCTCACCCGCCATGTTCATAGTAAGCGAGGGGTCTTGGGCGGGAGAGTGGAGCTGGTTTGAGTAAGTTGCATGGGAAACAGAGCGAAACATGCGCTCGCCGGCCCTGACTGGGAATTTATTGCATCGTCGTATCTCCGAGAGACCGTTGAGATGCTCCGAAGAGTTTGAGAGGCAGAGTAAGGAAGAGGCGAGGCAAAGATGTCGATCCGATGCTGGGCTTTTACTGTCCTTGCTGTAACTTTATTTCCCCAAAACTCATTGGGCACGCCCTGCTCTGGCCGAGCGAGTCCTTGCCCGGACGTGGTGGGACCTTCAATGCTCGAGATAACCAAAGCATGGATGGTTTCATCAGGACAGTCTGAGGTTGCAGTGCTTGTATTGATGGTACGATGAGTTGGATGTTAACACCCCATTTATCCCCGTCCGAGCAAGGCAGTCGATATAGGCACGAATTGGCAGGCCTAAGGAAGGAGGGAGGAAGCCTGGTAAGAAAAGCGCAGCTCTGCCAGGCGTGTTTACATGCTGTAAGGAAAATGGGGCGCCCGTATCCCCGCGAGACATGCTGCGACGATTGATAAAGAAGGAGGTGCAAATGCCATACCAGAGAAAGTAGTCACAGTCAGTCTCAAGGTGAGTGAGGCGCAAGGTGGTAAATCGTTGCGCCGACGCATGACCAGTCAATTGCCGTGTCCAAATCCTTTAGAGGTGCTAGCAGGGGAAACGCAGCCCTGCCATTGGTTCCTACCGCCGTTTTCCCGCTTAATGACCACTGTGAGGAAACGCGAACTCTCAACCATCGTGAGGCAAGCAGCTCTCTGCCCTGAACTCGCCCTCGCTAACCCTCGAGTCTGCTGCCGTCATTGCTGCTGTTGTCCGAAGCATAGCCCGAGTTTGCGAGCCTGCCCTCACTGCCCGCCGTCCCGGGACGCCCGATCGAGCGGTGTTCCCCGCCCGTGGACGAGCCTCTGCGCTTCCTCCACTCGCTCGAGCACCCAATCCAAACCTCATGCGTTCTCCCTCACGATCCGGCTTCGACGCTCTTCAACTTCAGCGGGTACCAGTACAAAGGCCCTCGCCAGTCATGTCTCCAAGTCTTCTCGGGTTCTAGTTCTGGCGGCCTTGCCCAGAGCCTCCGAGTCTATTCAGACACAGTATTCTACCTGCTTTCCTGTTAACACCAGTCGAACTCTACCCACCGATTCTACGACGACGCGGTACAGACGATTTCGCAATAACGGTGTGACTTTTTCTCGCCGACATGGAGCCGCCTCCGCCTCCTGCACCCTTGGTGTCCCCGGCGCTGTCCTCGCTGCGGGCCCAGCACGGCAATGCTATGGAACGATCTCTAAGCCAGGACATCCGAGAAGAGCGCGAGGAACTCCGTGAGGCTGCAGAACAGACGCTCAATGCGCTCATGGACCTCAACCTCGATGGTACAATCAAATGGGTCAGCCCGTCATGGGCCGACGTTGTCGGCAGCGACATCACTTCCGTTGAGGGCAAGCACATATCCGAGCTGATTGTCAGCGAGCCAACCACTATCTTTACCGATGTTATCGAATCGATGAAAACAGACGACTCCAAGAGCCATCGAGTTCGTTTTGCTATGCACTTAGGCCCGCTGTCGAAACTCCGTTCTATCGCCGAGGACGATACTCCTGTTGCCTCCGATCACCAACCGGAAACCATTGACCTGGAAGCTCAGGGCATCATGGTTTACGATAGTACGTCGGGCGGAGAGAGCCATGTAAGATAAAACCCCTTTGTTGGTTGATTTGTGGTTCTTGTGTACTGACAATATCCTAGACCATGTGGATGCTTCGCCCTTGGACCGCTCCCCAGGAGATCCAGATTGACCTTCCTGGTCTCATCGTTGACTCCCTTGGCTCAGGAGCAGAGGTCCTCGCCAGTTATCTGACCCAACTTGCGGAAACGGCGGGTGAAGACATAGAACAGTACCCTCCACCACCCCCAGTACTCTGCCGCATCTGTGAACGCCAAATAACCCCTTGGTGGTTTGAAAAACACACCGACCTGTGTCTCCAGGAGCACCGGGCTGAGATGGATGTTCAGATGGCGCAAGAAAACCTCATTGAGCATCGTCACGCTATTGTTAGGGTTCTTGATGCGCTAGAAGCTCGCAAGAGTCGCTCCATGACCGGTGAACAGCCGACGGTGCCCATGGCTGAGTACAAGGGCCTACCCATTGGCCCACCACCCTCGACACAATCTTCTCCTGGTACCTCTTTTTCCCGATCGAGGGAGCGTTCCGGTGGTTTTGGGCACGCTAGGGCCTGCTCCTTCGCCATCCGACGACCTCAAGCTAGGATTGTCGAGTTGCTGATGGACTTGTGTGACACTGCTATAGAAATTAGCACGCCGGCACTCAAGGACTCCTCGCCGCAACACGGTTCTGGCGAGCTGCGCACACAGTCGCCCCAATCCGAGTCACGGATTTCCCAAGTCATCCAATGGCAATCTCCGAGTACCAATACTTTGGAGCAGGAACAAGGATTGGCTCTTCTTTGTTCGGATACCGAGAAGGTTGCACGAGCAAAGGTCGATGCAGTCTTTCGCCATCGCCGAATTATCGAATATGCGGAACGTATTCGCATTGAATTTGCCGTTATGGTACAGGATTGCATCGATGAAGCCATGAGGAAAGCGGCTCGCATCGCTGCGGGCAGGCTTAGTGATTCTACGGAGGAGGAAGAAGAAGAGGTAATAGAGGGCATGGAGGGCATGCCAGAGTATGGGCCAGAACCAGAAGAAAGAGCATATGAGGACCAAGGGCAGTCTCATCACGCTCCAGATCAGCCATATGGCTCATCATTCACAAGTCCCTCCGCCTTGGCTGCTGCCCTTCGGCAAGTTGATCTAGCAGGAGGACGCAGGCGCTCTCGTCCGTCATCCTTGGTAGGATCTACGAGGTCTAGTAGCCCGAAAGAGTGTCCCACACCACGATCGCATTTTGGTGCTCCTGGACAGCCCACGGGCCCACCTCGAAGGGAATCGTCATCCCTGGCATTTGAGAGTGATGCCGGTGATAGTGAAGGAAGCATACGATCATCATCTGTGGCCTCGAGAAATGCAACACGGACAGATTCGCCGATATCCGAATTCGGTGATTTGAGGCGAGCTGCTAGTGCCCGGCAACATCACCGACGTAGTCTCATTCTCCCCGGCACTTCGTCTCCGCGACGTCAGGAGTCCCCTTCGCGTTCGACACAGCCATCGTCTCCGCTCAGAATTAAGCCTCGAGGATTCCCACTATCCTCGGAAGGCATGACTTCCCAGAGGCCTCACCCATGCTGCCTGGCAGCGACTTTGGCTCACCAGCTGCCGTGGCTTCCCGCCACCACAGACGCCAATCGTCGGTAGCTATCTCTGACTTCGTGATGAAGCCTCCACCTTCCCCACGTCTCAGTGCTAGCCAGGCTCCTCCCCAAGCACGGCCCACACAGCCCTCGATCAAAGATTTCGAGATCATCAAACCGATTAGTAAGGGTGCTTTTGGAAGCGTCTACTTGTCAAAGAAGAAATCAACGGGTGAATATTTTGCCATTAAGGTGCTGAAGAAGGCCGACATGGTTGCCAAGAATCAAGTCGGAAATGTCAAGGCGGAGCGAGCTATCATGATGTGGCAAGGGCAGAGCGAATTTGTTGCCAAGCTCTACTGGACATTCTCGAGCAAAGACTATCTATACCTGGTTATGGAATATCTCAACGGAGGTGATTGTGCCTCTCTCATCAAGGTACTAGGAGGGCTTCCAGAGGAATGGGTGAAGAAGTATCTTGGAGAAGTTGTTTTGGGCGTTGAGCACCTCCACAGCCGGGGAATCATTCATCGAGACTTGAAACCAGACAACCTTTTGATTGATCAGAAAGGCCACTTGAAACTCACGGATTTCGGTCTTTCGCGAATGGGTTTAGTAGGTCGTCAGAAGCGTGCCCTCGACAGTGAAAACACAGATACGACACCAGATTTGCTCAATCAAGGACCTTTTGCACGTTCAACGTCTATGGCGTCGTCGCGGTCCACCTCATTGGATTTACATGGCCACTCTCATTCACCCGGCACAACACCTCTGATACCTTCAGAAACTAGCAATCTTGGGCAACCTTCGTACTTCAATCTAGGTTCAATGCAGGCGGAACCCCGACGCATTTCTAGCAGCCATCGCAGCGATAGTGGGGAAGCGAGACTCTTACTCATATGCTTGGGGCTTTCTCCTCAACGATTTAGATCCAGGCTCCCAGTCTGCTAAGTATCCCTGGAGGAGGAAGCTGTGGCTCAAGGATCTCCAGATTTCTTAGCGACACAAATGGGCTCCAGAATGAGCAATGATAACCACAACCGAAACTCTTTACCTCCTTCGAATATGATGCCGCCGCCAATGGCACTTTTCGACCCTGAGGATACAAACCGTCGATTTGTTGGAACCCCGACTACCTTGCGCCAGAGACCATCAAGGGTGATAAACAAGACGAGACCAGCGATTGGTGGTCAGTTGGTTGTATCATGTTTGAATTCTTGTATGGGTTTCCACCCTTCCATGCTGGAGAGGCAGAACAAGTGTTCGAGAATATCCTTGCACGAAAGATACAGTGGCCCGACGATGCAGATTGTGAGCCAGTTTCCGATGAGGCCAAGGATTTGATTAACAAGTTGCTCTGTATGGAACCGCCATTTAGGCTGGGCTCAAACCGCGATGAGAAATTCGCGTCGGGTGGAGAAGAAATCCGGAGCCATTCTTGGTTCCACGGTGTGAACTGGGATACTCTACTTGAGGATGAAGCTCAGTTCGTTCCCCAGCCTGAAAACCCAGAAGACACAGAGTATTTTGATGCACGTGGCGCAGTTCTTCAGTCGTTTGCGGAGGAAATGGAAGACCAGATGTCACCACAGTCTTCAACAGCTGGCTCTGACTATCCTGAACGACCCCATGATGCGTTATCCAAGGTTCGCTCGCAGGTGAATTCGCTCAACAGGAAATTGATGCCTCTTCACATACCACCTCATGTTCGAGACTTAAAATCGAGGAGACTGAGCGAGCCCGTGCCTCCAGATGACTTTGGGTCGTTTGCGTTCAAAAACCTGCCTGTACTCGAGAAGGCCAACAAAGACGTTATCCAGAAGCTACGGGCGGAGGCATTGGCAGCGCAATGCAAGCCACCCTCCCTTAGTACAGGAGCCAATCCTGTGTCACCGGCTCCTTCTCTGGAAGGAAGCCCAGTCATGTCAAATCCTGTCCAAAGAACGATATCGAACGCAAAGGCTGCGAATCGACCCCAGTCGCCGTCAGGCCTGAGTCATGCCAACTCATCTCCAAGTCGCATCTCCCAGCCCTCATCTCCATTGTTAGTCTCATTCGTTGCTGGCCAAGGTGCCGAGGGAAGGAGAAAAGCATCAAGCAATTCATCTAGCCTGTCACACCAGTCAAGTGTTTCTCTACAGCCAAGTTCTGCTTTCGAGATCCCCAAGGTACCTCCTAGCCTGCAGAAGGCCGCAACATCGGTTGCTGCATCTCCTGTCAAAGGCCGGGGCGCTGCACCACCTCCGCTTGCCCTCTCACCTCAGAAAGCGATTGCGACACCACGCCAAGCGAGCAACTCATCGACGAGCCGTTCCAGGTCATTGACTGTCGGATCACAGGAGGGAAGCCCCGTGACCTCGGAGATTTTGCAGCACCATCGCAACCGCAGAAGTCAAGTCTTTGATATGTCACCCTCTTCGTCTGATAATGAGGAGAAAAGCACAATGCTCTTTTACGAGTACAACGCCGGCGTCAAAGTTCACGGCGTCTATCGCAGATAGCGTTTGATGGCGGCCCTACTTTTCGTCCCCTAGACGTCCTCATCTGTGAAGATCACCCCGTATCCCGCATGGTGATGGAGAAGCTCTTGGAGAAGCTTCGATGCCGTACAATTTCCGTGCCAAATGGATCGGAGGCAGTTCGGTATTCTATGAGCGAAATCAAATTCGACGTCATCTTCCTTGAATACAGGCTCCCTCAAATCAATGGAGCTGATGTCGCAAGGATGATCCGAGAGACGAAAAATGCCAACTCACATACCCCGATCGTTGCCATCACCGCCTACTTGAAGGAGCTCCAGGCACCACATTACTTTGACTCTTTGATTGAAAAGCCAATCAGCTCATCCAAATTGACGGAGGTGCTGCGTAGCCTGTGCCAATGGAGGCCAGAGTCCCCGGCCATCCCAGCCCGATTCCTATCCCGCACCCGATGCCTTCAGGCCTTCGGAAAGCCAACCACCGGTTCGACGATAGCCCAACATCTAGTGTCTCACTTTTCGCATTACGCCATGGGTCCTCTATTTTATCAAGCCGAGAGGACTCTATCACATCGAGTATGTTTGGAGACTCGGAGTCCGCGACAACAGATGATATTCCTATGATAGTATCCCGCAAGGCAACGGGCGAATGGGATGAAGGTGGACTGGGAATCACGGAAGCGGACATTCTTAGTGGCCTGGAAGGGTCAAGCAAACCAATTCCGCAGCTTGTGGCGCAGCAGTCAGCGCCTGCTCAGATGGAGCACGCGCCACGATCCCTGGACAAACTCAAGAACAAGCGGGAGGGATTGGAAAAGCAAACGCCAGAAAGTACGGAGTCTGCTGACGACGAAGACGAGGAATTAGAACAAGGGTGGGAGAAGCAGCAGCAGGTTGGACGAGGAAGCAAATCAATGCTCAACAAACCTGTGCTGCCTAGCTCGAAGCTGGGCATCGAGATGATGCGAGCCAACAGCCATGACAGCGTCACACTGGGCTCTGAGAGCACCCCAGAGGCCGTCACGCAGGTAGCAACAACGCCACTGGAGGAGATGAGCACGGCTCTGCTAGGAATCGAGGCTTTTGGGAAGACGGCGCAGACACCGCCCGAGACCAAGTCACGAAGTGTGGAGGCAACCCCTCGACCAACAGTAGGGGTTCGATCTGATAGCAGACAAGGTGGCCGGGAACAGGACAGGGTAGGCGGGGATGAAGAACGAGACGAAGAGGCTACCCCCGACCGTTGGGGCGACGAGAATGAATCTTAGTGGTGGAGAATGATAAGCATATTTTCTTTTGTCTCAAATTTCTTTTGTCTGGAAGGAAAGCGTGGCGTTTCAGAGGGGCTCGAGATGAGGGTGTGGAGATTCAAAGCTGGATGGCACAGGCCTAGGCTACGGTGTGTTAGCCCGACCCAAAGAGACGAGAGTATGGCAATACGGATCTTGGGAATAGCGGTGGAGGAAGAGGAGGGGAGGGCATGTGAGGCGAGGTGAGGCGAGGCGAAGAGAGCTGGAACTCGAGATTTCACAGTGGGGAGTTTGAACTTGAACTGGAACGGGAATAAGTCGAACAAGGTGGTTTCGGTACGGGCGAGCGAGCAGCAGCAGCGAGCATACCTACGTTAGCTACCTATCTTGCGCGTCTCTCTACATTGGGGGTTTCAATGTACCATACATGGTTTTAGCTGTACGACATATACACAACTACGGCTTCGAAAGGTTACTCACGGGACACCAGACACCCCATGTTTTTCGCTTTACTTTAGACCGGGAGCGTAGATGGAGTCGCATATTGCAATGGTTCGATGGAGAAGAGCCCCGTAGGGGTTCTGGGCCTGGACCCGGAGATGGCTTTGCCAGTAAGGATAAAGCAGGAGGGCGAGGTGAGGCTATAGTAGTGCAGTGGACCATGGGATGGAAATTGGGGCCGGAAGAGATCACTAACGCATGACCGGAAAAGAGATGCATGCTTGATTTGTGATTGCCAGTGATATGCAGGTGCAGGTCGACACGGGAGGGACGAGACAGGTCTGAAAGAGGAGGGTGCCAACGGGATTTTTGGGATTGGGTGGATGGATCGTCGGTGCTGTGGGCTGACGAGAAGGTTTAAAGCCGGCGGTAAAGACGTTGGAGAGGCTCGAGTCAGCTAGTGCCTGGGACGATGGCTGCACAACATGCATATTTTTTTTCATCTTTCTCTTCACGTCTCTTGTCATGTCTCGTGTCGGAGGAGGTTGTGGAGCACAGGGTCCCCTCCTTTGCGGTCGGTGTGTCGTCTGAGGCCAGGCGAAGAGGCACGCGAGCAATTTCCTTCTGGGACAAGGCGGTTTCTGTACCGGGAGAATCGCCTCGCCAAGGAAGATTCCGCAGCAACTACCGGGGGCGCGATGTCATTGAATCCACAGTGACTTGTGTTGGTAGGTTTTTTTCTTCCATTGCTGGCACACGACCAAATAATGGTGGCTAGGAACGGGGAGAACAACGATGATGACATTAAGAGGAAAAAAAGAAACCAGGGCAAAAGGATATTTAGGATAGACAGGAACGTGAGCATGCTGACAGACCCGATTGGCCTCGTGTTTTCTTGGTCCGGCCGTTCCTTAATGAAAAGACCAAGGAAGGCAACTTGGTGCATGACGAAGAGGAAGAGAACGGACAATGTACAGTACAAAGCAACGAGTGAGTGGAGGTACGTGCCGCACCGTCGGTGGTGTCGTCACGTTTCCGGGTGGAGCAGCGACGGTGCCGTCTCATCCGATGGCATGTAGTTCATGTACTGTATGCTTTGAATTTTGCAAGGCGGCAAGACAAGCAGTACAGGACTTTGGCTCCTTCCCCCAGTGCTGCTCTTTCTCTTTTGTTTTCTCTCCCCGGCCCCGGCAAGGAAGGAGGAGGCTTCCCTCGGTCAAGGAATAAGGTCTAGTTGACGTACATTGAACCAGATGACGATGCAAAATGACCGTACATCATTCATGCTGCAGGTGCATCATGCACAACGTTAACCGTCCACCTTCCTTCCTTCCCTCCTTCGCCGCCGGTACGCCGAGCATAACCCGAATCCATGCATCCTCAGCCAACCCTTTTTCTTCTTTTGCCTTGAATAAAAGCGCATTCACGCTACGCGGCCGGTTATATCCTCCACTCTAACGCTGACCGAGTTATGCCTTTCCCGGAAGCTCTGGCCCGCCGCCGTCTCGCGTTTTCCTTCACATCCACACCCCATGCGCCACCACCTCCCACGTCCCTCCCTGGTGGTGATGGGCGATGGGGATCTCCTAGCTCGTTCCCACTACCCATCATACAGTGGCGGACCCTTTCCTCGACGGGTCCCTCGGTCCAGCCTTGAGTCGCTCTCGACCATGCGTTCGAGCACGCTGCTCAAGGCGCTGGTCTGACTGGTCCGTCTCGAAGCTTTTCGTCCCTTCTAGTTCCCGCATTTGCTCGACCATCTCGGTCGTCGAAAGCAGTCTAACTTTTGGTGGGTTCCGTGGTAGAGAATATAATAAAGAAATGCTCAAGCTCCAACGGCAACCTTCTCAAGGTCTCAGTCCCATCTGTTTCTTTCCTCGAACAGCCTCCCAACTTCCCTTCATCAGGGTTGTTTTGTTCGAAAAAGTTGGTCACTCGTCCAGCTGGCCACGACCTTGAGACACACCCGCCGTCACTTGGTCAACCTTGTTTTTGGCGCTTGTACCTCTTCCGGCCACCCTTCTGCTCGTGGTGCAGGAGACCCTGAACACGGAACGATTTCCCTCCACATTAAGCTTTTAGTTTAACTGGTTGGATCCAAGCTGCCAGATCAGATCTCCTATCGCTCCCCGTCATCCGCAATGGCATCCGAGCCACAGAGCATGCCGAGCCCCGTGATACCGGGCCAGATCCCCGTACCACACGGGCCCGGCGGTCATCACGTCGACGATTACCCTGACCAGACTGCCGACCTGGTTGAGCGTCGCATCTTCAGCCATGTCACTCGTCCCGACGACTCGTACACCCCGAAGGTGTGTACTGGGCCGATTTGCCCTGGAGCAAGCGCCTCAGCTTCGTCACCAATGTCGATCGCCAGGCTGCCGCCCAGGAACTGCAGACCATCGGCCAGATGATTCGCAAGGACCCTCTCTCCCCATCTCCTGGTACTTCCGTCACGCCGTCATTCCTGGTGCCGGTCTCGGACTTGAGGGCTACGTTCTCTTCTCCATTGGCAACCTTGAGCCGCTCTTCAAGCAGGTTTGGCCCGAGTGTTGGGGCAGCAGCCACGAGGTTTGCAGCAAGAACTGGGTTGCCAGTGTCACCTACTTGGAAATCATTGGTATCATGGTTGGCCAGGTTGTCGTCGGTGTAAGTTTAACAGTTTTCCATTTTGGATTCAGAGAAGATCGAGCTAACATTTGGCGATGCTAGGTTATTGGTGATTGGGTTGGTCGTCGTTGGGGTCTTATCCAAGATGCTCTCATCATGTTTATCGGTCTGCTTATGCTGACGGCCAGCTGGGGTCTGACTCTCCAAGGCTGGGTTATCTGCTATGCCTGGTCTCTGTTCTTCTACAGTCTTGGTGTTGGAGGCGAGTATCCCATTACCGCCACGTCTTCGCTCGAAAGCGCCGTTACTGCTGGCAAGCTCTCCACCCGAGAGGACCGTCTTCACCGTGGCCGTCGTGTCACCATGGCTTTCCTCATGCAGGGCTGGGGCCAGTTTGTCAACCAGGTCATCCTCATCGTCCTTCTTGTCATCTTCAACAGTGGCAGCGGTTCTCCTCCGTACAGCCAGTCAGCGGCTCAGTTTGCCTTCCGTCTGTCCTTCGCCTTTCCTGCTATCGGAACCCTCTGGCTCGTCTACTACAGAACTTGGAAGATGCCCCAGGCCTCTAAGCAGCTGCAGAATGCCAAGCGCAAGTCCAACGTTACTGGATACGACGTCACCGCTCTTCGATACTGCTTCAGCCACTTCGGTGGTCGTCTTCTTGCTACTGCTGGCACTTGGTTCTGCAACGACGTGTTCTTCTACGGCAACAAGCTCTTCCAGGGCCAGTTCATCAAGGTCATCTACAACAACCCCGACTCCATCCTGACCACGTGGTCTTGGAATCTGGTCAACATCACCGTCTCCTGGTTGGATACTACCTTGCCAGTCTTCTCATCGACAACAAATTTTATGGCCGAAAGCTGATGCAGCAGGTTGGCTTCTTCATGTGCTTCCTGATGTTCGTCATCCCTGCTTTCAAGTACGAGTACTACACCAGCCCTGCCGGTATCCATGCCTTCCAGGCCATGTACTTCATCTCGTCCTTTTTCAACCAGTTTGGTCCCAACTCTGTCACCTTCCTCGTGGCTGGTGAGGTTTTCCCACGCCCGTCCGTGCCACCGCCCACGGTTTCGCTGCCTGCATGGGTAAGGCTGGCGCTCTGCTCGCTGCTGTCCTCTACAACTACATCGATGACCAGACCAAGTTCTACGTTGTTCCTTGGTTCGGTCTCGCCGGCATGCTTCTTACCTGGCTTTTCCTCCCCGACACCACTGGTCTTGATCTGAAGGAACAGGAGCGCCGCTGGCAGTACATCCGTCGCGGTGCCGAGCAGGACTACCACGGTGTCGCCATCAACCCTAAGCACTTGAGTCTGTGGGAGCGCATGCGTGGCCTTGGAAAGGCTTACGACCCTGAGCTTGACTGGAAGTCCAAGATCGACGACATGCGCGCCGAGTGGGAGGCCGTCCAGGCTGACCGCGGTCCTAAGGAGACTGAGCACGGCATGCCCGATGATGGCGAGTTCTCTCCAGAGATTCACGACTACTTCAAGCGCTCCAGTCCCAAGCCCTATAATAACAATGACAATGGCGTCCTCGCCAACTCAGAAAAAGAAAAGGTGCCTTCGGAAAACTCGGAGTCTTTGAAGATTTAGTATGAAATAGTGTTTATTTTGAGAGCCTGGATTGCAATACAGCGCGTAACGATTCCCAAATACCAATATATTAGTTTTTGACAATATATATATCTTTACCGAACAGATTAAAATGTGTCACTGTGAGAAAACGTCGTATCAGAAGATTCCTGCAAAATGGATATATATAACATTATTTGTTTCGAAACAAGTCTCTGAATCCTAGCTACATAATTGTCAACTCCAGAACGTCCATGCATCGTTGCGATTTCCCATCTCGTCAAAACGCCGATATCCAACAGCGTACAATATACTCGGGAATACGGCAAGACCCACCGCTTTCTAGAGAAAAAACACACATTCGTCTCCCCATCCAATGCCCTGGATAGATTTCCCTCGTGTACATAAAATCATAATCCATAACATCCCCACCCCTTTCTCCTCCTGCTATCCTTGCCGCTTCTTACAAGCGGTCGTCCAAATCCATGACGTCCTCTCGTAGGAGTCCACGTGGGATGCGCGCCGTCCCGAGCCGATAATACTGGCGTCATTCGCCCTACCTGGTGTTCCGGGACCAGTTTCTCCGTGGCGTCGTTGCTGTTGCTGTGGTTGTTGCTGAGCCCTCAGCCCGGTCGGGACAATAACGTTGAGAACACAGTCGTCTCAGGTGCTCGTAAAAGTCCTGGGGAGATGCAAAACGGCCGTGGCAGATAGAGCACTTAGGAGCATCGCCACCTGCGCCTCCAAGCAGGCTGTCGCCGATAATCGGGGTTGGCACCACCTTGCGGCTGTTGGGGGCGTCTGTTCGACTTGATGGACTGCGGTGAGGTGACGCTTGAAAACGTCGGCCCTGTTGAAGGTCTTTTCGTGTGGTGTGCCAGATCCATGGCAGAACGGACAGACCATAGTGCCCTTGTAATGGGTCAACGCATGGCGATTTTTGTCGTATTTGCGTGCGAAGCCTTTAACATGATACTCGCACGACTCAATGGGGCATTTCTCTGGGCGTTCCTCTTGATGCGTGAGCATGTGGGCGGCCAGGTCCTTGAACACCCGGCCGCAGTCCGGATGGGGACAACGATTGCGGTTTTCTGCGGTGCGTGTTCCGGTGCTGTTGTGTCCGCCTGCGCTCCAAGATGTATCGGATGGTGATGAGAAGGCTGCGCCCGATTCTGGCGGACCCATCTTGACACTGTCAAACACCAATGCGCGGTCGCCGCTAAAATCAGGTGGCATTTCGTCTGGTGGCTTCATGTCATCATCTTCATCACCACTAGAGGAATCATTACCCAAAGCGTCAATAGGCTGGCGCACCTCACGCATCCAATCTTTAAGGATCGTCATGGGTGGCCAGTCTCCGCTTGCCTTGCCGCTTCGGTGAGGGTTGAAATGAGCTCGACGAAGATGCGCGGCGGCGTTGTAATACGCTCCGTAGCGCTTCTGCGTCATACAGGCTTTACATTTCGATAACGGAACCACAGGCTGTGGGGAGGACGGTCCAAGAGCATCCGGCTCGTTGCAAATCCATCGCTTTACCAATGGCGCATGTTTGGCGTCGGTGTGTCGACGGAGCTCGTGTTCACCACGAAACCCTTCGGGGTTCTCATTGCATTTGCCGCAGAAAACTCGCCGTAGAGGTGGCCTCTGGTAAGCGGGCTTAAATCTCGAGGGACTCATAGGCGAGCCTGATGAGTAGCTTGGAGAGCCAATATATGTCGGAGCTTCAGCCACGGTGTGTCTTCGTAGACGACCCTGATCAACTGATGGGGAGGATGGCCGTCTGGTGATTGGTACGTTCTGCTTATGTAGAGTATCGCTGTCATGGCGATCTACGCCTAGGCCCTGCATATTGATCAGAGATTGTAAGCCAGGCACAGAGCGTCGTGGGCCATGAGCGGATTTAAGAGCAGACGGTAGTTGTAGTGGTTCCGCTCCCGTTACAGTTGACTTCTGTTGGTTAATGAAACCATTGAAGCTGAGCCCATCATGCTTAGCCTGTCCCAATTCCATCATAAAGTCTGTAGTAGTCGAGTAGACTCGCCCAAACCAAGTTGTTGACTGAATTCGTCCGGACCATGTGTCTCGACGAATAACTCGATTAGTATCCGCAACCATTGAGGCTTCATCGTGCGGAAGATGGGCCAAATCTCCATCAAGTAGCATGGGACCAGATGCAGCGAACAGCTGTACGAGGGCTTTGTATCCGCTGTGCATTGAGAATTCGGGAGACTTTTTGATATAGATATGGTGTTGGTGCCTTGACCGGTCGTTAAGTGTAGCGGAACATATGTCGACGAGAATCGTTCTAACCGCGCTGAAGATGCAAAGAGCATAGAATGCAGCTAACCACTCCTTTAGTTGCAGCGATGATCGCTTTATCAGTATTTTCTCAAAACATTGCAGAAATCGTGTCATGCACTCATGCAGCAAACGTGTGTGCTCGTCAATGTCCGCATCTTCTAGGGGTATCAATCGTGAAATATCATCTAGTATAATTGCTGGTTCCGGAAGCAGAATGGCATAGAATGTAACTTCTCGAAGGAGCACTTTCGCGTAATATAAAACAGGGTATATCGCCTCTTCCGCTTCGCGATTTGTTGAGAGGTGCTTTGTGACACCTATCAGCTCGAATAAATTATAGAATGTGTTGGATGTGTTCCAACTGCAGGCCAAAGCGCATAGAATAGGTGGTGAAAGGTTTATCTCGTTTGGTTCAAACTCGGATGCTCTGCTACGGATATAATTTCCCGAGTCGAGATAGCCGGACAACCAAAACCCATCTTGAAAATCAAGATTGGCACGAACTGTCCCGGTGATATGGCTGAATGACGGAAGTGCCTTCTGAAGAACCTCGTTCAGGCCTCGTCGTTGCGCAAGCGGAGAAGCTGTCAGGGTTCTTGTCTGTCTAGGGATAAGGGCCCTATATCAGTCAGCAAGCCATACATGTGCTCTAAAAGTTTTCTTAATCACCTGGAAGAAAGACATCAACGAGCGATGTTATGGGGCCCCGACAGCAACCCAGTGGCCTTAGAAAGTCATCTGGGCCTGGAACCAGCCCCTGAGCAGTTGAAGCATGGTTGATTCGTATCACACTGGACTGCGGTTAGATTATGTTGGTAGGATTCACTTAAATCTATCTGCTTACCTCCGCTTTTGAAATCCTACACCGTAGACAAGGATCTTTGTTTTGGAACAAATTGAGTTCTCCTATCGACTCAAGTCGAGGTTGACCAGCTCGGCTTCTCTTCAATGGCGGAAGCAGCGGGTCGACCTCGGGGTCCGCTGCGAGACCTTGGGTAGTTCCCGAACGGGTGCTACCAAACGTATAATTCTTGAAGGGATCCTTTGGATCTCCTGATTGCGTAGGGACGACGAGCGGAGGAAGACTAGATGTTAAGGCGGGCGGGGAAGCTGGATGGAGACAGCCGGACGCGGAACAGTGGCGAGACCATCTAAGAGGGACGAAGAAGGTTGCGTCGGGAATGGAGCAGGGAGTACTGGAGACGTGATGTTGGGTTGCTCAGTTTTCGATGACGAGATATGTGCGGTAGCATGGCGGTCTCGGTCGGCCTTGGTCGCAAACCCATAGATATAATGTATACACCGCTCATCCCAGCACTTGGCCGTTGACGCGACCAGATTTCCTGGCTCACCCCGACTATCACTGTCTCGAGAGCGCCGACTGCTGATGATCAAGTCATGATGGTCAATGTGGTTTTCCAGCCACGGGCCGAGGCCACCCGGCGCGGAAGCGAAATAGCGGCGGAGAGGTCCATGAACATCCACATCTGGGCCCTTAGGTTAGCTAGCCGAAGCGGCGGTCTGCGCGGGAAGAGTGGGTGTGACCTACTCTGCTGGGCGCAGATAAACTCGAGGCACTCGCATCGGTGCTGCACCGCGCGGGCTTCCTCGGCCTCGGATAACACTGGAACATGGAGGTTGAGATCTTGGAGCAGCCACAAGTTAGCACAGACTCTGCTGGACACCGGGCGGGAGCAGGCGAGACAAAAGACCAACATACCGTTGCGATCCACTATGTCTTCGAGAATGCGCAGCTTGGCCCGGAGGTGGTCGAGCTCGCGGCGCGAGTCGAAGCCATGCTTTGCGGCGACCAAAGCAGCCAACCTCGCCTGGATGCCGGCCTGCTGCTCGAGCAGCTGGCGAATGGCCAGGTCGAGGTCGTGATCCGGGCCAGCTTCGGGACCAGACGACATGGCTCACTCAACGCCCAGAGTCGCAGGACATGATGCAGGCCGGAGTTGTCGATTCGAGTCGCTTAGTTCATGGCTCAGACGAATCTGCAGGAGCCGTTTTTGGGGAGAGGAATAATGATCTGAACTGGGCGGACTTGAAACTGGCGCGTGCGTCGTTTGCTGCCTCTTGTTTTGCTTGGCCAATCCTTGCGTATCGTCCGTTTTGTAAGCTGTGCGTGCGTCTTGTTATGAGGGTAAAGAGTTGGTTCGTCTGGTGTGGCAGACAAGTCCGTGCTGTCGTGGGGTGCTTTAACGTTGCAGCTTGAATCAACGGGATGTTTTATAAAAAGAAAAAAGGACCCTGGGCCTGCTTCTTTTCCGTCTTACGTTTCCGTCATCTTCTTCTCTCTCGCTCTCTCGATGGACGCCCCTCCCGTTTGCTGCCACCCTTCGTCGAAAAAGTGCGGCTCGTTGGTTTTATGGATCGGTTTGGCGGTTGATGCCAAGTGGGGCAGGGGCTCGGCAGGTGGCCAAGGCCAAGTACGTACCGCGAGCTCCCGGGCCTTTTGGCAGTTGCCAGCTGCCTGGGCGTGTACCTGCCGTGAGCAATGCGAGATGCTACGGTACGCGGAGGAGGACCGGGAAGGTGAGTCGACGTCTGGACTGGGCACTGTATTTCGCAAACCCGCATGCTGGAGGACTCACAGTGTGTACAAATGCTAGCCAGGTACCGGAGCTCCGGGCCTGTGGTACTCGCCTAACCAGCATCCGGTCGCTTCCTGATAGGGAAGGTGGGCACATCTACGCCCAGTGTGGTCTGTGCTGTTCAACGGTCTTGTTCCCGGCAAGCAGTGGACAAAAAAAAAAAAGGACTCCCGTCCACGACCAATCTTGTTTAATTCGTCGTCTGATATTCGACTCCGTGCTACGCGCACTCGAAGCTGGCCAGCATCTTCATCTTTCACGGACAATGAAGCGTGCGAAGCCACAATAAACCGAGGTGGATTGGCGTGATTGCGGTAATATAAAATGAATAAAATGTAATCCCACTGAATCAGGGTCTGAACCTGCAGAATAAGCATATTTGGATTCCCATCATCATCCTTCTCGCTTGCTCCTGATTACCTATACCGTGTCAAACAAGACCAACTCTCCATATCTCTCCCTCTCTCCCCAACCTTCTTGGCCTCCTGGGAAATTCTTCCTGTCTCATTGCCTATTTTTATTGTCCACCGCGTGCCCAGCTTCGGGCCCCATCAGCACGTACCACTCATTCAGCAACCCAGCAGCCTCGATCCCCATCCACCCAGAAGCTGGTTCCCTCTGCGAGCGAGCACTCTTGGTCCGGCAAATCGCATGCAATGCGAGAGCTCGCCTCCCATCAGCCACCGCGATTCGATCCGGGCTCTCTCTCTAATTGCACACGCCCTCTCTCCTCTTCCTCTGCCTCTCTCTTCCCTTCCTCGCCCTTTGCTCCCCGCCCTCCACCCTCCTCCACCCTCCACCCTCCCACCCCCAGCTTCCTCGCCTTGACCCAGCCACCACCCTCCACGGCTAGCAACTGAATTCCTCTTCACCAGGTCTCTCCCGAATCAGATCGGGTCAAATGAGATCAGATCAGGTCATTCTGAATCTTCGTGGCGCCCGCATACTCTGGAGCCCGCGACTTGGATACGACCCCGTGCGGTTTCGCCAATGCCATGGAATGCTCAACGGCGTTGCCATGGCGCAAACCCCACTCGCCATCCTGACCATATCTCAGACACCTCGCTGCCTATCCATCCCTCACCTTGAAGTCACCCGGGCTTTTCGCTGCTTCTCCCCTCCCACCCCGGAAGCTTCTGCAGTAACGTAAGGCGAGGAGGTCAGGTAACATCGCTCACATCTCCTCGTGAAATGACAGTCTACGCGAGCCATTCAGCGGGGCCTTCAGCTCTCCCTACAGCAAGGCGTCGTCGAAGCGGCGCAAAAAGCACCGAGAAGGTCTAGGTCTGGGTCTCAACTCCAACCCTACCTTGCTAGCTTGCGCAGTCGCATTTCTGCAGACATGGCTGCCGATACCACCCTGCCTTTTCCTCATAGGGCTCTCGTCGCTTACGTGAACACCAGCCTTCGCTGCATTGTCCTCAAATGGCTGGTCTAGCGCTGTGATGCTCACAACTCGCTCGCACAGCACCCGCGCCCATCCAACCCATCTCCCTGCGACCCTCGTCACCGCTTCTCGGCCAGCCCAGGGGTGCGCAAGGGTGCACGAAACAAGAAGCAGCCTGGGGTCACTCGCCTCTCTGCCACTCTCTTTCGGCCGCCCGCCCACCCTCCGGAGCTTTGGGCGCCCTAACCTGCTTGGTCGACCCGCACACGCTGTGGGACACGGGACCTTGGGGCAACGGGAGCGCGCCGTTATTTCCAAACACGTGGGTCGGTGCAGACTTTCCTAGACTCGAGATAAGGTGCAGGAAAAGCTCATGAAATGTGTTGACCCTACCGAGCTGTGCCCTATGTACGAGGCCCGAAACGTCCTGCCTCTAATTAATCGCCTACTTCTCCTGCTTCTTTCGCACTTTTCAGCCAAGGCCTTTGCCCTGTCATCACCTGTCAATGAGTGGGCGAACCATACTTTTCTTTTTGGTCTTTCTCAGAGTGAGGCCGAGATTGCGATAGGAAATTACACAGCACCGCGACCGGACGTAGGACATTCGTGGCGAAGCCCATGTAAGGGCCTGTGTTATATGGGAAGGGAGCCAGGAGGTACACCAAGGTCGGTCTTCGATCTTTCAACTTGCTGCATTTGACGCCGCCAATAGCTCGTGACTTTGCTGCAAATTATTTTTTTCTTCCTGTCTTCTTTCTTTTTATTCGAGCCAAAATATTATTGTAGGATTTCATCTTGCGCCGTGTAGGTGGCATCATGGCCTTGACCTACTCTATCTGAAGCACCTCGTCTAACCAAAGGTTACTCTCACACTCCCCTCCCTGCCCTGGCGGATGGCCTGCATCCCTGCGTCGCCGTTCTATAGGTTGGCGGCCCAGCTCTGGTTTGCTTCCCATGTCTTCCTCTCTCTTTTCTTTCCCTTTGTGTATGCGTGTGACAGGATGCCGCTCTCCGCTCTATGTACACATGTAGGAGGAAGAATAGTGTGCCAAGCTTGAGTGTCGCGTCGGGGATGGTCCAGATTCCCCACCATCATCGTCCTGCCCCGCCATTCAAGTCCGTCCCGCCGTCTATTAATGCATTTGGTGCCCAGACCTGAAGCAACGTTGCCCGGCCTTTCATGCTACTAGTCTTCATTCGTTTTGCGCCCACCTCTTCTCTCGCAGCGGCATCTCCTTGCCGGCTGCCGCTCGGCTTCCATCCTCCTCTGCCTTGTAGGCCCAGTATTCGCCCAGCCGCTCCTCGGCGTATGAGGCGTAGTCAAAGTCGATCTTGGAAATCTGGGCCTGGATCAGTGCCCAGATTCCCCAATAGAAGCCGGGAACCCTCGGTATATATCCACCTCCTCCACAAGCTTGCGTTCTTCTTCCTCTAGGTCGGCGGTTTCCCCCTCAGCTTAAAGTATGCGGCGACATATTCGTGAATGAAAGCCTTTCGCTGAGGGCGAGTGGGAAGCACCGAGTGGTCGCACTCATAGCCAGCCCATTCCGCAAAGTGATTCGCAACGTCAAACGCCGCAGGGAAGGCGTGCCGTACTCGTAATCTATGAAGCTCACGGTTGGCGCAGAGTTACCCCTGCACCGTCCTTGTGCATGATAATGTTGGCACTGAGCAAGTCACAGTGGGCAAAGACAAGCTGCGAAATTGATTAGCACATGCTCTGACGCCGATTGGTAAGCTCAGCAACTCATACCCCGTTCTGTCCAAGGCCTGGACGCTGGCTCAGTCGCTGTATCATCTCCTCCAGCTCCTCTTCCAGCTGGTCCCGTCTTTGGCGCTGGGACTCTGTGTCTGTGGGGAGGGCAAGAACCCACTTCCGCATGGTAGTCCACACGTTTGGTGTTAGTTTACCGGGAATTGCCTGGGGATGGTTGGCATGGGATGCGCCGTTCTCATGACCGTTGGACTGCTTGGAGTCGGGCAGGCAAGGCACCGTCGCGTGCCACTGCGCAAGGTGTCGGGCCACAGCGGTCATGATGGCGGGGTCCCTGAGATCTTCGGGGTGGGCGACGGTGCCGCTGATGTAGCGGTACAGCATGCCGTTCTCGAAGCGGGCAAGCAACGCCGGGGCCAGGCCATACTTCATGAGCAGCTCGTGGTTGGCGGCTTCGCGCTCGCGGTCTATCAGGATATCGGTGCAGTTGCCATAGGCGCGCAGGAGAACGGCGTCTCGATCGATGTCGGCTTTAGAGAGGCCCGGGCGGCGGTTGACCGCCTTGAGCAAGGTGTTGGTGATGCCATCGGTGAAACGGATCAGATCGACGTATTGCTCGTCATCCCGCCACTGCGGTAATAAAGTGTAGATGATGTTCAGCGCCGACGCTTGCGAGTCATTGCTATCGTAGGTGAGGGAAGGAAGCGAACGTGGGCATGGTTGCCATTCGTAGCTGGGAGCGTCATGATTGCGGTAAGAGATGTGGGCGGTTCTGTAAAATGGAACGAGCTGATGAAAGGAAGAAGCGAGGTAGAGAGGTTATTAGGGCGTCGACATTGCCTGTCGTCAGGATTTGGAGAGATCGTCGGGGTCTAAGATGTCAGAGGACAGACAGGGTCAGTACGAGAAGCCACGATGTGTACGCGCGGCGCTTGTAAACCGGGGATGTCGTGAAGGTAATGAATATGACGAAGGATTTCGAGGCTGACAGATACAGATGGATGGAGGTTCAGGGGAAGGCATGTAGTTGGTAATACTCACACGACAAGTTACCAAGTCGAGGGGTTTGTGGGCGAGGAGTGGGCCAGTGAAAGGGAACTCCGAGGCCATGTGAAAGCGGCAAGCAACAGACTGTCGGCTAAGCTACCTAACCTAAGTAATGGCGTTCGTCCCCATGCTGGCTGCGCGGCGTGCGGTCTGGACAGCGGACCCTTGCTCGTAAAACAAGCAATGGCGAGCAAATCCGCTATTGTCTATTTTGGCGGAGACGAGGCATGGCAAGGGAAATAATGCAAAGGGCGAGGGAAAGGGGGCTACTTGCTTGACGGGCTCGTGTTACCAACCTACCTGCACATGGCAAGTCCTCCGTCTCCATAGCGCAAGCGCACGAGATTTGCTAAGTTTGGCCGTCTGGCTTTAGCGCCAGTGGTAGTAGCACAGGCGCCGCAACTAAGTCGGGCACCAGGCACCATCTTGCCGTGGAAAAGGAAGAAAGGAAAACACAAAAAAAAAAAAAAAGGTGAAACCCGGTTTGGGACAAACCTTTAGATCTGCCAAGAAAAGAGACGTGCCCATTAAGCAGCCCAGAACCAACTGGTTACCCTCGTGGACAAGCCTCATGGGCCAAGGCAAAGCTGAGCACAGAAACAATCGCTGGTTGTCTGAAACGGGCAGCAGAGTCGAGGGTGCCAAGATGCACTACAAGACGGTATTCTTTTATTAGGGTTCCGCAGGTGCCTTTCAGGGACCTACAAGGCTACAGCCGCCATGTGCTAGCGAGGCGGCACCCTGCTTTGCCCTGCCTTACAGTACCTGCGCAGGTACAGCAGGTACAGCAGGTACAGTGGGTTGGTACAGCAGAAGTAGTTAAGTTAGTAGATACATGCATGGCCTTGATGGCCCAACCAGCCTGAACAAGTACCTGCCCAACGCACGGCAGGTACAGTACAGGGAGGTACCAACATATACCAACATACGAACCTCACAACCAAATTGCCCTCCCGGGCCCCTCCAGATTCGATGCTCGAATTGTCCCTAATGGCTTGTTGTGGGATACGTCCAAATTTGGCTCCACAGCCATGGTCAGGTCTAGGCTCTTTGGCTGGAGTCAGGCCAAAGGAGCTCTCGATTCAGGGGGCCCTTGTTGGCCGCGACTCAACAGCTGCGGCGCGGGAATACGGGTATCATGCGCGCATGCGTAAAATGGTCCTATAACAAAGTTCCTTCCTAATTCATCCAGGTCCGAGGCGTGGGCAGGGCTGCGGCTGCAAAGATCATCTCTGTGCGGGGTGGCCTCTGTCTGTTTCTGTGCCTCGCTCACACCTTTGTTTCTTTCCTGGATGTAACTTGTTGAATTTCATTTTGTGTATTTTTTTGGTTGGTTGGGGATGCCTGCACGGCAAAGTGCTTATCCATTCCAGACCCATCACTCAAATCCCATGCGCTCACCTCAGCAAGCTCAATGAATCGTGGTTCGGCCGGAGCGTTGGTTTGAAAACCTCACCGCTCATACGGCTCGTATTGATCTCCAGCACAGCCTGTCATCCGTCTGATTACGACTTTTGCACATCTACATGCATGCAACTGCAACTGAGACAGCGTCTTCGACGTCGGTTATTTTTATTTTTATTTTTTTGGGTTTCGCGCATGAACTCCAGTAAATGTAACCGTGGCGGCGGTGCCAGAGTACCTGATTACGTAATGCACCAACTACAGCTTGCTGGTGCTCTTGGCTCCATCTGCCCATGCGCGTATCCAGCTTCATGTCGTATCTGCTCGCTCCCATTGACACTAAACTACGCCCACCCCGGCCTGACAGGCTGATTGCTAGACTCGCAGACTCAGCGTCGCAATATGTGAAACGGGTTCGTCCCCGGCGCCGTTGCTATGTCGTGCGTCAACAGCGACAACCTCCTAGCTGTCGCCCTCATCATCAATCGCTCCCGTGACGGCCCAGCTTTCGTCTTTCATTACCCTCCCGATGTCAACCCAGTGAATAAGGCTCCCAGGCAGCCAGAATCCGGTGACCTGGGGATATCCTGCTAGAGCGCCTGTCCCAACCCGCTGGCCAGGACCTTGCCGATGCAGAGCCGCACAAGCACCGGGGCCATGACGACCATAACGAGTCCGGTTCTCGGGCTTGTCCGTGGGAGAATGTTGCCGGGTTCCCCACCCGGGACTTGGCCGGCATTCTTACTCCAGCTCGATCGTACCATAGGAAGCTGTTCCAGCTGTCCTTAGACCCCTTTACTGCGTCTCTTATCCTATCCACGTGCCAGAGAACGGCCGTTGGAAGAAGACGAAGAAGGCCAACAAATCCAAGACCGCCAAGTCTGCAGATGAACGGACTGGCTCAAACGAAGCTGATCAGTCCGCTTCTAAGACAACGGACTCATCCAAAGAACAAGAAACTAAGAAGGAAGATGGCGATGAGGAAAAGCGAGCCTCAATGACCATGTTCAATCTCGTCTTCTTCTTGAACCCTAAAGAGAACGAAGTCAAGGAAGTGGTTGATTCGCTCTATGACAATATCCTGAAAAAGGTCAACAAGGCCTACAAGTATAGCCAACAGCACAGCGACTTTGTCTGGAAGGAATCCAAGAGGATATTGGCCGCCAAGGATAGAGCTAGGGAAGAGCGTGAGTACAAACTACTCTCGATAATCACCCTTACCGCTGACGAACTGCTTAGAGAAGAAAATGTATGACCTCTGGGGCGAAATTCTGCAGAACTCCTCCCTGGCCGCCTCTGTTCATGATATTTATGAGGCCGTCTCGCAAAACAAGATTGCAACTCTCCACCTTGATACTGCCGGAGGCTGCAGTCTCCCCATCCGTTCAAATCCCCGTCCCATTCTATCTCTCAGATCTGCCCGCAGAGGATTCGAGGGATCAGCGTGGCCTTTGGTTGACAACGGCCAATACCTTTGTTAACCAAGACGCTCTTGAGGAACCGGGCTTCCTCGACCGCAACTTTGCCCTTCTCTTAATCGACGACGAAAAGAAGATTGTGGCCGAACTTCAGGCGGACAGAGATGCTACTGTCTTGCCGCTCGTGGAATTTGTCAGGCTGTCCAAGCCGACAACCTCGTATGTACATTCATGAACTAGTTGAGCAACGTTTATGAGGTTAACACGGTTCTATAGGTTCTATCAACTCGGCCAGAGTAACGTCCTGACCTTGAGTCAAGTGCGTAAATATGCTCAGCATTTTATCTTTTGGCGTCGTGCCATCGCCATTCCACCTCTGCATGCGCGCGACATTTACATTGTGTCTCCCAACTGTGATCTCGCCCGCCTACCGCTGGATTCTCTAGAGTGGCAGAGGACTTTCCCAATTGCTCCACCATTGCCGGCTTTTCTCACCGAATTGTCCACAACCCCAGATCTTACAAGAGTCATTGCCCAAGTAAGGCTTATCGGCCACTCTGGTTGCAGATGCTGGCTTGGTTGATGGCCCGTGGCTGGGTCACTCAGTTATGCACCTTTGCATATGTCGTTGTCTGGCCGGAAATCCTTTACGAAGTTGACTATGAGATCGAAGCCGAGGAGCTTGGCACCGCTGCCGAGGACTCGACCGAGTCTCAGAACCGCAGCGAAGACGAGCCCCCAAACCCGAATCTCCCGAGTCTCCGGGGACCAGGGTAGAGACACCATCCACTGCAGAGCGCGCTGCCGAAATGGCCCGCCTCGAGCGTATTGCTCAGCGCGCTCACCGTGCTGCCGCTGATAAAGCTACGGCGCATACCCGTAAGGCCGTCCCCGTCGCCACGGCACACCCCTCTGTCAACACGTCCCCACATCTTGCCGGCCTTACACCACATATTATCCTCGACGCCAAAAAGGCCACCGCCAAGGAGTCACGGTACCTATCAGCCATCGGGCGCCGCTTCGCCGATGACAAGCACAAGCGTGCCTGGCATCTAATGTGCAAGTACTTCGATGGACGATCAGCCCTTGAGAGAATAGCACTGCAAGAGGATATGAAACGGAAGGAAGTCTGGAGCCTGCTCACAAGCATGAACGAATATCTTTTGTGTGTTAGGCATTGGTGAGATAGATCAGGTGGCACAATCTTCGTATTGCGTGAGTCAAAGACTCAGACATTATAAATCATATGGTTCACACTGAGAGCAGCACCAAGGTTCAAATAAGGCTGGTGTATTGTGCGCATCTGGTATCTGAAAAGAATAGCAAACAATATAGACTAATGAATACTACAATGCAAACCCAATGCCTGATGCTGGCATGACCAAGAAAGAGCTACCCGCAAACCGACAATAGGAGAAAAGCCATTATCCACTCCCGCCACCACAAGACAGCCAGCTAAAAGCACTGTTGGAAAAGCAAAGAAAAGACAGAAAAAGAACTCCCCGTATAATAGCGATGAGCAAACGTTGAGCATGACAAGGAGAGGTCTTTCAAGAGCCTCGAGGTATCGCAAGGAAATCTGATGATGCAACCAAAACATGACCTAATAGTAGAAAGAAGGAGAAAGAAGGGGGAAAGAAAGAAAAAGACAAGAAACAGGGAAAGACAGAGCCCTGTAAAAGCAACCACTCCCCATCTGCGCTGTGTATATATGAACCATTGTATGAAGCCATGCCGAAACCGAAATAATGCCATGCCTGACTTGCCGCCGTCTCTGTCACTCCCCAGTGGTCTCTACCAAAGGAGAAGGGGAAGCCATCCAATGAAACACGCGCGTGCGCCTCTGAGGGTAAACAAGACCTGCCCTCCCAAGATGATTGCAGCTAAACAGACCACCGACAACAAAAATAACGACGCCTCAGGGAATGCATGATACCGAGAAAGGGGAGTACGCCGGTTGCGACAACCGTGTAGAGAAATGTGAATGACGGAGAGCGTTCAGCTTAGGAGAAAGGGAGGAATAAGCATACGGGCCTACTGCGTGAGGTCCATGTCATACTCATCCTCTTCCTTAAAGTTAAGAGAAGCATGGCCGCTTCCATCATCATCTGGGTCGTGCCAGAACTGAGCGGTGTCGTTGAGGTCTCCGCTGATGACACCGTTTCCGTTAGGCTCGGGAGTGATGCCAATAGAGTCAAGTGTCGAGCCCATGCCGTTGGTGCTGCTAAGCGAGTCGCCACGGTAATCAGTGTGATGCGGCACACGCAGGCCAGAGCCAGAAGTACGGGAGTATGAGAACTCTCCTGTCTCGTTCTTGGCAATGGCATCCATGAGCTCTGACTGCATGCGTCGCTCATCCTCAGTAAACTCGAAAGGGAAATGGCCGCCCAGCTCGGCGATTGTGTTCATAAGCTCCTCTTGCTGTTGAAGCTTGAGGTGTAACAACCACATGAGGTCGCGAGTCCAGCTCACGGCACCATTGAGGATGTCACCCTTGTTGGGACCCTTGTCCTTGTCTTCGATGGGCAGACCAGTGGTGATGTTGCCTGCGTTGCTACCAGCAGCTCTACGAGCGCCGGGGCCAGCAAGACCAGAGGTGGCTTGGGAGGGGCTGGAGATACCGGTCAGGGTAGGTGACAAAGGTGTGCCGTTCTGGATCAGTTTCCGGAGCTTCTCGTCCTCAAGTCGGTGGGTGGGGACAAGTCGGCTGAGGTCCTGGATACGTTCATTGATGTTGTCACGGCGACGACGCTCAACAAGGTTGTGCGACTCTCGGCGTCTCTTTCGCTTCATCTCTTGGGACGAAACGGCATTGGTGTTGACGCCAAGCTTAGCAGGCATGGAAGTGCCGCCCTTCATCATGACTTCGTTGATGGGTACCATGCCCTGCTGCATGGGAGAAGAGAAACCAGAATTGTAAGAGGCGGGGATGCTACCGGTTGGGGTGTTCATCCATTGTCCGGATGGCGACTTCTCGTGGCCGCCAGCAGTTCTGATGGGCTGTGGGCCAAAACCTGGGGATTCCTGCGATCCCAGGGACAGACCGTGCATCGTGTTGCTCTTGGGAGTCATCGGAGTGCGGGTGCTAGAGGCCTTTCGTTGCATCTGCTGCGACATGCGCGCTCTTGCCTTGGCGTTCAGGTAGTTGGCATCGTTACCGTCAGCGCCCATATCAGCGCCTGCAAGAGGAGAGCCCGAGTATGACAAGGGGAGTGTAGCGAGGTGCCGAGCGAGTGACCATTCGGCATCTGGCGGAACTGGGTATTGAAGCCAGTAGCGTATGGGCTCTGGATAGGGTCGCCATCGGGAGTGTTGGAGTAGCCGTTTAATTGTGAGGGGTCGATCTGAAGGCCAGAAGCGCCGCGGTGCGACGGGTATGTGCCGTGGGAAAAGGCCATGTTCATGCCGCTGTAGTCCTGACCGTGCATGCCAGACTGGGCGTCGCCAGAACCGGCAAGGCCATCGAGCAGCTCATCGTCTCCAAAGACGGCGGAGCCGCTGGAGAAGCCGTTGTTCGCATTGCCGTGGTTAGAGGCAAAGTTGTTGTTGGAGAAGGAGGGAGAGTAGCCACTTGACATGGCGAGGTCGTTGGGGTCGATGCTGCCGCCGTGTTGGGCGGAGCCAAATTGATTGAAGCCGTGCTGGGCCATGTTTGAGGAGTTGAGGGACCGAGGCAGAAGGTAGTGCGTGGTCGAGTTGCGGTGACGATGTCTTGGAGGCGCCGCAAGGGCCGAGATGATCAAGGTTTGGTAGTGTGGAGCAGTGCGAGAAATAGATGCGTCGTCGAATGTGCTAAGAGCACATGGAGAAGATAAAAGTCGTTTGCGGCCTATTTGCTGGAGGAGGGTTAGCCTCTGATGGGAAGAAGGAGGCGGGCGCACCAGAAGCGCTACGCTATGCGACCGATAATCGATGACCGAACGGTGCGATAACGAAGGGCCCAGTCTTGGGATGGGGAAACGTGGCAGATGGGGCGCCGACAAGAGAGGGGGCGACAAACCTCTGCAAGACGCACGAAAGGGCTATTTGCGACACGATGCTACCTTGAGGCCATCTATGATGGTTGCGATGCGAGGGCGATGGCGATGGCGGGTAGCGAGGCGGGCAATTAATGCGACGTCGGAGGGGTTGATGGTGAGGGAGGAGAAGAAGTGGAGTTCGAACTGTTGGTGAGAAAAAGGCGGCGAGGGCGGGTTCAGTTCAGGTCAGCTCAGGCCAGGGACCAGGCGGTGACGGTGCGGTGCGGTGCGGTGCGGTACAGTTCGGTTCCAGTCCCAGTTCCAGTTCCAGTCCAGACTAAGTCGGTTCTCAAGCCGTTGGCGTGCACGAGCAGTAAAAATAAGCGGTGGAACAAGTGTGGCCGTTTCTCCTAGGCTGTTTGGTCTGGTTAGCGATAGGTTGTTGGGCCAAGCTAGACTCCGCACTTTGGCGTGGACGGTCAAGGTTTGAGAAAGCAGGCAGACAGGCCAGTAATGTAGGGTTGGTTTGTGAAGAAATGAGGAGGTAAATGGCCGAGACGAAGAAGGAGGAGGAGGAGGAGGAGGAGGAAGAGGAGTAGGGAGAAGAAGAAGACAGACAGATGGATGGGCGGACGGAGGGAACGGAAAGAAAGAAAGCGAGGGGTTATTCAGGTAAGGCAAGGCATGCGGAATGACAAGCGAGGAACAACAGGAGGATGCTCACCCGAAGGAATCGTAGCAAATGGTGGCTCGACTGTAAGCCGTTGCGGCACTGTAAGACGCCGCACCACGAGCAGAGAGGTGGGAGGGATGGATGGGTGGATGGATGGAGACGGGGTATAGTAGAGACTGTATGTATGTGATGTAGCACACAGTAAAGTAATCACCCGCGTCGCAGTTGATAGGTCAACTTTGGAGCGCGCCCAAGAGGGTGTGTCGCTTTTATACCAAGTGATGATGGCCAAGGTATGATTGATTGACTGATTGCTGCTGCCTTCTTTTGCGCGGAGTGTGGCTTTGTAGGACTGCTGCTGCTAGGCTCAAGTACATTTACCTGGTGCCGGAGACGAGTGAGTAATGCGACCGTAACAGGAGGCAGGCCGAGCGAGCAAAGTAGACGACGGGGTTGTGGTGGTGGCGGACGAGGCGGACAAGCCCAGGTCTCTAGGCTGGTGAGGCTGGGTGGTTGAGATTGGGTGGCTTGCTGATGCAGGCTACCACGGCGAGGAAGAAAGAGAGGGAGATATACCAGGGATGGCGATGAAATGGGAGAAGAGGACAGAAGGCTAGGTAAATAGCTCCGAGTTTGTTCACAATAGGTCGGCAGGCTGACTGGTGGCTATCTCCCGCTGAGCGCGTGTTCCAGAAAGCCGATGATGGGTGAGGGTTGGAATGGCTGGTGGAGCGTCGTAGATCTATCGATTCCTCTGCGCGGACTGAGACGCTAAAGTGTACAGATCAGGTATCTGGACGGCAAACTGACTGGCTCCCAAGAATAGCTTGCTTCTCCGGTCGTCTCTGCAGTGGCAGGGGTGCGTGGGACGGACGAGGGGCCACGGCTGACGCGGTAAATAAATGTAGATGGATGACTACTCCGGCGACGATTCCAAACCCGAGATGACCGTGTGCGCTGCCTAGCGATGACGAAAGCGTTCCTATCTCTTCCGATGATGCGCGCGCGTGCGTGTGTCCTATTGAAATTTTTGTTGGAGTTGCCTCGAGGCAGAATGGAAAAAGAAGAGGTACCTTGTAGCGAGGCGACGAGGCTGGGTTGGTTAAGTGAGGTGTTGGGAAAGTAAGTTACTTGGCATATGCTGCGTGTAAGTCGGTGGTTGTTGGTTGGCTGGTTGGCTAGCTGGCTAGCTGGTCGTCCAACAAGAGATGGTAGTGGCTCGGCTCCGAACAGCTATGGCTATGGCTTGCTTGTCCCTTTGAAACTACAGCACCTGTCATGCACTGCCTAGGTACCTAGGATTTGGATCATGAAACTGTCAGGGCGCAGGTCGGTCGGTCGCTTGGTTGGCTGGTCGGGTTGGCTGGGCTTGCTTGCTTGCAGGTGATGATGTGGAATGACAAAACGTTCACCGTCAGGCATCACCTGTAAGGTACGCGAGGGACGCTCTTTTATACTTGCTGCAGGCATGGCTAAAAATACGGGATCATATGGCAACGGATACTCGCTGTCGCCTGACTAGGGCCACACGTTCACCCATTTTCTCATTGTCTACGTCTGCCTCTAGGTTTCCATTTCCCTTGGAGGTGCTAACACTGTCTACGTTCCCACCCATCGGCATGTGTCCGCCATGGATGAATGAGGAGGACGGGTGGTTACTGAGCGTAGTGCTGATAGTGGGTAATGCCATCCCATCCTTTCTTAGACGGGCTCGTTCTCATCGCGCACCCATCCCGCCCAGCCAGCCATCCCGGCCTGGAGGGGTGTCGTGATCCGTACTTGAGACACCAGGCCCAACCTCCTGGATTGACTTCGCGCCGCCATCGCGTTCCGTCATGACATCGGTACCCCCGCGCCATTCCAGCCTGTCATGGGGTTGCGTGCCCTGCGCTTCTTCGTCCTTGGAAGTTGGCCATTCGTGTCCACGCGGGCCGCCATAGGGCTTAACCTTGACATGGCTTAGCCTGCCTCGCCATGGGAAAGCCAACTGTGGGATTAGGGATACGGGAACAAACCAACTTTATCGACCGACTAAGGCGCCTGGCCTGGCCAAGATGGATCGCCTTTGCATCCGCTGCCGAACCTCACACCGCCTCGTTAATCTTTCCGGCCGTCGGTTGGTTGTCGTCGTCCTTCAGACAGCCCAGGGAACCCTGGTATCGCGTTTCGTTTGATGAACCGACTTGCTGGACTCCCGCCCGCTGCCGCTCACATGCAGTTGGACGGCCCTGTCGTCCTCCCCCTCCAGGACGAGTACGTGAAAAGACATGTAAGACCTTTGGCTTGTTCGAACCTCCTCCCCACTCTTCCTCCCACGTTTTCCTACTCGTCTGCCGGTCCTTGCTTGCTGCATGGGAAGGCGACGAAGCAGGAGTAACGTTAGCCGGGGCTTCTCACTCATACACACACACACACGGTATATCAAATAGGCAATAGATAACATACAGTGTAAATAATTCAACCGACCGAAGACACCCCTTTTCCGGCAGCGCTCTCTTCTCTCTACCTTGGGGCCCCCTCTTCCTCCCGTAGTGGGCAAAGAGACATGCATGACCCTCCATGATGGGCCTCACGACCCTCCCCTCCCTCTCAGAAGGTGAGCCTCTCCATGGTGGGGGCAGCCCTTCACCTCTCCAGTGGGCGTTGGTGCTACCCACAGTAGCACTGAGCCCCAGAGCTGCCAATCATGTGGCCCCTTCACAAGGTAACGGGACTGGGTTTAGGGTGGGCTTCCACCCACACCCCTGTCGCCTTGCGCCTAAACCTCGAGCCAAGCTTGCCGAATCGTAACCTCCAACCTCACCTTGCGACGACACTCGAGCTAAACCGCCTTGCATCCCTACCCTCCTCGACACCAACTCTCCGCCGCCGGCGCCGAACCTCCTCCTCCAGCTATCTTGCTCGTCGCCTCTGCGTGCTCGTCCATTTCTGTGCGGTACGCGCGGTCCTCATCTAATCCGAGTCGCCCGTCCCCTGCCTTTGTCTCTGCCTCTATCTGCCAGTTTCCTGGCGAAACGGGCGCCTGGTAAGCCCGTCTGCCTCCTCCGTCGTATCCCTTCTACACACCCCTTCTCTGCGTGGTTGCGTACACCAAGCCGTTCTCAAGCCTCTACGTCTGCCCATATGACTGACTGTGTCCTTAGTGGAGCTTCCTTTTACCTTTCGAAGCCCCCGTCTCTGCTCAGCTCCCCTTCGGCAAAAACACACCCCTTCCTTCCACCCATCGAGACGAGACGAACCCCGTTCTGTCTCCCGATCTGCAGCCAACCCGTCCGTTCCATCGTCGATCGCGTCCGTTCCCACAAGCGGGCAGATAGCAGCAACATGGCGTCCAACGCGTTCAGGGACTCCATCGGCTCTCTGGGTTGGGGCCGTCGCGAGGAGGAACCCGTCAACACCCAACCCGCCGGCTTCCTCTCCTCCATTCAGAACCTCAACCCCTTCCAAGGCAGTCGCGGATACGTGCGCCTCCCAACCACTGAGGGCAGCGCCGGCGCTCCACTGCCCGCCCCAAGTCGTCGCGAGGAGGAGGAGGGCTGGTTTGTCTGTAAGTTGGAAATCCTGATGGCATTGTGCAGTCTTCCGATGCACGGCACCCTGCAGCGGGACATGTGCATCACGCTTTAGCCTGTGCTCTAAGAATCTGCATGTGATGCAGATGCCGTTTCTTGTAGGGTGGGAAAGTGGCTAACTTGCGTCGCAGTGAGCCGGTGGGATCGTTTGTTGATCTTCGCGGCCTGCAACCTTGCCGCCCTCGCCTGTTTCGTCATCTGCTTCACTCTCTTTCCGGTTCTTTCCTTGAGACCGCGAAAGTTTGTAATCCTGTAAGTCCGCCATCGCATTCTATCTTTCCCACCCTTCCTCCCTGGCCCAGGGAACCCTGTCCATGATGGCGATGCCACCTCCGCCGAGCCACCGCCCCGTATCCCCTCCTGTGACGCGATTTCATGCCTTGGATTAACATGATTTAGGTGGAGCGTTGGGTCTCTTCTCTTCCTGGCCTCTTTCGCTGCGGTCATGGGTCCTATGAACTACGTCTATCATCTCCTCTCTACGCCAAGGTTGCCTTTCACCGGAGCCTACTTCGGTTCCATTATCCTCACGCTCGTCTTTGCCCTCAAGGTATGCTCCCGATCGCCAAGTCTGCCTTCGGTCTCTAACTTGCACCAGCTTCATAGCACCCTCCTTACACTTGTGGCCGCCTTGATCCAGCTAGGCTGCCTTGCCTGGTACATGGTCAGCTACTTCCCTATGGGCTCGACAGGTCTGCGCATGGCGACGACCTTTGGGGCCAGGCAAGCGGCCGCGTGGATTTCGGGCTAAGCCACGGAAGATGGCAGCCCTGTGTATGTTGTAACTTGATGCCACGAGATTGTACGTGAGTAACCGTCTAGCCCTGTAGCCTACCTTGTTTGTAAGACCTGGTTTGGAGAATATCTTGGGCGCATTAGGCGTCATGTTGTTTTCGGTGTATATTATCAGCAGGCCGACTTGACGCGGAGCCAAAGCACCGCCTTGTCCTCAAAAGAATATTATGAGTCACTGGATAATGTGCTTCACTTGGAGCTTCCTTGTCATCGCAAGTGTACATTGCCTTGTTATCATGCGAGTCGCGGGACTCGAGGACGCATGTGCCTCGTGACAACCCCAGCGTCCCGTTTGGCAGGGAAGAAACGTTGCGTCTCCCCACCTCCCAATCTGTGCCATGATCGATTTCGCACGGCTCTTTTTGAAACAGGCGCATTTTGTGTTCAGTTTTGGCAAGGGGCCACCTAGTGGTTGAGGACGACGAGAATCCTACGTTTCTTGTAAGTGGATGTAGGCTCCAAAGCAGGGCTGCGCATGATTCAGACTACAGTAACCTCAAAGTTGCTAAATGTCTGCCGTCACTCCTTTTACGAATCACGAATCACATATCGAGTTCAGTACATCTTGTTTAGCCTGTATGTCGCGAACCCCATTTGGCATTTCACGAACTCGGAGTAATGTATGGACCGATAGCAGCTAGGTAGGTACCTTAGGTAACAGAAAAAAGATGTTGATGTGTAACCAATCCAACTGCCTTTGGAAATGCCTTACGGTTGGTTCATTCAATATGTGATTGCCTTAGCTAGATATAGACACCAAAGCCAGGGACTGTTAGTCCCAAATGAATAAAATATCCTTCTACGTAGGATTTATCAATTTACAACAGTGGTATATGATAGGAGGAAAGCGGTTTTGCGACTCTCCCATGTTTCTGTCAACCAATTTACAGGGTATATCCAAATACTGGCGCACATGGTCCGCTTCGCCATAGCTTCTCCGTCAACATGACGCAACAATGAGAGTGCGCGACAATTAAACTCCACGCGTCGCGAGAGCTGAGGAGGCTATGCATCGCCACCTGGATATTGCAGCCTTACAGCACACTATTAAGAGCCCTGCGCTATGGGTTCTTGGCAGATAGGCAGGCCATCGCTCAGCTTCCTCTCAGTGTTGGTGGAGATGCTGGCGTGCCAGACATTTATTCTACTTAGCTTCGAGATAGCTATTTACCGCGATTTGCATATTCGCGTAACTTCAACTATAATTCCATGGTTCCTCCATTTAGCAGTTTCCGAAACCAAGCCCAAATTTACGAGCCCATCTGCATTACAGTTGATTGATACTGGCAGTTGCTAGTCATGGGCACGCGTTGTAAGCAAAACATGATTCTGAACCTAACGCCGGGGTAAGCATTTCGCAGATGCCCAGTCGCAATAACATCAGATCCCCGCAGCTTCTCTTGTATCAAGCCTCAATATAAACGTCACTTTCCCTCATTATTTTGACAGTAAAAGAGGAAAATAAACACTACCTAAATATGCTAAGGGTTTGTTCCAGTTGATTGGCTAGGTAGTAGTGCCAGTATTTCATTAGTCCAAGTTACGTACGGCTCAGCTACTGTATGTGTCTCATGCATTATCTGACGCAAGTAACTGCAGAATTAACTTGGTGGGTGTACCAAGGCATCACTGGGGTATTCTAGGGTCTCTACAGACTCTGAAGCCGGATGTTGGAGAGCACGTTGGAAGTAAATTATTGTGGCGCGGTGAGCCAAGGTATATATATAGTAATATCAAATTGCCACCCAACAATTGGTGTGGTGTCCGAGTGGTTAAGGAGGTAAGCATCATATCCAGTCCTGCGAAGTCACAAGTTCGATCACTAACAACCTACCTATCAGTTTGACTTGAAATGCCTCAGTACCTCAGGATCTTCGGATCGTGAAATTGAGAAAATACTTCATGTTATCAAATGGGTTCGCCCGCGCAGGTTCGAATCCTGTCCACACCGCCATTCTTTTTTGCTGTCGAGTTGGATTATTCCTTAGGTACCTTTCGCCGTAAACACTGGGCGTGGGTAGTGAATCCCTCAGTAGGCGAGTGAAGTATGGAATACGCCTGGTTTGTCCTTTTTGTGAAGTGGGGCACTCACAAAGGTCTTATCCGGTTAAGCTTATCCTCGGTGACCAATCATGACACACACACAAAATGACCAAGGCGCTGAAGGACGAACTAGAGACAACTTCAATGTTGATTCAACAGTCAATTACCTACCTGTATATACTCAGGAGGTCTCTGAAATACGTACAATAAAGGAGAGGCAGATTAAATAATTAGATAAGCCCAATAGATCAGGCAAAGTCACTCAGTCAGTACAAAGAGCGCCAGGAACACTACAGCCTACATTGTGATAGGAGCGCCGTATAAGCGAAGCGCCTCTGCAGCGCTTGTAAGATCCTGCCAGGGCAAGCTCTAAGATACAGTACTTGGAAGGTTTGGACTCTCCCTGTCGACAATTATGTAGTTGAATCTCGTTTCTTCTTAGTTTTGTCTGCTTCTCTCTTCTGCATGTCACTCAGAAGTGACCCCAAGTGTTATCGAGATTCTCTACATTGTCCAAATATCAATATCAACTCCAAAGGGCTACGGACCAGTGATGGAAGGCCAGTTCAGGCCGTCTGTATTATTTCTCTACTAATTTACCCTGCTGGAACTGATGGGAGATGTTAGATACGTCCACTGCATGCGTTTAATATTATTGCCTCTGCTGTGAACTAAGACGCGTAGACATTTCACATCTGAGGACGGGCCGATGGCCACCAAAGTACTTGCAGGAATCATCTGTACCTCTCATTAAATACATATGACATAGTGGTGATTAAATGCGTTAGCTGTGTTCCTTCGAGGTTTCTCATAAAGTGGGCTTTGTCAGAATAATTCTTGATTAGTGCTCCCAGGAAGCTGAGGCATAGATACTATTTGGATTAAGAACCTCGTTTCTCAGCTTACAGGCCACATTGAATAGTGTTATACGAACTCATTTTTGAATTTTCGAATGTAAAGTGAATCAAGGGCCATAACATTGTTAGTATGAATCACGGATTCCAACAGCTACTGATATCCATTCACAACTTGTCCTTCCTCGATAGTTTTATTGAGTTCCTCTCTCTAAACGTATATATAATGCATTACAATTATTCTCGATATACCATTAGCATTATTGCAACTTACATTCTATCTTCAAAAACGCACTGTCTTACCTCTATTCCTGTCCACTCAACTCCCAATCAGTAAAGCCTATCCATAATGCCAGGACTTATCACAGGCTACGAAATTACCCATAAGGATCAACTCCTAGATCTGGTGATCCTTGGATGGGCAACAGATGAACTCAGCAGGGTCGCCACAAACGTACCTGTCGATAGCATATTGGTGACGGAAATATGGGGTTCCAACACAATCGTCTTTCGAGATATGTTACCTGGCCCTGGATTCGCTTACCGACTGGCTCGTATGAAAGCGGCTGAACTTGCAGGGATAGGTACCTCTGATATTAATGAGGATAACCATGTGCACTATTTAATGCCTGACAGGGATAGGTTGAATAACATGATTGGGGCTGTTCGAATGAACATGGAAGCCTTAACAGGCTCTGGTGATATTGACAGTGGATCTGTTGGCTCTACGGATGTTGGCGACGGGGTTGTTGACAACGGAGATGTTAGCTCAGGTTCCAACTGACAGCCGACCGTCTACATGCTAGGGCTAAAGTACGAACTCGGTTTAGATAGTGCTTCAATACATTGCGCTGGTAACGCCGCAGATATATCACTTCCTTATTCTATCATTCATGGATCTGTGAAACCTTGCAACTCCTGGTGTAGCACGCAACTGCTGTCGATACTTGTGATAAGTTTTTAACCTGGTACTTTGATAACTATTAAAATCGTTCAAACTCCAAAAACTATCTACGTGGATGCCAAGGTGAGCTCAGATGCCTTAGAGAGGTGACAGACCATAGGCGCCGCTGCTAGCTGACTCTCATTCATTGCGTGCACTGGTAATGCAAGCTCTGTTTCGGGCGTCTGGTTTGTCTTTAACTCCAATCTCGGCTGAATTTGGATTTAAAAAAACCCCCAAGATGGCCTGTTGTAACTTTTTTTCTTTCCTTCTCAACATCAACATTCCGCGAGTATCGCCGACTTCTATTGCTTCTTCCCACCTACAATTCCATGCGTAATCAAATCGTTATTTCTGTCATCATTATCTAGGCTAATGTCAATAAATTCGATCCTATATCATAGTTCTTGGCATTGACATATCGTGTTTAAATACTTGTTTTCTACACCATGCTTCACTAATATTGATGCACCATCGCATTCCTGACCTCACCTAGACTCTCTCGTCATTTTCTACACATTTGGTTTTCGGTATTTGGAGCTCTTCTAACGAGTGTGACCATGACTGGTTACATTCCCTACATTTAAGAGTAAATGTTATTCTCCTTTACTACTAAAATTAGTTTCTAACTTCTTCAGCAACTTACGCCTCACTATAGTAAGCCTTATCTACAACACACCGACCGACCTTTTATTAATTACTAAATCCTATGCTTTAACTTTTAGTCTAAAACAATTGAGCCCGTATGTATCAAGATTACGTGTTAACACGTCACTATGCACCTGACTGGCTGTTGCTAGAAACAGCCCCTTGGTCGTTCGGCCTCGGGGCAGAAGACCAGTAAGCCCTAAGAAGGAGAAGAAGAAGCAATGTCCCCATTGCAACAAATGGGGTATTCAAAGACTAGAATTGCTAGGAGAAACGTAAGTAATTAGTCCTTTTAGAGGTACGTACACAGCCAATAACTTGGTAGCGAGGCCGGTGCTGGTCGTGAGATAGGACAGCATTACTGTGCCTATGGGTAGCATGCATCGTTCTGCCCGCGAGTGTAGTAGTGTCGTCCACAGGCATGTTTATGCGTGAGAAGGGATCCCTTCGCTACGTAAGTATCATTTTTATGCTGTTCTCCTCGCTCAGACTCAAGGCTTACAATATAGCATAGCCTACGACGGCACTGGTGACGATCTAGACCATGGGGCCCGCCAAGGGCAAGAAGACCAAGAAGAAGAAAGAGAAGGCCAACAAGAAACCCGCCTACGGAGCTCCAGACCAAAATCTGATTGAGTCTAATATTTTTTTCTGTCTTCTTCTTCTCCTCCTTCTTTTTTTTTTTTGTATAGAAAATTCTTTATTACATTGCTTTTGTTTTGTTTGGTGATTATGTAATGTAAGTGAAGCGTTCGTTCATGACCCCTTACGTGAACGTAGCTCACCGGGTACTTATCGAGTACCTGGTGGAGCTACCAATCGCAGCAGATAGCTCCTCCAGCATCATATGCGGATGCGCGCGTCTCATTGCCATGTATTGGCCTATAGGCACTCCGCATGTCTATGCTACCAGCAGTCAATCCTCGGGCTTCAAATTGTTTCATTCTCATGATGGCCTGACGAGTTCTTCAGATACCCAGTTGCCCAGACAGGACGACGATGACCTCCCACCCCCGCCTACGCCGCTGACTCCCATAACCCCAGCGACTCCCGCGACTCCTGCCATACGATCTGTGGACGATGCCGACTATTACCCAGAAGTGGAAGATGAGGAAGAACCCCGTGCCTCTCTCTCGGGATCAATTCCGACACGTGATCCCATCCTGGCGCTTCGCGTGTCTCGCAGTGGTCAGCTATTCGCCGTAATCACTGCGACCTCATTCACGATTTGGCAGACAAAAGTAGGGTCATGTTCGCTGCTGTCTCCTGCTCTTTTCTCTAACCCTCGCAGCCTACCGTCGTTCTCGCTGTTGTCGTCCGCTCCGATTCCTCAGTTCAGCTCTATGGCGAGAATGTCGACCTCCTCCTCAGACCCGACTCGGCAATCCTGGTTGTCCGTACCTCGCAAGGATATCTCATCACCTACTCTATAGCCACCGATGCCGAGTCCCGCGTATACAAACCATACTTCACAGACTACCACAATGTCCAGCGACGAAGACAGAGCCTGGTCTCCGGCTTATCTACACTTGCGCCCGACCAATTCCTCTGGGGACCTGGAGAAGGATCAGGCGTTCGAGATGTGAGCGTTCGTTTCCGAATGGTGATCAAGGTGGATGCGGGAATCGAGTGCGCGCTTGCACTCGACGATGAATTGGTAGTGGCTACTCGAAAACCGGCTGCCGTACAGTGTATCCGTTGGACTCCCGACAGCAGTGGAAGCCAGACGCGAACAGAGATTGTTAGTCGCATGGGATGGATTGAGAAAAAGGCCTATATCACCGAGATGACGCATGACCGACCGATGAACCTGGCTACTTGGGTTACAAGCGACGGTCGAGCATACGCGGTCCAGCGACACCGGCAACACGGCGAGGCCCCGTGGAAGCGGACGCGAAGCGCTTGTTCAAAGGACACTGCTTTCATGTGCCCACAAATGCAGGCGATGAAGCTGTACGGGCTCTAGTTAACGCTCGTTTCTCGCTGATTGCCGTTGCCTGCAAGGATGGCTCCATCCGTGTCTATTCTGTCAAGGACTACGCTGGAAATATTACACCATCTCACACGCACACTCTCCCAGTCTCTGCATCCTCCGCCGGAGCCTTTACCAATCTGAGCTACTCACCGGATGGATATTGCTTGTTTGCTGGCTTCGAGAAAGGTTGGTCAACCTGGAGTATGTTTGGCAAGTTGGGAAGCAGTAGTTTCTTCGCTGATGCCAACTTGTCGGCGAGCAACGGTGAAGAATGGCTATCCGGCGTCAGCAATGCTTCATGGGTCAGTGGGGAGCCGAGATTTTGATTACTGGACTCAAGCATGAGGCTGTTTGGTCACTGGAAATGGCCAAGAGCGCAGTTACCGGGTGCTATAACGAGGCTAACATTTTCCGAACCGTACTACAAACGCCAACAAGCGCCATGGTCTATCGTGGATACGACTTGCCGGATCTAACGAGCATCTCGGCCGAACCCTTCTTATGGCATACTGCAAAGATCCCTCAACCTACCTCCTTAACCAATGGCCGATTCGGCAAACTGTTATATCATCTGACGGACGCTATGTTGCGGTGGCGGGTCGACGAGGCCTAGCTCATTACAGCGTCAATAGCGGCCGCTGGAAGACCTTTGCCAACGAGGTCATGGAAAACGAGTTCCAAGTACGTGGTGGAATGTGCTGGTATCAACATATCCTTGTGGCTGCCGTGGAATGCAATGGGGCGTACGAACTCCGTCTCTACTCCCGAGAGGCTGCCCTCGACTCGTCTGTGGTTCTGCACACGGAGACAATCCCGGCTCCCGTCGTTCTGGTGACGATCTCGAACGAAGACTCTTTGCTTGTGTACACGTACGAAAACCTTCTCTACCACTTTGTCTTCACTTCCTACAACGGAGCAATCCGGCTTATGCAAGTGGGCCAGATCGCCTTCCACGGGATTGTAAGATCTCCGGCGCGAGTACGCGGGCTCAGCTGGGTCTTACCAGAGGAGCAACTCGTGAATGGTGATCCATCGCAGGATGTTGCCACCGCGTCAGTCATTTTCCTGGTGGACGGCAAGCTCGTCCTGTTACGCCCATCGCTCAACGAGGAAGGTCGTTTGAAGTACGATATGCGTGTCATTGCGCAAAATGTGGAGTATCATGCTATCATGAGAGGCCAGCCTTCACTAAACACATCTCGACAGCCCGAGGAACCTGTAAGCTCACGCGGATCGGGTCCACTAGAGAACTCATTATGGATTTTCGATGGAATGGACATGAAAACATGGGCTGACATCAACGAGGTCCTTGAGCCAGGATCTGGTGATGGCACTCGGGAGGTGCCAGTTCCTATCTCAATCCCTGTCGATTTCTACCCTCTCTCTATCATTCTTGAAAAAGGCATTTTGCTCGGAGTTGAATCCGATTTAGTCCAGCGGCGTGATGTGAATTTCTCCTTCTTCCATTTTGCGATTCGGGTAAGTAAGGACGGTTCATGTCTTTTTAACATGACTAACACATCATAGACACATCTCGTTCTCGCAGACGTCCTACGGTTCTACCTTCGCCAGAACAAGAAGGCTGAAGCTGCGGCCGTAGCTCAGCAGTATCGGGACTTGGAGTACTTCGCACACGGTCTGGAAGTGCTACTTCATCGAGTGTTGGACGAAGAGGTGGATACATGCCCGAAACCAGAAGACGCTGTCTTACCAAGGGTGCTCTCATTACTGTCATCATTTAAGGAGTATCTCGACATTGTGGTACAGTGCACTCGAAAAACCGAAGTACGGCAGTGGCAGACTCTATTCGCATACCTTCCGCCAGCGCAGGAACTGTTTGAAGAATCTTTGCAGCGAGGTTCCCTCAAGACTGCTGGAGGGTATCTTATCATCCTACATACTCTGCAAGAGCTGGAGTCATCTACTGAGCAGTCGGTTCGACTTTTGGGAAGGGCGATGAAAGAAGGGGATTGGGAGTTGTGTAAGGAACTTGCTCGATTCTTGGCTGCTGTAGACGATACAGGAGAGGTCCTCCAAGAAGCCATGAGGATGGCCAACATACCAGTAGCAAGCAGCAGTGACAGCATTGCTGGTCGTTTAGCAGTACCATCTTTGAGGCCGGCGAATGGAAACGGCAAAGCAGGTACTGGGGACGACGAAAGCGCAGAGTCGGACGCGCGATCAGCCAGTGACGCCGCGAGTATAAGCTCAACAGTGAGCCCGTCTGGCTAGGCTGGAGGAAGACGGCTCGCAGACAACTGGCTAATGGAGATATAATTCGAGTGGCTCAGGGTTCTGGCTATAGATATCTAGAGAAGGGTTTATGCGACGGCGCAATGGCTACTGATTATTTGATAAAAAATCTACATACATTCATGAGTAATTTTTATGAGGTTTAAGGGTTCAATTAAATCCGTTGCAGCGGTCGAGCCTGTTCCATACAAGAGAGGATTGCCTCTTCATTTCCTGGTGGTTCAAATGGAATGAGACAATTGAGATAAGGGAGGGATTAGCGCCAGTCACGTTATCGCAAGGCCCCAACTCTCGCAAGGCTCCTTCAACCCCACCATCCTGCAGTTGCAAACAAACCACCATCCACTCCATTATCAGCACCCGCCCGAATAATCCATCCCACACGGGCACCAGCCGAGCCCAGCTGATTATGACCGGCCCCGCGTCTTGACCAACTCCATCACATACACCAGGCGACCTCTCTCTCAGCACCAGAGCACACCATGGATGACTACGTCAGCGAGTCGGACAGCGACTACACCAGCTATTGGCGGGACTGGGTAAGGGCAGCAACGCACCCGCCGGCCTCCGTCGCGCCGGCGGCATTGGGTTCAAGGGCTAACGGGCGCGCTGGCAGTTCATCTCCTCGAGGGGCAACGAGTACTTCTGCGAGGTCGACGAGGACTATCTGACCGACCGCTTCAACCTGACGGGCCTCAACACGGAGGTGCAGTACTATCAATATGCCTTGGACTTGGTGACGGATGTGTTCGACCTGGACTGCGACGATGAGATGCGCGAGACGATCGAGAAGTCTGCTCGGCATCTGTACGGCCTGGTCCACGCCCGATACATCGTCACAACTCGCGGGCTGACCAAGATGGTATGTTGCGTCCAGTCTTTCCCGCCCGCTCTACGGGGTCCCTCTATCGCCTGGCTTTCATGAACAGCCTACTGACTCTGCTCTGTCCACAGCTTGACAAATATAAGAAGGCCGAGTTTGGAAAATGTCCACGAGTCAACTGCCACTCTCACCCCTCCTCCCCATGGGCCTCTCCGACATCCCCAACTTGAAGCCTGTCAAACTCTACTGCGCCCGCTGCGAGGACATCTACAACCCCAAGTCATCGCGCCACGCCGCCATCGACGGCGCCTACTTCGGCACCTCGTTCCACAACATCATATTCCAGGTCTACCCGGCGCTGATACCCCCAAGAGCGTCGACCGCTACGTGCCCCGTGTCTACGGCTTCAAGGTCCACGCCTCGGCCGCCCTGGTGCGGTGGCAGAACGCCAAGAGGGACGACATGCGCAGGCGGCTGCGCAAGCTCGAGATAGAGACGGGCTTCCGGGACGAGGAGGGCGACGAGGAGGATGAAGAGGAAGAGGAAGAGGAGGAGCTGGAGCCACCCGCCGGCGGTGAGAGGATGGTAGTCGCCGAGGGCAACATCTGAGAGAGGGACTAATGCGCGTGGAGAGGCAAAGAGACATGATAGGCATCTGTTATGTGTGGTGAACGGACGGCGGAAACAAGGGCAGCCGCTTACACGTTGCTCTATCCTTACTTTAGCAGCATTTGGTCGGTACACTTTTGTCTACGAGGAGCTTTGTGGAAACGGCGTTAGAAGGAGGACAAATTCCAAAACGGCACCAAACACTGGAAACAGACATGACTCCGGCATTCGGCGGATGAGGGTCGGTGAGCGAGTTGTGTTTAATTAATACAGCAATTTAAAACCAAGTACGCCGCCCAATCACCCCGCAAGGTGTTTTATGTTTCCAGCTGTGTGTGTGTCATGCGATTGCGATCGTCATCATTCATCCCTTCTAAGTCCCAGAGTTGGCCATTCTCGTTGCGGCCGTAAAACCCAAACCCAATGCCATGATCCGCTATTTACACAACAGGGGCGCGAGTAAAAAGAAAGAAAAAAGGGCTAAAGACAAATTTTACAGCAGAAGTACTGTACAGTTAGAACCGGTTGTGAACCGGCTGAGACTCCATAGTCTGCATTTCTACGTCATTCGCTGTTACGTTGACACCATATCCCATCGTGCCGTTTCTCTGTGTCACGTAGTTATCCTGAGTATAGGGCCCCGGTAACTCGTATCAGCGCTATGCCCAAAGTCCTGAAGCCTTCCAGCCTCAGCAAGGTTTTCTTTGTCACCAGCATAGCCCAGTCGACCAACACCGGCCCAAAAGCTCTGGCGTCACTGCGAGGACCCCAAGCCCAGCCAGCGCCCTCTCTGATGGGAAGGTGATAGTATCGGAAGCTGTATATGGCGGTGATGGTGCCCATGATGAAACCAAAAGAATATCAAAGCCGTGGTGTCTGAAGTCGAACCATCGCGAGGAAGCGATGAATACGGCAAGACAGAACGGAGCTAGGGTGATGGCCAGTAGGTAGATGGGCGGTGCGGCAGCCTGTAGACGAAGGGACTGGATACTAGAGTTGTGCCTGGAATTGCGCTCGTCTGCCTTTTCGTGGGTCGGTGATGATGAGTAGGAGCGACCGTCAGCCATGTTGAGTGCACGGTTGGGTTCGTAAGGATCGGCCGCTGAGGAGCGTTGACGCGAAGGGAATGCCACTAGTGATTCGGCAGAAGTGCTTCCAGGAACAACGAACGGGATGGTGACAGCAAATTTGCTGGCGAGGAATAGAGAAAGATAGATGAGGCCGGCGGCAGCGGACGACGAATGACCGCTTGGGTAGCTACGGAAGCCATCGTCGAGCTTATGGCGGTCTGTCTGCTGGCAGATATCGGCCGAGTAGAGCTGGAACAGAGGGAGTTCAGCAGACACTCCGCCCACAACGTACTTGGCCGCGTTTTCGACATCGGGCTGGCAGCGAGATAGCAGATCGGGTCGTGGCTTTCCAAACATGTTCTTCATGCCGTTGGTGAAGAACCAAGCAGACACAAGAGATAGCAGAAGGCCCAACCAGCCAACGTGGAGCTCCCATAGCTTGCGCTTCCAGATGAGTGACCGAGGCGTGTCCTTAGGGACTGTAGCTCCGGGGACGAAGACGAGGGCGACAATGGCGACGACAACGATAGGGATGGCGGCGTTGAAGGTGAGCAGCATCCATGGGGGACAGTCTCATGTTCGGTGAATGGAAATCTGTGAGTTAACGCATTAGCCTCGCGATTGAGAAGACGCTTTGGGAGCCTGCGCGCGGGAAAACTGACGAAATGTTGGGGTCTTTCAGAGAGAATGGTCGTTTGTTAGGTTCTATCTCGCCCAGCACGGCGCTACCACCTCCAATGGCGAGAAGGAGAACCCAATCGAAGATGTATGAGAGCAAGGTACGGACTGGGAGCCGCCCGCCAAACAATTTTGAACCAGCTGAGTCGGCCATCTTTTGGTAGGTCCTCATGGTTCAACGTGGAGGCGGGAGAGAAGAATGGGGAGGGCGCGGTAGAAGAATGGAGCTGGACAGGAGATGACCAGGTGGAAGACGTAGCGCCAGGAGGCAAGCCAAGACGGAGGTGTGGAGGACGGAATGCGTCTACATTCCCCCTCAGGCAGAGAGTGATGATGAGACAACTCCACCTTGGGTTGGCGATGCCGGTGTGTGAAGCTAAGGAAGGCTAGGCGAAGGAGACTGCGGTGGAAGGGCCAGGAGCTGGAAAAGGGACGAGAGGCAGATGACACAGCCAAGCCTAGGAAGAAACGGTGCGCAGGCTTGCGTCACAGGGTGTCGAGGTTGGAGTTTCTAGTGGGAGCCGGCGCGCTGGAACGCGGCTAGCGGTTGACTGGTGTTTGCGGAGGTGAAGGGGAATGAATGGAACGAGTTAAAAAGAAGCGAAAGAGAGTTCCGGGGCATCACAGACAAAGTTTAGGAAGGAAAGAAGATGATGTGGGGAGGAAGGAAGGAAGCTAAGAATAAAAGTCGGTAGCAGAGACGTCTCGACGGTTGTTTTAATCTGCGGTTTCTTGATTCACCCACCCACACGCACACCAAACCGAACCGAACCAACCTTAACCACACCCACGCACCACACACCGAGCGATATGGGCCATTACTCGTATCCCACGTACGCGCGAGACCCTTTGAAACCCAGGACCAGGTGCGCTACGACAAGGGGGCTGTGCCAGACCGGCGAAGCAGGACGAAGGCAAAACGCCGTTTGGGGAATTGCTCGCGTGCCCCGGTTTTATTTCCTTGGCAGCCCATCATGTCAACCTTACCTGGCGGGAACCTGACGTGTAGCGGTAGCGCTTGGTGGACAGAGATTGCTTTTGTCAAGGGCGATCTTTTGCCTCGCTGCTATGCTGTGTTGGGTTCTATTTTTGAGCCGTGCCTGTGCTTGTGCCTGCGCTGCGCCTGTGTTGCGGAGGAGAAGCCATCGTAGATTGCGTGTCTGGCCGCGCTACCAACACACCTTTGTCTCACCCGTCTTCTTGCCTTGGCTGGTCCGTAAGACTCCTTCAGCAACTTGTGTGCGCATTGCAAGCCCGGCCATGACAGCGCTTATTTCCCTGGAGATGAGGACGCATGGATTAAAGTGCCCGACAGGGCAGGTAAGCTCTGGTTCTGGCACGCCAAGCTCACCTTGCCCTGACCGCACGTACGCGCGCGCGCTCTCAGCTCCCACGGGGCAGACAGCACTCTCTCCTCCCAATCACGCACCGCCCAGCGTATATTGGTATATATTGAGAGTACCCCTCACCCTCTCGCAGCGTAAACGCCTGGGCTCCCGGCAGTCTCGGACTCGGCACCGCAAATTTGCTTGCCGTCCGTCTTACGTGGCTCCGGGTGGCTGTGCCAAACGCCGGGCAGTCCATTCCAGAAATGGCTTAGCGGCGGTGATCTCATAGTTTTAAGCTCAGCAGGGGTTCTGCTTTCGGTTTGACGTTGGCCAGGTCCAGGTCGAAGCCAGCCAAGTCCCTTGCCATGCCCGTCCCGTCGCCGAGATACATCCCATTCACCACGTCCCGGGCCTCCGCGGACACGCTGCTCTGCACAATGCACAACCTCCCACGCTGTCCTCCTCACTCACGCTGCCGAGAGCCATGTGCTGAGCCAGTCGGCAATCAGCTCCCGGCTTTGCTTTTGTTCCTAGCCCCACACACCCCCATGCGCATGACGATCAACTGTTTATCGATCCTACTGTCACTGGCCGACATGGGAGCCAGCAAGCGGTAAGCGAAACATGAAGAACCCTGGGTCACATCAGTTGTATCCGAGCTATACATACGAAAAATATGACGCAAAATTTCACGGAATGGTTTTCATTAATTAGATTAAACTTGGAATAGTCAACCTATATTTCCCTACAATACTATGGCATTGTTCTCATATTGTCTTCCTTATTCTGGCATTTGATCCGATATAAATCCGCATGTTTACATAGTGCTCACCCTGATCGCTCCGTCTTGCAGTCTCCATTGACCATAATACAAGAGTATATGACGTTCAATATCATACATACTATTCATTGATATCATCTTTGCTTAGCTAACACTGTTTCCTACATCAGCATGTACGCAACGTATACCACCACACCCATCAAATTTCCTATGCAGCAATCTGACACATAGCTGTCGCCACCGCTCTCGTAAGTCATCTCCCCATTTTATTGGATCTAGAAACCCCTTCAACTTCCACCTCAGCGCCTACGAAGATCGTCTCTCCGTGGTTTCCGCCTAAGTGAGCCCAAGGACCCATGCTCTGGTATTTGTAATGCCTGCCCCAGGCTCTCGACCGGTGCTGAAGCCGCTTGCGCATTACTGTCACCAATACCAAGTGATACCCTCTTAGGCTTCCGGCTCAAGGATTGTTCAGTCGGAGATGCCCGTTTTACCCTTTTTGTATCGTCCTGATACTGCTCTGCGTCGATGTCTAATAAGCCAAAGGGTCGTCCATGACTGGTTGACATTGGTGTCTCGTCAAGGTTAACATTTCGCATAGAACACGTGACATCTCCTCAGCAGATATGTTCAGGGAATGACTGGTTTGTGAAAGTTCCTCACCCTCTCTTCATTCCGTTGATGCTGCATCCATTGATCTTCCATTTGTTGACGTTTCCTTTTTGTTCTTCAATCTGTTGTATTCTCATCCGTCGATGCTCCATCCGTCGATGCTTCATCCATTTTTGTTGGCGTTTGCTTTTGTGTTGTTCAATCTTTTCTAGTATTTCCATCTGTTGTGATTTCATCTGTTGGAATTCCATCCATTGATGTTCCATTTGTTGGAGTTCCCTTTCGTGTTCTTCAATCTCTTCTAGTATTTCCACCCGCTGCAATTCCATCTGTTGCAATTCCATCCCTTGATGCTCCATCCGTTGACGCTCAATTCGTTGATCTTCCATTTGTTGGAGTTTCCTTTTGTGTTTTTCAATCTCTCGTAGCAATTCCATCCGTTGATGCTCCATCCGCTGGTGCTCTATCCGTTGATGCTCCATCCGTTGATGCTCTATCCGTTGGTGCTCTATCCGTTGATGCTCCATCCGTTGATCTTCCAATTCTTCATCGAATTCCTCCACTATTACAGCGTCGAATGATGTTCCAGTGTTTCTAGGACATCCCGAAGGAGTAACCACTTTAGAAAAGTCGTGATTGTGCAATTTCTCCGCTGTCTGCCAGTACGAACCCATCATGACCTTGGCTGATAAATCAGCTGGACGAGATGCTCTGTCATCAAGTCTAGGCTGCACGATTGGTGAAACAAACTTTGAGTGATGATGAGCTACTTCGATAGGAACATACGATCTTGGCCTCAGATGTACGATGGGCTCTGTACCACCAATCGAAGGAGGCGTGATGAATTTACGTGCTGCAGACCACTTTGAGGTGCTCTTCGTGAGCTTCCTCTCAAGAACTTGAGACGTCTGCGGAAGAAACTCCCCGAAGGCCTCTCTCACACGAGAGCCCATTGCAGAATTTCTATTCACCCTAGGGTTCGCGTTGTGCCGCACAAACGAATCCACGATGAGCGCCCATAATTCCAAGGCTCTTTTTCTGTCTGATATGGTGGCATCATTGGCCACGGTGATGGCTTCGCTAAGAACGATTTCAAAAGGTGTAACGCCAACAAAACTCTTATTTGGGTCGGCACCTGTCTCGAGGAGGAAGTTCACAAACGAAAGCCGTGGAGTTCTGTGGCCTACCCATTCGCATAGCCCAGCATGCTGCTTGTAGTCTCGCACCACATGAAAGAGACATTGGTGCTTGTCTGGCTTGTCTCCTGTGTCGTGTGGTAGAGCTGCGCGAATGGTTTCCAGCATATACAGAGGCATCTGATAATCCATGGCGAGGTCTGCAAGCGTGCTTGCGCCCGCTGCGAGGCGGCTACCTATTGTCCAGTGTTGACTTCGGGCCAGTGCGCTATCTTGAGTCTTCAGGCCCATTTGGTCTCTGGAACATTGTGTTTTCTCCATGACAATCTCATCAATCAACCCCAGAAGTCGAGTCTGTGGTTCGCCACGCGCCCGTTCCACATCTGCTGCCAACGTCAGGGACCTATCGATTAGCTCCCAGAACTGCGTTTTGCTTTGCTCATCGATGGGACCAGGAAATGTTTTGAGTGACATGATACTAGAATGAAATAATGAAGAAAACGGACAGAATGGTTCTTTGGTTCCTGAGTTTATCTTTCGAACCATTACTTTGCTTTCGAAGAAATCCCTGGCAGTTCGGTGAAGATATGAGATTTTGACATCGTGGAATGCCCTACCCTGCTGTGGACATTCAAACCTTCGCTAGTTTCCTCAGGAGATATGTCAGAGCCAGAGTGAGTTCCATCTCGTACCTCGGCCATTTGGGACATTCGAGAAGATGGGTGAGGTTGTGTGCTGTGGACCCACGGGTTGCTTTCTTGAGAAGTTGGTATCTCCAAAAGTCCCTTGCATCGACTATTCAACCGTCGCTTCGTAGTGAGATGACGTTCGTTCTTTTCCTCCACCTCCAAGGCAATGTTGGGTCTGCTGAGGGCCGCTAGGTAATCGTCTTCATCAGAAAAAGAAAGCTCCAGGACTGTTAGCGAGCCCTTCGCAACGCGTGCTAGCTGGAGAAATTGACACGCATGCTCGTAGTAGAAGTCTTCTATAGAGCCGAATATTTTCTCGTAAAACATTTCCAAGTCTGGGGTACCGTGTCCAATCGTCGCTGCAAATCCGACATGCGATCATGGTTCCTCAGCCCACTGACAAGCGACTTTGTCGCCAATTCAACCCATAGAAACACTCCTGCTGCCCTTGTGGCCACTGCCTCGATCAAAGTTACCTCACGGGCAGGCTCACGCCGTACCATCTCTTTGAAATGGTTATTTGCTCGAAACTGCGCTGCTGTGAACCGTACAATGTCAGGGTAGGTAAGAAGATGTAGTTGCAGGTTGGGCTTGCAGTGAAAGGCATCTTCGAAGACAACCCATGGCCGGCTCGCTAGGCAGGCCTTCACATTCGGGTTGGCAACGGTTTCGGCAAATATGTGCACCAGCATCTCGTGATCTCCGTCAAACTCATCGAGACCGTCGACAAAGAGGCAGAGCTTGAATGAGTCTTCGCTAAGCTTTAATACTGTCTTAAAAGCCTGTAGCAGCTCCCAGTCAGCAAAAGGCCGTGTGTTCTTTCCAAGATTTGAGGCAATGCGCATCCGTTCAGGAAAGGCATCCGAAACGAGCTCGGGCCTCTCCGTGAGAATATCGTAAAGAAGAGATCGAAGAAGGCCAACTTGAGACATTTGTGCCACGCTTCCAGAGTTCCAGAAGTAAAATTTTGCAACCACCAGAGGCATAGATCCTGCCCACTTCCTCAAGCAATCCATTGTTCTGGCGTTGCTGGTCAAGTATTTGACAAGTGTCGATTTGCCAGATCCAGCCTTTCCAGTGATCCAATAGACATCCTCATCGGACTCGAGCCAGTCTGACATGCTAGACCACTTCGCCTCCGTATTGGTAGTCGAATTATGAGACTCAAACACCCATTGGAAAGTGTCAATATGTGCTTGTGTTATACGAAATTCTCGCTCTCCTTTGTCATCAAAGTACAAGTTGGCGATGATATCCTCAGTATGTTGCTTGATCCAAGTTGACTGACCCCATTCAGTCAATTTGTTCGAGAACTCTAATGCGCTATTTGCGCCGCATCTTTGATTTTCTCTGTCATGAGTTTGGATGTCTCTGGCTAGTACAGTTAATTGTCTTGCCCAGGCCCTAACATCTCCAGGCTTATGAGCGTTCTGAATACTATTTAGCGACTTATTCGAGTTGAGAAGCAGAGAGAAACGCGTCTGCTGTCTTGGATCAAACGCTGTCAGTATAGCTATTCAGATAAAGCCTGTTATACTGGCTCACCTCATGGCAACTAAGAGACATGTATCAAGGGTTGCACGATAGTTTTCCAGTTGAGCTCTAAGATCGTTGATGCGACTTTGGCCATAGATGCTCTTGAATGCTTGTCGCATGCTCTTCCATTTGCTTCTTCTTCCGTTATAACGTAGGCTCTCTAGAGCCTCTGTAAGTTCACATGCCACCCTGAAGCATCCCTTGTTAATGACACGGAGTATCACATCCGTCCTGTCGTCGGCCCGTGTAAGATTGACATGATCCTTCTTTCGAAGAATACCTTCGAGTTCCTCTTCACCTGAGCCCGATCGCAGTGCATAGTCCAAGCGATTCTGCAAACCCGATGAATCAAAGACGTTCCCCGCTTGCCGTGTCAATGGCTTCGATTGAAGGTCACTCTCGAGTTGCCTGCTCAGTTCATTCAGGCATGCAGCAGTAATAGCCACATCAGCGTAATCAATCAACAAGCCATCTCTAGATGTGTGTATCTGCCGTCCTTTTGAAACGAGCTTCACAGCAAATTCGAGAAACTGTAGGGCATTACCAGCCAAGGCTACAGCTGAGAGCGGCTCCATGAGAGCGCTAAGAGCATGAACTCAGCGAATAGGTGCTGAGACCGTCTATTGGTAGCAGCGCCCAAGGAAACGAAAGCACAGAGTTAATGTCAGTAAGAGTTAGCCAGTTCTGTTCCAAGGAATATAGTCGGCTTCAGAGTAAGTAAAGCGACGCAAGAATGCAGATTACGACATATACCAAGCTGTAGCTATAGTGCCTGCTACTCTGCCTTGGGCAAAGTTGGAGGGCAGCAACAGTGAGGCTTGCACAGCCGCATTTCATTCGGTCAAACCAATCACCTCTTCTTCTACCCATCACGCGTTGTCGCATACAGGAGAGAGCATAGTGGTGTGCCACGGTCTCACACGATTGGCCCGAGGTAGGTATCATGCTCTAAATACAGGTTACTTAATCCAGGTTGTGCAACATCGAAGCATATTGAACTACAAGAGCTCTAGCTCGTGGTAGAGACTATTGCATTCTATCAAATGCAACGCCGCGACCTCGTTTAACCTTGTCACAGCACGACTTCGCAATTCAGGAGACTTCGTGGCTCTATATTACCCCATGCCACCACATGGCTCGTCTATAGCGTCACATATAATACAACGTCGGCTAGAAATACACTCGGGGCTAGGAGCCATAGATACATCGCTTGAAGTGTCCTCATCGGCCGTGTTTACTCCTTTGAAGACTTCTTGTCGCGCCGCTTGCCGTGGTTGCGCGGCCTGGGCGTTACCACCCACTTGTTGACGTTGTGCGTGCGTCGGGTCTTGTAACCGCTCTTGGTCTGTTTGGGTGTCAGTTGCTGCTCGGAATGATACCATGAATGAAAAAGCACTTACGGGCTTGCTCCAAGGTGTCACAGGGTGACGGTTACTCTTCGACTTACCACGACCACCACCGTGAGGGTGGTCCACTGCAGTCGGGATTAGTAAATATCCAAAGGTCAACTAGAATGATTTTGCTTACCTCTGTTCATGGCAACACCACGGACGGTGGGTCGGATGTTCAGCCATCGGCTTCGACCAGCCTTACCGAGCTGTCGGTAGTGGTGGTGCACGTTGCTGGCCACACCAATGGTAGCGCAAGCATTCTTGCTAACACGACGCACCTCTCCGCTCTGCAGTCGAACCTCGACGTACTTTCCAACCATGACCTTGGTACCATCGTCTCGGGTCTCCTCGTTCTTGTTGACAACGACGGCGGAAGTTCCAGCACTGCGGCAGAAGACCGCACCTCGGTCTGGTGAGGATCCGACGCAGAAGACGGTGGTTCCCACAGGAATCATGTGCATAGGCAGACAATTACCCTTGAAGGCAGTCTTGGCGGCCAAGATACCCGGATCGATGATACCACCCATGCTGTCGAGAAGATCCTGAGGAATACCTGCGCGGTAGCTGTGTACAACATCACCAGCACGTAGGCCGTCGGCGGCGATGATGTACGTCTTCCGGCCAGTTGCCTTTTCCGTCAACAGGGCAATGTGTGCACTTCGACCAGGATCATATTCGATGCGCTCTACCAAATGGGCACCCGGGCGTCGTCGTTCGAAATCAATCGCACGCAGTCTTCGCTTGGCACCACCTCCGCGGTGACGAACAGTGATTCGTCCGTAAACGTTTCGTCCACCCTTGCCATGACCCTTCTTGGGGATGGTCAACGGCAGATAGGGTCTACCTCGCCAAAGATGGTCGTTAATGGGTCGCCGCAAATGTCTCACACCGGGCGTGCGAGGCTTGTAGGTTCGGATGATGGCAGACTGGGCACCGGATTTCTGGATGCTACTGCTCGCGTCGCCTCCCAAGCTCTTGGGAGCCGTAGCCGACGTCTTTGCCGCGCTGGCATATCCACGGAAAAGGGTGGGTGTCGAGTTGAAGAATTGGAAGCCCCTGCGAACCGCAGACAGCTGCAGTCGTTGTTGCAACATGATTTGTCTGTCGGAAGGACTCGAATGTCGATTAGGGTCTCGGGATGGTTCGGATTTGTAGGGTGGAAAAGCTCTCCTGAAAGTGATGGAGGAGAGGCCGCAGCGAAAGCGCAGCAGACCGAGATGGCCCGTAAGTGCTGATGAGGAACTTCAGCTTCAAATAAGTAGCTCAATTCCAAAAGAGCCCTCGGCAGCGGCCCGACGACAAGTTCAATCGCCAGGTGCAGTGAGATATGCTCAACGCTCGCTCGCGCCAGCAGTTGGTTGGTGTAGTCGCACGACCTGGCTTTGGAAATTTCAACGGAGCGTTGGAGAACGTTTTACCGAGAGAGAGACAGAAAGAGAGCTAGGCTAGGGATCGGCCTCACAAGCCACAGCATCAGCCACAGTGTCCAGGACAAGCAAGGCCCCAGGGACCCCATATGTGGCTGGTGAGGTCAGCTCGCGGTGCGCGACGAGCCACATGGTACGTGCACGAGTGCGCGCCAAATGGTTGCCCCAGGCCGAGGCAGCGCAACCAATCAAGCAGCCGTTGCTCCGTGGTTGCCAGTGTTGACGCAGGGCTAGAGCGAAGCCATTGGCCGGTACGTACCCTTCCGTCGCGCAGGTCGACCACTTCGCGTTCTGTGAGGAGCTTTGTCTGAGCTCCACGTCCCTGGGATCCAACCTCTTCAACGCTTGAGATCATATTTCGCTCTCTGCTTTCCTGTTTCTCTTGTTTTTCCACAATCAACAACATCATCACTCCTCTCCCTCTCTTCCAATTTTCCAGTTTTCCGCCCTTTTAGGCCCTCAGCTTATCCACCAGCCCGTCTGTCAAAGAGTCATTCTCTATCCGCCTACACTACACAGAGAGCGCGCGCCCAACTTGTCGCCCTCCGGCACCCGACAAGCACCGCCGCCGCACCACGACCCGCCGTCGCGTACTGACTGTGACTGCACTGGGACCGCCAGGCCCTCAATCTCGTCTAATTCTGAGCTACTTACTCAGAGACTGCGGAAGTGGGACAAACGCCTGCTGACGTAGCAACGGGCATCGCGACCCGCGACAGAAACCAAAAGGTACGTACCCAGCCGTGTCTGATCCACTCCACGTCCCTCCCTGCCACTGCTCCGCTCCTCAAAACACTTCCCATCGCCCTCACGACAGACCTCTTCCAACATAAACATCTCGCCTCTCACCTTGTACTTTCCTTTCCCTGGTCGCTCCGCCTTTTATACCCTTCCTCATCCCGCAATACGAGTCCTCCATGGTGGTCATCTAACGCGTCAATTCAGTTCTTAACGACATCTCCCCAGAGACAACATTCCAATCGCGGTCTCGGTCTTGGATACCCGCCAGTCTCTTCGCTACCCAGAGGTAAATTGGCTTCCTCCCCATTTGATATCATTATCTCGGCCCGTTGCTCCTTTGCTTCCCGGCCAGCTCTCCTTCTCCTGCGTCTTCGCCAACTTTTCAACGCGTCTTGTTCTCCTGCTGACTCTTCCATCAGCAAATTCTCTACCACCAGTCACCTCGAGCTACGGCTACCAGATAACTCAAGATGCCTCCCGTGAGTAACCATGACGCGTTTTCACCCACCTCTGGGCTTGTGCCTTGCTGACCCAGCCGCCCAGGGTCGTCCTGCCCGTCAACGCCTCGTGTCGAACGAGAACGACGAGAACAGCTCGACGCGTATGACCAGAGCCAAGGCCGCCGCCCTCAGCGTCGACGAACTGGCAGTCCCTCCAAGGGAGCTTTGCAAACCAAGAACTCCACAGCCAATGCCATTGGCCAACGGAAACGTTCAGCACTCGGCGATGTCAGCAATGTGGCCAAGGTCGACGGTGTCGAGGGAAAGAAGGCCGCTGCTGGCAAGGGTCTGGTCTCCAAGGCTGCCCATCCCACCGGCATCCAGAAGAGCTCGGCCCGTACCACCACCCGAGCTGCCCTGAGCACCAAGGAGATTAAGAAGCCTGAGGTCAAGAGAACTGGCTCAGGCTCCTCGCCACCGGTGCTGTCCAGAAGCGAAAGATCGCGTCGACCACCAGTGTCATCGAGGAAGAGCCCGCCGCTCACAAACTCGAGCCTGTCCGAAAGAAGCTTCACCCGCTGGACGCTGAGAAGAAGCTCCGAAACGAGGCCCAGAATGACACCGAGGTTGAGGCGCCCTCGCCTGTTGCCGAGCCCATTGCCGAGGACAAGTTCAAGATGACGGATGAGATTCGCGCTCTTGAAGCCGAAGACTTGGACGACCCTCTGATGGTTGCCGAGTATGCCACCGAAATCTTCGAGTACCTTCGCGACCTGGAGGTCAAGTCGATCCCTAACCCCAATTACATGTCCCACCAGGATGATCTCGAGTGGAAGATGCGTGGCATCTTGGTCGATTGGCTCATCGAAGTCCACACACGCTTTCACTTGCTGCCGGAAACCTTGTTCCTGGCTGTCAACATTATCGATCGGTTCCTGTCCGAGAAGGTGGTGCCCTCATTCGCCTGCAGCTGGTCGGTATTACGGCCATGTTCATTGCCTCCAAGTACGAGGAGGTCCTCTCTCCCACGTGGAGAACTTCAAGCGTATCGCCGATGACGAGTATGAGGAGGCGGAGATTCTGAGCGCTGAGCGCTTCGTTCTCAGCACCCTGAACTACGACCTCAGCTACCCCAACCCCATGAACTTCCTTCGTCGTGTTTCGAAGGCGGACAACTATGACTTCCAATCTCGCAGCATCGGCAAGTACCTCATGGAGATCAGCCTCCTCGACTACCGCTTCATGCCCTACCGCCCCAGCCACGTCGCTGCTGCTGCCATGTTCCTGGCTCGTCTCATGCTTGACCGTGGCGAGTGGGACCAAACCATCGCCTACTACGCCGGATACACCGAGGAGGAGGTTGAGCCTGTCGTTCAGCTCATGGTCGATTACCTTGCCCGGCCTATCATTCACGAGGCTTTCTTCAAGAAGTATGCTAGCAAGAAGTTTTTGAAGGGTAAGACATTACTACATTATGAAATAACAACTGAGCTCGGCTAACAACAAATGCAGCTTCGATTCTTGCCCGCCAGTGGGCGAAGAAGAACGCTCCCTCTTCAACATCACCGACGTGGAGCTCTCTCTGGATCAACTGTCATAAGTTTGATACCTCTTCATTATCACCTGTCCCCACCTTCTCTCTGCGTCAAACGAACCCTACATCTAGAGAGGGAGAGTCGCCACAAGACACGGCCCACCCACTCCTGGGTCATTCCATTACGTTAATACGCTCTGACGATCGTCCTTCACCTCCTGGTCGATGCCACTAGCCGCGGAGGTCCGCGCTGCTTGTGGTGATCTACTCATGCCCCGGCACTTGAAGCCTGCTCAGATCACAACACATGATAGTCATAACATAGCCGTCTGGTTATTCTACATTTCCCAGCAAGAAATCCTGTTAGTCATTCAATAAACGGCGCTCGGTGTCTTTGGCGAGGAGTCTGGTCTGGTTTTGTCATGGTGGAGTTGGCTGCCCCAGCAACCAACCCAGCATAGTCGAGTTTTTTCTGATTTCATGGGGCAACATTCCGCGAGTCTGGGAAGAGGGTCATCGAGGGCCTGTTGAAAAAGGTGTCAGATCCTCGCTCGGCCAACATGCCTCGGCAAGTCAAGCATCTGGGCTCTGCTGGCTTTGAGCACTGTCATGAATCTTGTATATATATCGTGCTTGGTCTAGGAGAGAAGCTGAAGCTGGAATGGAATTTGCATACTTTGCCCATACTTAATGTTGAGCATGCGAACATCGCTCATGCCAAGTCACTAGAGTTCATTTGTGAAAAAATAAGTTACTTTTCAAAAATGTTGTTTATCGATGTTTATGTCGTCAACATTGGAAATGAAGGTGGGCGGGCTTCTCTGTGTGACGGGGCAGTGACAAGCGTGTTGTTACAGGACATATGCATTAGCGCCGTCCAACGAACTGCAGCGCTGTGAGACCCATTAACTGGTTCGGTCCCTCCCCATAAAAATGCCGCTGTTCAGTAAAATGATAGGCCCTTCCGCTCTGGTACCTTACAGCGAGGTCACCTGCTGCCTCATTTCAGCGTGTACCTTGGCGAATGCTGCTTCACTTCACCTCTGTTGACGGTGAGACTAAGACGCCAATATCTCACATCTTTGGACGCACCGACACGGCCCTTGCCTATCAACGCACGGCCTGTTTGTGCGGATATTTCATAAAGTCTCATAATTAATTGCTGACTAATCTTTTATTCTGACATTGGTCGTCCAGCTTCACTTGAGACGTGAGTTTCTTGAAACTCATCCGGGCTCGTTCTCAAGCCGGCAAACGAACGAAATGGCGCCGTTGCTCAGAGCCAGACAGAGTCTGTCGAAGGACAGGTTCTCGGGGTACTTTGGTAATCTCAGGAGCCAGCCGTATAACGACCCGAACTCATCTAGGGGGCCAGCTCTCATGGGTATGTTGTTCGTCGTGGACGTCTTTACCGGCTCAGTCACTGATTTGCAGCAATTTCAGTCTGCGCTCGATTGCTTGGAATCCCTTGGGTACCCTCGTCGCTACGGGTTCTGCCGATAAGACGTTACGAGTCTGTGAGTCGAGCCATGGCTGGGCATATCCCGGTCCAGGGGACGGAAGCCGACAGGAAACAAGTCACGTACTAACACGAGCTGAAGGGAACCCGGAGAAGCCTCACGTGAAATTCTCCACCGAGCTCAAGGGGCATGCAGCGTCCGTGGAAAAGGTTGCATTTAACCCGACCAAAGATGCGGAGCTCTGCAGCGTGAGCAGCGATGGTGTGGTCAAGTTCTGGGACGTGCGGACCAAGGCGTGTTTCAACGAAGTCAAAGGCCTTGGGGACGCCTTTACGCTCGTGTGGGCTCCTGACGGGCAAACATTGGTCGTTGGGAACAAGGTAGATGCACGCCTTTTGCCATTTACGAGCGTGCTTCGGCGATACTAACTGCTCGGTGCCAGGCCGACAACATCTTTATCCTCTCCCCAATCAGTCTACGCCGATCTCGTCTCATCAGCAGTCCGTTCAAACGAATCAGATATCATTTTGCTGGAGCGGGCAAAAGATCTTTGTCACCACGGCCGAGGGCAGCATTCGGATTCTTTCGTATCCGGACTTTGAGCCCGTCCTCCACTTGAACTACGGCGAAGAGCCCAAAGAATTTACTCTTAACGGGCACACCTCGTCTTGCCTGACCGCGGAGCTGCAGCCCATGGGCAGGTACCTCGCCACTGGAGGTTCGGACTCGATTATCGCGCTGTGGGACACGACGGATTGGATCTGCCAGAGAACCATTACCCGCATGGTCGGGCCCGTGAGGAGCATCAGTGCGTCTACACTCCCTGAAACGAATCACAGGCAGTTACAGCTGAACTGACATGCTGCAACGCTGCAGGCTTTACATTCGATGGCAGCTATGTAGTAGGAGGTAGTGACGAGGGTAAGTTCTGATCTCCGTGGGAGCTCGGGTCCGCGTTGAATCACAGCTAATCATTTGGCGCCGCTTAGGCAATGGGCTGGAAGTGTCTCACGTAGAGACTGGCGAGCATGTGCACACGTTTAAAACGGCAGGTTCTTGTCCAGTGGTGGCATGGGCCCCAACTCGATATTGCCTTGCGTACAGTGACTTGGGCGTTCTTCGCATTGTTGGGGTCGACGTTGACAGGAAATAAGGACCGGGTACATGGCAATCAGTGGTATCTACGCGCTCTCCACGACCCGACGATAAGGTCGGAACATCCGGAGTTGTCTGGGATTCTACAGGCGAGGCAGATCAAGGGGTTTGCTTTACAGTAGCAGCACAAGCGACAGTGCAAGCTGAGCTAAATCGGACGTTACGAGCAATCGGCCGAGATCCGCAGACAACACATTGGACATGAAGGGAGCCGGTGCTCAATTTGAGACCATCGACGGAGGTGTAGGAGTCAGCTCGGGAGAACTGGAAACCGTCCAAGGCGTGAAAGCCAGCCGGGCAGTCGCAGTGTAGTGGGGTGCATGGGCGGGGAAGAGGCTGTGGACGATGTGAGGCTGAAGTGCCGGGGTGGTATGTGTTCGTCTTGTTCGAGAAGATTACCCTTTCGATACGGCATACTCATTGGCCAGGTCTTTGATTGAGACGGCCGTTGCCATTCAGTTTTCCAGAGTGTCTCCAAAATGGTTAGCAGCCCGAGATTGGTGCCGGTACCGTCCACGGTGTCATGTGCATATTTGGCTTCCGGTCCTGATGAGGGGTTGCCGGAAAAGACCAACACGAGTTATACGACGAATCCAACATTAGATGATGTTAAGGCCAGACAAATCTGGGCCCAGCCTTGTGATGCCAGGTTTGCAACAGAACCGTCATCTTGCTTAGGCATTTTGACCATGCAAGGCATATCTCACCAAGTAGGTTGAGATGAGATGATGCAATCTTAGGTTGTAAAGGTAGGGTTGCCGTAGCCAGGTTTCTTGTGTCGCATATCAGATTGTGCCAGTCTGGTTGTTGCACGGCCTTGTCAGATAGCAAGTCGGTTGTCAAGCATCCTCAAAACAGCAATAAGGCTGAAGGCGCCGCCATGAACAAAGTTCCATGCCGTAGTGCAGTGCCACAACGGATACCACGGAGGCTGCCACATGGGCAGGCAACCGCGAGGGCAGGACTCGCTCCGTGCGCCGGGGTCTTGGTGGGTGGCCACGTCTGACGGAACGTGTTAGGATCTTGTTCAGGGCGTAAAGCATCAAGGGACCTTGCGTGGCTGGACGGGATCAACATGGTTACGGCAACAGGGTTCGTTTCACCTCAGCCCGGTTGATATGATGCGACTGCGGTTGAAGACGCATCGTATACGCATGCCTCTGCCTTGAGGTGAGGGTGATGGCGAGGGTGACGGCTGGGCACCTCTCAAGGGTAGGGAAAGTCGGTGTCTTGCATCCAAGCTGCGGCTGTTTGTGCCGCATCAGGCGCTAGCCGTTGGGACAACGGTCCCTTGTAAAGCGAGGGAGAATGTTGGATACGTGGGATATGTTGAGCTTTTGCTGGACTGCCATGTTGCAACTGGTGCCGAGGTAGACTGGGGGAGCTGGTAGCGAGGAGCTTTGCAGTAGCGCAAGCTATTGTTGAGAGCGCCGCGGTACCGGACAGATTTCAGACCAGGGCGACAGTTCGGAATGGAGTTCGGCAGCACGATAATGCACTTGTAGGTAACTTAACTAACCAAGTCGGTGTGTGGGATGCTTTAACATGCCAAGCAGCGTAAGCTGACCAGAATCGAAAGCAACATGAAGGGATGCGAAGGGATGCGATTGGGAAGAGAAGAGATGAGATTGGATTCTTATTTTAGGTTTGCTAGTTTGACCGCAGCACGTTGGGTGCCTTATCCAGCCATGCGGACACTGGACGGTTGCAGGAAAGGGAAGCGAAGCCGTCTCGTTTGGGAAACTAAGGGTCTGAGCCTCGCAATAACAATGGCAATGCAATGTTAATTAGGTAGCAAGTCTAACTTACCTGGTCTAGGTAAGTAGTCTAAGGTAGTTTCATTGCAGTATTATTAGTCTTTAGAAAGAGAAAGAGAAAAAAAGATTGGGATGGGTCACCGCCCACTTGTCCCTCAGATTCCGTGACCACAGGGCTGCGGGATCAGCCGGGGCATGTGGGTACCTCTGCAGTGAACGACAACCGGAAAGATACTTACAACAGATACAGGGCCCGCCCGTCAAAGGAAAGGAAAAAAAGATTATTAATGTCGAGCCCAGGTCCAAGGCACCTATAACCTAGCGCCCATCTACCGCCTACCTACCGCCTACCTACCGCCTGCCTCTACCTGTACATACGTACTCGCCTAGCTACCTGACGCATACAAGGGACCTTCTCCCCCTCCCTCCCTCGCGCCCTGCCTGCCCCAAACTTTGGGAGAAGGTTGTGTAAGCGAAGCAAGCAATCAATCAATCATGGGGCCTTCTGTTACCCGTGCACGGCAAATCTAGACTTGTGATTATCACCGCGGCTTCTGCACCATCTTCCTCTCCGCACGCCAGCATCGCGACTTGGCCACATCGGTTTATCGGTCGCCAATCCCAACTCCGCTTGTCCGTCGCTGCGAACCGGGAGGCCACCAGCCCCTCGGACTTCGACCGCGCAGAGAGACAAGACTTCTACATGCGTCGGCCCCCGCGGGCTTTGCCGTTTCCACCACCCTTATCCTCCACTCGCACCGTAGACGCCTTCTGAGACATCCTCACCATGCCCGGAGCTTCGGATAATGGGCCCTCCGCCAACGGCCCCAGCAGGGCCAGAGTCCTCCCGACGATTTCGATGCCGTCCCCGCGACGCCGCCATCCCCGACAACTCCAGCGTCCCCAAGCCCAAGCGCCTCGCCTGCATGATCTGCAGGAAGCGCAAGCTCAAATGCGACGGCGTGCGTCCCAGCTGTAGCACATGCTCCCGTCTCGGCCATTCCTGCGCCTACGATGAACAACGCCGGAAGAGCGGGCCAAAGCGCGGATATGTAAAAGCGCTGGAGGAGCGTTTGAGTGAGCATCCCTCCCTCCCTTCCGCCCGTGTTTGCTCTGCGCGTTCCCGCCATCCGGGGCAACGAGCTTGAAACCTTGCTGACTCGATTGCGTGCCTAGAACAGGTCGAAACCCTCCTCAAGACCCAAGAACCAACCACCAACAGCACGAGCCCGTCTAAGCCCATGGGCATCTCGATACCCTCCGCTCACAACCCACAAGGTTCAGCGCCCGGCCATATGTCTGTCGGGAACCCTTCGATGGGCATGCAGGATCGGGACATGGACACTTTCCGCTTCAACGGTGACTCCCCACGGCGGGGAACATTGAAGATTTCAACTTCAACACCAACATGGGCATGCCGATGAACAATGTCGGCGGCAACTTCACCTGGGAGATGATTGGGCTTGGCTTAGAGGAACCACTGCCGCCCCAAGAAACCATCGATGAGCTGCACCAGGTTTACTTTGAAAAGGTTCATCCGTCAATTCCCATGATACACAAGTACCGATATCTTGCGGCCATGAACCTGTAGGTCTCCCATTCCCTGTACAGCAGTAGCAGCGACTGACGAGAACATTCTCAGCGCACCAAGCCAGCGCCCTCCCGTCTGCCTGAGATACGCCATGTGGACGATGGCCTGTGCCATCACAGACAAGTTCTCGGATCTCAAAGATCTGTTCTATCAGAGAGCGCGCAAGTATGTCGAGGCCGACTATGTCAAAGGTTACGGCGAGCACATGATATCTGTTGCGCATTGCCAAGCACATTCTCTTCTGGCCTTTTACGAGATGAGAATGATGTACTTCCCTAGGGCTTGGATCAACACAGGCTCAGCTGTTCGTTTGGCGCAGATGTATGCCCCCTCCCTCGGTCTCCATGGTATATATCAAGCTAATTTGCCATACAGGATTGGTTTACATCGACTTGACGGTCAAGGCCTAGAGGTCAAGCAATGCATACCGCCACCCAAGGACTGGACTGAGCGTGAGGAGCGGCGACGTACCTTTTGGATCGCGTTCTGCGAAGATCGGTACACCAGCATTGGTACAGGTTGGCCCATGGCCATAGATGAACGGGACATCATGACGAACTTGCCATCATCGGAGGAGGCCTATGACATGAGCAGACCGGAGCAGACTCAAACGCTACAAGAGGCCACCACCGCGTCAGGCGCCAGTAAATTGTCGTCATTTGGCAGCACTGTGCTCATGGCGTCCTTGTTCGGTCGCAACTTGATCCATCTGCATCGAACGGATGCAGATGACTTGGAGCATGACCAAAATGGGCCATTTTGGAAGCGCCACCGACAGATGGACAACATCTTGCTTAACACATCATTGTGTCTGCCTCCCCACCTGAAGCTACCGGCCGGGATAGGAAACCCCAACATAGTTTTCACGAACATGAGCATCCACACTTCGACCATTTGCTTGCATCAAGCGGCCATCTTTAAAGCAGAGAAGAACAAGCTTCCTTCTTCTGTAAGTGCGGAGAGCAAGGTCAGGTGCATTACGGCGGCAAATGAAATTGCCAGCATAATGAGGAATATTTCGCACATGGATTTGGCATCGGTATGTGTCCCACTTTGAAGCTGAAGCGATAAGCCCTCTATCTCATGGGATTGGCATCTCTAACTCGCTGTGCAGATGAACCCTTTCATGTCGTTCTGTCTATATGTTTCTGCACGAGTCTTCGTACAATATCTGAAGAGCCGACCGGATGATAGTCAGACTGTTGACTCACTAGGCTTCCTCATCTCTGCGATGAATGCCTTGAAGCGCCGCAATCCTTTGACGGAATCATTCCTTGTTCAGCTGGATGTTGACCTCGAGGCACTAGCCTTGCGGATTCCAAAGCTGAGGAATGCATTCCCACGTGGTGGAGACAGCGTAAGTAAATCTCTTTTTCAGCCTTGTGGGAGTGGTTGTCTTGAGCACACGATTCTAACTTGCTTAGCCTTGCGGTCAAAATGGAAATCCAACCTCGAGATCACAGCCAATCTGTGATGATCCTGATGGAGTGCAAGGTATTATGGCATTCCGAAATGATTGCCATTTCAGAGAGCCCGGCGAGGACAGCAATATGGCCAACGGGCAGGAGCCGCAAAATGACACACAAGGTAACGGGGAGCATCCCAGCCTACTGGGTTTGCACAGGCATGGCTGAGCTCCGAACAAACGATACCAATTCTCACGCCAAGCTCGGGGACTTTGTACGACAAGAACGGCTCGGCGAACGGAAATCTGTCAGGGTTTGGGGATGGCAGCGGCGACGGACAAGATACATCAGTCTCGCCAGACTGTGGACAGTCAAGTAGCGGGCCAACACCGAATTCGAGCACCGGAGCTGGAGGGTCTGAATCACGGACTCATCTGGCTCCGGGGCAAATGAATGGCTCGGCCGGGCAAGGCTTCCAAACTAGCCCAATCGTTCAAAACCAGAACATGATGGGCCAGGGTGGTGTCGACACGACAAATCAACTCTTTTTCCCTGAGGCAAGCGGCTTCGCGACGATGGCGGGCTTGAACGATCAGCAGGGCGGTTTTGGCATGCCCAATGGTTGGGGCGACATGCAAGGGCAGGCAGGCATGCCCCAGTAGGAGAGGGCGTTTTGCGTGCGCTGATGAACTTGAGACCTATGGACGCAATGGATCTATCGTCATGGGACTCGAACAATGAAAATATGAGGTGACGGGGGTTGAAGCAAGGCGCGTTGCAGGTCGATGTTATGGACGTCCTCGGGTCGGGGGCGTTTTGTGGATGATTGCTTTTGAACACGATGGAAACCGGCCACATGTCGGTGAGGGAATGGATCTTGGTGTGGTGATGGCTTTTTGGCATTTGGCGTTGGTCTTTTAAAGTCGGGCTTATTTTGTAACAACATTGCAGAACGAAGGATGGGTGCGATGGACATTGCCCAACGGGCTATCATGATGGGAGACAGATATCAATATATAGGTGATGGGCAATGCTAGATACTTCATTCAATCAACATATACACCACTCCTTTCCTCCTTTGCCAGTTTGAAATGATTTGTTAGCGCGCATGTCTTCATAGTCTACGTCGGAAAACATGTTCGATCACACGCCCCGAGACATGGTGGTTTATCTAGGGTAGCTTGTCGGTGGAGTTGGGGACTTGAGGTCGCAAAACGAAGTCCAGATACGGATACAGAGAGGCCCACTAGATCTCGGATCAAGAGACACCAACCCCACCTTATAAAGCAACTAGTGAGACGGAGCATCTCTTAAAGCAGCAACGACAATTCAAACATCAACCAGCAACCAGGGACAGATGAATTGATATAGAGCAGTGCGGAATCGCTCACCCACGAGGGCAGAAGGTCAGATTGACAAGACGACATCCGTCTCTAGTCGGCAGGCCATTGGTTCCTCGTTGAATGGCTGGGCTGCATCCCTACACACCTTCACACGGAGTTGGCCAGTCCGCAAAGAGCGGCGCTGCCCCGGTCCTCACGGCTGCCGGGCCGGCGTCACCTCACCCGCCACTCTCTTCTTCTTCCGTCACGGCGCTGCCTGGATCAAGGAATCGCGGACGTCTCGGTGAGGGCCACGCTGGCCATGGGAGAGCCAACGAGGCGTACCTATATGCTCCCACTCTCTTACAACAGGAACGGCATCCGCAAGCGCACCAAGCCCTAGCGGAGGAAGCGAAGACGACTTTGTGAATCAGACAGGCGAACATCATCGCCAACCAGATGTAGAGCAAGGTCTTGCCATCATGTTGAGCCCCCGTCAGCCGCATTACGCGCCGCAGCAGGAGCAGGGCCGAGCCCATCAGCACGGAGGACAGTTTGGTGTTCTCACGCCGCACCCAAGACCGGCCGCAGCCACGCCGTCATGGCATACCGGAGAAGCTGTCGATGTTGTGGATGTGCAGGCCGCATCTCATAGCCAATCTAATAAGCGACTTGTTCCGGATCCGCCAGACTTGGAGGCGTGGAGGGCGCTGTTGTTCAGCGTCGACGGACGTATTGTCCTAACCAGTGAGCAGTAAGTGTTATATAATTCCTTATATGCTTCTGTAACTGTGGTCTTGAACTGGTCTCTGACAATACATCTCGCGTATTGGTCGGTGGGCTGGACTGCTACAATATGAGCCACCCTGGCATGATCACTATCGAATCTTGCTCTAACTTCACCTACGCAGATTTGAGACTTACTTTCCACACGTGGACAACGTATATTCCCATCGTTCTACTCAGCGCTACAAGCGCAAGCCCTTTGTCTCGCACTATTGGGATTGCCGCATGAAGGGCCGACCACCCGGCACTCCCAAGTCCGACGACCCTAACAAGAAGAAGCGCAAGCGTACCGTCCGCGAGCGCGACTTGTGTGATGTTAAGATCAAGATAACGGAATACTTCCCCGGCGCCCAAATCGTCCCGGAAGCGAGCGATGCACCTGCCGGTGAGGGCAGCGGCCTGGGCTTGCTGTCCTGGCGCAGCCCATCACCGTGGAGCCTGGCCAGCGCTATTGGACGCTTCAACGCGTCAATGGTAACGGAAATAATGGCAAAGGCGACGGGGTTGCTGGGCCGCATAAGCACACTTTAGAAAAGAGTGATGATATCAAGAAGAACAGCGTACAACGCCACCTAGCGCAGCAGACTAAGGGCATTACGAAGCCACAGCAACAGGTGAGGGCGGTCAGTCTCCCTCTTCTTCACGCATTTCAATTCTCATATTCTAGTAACACCGTATTATTGTCCTCCCTCAGTGGCTGATTGATTGACATAGCCGCGGATTCCTCAACGGAGAGCCACGGGCACGGCGCTTTCCACAGTTCGCAAGCATAGCAAAGAGAGCGACTTCAAGCTCTTTGCAGCTTGTTTCTGGTAGGCCCCGTGAACATCGAATATGCCGTACCGAAGATGTGCCTAACACTGCTCAACTAGCCCCTTCTCACAGCGTGTCTGGATCGCGCTTGAAGCCAAGGGCATCTCGTACCAGTACTGCGAGGTCGACCCGTTTCAGAAGCCAACAGCGAAGCAACTGCTAGAGGCGAACCCCGAGGCGTCGTTCCCGCGATTCGTCACGGGGAGTGGAGATGTGCCGAGAGCGCCGTGATTTTGGAATATGTTTGTCTTTCCAAGCCAGCAATGCTCCGGCAGCTGTTCCCTCAAACCTCAAGAATTCCGGGCTAACGTATTCTGCGTTTGAAAATATCTAGTTAGAAGATGTTGACAATAGTACACCGCTCTATCCACCAGATCCTCATCTCAAAGCAACCTGTCGGCTCTGGATCGATCATGTAAGTGAACCCCTTGTCCATAGCCCATGTGTAGCAGCTGTTCCTTATCTGATATCTGCCTATGATAGATCAATACCCGCATAGTGCCAGCCTTCTTTGCGCTTCTTCGGGGACAAAGCCTGGCCATACAGGGAGATTATAGTAACCAACTTCAAACCCAGATCGAGAGCCTAGTGCTCGCTGCCGATGAGCAAGTGCGTATCTTACTGATGCTATCCGCTCAGCACCCTAAAAGCCACTGACTAATAACCAATTTCGACAGGGACCCTATTTCCTCGGAAACAGCCTATCCCTGGTGGACATTCATCTGGCACCGTTTGCCCTTCGTTTATCTCGCCTGCTGCAGCCCTTGCACGGCTGGACCGACCCTAATGTAGGAGTACGCTGGCAGCGCTGGCTCGAGGCTTTCGAGGAAATGGTCATATAAAAGCTACTACGAGCTCGAGAGAGTTATACAAGGAGACGGTAGAGCTGCTTGCTCAGCAACAGCTCGGTGTAACAAATGGAGAGTCTTGAGGATAGTTCATTCTCTATCTGCTGGCCACCATCTGCCAAGATATAATCCTGAGAGGCTTCACACGGAAATGTTCGTTGCGTGAACAAATATGATAGGGAAAGATATAGAACTTCAACGTCATGTAACAATACACTAGGGTTAGTATAAGCACATAATTTTTTTATCACATTGCAACCACAAGAAAAGCTCAAGAGGCATAATCCAGCTTTAGGAACGATCCTAGGACCAGGACGAGGGCACTCAAAACCATATCTCTTCTCCTTGTAATCCAACATTTTGTTGAAATGCCTGTAAACAGCCTTCAATAAGGCGTAGCACATCTCAGCTATTCAACAGAGTTCATAATGATGACCAAACGCCGGTGGTTCCCTGCTCTCCAAGCAACCTTCTATGACCATATCCTTCCGTCTACACGCACCCCAACGCCCGGCTATATCATAACAACATACAACAAAACAAGATAGCTTCGCAACAAATGTATGCAACGAAAACGAGGCAAGGGTCAAGAATAACCCGCTTCGCTACAAAATCGCAGGCTAAATGGGTGAATCATCCCGTAGACGGGCCATTTCTCTCTTCCTTTTGATGTCCGCCAGCTTCTCCTTCAGCGTAATCACTTCGCCGCCCTGACGTGCTCTCTCACGGCCCTCGCCTAGTTCTTCGAGGTTTTCGTTTCTAAATACCATTTGTCCCTTCACGAACCCAACGCTGGGGTCGGGAAGGTAAGCCAGGAGAATATTGCACCAAAGGCTGCGACAGAGCCGAACAAGATGAATATGAGGCCCTGGCGTTTGGCGTTGTCGTAAGCTCTATTGATACCATATACAGTACCCACTGCGACCATGCTACCAAGCTTGCCAGCGGCCGCAGATATGCCGTGGCAAGTGCATCGGTAGCACGTTGGGAAGATCTCTGCGGGTGTTATGAATGTCAGAGTATTTGCTCCTATTGAGACGTTCCGTTAGTCAAGTGCTTTCTTGCGTGCAGTTTTATGCAGCTTCTTTTGGTATTCACTCACCGAAATTGAACAAAAAGTGACACAGCGCAACGAAGACGACAGTGGCTGGAGCACCGGACGTTTGATGCACACCATAGTAAACACCTCCCGTTATCATAAAAGCCAAGGTGAGAACCAAGAAGGATGCCGTAAGCCAGTGACGCCGGGAATCCGATTCGCCAGAAGAACAAAGCAGAGACTCCCTGAGATGGATGCTACAGAGACAGTGAGCAGATATTGTTTAGTCTGCTCGACTAGAACATCATAAATCGTGTTACAGGGGTGGGTTGCATCTGTCTGCCACATCGGGAGGCCAGTTACCGCCCAGCCAGGAACTGTAGATGTGCCGTTTGTAAATGCCGAGTTCCAACACTCGAGTCTGTCATCGATTGGAGTCGGAGGTGTCGTCGCCCACATATCTGAGAGTGTTCCCCTATTATCGAGCGAGAGACCATAGAAACTTACGTCCAAAACGAACCATGTAGCTGACGTTCCCAACAGATAGTACCAATTCCCTTCCCGAATGAAGTAGTTGTACAAGTCCTCAAACGAGAATTGAATGGGCATAGGCTGAGGAGAGTTCTCCGGATGCATAGCGTTGGACGAGTGCAAACCATTACCATGCATTCCATTTGTTGGATGCATTTGGAAACTAGTCGGAACACCAGAAGGAGCGCCGTAAACTCGCTGGGTATGCATAATGGCGAGGGTGGGTTTGTTTCGGACTTCGAGACTATACAGCCCGCAATCGAAGAGAAAGAAGCGGAAGATGATGGCAAGGAGCGCCGGGATGGCGCCCGAACCGATGACAATTCGCCAGATTCCGTCAACGGCATCTCGACATTCTTCTTCGTAAAGCGTATCCAGTCCACAGCGCATAGCTCGAAGCTTCTTGGAGTCCTCGAATCCAAGTAAAACGAATAGCCCCACCAACTGCGCAAGAGCTTGGCCAATGGGCTGCATAAGAAACACACTGGATATCATCGTGGCCCTCGACTGGGTGCTAGACCATTCCGATGTGATTACTGCGCTGAGGGGATATTCCGCGCCAATGCCTTTGTTTCAAGTCAGAGGTTGCTGGCTGAGGAGCTGGGAAGCCCAGCCAGAGATAGGTACGACGGCTTACCGATGCCCATAACAAAACGCCACCAGACAAATAGACCCAGGAACGACATATCACCATATCCATGGCTGCTTGTAGCCACGCCAATGGTCGAAACGATGACGAGGACGAGTTCAATGCCATACAGTCGAGTTCGGCCATAGAAGTCAGCCAAGAAGCCAAAGCTTAGCTGACCACAAACAGAGCCAAACAAAGTACACATGTTAATCAGTAGGCCGGGCCATGACTTGCCCTCAGGCCAGTATACGTAGGAAACGGAAGCGAGGATGACATTGGTGGAGAAGAGGTTGTAACTGAGCCAGGGCGTGTTAGAGAGGGACGATCGCTTGCTTAACGCATCCGATATTATCAGATGACGGAGGGGCAACAGAGAAGACGCACGAGTCGGTAAGGAAACCAGAGGCTGCGACGCCCCAAATACGAAAGTTCCATGAGTTTAAGTCGAGTTCATATCGCAACTGGTGGCGGTCCTATATCGGCGGCACGATTAATGGGACAAGAGCGCGCCGACGATTATCTACTGGCAACACACCTGGCTGTCCTGACTAGGCAAGGCAGAACTGTCAAAGCCGAGGAAACCACGGTTTCGACGACGGAGGTTGGGCGGTCCGGAAGGCATGTCTGAGGATGTGTAGATGTGGAATTGCCCGAGCGGAGGCTGGCAACCCTACGAGGGTGCGCCTTTGAGCAAGGACAAGCGCCACGGAACCGAGAGTGAAGGCGCAAAGTCGGACGGTCTGGAGATGAATTGGGCTTGACGTAGAAACCGAGCGTAGGCCGCGGGGATCGCAGTCGAGCGCTTTGGTATGCGCTCTAATATCGTGGGATCGTGGGATAAGAGGAGGCTTCGTCAGGATCTGGACAGCTGCGAGACGAAACAGTCATTCGGAGACAAGGGGCGACAGAGGACATGGCCATGTACACGGAAACTGAGGCAAAGGCGACGAGAGATTCGGAGGTGAAGAATGACAGAGACGGGTTGAAAAGGAAGAGAAAGGATGTCAACCATGCATCTCTACAACAGAGCCGGCAGGGAGTTGGACCACCTTAATCGATACGGTACCTCAGCCACGGTACCTTCCCACCACCCACCTGGTCCAGGTCCATGGCCTAAGGTCCAAGAATAAGGTAATGTGCCTGCTACACACTACCTTATGGCTTGGTGACTGACTGACCGACCCCGAAAGGGCTGAAGAGTAGCGGGGCGGTCCCTGGTTAGCGGGAGGACAGTGCTGGCCATACGGTACTGCGATGCGGTTGTGGCCCCCAGCGAGGAGAGAGAGCGCGCTTTCACACGTGTGTATGGGCCTAAATGTGTATAGCCATGTATGCCTGTACGTCCCTTGCCTGCGGCGCGCGGCATGGCTGGTGACGGCGGAAATGAAGGGCTCGCAGCCAAGAGGGCGAGCGAGCACAAGCAAGGACGTACAGAATCAGGCGTCCCACATGGAGCCCATGTATCAACGTAGACGGGGCTGCATTGGATGGCTTGTGCGGTGATGGTTGTGTTGGTGGTGGTGGTCGTTGTGATTGCGGCAGCAGATGGCGACAAGGGTGGGAAGGGCAGCCCTGGCGCCGCTAGGAAATTCAATAGCACATCGACATGTCCAGAGGTGATTGAGATGATCCACCCTACCAAACGAGCGTCTGGCTGCACGGGGAGAGCGAGGCTTGTCCACAAGTGCAGTTGAGGCTGGTACGTAGATGGGGATGGGAGCGAACGGTTCGAGATGGGCATTTTGTGGCTGGGTTTAGAAAAACCAAACATGAAAACGTGGTGTCGCGGGAGGATTAGACACAACAGAGCACAGCAGAGCACGGCAGAGAAAGAAAGACAGAGATAGAGAGCACAGCGCACAGTCTGGGCACACAGTATGGATGTTGGCGCACGTCCGGATGCACGTGGTGAAGGGTCCATCATTGTGGGTTAGTTTGGTGGGGGTAAGGAAGCTCAGCAGGTACCCATTCAAGAGTGCTACCTCGACCCTGTTTCCTTTCCCAGCATGGGCTGGCCTATTTGCCCTTCGGGTGCTGTATATCCAGTGGAAGAGGTACATTCAACTACTCAGCTTGGTGTTACTCTGTATATCGAGTATCCGCCGCCGTACAGGAGCTGAAATCGCAACAGAGCATGTCCTTTTCGAGACGTGCCAATACAATCCGGAAAGGCAAAGACCTAAAAGGGGACAAGGAGAGGACAAGAAGAAGAATCCACCCGTGCCTTGGAGAAACAAGCTGCCGTGCCGGATGGTCGGGATGCACAAAGAACGCCGCGTCGACCTCGGGACCTGTGAACTGTCGTCGTAAGGGTGGGTAAGCAAAGGAAAGCACGAAAGCAAGGGATCCGATTTTGGGGTAAAGTTGGGGAACTAGCGATTTTCCGCCCAGAATCCAAGACGTTAGCTTCGAGTCTTAGCTTTCCCAAGGTGGGGATCACACGAGGCTCCAGCAGCCTCGCATTAACACATCCGCCCTCGAACCCGTGGGTTGTTTGAGTTTCTGACAACAAGGACATCCTGCCCTGCTCGGGCTTCACGACGTCGGTGTAAGATGGGTCAATGGGCCGACACATGCTGCCTCGCCACTGGAGGCGATCAGCCCCTCGACTAAGTACTTTGGAGGATGCCTTCTTCGAGCGCTGATGGTGTCTCCATGGCACGTCAAGGCGTTCCAGGCCCTGCAACCGGATCCTCTCTCCCACATCCTCCAGTGGCCATCGGGGTTAAGGCGCGAGGCGTTGGGTACCTGCATTGACGACGAGGCTGCAGCCGACAATGAAGTACTACGTAATCCGAGCACTATCGTCGGCGTCACCTCTACCAGCACTGCCCGTTATAAGGCTTATTTACCACCTTAGGTAATGTGCAAGCCTCAATCCGGGCTGTCTGCCGCGGATCGAGGAGCCTGGTCAGGGGTTGCCTGACGCCTACAGCGTTGTATTTGCAGCCCTCCTCAACCGGTTTCCTGCTCTTCAGCTCCGTCTGGTGCCTGCTGGTGTGCCTTCGTCTGTCAGTATGACCTGCGTGGTGGCCGTACGTTGGTTTAAGCTAGCCTGGGCTCCCTGCCTCCGGCCACCAAGGCCAAGGCTTGGGCATGTTAGAGCACTCGAGGCCAAGCAACCACCATCTTCAGCCTTCGACTCCACCGTCGACACTCTGCCAGCCCATCAAGACAGAGTCTGGTCCCCGTGCACGTCGCTCCCGCCTCTAGTGGAGCGACCGTGTAACCCCCTGCCCACCCGTCTTAGCCAATTCTGTGGCTGCTTGGGGCTCGCCTCGAAATCCGACTCGCTTGACTAACAAAGACGAATGGAAGATTCATGCGGTCATGCCATTGTGAGGAAATGGGAAGAGTGGGGTGCCGTTGAACCTCATCTCACTTCACAACGGCGGCCTGTTTTCTGGAACACTCTGCGACAGTGAAGCCACAGAGCCTTCCCAGGCTCCCACGCCATGCCTGTTGGTGACTTTTTAAATATGAGGCGTATCGGAGGTGGATGTCAAGCAAGCAGGCAAGGACGCAGGCAGGCAGGCAGGCAGGCAGGCAGGCAGGGAGGGGGCGGATGAAACAAAAATTTGGAAGAAGTAAGTGTACGCATGAACGTCCGTTGCCTTCGGATAGCATTGCCCCATGTGCTGTATCTACGATATTTGCCTGGAACCTGTCTACCGTACTTACGTCGGCTACAGAGCAATGCTATATGGTCTTCTGCAAAAACTCAGCGATTGTTCCAAGGATTGGAAAAAATAATCGAAATGCTCAATTCTGACCCAAAGAGTTTCTTTAATATGCCTGTCTTCATCCTGCAATGCCTGTCCCTTGCAGCTACACGTGTGCTTGCTTGCTTGCTTGCTTGTTTGTTTGTTTCCTTCTAAGTTGCTTGTCGCTTTGGGCTGTAGTGGCTCGCCTCCTCTAGAACCCCACCAAAGCCAACTAACCACAAACCCAAGACCCTGAACCACAATCGTGACTCTTCCCACTCCTCCGATCCTCCCACACAACAAGCCCACCCGATGCTGCACAGGCCCAGCGCCCATCACGCTTGCTACTCACTGTATCCGCGACCCGGACTGCGCATCCTCTTCCGTTCCCTATCGCGCATATCGGACCGCGCTCATACTTTGCCTCTTCTCCTCCTCCCCTTGAGCTCTTCCATGCACGGAGCTGCGCTAGTGATTTGTGTGCCTCCTCAGCCAGTCCTCAATCCCTAAACTGCCGCAGCCCATACCATATCTTACACTCCTCCGAGCAAGGCCAACAACATCTGTCTTGATCCTCTCCACAAAGTAGGGCCAGGGGCTTTTGGCTGCAGCACTCCACACCTGTTGCTGGCTCTCTTCACACTCTGCCGGCGGGGAGGGCTGCCGTCCGGCACTCTTTCGTCACCGTCCACCTTCTGTTTATCCGCCGTTGGAATATGGCGGTCCGTTGCTTCGCTTCACCTCAATCTCTGCTACGACCGCTGCTGCTGCCGGGACTGTGAAGGAGCTCTGGCCTGCTGCGCTATTGTCATGACAAGGTCCTCGCCGGCGGTCACACTCTGATCGTCGTTGGCCCGCTTCATCATCCTCTCTCCAGTTTCTCATCCGCAGCATGGCCGCCTCGTCCTCATCCGGCTCTTCCTTCACCTCTTCCTCGCTTGGTCGTCCGCCTACCTACTATAGCCGTTCCTACGTGAGTCCTGTGGATTCCGCTTGGACACCGACCTCCGGCATCTCTACCATATCTGCACCCTCCACCGATTCCACCATCCCTCAACCGCTGGATCTCGGGCCCCGGGATATCAGGCAACAATGTAAGACTAACACGGCCAAAAACTCACTACTGGGTACATGCTTTCTGACAGAGCCTCTACGTGCAGAACTTTGTTTCAGGACACTCCTGACGAGCAGGTCGTTTATCTCGGGCCTTGGGAGGTCGTGGGGTCGGAGCAACGCCGTGTTCTTTGGCAATGCAGCTATCAAGATGAGCTTCTCGAGCATTATCGTGCGCGCGCCCTTGCCTCTGCCGGCCGTCTTGGGATTCAGTACTAACACGCTACCCTCGCAGTTCCCTCGGATCTCCCAAACGAGGTACACCCTCACACATTGCACTCGCGTCATCGCCAATACAATGACCCAAGCGACACGGAACGATACATAACGTTCACTGAGCAGCACAGAGTCAAGTACACCAATGATGAAGGCGTCTGTATCCATGATCAGTACATGCAGGTCAAGTACGAGTTCACCAGTGTCGAGAGTGCCATGCAGTTTCAGGGCGATTTGCGCAGAAGGGATCTTGTCGATTACTACGATGTCGATGTCGCATGGACAAACGTCCATGGGCGTACTGATGGCTTTGGAAAGGTCAAGGGCATTGGTGCCATTCAACGTCTGAAGATGTGGCGCGATCGCTACACCACTTTTCACTCCCTCAGTGTTCTTGCCAACAAGACCGACGGCCATTATCGTGAATACGACGTTCATCTTTTCGAAGCAGAGATCCGCACCCGCGACGATCGCGCCAAGCAGGTCCGACTCAGTGTTCATGGGCGTCGGGGAAGTGCGCCTGAAGAAAGCCCTCAGCGTCGGTTTTCTCTACATCACCGCAGGCGCCCCGTGTTCGATCAACGGAGCATGTAGCCAATGCCGGTCTAGAGTCGAGTCCTTCACATCCAATCGTTGACATTAAGTATCTGGCGCTTCAATTCACCAACAGGCAAGGTAAGTCACAATGGGGATTCTTCGACCTACTGTCCCACGAATGGTACCTGACTTCTCCACTAGACTATCAAAGGTTCTTGGGTCGTTGGTCGAGTGCCCACGGGTCGGATCGTGACTTTCAAGGCATCCCTTTCCTCCTAACCATGTTGAGCTTCCTTCCCCTCAGATCTACGCATTGCCAACGCCTGGCTCTGCGGATACTGCCTCTGTCCGCAGCCAAACGCGACAGGCCGGGGTACCTGGAGAAAACATAGACCCGGTCGATATAGAAAACTACCAACGGTGAAGTCCAACTGGTATCAAAAGTCAAAAGAGAACCAATACCTCGAAATTCAGCTATAAACTACTAGTCACGCCGGTCAGCGTTCTCTTAGAGGAACCGCCTGCAACTGTATCTGCAATTTGCCTATGCTTCTGTCATTCGTAGGAATGATACGAATACTCAACCGTTAAAACAAGATATTGCGGCGGCGTGGTTAATGCATGGGCTGACCAGCCCTTGCAAGCAAAAAGAAAATATGCGCCAACGAAAGGGCTGGGAGCTGGGAGCTCGGAATTGACGGGCAGCCCCTCACACGCGGGCACCAAGCACATGCTCTGCCCATAGGCCGACATCTTCACCCCACTAGCCCACCAGCAAGCCTCGGACTGGGCCGCATCGACAGACCATCGCCTGTCGTCATCGATCAGGCTACTAACCTGGTGGCTGCAGACTCACCAGTTTTACAGCAACCGCCGCCATTACTTGAGCGTGACTGTTGTCCTTTTTGCTTTTTCTTACCATAATCTCGGTCACTCCGAGTGCATGACGATCATCGACATTCCAGGCATATTCGCGACAATTGCCAGCACCACTCGACGCAATGAAAGTCATCCTGGCAATTAATGCTGGCTCCAGCTCGGTGAAGGTTTCAGTTTTCTTGGCTGATAAAGATGGATCACCACGCCAAATTGCAGACTCGCAGGTCAGTGGGTTGACGGCACCTCCGGCCAAGCTCTCCTACCAGCGTCAATCTGGAGACGTCGTACACGACAAGAAGGAAGTTGGCGACTCGGTACAGAGCCAGGGCGACGCCTTCAAACTCTTGCTCAAGACGCTCATTGACGATTCTGATCTGCATGAGATCAAGTCCAAAGATGATATCTTTATTGCTTGTCATCGTATTGTTCACGGCGGAGACTTTGACGATGCAAAGATCATTGCCAATGATACGTATCACGAGCTTGAGCGCCTTAGCGACCTTGCTCCGCTCCACAATGGTGCAGCGTTGGCGATCGTGGATACTTGCATGAAAGAACTGCCGGATTCAACAAATGTGGCATGCTTCGACTCACAATTCCACATAACAATCCCTCCTCACATCTCTACATATCCAATTGACCAAGAAATTGCAAAGAAGAACCACCTGCGCAAGTATGGTTTCCACGGGATTAGCTATGCATTTATTGCTCGGTCTGTAGCACAATATCTTGACAAGAGCCTGGATGAACTCAACATCATTGCGCTGCATCTCGGCAGTGGCGCGAGCGCCTGTGCCATCAAGGGAGGCAAGAGTTGGGACACAAGCATGGGATTAACACCGCTGGCAGGATTGCCAGGAGCTACCCGTAGCGGCAGCATCGACCCGAGGTGAGCCATGGGCACGACGTCGTGCTGAAGGATATAACCGAGCATGGAAGATACTGATATAAGTCGTGATAGTCTCGTGTTTCATTATGCCAGCGACGTTGGTAAACTGTCTCCGGCATCCACACAACATCTTCATATCTCTAAGGCTGAAGAAATCTTAAACAAACAAAGCGGCTGGAAGGCGTTGACGGGGACTACGGACTTTGCCCAGATTGCGAATTCAGATAAGCCACAACACAAACTGGCCTTTGACATCTTCGTGGATCGCATCTGTGGTTTTGTGGGCAGCTACTACGTATCACTCGAAGGCAAGGTCGATGCTCTTGTATTTGCAGGAGGCATCGGTGAGAAGAGCAGCGAGCTACGAGCTGCAGTGGTAAACCGCGCATCATGCCTTGGATTCAGCATCGACAAACAACGCAACAGCAACAAGGTGACCGAGGTGGTGCAAGATATCGGCACCGCGGAAGCGAAGCACCGCGTCCTGGTGTGCCAGACGGACGAGCAGTTGGAAATGGCGAGGCTATGCGCGAAGCAACCTCGGTTCTGGTCATGAATGTAAGATAGGCCAGATGGCTCTATTGGATGAGATATGATGCTGTATGACCACCAATCTGATACAATTAAGGCACGGGATACACATTCCACCATGTAACGTAACGTGAATATGCATAAGGAGAGGCATAGGAGGGCCCACGTCAGAGACAAAGGCCATCGTATCCAGATTTACATCGAGATGGGGTGAGACACGCGAACAGCGTCATGACGCAGCAAGGGCGAGCAAGTGCCAAAAGAAATGGCGGGTGGCATTCCAGTCTATCAAACATGCATATGGGTGCCGGCTTTTACGCACGCCGTCCCGGATTTTTGAGTTATGAAACATGAGTTTGTTTAAGCACTCAGATCAAGAGCCAAGGCACTAGTTTCAAATGTAGGCTGGTTTACTCGGAAACCTACACGATCACGGACGAGCGATGGAACTTAATCGATTTTGAACAAATCTGGTATCAATTACCCCATGCCAAGGCACACCTAGTGCGTCGGCACGGCGTCCTCGCCAACTATGTACTTTCCAGCAGCCTTGAAGAATGTCCCTGGCGCGAAACGACCACGGCACTGCTCCACGCTGCCATCATCGAAAATATATAAAACAGGCCCATTCCTGAACGCCATCATATTTTCCCAGTGTGGAAACAACCAACAGAAGGGGTACTCGTGTTAAGAATAATTCATAGATGAAGTGAAAAGAAGAGAACGCCTCCCAAGAATAGTATCATGTATCTACCACAAGCCGAATAACGATCCGCTAAGGACCCATCGGAGGAGAGAGGAGAATGAGAATGAAGTAGACGTCTGTATCGTATGTGCGACGCCGCTCACGCGTGCAATGGAAAACCAGGAAAATGCCCGAGATATGCACCGTTCGTTGTGGGTTGGGTGCGTAAAGACCAAATAATCAATGATCCCAAAACGCCGTTTTTCATCCGAACCCCAGTTTGTCAATTCGTGTATCATTGACCCGTATATCAGGGCGCCAATCCGTCAAGGAAAAGATGTAATGCAAAAACAACGGATTATGTAGGCTGTTGAGCCTCCATTAGGATTAAGGTATTGTTGCTTGGAGGTCAAGAAGGTCAAAGGTTATAGCATAAATACCCGAAAGACAAGGAGTATTTAGCAACCTTCTTGACAAGCAACTGCCATTGCCAGGGCATCGAGGCCACTGGGAGTCCGACCGGTGACTGGACGGTTCAAGATGGGCAGATTGAGACCGCGCATATCCCAGGTGGTGGGAGTACCGGGTGTCGTGGACAGCGGAGGAGTCGGAAGAGGGAACTGTTCCGTCTCCCACTGCGCGGAGTCACGGCCGCTGGAGCGGCTGCGGCTGGAAGATGAGTTTCGGCGAGCCTCAGCCAGGGAAGCCTTGTGCGCACGCTGTCCGCTCGAGGAGCGCGACTTGTCCTTGTAATGAGTCTCAAGGTGCTGCTTCATGTTGTCGGCGCGGGTGAACTTCTTCTGGCACCCAGGGTAGGTGCACTGGACAGCCTTTTCGGCAGTGTGAATTTTAGAATGGCGCGATGCGTGACCCGAGGTAGTGAAAGTCTTCTCGCAGCCATGGCTTTCCCGATATCGGCAGGGGTATCGCTTGCCAGGACGCTCAGGCAAGGGCGAAGTGGCCGATGCGTCGTCCTCGAATGAGGTTGAGCGGCTGCTGTCAGCGTAGGCAGGGCGCTTGGCAGGAGGCGCATCAGGGCCATACTCGTGGCCCATAGAGTAGAGGGGCCTCGGGGGTAGGCGAAGTCGACGGAAGGAGTCAATGGCGAGATAGGGTCGTTGCTCATCTGGGAGTCATAGGAGCTGGAGCGCAAGAGCTCGGGTGTGTTAGGGGACGAGCTGCTGCTCCTGGAGGCGGGGTAGGCGTGTTGCGAGGGCTGGAAGCTCAGGGAGCGCTGGTGGAGCTGCTGTCGAGAGCTGGCGGGTTCGTCATTGAGAAGGAAACCTTCCGGCCTGCGGCGTCGCGAACGTGCATTTTGAGGGAAGATGTGGAAGAGCTTGGGAGGCTGTAAATTTAGACGCGGGCGCGTACGATATGTACAGCGAGTATTGCGTGCGCGAGCACGGTCAGGGTCGTTTTGAGGTGAGGATGCTTCGCTCCGAAGCGCCGAGGAGGTGGGTTTCGAGGTGTACAGTGGCCTGGAAAGGTTGCGGAAGCAGGCCGACTGTTCAGGGGTTGTGCGGTATGCGGTGTGTGAAAACATGCAATTCTTCTCAATGGTGCTTAGCGCAAGCGAAAGAACGTGAGCAAGAAAGTGGTTCGCTGGGTTGGCCAAGTGCTGACGAGAGGCGGTGCGGAGACCCTTTTGTTGGTGACAGGAGGAGTCACGGATGAGACGGAAGTATTTGCTTAGTGGTGGTGCTACCTAACCTAATAAATAAGAGAGGTAGGCGGGTCGGGCGAGACGGGGTTGGTATGGTATGGTATAGCAGAGCCAGCAGGTACGCAGGTATGCGGGTGAGCAGATAAGTATGTTAGGCTGTGGGCAAAGTAAAGCTCAGTTGGTACGGAAAGAAGCTTTCGGGTGGAAGTAGGACGGCGATGGCGCAAAAGGCTAATAATGGTGGTAATGGTGGTGGTGGTGGTGGTGGAGGTAATGGTGGTTGGCGTTAAAATGGGAAACGTAAAGAATCAGACAAGACACGAGGGGGAAAGGCGGGAGAGGGGACAGGATGAGGCGTCTTTATGAAGCAGGATCGGAATCGAGAGAGGCAGAACCAGGGTCAGGCGACAAGAGGTAAGTTTTAAGGATGATGGGGAATGGGTGGGGAGGAGGGATGGGACTTCTGGGCAAACCGGAGTGTCTCTCGCGCATGAAACTCCATCCATAGATCGAGGGGATCGAGGAAAAGAAGCAGGCGAAGTCTCTTTCTTGGTCAAGGCAAGGCAAGGCAAGGCAAGGCACGACAAGAACAGAACAAGCAAGGGCCAGCCACGGGCAGGCGAAACCACCACCCTCCTCCGCTTCCGCTGGGCTGTAAGGCAAGTACCTGCGGTACCTGCGGTACCTGTGGAGCGTCCCGCCATGGCACTCTTTCGTTGCTGTTTTTTACTCTTCACACGCCCTCCCCTTCCTTCCATCCATCCTGTAGGGGTGCCCTTTCTTTTTTTTCTTTTTTTTTTTCCTTTCTCGTCGCCAGCGTCGGTTTCCCTACTCGGTACGGTACAGTACTTTGCACCAATTTTTATTTTTACTTTGATTTTTCCCATCTCTAGATTTGCTTTTCACCCTTTCTCTTCCGAGTATGGTAACATCCCGTCGCAACACAAAGCATGCTCCCTCCTCGTCATATTTTCTGATCGGTCAGACCAGTCGAGCTTCCTGGTGTACCTGGTTCTAATCTGGGTGCCATGCTGCGCGGCGCACCTTGCATGTACTGTACCTCGTTTCCAGGGGTGGGTGGGCTTTTCTTACAAGGGACCACATTGAAGGGATGGCAAAGCAAAGTGACCTTCCAGGACCATACGGATAGGCGGTCACTCGCTCGTACCGCCCCCGCCGTGAAGTACCTCTGTGGCTTGGCCCGTACCTCGAATCTGAGCTTTTCCTCACCGTCAGCATGATGGATGGTTCGATCTGTCGTCACGTCACAGCGCCGTCAAGGAAGCTGAGGCCTCGGATGCGGCTCCAGCTTACTCGACCCGTAGGCGTCTTCTGCATCGAGTGTCGTGGCGGAACACACGCCGCCATGCCATTTGCTTCTGCATTCTCGTTCTCTGTGGTATCTTTGGTTACCTTTGAAATCGTGCTGTAGCGTAGGCCTCTGGAAAATCCCTTCAGCAATCATCATGGGCCACGGAGCACATCGTACCCCAGGGCGGGCGCAAGGTGAGGTGAGCCATCCATCCACTCCCATCATCGTCGTCAACAACACCCAACACCAGCACCAGCACCAGCATGGACCTAAACGATGATCAACATCAAGGATGCATTACTTGCCTGCCTCCACTTCGCCCTGTCTTCACTCTTCTTCGAATTTCCCTTCCTTCCTCTTCCCTTCCAGCTCGGAGCGTTCGCGCCGTGTTGCGGTGGGCAGCCCGGGCACCTCCACTGTGTGGGTGGGTTTCTGATCCGGCTGCTATATTCTCGATCGTAACTCTCAGCCGGCCGTTGTGGGCGATCATCGATTTTAACGCACATCGAAAAAATGACGACCCAACTCGGTCCCCTGAGACAAGGGTCTCTCCGTGGGCGCGACTCTGCATCCAAGTACCGCCAAGGGCCTGCAATGTGTGACGTCAAGTTTGCACCCCGAGCCCGCGATGCCATGCACTGCGTCATTCTCATCTTTGCATGTCTGAAAATTTCTCTCGAACCCTGCCCGTCAGGTCTGTTCTCCTAAAGAACATCCCCAAGCCGCCCACGAGAGCGGAGCCCGCTAAGCGACACGCCAGGGTTCCCGCGACTTAGTGGTGAAGCGCCCTCACTCACGGTTTCGACGAGAATCTAAGAGAAGACCCTCGATCCGCTTCCCCCGGTGCCGTTAAGACGGCCAGTGTCATGCAGGGCCTTGTCCACCAGAGATGGGTTCTTCGCGGAGGAACCTCCCCAACTGTGACTGGACCCGGATATGAGGTGAGAATGCAAGGCATTCACGAATGGAAATAGGGATGATTCCCGGGCAACGCTTCCGAAACCGATCCCTTGCACCATCCCATCTCAGAAGCCAGTGATATTTCCGTTGCTTCTCTAATGTTCCACGCTGCATAACCGCCTCCAGTACACGCGGCGCGGGCCCGCCCTGTCGGAGCTGCTACCCATTCTTTGGGGGTCAGGGCCGTGGATGGAAATCAGGAACCAAAGGGACGTTTTCCAGAGCATCGTCGATCATGTATGGCACGAGACCAGTGACAGTCTACCCAACCATCCATGAAAGATCGACATGTCTCCTACATCAGACGACTGGTTTTTTCCTCCCTCTCTTCTTTAGCTGAATACCCGGCACTTGATGGCATGTCTCCTCCGCGTGTTATCTCTGAGGATTAGTATCTGACGGGATCAGACCGTCATTTCAACATCTTCATGTCGTTTCCTGCAGTAGCTCAAGTCCTGGGGTAACGAGACACTAGGATGCTTGTCAGCAGAAAACGTCACTACTAGTGCCTTGGGAACACCCAGAAACTCGGGAGGGCACCTCTAACCCTAATGCCTCAATGAGGCTAAGCGGCCCCGTGGCTTTCTCCTCCTCCAAAGTTGTTCATCAGCCCCACCATCCCCTGGAAACTAACGCTTCAAGGGTCGTGGCAGGGTCTTGACTGAACCAGACCATCGGCCAATGATCGGGCAGATCGAGGGCAAGGTGAGCGAGCGAAGGTACTTGGGGTACTTGCCCAGCTGCCATGCGCCAGCAACCTCCGGCCACACTCTACATGGCTGTGACTGCAGTCCCTGGCACATCCCATTTCCCTGTGATGCGATTCTGACAAGACCATGATTGAATGGGATTTTTCCTCTTCCCCGCTCTTGACCATGTTTTTTCGCTCTTACCGGCCGTCTTGCACACCGGTGAGTTTACTCCGGTAAGTCCTATACAATGGATCTGTGAATCAACCATTTGGTCTGATCGCTTCTCCGTTTTTTGTTGCCTGTTGTCATTCGCCATCATCGTCTCATACCCGGCCCATGGCATCATAATCATCTACGTCATCAATGCTCTCGCAGAACGCTGGACCATAGCGATGGTGTCAGCCTAAGGACCCCAGTGGGTGGACTCCTGTACTACGTACAGCGTCCGTTGAGCTAGGGCTGGGCTTGGGTGCGCTCTACAGGACGACACAGCACAGCAACGCACCCGAGCTGCTGTAACTGAGCTGACGGGCATGCAGAGAGAGGGGTGAGGGGAAAGGCTGTGGCGTTCACCAGGACTCTGAACTCTGGCCCAAGCAGCTCGTTCGATAGCTGGCTATGCGCCTCGGCACGGCTGCTAGTTCAGAGGCTTGGGCGGAAACGCAGGTGAGCACTCCCGAGCCAGGCAACGAGAGCAAGAGGGCATGCAGCAAGAGACAGTGGGCGCCGCCACTTGGGGACAAATGCTGTCAGTGCTGCAGATGAGATTCCCGTGCCCGTCCGCGATGCTCCCTCCCTGCCCTCACCCATGCTGCCAAAGGTAGCCCTTAATCCCTCGGGTTCAGCCAGCAACCAGCTAGATACAGATGAGATGGCCAGCTACTGCCACTTGGGTGTGTTGCAGCGGGGGATGGCCGGCGGCGGCTAGCGATGTACGGAAACTTGCCGCGGTAGGTCGGTGAAAAGAAAATCAGGGTCTCTCTTTGTCTCTCGAGGGACTCGGCTACATCACCTTGGGGTACCGCCCAGGCAGGTCTGTCGATGATCCCGATGGCCGGCTTTGCCTAGATTAGGGACCTTCTTTTCCAGCACCCAGTAAGACTCAACCACCACGATTTCTTCACAGGGACCTTGGCAACGTCCGAAACCACGAGGTTTCTGGAGCTCTCGCGCTTTTTCCCGACCCCTTGTGTGTTCACGCCTTATCGGGGCCACTAATCAGGCGTTTCCTTGGAAGTTGCCGGCGAGCCCTGTTTCGCTGCCACACCTCGAGCTCACACCATAGTCAATGAAGACTGCTGACGATCTGAGCATTGGGTGAGTGATCGGGCTTTTGGCTTAAGGCCAAGCCTCAGCAGCCACCCCACTGTCCCGTTTGGGCCAATCCCACCGAAAGCTGTCTCTTGAGCCACGCATGAGGCTTGAGGCAGGGAGGTGGGCATGGATGGAAGAATGGGCCCTGGCAAAACGTTCAGGACCCTTCCTTTTACTTCTCGCAAACCCTTTCGGATGGGTCAAGCCTAAAGAAACCCTGCGGGTGTGTTCTTTTATTGATTCCTCCCTCCCCTGCCAAACCCCTCCCTCTATCACCCACACTCCCTGCCGCTCCCAATTATTGCCCTTTCCCTCTTAAATTAGGCCTTCCAGATACTACGTCATTAACATTCTCACTCCTTTTGGATGGTGATTTGGCAAAAGAACCCGTCCCTGCACCGCCAATGCCCCATCTCCGCCGTGTCCCGCCCAGTCAGCGCGCACACATATACACACATACACACACCGGCCCTGGCGTCGGGTCCCTCATCTTCTGCCTGTTAGTGGCCGGTGGGACTACCCTGTAACCGACCGCAAAGAACCTAGAGATCACGGGCCCGGTCCCTTGATCAATGGTCCCTTAAATTCTGGGTCAGGACGCGCGTCTACATAGTAGTAGTCGGCAGGCTCGGTCATTCGATAGACTGCAACAGCCCCGGCATTCTCAGGGCCTCTATGGGGGCCGGTTTATCGGAGGGGCTCGACTATTCCGTAATTCCGCTGTACATCAACGAGCCCCGTTCCGTGCCGTTCGTGATCGTGCACCTCGGTGCTGTCTCCGCAGCACATAAGCGCCAATAGTATCCAACCTGTTCAACCGCTGGGCCAAATTGGGAGCGACGTTGCCCACGGCAGCAGCTAATTGGGTTTCACCGGCAAAGTCTGTATGCTACGAGCATATCGCACGTACACAGTAGTGGTGATGTTGCTGTGTGGACACAGGATCTGACTACTGCAAAGCTATAATAGAGTTCAACCGGTCAAATACCATCCCGAACCAGTTTGACTATAAGCTCTGTAGAATCTTGATTTGGGCCAAGCCGCCGCATAGCTTTCCTGTTTCGCTGCGCTCAGATGCTTCGCCATCCGATCTCTCCTGCGTTCGTCAAGCTCTTTCTTTGGGCCCTCTTACAATATCTCACCACGATAGCCATGTTGCCCAAGGGAGATGACGACGTCATGGCCTCGAGGTAGTTTACGGGTGTCCATGCGGATGAGGGATCGAGATCTAGTCCTCTGCTCCCAGGCACCTGACCCACTGCTTTACTGGGACCCAAGCAACTGAGACGCCCAGAGGAGGAGACAAGAACCACTCTGCTCTCTGGACCAGGAATGGAGGCTGCCCCGCTTTCCCCAGGAACGGAGCAACCGCCTCGTGCCTTCGGGTTGGCATTAGGATGATTGGGACTTTACGGGTGGGGGTCGTGGATGGATAGTTTGCTCCTCTCAACATCGCGCCGCGAGAAGACTGTGGAATCGCCTTCCACTGGATTCGGCATGCGTGCGAAACTGGGAGAACAGGTCACCAACGACTACCCCTTTCCATGACGAAGCTTGCTGCGGCTGTGGCATTTGTCCAAGGCTTGTTTCACTCGTGTCCCTTGCTCTTATAGCATGAAACCTACCACCGCCTGTTTAAGTTCAAGCCTGGGATCTTGTCCCTTGCGACACACTTGGAGCAAGCAACCTTCATCACCTAGTCTAAGAGACCGTCGAAGGCGTAGCCCTGCTTGGTTCTGTCGAATATCAAGTGACCACGGGATCTTGAAAAGGAAAAGGTTACAGACACACTGTTCCCGACAGACGAATCAGATTGACATTTTTCAAACCTCGTCCAGCAAATGGTGTCGGACACGGTCTGCTCAGTCGTTTACCTACCCAGATGACCATATTCATTTTTCCCATGCCTAAAATAAATGCGATCCTGGCCGGTTTTAGCACGATCTTCAAGTTGTTGATCCTGCTCGCTCACAGTCACCCCTCCACTACCAATCGATCGACGGCCAGATTTTCGTGTGCTAACGATACCCTTAAGAGCTCAATAGCTAGCTGCACGGCACCAGTCCACTGCATGGCAGGGAAACACCATGCTAGTGTCATGCCGCAGGGTCACTCTAGTCATTTGCTCTTCTCAACATCGTCGATTTCATGGATTTCTGTTAACCACCCTTTCGCGATCTCGATGTCGTGAAACACCAGGATTTTCAGCCTGCCTCTCCGCCAGCACAACATGTTTCCGTGACAATGTTGCTAGGGCCGTTTCTTTGAACCCTTGCGCCGCTCCGATCTCCCTGCCAGCGCGTTCCTTTTTGAGATCATTGCAAGATAGGCTGCTGCATTATTATTTCGCACCAAAAAGAGTAAGTTGGCAAAGTTCAGGTCCGTCTCCTCCACATCTCGTAAAACTACCGTCTTGGGCGTACAAAAAGTGTATTCATATTAGATTGTGGAGACGAGCAAGCCACGGCTTGCTCTCCCACTTCCGGCCTAAGGGACTAAGGGACTAAGATAATATACAGCTACACGGCAGACCTGCAAATGCAGTAGTGCAAAGTCTAAGCAGGCAGCCCGAACTGACTGCCCCGATAGGAATGGGCAACGAGGCACAAAACCTTCAAGCAAGTCCCACGCGCGATGAAAACGCCTGCTATCCGCCCCTCCTTCGAATTGCGTCTCCCTTCATCAGACCACACCCTCTCCTCTCCCGAGGGGAAAGGTAAGCATGCCATGTACACCTGTGCCAATGGAATGACCCCGTATAAGTGAGGGGAAAGATAAGTGCCGTGGAGGTGAGGTGCGATATGTTGTCTCGTATAGTGTCGGACCCTACCCGACAGTTTCCTCCCCGCATTCTACGTGGCTGTGACGCGATATTGGGGAGAGACACGCGTAAGTGGTGTAGCGTACCGTCGAGCTAGGGGTGCCTAGCTATGTTCCCGATGTCACTCGCACAGGGTCGACGCATCCTTGATGATAAGTGCCAACGGAGCTCCGCCCACCAATCGCGAGGCCGATAGCATTCCGAGGCGATGATTCACGACAATCACGACTTCCGGCTCGGCGGTGGGCCCATCTTTGTAGCCCCGTATCCACCCGCTTCGACGCGGGCAGCTGGGGACCTTGAAGCCCGACGAACCGGCCCCGTCGCCGCTGACCTGGGTGAAGGTGCCGCCCTTAAACCAGCGATCCTCCTCGGCCTTGCGCTTCTTGCTGAGCTCCGCCTGCATCTTGGGGTCCACGAGCTCGAGGCCCTGCACCGGCGTGAAGGCCAGCGACGACTGCGTGCCCGTCGCGGAGCCGACTGTGCTGCCAACGCCCGATGCTCGTAGGCCCTTGCCTCGGAGGTCCATGCTGGGGACCTGGCCGAAGCCGCCGATGGACGATGCCGCGCCGCCGATAGAGCTGGCGCCACCCCATCCCTTGCTCTTCGCACCAAGCTTCGCTCGCGTACGCTGGTCGACCTGCATGCCGCGGATTCTGCCGTCGTTTGACTGTCCGATCATGCCCATGCCCACCGTGCCTTCGCCAGTTCCGTAGCCCACTTCCCTTTCCTCCTTGCCGAATGCCATTCTGTTTTGCGCCTTGCGCAGGTCAGTCATGGCCAATGCTTCCTTGGCCTTTCTAGCTCTGCGGCCTCCACGCTTCCGTGCTGGCTTGTCATCCGGCACGGGCAGCGCTCTCTGGCCCTTGTTGGGGAGGCTCTGTCAGCTTCTCTAGGCGTTCCAAGCAAGCCGTCTTGAGCTCTTCTCCGATGGTCCCTTGAGGGCTAGAGTGGATGCGGTCAACACGCGCCGCCAGGACAAGCTTTGCTGAAACTATCCTCATTGCCTGTTTCTTCAAATCGTTGGGAATACCGCGTATCATCTCCGAGTGGTACAGGTATCCCTGCTGGCGAATGCCTATGTTGGTGGCAAGTCCGGCCTGTCTCTTCTTGGATCCCCAGGACGCGATGTTGCAGGCCGGGGTCTTTGATAAGCCAGTCAAACCACCGGCTGCGTTCAGAAGCTGCGCCGCAGTGAGGGAGCCGATGAGCGTGGTCAGGTTAGGCGCGAAGATGTTCATTCGTGATTGGACGTATTCGGTCAACGTCTGCTTGGCCTTGTGAAGCTCGATGACCATTTCGCATGCCTGGCGCACGCGGTTTAGCTCCTCCGGAAGCATCTCGTGACCCTTTGTTGTCGTCGCTTCAACTGTGACAATCATGAGAGACGGCCCATCTAGTACTGATTTCAGGCCCAGTCCGAGGGGTTATCCGTTGATGTCTGCAGAGACTTTATGCTATCCGAGTCCATGGGTCCATTGCCGATAATGGCTACGACCTTGGCGTATTCAAGTGGCGTCGTGACCAGTCGTTCCAGCTCGGGGAATCGTGTGGAATAATGATCTCTGATAAACTTGTGAACCAGCATCACTTCACCGTCGATCTGGGTAGACAGACTGTTTGACTGCGTCAACAGGTGGTATTCGGGGTGGTCTTCGATGTTGCCGACATTTGTCGTTTGGGTAGCGGATTGCGCTCGGTAATGGGCGATTTTCTGTAGCGTTCGAACAAACACGTCAGGGCTAATCCTCATGATGGTCGATGTAAACGAACCGCTCAGGTAGATGGGGAGATTGTCATGATGACAGTGGATAGTACTGACCTCGAGAATTGGTGCCAATGTCTGCATCAGACTGGCGACGCTCCGCACGTCCTTGACGGCGCCGAGCTGCATTTTCTCTACCTTGGCCTTTGTAGCCTCTGCATCTTCCAAGTCGTTGAGTCGTTTGCGACGGCGTTTTCAGGCGTGCCATTTTCTGTAGGCTGGTCGCCATCGACGTCCATGGCGTCGCGGTCGCCGTTGGCCTCTTCGTTTGGCAGGAGGCCATCATTCTCCACGTCCTCGGCCTCATCGCCAGAGCTGCCAAAATCGTTGAGAAGGTCTTCTACGACGGTCGACATGTTGGCGTGTCGGGCGCAACGAGCGATGCGAAAGCTGTAGAATGTTGTGACTTTGACGTGTAGATGGGAGAGGAACAAGGAAATAGTTCTGCCAGGCTACGAGGCTGACAAAACGCCACAAAGGTGCAGGCGGCGCCACACCAGCCCCATGCCTATCGCAGCACAAGCCACTGGAAATTTCGAGCCTTGTTGACGAGACCCAAAAGCTAGCCGTTAACCTCTTGCAACCCACCCGCCACCATATTCATCAAATCCGGAAACATCGTGAGCAATGGAGACCCGAGGGCCCCTGAGGGTCAAGAACAAGGCCGCTGCGCCGGTTCAGATCAGCGCGGAGCAGCTTCTTCGCGAGGCTGTCGACCGACAGGAGGTCTCCTCCAGGCCCCTACGCAACGATTTGCCGATCTCGAGGAGTTGCACGAGTATCAGGGTCGCAAGCGAAAGGAGTTCGAGGACTATGTGAGGCGCAACCGCATCAACCTCAACAACTGGACGCGCTACGCACAATGGGAATTGGAGCAGAAGGAGTTCACTCGGGCCCGCTCCGTGTTTGAGCGTGCTCTGGACGTGATCCCCAACAATGTGACGCTATGGATTCGCTACATCGAGTCGGAGATGAAGTCGAGAAACATCAACCATGCGCGCAATCTACTCGATCGAGCCGTGACGCGTCTTCCGCGTGTCGACAAGTTGTGGTACAAGTATGTCTACATGGAGGAGATGCTTGGGAACATTCCCGGCACTCGACAAGTTTTCGATCGATGGATGCAGTGGCAACCGGATGAGGCCGCCTGGAGCTCCTACATCAAACTCGAGAAGCGATATGGCGAATACGAGAGAGCGAGGGATATCTTCCGCGCCTTCACACTGGTCCACCCCGAGCCAAGAAACTGGATTAAATGGGCCAAGTTTGAGGAAGAGTTTGGTACGAGCGAGCTTGTCCGTGAAGTTTTCGGAACCGCAGTCGAGACTCTTGGAGATGAGTTCGTCGATGAGAAGCTGTTCATTGCATATGCCAGGTTTGAGGCAAAGCTAAAGGAATATGAACGTGCCCGTGCCATCTATAAGTACGCGCTGGACCGTCTGCCAAGATCAAAGTCTATGCTACTGCACAAGGCCTACACTACATTTGAGAAACAATTTGGTGACAAGGATGGTGTGGAGGATGTTGTCCTGTCGAAGCGGAGGAAGTACTACGAGGAGCAGGTACGGGAGAATCCCAAGAACTACGATGTTTGGTTCGACTATGCGGCTCTCGAGGAGACATCTCGAGACTCGGATCGCATACGCGACGTTTATGAAAGAGCTGTTGCTCAGGTACCACCGACGCAAGAGAAACGACATTGGCGCCGCTACATCTATCTTTGGATATTCTATGCCATCTGGGAGGAGACGGAGGGGCAGGATATCGAAAGAACGCGACAAATCTACAAAACCTGCCTAGACCTCATACCGCACAAGAGGTTTACCTTTGCAAAGGTCTGGCTGTTGGCCGCCCAGTTCGAAATTCGACAAGGAGAGCTCACCGCGGCGCGGAAGCTGCTCGGACGGGCTATTGGGATGTGCCCCAAGGACAAGATCTTTAATGGATACGTCGACCTGGAGCGAAAGCTGTTCGAGTTTATGCGGTGCCGCACGCTGTACGAAAAGCACATCGAATACAACCCGGCCAACTGCCAGACGTGGATCAAGTTTGCAGAGCTGGAGCGTGGACTGGACGACCTAGACAGGACAAGGGCGATCTTTGAGCTTGCGGTGAACCAGGCACAGCTCGACATGCCAGAGCTGCTGTGGAAGGCATACATCGACTTTGAGGAAGAGGAGGGAGAGTACGACAGGACACGGGAGCTCTACGAGCGGCTGCTGGAGAAGACGGATCACGTCAAGGTCTGGATCAGCTACGCGCACTTCGAGATCAACATCCCCGAGGACGACGAGGCGGAGGAGGATGCAGAGGAGCAGCCCGTCAGCGAGGTAGCCAAGGCGCGGGCACGCAAGGTGTTCGAGCGCGCGCACAAGAGCATGCGGGACAAGGATCTCAGGAGGAGCGCGTGTCCCTGCTCAACGCGTGGCTGTCGTTCGAGCGCACGCACGGGACGGCGGACGACGTGGACCGGGTGCAGAAGCAGATGCCGCGCAAGGTCAAGCGGCGGCGGCGCCTCGAGGACGACTCGTTCGAGGAATACGTCGACTACGTGTTCCCGGCGGACGACCAGCAGGCGCGCAACCTATCCAACGTCATGGCCCTGGCGCAGAAGTGGAAGCAAACGGGCGGAGACTTGTCGGGGGCGTCGTGAGCGGGCGGCTGGATGCTGGAGCGAGGGGCGTCGGGATCCGGGTTCCATGTGTTGTATGTTTATGGCTGTGGCGTCTCTACATGCTAGTCTTAGTCTAGGGAGATTTATGATATCCTGCGCCGTGGTGTTTACGCGGCATGTCTTGACACAGTTTTTGATGGTATGAAACTTGGACGAGTAGGCTGTTGTTTCTGTGATGTATGGATCGTGTTTGTATTTGCCAGCAGACTGACTTTGTCAAGTGTAACAACCGGAGGACAAGATACATTAGAGTGGTAGCTTCACAAAGCCCGTCAAAACTACTGGCGGTCTGATACCAATGACACGGGACGAGAGCGGGAACTAACACGACCCAACAACGGACCACAGCAGAAACCGACCTTACATCCGAGAAAAAAGCTACAGTAATATACTATAACCGTGTATAGTATAATAATATACACTTCAACCCTCAGAAGACGCAGCACCAGCCACAGGAGACAACACACCTCCCAAACACTCCTCTCCCCAATGCCCACCCAGCCCAAACCAAAACCAAAACCGAAACCAAAACCACAGGGTAGCCCATCCGATGCGCTGGCACGCCTGATGATGTCACCAACGAGTGCCATTTTTCCGCCTTCTTCTAAAGCGCAAGGGGTGGCCTCCCCAATCCCGGATCCGAATCCCCTTCCCCCACCATCCGCTATGTCATCGGACATGAGCCAAAGGAGAAAACGAAAACGCGATCATGTCCATAATTTCTAATGCGCTGTCTAATACGGGAAAACCCCCGTGGGATATTTCGTGGAACCTCCCCTCTTCCCATCCAAATAAGCACTCCAGGCTCTTGGCAGCACAAGACTAGATAGAACAGACAACCAAAAAAAAAGGAAAGGAAAAAGTGTTATGCAGACACTATTCTTCCGAAGAAAAACAGATATATATAAAAAAAGCAAGATCGTGAATTCATTCATATTCTCTCAAGCCAGACAGCGCACCACCCACATAAAATCGCCGATCTCCCCGGTCGAATCCATCACCTGTCTGCCCACCGGTGCCGTCTTGCCGTAAGCCCCCGATCGTGCTCTCGTGTGAGCCATTCCCTCCTTGTTTCCGGTCTTTCGTCATAAGTAATAAGTCCTGGCCTTCCCACTTGTCGTGCCTCTGCAAAACAACTTCTCTTCATTTACACACTCCTCTCACCATACGTGGGCCGTCTTCGGCACCAGCATGGCTGCTGCCAGTCAGACCGTGAGCCGCCCACACATTCATTCAAATCCGTGTAAGCCGCACACCGCTCCTTCGGCATTATCCAACAGCGTCCTGCCTCGTCTGTTTGCTCGGGCTGTGGTTTGTTGTCCTTCCACCTGCCCAGCGCCATATGTATGGCTGTCGTTGCATATATCGCCGATGCTGCCCCTTCACCCAGTGTCGGATCGTAAACATTCCTCCCTTCCCTGCATCATCCTCCACTCTCTCTTGACTTGTTTGCTTTTCACTCCCCTTGGGCCCGCAAGAAGAGTGGGACGTCCGGAATGGCAAACTACTCTCTGTAGCGGCGAGGGTCTGTCACAATTCAATTATCATTAGTTATTCCGTCTCAGTACATTCTTGGCAGAGATGTTCTGTGAAAATGAAAGCAAATAACTGGTAAAGGGAAAGGTAAGAGAAAAAAAGAATGCATGTAGCAGTCTATCTTGAGCCACACCCGTCATATGTCTCATGCCACGCAGCGAGTCTTAGTGTATCCCAGCTCTTTGCATTGAAACCAAGCCAACTCCCGTCAATGTTTTAGTCTCAGGTAACTCATTGCGTCATAACATTCGTAAATAGAGAGAAAGAAAATAGCTCCCAGCCTTGCTGGAAAGCCCAGTCTGTAGTGTAGGGTGCCTGTTTCCCCCGCAGAAGCAACGTAGCAAGGAAACAAATAGGCGCTAGCCATCGTGACCTATCGCCCACGACCAACAGGAGGCGCAGGTAGGCGAGCAGCACCGTACGGGTTGTCATCAAAGTACCTCGGGCCATAATCATCATCGGCATCGTAGCCGTCATATGGTGACCTCGGGTATGAATCCCAACTGTCGGCTCGCCTTCGGCTGCCCGGGGCGCTCTGCCTGCGCCTCTCCAGCCGCTTCTCGTGGCGGCGGACCTTCTCTTGCTTAAATTCCTTGCACTCTTTGCTTATCTGCCTTGCACTCTTGAGCTCCCCAACAGCACCCTTAATACCCAAGGCCGCAATGCCAACGGACGCAGCGTCCTGCATGATGGCCTTGGTCTTGAGTTTCTTTGCTTCTGCCGGGCTCAAGCGTCCCTCTGTAACAGCCTTCTGACGTGCGCTCCTCTTCTCCATGCTCTGATAGACCCCATGTGCTGCGTGGATGGTGGCAACGGCCGCAAGACCAGTAGTCAATGCAAGCTTACCTTTCATTTTCTTAGCCCTCTTCTCGTCCTCCGATGAGTCGCCCAGATCTGTCTCCGATCCGTAGTCCGATCTACCGCCCTTGCGGCGGGGCGGTCGTAGTCGCGGTCACGATCATAGTCACGATCGCGGTCGCGGTCTCTGTCACTGCGGCCAGTGTAGTATGAACGGTCGTCGTCGTATTCATCCGAGTAACGGCGAGAGCGGCGAGAACCACGGTCATCATAGTCATCCTGATCACGGCGGCCATGCTCATGTGCAGCGACGGCGCCTGCACCAGCAGCCCCTGAGCCAATGCCTAGCTTGGCGAGGCTGTTACGAGCCTTGTCAACGACGCTGCGGCTGCGGCTGCGCTGACGACGGCGGTCAGGGCTTGGACTACGTGAGTCATAGCTGCCTCGGCGACTGCGGGATCTTGAGCGGTTTTCCAAGGCCTTCTTGGCTCCGAAGGCACCGAGTCCAGCAGTCGCGAGTGCGGCAAGACCAGTGGCACCGCCACCGCCGGAGGAGCGAGCTCGCGAACGCGATCGGCTCCTACCGGTCCGTTTATCCTCTTCAATGTTGTTCTTAGATCCGTTGATGAGTCGGTTTCCTACTAAACCACCAAGGACAGACTCCATGAGACCCATCTTGCCGTGGTCGTCCTTCTGAGCCGCATCGACAGTGGCAGCACCGGCGGCAGCAGTCAGGATACGCTTCGTCTTTTCACCCTTCCAGCCGCCAGGCTCCTTGGAAACACGGAAAGCCTCGGTCGCACCAGCAAGCAGTGATGCCATGGCGGCCTTCTGAACCTTGTTGGCGCTGCGGGTACGGCCAGGAGAGCTGGCTCGAGAGTCCGGGCTACCACCGCGTCTGCTGCGGGTGTCAGATCGCTTGTCATCATCACCGCCACCGCCGGTAAGGCTCTTGACAGCAGCGCCCAGGCCAGTGGCGGCGAGCGCACTCTCAAGGAAGTTCTTGTTTCCTTTCTTTTCCTTTGAACCGTCCTCTTCGTCCGAGTAGTATTCGGTGATGTGGCCATCGCGACCGCGGTGCAAGATGTATGTAGCTTTCTGATCCTTCTTGGCCTGTTGCTTGCTGTAGAACTCGGCGCCCTGATAGGCGGCCAAGGCGCCGACACCGGCAAGGGCTGCCGAGGAGAGGGCATTACGCTGGACCTTGGAGCCGCTGCCCTTTGCCTCGCGACGGTCGTAGAGTTCCTTGCCGCCTACGAGGAGGGCAGCGCCGGCGACAGCAGCGATGATCTTTTCTTCTTTGGACATGCCCTTGCTCTTAACCTTGCGCTCTTCCTCCTCGATGTAGGTGCTACCAGGGCTGCGTCTGGGTGCTGGGCGACGATCATAGTCTCTGCGGTCATAGTCGCGGCGGTCATAGCCACGGCGGTAGTCGTAGTCATCGTCGTAGTACTCTGGTTCAGCTGAGCGAGCGCGGCGGATGTCTCGTCCACTGGGCGGGGGAACTCGCGACGAACCTCTTCGATGGAGAGGTCGCTGTCCTCCCGAGCTCGGGGAACGAGGTCGCGCGATGGATATGGCCTCAGGTGTTCACGGGGATCCAAGTAAGCCGGCTCTCTGTCTTGGCGGCGGTCCTCGCGCACAACGCGGCGGGTATACTCCCGCTCGTACGGGTCGTAGTTGGACATCTGTGGTGATTTGGAACTGATGGCAGCGCAAGAAGACGAAGAACCGAGATAGCAGTCAAAGAAAACGAGTTCCTGCGCTTCTTGTCTGGCGGTTCGAATGAGAAAATGCGGGCGAGTGGGTGGGATGTATGGGTGAGATATACGTAATGTAGTGGGGAGGGGTAGGCAGGCAGTCTTGGTTGGTCCCTCTGAAGTGGTTGGGTTGGTGTGCTGTAAGGCGGACCTGCAACTCCCACTAGGATGAGGCGATGGTGCAGTAGAGAGGCAAGACAGAGACGGATGCAGACACCGAAGCACCTATCAAGGCTCGCGAGGATTTTGTTGAGGGAAATGACGGATCGATAGGGCGGTGTTTCTTTTGGTGTCCGAACATACAATCTCTTACCGCATCGGTGTGAAGGAACAACAGCAGGCTCAGGCAGGCAGGCGTCCAGAAGAAGATGGAGCCGGATATCAAAGTCCCAAGTAGTTGGTCCCCTGTAGGGTCTCGGGGCGAGGAGGGGCCAAGACGTAATGGCGCCAGGGCAGACCCGCGACTAAGGAGGACAGGGCACAGCCCATCCAGGCTGCATGCACTCGCTCATCTGTGCCGTTGCTCTCATCGGTTGCCCTGCCCTGCCGCGCCATTTCTTCGACAAGCCGGCTGGTTCGGCGTGTGCTTGCGGTGAATCTTGTGCGTACTGCACTGTAGTGCAGCGCGGTGCACATTCTTGCATGAGGCAGCTACTGTGCCATGCCGGCTGCTGGCCCGTCGAATCAAAGCCGCCCTTGAGCGTTGTTCAGCTGCACCGCCTGCATGTCAGAACTTGTCTGCAGAAGACCGTCTGCCCTCCCCACCAACAGAGGGGCATTGGCGATGTTGTCCAAGCATGACATTTTACTCATGTCTTTCTGGGTGAAACAGGCGCGCCGCGGCGTGTTTGCTGGCGGCCGTCATTTTCGGCCGGTTCAGACAATTGGCTAGAGGGCATGTGCCACGTCGGGCAGTGGTTGGGCATGATCAGTCGGCGAGCCTGACCACTTCGGAAGCCGTCACGCAAGTCCTGGGATGACAGTCACAAGGAACTTCCCTGCCTTGTCGTTACCGTCCGTTGCTGGGGAGGTGAGTGGAGAGGAGTGGAAGAGGAGGGGATGGGAGGTGGGCTGCTTCAGCCCCACTAAGCCACATCATCAGACCTGATGAGGAAAATGCCCAGAAACACACAGCCACAGGCACAGACAGTGTGATGTCATGCCCAACCGGCAATCCCATCCATCCATCCCATTGCCTCGGTGCCTGTCAAGCCTGTCTGCCCGTGGCTCTACCCACACACAGTGCCTAGTCTATTTGTCTATATGCCGATTGCTGCTGCATGCACTTTCTCGTTCCGTTGCTCGGCAATGCAGTAGTGTAGTATCAAACACGCAAAGGAAAAAATAATAATAATAAAATAATAAAAAATAGAATTGGCCAATTCAAAGGTCAGTATTCTTTTCCCCAACAGGACTATTCTAGTTAAAGTCCTAACAGTTTCCCTCGAGGGCAGGTAGGAGGCCACCAAGACCCCATAACCTAACAGGCAACTCAATTCTTCAACTCGACACCCATGAGCCAGCCCCTTTACCCTCGGTAGATCAAGGCCTCCACATCTGAAACCCAGCTCTCTGAAGATCGGAATCTTTGACCATGGTTGAATGCGTGATAACCCCAGTGACGGCTTCCCGACCCACCGTCCGGTACCACTTGAACCAATTGCACAAGCCAATGTCTTGTGCTGCAACCATCTGTTCCTGTCCAACATTGTCCAACGCAACGCAACGTTGTTCAAGGATGACATTATACGGTGTAATGTTTACAACAATCTTCTCCCCTTCAGGGAAAAGTCCGCAGATCACAGCACCAGTGCTTTGCATCGCGGCATCTTTGTGGCCTGATTGGGTGTTACGTACGCTTCCCTCTCCGTGTCTAGAGACCTTCCTTATTGCGTGTATCTGTTTATATACAAGTCTCCATAACATCTTGCCTACTTCAGACCTGGCTTCCTCCAAAGCTTTCCAAATCGTTGAACCTGAAATCTTTACCATCGCCAATATGTCGTCGACTCTTAGAATGTTGTTCCTGATTCCTCTGTTGGGCCTCGCATTGGCCACCGACGCGCAGGCTGAAGTGACCGATTCAATGTACGTACTACCCACCAGCCGTACATCACTAGACCAAACATTTTACTGATACACGGGCAGTATTGACGGCACCGGAAGGTACAGTCTTCCTGTCGAGCCTCCTCTGGTCTCGGACGACACGTCCATTATCCAAATCACCATAATAACGGACACCCTTTGCCGGACACCACCCTCGTCCCTCCATCACCAACTCCGGCCCTGGCGTCACCTCTGCGCCGACCCCAGTTCTACCTACTCCAGTGCCCCTACCCAGTCCGATCTCGTCTTCCACGGGCTCTAGGTTAGTTATTGAACAGAAGCTTCCCTTCCGCCTTGCTCCAAAGCTTTCAAATCGGACTAATATGTCGTGTCTTAGTCCTACTGAGAGTGACACGGTGACTACTCCTACTGGAACACCTTCCGACGATGCGCCATCCGCGAACCCATCAACCAGCACTCCCAACCCGGCTGCCACAGTCACCGGTCTCCTCCATAATGCGGCAGGTATCGCGTTGGTGGCTGCCGTGGGTCTAGGCATCGCCATCTAACCACAACATGCTCCCTAGTGCACTTAGCACCGTTGCTCTCTTTAACATGTAATTAATTCTGTTGAAAATCGTACACATCGCGGAGGAACCTAGTTTGCTTTGTCTGTAATCAGAGTCTATTATCAAGCTTTTTGAAGACTATCGTACAATACAAAGCCCAAGCAAAATGGTAAAAAGGCTGTCTAGCATCAGATGTCAAGAGTGCCTTGCCCTTACAAACCCCTCGAAATGCATACCAAAATCCAATGTGCCATGTCTCAAAGGGCACCCATATGCTTTTGTTCCTTTTCCACTTGTGTGTGTTTTTGTGTATTTTTCAAATAAAATTGTTTAATGGTAATCCCTTCTTGATTTCGTTTCTTGCCCGCCTCGCCCAACCAGTGACCAATATAAATGAGCAGAGTATCAGGTTGCCAGCGTCAGGACGCCAGACCACCCTCGTAACATTCCCAATTGCCACATCGCTTTGGAGTGGGACTGTTCAAACGCCGGCAAATAAAAATCAGCAACAAATTTCCAAATTCATTACCACGGAATTCAGCCATTCCCAAGGTGGGCTTGTCGTCCCGGGGTTGATTCGAGCCGCTGAATGCCCACGCGGATTCAGTATTCATTAACTTGTCTCATGATTTGCCCAGCGTTCATTGCAAATACTTTGCTGCAGCCAGGAACCAGACTGTACTAAGCACGTAGGGAATTTTCGAATACCAAAGCCATAGCGCAGCACCCTCAAGCTCTTTCTACGTCCCTGAACCTGGGACAAACACATATAGCCCACAACGCCGACGCCGAACCTCCTGTTAACATGGGAAAGTGTTCGTGGTAATCCGACAACCAGAGCAGAGATAAACAACAAGTATCAGACCAGGAGCTGAATCTGTAAAAACATTTCATGCAGCTTGAGATCTTGTGCGATTGGGAAATCAAGCCCTGTGGCACCACAGTGGAACCACAGTAGCCCAGGTCACGAGATCCCATGGCACCATCCTGTATGAATATCTTTGCTCAAGCCATCAGAGTTCGTTAAGGTAATAGAAGCCTATATGAATGACTTCGTTCGGTGGCCTTGCAGGGCTATGACTGATCATTTCATTCCTTCCGACATGAATCGCAGCTGATTGTCGTGACAGGAGCTCAGGCATATCAGTAGCAGAGCTTTCTCTCAAGAGCCACCTGAGATTGTGGTGTGCTTAAGACTGGGAGACGTCTTGCTCCTCATGTTGAGCGGCATGCACACCATTCGTCAGACCATTGCTGGTCTTGCTCTCGTGTCCATTGGCCGAGTCAGGGATCATAGGGCTCGCCTCGGGGTGCAGGTTAGACTTTGCTACATCGCCTTGGCTAAAAGCACCAGGTCCAGATGGCGAGAAGTCGGGCACATCAGCAGAGAGCTGGCTCGCGGGTCCATGTCCGTTTACCATACCATTGGTTACGGGACCACCGTGCTGCTCATCCGTAAATTGCTGGAAAGCCTGTTCGCCAGGTCCATAGTAAGCCGGCGGCGATGACATGCCGTAAGGCATAGTGGGCATTCCGTTGTACTGGGGGCCATAGTGATAGCTCCTGCTCTTGTACTGGATATGAGTAGGGCCATGGTTGCGGGCCAGCTCATCACGGTCCTCGAGCGGCAAAACAAAGCTCTCCCAGCCCTTCCTCCTGCGCAACCGTTCGGTGTCATCGCCGACAACGAAGTCGATCTCATTCGAGTCTTCGCACACAGCACGGATCAGAGCCATATCAGCGGACAGATCACGAACGCGCTTGAAAGCAGCAACAAAGTGCAAGGGAACGAAGCCCTGGGAATCCATGCGCTGGCGGAGGTAGACGTCCTTGCACAGGTTCTCAATGGAAAAGTAGTACTCAATCTGAGCCCTCAAGACAGAGACGAGCATGTTATCCCAGTGGGGGCTGGAAGGGCATAGCCGACATAGGAGGCATAGGGTAGTCATAGGGGCTGAACTGAGTCTGAACAGGAGGAACACGAGACGAGCCATTGGGGAGCGACATGCGATGGAAATTTCCGTTGCCATTGCGACCTCCCCGTCCACCTCGCTGTGGTGGCATGAAACCCTGACCATGGTTTCCCTGTCTTCCGGGAGGGCTGTACGGTCCCTGAGTTCGGGGAGCGGCGCCGCCAGCGGGCGCAAATCCTGAACCGGCATTCACAGACTGATGTTGCGAGTGAGAGTTGGCAGAGTGATGACCACCACGGCCACGGTAACCGCCACGACCTCTCTCGCCGCGGCCTTCTGGGCGCTCCCGAGCGTTTTGGCCCTGCTCCTATAGTGGTTTAGTCAGTCATCATGCACAATTGACGTTTGTTAAACAGCGTTGGGTGCTACTCACAGCTACATGCGCAGGTGCCGCCTCCTTGGGCTTGTCAGCGCCAGCGTGGCTGGCGGGCTTTCTGTGGTCCCGGACGCTAGATACATCCACTGAGGCACGCTTGCCCTGCTGCGAAGCAGGTGCAGCGCCGTTGGCACCGTTTGTCGCCTCTCGAGGCTTATCCTTGGACTCGTTCAACTTGTTGGCAGGGGTAGAAGAAGCCTTCTCTGTGGGCTGGTTTCCGGCCGTGGCCCTGGCACCGCTGGGACTCCGAGCACCACCTCGCGGCTTAGAGCCTCGGAGTTGGGGAGCTGGGTCTCGAAGCTCACGGTGGGTACATAATCATATGTTACCCACTTCTCCTTCTGGCGCGGCTTGTTTGCGCCGTCGTCCTGTGCCTCCTTCTCGGGGCGGTCAGTCTTCTCTACTGTCTTCTTCTTCTCCTCCTTGATGGCAGTCTCTGGAGTAGGCCAGGAGACGGCATCATCGACAGGAGGGGATCTCCGATTTGGAATCCTTGGCGTCCTTGTCAGCCAGTCTCGAGCCACGGCTGCCGTTGCGATCGGAGCGGATAGCGTCGCCAGACTTTCGACTGGCCTTTGCACCATTCAGAGTGGCACTGTCACGAGGGCTAGCAGCGTCCTCGGCAGATCGTGCGGGTTTTGCTGAATCCTCGCCGTGGTCTGAAGCGCCGTTGACGGCTTGCTGTGAGGAGGTTCCTGACGGTGTAGAACCCTTTGCCAGCTGGGCCTCCTTTCGCTGATGCCAGATGTTGACTGACGGGATTGGTGCTTCGGAAAGCTCAACCTTGGGAGGCTCGGCCTCGGCCTCCTGCTCCTTATCCGGCGTTTGCTCGGTGGTCTGCTTGTCTGCAGTCTTGGACTTCTTGCCCCTGCGGGCCTTTCTAGAATCATGCTCATCCACTGACTGAGTGGTAGCGCTGGACGACCGTGTGCCCTTGTCGTTACGCCTCCAGGGCCTATTTAGACGCTCGGAGTCGTCGTCCCGCCTCGACTCAGATCGCCTTTCGGGGATGGATTCGGAGCGGGCATCGCCCTCGGACTCGGGGACGCTGTCGACGTCTTGCTTCTCGGGGCGGCGGGGCGAACACTGTCAGTAGTCTCTGCAGAAGGTTCGGTAGCGGCGGCAGCCTTGCCAACGGCTGGTGCCGGTGTGGTACCCTGAGCCTGATTCGCAGGCGTCGTGGATGTGCTGGAAGGGGTGGTGCCCTGTCCCTTGGCCGCTTGGGCGTAGGAGAAAGCCGACGGGGTCGCCATCTCGGTCGCAGTAGTGGAAGATGAGGAGGTCGAGGACGGAGTTGTCATGTCAAGATTGACTATCGGAGTCAGCCCTGACACGACCTGACAATGAGGAATGGCCAAGGCAGCCCGGTCTCGCAAACCCAGCTCCTAGCCGGGAAAAGCTGTATGTGGAGGAGGAGAGTCGACTCCCTCGGTGTATGGAGGGGTTCCCGGTCTGGCGAAGATGGAGGCAAAGTCCCTGCTTGCTGGCGTGCGGATCGTACGGATCAGTCGATGCCCGAAGGATTTTGCGAGGGCGTAGGGAAAACGGTCGCTCTGCTTCTGGGGAGGGCGACTCAAGATTCCGAACCCAAAGTGGTTCAGAGGTCCGGAAAAAGCCTGGGAGGAGGGATCGCAGCGACGGCCGAGACAGGCTGAGGGCTGAGTAGGGTTTAAGTAGTGGAAGGTCTCAGAGACGTCGCCGGAAGTCGCGGGGACGCAGCGAGGAGTGAATCAAGGGAGCACTGAAGGAGAAGAACGGACGTATCGAGGGACGGGGTGACGGGAGAGAGAGTAAGTGAAGAGGATGGGAAACAGTGATGGCACGGGATTGCAGGGGTTTGGTTTGACCAACTGCACACCGTGAGTGTCGAAGCTCAGCCAGGAAAGGGCAGTGAGACGAAAGAATACGACACAAATCACAAAAGAGGCAAACTCAGGGAGATTGACCTGTGAAGAGCCTGGTGGTGAAGAGTGTAGGGCACGCAACGCAGGTCGAGAAAGATCAGGCAAGGTACGGGTAGGCAGGCATGTATTTTTTTCCGTGTGTGAATAATAAATTTTTTTCTTTTTCTCCATGCTCTCTTAGTTACCTCTTAGGTTCCCTCTCTGGCCTGGCCTGGCCTGCCCCGAGGTTAGCAGGCGCGGTAGCAGGTTCAGGGAGCGGGTACTGGGGCTAGCTGGAAGTACCGTTACCGTATCGCATGTGTGTACCTACCGTACTGTACCGTACGTACCGGCTGCGAGGCATGTACCTGCCTCTGCCTACACTACACGCCTCGCCTGCTGCTTGCCTGCTGCTTGCCTGCCTGTATAATGTATACCGACGTGGCTAGACGGGTACCTTAGTACCTAGTAGGTATCAACTGCAATGTACCGACTTGGGCTGGGCGTTGGCTTGTCCATTTGGGGTCACATCGCAATTAATTCTTTGCTGTCACTGCCGGGGCCTGCTCGGTTGCGGTTGCGGTTACAGCGGGCGGAACGACGCCCGGAGCAGCATTTCCAGAAGCAAACCGCGCTAGAATTGTTCGGTACGGTACCGACCTAGTTTCTATGCGCTCGGCCATGTAGGTATGTACCTACCTGCGTCTACCTTACTCTATCAGTACATAAGGTGCCTAACGGTACTACTGTATGTACAGTAAAGCATGTACGTAGTAGGTGTCAGTCAGTCAGTCAGTCAGTCGGTCGACCGGTGGGTAAACGGGCCATCTCGAATCAGGGGCTGTCATTGGCCTCTTGCATTTCCATGGGGCAAGTGGGCTCTCTGCACTCTGCATCAGCCCACCCGATGAGGCCAATCGTTTTGGCAACTATGTCGACAGCACAAACTGCATCTGCGGTGCAGTCTCTAAACGTAAGGTATCTTTGTACAACGAGGTGGGGATGCGCGAATATGAACCGGCCAAGCTAAAAGATAGGTACTTACTCACCTACCAAACTACTGCCCAAGTGTGGTCTCTTTTTTTCTTCTTTCTTCTTCTTTCTCTTATTCTTATTCTTTTCTCTTACTTGTGTCATTTATTAACTGGGGCTATGCCAAGGTACCCTCGGGGCCACATGTCGTCCGTCTCCCTGATTCAGTGAGGTCAAAGCAGTCCAGTCACATCACTTGCCCACCCACCTCATCCAGTGTTTGACCATTCTTATTGTCTTGTGTGTGGACGCTAAATCCCATGCAGCTAGCTGAGGGAGACGGCATCGAATTGTTCCTTGTATTGCCGAAAAGTGATGGGCGGGTAGCTGGCAATTGGACCCTTGAGTTTTTGACCATCCATCCATCCATCCATCCCTCCGACATCTCGTCCGGTGTAGCATCTGACGGGTAAAGTCGAAAATGCAGTAATATAACGTAGACACATCCTGTCATGGATGCTCTGCCTCCGCCATCCTTGGTCAGGCGCGTTTCAAATCCTGAGCCATTTCCTTGGATCTGTAAATTCTGCTGAGTCAAGGGCGCCCAATGCTTCTTTTCCCTTGCTTTTACGGTACGAGCCCGCGCTTTCTGCTTCGTCTGAGTGAGCTTACCTGTGTGGGATGGTGCCAGAGGCGTCGGCCGGAAATAGCCAAGAACCTCCAAGGCCTGGTCGTTGTGTTGGCATGAAAGCTTTATTGAACGAGTGGTCTGATTCGATTCCACCACACCCATAATCAGGGATCCTGGACGAGAAAAACTACTCCGTGCCTGTCGATCTAAGCTGCTCATTTCCGAACGAGTCTAGGTCAGCCCAGGCAGGTATTCGTGTCCCATACAACCGAAAGCTTTTCTGCCTGGCAGATTGATATCACCTGGTCAACAAATGAGGCGGACACCTTGCGTACACCTAGATGATTTTCATCATCCTTCCCATCCTTGTTCTTTTTATGACGGTTGCCTCGTGCAAGGTAAGTGTCTGTGCGAATCACATGTCTGACAATTTTCTATCGTGTTGTGAGATTACACTACAATTGGTATCCCGAGAGCACCCTTAGTCAGAAATTGAGCCCACGCATTGTCCGTGTCTTTGTCGGCAGCCCAGGAGAACTAGTTTGACGGAACATATCATTCCATTTATGTACATAGTATCGAGGCCAATTATGTGTGTAGATATCTCCAGGAATTACTTTATTTGGGCTCTGGGTTCACATTGCATTGCCTTTACTTTTATGCGAAAGCAAGTGCAACGGTGTGCCTTCCTTATCTCCGGAGATATCTCGGTGAGGAAACTTGTCTTTATATTAGATTCTAATAGCAGACGAAGCATCTCAGAGACTTACTTCATCTCTTCTTCACATTTCATTCAAGGCATGTATAGAATAAACTACACAAGTCGTGGCAATTTTTGGTCACAACATCAGTCAGTCCATTCGGCGTGTTTGCTCCTCCTCGTGCTACTTGGGTGTGTGACATCTCACAACACCGCGTGCCAGGCGAGACAGAACATGGCAAACCATGACAATCGTAGCTCTGAACCGGCTCAGATGACGGCGGTCGTAGAACAACAGTAGATTCTAACTACCAACCCACCCCTCTGACGAATGTAACTATTGGAAGGCAATCACCTAATTCATCACTGGTTTGCTGTTGATCTCGGAGACAACACCCTATGAGTTGTGTTTAATTCTGTGACATCTCATCATCACACACACCCATCTTAGCGGCACTTTCGATTTTGAAGTTATTGAGACTCCTTTCTTTCTTTAGGTTCCATGGTCCGATAAAGCGACATGGCATATCGGCTGCAGCTGTGTCTACCTCGTCTCAGGCTACACAATCAGCCAGAGCTGTGACAATGCATGCCTCTGGCATCCACGTCCTCGCCCATGATTGGCCTCATTGGGGCACTCTGAGTTCCAGCTCATTCAAAGAACCCCGCATCGCCCAGGGTCAGGTGCACCATGTGTGCAGGAGCTGGTGGATACCGGCGGCTAAGCACGGTGAAGCGGACGTCACGGCCGGTGCCGGAACCCCGCGACCTTATCAGTGAACCAAAGATGGGCATCTGCGCTTACACGGATAGTGCCAGCATTCTTGATAACCACACCGAAACATCCTCTGGCTGAGCTGTCGCTCATTTGCGCCGAAATTCTCTTTCGGATTATACACCAACTAGTTATTTATAGCTAAGGAATCTACGCGGGACGTAGATCTACCTAGGATCCGGCAACCACTGTCTAGGAACGGACTTCGGCTCGAGCTTGCAATGCTCTCCGCCGCTTCAACTTACCGCTTCAGGTCCGCGACTTGTTCTCGTCTGAGAATACCTTCAGCATGTCAGGTTCCCCACCGGAGGCTTCATGACGCGACTGCTGCTGCTGCGTTGCCTGCTCACCATGACAAAAACCCCGGCCATCGGCCATTGATAAGGTCATGGCAAGGAGAATCCAGGCCGGAAAGCTAGTAGCGGGAACGGCTGCAGCGTCTGACAGCGATATGTTCAAGGGCCCCGTATGTCCGACTCAAGAAGACGCATGTCAACATATTGGCCAAGTACTGGTGCTAACTCGACTCTTTGTCAGACAACGAACAAGCCTGAGGCCAAACGTTGGAATGGTATGTCGTCATTCCTGCTCACCTCGAGTTCAAGGTTGATAATGACACCCTATAGGCCACCTCAGTGCAGAAAGCCTTAAGCGTGAACCATGCAGTTTGAAACAAGCGGCTAGACATCTCAAGAAACCGGGGCTCATCTCACTCGGTGGCGGCCTACCATCAAGCCAGGTCTTTCCCTTCGCTGACTTCAGCATGACAGTTCCCACAGTACCACATTTTTCAGAAGATGAGACCCTTCAGTCAGCCCAAACAGTTAACATTGGTAAATACGATGCACGGGATCGGGATGGTATCTACGATTTGTCTATTGCGCTCAACTATGGCCAGGCCAATGGCGCTGCTCAAATGATCCGCTTCGTCACCGAACATACTGAGATTGTTTTCCAACCACCATACGCAGATTGGCAATGTTGTCAAACAATCGGCAGTACTGGAGCTCTTGAGCAAGCTGTGCGGATGCTCTGCGACAAGAGCCGCAACGACTCCGTGCTAACTGAAGATTTCAGTTTCTCAACGGCTTTGGAGACCATCACACCTCTAGATATAAAGGTGTTTGGTTCCCCAATCGATGAGCAAGGCTTGGTACCTGAGGCGATGGATGAGTTGCTGAGCAATTGGGATGAAAGTGTTCGTGGTGCGCGGAAGCCCCATGTGCTTTACACCATCCCTTGCGGCCACAATCCAACAGGCACGACACAAGGGCGAGAAAGGAGACAGGATATATACAAGATTGCGCAGAAGCATGACCTTTTCATCATCGAAGATGACCCGTACTACTACCTCCAAATGCAGCCGTATACGGGTGCCAACCAACCGACGTGCCGCCTCCAAGCACGGTCGAGGAGTTTGTATCATCGCTTATCCCATCCCTGCTAAGTATCGACGTCGATGGTCGTGTGATGCGCATGGACTCCTTCTCCAAAATCCTTGTTCCCGGATCACGGCTAGGATGGATTACAGCCTCCGCTCAGATTGTGGAACGCTATCAGCGCCATGCAGAGATGGCGAGTCAAGGCCCCAGTGGCTTCTCGCAGCTCTTCCTGTACAAGCTTCTCGACGAGACGTGGGGCCACGAAGGCTTCCTCCGCTGGCTGATGCACCTGGGAGCCGAATACACTCAGAAGCGGAATTCGCTGCTGGATGCATGTGAGGAACACCTCCCAAAGGATATTGTGAGCTGGAATCCCCACTTTCTGGCATGTTTGTAAGTCTTCATTATCTCCTAATATTCTCTGCGAATCAACAATCGCATTAACACTTTATAGTTGTGGCTCAAGGTAGACACCTCGGAACATCCGCAGGCTGGAACTCGGAGTTTGAAGGAGATTGAGGAGGAGATATTCAACTCATGCATCAACAGCGGAGTTCTTGTCGCCCGAGGGTCCTGGTTCCAGACAGAGAAAGACACGCCGTTGCCTGGGCTCTTCTTCCGGGCCACGTTCGCGTCAGCGAGCCCGAGAATATGAGTGAGGCCATCAGAAGATTTGGCCAAGCAGTAAAGGAGAGTTTTGGTAGGAAATGACTAGACGAAGAGTTACGACTTTGAGAAATACATGGCTAATAAGATAATCAAAGATTGTCAAAAGCCTACCAGCAACGGTTTCATATAGAAATTTTACTGGTCAATTAGAGAAGAGTATACAGTTACTATATTCATAAGCTCATGTCCGTTCATTCTATGTACAAATATTGACGCTAGTCGACCTTTATTTACTCCTTGGCACGCCACAAAGCCAGCAACACACCCTGGCCCGGTGATAGCACGATGTCTGCTTTGAGAGTAGGGTTACCACCATCAATATCGTGCATGTAGCTCTTCACGCGATCAAAGCGCTGGAACAGACGGCAGAGAACGTAGCTCATCTCGGTAAGAGCAAACTGCTGGCCGATGCAGATACGGGGTCCGGCGTTGAAAGGGACGTAGTCGAAAGCCTTAGGGTGCCAGTTAGCCCAGCGCTCGGGGCTGAAGACCTCAGGATCGGCAAAGGTATCAGAGACGGGCGGGTAGAGGTCGGCACGGCGCTGCATGACGAGAGTGGAGTAGCCGATAGGAGTGTCTTTGAGGACGGGGAGGGGCTCAGAGCCGTCCTTGCCGCCGCCTCGTGGCAGGGTGGTGTCCTTGAGGGCGAGGCGCACGTTGAAGGGGACGACGGGGTAGAGACGGAGGGTTTCATTGAGGATGGCCTTGAGGTACGGCATGTTCTTCATGTCCTCATAGGTAGGTGTGCGGTCAAGGCCGATGGTGTCGACAATCTCGTGGCGAAGCTTGGCAGCGATCTCGGGGTGGCGGCCAAGCTCGTACATGACCCAGGAGAGGGTGGAGGCTGTGGTGTCGCGGCCGGCGAGCAAGATGGCAATAAGCTGGTCGCGGAGGACCTTGGGGTCACGGGTGAAACTGGCGAGCTCGTGGAGGAAGGTGTAGCCCTTGTCGGACTTGGTCTTGTTGGCGAGCTCCTCGGGGCTGAGCATGAGGGCGCGCTGGATGTACTGATTGATGAAGTTGTTGACGGTCTTGAGGCCGGCCCAGTAGCTAGCCTTGGGCACGAAATGGCGAAGCTTGGATGTACGGGCGATGATATTTTGCATGCGCTGGACCTCGTTGAAAGCCTCGGCGAACTCTTGCTTGGGTGTTCTGTATAATTTCAATCAGTATTGAAGTAGGGTATTTAGGGAAAACATCTCGGCGATTATGCAGTGTCTAGTAATCATAGCGGGGAGAACGTACGACAAAGACTTAACATCGGTTCCTAGGAGGAAGTCGGTCGTAACATCAAGGGTATAGCGGAAGAAGAGGTCACTAATGTCAAAGACCTTGCCATCGACGCTGGCCTCGTCGACCTGCTGGCCCTCGCCGGCGAGCGGGCCACCATTGGCAATGGCGCGGAAGAGGGTCTGGATGTGAGACTCGAAGCAGTGCAGATCGCTGACGCGGTCTCGGGTGAACTGAGGACGGATGAGCTGGCGGCTGGTATGCCATTGGTGACCGTCGGTGGTGAAGATGCTGTCGCCGAGGAAGTCCTTCCACTCCCTGTGGAAGGGCTCGCCCTTGCCGTAGTCGCCAAACTGGGTGGCCAGGATGGCCTTGATGTTCTCGGGGTCGGCGGTGAAAACGATACGCTGGTTCAAGATGCGGCCCGAGACGGTCCAGGAGTCTAGGCTTCCGAAGACATTGTCGCGCCAGTGCTCCATGTTCTTGTGGACGAGGGTGTGTCGGACTGCTTGGTTTACGAAGTCGAGGCCTGGGAAGCAGGTTAGGTCAAGGCCGAGGGTGTTACCAAAGAAGAGAAATTACCAAATGGCCAGTAGAGGCGCAAGGTAGGGCCATAGTTGCCCAGGCGAGTGAGGCGGCGATGCTCATCAAGACGAGTAAGCAGCATCCATAGGGTGAAGGAAGTGCCGAGGATGATGGCGGCGGCCTTGAGCGAAAGATGCTCGATGAGAGTCTCGACAAGACCCATGTTGAGACGACTTGTTTTAGAGGTGTAGATGTTTGGTTAGGAGGCCGGACGCGGTGAAGGACTGGTAATTGTAGTTGTATTTGGTTCAATCAATGTCCGAAAGAAGCAGGTGAGTCGAGGATAGGATCCAAGTGGCGGCTACGGCCTCGATGTAAGATCAGGATCTCACAATGCTACCCACATAGACAATACCCGGAGGATTCTAGTGGCTTTATCACAAAGTGCCCGACCAGGCAGCGAGAGCAGAATTAAAATCAGAATCAAGAGAGAAGAACGGGCCAGGAGAGCTCCTAGGGTTCGGGTGGATGGGATGACGGGGGCTACGACAAGAAACGTCGCCAGGTTCAATATATACCTGGCCTGGAGAGGAGCCTACCGACGTACGCACATAGATATATACATACATCAGAAGCTTGGCCATTTGATGCGAATGCAGGTGGTGGATGGGTGGGCGGGGCCCGCGGGATGTGGATTCATCAGTTGAGTCCAACGGCAGACCATTTGGGAAAACACAGCGTCCGTGTCACAACCGTAAACGCTATGCGCAACAGCTCGCAGCGCCGGAGGCTCGGGCCAACCTAACCACCAAGCGCGCGGGCGGGTCCCTCTTGGAGAGAGAGACCAGAGGAGCCTGGAGGGGCGGCGACGGTCGAGGAGAGGGCGTGGAAGGAGGAGGGTGGGAGAGGGCCAAGCTGAGAGCTCGGGAACTAACGGTCGTGCGAGACCGAGTCCGACCCCGTTCGAGGATGAGTTTGGCAAGCGGATCGTGTCTTTGGTCCAGTCCATTTGGCCGGCCCAGGGTTCTGATTAGCCTCATCCATACCGCTGCCATGCTTTGGTAGCAACCACCCGCATCGTGCCGAGGCATGGGCAAGAGCAACGAGGCCACATGAGGAGGCGCGGAGGCGAGCAGGGGGGCAGGCACCCTTGAAGGGCGGGATGGGAAAAAATACCACGATATGTGTGGGTGGTTGGGTTGTGACGACGATTGATGACGATGACGAAGGGACCCTGAAGGGGGTGTGTGGAGGAGAGAAGAGGGAGAGGGGAGAAAGGCAAATCAACGTCCAAGGAGAATGCATTCAGCAAGCATGTTGCACAGTACGAACCCTCCCTTACCTCTCCTTCAAACCCCGTCTGCATCTGATCTGCCGAGCCATGTGAACAACACGTCAATTAGAATTGCTGTCCGTCGACGAACAAAACCGACTGAATAATTCGACTGCCTTGGTTGGTACTGCAATATGTTACCTTTCCGTAATAGGTATGTACTAGGTGTAGGCATGCCTCGCTTAGAGCTCAATGTCGCTCTAAGAGGGCCCGACTGGCGATCTAAATGGCTTTAATCCTTGCCTGGGGAGGGGACTTTTACAAGCACGTTATGTTTATTTTTATAATTATAAAAGTTCTCGTTGCTTTTTCCTGTGTTACCTCAAAAGCGGGAAAAAGAAAAGAAAAAGATAAACATCTGTTTCGCGTATATACTTCAATACAGAAAGAAGAAAAAAAGGAAGCAAAATTAATAACAAATACCTATAACATTCTATCAAATAAATACACCACAAAATGCACCACCTATAAACTCACTCCATCATCATGCATTCTCTGGTACGTCTCCCAATGCGGAAATCCCGTCATGTACCTCGCTGATAAGTACCCCACATGGGCATCGGCTCGCTGCTCTGCTCTGCAACCGCAACCGCACGTCGAAGGGGCCTGTCCTCCTTCTCATTTGTCCTCGCAAAACACCCCAGAATGCAATCTTGAAACCGTTTCCTTCATCTTAATCCGACATTGCCCTGCATTATCCGCCGTTTCACACGGGAATAGAGGCGTAGATTGCTGGGCATGGAATATTCTTCAGTATGGTGGCGCGTCTGTAGGTATGCCCTGCCCAGCAGATAAGTACATCTGCTGCATGTAGCTTTATCCTTCCTTCTACAAACGGAATCTAGGACAACATCAAATCACATCACACATCACATCACATTGCTTTTCTTTTCCTCTTTCTTTTCTCTTCTCATTTTCTCCCTTTCTCTCTCCTCTCCTCGGGCGGTCATACGGCACACTTTTTCTCCCTCCTCCTCTTCTTCTTCCACACCCAAATCCCTGCAAGGCAAAAACGCACAAGCCGCCTCTTTAGTTAAGCGGGCGGCCATTTTCCTCCTTGCAACCCGTCGCCTCGCCTCCCCACACTGGGACGACCTGGATCCTGCAATGGGAATAGTCCGCATGTCGAATCGTCCCCGCTAAAGAAACGTCGTTCGAGAAGGAGGCGGCTTTTGGTTTGGCGCCGTTTCCGATTGCGCCGGCCAACCGGAGCCTTTTGCAGCGGAAACAAATTCACATTGATGCCGTTTGAGAAGGCCCAAACGTCCGTCTGAAGGTCTCCGTGGAGGGAGGACCTGAGCTCCGCTGACTACCCTTACATCCTGTGGTTAACCCTCCTTTGTTTTATGCCAAAATATCTGTCTAGATCCCCGTAGGTAGGCATGTCGCTTCTTCATCATTCTTCTCCCTTGCTTTGCTTTGCTTTGCTTTGCTTTGTGAAACCGACGTCCAACTGCGGTCAGACCTGGTCGGCCTCGCCCATATCACCCCTGTCCCCTCCATCTGCCCATCTCCTACATCCCTGTTCCCGAAGTGCTTGCCCTTAGAAGTTACCTATTCGTCTTGCCTGTGTCAAGTCATCTCGCCATACATGTAGTACAAAACCTAAAGGGCTCTTGCGACACATGTAAGCGCTGGTTTACCTCTCGCCTCACCGATTGTTGGCTGCACAATGCAACAAATAGTGTCCGACTCCCCGATCTCCACAAGCCATGCCATGTTTTCTCCTCCCAGCTTCAAAAACTGCACTAGCAAGAAGATCTGACAAATATCTTGATCGTCGTGCGAGCCCTTCCGCCCTCCCCACTCTGGGTCAACCAATTGCCCAATTTCTTTCGTATTTCGTACTAGTTCTTCTGTCTCACATGAACGCCCGACGGATCCAACGAGGTAGCATCGTCGGTGGGCAGCGTGTAAGCCGGTATACGCAGTGCACCAACACCCAGAGAGGGGGCCAAGGCATTGATTTCAACGCGTGGCTTGATGCGTCTGCACGTTAATGGAGGACCCCGGTAAGCCTACCCACCATTTGCCGGCCCCGATCAAAGTGGCCGACCGATGTAGCCGATCGACATGGCCGCAACGGACCATCGGCCCAATTTTTGGCCCCGTGTGCTCCGTTCCTTTGAGCTGGCAGCCACGCATTGATCAACAACAATAACTCATTCAATGGGATGCTGCCATCTGATCCGAACATTGACTCTAAACAAATTTACGAATTTAGAAACAATCCTAGCATGTGGTACACTAATTCTAGCCTAAGGTAAGGTATTTCTTAACTGGTTCACTTCATCACAGTAGCGTGCAGCTTGCAGCACGAGGCGAAAATATTGTATAAAGTATGTACAATGTGGCTTCAGATATCATTGATATGATCAGGGGCGTCATGTAGCTTCTGTTGTCTGATCATAGGCTCAGTGGCCCTGGACTCTCAAAAAGGTCCTTGCATGATCATGATGCCAACTACTCCTACGTCTCGTATGCACACTCCTCGGGGCTGCCCTGCACACAGAAGAGCTGCGTGATCGCCGCTGCCCGCACACCTCGCGCCACCATACGCTCACGCATCTCGTTGATGCGCGGTGCCGCGTCGTACTGGCTTCGGTTCTGCCCGGTGGAGTCATATCTGCCCGACCAGAGCACCTCGCCCGCCGCGCTCGCTCTTGGCCATGCGATGGTGTCCAGTGACTGCGAATCGATGGTCTCGGCCCACAAGGCCACCTCGCCTCCAAGCACTCGCTTGGCCGCCTCCTTTGACAGGCCGGCTCTCGGGTCGTGCGAGTAGACCAGGCGCCAGCTCTTCGTCGGTCCGCACCAGTCGTTGAATGGCCAGAACTGCTTGTAAGCCGCGCCGTTCTGGAAGTTGAGCCACTGGCCACGGCCGCAGTCAAGGTACTATCAGCGAGATTTCATATTAGCGTTTCAAGTCTCTATGTGAACCCCCGACGTGGATGGCTACGTGTCAGTAGTAGACTTACCCAAAAGTTATAGTTGCTGTCAATGACCTTGTGGCCGGCCTCTGCGATTTCCTTTACAGCGTTTCCGCCAAGCCACGACTGAACAATGGTATCCTTACCCAGGGTGATGTTCCAGTCCGTGTACATCTCCTCCCAGACCAACGGTGCAAGCCCTGCCTTACGGACCTTTTTGTGGACGAAGTCGATGAACTTCTGAAGGAGAGGCTGCAGAATCTCCGTATCGTTGGATCGAACATCGGGGTCCAGCCTGGAGTCATTGGCGTTCAGCTCATCACCACCAGTGTGGAAGTATGCGGTGTATGGTGCGATGCGGGGCAGGAGATCGTCGAAGAGGTCGTCGAGGAAGTCGTACACCTTGGTGCTGTTCAGTCTGAATGCTCCGCAAGGTGGCTGGGCGCACCACCAGTGGTAGGGTCGCTCATTGTACGCAACGATCAAGTCCTTGTAAGCAAGGTCGACAACACCAATATGGCCGGGCATGTCAATTTCCATGATGACATTGACGCCGCGGTGGATGCCGTACTCGTAGATGCCTGCGATATCGGCTGGAGAGTAGGTCAGTCCCTGTCGGTATGAGCCCTTCTCGGCCAGCTTCGGCAGAGCTGGGATCTCAAGCGGCCACGACTGCGAGTCGGTGATGTGAAGGTGCAGGCGGTTCAGCTTGTTCCAGGACATGGCGTCGATGGTTCTCTTGATATCATCGAGCTCGAACCAGTTACGCGAGAGGTCCATCAAGATACCACGGTGTGGGAACTCGGGCTTGTCCTCGATGGAGACAGGTGCCTTGGTGGTGTACCAGGCGTTTCCTGAGCTGTGCTGGAAGAACAGCTGGGAAAACGTCTCCAAGGCGCGGAGGCTGCCGACATAGGTCTTGGACTTGATCTTGGCCTCGCCATTGGCAGACAGGCTCAGGGTGTACGACTCATCGACGTCTCCAGCCAGGGGCTTGAAGTTCTTGGGGCTGTCCTTTTGGGTTTGTTCGATGCGGATCGACTTGACCTTCTTTCCGGCGCCGGCACTGGGCTCGAAGTTGGAGTGGCGCTCGTGAAGCCTCCAGGGGACAAAGTTATCCTTGAAGATGGACTCGAACAGTCGCGAGACTCCGCCCTGGATGATGTCCTTGCTGTTGAACTTGGCCCCGGGCTTTGGTGAATAGCCATACGCGAAAGGGATCTGGTCAGTCATGCTAAGTTCAGCGCTGTACTCGCGGTGAGAAGAAGAGCTGGGAGGAGTCCAGCGTACCGGTTCACCATTGTAGGTCACCTTGACGCTCTGGTCAATGTACAGAACGTCCTTGCCGGTGGAGAGCTTCTTGGGCACCGGCCAGAGGGCATTGGCGGGGCTGAGCAGCAAGGCTGCCGCCGTGAGGACGGTTGTGAACAGCATTGAGTACCACGGCCTGCTGGAGGAAGAGCGGGCGTGCAGTGGTAGAGCGAGGTCACGATGCGTCGATCGAGGTGGAACAGGAACGGAGGGGAGGGAGGGTAGAGTCGAAGACAAAGACAAAGTCAAAGACAAGGACGAGAGGGCACAGACAATGCCCGAGTACGTGTGACCACGCCGTGAAGAGGATGGGAGAAGGAGAGGGAGCAATTCAGGGTCCCGGCGCATGTAATTTATAAAAGTATGGAATGTCGCACGAGCTATGTAGGCACGCGCACAGTGGGAACCATAAACTGCATATGCAGGACTGGCCCTGCAAGGTCCGCTGCAACGACGAGGTCTGGTCGAGCAGCGGAGCAGAAGCATCTACCTTGCAGACTGATGATGCTCTGCTCTGATCTGGTCTGGTTCTGGTCCCTGGTTCTGGTCCTGGTTGGGTGCGGAGAAGCTTCAAGGTGGAGAGTGACACCCGGTCGCGGCGCGCAACGTTACGTTACAGTTGATTTGATGGTTGGTGTTGATCCAGGATAAACCCGGGCCCTAAATTTTTCATATCCAGAGATTGCATGCAATCGATCAATCAATCCCTGATAAGGAAGCAGGAGCAGGAGCAGGAGCTGGCGGCGGAGGTGGAGGTGGAGGTGAAGGAGAAGGAGGAGGAGGAGGAAGACGAGGAGGATCACCAATCCCTATCAAAGGCCCAGAGAGATATGATGATCGTCCCGAGTGATGCTCGAGTCAGGCATAGCGGCCAGGCGAGGTGATCAACAGCGCACAGGACACGGCCACAGGCTTGACGGGATTGTATTGTGAGACCTTGGAGGAATTATCCATTGCCCATGTCTCACTTCTCTCCCAGGAGGCTGGCACTGGGCTGGCTGGGCCGGGTCAGGCTCCTCTGTCTCCTCTTTGCCTCCCGCTCTTTTTTTTCGTCAGGGTTGCACGGCGATTTGGCTCAAGTGACACCGCAGCGTCGCATCGCCATGCGGAGTAACAGCACGGCGGGGATCTCGTCGCCTCTCCCCTCTCAGCCCTCCCGTCATGTGTCTACGATTGCGCTGCCGTGGACCGTGATTCGGCAGCGTCGCCCATGGAGGTGTGCTGGTCCCCGCACTGCAACGGCAGCCAGAGGCAAGGCTGAGGAAAATTGTGGGTTGCATTTCATCTGATCTGCCCGTCGTCCGTCTCATCTATTAAGCTCTGTTCTACGACCATTGCCTTGGCCATGCTACACCTCGTCCGTCCTAGCGCATTGCCGTCGCCCTCTGCATCGTCTCGTCCACGGAAGATGCCCATGTCTTTCATCTCGAAATGAGCCATGACGCGTCGTGAAAGCCCATCGCTGCTGGCAGCTCTTCTAGCTTGGTGCAAGGGCCAATCTCCATCCATCCGCTAGGTCGACCAGCTGGTCACTCTTGGCCCGGCATATCCTGCAGTGTTGCGCAACGTGATATGCATACAATGTAGCCATGTCTGGGATATTCCGGGGCGTCCACATCTCATGATGTAAGCCACTTCATATGCTTACCGTAGGCACGACTCCAGCCCGATGGTGATTTGAGTCATTGGCAGACGACGTGACCTGCATGGATGTGGCTGCTGGTTCTCGGTTTTCGACGGAGCGCGCTTCGCTTCCGTTCCTCCGTGCCAGTGGAGCGTACTATGTACAGGGCCTGCTATGGGTTTACTATTTTGTATAATTTAAACGTGAGTTCGCCGTTCTTCGAGGCCCAGCATGCAGACCTAGTCTAGTGTACAAGGGTTGGATAACTACAAAATCCACGGCATGTTGCACCCACGAGACTCGTGTAACAAGCTACGATATGCTACATGTTTGCAAACCCCTACGTAATCGATTCAACTTTTTAAAAAATCTGAAAATCCAATCAAGTTTTTCTATTGTTCAAAAGACCAGCAATGCCCTGTCTTCCTTCAAACCCATACTACATCAAACAAATGTGTATATCAACCACGGATCCGAGATAACTCGACACAATATTTGGCTCCAGGGTAGGCCCCTACGTAGAACGCATCGCTGTCGAGATTGAATCTCCCATGATTGGTGCATTTCGTCAGCGCTTCCCACTTCTGGCCAAGTACGTACCCGTAGCCGTGCCCGTTGTGCTTTAGTAATGTCGCCACCTGCATCCTTGGTTCTTGACCTGCAGCTACGTACAATGAATTATTCATGATTAAGCATTGAATAGCTGTGGTTCGAAGCAAAGACTAGATTCTCTGAGTTTCTCAAGTGATTCCACATCTTTGCAATGTCCAATACTTCCGGAGACCAACAAACGTAACCCGAAACAACCGCCTTCCCAATTCAAGCCCGTTTGTCGAGGCACGAGTCTTAACGCGTCTGTCACGTGACGCATCTGACCCATTCTTTCTTCATTTGAGGATCCTCTAGACAGACATTTGCAAGCGACATCTCCCACGTACATCACGTCGAGACATCGCCATCGCTCTTTTCCCCAACTCGTCGCTGTCACCCATCCAGGCTACAGCCGTTCCTGGACCGACGCTACAGTTTCGATTCACAACCATAGACGTTGCGCAAGCTTCTTGTCCCATCCGCCACGCGCTTTAGGAGGACTCTTCCTGACACGACCCCAAGCTATCACTCGACAGCACCTCCTGTGGCATTCTTCTATCGTCGCAGGCCCATCGACATGCCCGTCGAGGTCAGCTTAAACACGCCGCTGGCGGACGCGCTCAATGCCGCCATTCTTCCCAAGCTCGTCGAGGTGGGATGGGGTTCTGGCGGTAGCGACGACTCCACACTCGCCGAATATGTCATCCTCATGCTCGTCAACGGAAAGTCGCAAGATCAAATCGCAGCCGAGCTCTCCAATGAGCTGCTCAGTCTATCGCCCGACGACCCCAGTGCCCGCGAATTCTGCGCCTGGCTTTTCAACCAGATCGATGTCCTGAACGCGCAGCTGAATGGCGGACAGGCTGGAGATAACGGCAATGCCATGGAGAGCACAGATATGGACACAGACATGACCCCCAACGATGTGTCAGAGCTCAACGCGTGAGTACCACTCGAGGTTACCAATTCCCACCATTACCGTACTAACATTTCAACAGTCCCACAGGCCCACGATCCATGCGCAATGGAAACAACAGAGGTGGCCGAGACAAGCGTATGCTGGGCCACATGTCGAAAGCCATGGATAGGTCCGGCGACAATGTTCTGCACCGAGTTCGAGGCCAAACCGGTAGCGAGAGGATCAACACGCACGGTCGCAATGCCCCAACTGGTCCACGCGGCGGAATGCGCGGCGGTCGCATGAACAACAACCGCGCTGCTGGTATTCAGGCTGGCCTCGCTGGCATGGCCGCCGGCAATCCCCAGATGGCCAACTGGATGATGCAAGGACAACAACCTAGCCAGATGGACCTGGTTGCCATGATGGAGCAGCAGAACCAGATGATGCTCCAGCTACATCAAACCATCATGAACAACGGCGGTGGTGGCAACTTTGGACACCAACGGAGGGAGGCAAGCCGCTATCTGAGAGAATACAAGACCCTCACAACAGGAACTCTCGCAGAGGCCAACATCACTCAGCCAACTTCGGTGGCGATGCTCCTCAGTCGGAGGGTGCTACGGGCGAAGACCAAGATGTCGATATGTCTGGCAACAAGCGAGAGCCTGCCAACCCCGAAGAGTCCGTGTGCAAGTACAACCTGAAGTGCACGAACAAGGACTGTAAATTCGCCCACCAGTCTCCCGCTGCGCCTCCCGGAACAACGGTCGACGTCAATGATGTGTGCAGCTTTGGTGCGGCCTGCAAGAACCGCAAGTGTGTTGGACGACACCCATCCCCGGCGCAGAAGTTTGCGCACCAGAGCGAGCAGGACTGCAAGTTCTTCCCCAACTGCCAGAACCCTCGCTGCCCATTCAAGCATCCTGCCATGCCACTGTGCCGCAACGGTGCCGACTGCACCACGCCCAACTGCAAGTTCACGCACGTCACCACCAAGTGCAAGTTCAACCCCTGTCTCAACCCCAATTGCGCCTTTGCGCACGAGGAGGGTCAGCAGGGAGGGTTCAAGGATAAGGTTTGGACCCCTGAGGGGGTTCTAAGGAGCATGTCAGCGAAAGAAAATTTGTCAAGGAGGATGGTAGCGAGGAGCTCGTCAAGCCCGAAGGCGATGATGAGGCGGCAAGGCAAGAGGCATTTGCTCAAGACACGGAGGTTATTGGTTGAAGTTGCATGAGTGGATGGGACCACGAAGTAATATGTTAAGAGACAGACGGAAACGAAAAAGGCAACCTGAATTGCCCGCACATCCGGCTTGGATGCCATGTATGATATCAATTACATGATGGTTTCTTGTTATGACGACCAGTTGAGGAGCATGGGCGGCGTTTCTTTTTTTGGAATGGATGGTTTGGGGATCTCACGGGGCATAAAGAGGTTTCCTATATACCTTGGAGGGTGAGACCCTGACCATAATTGAATTAGAGGCTATTGATTTTCTGGCCGCACACCCACCTACCTATACGCGCTTTTATTTATGAGTATGTGACATGAGAGGGATATGGTTGTGCTGTATTCTTCTGTAATACATATGCTGTAGAGTCAACCATCTGCGTGGTGGGGGCCTAAGTGATGAACCCGTAACGTAGATATAGGCTACCTTTGGGCTTTATAGCCTACGAGCGTTCTTGTATAAGACCCCAATCATGAGTCGACATGTAATACGTGTAATGTTCCACTTTGTAATACCGAGGCCAAGAGGGTTAATGGCATTGCTTGAGAAAAGCAAGCACATCTTCCCGTGTCTTCCATCTGAGGCCTACCTAGAGGTACCTTACCTGACCAAGCTGACCTACCTTACCTGAGGTACATTTGTCTTAGAGGTACCTCATGCTCTACAGAGTACAGACCACCCAACGTCATATACCCCAGATAAGACGAGGTACCTCGACTGGCGTTTTTCTACTACCCTCGTACCACCACGGCCAAGGGTCCAACCTCACTCACACTACCCTTCATGAACAATTGATCTACGAAATGAGCCGCAGTCGCGCAGATGCTGCTGCCGCGGCTTTGCTGCAGCGGACCTCAGCTTCTGCCATGCGCTGCCACGTACGAGCCGGCGCAATCTGCAGCAATGGCTCGCTGCCGCACTGCCGACACTCCAGCACGCGACCGCGCGCAGTCGTCCGCCATCGCCGTGCCTCGTGCCTCGAGCGGAGGACCTATGCCCAGGTCACCGACGGGAATGGTGTTGCGGTCGTAGGAGGTGGTCTAACGGGTCTGACAACCGCCTACTACCTTGCCAAGAAGCTGCCCGCCACCACCAAGATCACCCTCTTCGAAGGAAGCTCACGCCTCGGCGGATGGATCAAGACGGAGGAGCACAAGGTGGACTTTGGGGAGGAGAGACAGGGGACCATAACCTTTGAGCGTGGGCCTAGGACTATGTCGTCGCTGATAAAGAACAGTTGGCGATTTGATGACCTGGTTATCTACGATGTGGTATGACGCTCTCCCTGCGGCCTCGAGCTCAGCGCGGTTATGCTGATGCTAATGTTGAATACAGGCCCTCGACTTGGGACTCAAGCTCGATTACCCCCAAGAGGGAATCCGCAGAATCTACTATCCCGACCACCTTGTCCGTCTTCCTCCGCATCAAGACATGTTCGAATTCCTGCACGAGCCGCTGGTTTGGCATTCCGCGCTCGGCGTTGCCGGCGTACTACTTACTCTCATCAAACGGAACATACAGGGAGGAGGACGGGGTATCCCGGACGAGGACACTTCTATAGCGGAGTGGCTCCGGGAACTGAGTGGTGGTGATGCCATCGGTAACAACATTGCTTCGGCGATGCTGCACGGCATCTACGGCGGCAACATCGACAAGCTGAGCGCCCGCAGCGTCCTCGACTCCGTCTTCCACACATTCCACCTTCCAACAACACCGGAAGGCGTCGAGTTGACCTCGCGCCTTTCCACGCCTCTTCTCAACAGCCTGGCAAAGGATCCACTGATCCAGCGCATGGCACAGACGCCTAAGGGGCGCATCCTTAGCTTTGGCTCGGATGGCATGGAGACTTTGACAAAGGCCCTGACCCACGCTCTTCAGTCCCAACCCAACGTTGAGCTTCGGACAAATGAGCGTGTGAGCAATGTGACCTACGATAGGAGTGAGAGTTCTGTAGGAGTAAGTGCTGCAGCCCCATAACACTTCTTTACCCAGGCTGGACTGGGACAGGAGGACACCTGCTTATGCAAAGGTTTTTAGATCACAACTTCCAAATCAGGAGCGGGATCACGGCAGTTCGACAAGGTCATCTCGACTCTACCGGGCCAGCACCTCGCCCGCATTGCCGGCGGCGCGCTGCCAACGTTTTCGCGGCTTGAATCCGTCTCCATCATGACTGTCAACCTCTACTTCCCTTACCGGGAATTCACAGACAAAGGGGTTGGATATCTGATTCCCCGTTCAGTAACCACCGAGCACAACCCAGAGCGTGCTCTTGGTGTGTTCTTTGACTCGTCGGTCATCCCTCGAAGGAAAGGCGAGCCTAAGGGCATGAAGCTCTTTGTGCTGATGGGCGGCCACTACTACGACAAAGCCAACGGCGGCATTGACCCGCCCTCCGAAACAGAGGCAATCGAGCAGGCTCGTCGCCTTCTCGAACGCCATCTTGGCATCTCCCGTAGCGAGCCTTGCTACGCCGTTGCCGGTTTGGCTACAGACTGCATTCCCCAGCACCACGTTGGGCACGAGGCACGCATGCGCGAAGCCCACAGCGAGTTGCTGGACAAGTTCGACGGCAGACTCGCCGTCGCCGGCGGCTCCTACACTCACATCGGCACCGCCGCCTCCATGGCTGCTGCCTACCGCGCCGCCGATAGCTTTGCCGGCACAGACTCGAACAAGCAGGCCACAGGCCTGGAGCATTTCACCGAAGAAACGCGGTACACGCTGATACCGGGAAATATGCCAGTACGAAAATTGAGAAGAAGAGGAAATTAGACTCGCTAGGAGCGAAACCGGCTCTATATTAAACCAGACGAGAGGATGGGTGCACTTGACTAGCTGGTCCTAAGTGCAATAAATATTATTGTATAACTTCAGGGTCATAGATTAGAACATCTGACGGCGCATATATGAGTATGGGCCGGATGCTGGTAGCATCCCCTCACAATTACATTGGATATGAAATACACCTCCCAATCTCAAACCAGTTGCCCTCCTCTTCTACATGCTGCCATCACTACCCAACATGAACATCACATGGAAAAAACTCCGTTTCAATCAAAATGCTCCATTATGCTATTCAAGAGTCGTGATTCTACTCCAGAGGTATCATCAAAGCCACAAAGCCAACCAGCCCTCGAGAGGTCCCCGCAGTTATCTCTTCGTTTTTAAGTCCTCCGGAACCCCTTGCGTATTGTAAAGTATGGTATTTGTAATGTCAACAAAAGAAAGCGAAAGAAGAAGAAACGCAAATCAAAGGCCGGGCGCGTGGCGGTGGGAGCTCAGTCCTACTCCAAGACCACCAGGGGCGCGGCGCCGTTGCCGTTCCCTCGGGTTGGTTCGCGCTGGGGCCTTGACCCGCGGCTTCTCCGTTGTTCGTCGCCATTGCGCGGATCGCCTTGTCGACGGCTTGCAGCATCTCTACGACGCCGCTGCTGGGCTTGCCAGCGGCGCTTGTCGTCAAACCCAGCCAGCCTTCGCCCTTGCCCTCCCATATGGGCTTCAGGGCCCCTGTGAATTGGTCGTCCGCGGGTGGATCGCCGTTGGCGTTGGGCGTGCGCGTAATGTGCCACCAAGGCTCGCCTCGCCGTACCTTGATGTTGACCTCTAGAGATAGTTTCTGGGGACTCTGTCCAGTACTGGCGTTGGTGGCCCCAATGATGTACTTGATCGTTATCCAGTCGATCGTTTTCATGTAAAACTCCACGCGGCCTTGGTCCTTCTCCTCGATATCTTGCCAGCCGCTTTCTATATCATCGACAGCCTTTAATGCATGAATCGATGTTGGCAGCCAGACCATTAGTGCTCCGATACCTCCATCAGTATTGACCAATCTCTTCATCAGGTCAACCACCCTCAAGTGAGGGCTACCAGCCTCTAACTGGATATTTATATCATCTTCTGATAGATCCAAGACCACTCGCCAACGTTGAGCAGTCTTCTCGGAATTATCTTGAGATACGTCCCGATCCCCTTCAGTATATGAAAATGTAACTTCTCGGAGAGTGACTGATTCGCTCGTAATCGTCCCTCTGGCTTTGTCCATGGACTCGAGAAAGTTGACAAAACGATCTACGGCCTTGATTCGAGACTGCAGTGAGCCAATCATAGAATGCCCAATTCGGTGACGTATTCGCAAACAAAACTCGCCTCGTTTTGGGTTGTATGAGACGTCACGATCAACCATGCCTGTGAGAGCGGCAAACTTGGCCGGCCGCCTGACCTTGATAATGGCGTCTGAGACGCAAACAAGTTGACGGTCCGGTTCTCCCTCCGCATTAGGCGAAGACTTGGCCTGTAATTGGACGCCTTTGAACTTGATGGTGACCATGTTGTTCGCCCAAGGCTGTTTCGTAGACAGAGAGAGGCCGCTGCCGGCGGCTGGCTGTGCGATGGATGAGACATCCATCTCTCCTCCGGAAAGGTTTGCTTGCGATCCGGTACCAACCCCTTGTTGACAGCATTGAAGACCATGGTTGGATACACTGCCGATAGGGCAACCTCGATGGAAGGCAACCTGACTTGTTGCAGGAGTGACCAGTTCATACTCTCGTTGGGCCGGCATTTGATCTTCTGCTTGTGTAATTCTCGCATGTCGACAGACTGGGCCATCATGCCAGTGGCGAACAGCGTCAAATTGTTCCAGAAGACGTCTGAAAGGTCAGGATGGCCCTTGTTAAGCGGGAGCCTAGCATGGAATCTAGTAGAGCGACCGGTCTCCTTGCTGGGCCTATCAATCAGTTAGTACATAATTCATAGCAAGGTGAAGGAAGGCAGATAATAACATACGCTTCAATGAGCCACCACTCATCCCCACCCAAGCCCAGAAATATCACTATGAACCATTCTGAGCCCCATCCGTCCTTCTGCAGCCACAACGCGCGCGTCCAGTCGCGAATCTTTGTGACCGACCTCAACTCCTCGTTGTTCAAGGGAGCTTTCTTGGTGTACCAGCCCATGCAGCTTCCTCTTCGGTTCAGCTCATCCTCCAACATGCCGCATCTAACATTTTCGAGGCAGGAAACCCCATCCTCTGTTGGACTTCTTCCGTTGTTGAGAAGATGCTCGTACTGAATTGAGAATTTCGAGTTCGGTTTGATTGCAAAGTTGCCTGTTGTGGGCTCCATTAAGAGCGAGACACTACCCCGGTATCCAACCTGAGTCTTCAAGTAAGAAGCGGAGGGGTCAGAGTCAGAGATATGTAGTTCTAGTGACGCTTCGCGGTTCTTAAAGCGTGGTGCCAAGAGTAACCTATTGTGAATGCTCTTGAGCATGAAACCGATATGACGGCCAATGATATCTCGAAGGAGCGCTTCAGCTGAGAGTTCTTCCATGTCTAGAGGAATCTCCACCTCTTTGACTTCTTTGTTGTCCCTGTACCATTTAGCTACCAAGTGGCTGGTCGACTTGGAGTCGGATGTAATGGTTTTCCGGGTTTTGTTGACCGCAACAAGTATCCAGCTCTTCAGGCTCTGGTTTGAGGTGCGGGAAGTCCAGTACTGAATTGCCAATGCACGGTTCAAAGGCTCAATCGTTAATGTGCCGGTCCACGAGCTGCGACTTAACTGGATTGTTTGTCGTTTGATTTCGTTGATCTTCATCGTCAACACGAACTCATGAAGAAACTCGTAGCAGCCTGCGAGCCCATCTTTACTGAGGGCTTCGTTTACGCAAGCCTCTAGGTAAGCTCGTAGAGAGTCCGGCAGCGATGAAGGCGAGGGATGGAAGGTTACGCGAAAGTCGATGAACCAAAATTGCTTCTCAAAGTCCTCGTCCGCGATCGTCAAATCGACCTCGAACTCTCCAGGAACCTTAAATGTTACTCGTCCTGAGCCGATCTCATAATCTCTGAATTGAGGTGGTATCTTGTCGTAGTCGTCCAGGTTAAGCCTTAAGGATAACAGAGTGTCGAGATCGTGCATCCATTTGACTTGCTCTTCCGCTGTAAGGGGCGGCGGTTCTATGTATTGAAGCTATATCGTTGTTAGCTACTACGAACCAGATCGTTTCCAAAGGAAACAACAACTTACGTCAGGGAGCCATGGTGCCGACCCTGTGGACAACACTTGTAGGGCCGTCTTCAAATCAGGACTCGGCATCCGGGCGAATGTCAAATCTCTTTTGACATTGACGATATTATCCAATGCTGCATCGTAAAGTATCCTTTGCTGGTCGATATGGAACTTGAGATCAATAAGTTTGCTGACCATCTCTGACTTTCTACTCCACTCGGTGATGACAAGCGCCTTGACCCATTTCGCGTGCATATCTTGCGCAAAGTTCAACAAGGCGGATTTCTTGCGCAGGTTCTCGTTCGAATAGTCGTCTGCAGCCGTAGCTGTAGAGGACGAGTGTCCATTGACGGCACCTGTTGGAATAGGCATCTTGGCCAGTTCCGCAACTTTGTCCTGAAGAGAGTTATGGGTCGTCTGAGCGAGGCGGGTTAAGAAGAGCGAGAGGGGACGAATCCCTGGGTGATATGAACAATCTCGTCCGGTAGATCGTTCATTCTGGAGGAACAGTCGCCTCCCTTTTGAGGATGCTGTCCATCTGGATTGCCATTACCCGGCTCGGCTTGACCTCCGTTGGTGATGGCGTCAGGGCTCGAAGCCGCGGCGGTGGCCTTGGTTTTGTCGGCGCCATTGAGAGGGCCATCGTTGCTGGTTGTGCCATTCATGCGGTCTCTGTCGTGGTCGGTGCGTACGCCGTTCTGGCCTCCAATCTCCATGTTGACCAAGCCCGGCATTTAAGGCCTTGTTCGAAGCAGCCCCTGTGCTCCAAGGGCCTCACTATCCCTAAGCCCCAATCGTCCCGCAACAACACGAAAGTCGTTAAATATCGAGAGTCCTAATCGATCGTATGCGTCATGGGCCCGTCAAATCGTTGGCTTCGGATGACCTAGACGTGCATGGCAGCCTCGAGCAGTCCGCACCGTATCAGCAAGCCACCTAGGCGCAGTCGCGTGTCGCATTAACCGCCGACTTCAATCAGTTGACCGGCTTGTCTGTCCGTCCTGGACGCGCCGGGTTTGGGGTCGAAGCGCCGGCTGGATACGCAGAGGCGTGCGACGGCAAAGTCGAAAACGAGGGAAGAGTTGGAGCCGGAGGCGCGGTGGATCGCAGATTTAAGGAGACCGATACGTGATTGAAAGGTGCCAGAGCACTCGTCCATGCGTGATTCCTCCCGTGCAGCCCGGGAAATCAGTCATCTGTTGAGGGTGGATGAGCCCATTAAACGCGACAGCGACGAAGGGTGATAAGAGAAGCGACTGTACAAAGGATCTTGGATGCGCAGAGGCCTGTGATTTTCCCAGCTTTTCCCAATGGAGAGCGAGAGGGAAGCCTGGGAGCCAGGCGTGTCATGTGAGTTGGGCGCACGGGCCAGGTACTGTGTGCCAGCCACTGATGTATTACTCTATACGGTAGGGAGATTGTACAGTTTCCCAGCGCAATCGGCACGGTGCCCCGGCGCATAAGGTATCCACTAATTAGGCCCAGCTCTCTTGTTGATGGTCTTGGTTACCTCGCAGCTTACAGTATTCTGCACCATAAATAATAATCTCTTGTTGCAGTACTGTACTGTACTCCACATATTCGTCTCGTCCAAGTGAATGGGCGTCAACACCGTTGAATTCATTGCACTACTTTTCGCTCTAGGCATTCATATACGGACGTAACGAGGGCAATGTGCAATAACAACAACTTGCATGCCCAAACATACGCGCAACATCCTTAAGCTCCTGTTGTTGCGCTGTCCTGACAAGCCACCCGTTGCCTAAGCTACCCAACCCTTGCTGCCAAAGACATCAAATTTCAATTAGCTACTGTTGGTGTTAGCGAGGAACTTTTGCCTTGGAACCATCCCCGTACGAACATGTGTAATTGACAGTCTACACTTACAACTTGTTCGGAGGGTTGGCGTTGGTGGTAGGCCATTGGTAGCCCGCGGCATCACTGAACTTGTAGCCATACGAGGCGGTGAAGTCGTCGAGCACCGCCGGGCCGCGAGATCCTGTGCGTCGAGGTTAGACATTGACAAACGTTTCCTTCATGGGATCCCGCGAACTGCACTAACCGTAGGGGTACTCCATGGGAATAATCTCCTTGTTGTCGTCCAGGTAGTGGAGAAGAGGAGTGAAGATGCGCCAGCTGGCATCGAGCTCGTCGTCACGAACGAAGTTGGAGTGGTCTCCTTCAAGCAGTCAAGGACGAGAGACTCATATGCCTCTGGGATCTTCAGGTCCGAGAAGCGTCGGCGGTAGGTGAGGTCGAGCTCCGTGACGACAGTCTGCATGCTGAGGCCGGGCAGCTTGGAGTTCATCTTGATGTAAACACTCTCGTTGGGCTGAATACGCATGACAAGCTCATTTCGCGGGATGTCCTTAAAGATGCCGGAAGTGACGTCCTTGAACTGAATGCGAATCTCGGTCTTTTGCTCGTTGAGAGCCTTTCCGGCCTTCATGATGAAAGGAACACCGTCCCATCGCTCGTTCTTGATGTAAGCGACGAGGGCGCAGAAGGTCGGGCATCGCGAGTCCTTGGGAACCGTGTCGTCCTCCTTGTATGAAGGCTTGCTGCCGTCGAGAGACTTACCATACTGACCAATGATGACGTTCTTGGGCTCAATGGCAGGAATGGCGCGAAGCACCCTGACCTTCTCGTCGCGGATGTCCTCGGAGTCGAAAGAGATGGGTCGCTCCATGGTCAGGAGGGTGAGTACTTGGAGAAGATGGTTCTGCATGACATCGCGGATGATGCCGAACTCGTCGAAGTAGCCTCCACGGCCCTCGGTGCCGAAAGGCTCCTTGAAGGTGATTTGAACGTTGTCGATGTGGTGACGGTTCCAGGTGGCGCCCAGGAAGGAGTTACCAAAGCGCATGATCAGGATGTTCTTGACCATCTCCTTGCCCAGGTAGTGGTCGATACGGAAGATCTCTTCCTCCTTCCAGTCGGGCTCCAGGGACTTCTGGAGCTCACGGGAGCTGGCCAGGTCCTTGCCGAAAGGCTTCTCGATCTGCGCGCAGTGGTTAGGGAGCCGGTGGCAGGTGGAGGCAGGAGGTGCAAGCGAGAACTTACAATGACCCTAGCAATACCCTTCTTGGGGTAGCAGCACCTCTTCAGATGTTGGGAGACGATGGTGAAGACACTGGGAGGGAGGGCCATGTAGAAGACACGGTGGGCCTCGGGGCGGTCCTTCTCAACCTCCTCGAGTCGCTGGTTGAGAGCCTCGAAAGACTCGTCCTTGTCATATTGACCGGATTCGTATGTGCAGAGCTTGCAGAAGTCCTCGAGCTGCTGCTCAATCTCCTTGGTCGGGGTCTTCATGTAGGACTTGATCCGCCGCAGGTACTCCTCGTGGTCCATCTTTGTGCGGGCATATCCGATAATCTTACAGTCCTTGGGTAGGAATTGGTTGCGGTACTGCTCATCTGTTTAGCTTCTATCCAATTTTCGAATCTGCGCGATGCCAGGGCAAAGCATTCGCGTATCAAGTGAGGTCTCACCAGGCCGAACAGCGCGGGGTACTATGGCAATGGAGGTGTCAGCGTCATGATGCACATATACACGAAGGGGCCAGCTAAGCCCGAAGAGCTGCTCGTACCGTCTTCTTCTTTGCCAAATCTCCAGAAGCTCCGAGCACGACAATGGTCGTGTTCTCCTTCAGCTCGAGGGTACTTTAACGAAGCAACCAGTTAGCAAAACCGATTCCGAGGTGGCCGATGAGTCGTAGGGGGATTTCGTGAGCGCGACGCAGCGTCTCTCTCCTCCCCGCGTTGGAGAGCTCTCGATCATGGTGGGGTTAGATATTACGTACGATGCGGCCGAGGGCTCCATGACAACGGATTGGCCAGGCGCTGCTGGACTTTGTGGTCTTCGAAGTTTAGGGAGGAAGGGAAAAGGGTTGGAAGGTGTCTACGGCCACTGGCGAGACGTTCGACGGAGGTGCAAGTATAAGTGTCTCAAGAATGATGCGCAGAAGGAAGGGTTTGGGTTTTCGGCGTCGGGGAGGGGGGAAGGGCTGCCGGCTAATGGTGTGTCTGGTAGGTGGGTTTATGACGGACTGTGAGGAGCTGTCGGCGGGTCAAGCAGACAATGGCTTTCTAATCCCAGTTCCACCCACTGACGAGCTTGCCCGCTGCACGCCCCTCTCCTCTCAGTGTCTCGCCTCCCTTCAGGTTCCCAGTGGACCAGATGCAGTGATCTGTGCCTCTGGACCTTACCTGACGCCCACCATTTTTCCAGCTTACTACATAGTATGTAGTCTCGGGCGAGTGAGCGAGCGACGTGGGGTTCGGCGTGCGCAACTAGGCCCCCGACCAGGCCCCGACCAGGCCACCGACCCTGCCTCGCCTTACTTACATGTTTGGTACATTGCTCTTCGGCAACGCGGGCAGATCGAGGCCGATAAGCGCTCGCTCCTTCGGCGACGAGACTTTTTGCTATCGCCCTTTAGCACTCAAGACGCACTTACAAGAAGCGACGAGCCTGGAGGGAGGGGGCAAACGTCCCTGCGTGAGCTTACAGCACACCCATGGGAGGAGGGGATGGATGACCTCGATGAATATCTTGCCTCATTTTCCCACCTACTCCCCGGTTTCGTCATGCAACATCACAACTCCTCGGATACGGAGAATGACAACTTGGTGGGCTCCGACCCAATGTCCGGTGGTTCCGCACCTATACCGAACTGCTATATTCAGCCGCAGGGTCCCTGTCAGAATGTTCTGCTCAACCGTCCCTCCTCCGAAACCCGGCTCTGATTCATCAAGGTATCTCCCGCCAAGTGTTCTATTCCTCTCTCCCACTATCCATTGCGCCTTGAAATTTTCCGAGGCATATTAAGTCTTCGCCAGTCCTGTCCCCTTACCGGAGGGGCTAGCTGGCATCATGGTTTAGGCCTTTTTTCCTTCTTCTTGATGGCCCTGATTAAGGTTGTCGGGTGCACTTCTAACGTCTCCGACTTCTTCGTCGGAATATGATAAAAGAGCGTGGGGCATGGGTCATTTTCACCACCTTTTCCTTAATGCGTCTCCTAGGACGCCCTGCAGCCTTCATTACAAAAGGGTGTGTGCGAGGAATACCTCCCGGACTTAACAATGCTGTGCTGTAGCGCCATGTCCAGCCGTCCTGATCTTACACTACGCAAACAACCACGGAGCCCGAGTTTGCACCCCACGACGAAGGAGGGCTTCACACCCAAGACAATGTGCAACACCTCGCCCGCCATTCCGGCATGCGCATATTAGAAAAAGGTGTTACGTGTTCAGACCATCCCAGCCCTCGTGACGGAGCATTGGGTCCCTAGCTGTTGCTGGTCTGCAGCAATGACTGACCGACAGAATTTGGTTGTAAGCTGCGCTCGCCTTGAACTTACCATGTCTCAAGTACAAGTAATAAACGATGAGAATGACCGTAATATCGTAAAAGTGCCAGTCAGCCAAAGACAATAGTTGCAACATCTTTCAGAAACAGCGACTCGACGGAGGGAAAGCCGCCCAGGATGGGTCTTCTCAACACTTCCCGGCTTGGACGGAGAAGCTAACGAGCGGCCTTATCCTGTGTTTTGCCCAGAGTCGGGGTTTCCGGAGATGCTTACATCACTGTGAAGTGGAGGGTGCATCTGCCTCTCGTTATCAGACAAGGAGAGATAAGCTAGTTGTTGTGGCTGGTGTGTGGCGGTACACAACTGCTATCATGATCTTGAAGTGTAGATACTCCAAGCTTGTAACCTCAGCAACTCATTTAGCCGCGATCGTGCTTCAAGCCCCGATAAAGCTGGTGATGCCGGCTTCCTCGAGCTCTGACGTTGCTAATAACACTGGCGGGGCCCCGATTTCTAGGGCCTTCCGGACGGATTTGCGACTTTGATAAGTGTGGCCGCCGCGGCTAATCCTCGGCATGGAAGCCTCACGTGACGAAACGCTACCAACACGTGAAAACCCTACCCTAATTTTTGGAAGCCGCACACCACCTCGCATCCACTCCCATCTCAGCCCGACATCACGACAATCAACGACGTGTACTAACCACAGGGAAAAGATCTTGTAGTTAAGATCATTCTCTTCCGACTCTCCAGAATACACTTGGCTGCCTGAGAGTGCGGACGTCACAAATCAGTCACCATGCCTTCCGAAGCCGGTCACCGTCGTAAGTACAACCGCGCCCGTCGCAAAAATGTGTTTCGCGAGGATTGAACAATCGCTAACCTGGGCTCAACAGTATACGTCAAGTGAGTATCCCCGACGAAGAAGCCCCCGAGCGAGTAGACCGATGTGTCGAGGAGCGCGATCCTCTCGGCGCCGCGACAGATGGCGACTCTACGAATTTCGGCATCACAATTTAATTTAAGAGAACTGGCGGCTAACCACACAACGCAGGGGACGCCACCTGAGCTACCAGCGCTCTCGCCACGTCACCAACCCCGGCACCAGCCTGATCAAGATTGAGGGTGTTGACAACACCCAGGCTGCCAAGTATGTCAATTCCTGAAGACGACCGGTCGTGTGGTTTCGCAGCGTTCTAACCGTATTACAGCTTCTACCTGGGCAAGAAGATCGCCTACGTCTACCGCGGCCAGAAGGAGATCCGCGGTACCAAGATCCGCGTGATCTGGGGCAAGGTCACCCGCCCTCACGGTATTTACAATCCCATGCGAATCCTCTCATCAGCAAAAGCTAATTTGGATTCCCAGGCAACTCCGGCGTCGTCCGCGCCAAGTTCTCCTCTCCCCTTCCCACCAAGTCTTTTGGTGCTTCCGTACGTGTCATGCTGTACCCTTCGTCGATATAAAAAGGGGTCTCGGGATGGAGTTGGTAGTTCTCATTTGGCTGCATCGGTCAAGGCAAGGATAAAGCATATTGCCTTGCTTTAAGGCATTCAATTCAAAAGATGTGAAATCCAAATCTCAAAACATTCCGCAAACAATCTCGAACCTGGTGATACGATTTGCTCGTCAGCATTGGGCTATACTCGAACAATTACCACCACCTACCGATCTCTTGGCCGAACCGCCGTGAACACCCACGACAATACACAAATATCCAGGTTCTGCACAACTCGGTTATGGGAGGAAGTAAATGGACAAGAATTGCACATTAGTGGATGAGCTATGTTAATATCGGACGGTTTGGACTTGCGAATTGCTGGACTGTGGTACACTCGACTTGTTTTCTAAGTTTCTGAGGCCGCTTTGGAGCTGGGCTCGGGTCGGCCTACTCGGTAGATCTGAGTGTCTGCTTCTTGCCGTCGACGGATATCCATTGGAACAACCGTCAATACCAAGTCTGAAGTTGAGCTTTGCATATTACTTGACGATGCCGTTGACAAGAGCCCCAGGTGAAACACCCACCCAACCCTTTGAATGTCCCGTATCCTGTGAATTGTCATACCCACTGGGCAACCCACAAAGGGTTTGACAAGTAGAATAATTCCACCGGGGACGTAAGACGAGATCCATTTACGCGTCTATCTCGTTCGCGTCATGATTATATTTTATTTGATTAGCCAATTTCAATTTGCGGATTCAGTGCTCAATGTAGGGCCCAGGGTATATAGTCGACTACAGCATCAACAAATAAGTTATATTCTGCCAAGAATGCCTACTGAAATTGAATCCACTGACTGATATTGGAAATGGGGGTTGCAAGAAGTGGAACTTGAAGAGGAGTTGAAAGTGTCAACTAACGGTAGCAACATCGTGGGCCATCCAACCCCTTCATTTATTAATGACTAGTTCATGCTGTATTACTCAATGATGCACCAAGAAGAAATAGCTTTACGATCTCGGGCGTGGACGTAAGAAAACCAAGGGACCGCGAGACAGCCTGACTGAGTTTGGTGAACGGCAGAGTCGTTGTGCGTTGTGGGCAACATGTGAATGCGTCCCACGAATGTGCACCAATGATTGCACCGGCAGTTTAAACGCCAACTACGCCCCAAACCTTGTATGTTGTGGTCAGGAAGTTATTCAGCCACTTAATTATTGAAACCACCAAAAGTGATAAGAATCAAAATTAGGAACCAGTAATACGCATAGAATACTTATCAAGCTTCTTTTGTGGCGATGTGATTGAACCAAGCCGGGGGCTAAGAAATGTTTAACGTAGACTGAAACATGGTGACTCCCATTTTCAAGATTTCAGTGGCGACAGAGAACAAGCAAGTACTGCCCAGTAGGATCCAAGCCCAATGAGATTGGTGTTTCCTTGTCGAAAGATGCATGTACCATACTGCCTATCGAGAGATGGGATTCGCATGCCGGCAGTTGGGACTTGAACTGCCAAGGCCTGACCGGAAACAGGACTGGCAAGACTGGATTGACAACACAAATTCTTGGCACTAGGACCAGGGTTCAAGTCGACCCGGAAGTTTCGGCCAAGCTTTGGCTGCTAAGACATGGGGAGTACCATGGAAATGTCGGTCTATCAGGCAAGCACCGAGCCTGTGTCAATTGAACGTGGCACCAATAATGGTCAAAGACATACATAATCCTGATGTTGATTTTGATTACTTGGACAGGGCTCTTCGGAGCTTTTCATGATAGCCATTGTCGATCCACGCATGGGGAGCTCAGGGCTATGCCGCCGATCCAAACAAAGGCGACGCTACCGGAGCAGAGGACGGCACGATGGGGAAACCGGAAACTCTGGCGAGGATCAGGAATCTCCAGGGCCTGGCTAATAGCTCACTCATCTGGAAGGGGCAGGACATGGAATGGCCTTCTTGAGAGGAAATAACAATCATTCCCGGGCGGGTATCTCGAGCCGGCTGGGTTGAGCTTAAAAGTGTCTAGAAACAAACCTAAACTTGCACACGGGCAAGACGGGGATCGAAGAAGTTGGAGGTGTATGTGACGCTACGTGGGCCCTGAGTGGAATGATGGAAAGTAAGTCGAGCAAGCATACACGTCTATCGAGGGCCGGCCCATTGTTCTGGAGCCGGAGCTGTAGCTGTCGTTGTGGCTGTGGCCGCGGACATTCTGACCGAGACATGGAGTACACGTTTACGTTGACCCTGGACGGTTATCAATGAAATGAATGAATAAAGGAATAATGAACGACAGGCTGGATTGCGAAACCAAGAACCTAGCCGGACCGTGCCTTGACTTGCCATGCATAGCTGAATCAAGAGTGGGGTTTAGCACGTTATCGTCGTAAAGTGCGCGTCACGACTTTTTTATTTTGCCCATGGCAAAGCAGAGGGGAAGAGGAAAAACCAGTGAAAAGGATACAGCACTAGCGCGCAGCACCCTGGCAATAACGCAGACTCTAACCTGCAGGATGGACAGTAGGTACCTCGACTAGGCCCGTAAGTTTTGGTTTGTTGCGCCCGATCGATCGCTGGCCGGCTGGCGAGATGGGGAGGGGCTGGTTGCTGCTGTAGAGACATGGCTGGTGGATGGGCAAATTCAGGCAGCGGATTCGACAGGACGAGAAGATGGTGCGAGGGATCCGGGCAGCCGAACACGAAGAACCGGGCATTTGCAGGAGTCCGGTCTGGTGCGGGTGCTACCCAATGCTAACCAACCCCTGGCGGGACAGCAGAAGAGTGATTGCCTGTGCATGGCGGCATGTCGTATTTGAGCTGACGAGAACCATGCGCTACGGCTTGGCGTGTGGTGTGGTGTGGTATGGCGTGGTGTGGTGTGCTGGGGCTGTGCTGCGCTGTGCTGTGTGGGTGGTGTGTTTGTGCTGTGGCTCCTGGCCGATAAGCACTTACAGGCAGGTTACTGTACTTTGCAGCGAAGTCAACAGCCTAGCCAGCTGGCCTTGTCTGTGTGTGCGTTGGACAATCGCCCACTACAGATTACACCCACCTACCTACACCGGGTGTCCGAGGGTATAGAGTACAGCACAGGCGGACAGGGTTTGCAGACTGGGCATGTTGCCACAGGGACACGACCTCGACACGACCCCGACACGACACGACGACGGCAAAGGTAACGGTAACGGAAAGATATCTTGACATGTCGAAAGCTCCCCTCTTCCCCCATCCACTCGTCACATTCCCGTGGCTTGTCCCTTTGCGAGGTTTGTTGAGACGCTACAGTAGCAACCTTTCTGCGGTGTTGCTGGGGTTCGGACCGACGCCAAAGCCATGCCTTGCTTGACGTGAATTAAGTTTCCAGTGGAGGAGTGAGTGAGGGTAAAGGGTGGAGCGCCGGAGGGCTTATTTTTCGTCGCTGACGCTGTCACCACGTCTAGCCTGGGGCGGTTGCAGCCTATGAGAGGCAATGATCAGGTCAGGTCTGGAATGATCCGCGGCTAGACACAACGTCGGATTCAGCGTAGCTGCATGCCCTCAACCCAAAGCGAGGCCGATTGAGCTCTGAAAGCCACCGATCAGATCAACTCGGGACATGATGTGCGCATGTCGAGTCTTTGTCCGGCGGCACAAGCCGTACATATGAGGTCAATAGCCATGTCATACTGATACCGTGCCGAGCTGGCGTTGCCCGTATTTGTCCCCTCCCACCCCTGATCTTTCCTAGTTGAGGTAGCTCTAGCCAAGTACACGCACATATCGAGAGAAGCATACGCAAGCTTTGGGAACCCGTATTGAGTACCTACAGCACATGTCGGAGGCGGTGCGGCAGCGCAGGGCTTTGAAGACGGACAGACAGACATATAGATAAACTTGGCCCCGTCCCTGTCCTATTCCCTCCCGTGTCCTACCTGACTTTGCATGATATACTGCACCTTGTCTGGAGATATTGTGCACGTTCATTTAAACACAGCAGAGCACCTGCACTGTGAAGCGCCTCCTACACCCCAGTCACAGGCGTGAATCCTTTATGGACAGTTGAATAACGGCGGCTCCTTTTTTTCCTTTTTGAGATCCTCTTTTCTTTTTCCCGTTTTCTTGGCAAGGATCCGAGGCACAGGAAGAAGAAGAAAAGAAAGACCGGGAGAGAAGAAAAGAAGAGCGGAAGGAAAAGGAAACAAGCATTTTCAACCGTTTCACTCGTTCGAAGCAAGCAAGCGGGCCGCAAGCGGATGAAAAGCTGCGACGAGCAAGACACGCACCCACCGCTCAAATCGAGGACAAACCCGACCAGGGCCAAAAAGATAGCGGCAGGCTCTCGGACTCACGCACGCACGCACGCACGCAGCGCAGAGACGACACGATCCCGCTTCGAGGAGAGCAGAAGTGAGCGCGCGCGCGACGCCGGATCTGGCGTGCCAATACAGCCCGCCAAAGTACCTGCTACCGACTAACTTTAGGCGGCCCAAATAAATCAATTAATTATTGCCTATCGGAACGAACGCTATAGCACGCTAGGCGCTGAAACAGCAGCCTGGACAGTGTTGACGTCAGTCCCCGCCCGCTGCACCAGACGAAAATAAACTACGGTACGGGTGCAACCAGCATTTTTGCTCGCTCTTCCTGTCCCGACAGACAGAGCCTATCGTGTTTCACCCCAGCGAAAAAGCCTGAAGAGAGGGACGCAGTCGAGAGACAGACACGCATACCCGGCTGCCACAACAGGAGCTAATCAGCACCGCTGCGTGTCTTGGAAGAAGAACAATACCCATACTACCCGATAGGGGCAAGGAAGGGAAAAAGAAAGGGAGGGAATAAAAGTAAGAAGAGCAATTGGAAGAAAGGAAAAGATCGAATTCGGGAGCCAATACCGCGTGCAGCTAAAAAGCGGTACTTCTCTCCCATTACATTTTCCGATCGTCATCGCGCGACAAGGTGAATCGGGCTAGTCCATGGTTCGTTGCCGGGCCGTCTCTGCCTACTGCGCCCAACAATCCCACCTCGGCCGCCTTCTGCCCTGATTTTTGGGCTGTCCTGCGACAGGGAAAATAAAGGAAGGGGAACGAAAAAGGTGGTTCGGCCACTTCCCACTTGTCTGTTATCCTGTCCTAGCTTGCCCTCGACCAGGTACAAGCTCGCTCACGCCCTCAGGTGCACCAGGTAGGTACCTGCACCCTGTCCCTCGCGCTCTTGGCGTCTGCTGCTTCCGCTGCTGCACGACCAGAAAACCCGAAAAGGCTCTGACCACTCTCCACCAAGTCCATAGGTAGCTCTGAGGCGCCCCCAAAAACATCGACTTCTTGGATCCAACATCTCCACCACCAACTCCCACATCCCCACTGTCAATTATCGCATCCCAGAATTCGCCCTTGCTAGCTGCCTCTTGGGGGTCGACCTTACGCCCCTGTCCTACTGCGCTCACGCCGTTATCGTCTGCAGTCCTACCCGCCAGACGGTCCGATCGCTCGATCCCAAACGACTCCGCCGTCACCCTGGCTCCCAGCGCCCTAGGGCCCCCTGCTCATAGACCAGTTTTGTTAAAACAGCTCTGTCCCCCAGCCAGCACCATGGCGGCTCCCGCTGAGCAGTATCATCGTCACCCCTTCCGTCATCTCCCCAGGAGCCGCAGCCGTTGCATCACAGCCATCATCACCAGCAACAGCAGCAGCCGCCCTTCCAGCAACCTTACCAAAATCGCCAGCCGCGCCAGCAACCGCCTCATCCCTCCGCCCACGCTAAGAGTCGATCATTCAGTTTTCATTCCGAGAAGTCGCATAAGAGCGCCGGGAGCAAAGACTTACACGAGACCCACGCCGAAAAGGAGTCCAGGCGCCTACACACCAAAGCGGATCCAACTCTCGCCATGAACGAGGCAGAACCATGTGCGTCTACAGCCATTGTCGAGGGATCATAATCGCATAACGAAGTCGCTGACCTTTTATCGCAGCTGCTATTGCCGCCATGAAGACGGAGCCCTTGTCGGCGCCTCTTCGCTCCATCCAGCACAAGGACAACTTTGGAAATCTAATCGGTCAGTTACACCCCATCTTGCGCATATTGAAGCTTCTCCTCGCTAACACTATCTGCAGCTGAGCCCGACAAGTCGAACCCGACGCGTCATCGGTGGGAGCGACCTCTCGATACCGTCCGAAGCTTTGAGGCCGCCATCGATGGTGGCTATGCCCGCAGGTCCATGTATCGCGCAGGTTAGTCGCGCCTTCTAAAAATTGACTCCAAAACTTGCATTGCTGACCTGTAACAGATACCGACTCAGTAGCGCAAATGAACCGTCGAAGCAGCTACCATCCTGGTAAGCATAGCTTGAAACATTCTCTCTGGCTTGTGCCATTGGCTAATCGGCGCACTAGGTCAACAACAACCACGATTTCCGCATGATAGTTACTATGGAGGCCGTCCTGCATCGCTGAGGCCGGAAAGCACATACCACGGGGCAACGAACCCGGGAACGGCCAGGAACAGTTATCACGAGAATCAGGGTTACGGTTATCACAACAGTCACGGCCCCTACCCGGGCAGGCAACGCGCCTCGAGAATGCACTCGGAACCACACCACCCGCACCATGGCCGTGAAAACGTTTACCCTCTCCCACACAAGGATCGCTCATACGAGACGGTCACCTCAGCAGCAGGCAGCGGCAACTCTGAACCTGCAGGATATCAGACAGACCCTACCAGCAGCGATAACAGCTCAATTGACCGGCCTTCGCCGGACAAGCGCCCGAGCAAGTAAACGACTACGGTATTGGTTTCAATCAACAGCAATCTTACCCTACCGCAAGCTTCTCCGTGGGCTTGCCCTCGAACAGGAAGCACCCGCTGCCATCCATACCTGCCGGTTCCGTTCCACAGCATACGTCTAATGTACCCCAGAAAAAGCTATCTGTCATAAGGCGCCAGCCTGAGTCAGCAGCCATCAGAAACGTCAGAGAAGCGGAAGAGTTGGTTTTCGCGCCGCTTCAGCAAGAATAATTAAGCTCTAAGATAGGGAAGAGGAGGCGATGGTCACAAGGCACATACTACGAGACGTTTTCTTTGTCGATACCCCCAAAGTTACCAAGGTGCAGGACGGACACCACCAACACAAATTAATATATGGTTCGCTAGTGCACGGAGTGAGATGGAGGTGGCTTCTACTCGTTGATTGAAGTTTCTGGAAAAGATGAAATGACATGCTTTGTTGGCTCCGTGTGGTCGGGGAGGAATGGCTTGAGGCCTCCTGAACCGTTGTGGGACATGACATGGCTGTGGAACAGCAAACACGCATACGAATTTTTTTGCACAAGGCGTTGAGGAAGGTTTATCGATGTTGGCTCTCCGATTGTCTCTTGGTTTGGGGACGTCGAGAGCAAGTCGGTGGCTGAAGGATCTGCTCGTTAAGAGAACCGTAATTATCAAGTAACACTTAGTCTATATAGCACATCGAGTGCCACTACCACAAGAGGTCTCCATAACAAGCCTGCTCGGAATGATAAGTCTGTACAGTTGAACCTACAAGATAACTGAAGGGAAACCAATTATATTTGGTGCGTCAATACTGTCCAAACGTAAACACCATGGCAAGCACCTAAATGTCAGGGAAGTGAATACATCTAGCACGTCGCAGAAACCAAGCCCGGTATTTATTGCACTCTACAGATCTTTTTGCTCTCCTTTTTCCCTCATTCCTATCCGTCTGGTCTTCATTCATCGCTACTATGATGTAACCGACAAGAACAACATTAGCCAAGATAGCAGCCAGACCACCTGCATATGATGCATTTCCTGCGAGGTCGAGTCAGCCACATGCGGGTTGGGAGATGAGAAGCTCAGATGGGACCGACCATTGAATACAGTATTGACTGTTAAGAAGTAAGATCCGATAGGGACGATGATCATGGCCATGGTAAAGGCCAAGAGCTTGTAAATGACATCCCTAATGAAGCACGACATTCAGCACAGGGTCACTCGGTGAGCTTGGGGAGGGCAAAGACACTCACTTCGGCACAGCTGGGCTGATGTTGGACTTCTCCTGGGGCTCATCATCCTGGTCTAGGATGGTCTTCTCAGTTGCAACAATCCGACGGGTCGCCATGATGAATGAATCCGAGCTGATGATGCTCTGCTTGTGACGCTTAATTGTGTGCAGAGATGATGCTGGGGACAACGTGCCGTAGAGGGATTGAAAAGTGGAGGCAGCGGTCCACTACAAGCATTTGATGTCAGTGCTGGGGGCACTGTAAAAGACGGAACTGGACTTTGTATGGGCCAGGCCAAGGAGTATGTGGACCAGCAAGCACAATTGAATGCACCTCTGTCTCCTGCTGAGCAGAATCGAAATAGACTGGTGATGTTTGTTCCTAATGACTGATTTGATGCTGCATTCGGGCATGGAAAATAGTTACGTACCTCTCAAGTGCGTGCAGCACAAGTACAGCTCATTAAAATGCCTGCACGTGATTTCGTGACGCCGTTCGCTGGGTTGGCGCGTCTGGTGCGTCACGTAAAATATCCGGAGTTTGCGTCTCCCCGCCACTGCCCAAGCAGCAGCCAATCTTGCATGTCGCTTCACCCTGACCTCCCAGTGAGGACCTGTGCTTCGAGGCAGGCTTTTGTAACGCCAGATAGTCACTGGTATTCTCCTCACTTCTGCTTTTGCGTCTGCATGTGGTGTTAGTCTTTGAGCTCACTTATTCTTCTGTAATTTTCTTTTGCCTCCTTTCATCCGTTCTCGACAATGGCTCCAGGGTCTTCACCTTTGCCCATCCGGCATTCAAATCATGAACCCCGAGGTTCTGTGACCGGACGAACGAAATCGTCGATACTTTTGGACGAAGATGAGCTGGCAGGAGATACAATTCCTTGCTCTCCTTCCGCTTTTCTCCGTGATCGGGACACCACCCAGCCAACACAACTGCTAAGCAGGCCAACTCTGAGCTCGATAGAACCATCCTCTCCGCCAAGCGTTATCGAAGTGCCTGCCTCGTCACCTTTCGATCACCCAAGCCTAAGCCGCTGGGCAACCGCCTCGCTCCTGCTGGTACCGTTTTTCGTCCACCTCCTCGACCTCAAGCTGCTGCGACGAAGAAGCGGCCGGCTCCCGAGCCCATCGAACTCTCAGACGACGACGGCGATCTCTCACCGCCGCGCGGTGATATTAGACCTACCAACTTTCGTGCACACGTTTCCTCGTTCGCATACAATCCCGCAGCTGATGACAAGGCGTTGCACCAAAACCTTCGCCGGATATTCGATAAATACTCAGATCGATATTCCTCCTCTGACGCCAAAGAAGCGCTCAAAGCATGCCATAACGATATTGATGATGCCGTTGCCATGTTGGAATCAAACAGAATGAAGAAGGCGCAATCACAGGTGAAGCCTGGGGCCCGCAGGCTGTTCAGCAAAGACTCGCTTACCGCATCCTCGAAAAACCAAAGGGCAGCCATGCCGTCAAGTCCTGCAAATATGAGCCCCAGCCCGCCGAAACCACCCAGGCGTCGGTTGGTAAAGGGCTTACGACAACGCGATTCGCCCTCTCCCCAGAAACCTGTGGTTGAAGTTCCGTCAAGTGATGACCCTCTGGTGATTGACTTGGTGGATAACGACCAAGAAGATGCATACCAAGCTGAGGGTTCGCCTGAGGTGGATGATGAAGACGATCGCGTTCTCAACTGCATCAACAATAGCACACTGAAAGAGCTGGCTGCTATGACCGGGATGAAGGAATCGTTATTAGAGCCTATAGTCGAGAAGCGCCCATTCGACGATTTAGCCCAGGCCAGACGTGTGAGCATCAACAAAAATCCAATTCACGCAAGTCGTCCAAGATCAGCATTGGCGATACCGCTGTGGATGCCATCGAAGTATTCTTGAATGCCGTCTCAGCCATCGACGAAGTAGTCACTACCTGTGAGACCAAGGCTCAGACGGTGCGAAGTGTCATGGATACTTGGGACCTCGACACATTTGGGCACACTAAGCAAAGTACGAGGGCAAGTCCAGACAGCGACCTACCTCCTACGCCAACGAGTATTGGCGGCCCTCGATTTGTACGTCCACCTGTACCTCGGCAGCCGAAACGGATGGATGGTCACTGCACGATGAAGCCATTCCAACTCTTCGGCTTGAACTGGATGTCTCTCCTTTACAATAACGATATCGGTTGCATCCTAGCAGACGAGATGGGTTTGGGGAAGACATGTCAGGTTATTTCCTTCATGTGTCATCTGGTTGAGGAGTACAAGCGACAGCCCCAAGGAGAGCGACCATGGCCCAACCTTGTGGTTGTTCCACCAAGCACGTACAACAACTGGCTTGGCGAATTTGAAAAGTTTGCTCCAAGTCTTTCGATCATGGGTTATCGAGGGTCTCAGTCAGAACGAGCAGAGCTGGCCTACGAAGTCCAGCAAAACCCAGAAGAGTATCATGTGGTCTTGGCGACTTATTCCCAAATCAATTCCGAGGCCGACATAGAGGCTATGCAGTCTTTCGACCTCAATGCAGCAGTCTTCGATGAGGGGCATAAAATGAAGAACCCTGAAACCAAGATTTACAAGGACCTGCGGAGGATACCGGCTTCTTGGAAAATGCTACTGACAGGTAGGTGCTGCGGTGAAGACAGCCTGGATTTAATGCTAACTTTGATCAGGAACACCTGTGCAGAACAACCTATTAGAGATGACTTCTCTGCTAAACTTCATCAACCCCAAAATGTTTGATGGCTACATGGAGCACATCAAGTACATTTTCAGCCAGAAAGTTACGATTCGAGACGTGACAAACGGGGCGTTCTTGTACAGTGAACGAGTGAAGCGTGCACGTACAATTCTCGAGCCTTTCATTCTTCAACGTCGAAAAGATCAGGTCTTGTCTGATATGCCCCAGAAGATCAACACGGTTGTCCGCTGCCCTCTCAATGACTCCCAGAGATCGGTCTATGACGAGTATGAGGAGCTCTTCAAGCTTGAGCCTTCACTGAGGACAGCCAACGCACGTGGAAGACAGAATGACTTGAACAACGTGTGGATGCAGCTCCGAAAAGCTGCACTCCACCCTCTGCTTTTCCGTCGTCTCTTTACCGACGAAAAGATTACAAAGATGGCCAAGATCCTGATGGAGAAGGTCCCGCAATCTGAACTCCACCAGCCCGACATAAAGCATCTAATTCAAGAACTCAAGAACTCGTCAGACTTTGAGCTTCACCTCTGGTGCCGAGACTACCCCCAACTGTTGAAGAAGTTTGATTACTCAGAAGAAGCTGAACTTGACAGCGGCAAGGTCAAGAAGCTCTTGGAGCTGATTGATCAGTACCAGCAGAACGGCGATAGGGTTTTGGTCTTCAGCAAGTTCTCACGTATGATTGAGCTTCTTCGAGAGGTTCTCGCTCTTCGAGGCATTGACCACCGCGTGCTCATGGGCAACACCAACGTTGCGGAACGCCAGACGCTAATCGACGAATTCAACGAGGACTCCAGCATTCCGGTATTCCTTCTGACTACCGGTGCAGGTGGTACAGGCATTAACCTGACGTCCGCCAACAAAGTGATTATCTTTGATCAATCCGACAACCCTCAAGATGATATCCAGGCTGAGAATCGAGCCCATCGACTGGGACAAAAACGTGATGTGGAGATCATTCGCTTGATCGCGACGAACACCATTGAAGAGCTGATCTACAAGGCCTGCCAAAAGAAGATTGAGCTGGCAAATAAGGTCACTGGAGCAATAGAAGAAGATGCTCAAGAGGCGGAGCAGAACATGGAGCGGGAAGTGCGCAAGATGTTAGAGAGCCAGAGCCAGATGACACCGCCATAGGATGGAGGCGCAGTCTGGCATTGGCGTGAAGCTTGTACATAAAGGACTTGTGGTTTTGGAGGGACATGGCTGTATGTAGCACGGCGCGATGCTTTTGAGGTGTTTACGCCCCTTTGTGGGCTAGCTTGCGGGTGTCTAGGATACGTTCTTGGTCCAGGGAGCAGACGATAAAGAAGGGAGCGAGCTCATTGAGTGTTGGTGATAAAGCCATGCGATAGACATGAAGTAGATACATACATAGACGCGGCGCAGAGGGCGTTGGCCTCGGCAGGGTTATTTGCTTACAGCCCTTCATCCGAGAGAAATGATTTTGGACTGATTCCACGGCTGGCTCTTGGAGTTGTGAACCTGTATGGACAGCAGTGCAGTGGTGTTGGGGAGGGAGACGTTGATTCAGGTTTTGTGGTTGAGCAGGGCATTGGGGAATCGTGGGTACGGCTTGGGCATCTGAAGCCGCTGCCTAGGTACCTAATGGACCTTGTCTTTACTTTTTCATATTTTACAAAGGAGCCAAGATCTCACCTGAGACTTTTTCAGCTGTCAGAATGTGAACACATGGCTTGAAATATTGCGCTGTGGTGGTGGGTAAATTTAAAGATTCATGCGGCTCTGCTTTTTCCTGGCCTCCCTCCCGCCTGAGCCGTTGAGAAACGGAAAAGCAAAAAGGGCATGAAAGATCGACAGGGCGCACGGATTCCCAGCTCTCGGGCTCTATTCCTTAGCCTACCCGCCGCCCGAGCAGACGGGTTCAGGGATCGTCCAAGCTAAGGGACACGGTCCGCTTGGAAACGTTGTTTGCGGATTCAGACCTCGACACCGGAATGGGATGGCTGTGGTGTTTTATTGTTACGAGGCAGCGCAGGGAAGACAGTAAATCACGTTTGGCAGAATGGTGGTGTGTGATGCATAGTAGCTTGAGATTGAACACGCTGGACTCGTCCTACAGTCTATTCTAAAGCTCGCATCAACTGCTCAACCCCGTGTAGCTATTCCACCCGACGAAACAGGCCTGGAAACAGAAACGGACGAAAGAGAAGAGACAGAGTAGAGCAGACCATTGTCTGCACAGGAAAAGTGAAAAGAAAAAAACAGCATGAAACAAAAATTCAAAAAGAGCCCACCGCCGTAACTCGAGCGTGGTATTCAGACCGACGCGAGGTATCACTAGAAACAACCGACTGACCAAACTCCACAACGCATTGATGACCCGCCCTTTTCCCTTCTGTTTATTTTTGGTTTTCGTAATCCTCCGCCTGATGGTTTGACCTCGTTCTCCTTCTTGAGGAAAATCAAATGCATGGTTAAAAAAAAAGTACAGTAAATAGGTTGGTTGCAGGAGAGGTCTCATCTGTTGAGGGCGTGTTCCTGAAGAAGCGAAATAGGTAACTGGTGTGCTGCATCTATCAAAGCAGGAAAAGAATGGAGGGAAAGAAAATAAGAGGTCAAGCGCCAAAGACGGAGCGGCATGTCTTTGTCTACCGCCATGTCCCGTGCAGCTTGGCGCGACGGGTGCTACTCCTCGTCTTGACGCCGACGTCGCCGTGGGCCATGAGCGTCTTCCACCTGCGGCCGACGCTGTGGCGGTCCTTGCCGAGGCTGCGCGCGCAGTCCTGCCACTCTGACTTTGACAGCTTGAGCTTGTCGAGGACGAGCTCCACGAGGATGCGGTCGTCCTCGGCTGTCCACGCCTCGCCGTCGGCCTCGACCTCTACGTCGGCGCCTTGCGACTGTTGCGCGTCCACGGATTGGCGCAGATGCATCTCGTGGAAGTCGGAGCGCTCGAGTCCCAGAGGCAGTTGCTCTGGGGCGATGCGCGCGCGTTTAGGTGTTGACGGCGCGGTGGGCTGGCGCTGTTGTGATTGTTGCTCATCTGAGTCGGTCTGGTTGCCCAAATCAAGGTCGCTGTCAACGTCGTCATCGAAGTCGTCGCCGTCGTCTGGGCCGCGACGGCGCTTGTTGGCACCTCTAGGAGGTGCGCGCTTGGCGATGCGCCTTCGAGAAGCGCGGTGTTCGTCGCTAGAGTCGGAGGCAGGAGCGCGCGATCGCAGGCGCAACTTCATGGGCGACGGCGCATGGGCCATTGGCGGCGTGGGCAGCTGGACCAGCGACGGGAGGTCGTCGACGGTGCTGGGCATGGTGTTTATGAGGGACTGCAGCGAGCGGCATGTCGAGACGATGTTGCCAAAGGCGCTGTGGGACGAGAGCGTCGGGGGCTGGCGGGCGGCGACGCGAAAAGGGCGGACTGGAGGCGCGGCATGGTAGGTTGCGATGCATCGCAGGGGAAGGCAGCTGGGAGTAGCATCGCGGGCGTAGAGGTCGACATTGCGTACGATGAATGTCGAGTCGCCGCGCGTGTAGGAGATAGGGCGAGCGTTGTGCTTCGGATGCGATCGCAGAACGGACGGTCAGTGCTGGCTGCGACTGCGCACAAAGACTGTATGCGACGAGGGCGCAATGCGCGCAAATGGGTCGCGAAGAGGGTTGTGGCTAGCAGGTGCGGTGCACGTTGAGACAAAAGTATAGTTGTATGAGCGCGAGGCGAATCTGCGAGGCTACTTTTCGGGAAAATGTATGCGACGGTTGAGGTTGGGGTGATAAAGGCTGAGATGGTGATGGGAAGAAATGGCAGGCGAAGGTCCGGGCAGAGACGTTATCATACAAGTAGTAGGCTCGCTGGAGGAGGGGGAGAGGGAGGAAGGGTATCTGGGGGTCACCTAAATGAGCACTGGGACAGAGAGCCTAAGTGAGACGGTGGGCCACCTGATTGCCCTGGACAGGGGTGTGGGTGGGTACAGGTACAGGTAGGCAAGTACTAAGGTAGGTGGGAAAAGCCCCGACCTGCCTGCACCCTGGCTCGGGCCCAGGAATCACCTTAGGCCTTAGGTACTAAGGTACGGTAAGTACCTGAGTGGGCAAGCTAACTGGAGCCTGTACCCGTCGAGGCGTACCTCTCACACCCGAAAGCCACTGGAAACGGGAGGCCAAGGGAGAGACCACCCCGTTTGCGGTACCTGGGACCCAAGGGACGGGTGAGTACAGGGTACATGTACCATTTTTCTGGTTCACTCGCCGCCCCTTTGACAGCTGGGGGAAAAGAGACGTTCCCAGGCAAGACAACGGAGGAGATGCTTGCAGTTTGAACGGTGCATTGTCTAGGAGCACCCATTGTTCGCAGGACCAGGACCCTGGGAACAACGGAAGAGGGAGAAAGAAAGAGAGAGAGAGAGAGAGGAAAAGAAGAATGGACGCCGGGCCAGGAACAGATGCAGCCTTTTTTTTTCTCGCCTTGCCTTGGAATCTGTCATGCGAACCACCCCCTCCTCGTCAAGCCGCCCTACAGTACGACACGCCCAGCCTAGCCCAGTGCACATCCCAGGTTGTCCAAGTCCTCGTCGCCGCACACGCATCCATGGTCCGTCGACTTACATCATGATCGCCCGCCCTGCCACACCTTACATAGTACCTCACCTCCCTTACCAACGCTCGGTCATGGCCAGGAGGAAAATCGATAACGAAAAGACAAAAGGAAAGAAGGTAAAGATAAAAAGAGACGATCTGAAACCTGCGTCCGATCGACAGATGACAAGCCCCATCCACGGGGCTTCCTTTTCCTGTCTTTCTTTTCGTCTGGGGAGGGATGGGTGGGTAACGGGTGGGTGAGACGGCCGTAGGTGGCAGTCGACGCTGCAGCCCTCTCCGTCTGGAAATGGCCGCTCTGCTGCTCCCTCTCTGTCGCACCGGTTTTTGGTTTTGGGTAAGCGGGCGTCCCTGCGATGGCCATGTAAGATGACTTGCAGTTCTCTGATTGCCCATCGGCTGCAATTACCGGGCACGTTGCACGCATATGCCGCGCTCGTTTTCTTGTCCGGTGACACCGTCTTACCTCTTCCCAATGCCCGGTGTGTGTGCGCGCGTATACGTTTGGCAGAAGGCTGCTCGACAGCTCTAAAGCACCAGATGCCCCAACACTTGTCAAGCCCATCCGGCGCCTTGAGCTACTAGCGTGTCGATGGATGGGAGCTAGAGCCGGTGGTCCCCTCCTCTACTCATTCGTCTCCTGGACAGGGCGGCTTCACGACTCATGACTGCCTCGCTTTTTCCTTGACCGGGGCCCTGTTCGCTATCCCGATCGGGTGAGACATGCTACCTGAGCGAGCCGTCGGATCGGTCGTTGCACCAACTTTTGATAGTATCCACGTCCCGGCGCGGAGGAGACGGAGGACAATGGGCAGCACGGCGGTCAGACAGTTTGACAACCAGTCGCTAAGTCAGATAGATCTTCTGTCCGATCCCCAGATCAAGGCCGCGGTGAAATGAGTGTTTTTGATGTGATTAAAGTAGTAGTTCATTAAACAAAATTTAAATCATTTTTATTTCTTCCCAGCTATAGAGGCGCTTGCCTGGTTGGCACAATATGACAATCACTTACATTCTATTGGGCAGTCTTCCTATCCTGTCCCGACATATTCTTCCACTCTGCTCTGTAACAAGAGCTGCATGAAAGTCGCACATCCATCAGCCACCATGGCGCGACTCTCTCCTGCTGCCTTGGCAAGACTCCTCAGAAAGATCCTGGGGTTGCGACATCGAGTGAGCCTCTCTCATCAGCGTCATTGATGGGGTCAGTCAGTGCGTCTCTCCTGACGTATCCCTTGGCCGTGCGAAGCCACGCCCTTGTCAAATCTGCATCCAGCTGCACCGACTGTCGAGACAGAGCATCTAAAGGAATCACCAAAGGGGAGGAAAACGTGGTAGGATCCCTTCCTACCCTCCATTATCTCTTCATGCATGGTCTGGAGCTGTGCTGCATCTTTGTGTTCCCCCTCCATTAGCAGCGCCCTAGCACTGCAGAGGTCGGTCAATTTCCTGATGCAAGAAAGCACATAGACCGCTGCGTCATGCTTAAACTGCGAGTGGCCTATACGAAGAATCATCGCGTCCGCATCTGTGGGCATATGGCTCGCACACATGATAACTTTGCTACGGCTACGGGTGCGCTGATTGACACTTAAGATGCTCCACATGCAGCGCTGCCGCGCAGCTTGCATATGTCTCTAATCGCTTGTTCCCACCCCATCTTCCGCCTCACGAACAAGCCTACCTGGTGACCCCTCAATTGCCTGGCTTTTACAGAGCACGGAGGATGAAGCGGTGAAGCCATTGTGGCTGTCCGTGGCGCTTCGAACGGTGCTGCACCTGGCAACGTGATCACTTTTGCAGCTTAGGAGACCCGCTAGATGAGCGTCGCCGGATGATCAGAAACGGCGCCGCAGAACAGGCCAAGGATGGGCGCGTTTGACGGTTCTGCAAGTCATCCAGGCCGAAGCACGTCGGCATGGTCTCTGCTTGAGGGCCTATCAGCTCGACAGTACCCATCTATCAAAGACCCGTCGATTACTGTGTCGGCGATGAGCGAGCGGACGATCTAGAGACGGGATGATAGATGGGGTTAAAGTGGAAAGGAGGGGATGGAACAGTGCGCAGTTGCCGCTGTAATATCGATTGATGAGATCTTTCTACCCTGGAACAAAAGCTCAGGCCTTGTTTCACTCCAATCCTGGCGAGGCCATGGTCTGCTCCGCTTTCGAGAGGGAGCAAGGCGGAGAGCGCGGATGAAGGCCTTGTCCATGAACAATCGAGAGGGGCTGACGTCGTTGGATTGACGCGTCTTGACGCGTACGCGTCGTGTCGGTGACGCGAGCACTTTAATGAGATGCTAAGTGGTTGCATAAGCATTGGCCAATAGAAGTCAGATGCGGTGCTAAAAGTGGATCGACGCGACATGGGGCGTGTTGAAACATTGACCAGGGTAGAGGAAAAGGCAAGAACAATGGCAAGAGCAAGAGCAGGAGCAAGAGCAAGAGCAGGAGCAACCCAATACGAGGGATTCCAAAAGTAGGCAGCGAGGCCTTCAAATGAGATGGCACAGAACATTAGCAACCCGCAAATACATTTCTCAAAATGAACCCATCCAAGAGTAACACTCATCCACATAAAATTTTATATTATTTATACACCTTGTTCATATTAATCTGAGAAAAGCTGAGTAATATTCATACAGTAGGAGCCCAGATACTGGGCGAACTACAGTCAGACCAAGACCAGGCAAGACCAAGACCAAGACCAAGACACAGGGAAGGAAAGCTCGCCCGCTGGGCGGTACGTACCCTTCCCTTCCCTTCTCTTCTCTTCCCTTTCTCTTCCACTTATCTCGCACTTGGTCTATCTCCGAATCATCCTAATGGGGCCACTTCTTTTCTTCACCTTGCCAGGCCTCATCCCACCGTTGCAACCGATGGGGACCCCGGCAGCCCCAGGCAATCGAGCCGAGCCATACCGGGTCTGACATTGCTCTCTTCCTCTGCCCTCGCATTACGGCAACCTTGATGAGATCCCAGAGCCATGCGCCATCCACTATCAATGGAGAACCTCTTTGGTCGCGTATCGCTTCACGGCAGAAGGTCATGGGTTAGTGGTCCGCGCCAGGTCCTGCACCATGAGTGGATGTCGTAGCTTGACTACGGAGTACTCTCGTCGCTTACCAGGTGCGTTGTGCAGAGCCACTTTCTATGCCTGCAGACCATCATACAAGGGCCCCATGCAACCGCCTGCCATTCCTCAATCCCTGCAACGGCACCTTCGACCCCTCTCCGTGAGGTTCGTCGCCATATGCCCACCTGGATATGGCCTGAATCTAGCTCACCGTTCGACTCAACTCATCGATAACCGCTGAGATATCCTTGCCGCTTGGGAACCTAGTACGACACGGCGCATATCACAACGACATGTCCGATTGGCAACACTGCCGTACTGCCAATCATTACGCCTGCCTTCACCTATGTTAATCATGCTTTGGTACCACAATCCGAAACGATTGCCGTTTGCCAAGTGTGAGGAACCACTGCCGACGTTGCCCACAAAACGCCCCGGTCCCTCTCGGTTGTCTCCGCGGATCAATCTCCGACCTCGCCGGACCGGCAGCCAGAGTGCCGTTTCTTCAGCTTGCCGTGGGAGATCCGTCGGTCAATCCTCGTTTTTGCGTTTGGTGCTGGCACGGTCCATATGCACCTCCAGCCTAACTATTATGAACAGATTGTAGAAGAGTCGACAAAGAATGGTTTCTTTAAGAACCCTTGTGTTTCGAATGATACCATCACTAATGTGTCTAATAATGAGGTTGATGGCCCCCACGAAATCAGTAGCAAGCCGCCTGATGAGGATATCGACCAGCAGCCCGGGCACGCCAATCTCCCTTTGCTATCACGAGCGGATAAGTATGCCAAAGGTGCGCACGTTGGTGCCTGGCAATGGTGGGGATGTGTGTGTCACCGCCAAACGAGGGGAATTGAAAGCTCGGGAGCTTTTGGTGGTTCCCAACCCTTCAATGACACCTGTTTGGTAGGCTCTGCCTCATGTGGGGAAGATGCAGCTTGTCCTCGGTCAAGTTGCTTCATTGGAATAATGGGCTGGCTATGTTGCTGCCGGCGAGCGTATGTTCCCTAGAAAAGACCCTTTCCTGTATATGTCTGTATATCGCCCGAGGGCTTAAGTCGCTTCCTTGACGTGATGTCAGGTCTCTAATGCTAATAAATAAATACCTCTAGATACGTGGAAGCTATTGATATCTTGTACGCCACGAATGTCTTTCACATAAATAGCGATCCATTGATCCGCAATATCTCGACGCTGATACTGCCCCAGCGCTTGGCTAGCATCAAGTGGCTTGAGCTGGCGATCCAACTGAAGGTCGAGGATGGCTTAGACCTAGCCAGCCTGTTTCGTCCAATCCATGATGTCTTCCGTGGACTCCGCCGCTTAAAGCTACGGCTCGGCGGTAAGCTGGACCCTCGCCCATTTTGGTCACAAAACAAGGACAAGTCCATCTATCACGTCGTCGAAATAACTGTCATCCACGCTGTCGACGATCTGTACAACTGCTTCGGCGCCCAGCTAGAGGAGCTGGAACTCACCCTGGGCCCCAGGATCTTCAGTGGCCTTGCGGAAATGACCCAAAAACGTGACGGTACTATGCTATCTCGACCGCCTGACATTGTTCCAATCGGAGATGCTAGCGCCTTCTTTCGACCTGTGAAGGGCCAAGCAGACGATGTCACTTGCTCGCGAGGATATTGGATTTGCTCGCATATGAGAACAACTGCGCCAGGACCAGGGTGATAACAAATACCAAATTGCAACGAACGGAATAGCAGAAAAATGGCCCTAGTCTTGGATATCTGTGTTGTATATAGAACTCCCACCATAGACTTATCCACACGCAACTTTGAAAGGAACCACCAATCAAGCACTCTGCCTTGTTATTATCTCATATGAGTTAAAGCATTAATCATTACCTATTCTCTAACATCAAAGACCTTGCCTCTGCTCTCCAAGCCCCCATCAAAAGCAGAGCAGATAGGCCACCCATCCCCAAACACAGAAACGTGCCTGGAAACCCCTGCTTCGCTTATCAACAATGACCGGCCTAGCATCGACGGAGAATTCAAATTGTTGTGTAAAGCGCATAGAGCGTCATTCTCTGACTCATCGTCATTGTAACCTCATATGGATGTCTTGGAAAACGTGATGAAGGACATCTTTGCTCGCCCAGTCGTATGTGAAAACAGACGCACTTAACAAAAGCATATATGCAAAGAGAAAATCCAGCCGCAAGCAAGCCAAGTGGCCATGATGAAAAGAATTTCTGTGCCTCCGAGCTCCAAAGACTTCTATTGCGCCGAAGAAGTACATGCCCATTGATAAAAATAACGACTCCTCCATTCCATCTAAGTTGGACATGCCATCATCCCGATAAACAACGTCCTTAACCACCAAAGAGACAGACTCAACTCATACGGCTGCAGTCAAAAGGCGAAGTGAGTTGGAGAAATCAATGCCCTGGGGTCTTTCCAGTTGCCCGTGCGAATGCCTGTTGATGCAGCTGTTATGCCAAAAAAATAAGATGAAATGATGTTTAAGAAATGCGCTCCTCTATCCAAAAGAAAAAAGTAGCGGGCGTGAGAAGGGTTGTCGGGTATCCCATCCAAAATGCTCATTTCGCAATTATTAAGTCGTGCAATAATCCACTTTCCACCATTATGCCATCATCTCTTGTCCGAATGCGCTTCGAAGCGCGGGTCATCCCACTGCCCATCACATTATGATGCAATCTTTGTCGTCCTTGCCTCCTCTTTGCAGCTTACTGTTTCTAGCAGGGCCAACCTCCATAGGGGTTCCCTCGCCACTAACAGCAGCCTGGATAATGGCCAAACGTTGTTTGGCTCGCTCGTCACCGGCATCTGCAGCCTTGACGTACCAGACGTTGGCCTCTAGGATATCACGACGGCAACCGATGCCCATCTCGGTAAAGTAACCAACAGCATACTGAGCTTTTACGAAACCTATAAGACGGATTAGTCATTGAGAACATACATGAGGCAGAAACAGTTTAGGGGTCGTTGTCAAGTACTTACCAAGTTCAGCAGATCGGCGAGCCCATTCGTAAGCCTCTTCTTCGTCCTTCTCAAGAATTGGGGTGCGCCAACCATGTACCAAGCACACAACCCCATCATCGCGGCAGCATGACCACGCTCTGCAGCGCCAGTGTAGAAGTGAACGCTGAGCCCTGGGTCTCTGGGGCAGCTGAGCTTACCGTGCTCGTAGGCGTCACCCATACGGAAGTTGGCTTCAGGGTGGCCCAAGTCTGCAGCTTGGGTGAACAGTTCTGCGGCATAGCTCAAGTCTTGAAAGATGTCATCACCATAGCCAGTCTCGTACAGGCAACCCAGTTGGTACGGCGCGGCATTGTACTGAGCATCGGCGGCCTCGGTAGCAAGCTTCAACCATTTAATACCCTCTCTGTACCTTTTCTCGCCCAAGTCACCAGAGAGACACGCCTTACCAAGACGTGTCATAGCTCCCGGGTGTCTTTTGGCAGCTGCAGCCCGCAGGAACTGTACTGCCTTAGCAGGGTCTTTACGGCATCCCCAGCCAAACTCATAGCAAAGACCTGTTCGATAACCTGACTCGGCGTGTCCGTGCTTCGCAGCCAGAACGAATAGGGGAAAGGCGGTGTTGTAGTCCTCCTTGCCCTTGCTGAAGAGGCCAGACGCGTAGCCATCTGCAAGGTAGTATTGCGCAAATGGATAGCCACCATTGGCAAGACGTTGCAAGATTTGGCGCGCTTCACGAACAAGCTCATACGGGTTACCTACGGACCCTTCAATTACACCATCCTGTTCTTTGGAAGGTGTGGGATTTCTCGACGCCTTAGGGTTCGAAACGTCTAGGCCCTGCTCCTGGGCTGTAGAAATAAGGAATACAGCGAATGAATACTGAATAGAAAAGTCATTCGTCTTCTTCACGTTCATGCGATACATCTCTAGAGTCTTTTGAGCACTGAGCAAGGATGCATTATTGCCCACAACGTTTCTCAGATCTGAGTTGTCGAGAACGAGAGGGCAGGCGCTTGCTGGGGATACGGCACGTTGAGGAGCTCGGCATAAGTCGACATTCTCGCATCTGGGGATTTCCTCGACTGCGCAGAAGGAGTGCGCATATTGGGCATGAGGCCAGGCGACCGGCTTCGCGCTGCATTTTCCGAGTATACCGAGTATGACGAATGCGGGCGCGGTATCGAACTTCTCCTGAAGTTGTTGGAGTTCGGAGTCAGGTGGCGGCGGATATTGGCAGCATTCTCGAGCAAGTCTGGATTCGAGGCAGCTCTGGGATTGTCGGTTGGGACACTCGCGACACGTTGAGGCGGATATTGGGGTCATGATGATACTGGAATTGAGGGACAGGCTCGCCCCTCGGCAGGTTACCCTCGATGATTGAGCTCTCGGGAGAGTCTCCAATGGTTTGGCAGTCATTGTTCTCAACAATGCCTGATATTGAGCTCGTGCTTGTTGGCGCGGACGACTCAATTGAAGCAGCTTGTCGGTTGGTGCTCGTAGTATCGTCCGACTCACGGCTGTTGCGGAAGGCGTCTTGGTTTCGCACTCTCTCCTGGGGGCTCATAGCACTCGCCTCGTAGCGCTCGGGTCCGGCTGATGGGATTTGGGAAAAGCCGAACTCGAGGCCAACATGGCCGCTAAGGCCGGTGGAATTGGCCGTCCTAGGAGAGTCGTGGGCCGATGCATAGGCATCGGAGGTGGGCACATGGCCAAGCCCTTGGTGGTCCGGCTTCTGCTGGCTAACACCGGGGATAGGAGGGGCTCGCGAAGGGGCGGCGCTTGAGAAATCAGGTTGGCGGGTGCGGAAAGCAAGGTCGAACTGTGCAGATTGAGGTTGGGCGTGCTCAATATCAGCGTTGGAAGGCTGGGCCCAGTTCTCATGCTGAAAGTTTACCCTGACAGGAGAGACAGGGGCGTCCCGCAGACGTGGCGCACTACTCGCGTGGCCGGGTGAGGGCACGGCGAGGGGCTTCCTGGTGAAGGAGTCGCTAGACCTTCTCAAGCTCTGCAGCGACGTTGAATCTCGAGCCTCGGCGGTTGGCGACGCCGCTGTGGGAGGCGGCGAGGTGGTGACCGCAGCCATTGTGTCTATTTATCGAGGGGGATGCGGTTGCGGGGAGGACGGTGAAGAGTCGGCGTAGTCGTGATTATCAGCCGGGCCGGTGGGCTCTGCTGTCACCGGTGCCAATGGAGGGTTGGCGCAAGCAGAAACCTTGGGGCGACCGGTTGCGACAAGCGAAGGAGGCCAGACGAGGCGTCAAGCAAGCATGCGATTCGCAGGTGGTTGTGGATATAGTAGAGTGTTGGCGGTTGATGCGGCTCGGAGGTAATCCTCCTTGTCCCCTAAAGGCCAGGGCAACAGACAAGCAGAGGGTGCGGATTCCGACGAGCTCGGCGAAGGCTCTTGGTGAGGGAAGGGTAAGGGCAAAGATGATGCTCCGAATAAAAGTGATCAAGCCCAAGCAGGGAATGGGAGGAGGTGAGCAGAGCCTCGTTGATGAGAAAATTCCATGGGCGTCGGGGAAGAGGAGTGGGCTGGCTGTACGATGCGGGTAAAGGTAAAGGGTACGTTACGGATCGACTAGAGAGCGAGCCCAGGCATGAGGTACTGCCTGTGCTCCGTACCTACCTGCCTACAGCACAGCACACTCCTCATGAGGGAAAGTGCGCGTTGGAAGCCGCGGAAGGTGCCTACCAGGGAAGTACCACGCCCTCCGCCCTCCGGCAAGGCACCTACCTAACCTTAGCGGTGGGCTGGGCTGGGCTGGGCTGGGCTGGCGGTACCTCTGGGCCAAGTACCTGTATGCGAGCTGGGGCGCCACAAGGTGCAGCAAGGATGGGACCTCAGGAACAGAGGATGGGGTACCTGCGAGTACCTCCAGGGCCTGCCGCTGTCTGCCAGCCAGGCATTTTTCTTGCACAGCACACACCACGCTGCCATTTAGACGATGGAGCATCAATAGAAGCTACTGGGCGCGCCTCGGGTCCCCTGGTGGTGCCATTCGATCCTTTGGTTGCCCGGACCGAGCTAGCTGTCATTAGCACATCTACGTGAGGGCAGCAGCTCCAAGCGCTTTGCCTCAGCCAGGCGGGAAGAGGAGCAGCTGAACCAGTCGCCCAGCGCCGGCGCATTTCGAGGAAATGAGAGAAGCCCGCTTGACGTAACCGCATTGTTCACCCAAGACACTGACACAAGGCAGGGAGAAAACCTATTGAGTGACGCGGCCTAGACTGGCAGACAGACAGACACACGGCACGTTCCCTGTCTGTCATCTTCAGGCGAGGCCGACTGGTGCAAAACAAAAACACCATCGTCGCCAGGGCACACTGTAGCGCAGTGCAGTGCAGCACCAACATATTACCTAGGTAAGTAAGTCTTGGCGCAATTCCATTCTTTCTCCGTCGCGGCGCCGATCAACAACCAAGAGCTGCTCCATACGTTCTTCACAACTGAGTGCCGGATGCCACCGACCGTCATTTAGGTGGACAGACAGGTATAGCGGTGTACTGCGCCCATAGCCTTGTTCGTCCGAGCTTGGGACTAGCACTGGAGTACTTGGTTCGTGAGTCCCCTAGACTAAACCGTTTCATCACCAACGGGCCTTGTGTGCCCTGTACTCCGTAGCAAGCCCAGCCAGCCCAGGCATCTTGTTGCTAACAAACACCCTCAGCCGCTCAGATCCCCACTTCTCGCGATCTAGTCTACCGTCTACTGTAGTTAGTAAATTGAGGCTGCCTCGGGAATAACAGATGCTACGTGAGAACTGCCTCGCCTAAACGAGCTACGTTTTAAGGGAGCCTCACTAAAGACGTGATATAGGCAGGTGCCTTGTCTAGCTGCACTAGATATCGTATAAATGCCAAAGATAAGCTTGAACCAAGGTACCTGCCCCGTTGACCGACCAGGAGGAAAGCTCGCCAACTCGGCGCAAAGCACGTTTTTTTTTTAATCAACCTTCAGACGTGAGGTACTGTACAATTGCACAGCACCCAACCTCCACCCTTCGTATCCAGCCCAGCCAAGGAGCCACTGAGCCTCCAGCCAACCCCCTTTCTTCCAACGCTGAGCTGATCTGACCGAGAATTCTCCTCTTTTCCTCCCTCCGCCTGCCCTGTGGGTTCTCCCGCCTCTATCCCTTACCTACAATGGGGCTTCGAGAAACTAAACCTCCGCAGAGCACTTCTTGTCTCGCCCCAATATTGCCAACGTGTTGTGCTGCTCTGCCTGCACCTACAGGACAAGGGTGGAGGAGAAAAAACCCGCTGAGCTGCACGGTCCTGCAGTCCGTCGCATTTCCTGGGCTACATCATGCACTCCGTATGTATACGTGCATAATAGAGCAGGCATTCTCGAGCCCTGTCCATCATGTGGTGAAACGAGTCGCATACAACAGTCGTCATAGGGGCCTTGCTCCAACCTCGTGGGCTAAAGCAAAGCCAAGCCCTGGATCGCGGATCTTCTCGCGCTTGGCGCTGGTCACCTTCCCCACAGCCAATCACCCTTGCTGCAAAATTAGCTGTGTTTTAATCACAACCGTCTCATAATTCATTCATTTTCACCCACAGTGGGCATGGTCGGTGAGTGCGAGCCGGTCGCACCGAACTTGTTTCTACGGCCTTCCTCGGTGGAATAAATACATGGCACCACAGCATCCAGCCATTTGCTCCTATACACCATGGCCGAGCCTATGAGCTGCTGCTATGGCAGTGTGCTGCTGCTCAGGTTCAGAGGGCTCAGCCCCTCCCCACTGGTCAACCCCGGGCTGTCCAAAGAGTCCGAGTCCGGATATTGTGATGGCCATGCTTTCACTCAGAACTGCAGCTCGGGAGATGGGCGGTCCTCCATCTGCCACTTCGCGCGGTATTGCTGGTGGGGGCAACCTGTGGTACCTCCAGGTAGCTCTACCCGTCTGCGAGAATTACAGTGCACTCTCACTCCGCAATTGACCCAATCGAGGCTGGCGCATCGTCCTCACCCACCCTTTTCGGTCTTGGTCACCTCGTATTGACCCGTCTGCTCCTTTTGTTGCCCACTAGCGACTGAACACTTATGCCTCCTGCTTATTGCGCTCAACCTGTGCAATCGCTTCTTGGCGGCTACCCTACCATACACTCCGTGATACCTTGCCGTGTCGCCTCGTGTTGTGTAGCGGTCAGCAGCAGGCAAAATGCGTGTAAAGATGCTGTTGGGGATGAGCTGTCTGGCAGCTGTTGCTCTCCTCAGTCAACAATGGTCTAATTGTTAATTTACCTACCTAATAAGGTGTGAATGGCCACCGGCTCTGGTCCGTCCATCTCGGCCGGAAAGTGGGTCTCTGTGGTTCGGATTGGGTTTTCGGCGTGGCTGCCGGTTCCGCCCCATCAGATCACCACCGCCATTCGAGGTACTGGGTGGCTCTGCTATCTGCACCAACTCACACAGTACCGTTCATGGACCAGCCACCTGCTTCCCTCGAGGTGGGTTATGACTGACATGTTGTCCCAGGAAGTTTCACCGTAAGGGAAACCGTAAAGTGGGTGCGTTATCTTCGTGCAGCCGCTCTAGCTGACCCCACATCAGCAGATTCAGTTGATGGTACGAACCCACCTTGGGTCTGATGGGGCTCTCCGGAACAAAGCTTCGAGAATCCTGCCTCTCTGGAAGGCGTGGTGATACCTTTAATGATGCCCGTCTTATGGCCGTCCGTCCCGTGGCTTCGGTTTCCGAACGTCCGGCTTGGCAGCATTGCAGTAACTTCTGGGCTATGTATCTTGGGCTACGTCTTGACGATCATGATCGTTGTAGGGAAAAGCGCAGATGACATTCGTATCAGCATCATGCGCAATGTGGGAATAAACCCTTATCTAGCACCCGCATCGTATTGCCCAGTTCGGCGGTGAGCTTGCTGCATCTGGATTATACATGGCCTTGGTTAAGATGAGTCTTTGGCCCTTTGTATCGATAGGTGTTACCAACCAAGGCGAAACCTAAGTCATATACTCTTGGAAGTAGTGGAAATATTAGCACTTGGTAGTCTTATGTATCCGTATGTATCCGTTTAAGGGTGTGACCCTTGTAGTTCTGGTGCTGGGCATGTATTTTAAGGACCCTGGCTGATGTTGAAATTTCTGGCGCAAGGCAAATTGCTTTAGAGGCTCTCGTGAAATTTTACCGGCCGGCCATGACTCGTCCCGGCATTTGTGAGATGGTGCATGTCAAATCATGACGGCATGTGGGACCATTGGTTCAGATAATCTCCGACAGCCATGATGGCGCTGAATAGTTTGGTTACTACCGTCGAAATGCTGTCTGCAGATGTCTCTAGATGCTGGTGTACCTCGATGCGGTGCAATAGGGAACACATGACAGCTCAGCGGTGTCATGAGTATTACCAGAAGCACAAATACATTAGTACAGCAGGGTCTCGACGTCATTGTTCACCATGATTTACGTTGTTTCCCTTGCTCTTGCTAACAGTCGTAGCTATATAATCCGTCAAAAACGGATGAAGCAGGCATGGTGATATAGGGTAGCGTCGGACGAGCTATGCCGTCGCAGCATGTCTCTACCTTATCTTCACCACCAAGCTCACTGTGAATACTGCACTGTGGTGTTTACCAACCCGGGGCGGTGACAACGATTATATTCCCATGCCATGTCTGGTTGCACTGGAGGTAGAACTGGTTTGTGAAGAACCAATGTTGTGTTGCGCCGCTATGGTTGCGCCGCTAAACCTGCCTACGGACACGGGTATTACACAAACCAGAGCCGAACAATATGGCGATATTATTGATTAGACCCAACAACCGAATTGAAACAGGAACGTAGCCAAAGGCTAAAAGAACAAGCATATCCAACACACGGGAAGCGACCGGGCAGTGCAGGCTATCCACCTCGTGTCAGATCCTACAGATAGATGAAAGCTTGAGACCGACCACTCGGCTAACGCTGCCACAGACAGCTGCCCCAACCTGGCTGCTGGGTGCACAAAGCAATCATACTATCTGTACATGCCGTAGGTCACTCGGAAAATATCCAAAACAAGTACGCAATACAGGGGGAGCTCAGGTTTCGCACCCTGCTGGCCAGAAACACCAAGCTTTACAGGCACAGACAGGGACAGAAATAAAAACAAAGATGGGACGAGAGCCTATACCAAGGCGAGGGCCCTGGCAAAGTGCCCTTGGCGAGAGCGGGATCAGTTCTTCGACAGGCGCTGTCGGCTGAGACAACGCGGCAGCCCATCCAGCGTTGCTGGGGTTGAAGTTAATCCTGCCTGTGGTCGTATTCGAGGTGGTAGAGGTACCACGGGCGTACACGCTGCGCTATCTCGACATGGTGGCCAGGGAAGCCAGCCGCTAAAGTTAGAAGACTGGAAGCAACCTTGGGCCTGGAGCCTGGGGGCTGACGGCCTGGCCCAATACCCAGCGTCTACCTTTGGCGATCTCCCCGACATGCCTGCAAGCTTCGCGATGGGCTGGCACGTACCGACAAAGTCGAGGTACCTCGTGTTATTTTTGCCGTAGGATGATTACCAGATGGGGCATGGTGCGCCTTCGCCACGGCTTTTGCGCCCAGGAACACTGTTGCATGCTTGTTCCGTTCAGGCAAGGCCCAGTAACAGCAGAGCCTAGAGCTCCCGTGCCTTGTTGCCCATGGGCTCGATCAGGCCTAGTTGTGCACTAGCCAAGGAGACGACGGCTTGTTATGCCAGGCTTTATGCAGATGCCCATGGGCTGGGTTGTTTCCCTCCTTTTCTCTTCTTTGTTGCATGGGCAGCACCACTTCGACTCCCCTAATTGCCCTTCTGCAGCATCTCTTAGCCGGCCCAAGTCCACGGCGACGAGGTTGAGATTTCGACTCTTGCGGTGCGCGCCAACATCGACCTTCGCTTGCGCCAACGTCCTCGTCTCACTGGGGCCGCCTCGTCTCAGGCTCCCTCCCGTCAGCTCGGCGCCCGTCCACGATCGTTTTCCCAAATCTGCGTCCGATCCTCTCGTTGGCTCACTAGTTGTCTCTGTCGCTCGTTGCCCGTCCCAGAGAAGGCCGCACCAACAGCGTCTGTGCTAGGCGCCCCGTTTTCCTCCGCCCCTAATTATCGAAAATTATTGGACCACCGTCGACCTTCATTTTGCAAAACAAGCCGAGCACTTGTCTATCCATCGACTGGTGGCACTCGCGCGATACCGTCTTTTCGCTGGGCCGACCTGACTCGATTTTCTCAGAGGGAGTTGTGCTGTGCGTCCAGGTCGGACGCACTACGTAGCCCGTGGACCGTGCCTCAGCCTCTCTGCTGGCTTGGCTTGGTCTCCTGAGATATCCCACGGCTACGGTAGCAGCTCATCTCATCTCCGTAAGCTCAATCGCGCCGTCCTCTGAGACTGCAGCAGCATCGCTTCTGGTGAGTTTCCATTTCATTTCTGCATCCGCTGCCGGGTTGTTGCACCAGCTCGCTGCTTGTCGCCGACAATCATCGCGCCTGCCTGCCCCTTGCCTCTACTCTACCCCTCGCATTAGCCTCGACCTCCCTTCGATTCCACGCCGCCTGCTGTGCTGTGAACCTCGACAACAACACCCTTTCTTTCTCTAGACTGGCACTCCGCGAGGGTTAAGTCAACCCTACCGTGCTCGATCCTCCACTTCCACCTCCACCCGCACCCGCGCCCGCACCCGCTCGCCATCGTTATGAGTGCCTTGTTCTAACATCCATCTTTATAGCGCCATGTCTCTCCCCGAGCGACCAGGAGGTCATCCTCCGTATGATCGCCGAAGCGCATACAGAAACTCTCCGTCGCGACGCAGCCGTCCGGCTGATATTGAAGCTGTGGGCTACCACCCTGTGGCCGGAGTTGGCCATCATGAACGTGGGAAATCCGCATCCTCCTTCGCAGAAACCATCTCGAACCCTAATATCAATACAGAGAGTGTGCCTCTGTCCCCGACGAGCCCCGACGGTCACTCCCGACAGCATGCTTCCGAGCACGGCGTGACCCGCAAGCGAAGTCTGATCCGCCCCGAGCGGAATCGAATTGACAAGGACCACAGAAACTACCACTACCACAAGCATGCCGCTAACATGCCTATCATGCCCTCATCCACTGGCAACGACGCCATCCTTGAGGACCTGGAGGCGTCCACTGACCGGTCGGGCGGCTCGCAGATCAATGAGAGTGTTTCCGATAACTCTCCTCCCAGAAGGAGACGTGATAGGCAAGCGAGTGGAGACCAAGAAAAGAACGCTGCCCAAGCCAATGTGCAACCGACTCGCACCAAGTCGGGCAAAATTGTCAAGGAATCGAGGAATAAGAAGCATAAGAGCAAGAGTGCCAAGGGAGCCAAGGGAGCTAAGGGGACCAAGGAACAGATCAGTCCTCCAAGCGTGTGGAACGTTTATTGCGCCATCATCACTTTCTGGTGTCCCGATTTCATCCTGAGTTGCTTCGGTAAACCCACCAAGGCCCAGAGAAGGGCCTGGCGAGAAAAGATGGGATTGATCAGCATCATTTTGGCCATCATGGCTATCGTTGGTTTCCTTACCTTCGGATTTACGGCCGTTGTCTGCGGAGCTCCTCCTGAGAGACTGCGTGTCGACAAGGTTGATGGTGGCTACATGGTTTTCCACGGTGTTGGTTACCGACTGGGTGGTGCTACACACCCACCGGCAGATGGTCTTCCCCAAGAGCGATGGTGGTGATCCTGCCATTCTTTATGATATACCTGGCCAGCCGTACGGTGGCATGGACGGAAGCTTCTTCTTCCAAAATGTCAATGGTCGTTGCAAGGATTTGATTACCTTGGCTCCTGACTCCGACGTCCCTACCAACTCCAAGGGAGACTTGGCTTAGTATTTCCCTTGCGCACCTTTCAACCCAGACGGAAGCACGGAGCCTAACTTGACTATCCCTTACTACCTGGGTTATGGATGCCACACGACTCCCTTCTCACGCAAGGCCTTCTACAAGGACCTGAACGCCAAGACGGCAGATATTTACTTTGACTGGGATGACATCCAGAACAAGTCTCGTAACCTGATGGTTTACTCAGGCGCTGTTCTCGATCTGGATCTTCTCTACTGGTTCAACGAAACCCAGGTTCAAATTCCCCAGCGTTTCAAGGAGCTCAGAGACAAGAAGTCCTCCTCAACGCTGCTGTTCGCGGCCGTGACGTGACCAGACTTTTCCAGGGACCCCAAGACAAGAAGTATGCCCAATGTTTCGAAGAGATTATCAGGGTTGGCTTTGTCGATACCGAAACTGTTGGCTGCATTGCTTCCAAGGTTGTATTATACTGTTCCCTCATTCTGATTCTGTCAGTCGTCGTGGCCAGGTTTGCATTGGCTCTATTCTTCCAATGGTTTATCAGCCGACATTATGCTGCTGCAAAGACTTCTCAGAGCTCTGACAGAAGGAAGCGTAACCGTCAGATTGAGGATTGGTCCGAGGATATCTACCGAGCACCGGCTAGGCTCCTGGCGACATCGGCAGCACAGTTTATGGATCCGACCGCGCCAGCAAGCGAGCGTCTACCTTCCTGCCCACCACCTCTCGCTTCTCCGCTGTCTATGGAAACGAGCGAGGCCCTGGCCAACGACGCGTCCCGACTACTATGGCTAGCCAAGGAGCATCCAGCCAGCTCGCTCCTCCCAGCACTGTTTACAAGCAGAGTAACGACAGCCGCGTAAGCTTTCTACAGACCGATCCATACGCCAGCGGCCCCCACTGTCGACGGTCCAGGCCCTGCCGGCTTCATTCACGATGCTGTTGTTCCTCAGCCTCCTTCCGACTGGATGCCCTTTGGTTTCCCTCTTGCCCATACGATGTGTTTGGTTACTGCATACTCGGAAGGTGAAGAGGGTATTCGCACGACCCTTGACTCGATTGCCATGACCGATTACCCCAACAGCCACAAGGTTATTCTCGTTATTTGCGATGGTATCATCAAGGGCAAGGGCGAGGCTGTTTCGACACCGGATGTTTGCTTGGGCATGATGAAGGACCACACTATTCCTCCGGAGATGGTGCAGGCTTACTCTTATGTTGCTGTTGCCAGTGGTTCGAAGCGACACAACATGGCCAAGGCCTACTGCGGTTTCTACGACTACGGCAGCAAATCTCAGATCCCCATTGAGCGTCAGCAGCGTGTTCCCATGATGGTTATTGTCAAGTGCGGCACTCCCGAGGAAGCTGGCAAGTCCAAGCCCGGCAACCGTGGCAAGCGAGACAGTCAGATCATCCTCATGTCCTTCCTCCAGAAGGTTATGTTCGACGAGAGAATGACGGAGCTTGAGTACGAGATGTTCAACGGTTTGTGGAAGGTCACCGGAATTTCGCCCGACTACTATGAGATAGTGCTCATGGTGGACGCCGATACCAAGGTGTTCCCTGACAGTCTTACCCACATGGTTTCTGCTATGGTCAAGGATCCCGAAATTATGGGTCTTTGTGGTGAGACCAAGATTGCCAACAAGCGTGACACATGGGTTACCGCTATCCAGGTCTTCGAGTACTTCATTTCGCACCATCTGGCCAAGTCATTCGAGTCTGTCTTTGGTGGTGTCACCTGCTTGCCTGGCTGCTTCTGCATGTATCGTATCAAGGCGCCCAAGGGTGGACAGAACTACTGGGTTCCTATCCTGGCCAACCCCGATATCGTTGAGCATTACTCCGAGAATGTGGTCGAGACATTGCACGAGAAGAACCTGTACTTGCTTGGAGAGGATCGTTTCCTCACGACTCTCATGTTGCGAACTTTCCCCAAGCGAAAGCAGGTTTTCGTTCCCCAGGCCGTGTGCAAGACTACTGTTCCCGATAAGTTCATGGTTCTGTTATCTCAGCGTCGTCGTTGGATTAACTCAACTATCCACAACCTGATGGAACTGGTTCTCGTCCGTGATCTGTGCGGTACTTTCTGCTTCAGTATGCAGTTTGTTGTTTTTGTCGAACTCATCGGTACACTGGTGCTTCCGGCCGCTATTGCTTTCACTATCTACGTCGGTAAGTTATATTTAACACCCTTGTGATATCGAGTATGCTAACATGAATACTAGTTGTCATCTCCATCGTCAATTCTCCACCGCAGATTATCCCGCTGGTCCTCCTCGGTCTGATTCTCGGTCTTCCCGGTATACTTATTCTCGTCACTGCACATTCATGGTCGTATGTCGCGTGGATGTTGATCTACCTCCTCGCTCTGCCGATTTGGAACTTTGTCCTCCCAGCCTACGCCTTCTGGAAGTTTGATGACTTCTCTTGGGGTGATACTCGAAAGACGGCGGGTGACACTGGCAAATCTGGCCATGACGACGAAGGCGAGTTTGACAGCAGTAAGATCACCATGAAGCGATGGGCTGAGTTCGAGCGCGAGAAGCGCACAAAGAGCGCCTACTGGGGTTCGCGCGAGAACGTTGTTGGCGGTGGAGGTAGCTGGACCATGCCGCCTGGTCACCAGTACAATGACGGCTACATTTCCGACGTATAATTTTGTTCTTTTACTTCTTCTTTTTCTTCACCATTTTTATTCCAACATCCCCACAGCGCCAATTTCACAACCCCGAGTCAGAATAGCGAGGCGAACAAGCGTAGCTGTACTGAGGTATATGTCAAAGCGAGTAGTAGTAAGAGCTTTAATACAGGAGGACGAGCAGAGTGAAAGGAGGAGAGGGGAAACGGCATCTACATCATCATCATGGTATTATGGGTTCGGAATAGGCTTGTTCGACATTCCATTGAGTGCTTAATCACTTGTATCAAGGAGTGTTTGGTTGCCTGGCGGCATTGGACGGCGTCGTTGTTTGGTAGAATTGTGTAAATGAAATTCTCGAACGCATCACTTATCCATCTGAATTCCATTGCCAAGTGACTGTAGATCACGAAGAAGCGTATCATGTCCGTTTGGTATGCCACTATGTTAGACGCCCCATTGTTTATCGTATATTGGCTCATTATCGTCGAGAAGTACTGATCCATGGTCACATATCAAACAAGTAATGATGCAACACAGGTTTCGTAGTCACAAATAATGATTAGAATGCATATAGGGTGAACTTTAGAATTAAGCTGCTCAGTCTACGCCCTCAGTGAACTGAAAAAACCTCAAAATGAACCCATTTGCTCGACCCTGAGAAAGACATGAATTCGATCCAGTAACGCCGTGCCGGCCTTGACGGTATTAAAAAGAGTCATTGCATCGTCGCTCATAAAAAGTGCAATATAGATAAGAAGAAAAACAGCAAGGTCCAAGCTCAGAAGATAGGACTATGCGGAGATATCACTTCCTCGTCTTCTCGACCTCCTCGCCGAGTTCCCACGGCTTCCTGGGGTCAACATACGTTGATAATCTCGAATCTCCCCAACGGGCACCGACGGTGACCCAGACCTGCTTTTGAGGTGCTGTTGCGTGGAAGGTCTCACGATGGCCCATCCAGCGCAGGCGTCCTTCCCTGCTCATGGAGCTGTTGCCCAGGCCTCCGTTCGAAACCCATTCTTTGACAACATCCTTGATAAACTCGACTTTGCGTCGGAAATCATTCGCGGCAGGAATACCTTGCAGCTCAGGATCAATCTCTGGTCGTCTACGTGTGGTTGTTGTTCGTGTAGAGCGAGTAGCAGAAGGCTTCGCTTGGAAGTTGAGAAGTGTTTGCAACGGATAGGAGAGCATCGCACGATCATCCAGAGCAGCAGCTCCTATTGTGCCTGTCGCCGCAAGTCGCTCTGCAGCATCTTGAGGCAGATGCCAGAAATGACACCAAGTGCCAGTAGCATCGATAACAATCTTGGTATGATCGGGAAAGTTGAACTGATGTAGTGTTAGCACGGATGTCAAATATTATTTATGGATTGAACGTCACATACCTGCAAGTGACCATCACAGAAGACCCAGCATCCAACATCACCAAATCGCTGATAGAATGTCACAAGTTCTGCCATGGTGCCTTTCTGCCCAGGGGACATAGCACCAGCAGCACCGATCTCTTCAGCCGGCACCGCCTCGTCACGCCCATAGGCAATCATATAGTTGGCGAATTTCTTCCATAGGATGATTCTCTCCCGCTTTCGGTGCTGGTAGATATCCTTGCCTGGGTTCATTTTACCAGGAGTGCCATCCTCTGCTACAGGAACCCTGAAATGCTCGGGCGAGACTGTAACTTCTGCTAGGCCACCCTCTCCGTTGTTCTCAAAGAACTTGATGGGCTGTGTCATGGGAACTGGCTGGTGCCTATCAAGGTATGCCTCATCCTGTCGACGCAAGATATGACGCTCTGCACCGCGAATGAAGACACCAGCTGGCGGGAGCATGGCTGTCCGGGTGCCTTCCGTAGTCGGGATGTCTCGCAGAATGCAACCCACGCTGCCATCATTGAGGATGTAGCCGAGGCCGAATTTGTTGGTATAGTCGACCCATTTTACGACTACGTGAGGATGAGGAGGAGCGACAGTCTTTGAGGATATGATTGCCATTGTCCGGGAATTGAGGGCTCTTTCCAACTCCGCCTGCAGTTTGCGTAGCTGCTCGAGGATGATATCAGGCTTGCTTCCTGAGATATCAACCAATTGTTCGGATGGGCTGAAAAGACTTGCTGGTCGGATGGATTCTGATTTTTTTCTTTGATGTGAAGATTGGGATGAAGACGACGAAGAAGAAGTTGCGGCTGGGACTGCGGCGCGCTCGACAGGTCGGGGTTCCACTGCCGACCTCGAAGCTGGCAGCGTCGTCCGTGTTGATCCGCGAATGCTCTTGTATGCTTCTCCAGAACCCTCGATGGCATCAGTGGATGGGGCTTCCTGTGGCACATCGGGTCGAGTTCGTGAACGAATGCTATGAGAGGTGGAAAGGGTAACTTCGGTCGTTGCTTTAGGCTTAGATGAGGCGGGCACGGCAGAAGGTCTGCTTTGAGCTCGTTGTTGGGCAGCGAAGCTCTGAGGTGGTTGACGCAACAAGCCTGCGGGGGCCCTTTGGCTGCTTGTCGTCGGTTGTTCGGAGACTGACTGCGCAGCAATGGCTGCTGCGTGTCTTGCACGAATCTGCTCCTGTTCTTTCAGCCAGTCATCGAAGGGCCTGTAGACGAGGTCTTCCGCCAGCGGGATCATAGGGTCATTCCAGCCTTTTCCTCAGCGGCCATTTCCTTCCAGACCTGAGTGGGAACCAGCTGAACTTGGCTCCATGGGCCTACACCGCATTCTCGGCACGCTTCTTCCAAGTTCCTCTGAGCTTGAGCACGAACAGAAGAGCTCATGTAGTTGCCATAGAATTCCTGCTTATCAGGAGGCAATTCACGTAAGCGAGAAGTCATGTCAGCTTCTGATGGCATGTATCCAGAAGTGAAAAATGGATGCTGAACAATTTCATCTGCTTCAGGGCGACGGTCGGCATCCTCAAGCATGGTGGCAACCAGGTCCTTAGCTTCTTGGCCAATGTACCTCTGAGACGTCTCTGGGTTGGGCCATTCGTAGTCCCTCTCCTTGCGCGGCGGTAGATCTCATCGGTTGTCGAGGACTGGAATGGCGGTTTTGAGGTGAACATGGCAAACCTAACCTGTTAGCAAAACCCCGATTGTTTCAACTGACAGCGCATGGGTGCACTTACATGATGATACCCAAGCTCCAAATATCAACCATGTTGTCATGACCCTTCTTGCCCTTCTCCAGAATTTCAGGGGCGATATAGTTGGGTGTTCCGCAAAGCGTCGTGCGACGAATAGTCTGCATATCTCTGCCAGCGACAAGCAACGCCGCCAGACCGAAATCGCCAATCTTGGCGTTCATTCGAGAGTCGAGGAAAATGTTGCCCATTTTCAAGTCTCGGTGGATAATGCCCTTGCTATGCATGTACTTGATTGCACCGGCTATTTGGACTGAGTAGAAGCGGACCTCAGGCTCAGTCAGGCCCTTTCTTCGCTTCACCATGTCCATGAGAGAGGCGTTGGGACAGAGCTCCAGCACGAGGTAGGTGCAGTTGTCGAAAGAGAAGGCCCTCAGGAATTGAACAATGTTCCTGTGCTTCATCTTGGAGTGGATCTGAAGCTCAGTTTGGAACTAGATATACATGGGTGAGCCGTGACCGAGGAATAACTGTTTGGACGAACAGACCTTTTGCTCCATCTTGGGAGGCATCCTGCTTTTCACAATCTTCAGGGCATACTTCTGCCTCGAAGGCAGCAGATAGCCACTGTGACAGATAGCGAAGCCTCCTTGCCGAGGAGCTTTCCGACCTGGTAAACTGCGCCATCTGGACGGTCGGCGCTGGGAGGCTCGTTAACCTCAGGGGTGGTGGCGGAGGGTGCTCCTTGTCCTTGGCCGCCTTGAGCTGTGCCGCGGTTTTCGTCTTAATTTCAGTAACCTTGGGCAGTCGTTGGGCGTTGGCATCCCTAGGGACAAGGCGTCCAGGTCGACGCCCCCACGCACCGTCAATCTTTGGGCCATGGCGCCTATTAGGGTATCGTAGAAAGCAGGTTGAGATGGCGAGAAGGCAAGGTGCTATGTTTCAGCAACTGCCACTGGAGTACAGGAGGAACCGTCTAAGCCAAAGGGAAAGTTAGAAGCCGTGCGACGCGGGCATCGGATGAATCGTAGCGGAGCGCAGCTCGAAAGGAAAACAAAACACGTACGGGTTTCGCAGAAGCACCATGCGCGAGAGGCCAATTCCAATCGCCCAATGGCTGCGTCAGAGCGAGTAAATCTCAGCTGCGCAGAGACATGAACCTAAAGAATGCTGAGGGCCGAGTCGAGGCGGATGGGGAGAGAGAAAGAAGAGGAGGAAAAAGCCGTTGGCCTACCTGTTGCTGTTTGTGAGGTAGAGGGGCCCCAGGTAGCTCAACAGGCAATATCAGTGGTTTGTGTACTTTGGCCATGGTTCGTTGCCGCTGGCAACCAGAGCTCGATTACTGCTTTCAGAAGCGAGAGTACAGCGGGCTACACCGCTAGTGACCCCACTGTAGCGTGGTCCTTCGCTTAGTAACACGCCTGATTCGGTGCAACGTCGCTAAAGGCAACAAGGACCCGGTCGGCTCCGAGGCGCGTGACGACGGGCGGCGGATCATCGTGACCTCCGGACACGCCGCAGTTCATGGGTCCCGAGTGAATCATCCGTCGAAGCTTGAAGAAAGAGCTTCCGCCATGCTTTCGTGATACCCCGCGTTTTTATATTGTACGAGCAATGCACAATCTGGCCACTGTCGCGTCTGGATAACGTGTAGTCATCTGTTGCCGACTGATCGGACGTAGCTATATTTTTGTTATCAGACCAAGCCTTGGAGAAAGCCAAGACATCGCCCGGTTACATCAGCGTCCAATTGGATCCTGCGCAACGGCAGCACCAGTTGCGCTCGACTGCCACCATGGTTCCTCTTCCGCTCTTCAAGCTTGCGTCGCTGTTTGTGCGGCACATCTCCAAATATGGCGCGGTACGGGCGGCCTTTTCGAGATGACCGATTGAGCGCAATTTTGCTGACATGGAAGCCAGAACCGCATCAAGGCGCAAGCCCACGACCACCCCAAGTTCCGAGCGTTCGCCGCGAAATATGGTCAAGCCATACATCAATTGAACATGAGAGCGTCCGTGGCCCTATTACGAGATCCAGAAGCAGAGCGGCGGGCCAAAGAACTTGCCGAAGCACCGACCGTGAAGACAGAGGAACAAGCGAAGCGAGATGCCGTCAAGGAGAAGCAGCGTGCCAGTGCGACCACGTCCAAGCTTCCTTTCCAAAACGTATGGAGGCGCAAGTTTCGCTCTCTGCCCGAAGCCAAGGCCGTGGATCTCTTTGCCGATGTTGTCGGAGACACATTCATCCTCACTGTTGCGGGAGCCCTAATCGTGTACGAGTACTGGAGGTCATCGCAAAAGCCCGATGCCAACAGAGAGCGCATCGACGAGCTCAACAAGCGGTTCGAGGAGCTCCAGAAGAAGGAGGAGGAGCTGGCAGCCGCTGAGGAGGAACAACGGCGGCGGTTTGAATCTTTAGAGGAGGCGCTGAGAACGCTGAAGGATCCGAAAACACGCAAGCCTTTGTTACCGACTCTGCAGGCCAGCTGATGACACCAGCTGTTGCCGTGATTACCCTGCCGTTTGGCCGACGGTCATGTATACTTTGTTATGATATTCTAAAGGCGGGACAAAAGAAGACTTATTGGGGTTGGCGTCAGGCTTTGGCATAGATGGGATGGCGAATTTACACTCTTCTAGACAGTACTTTACCTAACTTAGTGGTACAAATGATTACTCTTCACTCGTAAACCAAGCATGTCATGATTTGAAGATATCATTGTAAATAGGTATTTGTGTTGATGTTTCGCAACCAGGAGCTTGGGGTTGCTCCTTCCGCCTGAACCACCCTATAGTAGATCCTGCACATTCTCTACCACGGGTTTGAATCCAACGCAACTTAAACACAAATCTATACTGCTAATTATGCATATGACCGTAGGCTTCTACCGTCAAATACTGCTGTCTCGCCATGTTCTGTTCCTCGCTTCGGAAGAGGAATCCTTGGGCTACTATCGTCACTACACTATGTAGAACCACAGCGCCTGGTTGGAAAGGTCTGAACAGAACGACGCTCATCGCTGTGACTACATTCCTGACCAAATGACAGAGAGCCAGCTCATCGGCCATGACATTGCGTTCCAAATCTCGCGAACGGGTCATCCGAATAGCACGTTCAGAATGATTTTGCTCTCGGCCAACGAAGTTGGAACACCGCAAACAGCAGAAAGAATTGAAAGGCTTTCTCTTCTGAACGGTGGTTACGACACGGCCATTGTGCTGTTACTCACTGGAGATAACCAAATGGCAGCCCTCGCTCATCTACAAATGGAGTATGTGTTCACCAAGAGAGTCCTCGAGTCTTTACATCACTATACGCAGCTTCTCACATAATGGCTTGATAGGATGCTTGGCAATTTCAGCATACCCGTCTTTCCAATCATGTGTGTGACAGACTTACTGCCCGTACTGAACAAACTGAGGCTTCAAATGAGCACTACTTCCAACGTAAGGGGCCCAGCAGACTTGTTGTCGGCGAACAGACTGTTGATCTCCCACTGCGTTCATGGACCGCCATTATCTGATACCCACGTCAACTACTTGACCGACATATGTGCAGACCTCAAGGATCTTGCTGCCAATGCCTCTGTTCCCAAGAGCCAGCAAATTATTCGTGATTTCCTAGGGGATTATGATGGGAATCGAGTGATTGCCTTCTTTACCGAAGGCCCCACCACACTGGACTGAGTGAAGCCATGGTACCCAGAGTCGAACCCGTGGAATTGTAGCGGAGGATCATGACAGTGGAGATGTACGATATCTAGATGCATCTTCAACAGGTTACCGTTTAGTCGGGAACACAACAAGATCAAATACAAATAACAATGGAGCCATTGATGAACAAAGCGGACCTGGATGAGATCCACAGCCTGAAGATGTACGCCCTCGACCCAGGCATCTGGTTCTGCGGCCCCCGGCCTCCCAGTTGGGATGTGCAAAAACAACACAACCAACCGCATAAGCAACTGGCCAACCGGAAGAACTGGGCCATGAGCGGGAGCAGAAGTTTTCGGGATGGATCTCCTGCAGGTCCTGATCTCAAGGGCAACATGATTGCCACGAGCTGTAAGTCATCAGGGCACTAGTGTCTACACGTGGGAGGTTGGTAGCTGCGATTATGATCAACAGCATTTGTAAAGTCTATGAAGATGTGAGGTTTGTGTAATGATACCTGATGAATCTACGTAGTACATGGACAGTCATCCTGATCGGGGAGTGGTCCAGGCTTGCTGAGAGGACTCTGCCGAACCCAGCCTATACCTACGGTAGGATTAAGTCAGCATGGAAAGTTGATGAACAGGTGACAACCTAAGCGATGGCCATCAGCAATTGATGATGGAGACCATGTCTGCCACGGACTGGATCCTTCCAGTCATCCTTTGGTCACCTGAACGGTGGAAGAGCGGTCGAGGTGAGCAAGGGACAGAGGCTAATCGTGCATTAGCGACGCCCAACTAGCGATCTGTGGCGAGAGCCAGCAACGAGGACGGTAGATGGCCAAATGCGGTGAAATGGAAAAGCGGGAGACAATGGGCCCTGGCCGTTCGGGTAGGCTGGGAGCCGACGCATGAATGCTGGCTTGCATGGAGATGCAGGTGATGGAGGGTGTGGTTGGCTGTATGGATTGATTGCTGCGAGGAGAAATGGCCAATCAGCAACGTCGCAGAACCGCCCGGAGAAAATTGGCGGCTGGCTCTCCACAGAAACGTCAATTCAAAGTCGAGAGCACATGGAGGCCAAAAGCATTCATTGGGAGGCCCCAAAAGCCAAGCCAATAATGAGTAGGATCCAGCACCGGGTTGCTACGTCGACTCGTATCTAGCATGCTTAGAGAAGGTGAATAGGCGCACAATCGTGGGATTCAGTGCCCGAGGCGGGACGGGATGCCACTCTAGACTGCCATTGAAGAAACCATGAGTTAGTCGGCGGTGGGGTCCATAACTCGAAATCCTTAGCTGCTCAGAGCCAAGGCTGAGGCTGGACTACGGCAAGGTGATGGCAACTTAGGGATCAATGGTGCTGATGAATCTAGTTTAGAAGCGTGATTGCGAGTGTGACGGGTCGAATCCGAGGTGGTGATGAGAGCAGGAGTGGGATGTTGGAATAGCATCCAACGTTAGCTTGTTCGCTAGAGGTGATGAGATTGGTGACGACCGACTGAATTGGGACAGGCTTATTGATTTAAGAAGGAGGGACAGTAAGTAAGATGGGGTGAAGCTGTGGGAGAGAAGGGATCAAAGTAAAAATAGAAGCTGATAATCTGCAGTTGCATTCAATCACACATGCAGCGGCATGAGCGGTTCGGCATGCTACGCAACGGTGGGGGCTCCATGGGTTGTTGATACGGGATGAGATGGGTGGAAGGAGGCGTAAGCAAGCAGCGCAAAGAGTCGAGCAGAGCAAAGAAGAGCAAATGCAGAGCAAAGCAGAGCAGAGGCAGAGGCAGAGGCAACGGAGATGCACACACGAATTGGGTAAGGCCAAAATAGCTTAAGTGCTCGCTGGTCGAGCTAACCGCAAGAGGAGGCAAGACCACAGACAGGGAAAAGACGTAAGCGGGTCGCCCACCCACCCTGCTGTGACGCCCCAAACATGCCCTGCCTCAGCAACGCCGCACCCGAGACGGAGCCGTGTCTGAAGACCGGCCTCCTGCGACCAACACTGTCGCTGCCTGTGTATCAGGCCCGTATCGCGGGCCAACGGGGGCTCACGGGGGCTAGGAGGAGGAGGGTATCATCCGAAAGCACTGCCATGGAGACGGATCGAGAAAGAAAATAGCAGGATAAAAAAACAGAACAAGGAATTTGCGCGTACGTGCACGCCTCAGCAAGCGGTGAACCCCAACGTTCTTGACAGATGATGGCCCTTTCGGACGGCCCAAAGTTGAGGCTTGCCGGGGGTTCGGTCATGGGAGACTGGACGAGACCAGCAGAGGATGAGGGGCGGGGACGGGTGGAGGTTTGCGTCGTCTGTCGTTCGGAGAATATTGTTCTTAAAAATCATTTCATGGGCATCAATTGGTCCAAAACCCGATAGTTGCCAATCTACATATTAATCACGCTCGTAGTAGGGCCTTGGCTTTCACACTGGCGGTATAACCCCTCCGTTCGCATCGCTTGGAGGCTGGGGGAAGGAAGATGAAGAATCGAGCACAGCTGTCAAATGATATCGCTGGGCTGGGGATGCAGAGAGAGGTCACGCAGGTCAAAAAGCGTGTGGGGAGGGAGTTACGGGCGTTACCTCTTCAACGGGCTGGGGTACCAGGTCCCCTCGCGTCTTTCCCGCAGGGCACACGTACTGTGTGCTACGGGCGAGGGTACCGAGGCTGGGGTGGAGTTCGCCAGGGGCTGCAGGGCGTCAGGGGCTGTCGATTGGCTTGGGCTCATCGTGTAACCGCCGACCAAGGCTCCAATCACGCGAAGCCTGTCAGTCAAGCCGAACCGCCAAGCACCTTAAGTCGACTCGTCCGACCTCTTCTGCGTCTGAATGGGCAAAGCTGTTGCAGGACGACCCCTGCTGGGGTGGTCCGTCCTCCCACCCTTGCCTGCTGCCCGCTGCTTAGCTGCCGTCGATGCTGCTGCTGCTGCTGCTGCTGCATCCGCTGCCGCTGCCGTCGCTCTCTCGGCTTACAGACACACTACTGTGCTGTCCATGCTAGCACCACCACGACGACACCACCGCTGTCTCTCCCTCCGCGTGAGCGTGGTGTGACCGACATCCCAGGTGGCGTGGCCACGGACAAGGGCCCGGCCATGGCACTGCATGTGCATGGATCCATGGAGAGCAGCAAGCAAGCAAGCCAAAAATGCATCTGCATCATTGAGGGCATCCATCAATGGGCCGCTCAATGGCCCGGCGCTTCCACATGTTCACTTTGTCGATAAATTCCTTAAAACTACTTTCCATTGCACGCCCCTCCTCCCGTTTGACCTCTTCCCTTTTTCTTCTTCATCCATCATCGCTTCTGCGTCTCGACTCCAGGTTTTTTCCCCGTCTTTCGAAACTCCAGGCCCTCTGACCCTGGACTTGCGACGAGACACCGCCCACATAAGGGAAGATACTTCAGACTCGCGGGCCCCAGCTTCTGTCCCAAGCCTCGACAGACCCCGGCGCTCATCAGACACTACAAGCCGCAACCACAAACACACCACCCACATAGCATACACTGGGCCCAAACCCACACTATCGTCGGCCTTGGAGATTCTGATACACTCAAACCTTCTCGTCTCCTCCCTTCCCCTCCAAACACCACCCTGACCCGGTTCGAGACATGTCAATGCCGCTCGGATGCCATCATCAGCTACGCCTAGCCTAGTATTCGTCCCATGCATCGTCGTCCCAGGTCTGAGCCATCATCGTCTCATACCCTACCCTGTCCGGTAGCTCCTAGCAGAGGCTTCCTCTGATACACCAGCCCGGTCTGATCTTCGACAAGCCCGCGCCTCAACCCTTCGGGGCCGCCTATTCGGCCGTCAGGCGCAGACGTGATATAGATTCGACCTCTCCCGCCCTCCTCCACCACCTATCCTTTCTCCCTCTCACCTCGGTCAGCTGGTCTTGATCTTTTCTTCCGCGGCCACCGCATTCGCTTCTCTTCTCGACAGTTGTTTATCTTCTGTCGACCCTTTCCTTATTCTTAATTAACGCCTTTATTTCCTTTCCCGCCCTTCTTTCCTTCTTGGCTCGATACCCACCGCAGGCTCGGTTTATCCATCTCACTCAACCACCTTACGCCACCGCCGGTCCTCTTTGACAGAGCCGACGTGTATTAATATTCCGTTTCTGGGTCCTGTCTTTATCGCCGGTGCACTAGAAGGCAAACGGGTTAAACCGACGACAACTGGAAGAACAAGGTCGAACTTTCTGAGCTATCCGCAAGGAGTAAAAACGATTTCACGACTCGAGACAAAAAAAGAGCAAGGAAAACGTGTTACGACTATTCAAAATGGGCAAACTCATCAAGAACCACTGGGCTCGGCTCATCATCATGACCGCCGCTACCTGTACGTCTCCTTACGGGATAACCATTCCCAACTTCATCCGTACTGACTTGTCAACGCAGACCAAATCGGCGCCGCCATCCAGGGCTTCATTTGGCCCAAGATCTTCTGGGATTTCCTCACCAGGTCTCTTGACCCTGCTGTCAGGCCCATCCCTGTCCTGCAGTCCATCAACCTCGTCTTCGGCTTGTGGATGCTTGCTCTCGAATGGCCTCTTGGCTTCATCGCCGGCTCTTCCGTCCACCGTTCCCTCGAGTTCCGCCTGGCCATCCTCCCTCTCACCACCCTGGCAGCAGTGCTCATGTACCAGGCCACCAACCCTGCAATCTACTACATGATCGGTATGGTCGTGTACTTCTGGGCCTACAGTGAAGGCGAGGTGAGCACAACTCCCCGGAACACATCCATGTTGACCCCTATTTGCTAACCCGACCTGCCAGATTATTTGTGCCAAGCCATGGACTTTGCCCCAGCGTGGCAGAAGCGGCGGATCAAAGGCATAAGAGATGCCATCCAATTTACCACATGCCGCATCCTTAACGAAAAGACTTATGTATTCTTGTTGCCGGGGTTTACGGCATGAGAAATGAACATTACTGCAGTCAAATGGGCTTGTATATAATGGACAAGACCAGATTAGACGAACATGAAGAGATCAAGATCTCGACAATATTTGTCATATTATTCACGGCATCCAGCACACGGCGTTTACGAGTTTGAATTCTTACCATCCAGGGCTTCCTCACGGGAGAACCCTCACAGTTCTGCATATTTGCATGGACATACTCACCACAGGCCCGCGCCAAACAGGGGCGTTCAGGGTCAGGAATAGGGAAACAGGGCATGTACTACAGACAGGGCGTTTTTCTGGTCTCACGCGGAGGAAGTAGGCAGGGCTTGGAAAAGCTCAGTTGGGGACAACCACGGTACCAAAGTGGACCGTTAGGATAAACTATGCAAAGAAATGCTGAACGGGGCCAGCGGTTGCTGTTGAGACAGGTTTCGAGACACCAGAAACTTGGGCTGAAACTCCAACGTCAAAACTCGAGGCAAAGCTTGGACGCTTCTCTGGGACATCAGGGAATCTAGGTCTCTCCCCACATCAGACGAATTAGGCCGCTGGTATTTCATAGTTACCCAAATAATAGGAAAAAAGGTTAAACATTAGCACACACTTGCAAGTCAGCTCTCTTAGTCAAGCCTCAAGACTCCCCATGTTTCGCAATTCTCCTATCCCATCGTCTCATCGCATCGACCAGACCAAGAAAAACTCTAAAGGTTTGCTCATGTGAGAGCAATGACATCCCTCCCCCTCCCTCCCCTTTCTCGTCTCTTACTCTTCCATTGAAGCGCCCCAGTTTGCTGTCGCAGCCAGGGGTAGCGTGTTGGTGCTGCCGAAACACTGGAACTGTTAGATCGGCGGCAGTTGAGACGGAAGGGCCCCAAGCGACAGGGGTAAAGCACCTTTTGGTTCCAGCGCTAAAGAGAAAGCTCCCTTCTTCATGGGCGTGACCAAGCTTAATAAATAGCCCGTTGTCTTTGCGCCGACTCATGCTAGTTTCTAGTTTTCCATCCCGGCTTTATAAACACAATGTGTAAATCAGAAGAAACAGCACAATCAGGCCGAAACAAATTTAAAACTACTTCTGGAAAATGACTCGTGAATTGAGTTGCTGAACGGTAGGACCCTGAGATCGATGGTCCAGGGCACGGATCCCATCACCTGTATTGTACCTGCCTGGTGGCTGCAGGGGCTGTCCAAAAAGGATCAGAGGTCACGATATGTCACGGTGAGGCCGATGGTTGCACTCTGTCGCCGTGACATAAACACATGGGATAAGCTCCAGGCGCTTCCGCCACAGCCCTGCCACTGCCGCATTCAAGGTCACCAGACTCGCACAAGGCCTGCAACCGTGGTGACGCATCTTACAAGAAGACGTGTGCGCGCAATGTCAGCACGGCACAGGCTTGGGCGCCTAATCAAACACATCATACCAACACAGCACAGGAAACATTGTTAGGCATATACAGAAGTCTTGATTGCAATGTTGCTATCGGGGAGATCTAGCTGCTAGCTAGCTTAATGCCCCCAGACCTTATCGCCCAATTCCGCCATAAAATGCAAACTGCCCATGTCCCCAATGCGAACCCTTTCGCCAAGTGTTCGCACTTAAACGCCTGATATTCATTTCTTAGTGAGCTTGCATGGAGCCCATGGACTCGTTCCTGACACCTTGACGAGCGGGCATCTACCAGGAGATAAACGTTAGCATACTTGTAGTCGTCTGTTTGTCGGGTGTGTGAGAAACGTACCTCTGACACCTGCAGAGAACCCTCTTCCAGGATCTTCTTGATCACCTCGTCATGGTCCTCGCTGTTGAACTCAGACGACAACGAGGCCTTTGAGGCAGTGTCATATGTGCCCTGAGCACCGTGCCTAGGTTTGATGTTAGAAAAGTTGTTCGAGATGGACTGTGATTGATGGGGTGACCAGCTGTGATGTTGAGAGTTCAGGAGCATGGATCCAAGCGACTACAGGGCAAAGCTGCCTCTCCCAATAGCTATCCGTAGGTGCACCTGAAGCTTCCCAATAGCCAGCACATCAAGGAAAAGAGGGCAGTGGATGGGCTGTCTGACGAGCGAGAGCTCGAAGTGGGAGTAGGACTTACTTGTGGGTGACAAAGACGTTGAAACGGGAGATGAAGTGCGCCAGGGGATGCTCTTGTCGGTCTGCCACTTCTTGAACAGATCAACATCATCAACGAAGACGAGGAAATCGTCGCTCTGGCCCTTGAGGTGGACCTTGGCTTGGGTGGCCTCTCCGCGAGTCATTTTGGATGGTGTTGTGGTGTTTGTTCGAGTGAAGGTAAGCTAGGATACAGAGGTGGGGTTATCGCGAAATGCCCGTGTCAAGACTTTCGCAATTTGGTCGTTGGAAAAGAAAGGGGATGACTAGATTTCAAAATGAAGATTGTGAATCGCTTTGGTCAATTGGGGTATTATTCTGGATGATGAGGAGGAAGAGGAAGGGGAAGCAAACGGCATGTAACGAAGGCTTAAAAGGAAAGCTTCAGAGGGGAGCTCAGGTGGTAGCTACGTCATAGGGCTTCGTAGATGAGCGGTGATTCCCAGCTGCCAGAGACACGAGCCCCACTAAGAGCGGATCAGCCGCGACCTGCGCGCCCTGCGAGCGAGCCATACCCCGCCGAGGTACCTGTTGTTAAGCCAGCAACCATGCTCACGAGCTGCCCCTCCACACTTCGACTTGGCTGGTTCCTGCATCGGGCAGGGAGCCACTCAGCGTACGTCACTGAGCCTGCTCGTGTGCTCATCGCCCCATTCAAGTCTGGCGATGCCTTAATTTACTTACATTGCCTTGCCTTGCCTTACCTTGCCTTGCCTTGCCTTGCCTCTGCCTTAGTGCTGGACCACATTGCTTTGTTCGTGACCGGCTGTAGCTTACTTTGCCTCGGCGCCTCAACCCGTCATGGCCTAGAACATTCTTCACAGGCCGAGAGGACGCATTTGGGTAACTTTTACCCCACGGAGCGACCCCAAGACATGCCTTTCTCGATGATGTGCAATGTATGTAATGATGCTATTACCAACAGCAAAACTTGCCTTTTGCTGTGCACCAAGTGGAACAGTGAGTTAATTACATGTTCAAGTCTGGCCTCGATTTCCTATTAGACAATGCATTATGCTGTGCTTCCATCCGCGTCCATCCAACCATGCGTACAATAAATAATACGATACCCAGAAGACACGCCCGCCCACCAGAAGCGTTTCGTACCTTTCATCGAAAAAGTTTCGGAATCCGTGACCCTTACCTGTGTTCTTGGCCATGCTGATGCCCGCCCACCTACCGGAAGATCCACGAGGCTTCTCGCCAGTCTGCTGGCTCAGATTCTCCTTTAGCGAAACCGGCGTGGACTTGTCTGAGCTTACTGATAAGCTGAGCCTTAAGCTGGCCGAATTTGAAGCTTGCTTGAGGAACTTGATCTTGTTATCTGTTAGCGGCTCCGTCATGCGTCGACATGGAACAGCCGCCAAGACATCTTCCAGCCCGTTGGTCCCAGCAGATTCAGTCCAGGTCGCATCAAAAACGTCGCCAACCAGGCGTGGGCTGGCACCCTCCGTGACTGTATCCAGGTCGACGCTTCCGCCGCTCGCCGTCTCTTCCTCGACCGTGCTATTGTTATCAGACTGCTGCTGTGACTCCCTATCAGTAGCTTCATCGACCGATTTGATTCTAATGCTGCCGGATCTTTTAGCGAAAGAGCTCGCAATGCTGGCCACGCTGAGTTTGCGCATCATGGAGGAAGCCGAGGAGCGGACCAAGTGTTCACCACGCGCTCTTGTAGTCATGCCGGGGAATGGCAACACATCTCGACTCCATACGTCTGTCAGTAAGGCTTCCAGACGTGCCCGCTCGCTTCGGGGTGGAGCTAGGACAGGTACCCGATGTGTGGCCAGCAGAGATTGGGAACGGTTTATGGTCAGGATAGTGGAGCCATCACTCGTCGCCTCTCGTGCAGCGCTCGTGTTCTTCAGAATAACCTGGCACAATGGTGATTTTGGCCCTACAGTTGTTGCGCGATGAATCGACAGCCTGCGCGCAGCTGTTCCTGGTAAGTAAATTAGTATCTCCAAGTAATCTGACCAAGAGGGCAAATTGACCGCGCCTTACCTGGTTTTCCAAAGACGGTACCTAAGCTTTTAATATTGAGATCAAGAGTACCCATAATCAGAGGAATGTCTAGGCCAGGCTCTTCATCACATTTGTTCAATCGTGCTCTCCATTCCATCTCCTCCTTGGCTGTGCAGGCTGTCATGATAACCTCATGCAACTGGTAGTCGCATTCAAATACAAGTTTCCACGAAAATGGTGCAGTATGGCATTGGAGCCCTATAATTGAAATTAGAACATGTAACGACGCCACGTAAAGCCCAGTTACCTGGAGGAGAAGCCTCACCTCTTCCATTATCAACTTCCTCTACCTTGATGCGGTGCAGGTCAATGCAGGCGAGGATTGTGTAGATGGGCTCTACTTTACCGGCTGATGCAAAGCACAAGACGTTGCGATAGAGAAGGCATATGAGGTACTGGCCCTCGATACTATCCCTTGTTTGCCAGCAGATGTAAAGTGTGCCACATAGCTGAACATGGCCAAAAGAACGGATCTGGTTCTTAGAGGCCGCATCGAGTTTCTATGATATGTGTAAGCATAGTCCGTTGAGGAAGCTGGGGAAACCGCACTCGATTCATGAAGACCAACCGATCCTGGAGAAGCCACGTCCTCTCCAGCTTGATCTTCATCCTTGCATCATTTGTAGCTCGGTTGATTTCTGCAGTAGCTTCCCGAAGTCTTATGAGGATATTCTCAACCTCCATATGTGAATTTGCACAATCGGACGCAGGCGTGTATTTGAGAAGCTCCGAGAATAGGAGTGGGTACTTGCAGATTCTTTGAATTGGCTACAAACACACATAAGCATGCGTAGGTCAGGAGGAGACTTTCACAATGCATACCTTGACCAGAAGATCGCCGATGGTAAGAGACTTTTTGGAAGTAGTTGCCTTATTCCTGGCAGTGCCCAGCGTAGATGCTAGAGTTTCGAGACCTTTTGATATGATTCCCACTCAGGCATGCTTCGATGAGCCATGGCTATGTCCTTCATCATCATCTCATATTTTGCCCCATACTCCTTATATATGAAGAAACGGTTCATCTAACGCATGTGTCAGTCGACAATTCTGACGCGATGAAACGAAATTTGGCGTCCGTACCCTTTTGCCTAATATCTTTGACACCTCGGCTGCTATTTGTGGTTCAGATAGCATTCCAGGTGTGTTGCGAAGCCAGGCTGTGGCCATGCCATCTTCAGGAACAGCATCAAGACTGTTTAGCCGACGATGCCCCAAGAGCTGAGAACGAGGGGTGCCACGGATGGCAAGACCACATCAATTTGGGTATATTCCGAATCTGGCACAATCCTGTGTAACTCGCCAAGTATATCTTCGTGAAGCTCAACAATTTCTGTCAGGTTCTGGTTGATTGACGCACGGAGGCCCGATGATAGAGAAGGCAGTGAGGCTAATATCGTTATATATACCTAGGAGGAATTTAGAGCACCGATCAACACCAGCTTCGTTAACTTACGTTCATGAGAAAACGGATGTCACCGATGTAACTCTCTTCTGTTGTTATGAGCTCCTCCAAGATCCTTCGCCTCTGCAAGGAGCGCTCAATGGCTGCCGAGTCAACGAGGGAGTTATATCCAGAAGCGCGCTGTCTTCGGAGGCGCGGGGGCAAGACATGGAAGCGCGGCTGCTGCGATCGGTGCGCGATGGGCACTGTGAGTGCATGGTATTTCTCCTGGATCTTGTAACAGCGCTGACACTCGAGAGACTGACACTAGCACTCCGAACTGCGGAAACGAAACCGAACGAAGACCCGGAGGACGAGTGCCTGTGGCTTAGTTTCCGGAAAGGTGTTGGAATGCGAGAATCCTGTTGAGAGGCTAGAACCTGATGCCAGATATCAGTATCGCCATGGTTTCCTAGAGCGGTGCGCCGTCTCGCCCGCCTGTGCAGTGACTTCATCCATTTCCTAAAGGGATGCTTCGGTTGAGGCTCAGGGACGTTTACATCGGAAGTGGCGATGTCTGATCGATCAAGGGAGAAACGAGGGAAGTCAAGTGCTGTAACTGAGCCCAAGAGGCCTTCAGGAAATGTCAGCTTGGGAGGGTCTGGCCCAGAAAGCGTATCTGAGCCATCAATGTTGTTGTCGAGAACAACATTATCTAGCTCAGAAGGCAGGACAACATCGAATGGCACAGGGGTGATGCTTTGAATAGAAGAAGATCGATCCAGGAGATCGGGGTGATCCAGCTGACTTGACGAGAACTATGAATGGAGCTGGGTTGGGAGTAGGAGGTGTAAACAAGTGCCATGTCTGAGAGTGGAGGAAGACCAAATATTATAGAAGCGTCCAAAAAGGCGTCATGTAAAGACTGGTTCCAAAACACCCAAAAGACCAAAAAGCCAAGAAGATTCCTGGGAGCTTTCAAAGCATGGTGTATTGAGGAAAAGAGAGAATGAAAGGATATGGAGTTCAGATTCGGATGCTTCCGGTAGCGAGCGAGGCACGTATACGGAAAAAGGTAAACAGACAGCGACAAAGTAAATACTGTGAGCGAGACCTTAGCTAAAAAGTCAGGCACAGCAACGCATATAAAGATAAAACGCCAGGAACAGCCCCCTTTGAACAGAGTCTTATAGAATTGTAAAAGCAGGTGCGTGTGTGGGTGGTCAGAGAAGAGCCCGCAAGAGCTGGACAAATTCAACACCAGCATCAATTAACCAGCAGTCGCTGACGTATCGCCTTTAAATCAAGCACGAATACCGATTTTCGGCAGAGGCTTGCCTTCACGAGAAGCATGGGAGTTGCACTGCGCAGAAGCCGTAACACGGAAATGCTGTGTTACAGGGCGCGCTGGGTGAGGTCTGAGAAGTTGTGTTGGTGCTGGCGGCTGGGCGAGCAGAGGTTTCAAGTTTCCGAAGATGCAGAATGACTGAATTGGTGAGAAGTGAATGTATATATTTCTCTTACAAATTGAACAGGTTGTATCATGTCTGAATGATGAATACCTATAAGTTGATAGCGCATAATTCGACACATACCGGGTGAAGATAATCGTCAACATGTGTAGGTAAGACAGTGGCTGATGGCTTGCGTTGTAAACAAGACTCGGATATCTCGCTAATCACAAACCTAGACCTCGGCTTTCTTCTTGGGCTTGACCTTGACAATTCAAGACGTCCCTTTTGGAACAACAAGCTATTCACCGACTCGAATGCCGGCAGATGGGTGGTTGTGATTGGGGACACATGGGGAGTTAGGAAGAGTGCTTCCCCGTCCTTTTTTCTTTTCTTTTTCTTTTCTGTTTCTTTTCTTTTCTTCTCTATTCTGTTATACTTTTTCCTTTAATCAGAACGCCCAATTAAAAAAACTTGATAATGAAGAAAGTCAACTGCCAGTGATGATAATAATGGGCTCGGCATGGGCTCGGCATGGGCGAGCAGGTGGCGTTAGTTACTGCGTGTTCATCATGCCCTGGCTTAACAATGGAGGCGTTTGAAGTGAACAAAATCTACAAGTTGTACATGAATCAAGAAAGATCGACAAACACAACAACCCACAGATCGAAGTGTAGATCTAATGAGGGGTCGAGCTACGTCAGAGCTCGATAACGCCGCCGAGAGACTGAAAGCGTCAATATACGGCAAACTCGCGATGTGCACACGGCAGCGAGTCAGACCCAGACCCAGACCAAGACCAAGACCAAGGTCTGCAAGGTAAAGGCCAGCCCGTGGATGGGACGCCAAGTCCGGAACCTCGGCGTCCAGGTATGGGTACTTCGGCCTTGGCGAGGTATAGCAAGGCACTGCGAACCACGGAGGTACGTAAGCTGCCAATCCACTTCTACAGACGCTGCTGTCTCACTGCGTCTGAGGCCAAGGCTCTAAGTCGGAAATGGGCGATCATGGCCGTTGCCGCAAAGGGGAGAAATTTCTTCTTCGTAAAAATACCGAGTGAGTAATACCGAGTGAGTGGGTGGAACAGGATAGAACAGTAGAGATAAGGTGGTAGGTAATCAGAAGCCTGCAGCAAGGCCAGATGAGTCGGGACTCGCTGAATTTGCATGTACCTGTACATGGCCCCGAGTCAACCGGATCCGGGTTGGCGGGCAAGTGCAAGACTCTGCTCTGTTGGTGACTTTTTCGGAAGGGTTCAGGGCACTTTCTGGCCTCCTTTACCCCAAGGCAAAGCCCAAGGGTAGGCAGGTACCTAGGTACTTGCAATTCTGGGGTACATGGGAATCTGCCTGGACTACCAGCCAGAGAGATTGGTGCCTGTGCCTAGTTGCTCAAGCCAGATTTAAGTGGCTAGTTGTTAGTGGGGGTCCTAGAGGGGCAAGGCTCTGGAGCCAAGGCCCGGCGGGACGCGTCCCCTGAGCTCGTGGGTACCTGGCGGGTGGCGAACGACTAGGCGGAGGCGTAGGTACCACCTGCAGGCTAGGTACCCGTAGCACGGCTGTTCCGTCGTCGCGGCGCAGGGCAAGTCCCAGGGAAAGACGACACGTTGAAGTTTCTGGCTTCTATCGGCCTTGCAACCCATCCCATTGGGAAACCTTGCGAACTTCAGCCTTTCCTCTCCGCCACGTGGGTCCATGGAATTTCTTGCGACTTCGACAACGGCCATGTCAAGCTGCTGACCTTTCCACCTTTCACTTCTCTTCCTCTCCCCACTGCCATCGTCTTCCAAGCACCCTTTCCCCAAGCGCGCCTCCGTCCGCTACCCTTCCCTTCCTTACTCCTACTCCGTGGTCGCTTGCATACCGTTACCGGCCCCTCGCCCGACTTGCGCCTCTGTTGCCGTGTCTGGTCCCCGGCGCCTACGCTCGCCAAGCCCAGCATGGACAACGCCTTTGCTACCCCGATCGACCAGGTTCTCGCCAAGTTCCAGGTCGACGCCGATGCTGGCCTGTCCAACGACCAAGTCAACGAGTTGAGGAAGAAACATGGCAGCAATGGTGAGTTTCCTTTGCATGCCCCTTCACGGTGCTGTCCCGGCGTCTTCTGATGCTAATCGCGAATCCAGCTATCCCCGAGGAGCCGCCCACGCCCTTGTGGCACCTGATCTTGGAGCAATTCCAAGATCAGCTCGTCCTCATCCTGCTCGGTTCCGCCGCCGTCTCCTTTGCCCTGGCTCTCTTCGAGGATGAAGGTGGCTGGAGTGCCTTCGTCGACCCTGCCGTCGTAAGTACACCACGTTTTGCAGGCACTGAGCCTGACTTGGCGAGTACGTGCTAACTTTTCTAGATTCTCACCATTCTCATCCTCAATGCCGTCGTCGGTGTCTCCCAAGAAAGCAGTGCCGAGAAGGCCATTGCCGCGCTCCAAGAATACTCGGCCAACGAGGCCAAGGTCGTCCGCAATGGTGGTATCGTATCTCGAGTCAAGGCCGAAGAGCTGGTCCCTGGAGACGTCGTCACCATCTCCGTTGGAGACCGTATCCCCGCCGACTGCCGCATTATTTCTATCGAGAGCAACAGCTTCGCCGTGGACCAGGCTGTCCTCACCGGTGAAAGTGAGAGTGTTAGCAAGGACCCTAAGGCCGTGGTCAAGGATGACAAGGCTGTCCTGCAAGATCAAGTCAACATGCTGTTTTCTGGCACTACTGTTGTTACTGGACGCGCCAAGGCCGTTGTCGTTCTCACTGGCTCCAACACTGCCATTGGAGACATCCACGACAGCATTACTGCTCAGATCTCTGAACCTACCCCGCTTAAGCAGAAGCTCAACGACTTCGGCGACAGCCTGGCCAAGGTCATCACTGTTATCTGCATCCTGGTTTGGTTGATCAACCTCCCCAACTTCAACGATCCCAGCCATGGTAGCTGGGCCAAGGGCGCCATTTACTACCTGAAGATTGCCGTTTCCCTTGGTGTCGCCGCTATCCCCGAAGGTCTGGCTGTTGTCATCACCACTTGTCTCGCTCTCGGTACACGAAAGATGGCTGCCAAGAACGCTGTCGTCCGTAGCTTGCCTTCGGTCGAGACACTGGGCAGCTGCAGCGTTATTTGCTCTGATAAGACTGGTACCCTGACCACCAACCAGATGAGCGTGAACAAGATTGCCTACCTGAACGAGAATGGATCTGGTCTTACCGAGTTTGACGTCGAGGGTACCACCTTTGCCCCTCAGGGCGCCATTCTCCTGAACGGCAAGCCCGTGCAGAACATTACCACGACTTCGGAGACTGCCCGACGCCTGACAGAGGTCGCCGCTCTTTGCAACGATGCCCAATTGGCCTATGATAGCCGTTCTGAGACTTTCAACAACATCGGAGAGCCAACTGAAGGTGCTCTGAGGGTCCTGGCTGAGAAGATGGGCCCTTGCCCCCTACTGGTACCGCCCCTGCCGACTGTGTTCACCATGCTAGCGCCCAGTACCAGAAGAAGATGCCTCGTCTCGCTACCTATGAGTTTTCCTGAGACCGTAAGAGCATGTCAGTCCTCGTCCAGGATGGCAACAAGAAGAAGCTTCTTGTCAAGGGTGCTCCCGAATCTATTATCGCTCGTTGTTCCAAGGCTGTCCTGGGCTCTCAGGGCAAGGAGGTTCCCTCACCAGGGCGCTCACCGAACTGTTGGTAAAGGAGATTGTTGACTACGGCAACCTTGGTCTACGTGTCATTGCTCTCGCTAGCATCGACGACGCTTCTGGAAACTCTCTGTTGAACTCCGCCAAGACCACTGAGCAGTATGCCCAGCTTGAGCAGAACATGACCTTCTTGGGCATGGTTGGCATGCTGGATCCCCGCGTGATGAAGTCCCTGGCTCGATTCAGCAGTGCAAGGACGCCGGTATTCGTGTCATTGTCATCACTGGTGATAACCGCAACACAGCCGAGAGCATCTGTCGCAAGATTGGCGTTTTCGGTCCCAACGAGGATCTCACTGGCAAGAGCTACACTGGTCGTGAATTTGATAACCTGAGCCCTAGCGAGCAGCTTGAGGCCGCAAAGCGCGCATCTCTATTCTCTCGTGTTGAGCCTGGTCACAAGTCTAAGCTCGTTGATCTCCTTCAGTCCATTGGCGAAGTCGTTGCCATGACTGGTGACGGTGTCAACGATGCCCCTGCTCTGAAGAAGGCTGATATTGGTGTTGCCATGGGCTCTGGTACCGATGTGTCCAAGCTGGCAGCTGACATGGTTCTCGCCGACAGCAACTTTGCCACCATTGAGGTTGCCATCGAGGAAGGACGTGCCATCTACAACAACACCCAGCAATTCATCCGCTACCTGATTTCCTCCAACATTGGTGAGGTCGTGTCCATCTTTGTGACTGCGGCTCTTGGTCTTCCCGAGGCTCTCATCCCTGTGCAGCTGCTCTGGGTCAACCTGGTCACTGATGGTCTTCCCGCAACTGCCCTCTCTTTCAACCCTCCTGACCACGACATCATGCGACGTCAACCCAGAAGGCGAGATGAGCCTCTGATTGGTGGCTGGCTCTTCTTCCGCTACCTGATCATTGGTACCTATGTTGGTTTGGCGACTGTTGCCGGCTACGTCTGGTGGTTCATGTACAACCCCGATGGACCCCAGATCAGCTACGGGCAGCTTTCGCGCTTCCACCACTGCTCTGTCGAGTTCCCCGAGATTGGATGCCAGATGTTCACCAACGACATGTCCAAGGCTGCCTCGACTGTCTCCCTGTCTATTCTCGTCGTTATTGAGATGTTCAACGCCATGAACGCTCTTTCATCGAGCGAGTCCCTGCTCACCCTGCCTCTCTGGAAGAACATGATGCTCGTTTACGCTATTGCTCTGTCCATGGCTCTCCACTTTGCTCTTCTGTACACTCCTGTTCTGCAGACACTGTTTTCCATCGTTCCCTTGAACTACAACGAGTGGAAGGCGGTCGTGATTATTAGCGCCCCTGTCATGTGAGTTTCCCCTATATCGATCTTACCAAATGAGTTATGCTAATGCTTTGTGACAGTCTTCTTGACGAGGTACTGAAGTTTATTGAGCGAGGATTTTTCCTGCACAAGACGGAGAGCAAGGAGTTGGTCGCTGACAAGAAGAAGCGATAGACATTTTAGAACGTAGAAGCATTTGAACGAGAAGAAAGAAGAAAAATAAAACAAAAGATGCATCACTGGCGCTAGTTTAGATTTAGATGTCTATAGTATGATGATGAATGCACCAGCTGGCTAGAAACAAGTTCACATTGCGGCGTGATTAGTGACAGGAATTCATCTCGTATTGCGAGCCTTGTGTCACCTCGGCTGGTCGTGGTGTTTAGTTTGGTGATCTAGCCTTTGCATTTTGACTAGGTATCTATTCATACAACATGCGAGCAAGGCCTCCCTGGCTTTACAAGCATGCCAGATTTTCATAGCCCCAACATAGGCTGCATCTAGTCTTGTCTACCCTTTAGTAACCTCTTGGTAACCTTGTCCTTCTCGATAATGTAGACGTGGGCACCCCAGCCCGACAGAGCATCACGGTCTATGGCGTTAAGGAGGGCCTGCGAAATGGTCTCGAAAAGAGCATCAGGTCCCTAATAACAACGGCGTGTTAGCAATCACATCAATGCTGCTGCAAAGCTGAAGAACATCAAGGTGAACCAAAGGAACAACGGCCAAGACGCACCAGATCAGGCTCCCACAAGCCCTCGCACATGCCAAACAGCTGCTCAGAGGCAGTGCCAGAGACGATGAAGTCCTTGGCAAAGTCGATGCAGCCTATGCTGTCGAAGCCGCAGATGAAGGGCTCGCCCGTCTTGGGCTCGATGCCGGCAACGACTGGGGAGACGAAGTAGGGGCCGAAGCGGCGCTCGTAGAGGGACGAGGAGACGAGGTTGGCGAAGGTGCGGGGGCGATATGGCGCTCCTCGCGCAGGCGATACATGTTGACCTTGTAGCGGAAGAGGTCACTGACGGTGCTGACGTCGGTGGCCAGGCCCGTCAGGCCGAGGAAGACGTTGCTGCCGTACTGGAAGATCTTGGGGAAGTTGTTGGACACGGTGAGAGCCTGCAGACCGAGACGCAGGTCGCAAGCGATGGCGACACAGTCCTTGCCCACCATGGCAACGCAGGCGCCACCGTCTATGCGGTTGAAGACACGGTTAGTATTGGATCAAGAGCGGCCATCATGGGGGGATCGAAGGCCGAGCAGGGGAGGAAGAGCTGGGTCGGGCGGCAACTAACTTATCGAGAAGGGAGACGACTGTTGAAGATGGGAGGTCAGCGGCTGGCGCAGGGGACACGGCTCAGAGGTAAAGGCTGGAGAGGGCATACCATGATGATGATGATGGACGACGAGGCAGAGGAAACGCTGGCTCAGATGCCGATGACGGCGGTGTCGTCAATGGAGGTTGTCGCGAGGTGATGCCAGATGAAGGAGGCAGACCAGATGGGCACGGGAGCGTGGGCGATGCGGATCGTGGTGGTCGTTGGGGAGGTGGGTGGACTCGAGAGGGTGCAATGGAGGGTCGTGGTGGTTGATGATCGCAGGTTCGCTGAAGCTCCCTTGTGCCAGTGCCAGAGCCAGAGCCAGTACCAGTGCAGGTAGCTCCAACTGCAAGGCAACACGGTCTGGCGTGGCCCACGTAACGCTTGCTTGCGGTACGTACAAGCGAGCACCCGCACTAAGATAAGTGCTTGTAGGTAGAGGCAGATAAGTACCTAGAATGTAGAGGTAGGTACCTGACCTCACGGTGCCAAAACGCAGGCCAGTTCAAGTACCTAGCTAGGTACCTTTCCCTTCTCGACCTCGAGGTAGCTCGCCAGATGCTGGAGCTCGATTGGCCCGAGCTTAGCTGGGTCCTTGCACCCCAAAGGTACAACAATTAGTAAGTACCGTACAGCGTAGCCCAGCGCAGTACAACGAAGGGCCAAGGTACCTTTTTTTCTTCGCTGGTTACGTTGGCTCTGCCTATGGCGAGGCTGCCTGCGTCGATTGTTCGAGAAACAGTGACGACTTGCCTTGCCTAGCCTTACCTCAGGTTATTCCTACGTTTTTCCTGCGCCTCCTCCTTCCAGCGCGCCAACAGGCTTCACGAGTGGTATTAGATCCTCAGGCCTCATCATGCTTATTCCTCTTATCGATCCAACATTCATCTTATTACTGCTTGCTTAGACTGCTCTTGTGCACTCTTTTTGTTGTTGTTACCACATTGCCCAGATATCGTCCCCGCCACAACCCCACCAACCCTGGCTGGCTGTAGAGCTTCGCGCGACGTTCCAGACGTTGCCAGTCCTGTTCTCAGTCACACCTCTCTCTCTCTCTCCCTCCTGCAGCTAACACTGCATCCTTGTTGGCTTCTCAGAATACGTCCTGTGTAGCGATCCCTATTCTCTCCGCATAGATCCCCTTCTCCATCAACATCATCAACGTCCCTCGCCGCCCACCATGTCCGCCCATGTCGTGGTCATCGCTAGCGACTTGCGCCGAACGACAGTCAAGGTCTCTCCCGGCACCTACCTGTCTGACGTGTTGCAAGAAGCTTGCAAGAAGCTCAACCTACCCAGCGACAAGTTCCTGGTAAAGTAAGCAGGTCACTCTCGACTCGTAGCTCTCCAGCTCACGCTAACCAACCCCAAGACACAACCAGAAGCAGGTCGACCTCTCTGTTCCCTTCCGCACCTCCGGTCTAAGCCCCGGCGCAAAGCTCGAGCTTGTCCAAAAGTCCAAGACTCCTCCGCCGTCCAGGTGGCCCTACAGATCCCTCAACCAGAAGCCAAAGAGATCCCCGGCGGCCGGTTAATACACAAGTTCCCTTCCGACTTGACGTTATGGCAAGTCCTACGACAGTTCGAAAGCGGCACCGCCAACCAGGGCCGGAACATGAACTTTACCTCTCGAGGCATCGCACAGACGGCAGACGGGACGGCGTCGGGCAGTGGACAGCTATTCTACGAGACGCCAGTCCTTAATATCATGGGCAGGAGCTGGCTTCCTTCACCGATTTCCAGAAGACATTAAGCCAGCTCGGTTACAACTCTGGAAGTGTCTTAATAAGGCTCTCCTTCAAACAGACTGAGCGAACCTTTTTCGACGCTATGTTAGAGATTGGCCAGTTCTTCAAGGACGAACAGGCGGCTGAACAAGCCATTGCCAAAGAGAAAGAGAAGGAGGAGACGGCACAGCTCGTTGATACATCAATCCCTGACCCGGTTGAGCCTCTTCCCGAAGTAGCCCCCGCCTCATCGAATGAGGCACAGAACGCTCCGCAGCCTGCCGATGTCAAGGAGAACCAAGCAGAGCCCACAGATGCTATGGATATCGATAGCAAGCCATCCCAAGGCCAGGACCCTTACCAGCCCGTGAGCGTGTTCCGAGCCCCGGCCGATGGTACACCTGCAGCTGCGCTCGCTCCTCCTAATGAAGCAGATTATATGCCCACCATCGCCCATGCCCAATTACACCAGGCCCGTCTGCAGGAGAATTCCAGGAACAGGCGATTACCTTCCGATAAGGAGCTCGAGGACAAGGCGGCGGCGGCGCAAGCTAAGATCGCTGCTATCAAATCCGCTTTGATCAAGGTCCGCTTCCCAGACAATACCAGCAGTGACTGGGAGATTGGCCCGTCAGAAACTGGCGCTTTCCTCTACGAAGCCGTAAGGCATGTGATGGCGGCTAGCGGCCAAAAGTTTCGCTTGGTACTTCCCGGGGCAAAATTGTCATCAAGGACGACAACAGCCCTCGAAACCTCTTAATAAGAGATTACAAACTCGCCGGCCGCATATTGGTCAACCTAGTCTGGGACGACGCCGTACCTGCGCAGGTGAGGAAACAGCCGTTCCTCAAGTCTAGCGTAGCCAAGCACAGCCAAGCTATCAAAGTACCTGAAGTGCCCCAGGTCAGCGAGGATGTGAAGGACTCTCGTCCAGCTCCTCAACCTCAGACGAACGAGAAGGAAGAGGAGAAGAAGGAGGGTGGTGGAAAGAAGCTACCGAAGTGGCTGAAGTTGGGAAAGAAATGAAGGATGAATCATGTTGAAGCACATGTGTAGCATGGTGTATAAACGCTGATGGCTTGGGCAAGAGTCACGACGTCGTTCACTAAGTAGATACAGTCTGCTTAAGACTTAGCTGGGTGGGATGGCACATGCACGGTGTCTGGAGTATCTATGGTATTATGATGGCATTTTTGGATGAGAGCATGGCACAGCCTGTGAGCATACACGCAAGAGCCGCGATGCGACAGGTTTCCACACTGAGATGAGACGAGGCTTATAGAAGACAAGGTGGTGTTCAATCGAAGTTTGGTATTCCCGGAAAGCTGCGTGGCTGTTTCCCAGCCATCAAAATCATCACAGCCGTCAAATCGTGATCACGCCAATCCATGCGAAACCCATGTGTGCCAGAAACCCTGTTCAAATTTTTCTTTTCTTGCTATGTCAAAAGCACAAGTCCCTTTCCTCTCGACCACCTTAGTGGGCAGTACGACGAGACTCAGCGATGACGCGCTGGAGCTCGTCGACCTTCTTCTTGGCACGGCCGAAGGTACCGAGCTGTGATGTGCGGTTAGCATATGTGTTGGAGTAAGCAGGTGACTCGAACTTGGTGGACGTACTCTCTTCTTGGCGAGCTTACGGGCACGCTTGTCCTTGCTGTTACGCAGCAACTCAATGACACGGCGCTCGTAGGGGGCAAGGCTGTAGTAGAAACGTTAGCATCTGTATAATCATGTTGACAACTGAAGATTCGATTCTTCCACGTCGCACGCTTTTCTGTGAAGCACTCCTAGGCTCCTTCATCCACCAGGAGCAGCCCCATGGTGTAACAAGACAACCCAGTTGCGTTTCCATCCAAGCCATGCGACCCCATCCCCATACCCAAATTCCAATGAAAAATTTCGACTTACCCAGCAACCTCCTTGACGACCTCACGGACGAAAGCGGTGCGCTTGCTCAGGTGGCCCTTGGTGCGGGAGACGCGGGGCTTAGAGACGCGGGCGGTGGTTTTCTATATCGACAAAAAGCGAACGGTCAGCGTCCATCGTCTGCTAAAGTGCGGCGGAGCAGAGATCCTCCACGAGGTGAGATCGTGACACGTACGTGGCCGTGGTTCAGGCCAACGGCGAGGCCGCTGCGGGCGGTAGCTTCCTGGCCATTGTTGTGCTGGCTGTTGGGGGTTAGTCGACAGGTGGTGATGGTCGAGTAGGAATTGGCGGGAAGCGAAATTTCGACGGAGGTTTTGGGCGACAGTCGCCAACCCACCGAAAAAAATTCTGGGTTTGTGGGTCACGTGCAGGAGGGTAAACTTCCAGCCACGCATCCTTCGTGGCTGGGCTGGTTTTTCTTGTGAAAGTGAGGCGCAGGTCGGAGAATAAGGTACCCGGTGGATACTCGGTACCTGCATGCAACAAGGTACAGGCACAGTTAAGGTTCTTGACTTCTGCCCTTCAATAGCATCTACCGCTAACGAGGGTCGAAGGACGATACTAGTCAGTCAAGATTCCAATTGCCAAGCACAACAATGACAATTTTTCACCAATATTTACCATGGACCTTGATGGATCTGGGACTCTCGTTTCGATCTCAACGATGAGCGCTGATACCAGAGGCAGCTCTTCCCCGACCTCGCTCATAGACATGCTTCGCCGTATTCATCACAGCTCATCAATAACCTATCAATGCAACTGAATCACAGTCCCTGAAAACACTGCGCTCCTGGGCCGTCGGCTGAGATCCGCCAAGCCGGTGGATCCGGTCGGTCCTCCGTCAAGGACGTGGCATAAACGCCTACTGTACGGGTCCCCTTGCAGCTTGCCAATCGTAATGTATCCGTGGAACGGCACCCAAGACATCCACGTACTGTAGGGGCCACAAAGCCATCGCCTCTCTGACCACGCCGTCTCACAGGTTTCCGCCTTAGCGCTACCACGTCCACGTCAAAAGTCCGTGGGCCAGGGCGGCGCAGTGAGCCCGTGGACGGCTATTCCCAGGGATCGCCCTGGGGATCTGCATCCAATGTTCTTGTTACGTCCTACGGCAGTAGCACCGTCATGTATTCCGTTCCGCCCGCCTCAAGGGCATTCATCCGTCAGGAGAACAAGCACGGTACCACGTCACCGGCCCACGTGAAGGATTGTGTAGCTGCAACGGTTGGATGTTGCCTTCCTTAAGTGCTGTTTTTCCTGACTGTACATATTAAACCAACGCTGCTCTTCCGTTTGTCTTGAACTCTTGAGCCCAAACATTTCCTCACCCAACATCAGAACTACAGCCCAAAATGCATTTCAGTCTCGTCGGTTTGGTCGCGCTGCCTGGCGCACTGTCTGCCGCAATCAGTGCCCTGGCCTACAATCCTCCCATGGGACTTCGGACCATGGCGGCAGAGGCTGGCTGCAACTTCCCCAACGACTTTCAGATCAGCAAGTTCACGGCTAAGTCCAACGACACCGGAGCGACGCTACAGTCATTCAACTTCACCTTCTTCGAGGACAACAACGACGTAAGGACGTTCTGTCAATTCAACTCGAGTTCGGTATCGACAACGCCTGCTGGCCTTGAGCCCAGATATGCTTGCGAGAACCGCGACATCAAGTTCATCTGGGAGGATGACAAGAAGAAGCTCTGGATGATCCAGAGGCTGTGTCCTGGAGCCGACGGGTGAGTACCATTTGAATCACACATGGATCTGTAGAGATCAACTCTAACGCCTCGATAGAATTCCCGACTACCAAGTCTCGGGCGTTCTAAACCTGCCGCTGGTATGCAACGGCACGAACGGCGCATGCTCCGGCAACGCGACCGAATACACCGCTCTGTACACGAGCCTCAACCCGGTGACGGACCCAACCAGGCGCATGGCGACGCTCGTTAGGTAAAGGGTCTTTGCTGAGCAGGACAAGCATGACTTTGTACGATGGAGAAATGAGATACCCGTTGCAGTTGGGGTAGATGCATAGACGCAAAGTCCATGGCTCCGCTGGGAGCTGGTTAGTCTTGTCATCTCATTAGATAAATGAAAAGAACTGTTTCGTTACGATTCACCATCATGGTGTTTGAATTAAATGACATGTCAATGGCTGAGGCAGCGTAGTCCAAGCCTTGGTTACGGAAAATAGCCAAGGCCAAGGAATATCCGGGGTGCAGGGTTTAAGCCACCATTGATGGCCCAATGCGGACGCCAGGTACTGCCAGTGGCCCCTCCGCTCCCATCATATGACCTCAACCATCCTCAACCAAATCATCCCCAGCGAGACTCCTGCACCATGCTTCTGCCTACCACTGAAACATGTCCCAAATGTCCGGCAAGCCCTCTGTCATCATGCGTTGACTCGGTCGAGGCGTTTTGAACACCGCTCCCGTGACTCCGCCCTTGGTCAATGTGCACGAGAGGCATACCTAAATCGTTGACGTGAATCGTCCTTATATATCATGAACAGCCGCTGAGCCTTCATCTGCCGGCTCATTCGCTCACCTGTCCAAGAAATCTTTGCCCAGAATGTGGCGCGTCCTTGGACTCACCATTATTGAATTGCTCGCTCTGAGCGGCGTCCCGGCTCTTGCTTCCTCCGCCGTCCAGCAACCCCTTGATGGGCACTCAGCCGTCAAATCAATCTCGACTCCTCTGTTTGCGGACCTCGAGCGCCTGTCCAGACTAGTAGACATAACATACTGTATTAGCACTACTGGTCTCAGCAAGCCGTTCAAGTGCATCTCTCGCTGCAGCGAGTTCCTACACTCTCACTCGTCACTACCTGGAACACAGGGACGCTGCTGAGCGACAGCTGTGGCTACATTGCCGTAGATCACAGCACGTCTGCTAATGGCCATGGGTCTATAATTGTCGCTTTCGAGGCACATATAGCATCTCCAACACCATCATCGATCTCAGTACCATTCCTCAGGCATATGTACCGTACCCTTCCCCGACAATGGAGGGAAACCACCGAAGAACCCAGCACGAACATGCAACAACTGCACCGCACATATGGGCTTCTTAGAGTCGTGGAGAGAATCCAGAGAGCTAGTTATGCCACAGCTCAAGTCGCTAAAGGCCATGTACCCGGACTATTCTATCCAGCTCATCGGCCATAGCCTCGGAGGTGCCGTTGCCTGTCTTGCGGCATTGGAGATGAAGCTATCGCTTGGTTGGGATGACGTTGTTGCCACGACGTTCGGCGAACCACGGGTTGGCAACCCAAATTTCAATAGCTATCTAGACGAAGCCTTCGGCCTTGAGGATGGCGATCCTGAGCAGCGCACATACCGGCGCGTCACACACATAGACGACCCTGTGCCATTGCTGCCCCCACTTGAAATGGGATACACATCTCACGCTGGGGAGATACACATTGTCAAGAAGGATCTCCCACCTTCAGAAGATGATATTCGGTTCTGCGTGGAGACGCGGACCCAGCGTGCAGCGCTGGAGGTGACGGCGATACCCGAAATATTTTGGAACGCCTTCCTCACCCTGGTGAATCCGGGATGGTGTCGGATGAGGAATTGTCAAGTCTTGGTCTTCCGACACGGCTGAAGCTATGGCAACTATTCTTTGCCCATCGTGATTATTTCTGGAGGCTAGGCGTCTGCCTACCTGGAGGCGATCCAGCCAATTGGGGACGAAAACCCGAAGACTTCAAGCCCGATGAGCTTTGAGATGTCGATTAATAAGATTATGTTGTATGATAGAATGAGCAGTTGTATAGGTATACATAGGGGTGGTGGACTAAGCGAGACGCATAGCAAGTTCGTTTCTACCTAGTTTTACATCATTTAATACACAATTCAAACCTCAACGGATCAACAAATACAGGACGTCCTGGCTAATGGTAAATCAAGTCACTGAGGCAGGAGGTTGCGAGGTTGTGAATGGTCCTGCGGCTGAGCCAGCAAGTCCGTGCAGAAACGACATATCTTCCAATCAAGACGAATCGTTCCCACGCAGTATGTTTATAGGCCAACTATGGCAGGGAAAGGAGATTGTTGTCGTGCGCTAGGCCAGCCGACCCTGCGAGAAGCTTGGCTGGGTTCAGGACGATTGGTTGCCAATCACAACAGATGAACCAAGAAACGAGTGTTTCCCATGTGGAACCCGTCAGGCATGGCTGTCTCCACGTGAGCAACGGAAATTTGCAGAGGCCCTGTGAGAGTATGGTCAGATGGAAGATGCGACGACTATTGATAATTGGGCGATAAGCCTCTCGCAGAAGAGAGCGAATAGTACGGAGTTGGGGCGATGAGGGTGTTGACGTGAGTGAGTCACTGTCCAAATAAACATGCGCGCATGATCTTGATTGGTGAGCTGCTATTTCCGCCCAACACATGGAAGTCCAAGAGTCATAGAACCTGTTTTCTCCCCTATTCTGAGAGGCCTATGATTCCGTGTGTTTACGATGGACATGAATCATGCTATGGCAACCGGAGTCGACCGCCAGGAGGGTGCCATCTCGAATGGTAGAGCAGTAGATGGCCCGGCAGAATTTCAAGAAAGCAGAACCCTATCAATGGCCTAGGAGATGCTACAGGATTCGTTTGCCAAGTAAGCAATTGGCTGGCCATACTCTAAAGGTCAAACTCCAGCGCAGCGAGGTTCTCAAATGGCATGTGGCATATCACTCGCCTTTTCTCACAATATAGTCCACCAATGGCCTTGGGCTTGCACACGGAGTTATGTTTCAATAAATAAGAGTACTGCTTGTTTACCAGTCTCCAATAATCGGTCGAGCACAGCAGTAGTTAGGTAGGTAGACATTTGTCTTCAGAGGTTAGGCAATCACGATCAGATTTGAGGCAGCAGCAAGACCGAGTCGCATTGTGAGTAGACGCTCCCACACAAACTCGCCACGGGAATCGTCGAATGTTCGCCGAGCTTGCCGTAACAACTGAAGGGGTTAGGTATAAGCTTGGATGGGGTTAGAGTGTCACCGGTGATATATCGGTGAGCTGCCACGCACTCTATTGAACCTTCATGCTGGGTATGTTGCGACTTCAAACCCGGTCACCCCACCAATGTCAGCGCCAGCACATCTAGCGAGGGATATAGCATGAGTGAGCCAATGCTACAGTTTTCATATCAGTCATATATCGTCTTGTACGTGAAGAGTAAACCGAAGCCTCACAGCCTCAGAAACTACAAGCTACTGTTGTTGTTTTTGTTGTTTGTTGTGATTGCTGCGGAGGCGGTGGCGGAGCCGTCAGTGGGCGGCAATGCGTTGGCCAAAATGAGCGGGGAAAAGAAGCCGAGAGAACAGGCGGATCCGTGGTCCAGTTCCGACTTGGGCATGCGTCTCGTCTGCTGGCCATCGACTATCTCACCTCTAGACGCGCACTAGCCGCCGATGCCAGCCCTGCCATGTTGTGTCCCAGAGAATTGCTCTCTGTGTGATAGGCCTCGGCGGTTGGGCTGCGTCCTTCCGTGGTAGGCAGATGCTGTGGCCAACGGAAGCACGCGAGCAGGTCATTTTTCTTTTCTCGAGGGCTTTGATTGTGTGGTCGTCAAGCGAATCCCGGCTCGGTTCCTATTCAGCGCTTGAGCACCTGCAGGCATCAGAGAGCTAGTGGCGGCAAGTGTGAACCCAACCACGGCCTCCGAGTAACAGCCAGGTACTAACGTTATGTATTACAGGATGCAGGTGCAAAGACGTTTCTGCTGTTGCACAGAAGAAGACGTCGCCGAGGGCGCCTGGTGCTTGTTATACCTACGACCTTGTCCTCGTGGCATCGTGGTACCCAGGCGCAGCAGCCCCGGTCCTTAGCACGGAGTGTGGACAGCGAGCGATCTCCCGCAAGATCTAGACCGGACCTTGCCATCCCAATGTCACAAGGGCTTGCCGTATCGGTGGGTCGTCTCGTGTGTGAAGGAGTGGGCTCGGAGGAAACCAGCAGACCAGGAGCCAGTCGAGGTACAAGTGCGCCCGTGGCACTCGAAACAAGAGGGTGAGGGAAGATCTGCACCAGGTGCGCTTCGAGAGAAGAGAGGAGGCCAGGATGACGTGGAAATGCCTAAAGAGCACGCATTGCTTTTGGCATGGCCTCCGGAAAGGTTCGCATGAGGCGAGGTAAGGCAATGCATTCCAGAATCAGGCACCGAACAATTCAAGGTTGAGTTGAGTTGACCTACTCTGTACTCTGTGCTGGGTACCATAGCAGGTAGGTACCTACTAGGTAGGTAGGTAAGGTAGGTAGGTAGGTACTTACTTGCCCAAGTAGCAATCTGTACCAGAGGCAGGTTCACTTGGTAGGAGGTGTAGGCCTACTACCCAAAGTAGGTAGTTACCTTTAGGCCAGGTATCGACGGTCTGACCATGTCCAGCTTCAGGATGTCCACTGCCGAGAACGCGCGTCCAGAAGCCGTTTATCGATTTGAGCAGCCTATGCACTGCCAGGAATGATTCCTAAAAATTATTCTTCAAGGTGCAGCAAGATATTTTCTACTCTATCAAGCAAGGCTCATACAACAGGGTGGGGTACTTTGGTTCCCAAGCACAGTAGTAGTAGCCCCAAGCATGTGTGTCCATGTCCATGTCCATTTAGGGACAGGTACCTTGGTACCACCCTATCGTTCCCGGTTTGCCTCAGCGCCTTGGGTAGAGGTATGTAGGAGGTAGGTAGACAAACGCAAACCATCGACAACCAGGTGGTTGCTAAAAGACTCACATGTCAGTTGGACTCCGGGATATTTATCTCATGTCATGTTTTCGTCGGGCGTCTTTCGTAGTAATCACGTTGAGGCGCCCCCTTGTGCTCAGTCACGAGTACTGCGCCATCACATCCTCGAGGCTTACTTCAATGTACATGGCTCCAGCTCCAGCAAGATATGAGGCTCCAGTGCTAGTACGTGGGCCTTGGTCGAGAGCTTCATCAGCTCATGTACCCAGGATCAGAACCTAGAAGAGAGAAGGGGAAAGACGAGGAAAAAATCAGAAAGGGGCCTTGCCTGACTAAGGTGCGGTCAAGCACAGCACTGCGCTGCACTGCGCAGCACAAGGCAAAAGCGGAGGACCCTCTAAGGTGCTGTGCTGGCTGAGCGGAAAGCAGAACCTCACTTAGGACTCACCTCCACTGGCAGCAGCATAGGCGGGGCCCGCCTCCCCGAACTGGCTCCTCTTCTTGCCCCCCTCCCTTCCCTTCCCTTCCCTTGTCGTGTCGTCCCTTTTCCTTCCCACTAGAGAGGTACCTACCAGCTGTCCCAGCTATTTCTTACCTTACCTTACCTTGCCTTTGCCTTGCTGTGCTTTGCTCTGCCTTGCCTTGCCTTGCCCACCTTGCCTTACAGGTACGGGTACACCTCACCTCACCCCCAGGAGGCCCGCTACCTTACCTGTAACCGTCCCAGGAGCCCCCAGAAAGGTACCTACCTACCAGCGAGCAGCCATCCCACGTTCACACCCCCTCCTCGCCCAAAAAGTAGCCGTGAAAAAACCAAAATATAAACACCATCCCCCAATTCCCAGCGCCTCATCCCGCGTCATCCACAACCTCCCACCTCGCCCACTTCGAGTCCCCTTAACCCACGACCGCTTCCGCCTTTTCCACAACCACCAACCCGCAACTCTCCTGATCCTACGTCTTTTCGAATCTCTACACCATGGCTAACGAGGTACGCTATCCCAGCCCGCTTCCCTTTTCCTGCTTCCCGGGCTCTGTGCACTATCGCTCGGCTGCCTTTGAGCCCAGCTGTGCCCAGCCCATGTAACCCCTCAGACGAACAAACGGCCAATTTCGCAGCGCACTTCACCACTCACCCGCCTGCGGAAATCCTTCCCTGCCTTGTCCCGTTTGCTCGCCTCCGTCGGCTCTCCTTTACTCTGTCATTTTTCTCATGCTTCCTGAATCCAACGGGCTTTGCTAACGTGTTTGTCTGCTCTAGCGTGAAAGGTTTGTGCACATGCAGGCTCCTCGACCCCACCGATCCCGCTCTTTCAGACTGATGTTGACCGATGCACCAACAGCAACACTTTCCTGGCTCGCCTCTGCGAGCAGGCCGAGCGCTACGATGAGATGGTCACCTACATGAAGAAGGTGGCTGAGGTTGGCGGTGAGCTGACCGTCGATGAGCGCAACCTCCTCAGCGTTGCCTACAAGAACGTCGTCGGCACCCGCCGTGCCTCGTGGCGCATCATTTCCTCCATCGAGCAGAAGGAGGAGTCTAAGGGCTCTGACAAGCACGTTTCCACCATCAAGGAGTACCGCAACAAGATCGAGGCCGAGCTCGAGAAGGTCTGCCAGGATGTCCTCGACGTCCTGGACCAGAGCCTTATCCCCAACGCTGCCACCGGCGAGTCCAAGGTCTTCTACCACAAGATGTACGTTTTCCGAAATAGCCCGCCGTTCCTCGGCAGCTGCCCGCCTTTTTGACTTTCTTCGTTCTTTCTTTTTCCAACAATCCCACTAATCGTTGTGCCAACTTGCAGGAAGGGTGACTACCACCGTTATCTCGCCGAGTTCGCCTCTGGCGAGAAGCGCAAGGTCGCTGCCACCGCTGCCCACGAGGCCTACAAGGTAAGCCCAGGCTTCTATCCTGCATCCCACCGTTTCTAGATGGCTAATTTCACGTCCTCTCGTAAAGAGCGCTACCGACGTCGCCCAGACTGAGCTGACGCCTACTCACCCCATCCGCCTTGGTCTGGCCCTGAACTTCTCCGTCTTCTACTACGAGATCTTGAACTCGCCCGACCGTGCTTGCCACCTCGCCAAGCAGGCTTTCGATGATGCCATTGCCGAGCTCGACTCCTTGTCCGAGGAGTCTTACCGCGACAGCACTCTCATCATGCAGCTTCTCCGCGACAACCTGACCCTGTGGACCTCGTCCGACAGCGGTGAGGCCGAGGGTGCCGCTGCTGCTGAGGCCCCCAAGGCCGCGCCCGCCGAGGGTGCTGAGGCTCCCAAGGCTGAGGAGCCCAAGGCCGAGGAGCCCGCTCCCGCTGCTGCCTCTTAAATCTCTTCATGACTCGATACCATGGGCATCCCGGCAATATGGAACCGGAGATGCGATCATGCCCAGTTGTTCTAGCCCTTGTGGCTTGCAGACGACTGGGTTTTCATGCCTAAGGCCGGCTGGCTGGTGATATCGGCGCCTCGCGCAATGCGTTGCTTGTTGTGGCAAAGGGAACGGATTGCACGGATTGGGCTCATTAAGGAAACTTGCGCGGCATGGATTTTTATCTTTCTTCTTTTTTCCTTCTCTTTACTCGTCCGTTCAGCTAGGAAGGGTCAGCCAATTCTGGACATGACCCTCGCCCGGCAGTGAAGAAAACAACAAAACCTCGCCCTCTATCCATTGCCTGCTATTTCTCCTATTTTAATGAGATCCATCGTACACCTGTTTCCTGCTATCTTGCCCACTTGAATTTTCGCTTAGTTTTCTGTTCCTTGCCTTTATTGCACGTACACTTTTTACAACTAGCTCGTCCTGTTCTGTCTTTCTATGTCTCGAAAATAAGCATCGCGTCCCACCATGACCCGAAACCCCTCCATCCGCCGTTTTTTCCCCACGTTCCAACACTACAGTTACAAGGCCGGTCACGGAGGGAGGGCCTTGTGAGATAAGCGACAAGATTTGGCTTGGCGGCGTCTCCAACGCGAATCTCTCCCCGACTAGGGAAGACCCCACGGCGAAGACGATCAAAAGGCTGGTTTATGGAGGTCACATGGCTCATGCTGAAGCGGCCGGTTGGGTCAACATTGCATTCGTACCGCAGCTAGGGTTGTCATGTCTCGTGGTGAGCGGTTCTGTGCACTTCACTAAAGGGACATGATACTTGCTTGTGAATCGGGACAAGAGAAGGCCTTGATGTCTTTGGTGGAGGATGTGAGGGAAAGGGTTGGTGAGAGGATGGGTTTGTGGATGATTGACGAATTGCCTTAATGCTTCGATGACCTCAAAAAGACATGCAGTAATGAACGATGACTGAATTTATTTTCCAAGAATTATAAGATTCGAGAGTTGCTATCATTAACCACACAACATGGAGTTCCCAAATAAAAGGTAGTGTCCCAATACGATGACTTGCTTCGACAAGTCATCACCGCGCGCTGAATACATGTTATTATGAAGAGGAGTAAGTCATGAGCGTTACATTTACAGCTGCCCCCGAGGTTATTTGCACCAACGCCTCCTCGAACTGAGCTGCTGACCGTTACAATAGGCACAATTCAAGTCCTCACTGAGACTGCTGGTGCCATCTCCTCCTTTTTGGACCATGCTGCAGTAGCCGGGCAGCCCTCTGTAGGCGTTCCTGACGCTCGCGCAACCCACGGCCACCACCATCACTGCTGCTTTCCTCGCCGAGGGGCTGTTGCTCCTCCTGCACCTCAGCGCCGTGGTTAGCGCTTGGTTGCGCCGGGGCTTCGCCCTCAGGACGGTCTGGCCCACTGTCTACTACGGTCAAGCCTTCGAGCGCAGCATCGGGAGGGTTGTCGCGATACATGGCGGTTCGAGGAGACTCCACGGGAACAGCTGGGCTCTCAGGTCCGTGGTGGATGGCGAGACGCCGGCTCAGGCGGTTCCACAAGGCGCGGCGACGGGAAGAGGCGGATGAGAAAGAACTGGTGGGGAGTCGGCATTGATGGCGACGGAAGCCGGGGGCAAGCCATTGGCACTCGTGGGCGCAGTGGTGCTGTTGGTGGTAACGGTAGAGGAGGAGCTGTTGGTGGATGCGCTGGAAGCAGCGTCGTCGAGGGCAGAGGCGACTTCGCGACGCCAGATGAGGATGCGGTTCTGCTTGGCGGTGGACATGGGTGGAGGAGGGGCATGTGAGGCTCCGAGGGATCAGGGATTCGACGGCGGCAGCCATGCTGTTGGATAGAGCGGCGACTTTGTTGAAGGAAAGGCGGGCTCGATTTCTTTTATTAGATAGGAGTGAGTGTGTGATTAGGCGTTGGCTGTAATTGAATGTTCAAATTGGTTGCGATGAGTCCAGAGAGTGAGCGTATGGTGTTTTCTCAGTCTCGTGGGGTGACCATGAAATGCTTCAGATGCGCGTATGGGCAGGAAAGAACAAGGCGCTCGCGTGACCAGCTCAGACCCCTCCTTGTTCTCGCCTGATGTCGCAATTGCAACGGTAAAAATCGGCCACAACGTTGGTGTGCGGCGTCCAAGCAAGATGGAGATTTCGGTATTAGAGGCGTTCGCCAGTGAAGCGGTGTTGAGAACAAGAAGAGGGATGCCGGAGCGAGGGAGAGGTTCGCAACGGCGCGCAGCAACCAATGGACTGTGCGCACAGCCGGTTGGATGGCAGGACGGGAGCGCCAACGGAAGCGTGCGTTCAACGGGTCTCAATGGTCGTGGTTCCTCGGTGGAGGAGTTTGTTTTTTATTACAGAGAATAGTGGTAGGAGATACAATGGCAGGGAGAAGAGGAAAATGAGAGACAGAAAAGACGGGGTGCTGTACTATGTAGATAGTAGACGGCACGACGCGGAGTGAGGGAGGGAGGGAGGAGAGAGTGTGTGTGAGAGAGAGGAACAGTCGAGACCAGACCAGCAAGGATGCGATGCCAAATGCGATGCATGCGCCAAGTCGGGCAAGGTGAAGGGACGCAGTTGCCTTATTGTAGAAAAGGGCAGGCAGGAGGAACCCAAGAGTGGCGAACGGCCTTTCCTCACTTGACTTGACTTGACCTTATTTGATGGGCCAACGCGGACCGTCCGATTAGAAAGAGGCATGCACGCACGGCAGGCGCTGCGCTGTGCTGCTGAATTGCAAGCGAGTCGAAGCCAAACCAAAGGCTGAGATTTGAGCACAAGCATCTACGGTACTGCACAGTTCTGTACTGTACTGTAACTTAGGAGCAGTAAGGTAGGTATTGTACTCAGTTACAGTACAGGGCTGTACAGTACAATCCAGTACCGACCTGCCCACCCAGCACGTCCGGGGCGGGCGGGTACAGTCCGTGTAAATGCGATGGCACGCTGCTGGCCATTATTTTCCTTTGTACATGTCTCACCTCGCCTTTGCTTTGGTCTCCTTGCCTTGGCCTGCAGGGTGCACGCTGCAAGATACCGAACGGCACTGTCTTGTCTTGTCTTTTCTTTTCCTCCCTCCCCTCCTCCCCACACCAACGACGCTCCTCTCATTGCCCATCGTAGGTTGCTGGATTTGGATTTGGCTGTCTCGTGATTGACCTGGCCCTCTACTTTAGGCAGTACGACGAGCTTGTCTTTGCTATCTGAACCCCCACCCCTCCTCCTGCTGTCCCCTCCCTGTTCACAACTCACGACTCAAGTGTGCGTCCCGAAGCCTTTGTTATGTTTTTTTTTTTTTTTTGTAAATGTTTAAATATTCGGATTGGCTTCGGACTAGGCGTGGGGAGACCCCATTACAAGTGAGGCCGCGGCTGCATTGTTCGGCGAGAACCCTCAGTCAGGAGACGTCCAGCACAACGCCCCAAAGACGCAGAAGTAATCACATCTAAGACAGTGGGGATCTTTGGAATGGCAACCCGTGAGAGGGGGCAGGGGATCGCCGAAGCCGGGGATGCTCGTTCGAGATCAGGGTCTCCTGGGCTCAACACCTGACCCCTCGAGCCGATGGCTTAGCCTTAGTGCCTTCTGAGGATTCCGCCTGTGTGTCTCCTGTAGTGTGCATCAGGTATATAGCAATCCGTGTAAACCATCCATGGCCCTTTTCAGATGGCAACGGTCCTCACGCTGGCATGCATCTGGCTTCAACATGGCTATTCTCATTTCAACCCCAGTCATGGCGCTATCTGTCTCTTCCAACCTCCCATGAACCCGGCCCAAAACATGAACACCTCCCTGGAAACGTTTCCATGGTTCGCCTAGACCGCTTTTGTTTCTCATAGCCACACTGTTCTGCTCGCCTCAGTCATCTTCCACTTCCAGCACCTGTTGTGTACCTGATCTGTTATTGGCCATACCAAAGAGCGCCCATTCCGGACCATACATATCGTCTTCCGTGCTGGTGCGCCAAGATTCACACTCTCTAAATTTATTTGTAGATTAACTGGCGCTTGGTTTAAGAGTCTCCCACCCACCCATCTCATGTCCTCCTTCGTCCAACGAATCTAGTAAATCGACCGACCCTGGCTTCGGACGTGACGAGGTCGGTGGTGGTCCGCCTCTGCCGACCGGGCGTAAGTCCCCTGGCCCGGATGCTCGCTGCGACATGCCAGGAAGCATCACGCCACCTGCCGCTGATGCTGGAGACCCCGATGAGGTTACTGCCTTCCTAAGTACCCCGGGGCCGTTTGGCCGAGCAGATCGTCCTACATCTGCCGTCATCGACCGAGGAGGCAATGCAGGTTGAAAGTGGTCACCGCCGCTCTTAAATCCATTACCCCGGCCAGGGCTGATCGTCGGGGAGGTGCTGGTGAGGTGTGCCGGTTTCTTTGCTACTGGCGGAGCTGGCTTGCCGCTCTTCTGCTGCGACAGCTGCGACAGTTGTGAGGCGGCAGATGTCGGTCGCAAAGGGGAGGCAAGGCTTGTGTTGGCGTTGTACTCATCCCTCCTGTCGGCCGCCTTGGTGGAGGTGGAGGCGGCGGCGACGATGACATCAAATCCACATTAGATCGCCCTGTTCTTTCATCCCCAGGGTCATTCTTCCAACCCTTGCCGGGAGATTAGATGGGTCGTACGGCGGCGGCAACTTTCTAGGAATGGTCCCCGTCGTAGAAGCGGAAAATGTTCTTGGCAGGTTAACGGATTCGTATGGAGAGCTTGATATGCTCGTCAAAGATGCCATTGAAGACGACCTGGGAACGGAGATCCAGTCTGGCTCATCTGTGTGGCCAAAAGGATTCGCCGGTCGATTGGGGTTGAGAGCCATGGGCTGCCCATCGGCTCCATAGGGTATCGGTATTTGTGCCTGCGCTGGTTGCTTGTTATCCAGCCACCACTTCTGTCTATCAGAGCTCGCAGGTGGGAGCCCGGGCTCGATAGCATCGTAACCGATCAGATCTTCGTCCTCGGTTTCTTCGTCTTCGCCTACGTGGGCTACCGCGTCACCGATCTCCGCTTTGCGGCGTGCGTACAACTCCTGGCTGATCGCCTCTCGCCGTGCCTCATCCACAAGATTAACCTTGCACTCAAAGGCGGCGTATACAGGCCTGTGATCTGAGAATTTCAAGGGGCCGAATCATACAACACCTGCCGTAAGTTGGCGCCCTTTCGCAGAATTCTATCTGTCCAGGCCGGAATACGTGCCTTTTCACTACCACGCTGTTAGTAAACAATGAGAAAACGAATAAAGCACTGCAAGAAACGTACGAAGTATCGTATTCGTCGGTTCCCAGGTCGAACTTGTAGGTAGGCATGAACGTTATACGATGCTCAGAGTAGAAGGGGAATGCTAGCCCAGCAACCATCTGTAGATTCAGCTGGTCATTCTCATACAAGGTAGCTAGATCTCTCTTTTTATTAACGCTCGGGCAGTCTCGGAGCTCAGGCCTATGCGGTAGTTGAAGTCTCCAAGCCAGATGATGGCGTCTGAGTCGTTAGTTAGTAACAGCCATGCTGCGACAACGCCATATAGATATTGCGTCGATTTAGGAGAGCACCATACCATGATCTTCGATCCCGCGGTTCCGCTGAAACCGTAGTCCGTGGTGGATCGTCGCGTAATCTCTATTACGTTCATCGTAGTTGGCGAAGCCTGCTGCCAGATGCGCCGTCACAAAGCAAATATGCGTGTTTGCATAGTCGAATCGTATAGCAACAGCTCCCTTGTTTCCAGCCATACCTTGCATACCAGTCTTCTTTACTGCTCCCTCGACGTTCTTGATGTTTGATAGTGCACTTGTCTTGACGAAGATGCAAAGCGCAGCTCCAACCAGTTGTCCACTGCGGAGGAGAACGTACTTTTCACCACCAATACTTGCCTGTCGCCGGTTAAGGTTGTTTTTGACAGCCTGCTCCCAGAGTTGCCTTCTGGTCGGATCGCTGTTCATAATTTGCTGGGGGCTCAGCTCGACAATCTCCTGGAAACCAACAACATACATATCCGGTGAGGCTTTACCCAGCGCAGGTGGGAATAACCAGGGCGACAAATCGTCGTCGATTCCTTCCGTTCGGCCGTTAAGATTAAAGGTACCGACCCAGAGGCTGATGCTTGAAAAGGAGGTAAACTCGTCGCTACGCTTTCCCAGCTCTACCGACACGAAGTCGCTGATGGGATCAAACAGAAGAACAGGTGTTTGTCCAACCAGTCTCCCCAGTAACATATCGATGGTTATTTGTCTGGAAGGGTCGATAAAGTTGTTGTGGTAGATTCGCTGTACAGATTTACGCATATCGGCCACTGCTCCCGACAGTGACATTTTTCCATGTCGTGTAAAAGACGTCTTGAGTGCGCCAGTGCCCGCATAGATCTTGGATAGGGAATCACCGTTATCCGCCCATAGACTGGAGTGTCTCATCCAAAAATCTGAAGCAGCATATTCTCCGCGATGTCCGAGGAATGCCTCTACCGCCATCTGCGAGATCAGGGTTTGAATCAAATTGGTTCGATCCAAGCAATCTAAACAGTTTGTGCGGAAAACTCCTTCTTGCTGGAGAACGACAACCATGCGTGACTGAGCGCCATTGTGCAGCTCTTCACCGGTGTCGTTGGTCTGCTCAGCTAGGTAATACGCAAAGCCATCGCTTGAGTCTTCGATATACCTCCGAATTTCTCGAGCAGCTTCATACCCAGCAGGACCCTTGGTCTCAGCATGAAAATCATAGTGGGTCTCTCGTAGCAGAGCATGGTCGGCAGAACCACCAATGCCGTGCCGACTTAACGGGCAATTTACAATGCCTTGGTGGTAGAGCGTACTCAGTTCCACTTCTCCCGGCTTGGTTTCGCTTAGCAAATTGATCACATGAACTGCACCATAGGTTTCTTCAAGATCTTCAAAGTGCTTGTTAAATGCAGGTTGTGTGCCGTCTGGCGATCTGGTTACGGTGATTTTTTGTCGTCCTGGAATCAGATCGGCAGCTTGCTCCCAGAAAACGGGGACAGAGCCGCGCACTTGAGAATATGAGAAGAGGGTTCCAGCTGGACTCCAGAAAGTTGTCTCAGTTTCCACGAAATTAGCAACGTTGCCATCATCGTCAATACCTCGCGAGTTGAAGCGTGTACCGGCTCTTCGACATGATAGACGTGAGATTATAGTGAGGAAGGAAGGCATCCCACTTGTAGATACGCGTAGTGGCGAGGCACTCTGGGGATGGTCATTGTTTTGCAAAAGCCCCTGATAGCTGAGGTCAGGATGCGCGAAGAATCCAGCGCTTCACGCTCGTGAGGCCTCAGTCGAGAGCGAAATTCAACCAAAGGGCTAATCATAAAAGAGTTCCAAAGATAGTTATCATCAAAATTATCGATATCAAAGGAGTTTGAATTGATAAGCCTATCGGGAGTTAGCATTGCGCCTCTGTACTACGGCATCTCGCGTACCTGTCCTGGACTCTGTTCGTAAGGTCGAACACAGTGCTGTAGTAGAATGATCCATTACTGAGGAGCTTCCGCAGGTCGTGGCAAGGATGCTCCACAGCCACCTCTCTTCTGCTGAGGCCTTGCGCATATGGCGAGGTCTGGCTATAGACTGAGACAGCGTCTGAAATATCGGACTCCACGCTTTCGAGAGGCACCACATCGTCATAGTCAGCACTGCTCAAGCAGTAGAAGGCTACGCTGGCAATCCTCTCCACCGTCTCACCAGGCCGCACCGTGGCAGCTCGGGCGGCGTGGGTGATGACGGAAAGAAAGACCTCGTTGTTCACGGCGATCAAGCCCAACGTGCCGTAGACCGGTCGCGAAGTGAGCGGGCGGTATTCCTTCAGCAGCTTCTCAGATATTGGCGAAAACTCAACCATGCATTTTGCAATGGGGAGTCGCCCGCATTGGCGCAGGGCCTGCCGGTCGTGGAGTTGTTGGTACCATTGTGGAACGATTCGTTCGCGGAGGCGCTATATCGTAGGATCAAGGCGTGGGACGAGGAGGCGATGGCGATGGATCGGTAAGGATAATCGCGAATATAGAGCTCGCAGGACTTTTCGGGAGCAACGGCTTGGGAGCTCAGGGGCCCAGAGGGATAGTCCATGTTCGCGGCTTGGGCAGAGATCCGTGGCCTGGGCGTTCAATAAGTGTGCGTCGTAATCACGAACCCAACCCACCCATGGCTCCTATTGCTGTCGTTCGTCGAATTGAGGTGTCGTCTAATGGGCCATGTCGTTGTGCCAGCGAACCTAGTGTGGCATTAACTAACCGATAGGATACGATATGTGAGTGAGAAGTGGCTGAGCCTCACAGGGTGCCCAGTCAAAATGACGTCGGATTGGCGGGCGGACTGGGCCCAAAAGTCTTCCGATATCCGTAGGGAGAGCAAAACAAGTGGGAAGTAAAAAACAGGGCCTGCAAAAGGACTTAATAAGAGAATATACCTCTGTACTATGGATTTAATTTAAATTTTTAATGTCATTTTGTCTTAGTAGCTAATCATCTTTTTGAGAGCAGTGTGCCTTTGCGGATCTTGGATTTGAATAGCTATGGCAGGTAAAGGCCTTTCAACCTCGATATTTTGTCACTTTGATGCTCTGTTGGTCACCACCCCTTCCAATAATGTTCTCGCCGAGCCCGACATGTATTCTTGGTGCTTGAGACTGTCCTTTCAAGTGCATTGTGGTCAATGAAATAAAAAACGAAGGACTATGGTATTCCTAATCTCTGCTAGTGGGATATCAACGATCTCCCATACGACGGCTGCTGCTCCTCCCATGCTGCCATTACTGAAGGACTTCGGCTGGGAATGGAATTTCTGTAACATTGATATTTACACTCAGCAATTGAGGTCTATATTATGATCAACTTATTACTATATTATTATGAATTTATCATATTTCCAGTCGTCTATTGCTAGATATTTTGTCAAGATACCTGCACTGGATATGCGGAATTTCTGCCCTCACACTGTAAATTGGGAGAGGAATTCCGCATACCTGACACAGGTATCTCAACCGTCAATCAACAAAACATTAAGAATAAACGACTAAAAGTGTGACATGCTTATAATGATAATGTAACAAGCTTAAGAGATCTTAAGTACTTTCCAAAGCTTCTCTTTATTAAAGCCTTGTGATCAGATAGAAATCGCAGGGTAGGTGGAACTTTTGTCCTCCCATGGCATGACAAAAGAAATCATCACTCAAGCAACTTACTTAAAAACACCGTTGCAATTTCTACAACACGATTATTGTTGCCCAAGTGCAGATTTCGAAGTTGCTGGTGAGAGAATAACATGTGCCATAGCATCGTCGACCACATGACACCAAGCCTATTTTTGTAATCTCAATTCTATCTTCGATCACCATCTTGACGAACTGAGGGAGGTTGCGTTGCTGGTCATAGTGTTTCCAACGGCGAAAGAAACCATCTGGAGAGTTCATACCAGAGCCAATATAAATCTTGGGCTGATTTTCATGCTTTTTAAGCACTAGAATGCAAATACCCCAAGCTCCTTCAATATTGATTGTGGAAGGAAGGTTGTGAAAATATTGGATACATGGTAAAGCCTTGGACTTAAAATTTTGAAGAAGACTTGAAGCGAAAGTTAAACATTTATTCGCCATTAGATCTTCGAGGACTTCCTGGGACTCGATGTCCGGAATACCGATGCCACGTCGAACAGGCGGCATATTGAGAAGGAATTTCCAGACAAGCCAGAGTATGAGACCCGGGATCTCGGAGTATTCCATTGTTCAATAGTTGGTCGGCCTCGGCGTCTGTCTGCTTGCTCTGTTCGTGAGCACCACAGTGACGGTACTGACAGTAGATGCTGAATAATCATTAGAGGTCATGCTGCTTCAGCTCTACTGGTGACACTTACAGCTGGGCTGATGATAAGGTAGGCTTCAGCTGGCGGTGTCAAGTTGGAAGTCATCTTGTATGCTAGGAGGCGGAGTCCTCAGCAGCCTGAGAGTGTGGTCCGGCGATCTAATTGGGAATGGGTGGTAGGCACAAAGAAGAACCAAAGTTGTTCTCTCTCCTGTCAGTGGTACAAGCACCAAGTAAGGCAGGCAACTGCTGCGGCGGTAGGAGCAGGCTATTTCTACGACCATCCTGTGCAAATGCACAAGGGGCAACTGGCAAGATTGTTGATGGTGATATGTGTATTAAGACCTGAGCTGTTCTGCTTTGCTTGGTGAGAATAGACAGCGTCTTTGCCCATGAAAGGGAGGGAAATAAAAGATTGAACTCCATGTTCAAAAGCGAAGCAAGATTTGGCTGAAAGATTGATTGCAATGGAAGGCATGAGTTGGTAGGAAGGTGCTGATGATTGGGAGGTACTCATACTTGCAGAAGGTGCCAATACTTGGTGGAATACATGGCCATATAGGATTCATTAAGCAGGCACCTTGTAGTAGGTAGTTACCAGTAATTACCACGATTGATTTTCAATAAAAAACTCGATTGTAGTTGTATTGCACACCATCCCATAGAAAAACAAGAAGGATAAAATCATTGTGACTTGTAGTCACTTGGTAATGTCGCCGAGTACCGGGAGAAGGTGAATATAGCGAAAGAAGCAACTATACTCGGTGCTCTACATGCTCTACTCCCTGCATGTGCGCAAATACCTACCTCATCTGTAGACTATACTCGGCCCATGACTACCGTGCTCTCGATTGTAGTAAGCTGCCTCCGTCTGACACAGGGCTTCTACTCAAATGCGCACATCACCGACCCTGGGCGATGTCCTACCCTTAAAATCCAGGACCAACTCGGTCAGCAGTCAAGGTCAGGGTAATCATCCCCAGGGCGCTGTCCTCCCACTTGGGTACGGTTCAAGGACAAGAATAGCAAAAGAATGTAACAACAGAACAAGAGAGAAGAGAAAATTGAAGAATTATTTGAGGCTCAGATTCGTAAGTGAGATCATGCTCTCTTGATCGGAGAGCGTTCATCCTCTTCCTATCATATGTTTATTATAAGAATTCATCATAGCCTATGGTAGAAATAGAATCAGAGATTTCACGAGAGCCTCAGCCAAAGATAAAGGCCACCGTGCAGCTTAGTCAGCCTTGGTGGAGTCTCCATCTGACGTGCAACCAAGAGCTTGCAGAGCTGCAGCCAGCGGAGGTACTTGTCCTGCAAGTAACCAACCTCCACCAAGCGTACGCCCCACACCTTGAGCGAGCCGCCAGTTTGGTGGAGCTGGCAGGGCAACAGTACAGAAGCGGTACCTTCATCTCGAGTCTTCCAACCGCATCCCGCGCCAACTTTGCGGGCCTGGAAACTTTACACTTGACCCATCCATTTCCCTCCTCCACCAACCTCCCGAACCCTCAACAACCTCGTTCGCGGTCCTCCCTTTGCGCGCGCGAATCTCGGGAAACTTCGAGTCTGATTTCCAGGCTCCATTCTTGTCGACCACAGAAACGCGTCCTGCACTCTGCAGCCATGAGTGACTTCGGCCAGTTCGGAGGCTCTGACGAGGAGTATGCGGCTGTACGCAAGCTCCATGCCGAGGTGGTACGTATCTACTTCATCCAGTCGCGGTCGTGGTATCATGTTCTGATCTGTTTCGCGCTTTAGGAGGCCGATCCCGATAACTTCGAGACCTGGGAATCCTTGATCAAGGCCTGCGAGACCCTCGAGGAGGCTTGAACCGCAACTCGAGCCCCCAGGCTCTGGCCGCCTTCCGCGATGCATTCGATCGTTTCCTTCAGAGATTCCCCTCCTGTTTGGTTACTGGAAGAAGTACGCCGACATGGAGTTCAACATAGCTGGACCTGAGTCTGCCGAAATGGTTTGTCCCGCGCGCCTAAGCCTGCGAAATCAATGCGCCCATGCTTACTGTCCTGCAGGTGTACGAACGTGGGTGCGCGAGCATCACGAATTCTGTCGACTTGTGGACCGATTACTGCTCCTTCAAAATGGAGACCACCCATGACCCACAGCTCGTCAGAGAGTAAGTATACCCCGACCATTTCCTAAACATGTTTGTCAAACGCAGTTCCGGCCGCCGAACCTGAGGGTACCGGTTGCCACGCCTGTGGGAGCTTCACACTACGCATTCTGGATGTGTATGCTGGTGAGATTATGCCCGCTAGACACCCAAAATGTCGGGGATGCCACTCTCACAATCATCTGCCAGGCTTTGTTCTTGCCCGTGCCATACCTACTCGTTCACAGCTCCACTCATATTACCATCTACCGCACACACAGGGGACCTGGACTCGATTTTTGCTACTTGACATCATGGCCGTGACCCCTCATGTACAGATCTCCATTTCTCTCGCCCTCTCCCATGCCCTACCCTCCTGCTGAACTATGCTGACCCGACACCACAGTCTGTTTGAGAGAGGCGCCACCTTTGTAGGCTTGGACTTCCTGGCTCACCCTTTCTGGGATAAGTACATTGAGTATGAGGAGCGCCAGGAGGCACAGGACCGAATTTATGCCATCCATGCTCGCATAATTCGCATTCCCATGCATCAGTACGCGCGGTATTATGAGAAGTTCCGCACCCTCTCGCATAGCCGTCCTCTGGCCGAAATTGCCCCAGCCGACGTCATCGCACGCTTTCGCTCAGAGATTGAGGCTGAGAGCATGGCCTATGGCGGGGCTTCACGTCAGGAGCTCGAGATTGAGCGCGACATTCGTGCCAAGGTTGACGGCATGTACTACGAGGTCTTCACATCTACTCAAAATGAGGTATCGAAGAGGTGGACATACGAATCTGAGAATAAGCGTCCATATTTCCACGTCACCGAGCTCGAACATTCACAGTTGAACAACTGGCGCAAGTATCTGGACTTTGAGGAGGCTGAGGGCGACTACAACCGCATTGTGTGCTTGTATGAGCGTTGTCTGGTCACTTGTGCGCTGTATGATGAGTTCTGGTTCCGTTATGTCCGTTGGATGTCGGCGCAAGCAGGAAAGACGAAGAAGTACGTAACATTTACATTCGTGCATCCGCCTTCTTCGTTCCCATTAGCCGGCCTGGTATTCGTATGCAGTGGGCCTATTTTGAGGAAAGCTGTGGTCGTGTCGATATGGCGAACGATATCCATGGAGCCATCCTTTGAAACTCCCAGACTGTATAGAGGTCATTTTATCGTGGGCACAGCTGCAGCGCCGTCAAAATGGCGTAGACGCAGCCATTCAGGTGCTCAAGGACCAGATTGATGCTCCTACCGTGGATTTATACACAAAGGCCGCGCTCGTTGGCGAGTGGGCAACACTCTTGTGGAAAGTCAAGGGTTCGGCTGAGGAAGCCCGTGCAACCTTCCTCAAGAATGTTCAATGGTACGCCGACAGCCGGCTGTTCTGGGACAAGTGGTTCCAGTTTGAGCTGGAGCAGCCCGTCACAGTTGGCAAGGAGGCAGAGCATGCAGAGCGTGTGAAGCACGTCTTTGACGAGTTTAGGACCAAGACGCGTCTGTCTCCCTCGGTCAAGCAGGAGATCTGCCAACTCTACCTGGGTTACTTGGTGCAGCATGGCGGCAAGGATGCCATGAAGACCTTTTGCAAGTGGATCGCGAGATGTTTGGGTAAGTCTGCCGATATTCATCTTAAAAGGACGTGTGCTAACATGGAGAATTAGTCCTCCCTCAGTGGCTTCGTACGCAAAGGCTAGCAGCAGCGCCAAGGAAAACGGAGCTACACGCGGCGAATTGGATGAGGCTAGTAGGCATAAGGCCGAGGCCCGGTACCTGAACTTTTACGAGATTCATAGCGAGCAGAGCGCATCGGATGCCCAGGGACCGGCCAGTTTCCACTAGAATGAGAACATGGAGGCGGTTTCGGCGCTGTTATGGTGGCAGAGATTCGGAGACTGCTGAATGAGCAAGTCAATCATTTGAAGCGTGACAGCGGTGCTCGTTTAACGAGAATGCAAGATGACACACTTAATGAAAGGTTCGAAACAGAGCCGTCTGTTATCGCAGCAGGCATTTAGCATGCCAGGCGAAGGACGAGACTAATAAGGATATTTGGATCACGGGGCTGGTACAATTGGACATGGGCGATATGGGAAGGAGCGCTTGCGATTGGGATGGCACGTCTTGTACTATAAGTTCCTAGGGACGCATCGCGACATGATGCTTCCAGCGGCTCGAGATGGCTTGTTGGGCAGCGGATGTACCATTGCCATGTAAGGGATCTGAAGAGGCGTGGAGCAAGAAGCAGGTTGATCATCTGTTGCGGGAACCAGCGATACGCAATGGAGATAGAGTTAACACAAGTCGAAATATAATCAGTGTATGGTGTAATTACAGGTTTTGGAACAGATGGAGTAGAGTGAATACGGCAAAACAAGATTGATACTGGACGGAGCAAGATTTGTGCTGCCGTGGCCTTGTTTCGGCCTCAAGAACAGGTCATTGTGAATGCGGCTAATTGTCTTGGCAATTGATCGATGTTATGCTGATGCTGTCTTTAATTCTGTGACAAAGGGTTAGTTGCTTGGGAGGGAGGCTGTGACGGTGGCGGCCAAGAAAAGAAAGGGAAAAAATGAACAAAATGGATGGTTCGTCCGGAGCATTTCTCCCCGGTGGAGGATATATCCACAGTGAAACTAACTGTCCAGTAATAGCTTCGCTGCTCCGCTTAGAAAGAGATATGTCTAGGTTTGTGCTTTGATACGAAATGGTTCTCGAATGCCCAAACCAGGGAACTAGGCTTCTGATACGTCGAAAAGAGCACGGTAGGTCATTGGAAGGCGAAGGGGCCGAGGTATGTCAAGATTAACGCTGTGGGGTAGGTAGTTTAGTACTGGAGGAGAGAACATCAGGTCAGCCGGGATGTTCAAGATCCGCCACCCGGTCACCGTGGCGAGTTGTGGGGATTTTTTTCTTCTGCTGGCTTGTGAGTCAACAGCATATTGAGCGTTGTGTCTTGACTGCCTAGTTAGGACAAGTCTGGACATGAGAAATAGAGAGAAAAGGTGGCACCGATCTCGGATGGGCAGGAGAATGGCAATTGATTGTTAATCGGAGAGATACACAGAGTATGCACTGTACTGTAGCCATGATACGATACAGTATGGTACTGTACAAGGCCCGTGCTGTAGCTGTAGCTGTAGCTGTACTGTAAGAAACGCATGCACCTGAGCTGACACGGGCTGCAGACGGGACAACTGATGGGTTCCGGATGCAAGGCTGCACATCCAAGCACGGATGGACAGGCACAGAAGCCAATGGCAGGGATTGCGAGGTGAGATTTGGGACGTGGAGGGAGTGGAGTGGGGTCACCGGGCGCCACGCTGGGATTAGCGTGGAAGCAGGCATTTGGAATCCTCGTGCGACGTTTGCAACGGAATCAGGACCCCTTCTTTGACATCGTGCCACGCGGCAGCCATGAGATGCCTAACGTTAGATGCCACCGTCGGTTAGTCGCCGAGTGGCACTGTAGGGGTACTAGCACGTCTACCTCGGAAACCGAGCCTACTGGGTTTCAAGTTACAGATTGTTGTGTTGTTTTTTTCTTTCTTCCTGTGGTGGCCAGAGCAGAGCATACAAGCAAAAACATGGGGAGGGGGAGGAACTCCATACGGGGGCGTGGTCTCAAAACAGCGCAAAACAAAGAAAAAAGATAAGGAAAAGATGTCATGCTCGCTCCGTACTCGACGGCCACATGCACGATTCTGGCCTAAAGGACAATCAGGGTCCTCCTTCTTCCCACGCTTGGGTCGAATGGCGTGCTCGGCAGGTCGACAGTAGGTACAGGTAGGTAGGTAGGTATGTACCCGAAGTAGGCCAACGCACGGTATACAGTACGTTCCAGGTCCATACGGTACTTGGGTAGCCTGTTGCATCTTGGTCAGCTTCACAACACAATTCAACAGGGCGGATCTCCGTCTTGCCTCCGAAGCTCCTAGCAAAGAACCACGGGCGGGTCCGGCGCCTTTCGACCACTCACACGCCGTCAATTTCTGATCTTCCCCTTCCTCTTTTTACGTATTAAAGCCGCCGGCGACTTTTCTGTCACTCGCTTCCCTGACCTTTTTCTCATCCATCTTCACACTCCTTTGAAGTGCATCTCACCCCGTTTCACTTCCTACACGGTACGCTTCCCTTCTCCTCTCCTCCACACCTCAACCTCCCGCAGATTCCTTTCCTTGGCCGCAGAGAGACGACGCTATATTTCTCTCCTTCTCAACACCCTCCGACCCATCTCGCCGAGCTCTGCTCTTGACTTATCCTCCTGCTAACACGGCACTTTTCAAGATGGCTTCCACCTTCACCCGCGCCGCCACCCGCGCTGCTACCCGGGCCTCTGCCCGCAACGCCTTCGCCGCCGTCCCTCGTCAGGCTTTCCGCCAGCAGGGCCGTCGCTTCTACTCTTCTGAGCCCGCCCAGAAGTCCGGCTCCAACGCCTTCCTCTTCCTCGGTGGTGCTGCCGTCCTTGGTGGTGCCGGCTACTACTTCTACGCCAACAGCGCCGCCGACGCTACCCCCAAGGTCTTCAGCCCTACCAAGGACGACTACCAGAAGGTCTACAACGAGATCGCCGCCCGCCTCGAGGAGAAGGACGACTACGATGATGGCAGCTACGGCCCCGTCCTGGTTCGTCTTGCCTGGCACGCCAGCGGCACCTACGACAAGGAGACTGGCACTGGTGGCAGCAACGGCGCCACCATGCGTTTCGCCCCCGAGTCTGACCACGGTGCCAACGCCGGTCTGGTCGCTGCCCGCGACTTCCTCCAGCCTGTGAAGGGTAAGTAGTGTTTTGCCCCCGAACGCTTCCCGCAGCCTTCGCCGGCTCCGGCAATGGGAGGCCTCAACTTTCGGTGCTAACTGTGTGCTTTTAGAGAAGTTCCCTGGATCACCTACTCCGATCTCTGGATTCTCGCCGGTGTTTGCGCCATCCAGGAGATGCAGGGTCCCATCGTTCCCTACCGCCCCGGCCGTGCTGACCGTGACATGGCCGCTTGCACCCTGACGGCCGTCTGCCCGACGCCACCCAGGGCGCTGACCACCTCCGCAACATCTTCTACCGCATGGGCTTCAACGACCAGGAGATCGTTGCCCTGTCCGGTGCCCACGCTCTCGGCCGTTGCCACACCGACCGCTCCGGCTTCGACGGCCCCTGGACCTTCTCCCCTACCGTCCTGACCAACGACTACTACCGCCTCCTGCTCGAGGAGAAGTGGCAGTGGAAGAAGTGGAACGGTCCTAAGCAGGTGAGTTTGCCACCGTATTAAGATCTTGTCGGAACACGATTCGCTAACTTTGTTTGCAGTACGAGGACAAGACCACCAAGACTCTGATGATGCTGCCCACCGACGTTGTCCTGACCAAGGACAAGGCCTTCCGCCCTGGGTCGAGAAGTACGCCAAGGACAACGACCTGTTCTTCAAGGACTTCTCCGCCGTTGCCCTGAAGCTGTTCGAGCTGGGCGTCCCCTTCGCTGAGGGCTCCGAGAACCAGCGCTGGGTCCTCAAGCCCACCTGGGATGAGTCCAAGTAAACAATTCGACTTGGGTGTATAGAGGATGACTCGCATAAAGACCTAGACGATACAGGATAGAGCGAGGTGTAGATGTAAATTTAGACCTTTTCACGCATTGGCAGCCCTTTTGCGACGGGCCTGATTTGAGAAAAGGATTTGGCACGCGGAGTTTGAGGATTTAAAAGGACGAAAAGCCGATGCGCATGGCTTCGGCGACGTCTTTGTCGTTGATAGAAGATTTATACCTGGCTAATACAATCGTGCTGTACAATGAATTATTTTTGAGTACCGTGGCAACCGTGACTGTTTGGAAGGGTTACTGAATGTTGGCCGGGTCCTGGTGACTGTTTGTCTGTCCGCAAAGCCATGCTCGCGGTTGCGGAATGGATATTCAAGACTAACACGTTGTAGTAATGAGGCTCATGAAGTCAAATGTAGTTGCAGCCATTCAGCACGTGTGCCACCTCATCCTTTCCAAGTCGGGAACCTTACCGGCTGCTCCCGCTGCAACATCATTGACTGCGATTGGATGAATCTTGGCTCTGCGCAAAAGCTATGACAGCCCTCGATTTACCGTTTGTAGCCGAGTATTTGGTTGAGTTGTGTTGGCAATTGGCCATTTCAAAGCAAAGCACATACACATTGATTGGGTTGTGAGGAATTGATTGGAAATAAAAGAGTGAAGTTGAGACCGCGGTGTTCGCCCTCGTCGGAATTACGGCCCTTCCTAGATTATAAAACATTGCTGTATCACGGCCTTTCCTGGATTGAGAAAGCATTGCTATATCACGGGTCATCCGGCAGTAGAGCAAGGCCAGTGGTTAACGTTATGTCTTTTTCTCGGGGGCATTGATGACACAGAATCCAAGTCATTGTTGAAAAAGCACGAACCGCAAAGTGGCAATATATCTAGTTCAAGCCAAATAGGGAAAAAATCAACGACGCCTCACGCTGGATCGTCGGAATTCGGAACGCATATAGAGCAAAATTTTGGTGTTGATTCTGAAGCCACTCGTATTTTCTCCATTAAAGTCAGCCACATCGAGTGCAAGATAACGAAACTAACTACATCGTTCGCCGATCTGCGTATGCATCTGCTCACCATCTGCGCGCCCTGCGCCCTACGCTTCGTGCAGACGGACCACAGGCTGAATGAGAATTACTAATGCTATATCCCCAACACCGGCGGGTCAGCCTCCCTATGCAGCATCTAGCGTGCAGCTTCGCCTTCGAGAGCGGTTTAGTCGCCCTCGCGTCATCGCCAGCAGGGTGCGTTTGCTTACCAAAGCATATCCCACCGTTTTACAATGCATGGAGACTCCCGAAACCTGGGCGAGTTATCTCCAGCTTGGAAGGAGGACCGGGCTGGAGTACTTAACGTCGCTAGGAGAATTGCCGAAGAGCCATTTATTTATGCACGTCTGGTTCACCTGTACAACCGCGGATACCCTTGCCTTAACTTATAAGTGCCTCGGCATCTTTTGCTTCTTCCAGCCCATTGTGCTTCAGTGATATCCTTTGATTTTTTTGGTGTTGTCTGGTGAATTGGCATATTAGAATTACTCTCTGCAATTCACACAGTCACATAGTCATCTCAGCAGTCTCAGCAACGATATCACAACCCCTCAACACCTGCAATGGCTCCTGTGGACTTCTCCAACAAGGGTGCCGCCGGCATCCTTACTACACACCGGCCCAAGAGCCCGCTCCCGGTACGGCTCTGGAGCCGGACTCGGCCCCACGCTCTTCAAGCCCATCCGGACCGGGCCCGTCGAGCTGCACAACCGCATTGCCGTGTCACCTATGTGCATGTACAGCTGTGCCGATGGCCACGCTACTGACTTCCACCTCGTCCACCTGGGTCAGTTCGCCCTACACGGCGCTGGCCTGGTAATCATGGAAGCCACTGCCGTTGAGCCCCGCGGCCGCATCAGCCCTCAGGATTCTGGTTTGTGGCAGGACAGCCAGATCGCCCCACTGCGTCGTGTCGTCGACTTCATCCACAGCCAAGGCTCCAAGGCCGGCATCCAAATCGCCCATGCTGGACGCAAGGCCAGCAGTCTTGCACCGTGGCTCGGCGGCACCGTGAACAAGACGCTGGCAGACGCAAGCGTTGGCGGCTGGCCCGAAGATGTCGTGGGGCCGAGTGCTATCGCTTGGGATGAGAACTACGCCTCGCCCAAGGAGTTGACTGTTGCTGAGATCAAGGGGCTTGTCCAAAAGTTTGCCGACTCTGCTGTACGTGCCGTCAAGGCTGGCTTTGACGTCGTTGAGGTGCATGGCGCTCATGGATACCTGATCACCAGCTTCTTATCCCTCTATCTAACGTAAGTCTATCCCTGCCCATGTGAAGCAGAGGCTGTCGTTTCGTGTGACTAACACTACATAGAAACGTACCGATGAGTACGGAGGAGCTTCGAGAACAGAATCCGCTTCCTAGTTGAGACAATCCAAGCAGTCAAGGCCGCCGTTCCCCGTGAGACATCAGTGTGGGTTCGAATTTCCGTAACTGAGTGGATGGAATACACGGGTCAGCCCTCGTGGGACGTGGAGAGCAGCATCCGTCTTGCCAAGCTTCTTCCCTCGCTTGGTGTTGATGCCCTCGACATCAGCAGCGGCGGCAACCACTCGAAGCAGAAGATCGTGAACGAGGCACCCATTCACGCCAAGTTCTCCCGTCAGGTGCGAAAGGCGCTGCATGCCGAGGGTTTGCATTTGCCCATTGCGCTGGTCGGCGGCATTACCGAGGCCGAGGTCGCGCGATCGGTGCTCGACAACAACGGGAAGAGACAGACCAACGAGACGATTGAGGTCGCAACGGAGCATGGCCAGGTGGCTGAGGCGGATCTAGTCTTGGCCGGTAGACAGTTCCTTCGTGAGCCCGAGTGGGTTCTGAGAGTGGCTCACGAACTCAAGGTACCTGTCAAGTGGCCGAACCAGTACATGCGGGCAGGGCCATCTGGTTTCAGTCGCCACAGACTTTAAGGGATGGTGGTTTCCAGGGTTCCAGGGAGATGTGATAGCGTGTTCATTAAAAGAGCTTATGAGGCTATGTTTATGATGCTGGCAGGGATATGAGCCTGTTGTTAGATGGAGCCGAATACCTAGATATCATACTAAGTGGCAAGCACAGGGACTGAGAGTACAAGGAAGGCGTCCTAAGAATGGAGAATATTGACATTTGTTCCTACCAGTTGGGTACTTTTTCGAGTGATAGAAGACATGAATGGGGCCCACATATGAATCTGGTATGATTGTCCGAAGTCTCGTAGTTTGAACTGTTCTTGGTATAGTATGTATTTTCCTTAGTACCTGTCTAGACTTGCTGGATGGGAAATATTTTAGCAACGTCAGATGTAGTAAGTGGGTGGCAAGCAAAAATTACAAGGCTATAAAGGAAGACCATCCAAGAAAAAAAAGAAAAAGAAAAAAAAAGTGGTGTTTCAATACTTCGTTTTCATTGCATATATGGTAGGAGAGAATGAATTTGTTATTGTTGCTATACATCTAACGTCTGTTTGATCGTCTTGCGATAGTTCTTATACAGACCTACGAGATAGTGAAGCTATTCCATGGTCTGTTTTCATACCGACTTGCACAGCAATGTCATCGCGTAAGCAAAGGCACAACCATTCCGCCGGGACATGCAAGAGCACCAAGGCTAGTACGGGACACTGTCTGCCTTGTTGATCCACTGCCTGTGCTAACGCAGGGGCGGTTCGATGGGCACGGAAGGTGAACGATTGTGGCTTGGTGTGATAGATACCAGCTATGCCTCTGCTTTGGGCAGCTTGCGGTTGATGATCCGCTCCTGAGCAACGTGCAAGGGAGAGGTACCGTTATAGAAACACGCCTTGGCTGACACATACGTGATGTGTGATGTGATGTCGAGAACAATCTCACCAGTGGCCTCATCAGTTTTGTGTGTGACTGCATTCGGGTATTTGGGGCGGTTCGGACGGTGGATGGGCGTTTTGGCTCAACGTGGCCTTTAGCTAGACGATAGTTCAGCTCCTTTAGGCCATAAGTGTCTGTTCGCCATGGAGATGGGACGCATGGGTATCAGATCCACTTCGCACTGTGCACAAAGGATGAAGTGGCACGTAAGAAAGACACATTCAGTGAATCGGCTGGGGCTCTGGATACAGGTGAAATCATCAGACGATTTTCGTTCTAGTGGATCTAGCCTGGTGAGTAGAGGTTTGTGGGAGCTTGTACTGCGGTGTGTCTTATTCGCTCTATATGCTTGTGTTGATAGGTATTTACTCCGTCCCAATCCACTGCTCTCAACGACGTATGTCGGACATCCTCCTGTTGGTTGGCCACCATGTTTAGTGTGGGTTTCCTCGGGCTGTCCGGTACAGCGGGCCTGGACTGCGTCCCATGTAACATAACATGTCAGCTGGTGATACCTGCCATCGCGGGCGGCTTAAGCACAGGATCCGTCATGTTTGTAATCGGAATAGGACACTATCCTTGCATTGAGGACGACTTGTGGGTGATACCCAATCTATCGCCACCCAATCTTCTGGGATCGATGGGTGTTCACCATCCGATCATGCGTAGCAAGTATGATGTTTTGTCGGTGACGGACAATTGCAGACCGACTATGCAGCCCCGAGGGACAGATGCAAAGGCAGCCAATGTCCAGAATCTGGAGCGCCTGCAGGGTAGCTCCAGTGGAGGATGCGGCAGCTGCACTTGGAGATGCAAGGATGGTGCATTGACACTGTGTAGGCTCCTCTTTGTATATGCGCCACAACGATCGTCTCATGGCTCTTACATGAGCATGAGGCACGATACCCCAGCCTGCCGTGCCGTGAAGTACCTACCCTTTCTTTAGGTAACGAGGCTCGCCTCTCCAGTTGGCCAATCTCGAGCGCCGGGCTCAACCACAGAGCGCCCTTGTCTTAAACAGCCAATGCAGGGACGGAGATAGAGAGCGTCCTGCCATGGCCAGGCACGACATGCCATCACACTGCCTCGCAAGCCTCGGACCAGACAGGTTCCAGAAATGGCAATTGGGGCTTTCGGAACGGAAGACGTTTGCTTTTAGTCAGGGGTGGGAGGCGGGCAATTTGTAAGGCGGCGAAAACCAACTTATGGAGGACACGGACGGCAAACCACGACGGTACATGTATCCTCCAAGGCTCCATGTACCTGGGCTGGCATGGCATGCTGGACCCTTGGGTTTATGTGGAGGTGGAAAGGAGACTTTTGGAGGCGCGCGCGCATGTGGAGGGCACGGGTCCGTACATGCCGTCCATCTGTACCTTCGGCACACCGTACTTTTAGCACAATGCGGCTGTAGCCCATCGATAGCCAGTACATCCGCCGGGGTGGGGAACTGGTGGCTCGTTGGAGAAAGGTAGGTACTGTAGGTACATGGCTTGGCTACCCACCCTTGGTACCCAGATCAGCGTGCAGCTAGAGGGACCCTGGGCTAAGGAAGCTGCGATTTAGGACACTTGTTCATTCTAAACTGCCAGCCTCTGGCGCTCGCCCGTCCATCCAGCTGCTACTGGGTACAAAACCTCCCCATAGTCCAATCTTTCGTGCACTCACTCCGCTTCTCCTCTTTCTTCTCTCATCCTCTTCCCTTTCCCTTCTTTTCTCTTCATTGTCCTTGAGAAGGCCTCGGCTTTGCTTCCTATATACCCCACATCAGAAGCCTGTCTAGGACATCACAATGCACCAGAAGAGCATCACCTACGGCCTCCTGGCCGCCTTCGCCGCCCTGGCCTCTGCTGAGGACAAGTCCGATGTTACCCAGCTGACCCAGGCCACCTTTGACGACTTCGTCAAGGCCAACGACCTCGTCCTCGCTGAGTGTAAGTTCACATCTGCTTCCCCTCTACATGGGGCATGCTGCCCCTCCACGACCCTGGTCGTCCCGAATTTCTGCTAACATGGTCTCTGCTATATAGTCTTCGCTCCCTGGTGCGGTCACTGCAAGGCCCTCGCCCCGAGTACGAGGAGGCCGCTACCTCCCTCAAGGAGAAGAACATCAAGCTCGCCAAGATCGACTGTACCGAGGAGGCCGACCTCTGCAAGACTTATGGCGTCGAGGGCTACCCCACCCTCAAGGTCTTCCGTGGCCTTGACAACATCAGCCCCTACAACGGCCAGCGCAAGGCTGCTGCGTAAGTTTTACCCTCTATATATTTCATATTGGAAAGCATCCAGTCGCTAACGCCGCGCTCAATAGCATTTCCTCCTACATGGTCAAGCAGTCCCTGCCTGCCGTCTCTATCCTGACCAAGGACACCCTTGAGGAGTTCAAGACTGCCGACAAGGTCGTCCTCGTTGCCTACATCGCTGCCGATGACAAGGCTTCCAACGAGACCTTCACCGCCGTCGCTGAGGAGCTCCGTGACACCTACCTTTTCGGTGGTGTTAACGACGCTGCCATCGCTGAGGCTGAGGGTGTTACCGCCCCCGCCATCGTTCTCTACAAGTCCTTCGACGAGGGCAAGAACACCTTCACCGAGAAGTTTGATGCTGAGGCTATCAAGGAGTTTGCCCAGACCGCTGCCACCCCTGATTGGCGAGGTTGGCCCTGAGACCTACTCCGGTTACATGGCCTCTGGCATTCCCCTGGCTTACATCTTCGCCGAGACCGAGGAGGAGCGTGCCGACCTCGGCACTGCCCTCAAGCCCATTGCTGAGAAGTACAAGGGCAAGATCAACTTCGCCACCATTGACGCCAAGGCTTTCGGTGCTCACGCCGGCAACCTGAACCTCAAGACCGACAAGTTTCCCTCTTTCGCCATCCAGGAGACCGTCAAGAACCAGAAGTTCCCCTTCGACCAGGAGAAGGAGATCACCCACGACGCCATCTCCTCTTTCGTTGATGACTTCGTTGCTGGCAAGGTTGAGCCCAGCATCAAGTCCGAGCCCATCCCCGAGACCCAGGAGGGTCCCGTCACTGTCGTTGTTGCCAAGAACTACGAGGACATCGTTCTTGACGACACCAAGGATGTTCTGATTGAGTTCTACGCTCCCTGGTGCGGTCACTGCAAGGCTCTCGCTCCCAAGTACGAGGAGCTTGCCGCCAAGTACGCCGACAGCGAGTTCAAGGACAAGGTCGTCATTGCCAAGGTTGATGCCACTGCCAACGACGTTCCCGATGACATCCAGGGCTTCCCCACTATCAAGCTGTACCCTGCCGGCGACAAGGAGGCTGCCGTCACCTACAGCGGCTCCCGTACCGTTGAGGACCTCATTGAGTTCATCAAGGAGAACGGCAAGTACAAGGCCAGTGTCTCCGTCGCCGAGGAGGGTACCGAGGAGGCTGCCCCGCCGCTACTGAGGAGAAGGTCGCTGAGGAGAAGACCGAGGAGAAGGATGCTGAGGAGACCCACGACGAGTTGTAAGAAAAATGGCATTTATGAAATGACTGGCGCGGGATTTGGTTTATAGTAAAGCACCTCGGGATTCATAGTTCTTTAGCAAATCTGGGATTGACACGGTTCTGAAATTGGGATTGAGAACTTTCGCAGTATCTTCCTGCTCGCTTCGTGCATTGTGACATTCTAGATGCGAAAACATGATGTACCTTGCCCCCGAACTGACCTCATAGCCCAAGCCCAAGCCCAGCGTATGCCTGTTGCTCCCTGAATGTTGTTACACGTATTGCACATTTACGACATGTCGCGTGCTTCTGGCCAGATCGGTAAGCAGACAAATGAGTGACCCATTTGGCCGTGATTGATGTCTAATTGGCTCTGCATCTATTTCTTCTTCTCCTCCAATGCCTGGACATAGTTGCTCAGGCGAGTTACCGATGCTTGGAGAGTCTACACGTGGTTCGTTAGTTAGCGGCTTCATACGGTATTGTAATCGTGTGTAGCTGAACGGATGCGGGTGTCGTCGTTGATACGGAGGCTTTGAGTGCACGATTTCGGGAAACGTACGTAGATGTCCTCGGAGAGCAGATCGTTGGCAGCCTTGTACTCCTTGATCAGGTAGCTGTAGACGGCGCCGCCGGAAAGAGTGGTTCCCAGAAGGAAGCCGAACAGGCTAATTGAGGTAAACGGTCAGTAATCGCACGAAGCGCGGCGAGCGCATCGCAGGGTAATGCCTCAACTCACCCTCCGCGGAAAGCTCCCAGCGGCTTTCGCGCCGGGAGAGGAGAAGCGTCGGCCATCCGCCTGGCCGAGGTGTGGAAGCTGCGGGCAGCGACGGAGCGGGCGGCGGCGCCGAAGAGGATTCTGGTGGTCGCAGGCATCGTGACGGAGCGGTGAGGAATCGTCGGGCGTGGCGAGAGGGGAGAGTGGAGGAGAGGTGTCTGTGTCTGTGTGTCGCAATGTCGTTGCTTGGGTATGTCAGGAGGACTGGTCGGAATATCTACTGGGCGGTTTGGGATTGAGCTAACGCTATTGGCCACATGTCGTTGCTTGAGTGCGTAGGCGGGGCCTTGCGAGCTGAGCTTCCCGTAGCTACGGGTAGCGGGTGGCGGATTTATCCGAGGTTGTCTGCCGTGTAATACCCTGTATACATTATCGTGGGGATCTATAACTACAGGTGATGTTGGGGAATTGACAACTGGCCATCTAATTATATGCGAAATACTCTAGGTTGAATATTGAGAAGTATTTGGTGTTATTAGAAGGAAAAAAACTCGGTGGATTAATATGTGAACCTATGTTGTGCTTCTATATCACCAACTTCCTTATTTGTCATTCAGCAACTGAACTCATCTGTATTGCCTATACATTACCCTTTTGACACATTCTCCAGCTCCAAGCATAAACAAAAGAAATATACTATAAGCCTTCGTATCTGCGCAACTACCTCATGGCCTGCGATTGATGGCACCTTCAACCGAGCAAGACATCACTATCATGCTTCACACCCGTCCGAAGACCTCCCTGCGATAATTGGATGAAGTAATCTTCTCATCGGTTTCCCTCACACTATGAGTAACGTAGCATTTTATTCTGTTTTAGCTACGGTCTTATTGTGTCTCCGTGTGATCTATATGTTTTCGTTCGAGCCAAGCACCTTGCGGCGTTATTAACATTCCTTGGTTAATATACCAAGGCCAACCAGTTTCTTGTTGTAATTCTATTTTTACACGGGCAGTGAAATAACTAGATTCTAGCTACCTAGTTATATAAGTCTGTAAGATACATACCAACACACCATGACAGAGTCGTTCATGGGCATGACCTTAAACTGCCCAATTAGTAGGGATCAGAGCTTGCCGACTCTGTAAGTGTTGTGTGCTCATCAAATGAAGCGAAACTAATCAACCCGACATGTGGAAGTTCTCAAAACCCACTTTCAAGTCTTCGACTACTGGCGGGCATAACACAAAGAGAAATATATCCCAAGTTTCCGCACTTACTAACAAACATTATATCAATATGGCCTAAACCATGCCTTTGAGCGCAAGCTATTGTGGTTTAGGTGAGCCAGCTCCAATGGTGCGCACAACTATATTGGCACAATGTAGTATTTCTGCCTCTGAGTTGTTGTCTTTCACGTACCTTGTGGTGGTCAAGATGACAGTGCTTTTTCCTCTCCGACAGACTTGATGACGGAGCCCTTAATTGCTTGCGACGTATGAGAATCACCATTCTCGTATCATCCACGGGCGCTGTGTCTCCGGAGGATTGACCCAAGACGTCGCATAGACTACTCAAGGAACGGCAATGTCGGAAGTCATAAAGACATCAATTGATATCTCGGTATAAGAGACTTCACACAAGATTGAACTCCAAACTATTAATCATATTGAAGTCCTTCCTCGTCTCACTTGGATTGCTTAAATTGAACAGAATGGCCCACGATTGTTGATGGGTGGGTTTGGTCAGACAATGTATCCAGCCACAATTATTTTTGTTCTAACCTAGGGGTATGATATTGAGCAAAATCTTATCCCCAGAAATACCAAGCTACACATAATATTATTTATGAAAGATTTATAGGCACATTAGGAAGGGTACGGTTTGCCTCGTTGACCATCTACGTTGGACGGCGCCCGATTAGGTAGTGCTCAAGTACCTTTACCTGTCACCAAAGGCACCTGAGCCCTGTAGCTTGCCTAGACCGCAAGTGGCTAAAGGATTTACCTGTTCACGTCTTATGCTCTCCGCGTACAAAGTCGTCATTCAAGCTTCAACTCTCCCTTTTGTCACGAGCCTAAAAACACCAGCATGAACAATTTTGGCGTTGTCGAACTCGCGAGCGCCAAGACCACATCTGCGCCAGGATGGGCATATGTCCCTGACACGGTCGCGACTCGGCGACTCGACGAGCCTTCATCAGCACTGAATCGACGGGCGAAGAAAGGTCCAGGCTTAAGCATAGGAGACTTGTCTGCGAGGCAGGAAGCTCGGATACGCAAGGATGTCGAGGCTTTGGATCGAGATGGCAATAAGGACGCATCCATACCGCTACCTGCCAAGAGCGGTAGAGGTACGTTGTCTTGAAGCGTCCAAGTCGTATCTAGGTCACGGCCACTAACTGCAAGAACAGCACAGGGAAAACATACACCGAACGTGCGCAAAATCCTCCAGTCACAGAAAACGTTTGCGAACCACCTCGACGACTTCCTGGCGATGCAGGCTCTGGCGGAGGGAAACCCAGCGACCACGGCTGCTCATGCAAGATCAGGAGCTTCTACGAACACAAATAAACGCCCGGCTCTTGGCAAGAAGGATACAACATCCGCCGTACAGAAACCGTCTACAGACGAGGACGTAAAGATGAGCGATGCCAACTTGCCGCCCATTCTCGCCTCTCCAGGCAAACCACCGCCAGCTGCCCACCCAGGCGACAACGATCCTCTCCTCGCATCTCGCGTGCCCGAGTTGCCGTCAGATGAGGAGTTGTTGAAGCTGCTTGCACATCCGCCTCTGATATACGGAGAAGCCTCTGGCACATGGGACGACAAGTACCCCCGGCGCGTCTTCTGTGAGGTATGCGGCTACTGGGGTAGGGTCCGCTGCATGAAGTGTGGAACGAGAGTCTGCGCGTTGGACTGCCTGGAAACACACAAGGAGGAGTGCGTGACGAGGTACGGAATATGAGACTTTGGGATGCATGTGTCTTACGGAGGACTTGGGCGTTTAACGGCATTGATACCCCTGCTTGTTTATCTTATTCTATCGGAGAGGCTCGAGGCTTGGAATACAATGACTCATAGGCGAAGAGCCTCAGCCTCAATCGGCGTGTTGTGGTGGGATGACTCTTGAACCGTGGTTCAATGGCGTGCTACGGAATTTATTGGAATGTGAAACAGCCACTGTGCAGCAGCATCGCCATGGTTGTACGCGAGACGCCGTGATATTTATTCATGGTGGAAACCGAGGATCTGCCGGCGCTGCTAGTGACTCAAATCGGTGTTTCTTAGGCCTAGGGGATCTTTTTCGTGAGTCAACCCCACCTCACGTATAATGCCCCTCGTAGCCCCTCCATCGAAAAGACAAGTCACGATTCCCTCCAAACACCACTGTGCCCAAGCAACCCACCTCCGCCATGTCGTCTGAAGCACCGGTCGATGTGCCCAAGGCGGCCGAGGGTGCCCCGGAGCAGACTCTTCCCGTCCAGCTTAAGACCAAGGAGAAGAAGGAGAAGCCTGCCAAGGCGCCCAAGTCCAAGACTGCAGGCCTCGAGGTACAGACAACCACGCCAAGTTGATGTTGAGGGTTGCCAGTTGCTCACACTTCCTACCTACCAGTTGCCGGACACCCCGAGTTCATCCAGCACCGATTGGACGTTTTCGACAGGATCAAGGCTAGACGCGACGAGGAGATTGCTGGTGCGTGTGCTGTTGTCACCCCACTATGAACGTCCAAAGACTTATAGAGATATAGCCAAGCCCCGCGAAGAGATCACCATCTCTCTGCCCAACGGCAAGGAGGAGAAGGGCACCTCGTGGGAGACTACCCCTCTTTCCATCGCCAAGTCGATTTCCAAGTCTCTCGTTGAGCGCACCATCATCTCCACCGTCGATGGAGAGCTGTGGGATCTCACCCGCCCGCTAGAGAAGAGCTGCAAGCTCGAGCTGCTCGACTTTGACAATGTTGAAGGTATGGCTACATACGAAATCGATTACTAGGATCTCGGGCTAATGCGTCGCAGCCAAGAAGGTCTTCTGGCACTCTTCCGCCCATATTCTCGGTGAGGCTGCCGAGAGACGGTTCGGATGCTACCTGTGCAACGGCCCGCCCACGACCGACCCACCCGGTTTCTACTACGATATGGCAAAGATGGAAGGGTATGAAATGTGCTTGGGACCATAAATACTCGGGAGCTGACCGTTTCTCACAGCCAAGTCGTTGCCGATGAGGACAAGAAGGCCCTGGAGACCCTGTCCGGCTCCATCATCAAGGAGAAGCAGCCTTTCGTGCGTCTAGAAATGACCAAGGACGAGCTTCTGGAGATGTTCAAGTACAGCAAGTACAAGGAGTACTTCATCAACCAGCGTGTCCCCGATGGCACACTCAGCACCGTCTACCGTTGCGGTCCCTTGATCGATCTTTGCCGAGGACCTCACGTGCCCAACACCGGAAACATCAAGGCCTTTGCTGTCCTTAGGGTAGGTTATAACAGACAGCTCAGCACCGTCCACATGTAGTGACTGACGATTGTGATAGGCTTCCGCTGCTTACTGGCTCGGAGACAGCAAGAACGAGTCTGTCCAGCGAATTGCCGGTATCTCTTTCCCTGACAAGAAGGCGCTCGAAGAGTACAAGACGTTCCTTGCCGAGGCTGCCAAGCGCGACCACCGAAAGATTGGACGTGACCAGAAGCTCTTCTTCTTTGACGAGATGTCTCCCGGTTCGTCGTTCTGGCTTCCTCACGGCACCCGTGTGTACAACACCTTGATGAACCTCATTAAGGAGGAGTATCACAAGCGTGGCTTCACTGAGGTCATGTCGCCCAACATGTACAAGGCCGACTTGTGGAAGGTTTCTGGACACTGGAAGCACTATGAGGAGAACATGTTCACCTTTGAAGTCGAGAAGGAGAAGTTTGGTCTGAAGCCGATGAACTGCCCTGGCCACTGCAAGATCTTCTCCCACTCGGATGTGTCCTACAAGGATCTGCCCTGGCGAATGGCCGACTTTGGCGTGCTCCACCGAAACGAATTCTCGGGTGCCCTTTCTGGACTTACTCGAGTGCGACGTTTCCAGCAGGATGATGCTCACATTTTCTGCACGATTGACCAGGTACGTGAACAAAGAGAAAACTTGCTGTTGACCCCGGATGCTAACAACTGAGCAGATCAAGGAGGAGATTGAGGGAGCCTTCGACTTCCTGGATAGCGTGTACAGCCTGTTTGGATTCACCTTCAAGCTGAAGCTGTCTACCCGTCCCGAGAAGGCCATTGGCGACATCTCCGTGTGGGACCTTGCCGAGGCTAAGCTCAAGGAGGCTCTGGACAACTGGACCCAAAAGATCGGCGCTACATGGGAGGAGAACCCTGGTGATGGTGCTTTCTACGGTCCCAAGATCGACATCACTCTCTACGACGCCTTGCGACGTGATCACCAGTGCGGCACGATCCAGCTGGACTTCAACCTGCCCCAACGCTTCAACCTCCGCTATGTTGCTAACAAGGGCGAGACCGTTGTAGACCTGGATGCTAAGGACTCTGACGATCCTGATTTCAAGAAGCCCGAGGCTCTGCCTGCCGGTTACGCGCGACCTGTCATGATTCACCGAGCTGTTCTCGGAAGCTTTGAGAGAATGATTGGCGTGCTGATTGAGCATTTTGCCGGAAAGTGGCCGTTCTGGCTCAGCCCACGTCAGATTCTCGTGGTGCCGGTCATGCCGGCTGTGAACGACTACGCTAAGGAGGTCCAGCGCATCTTCCAGGAGAAGGGGCTGTACATCGACGTGGATCTGAGCAGCAACACCTTCCAGAAGAAGATTCGCACCGGACAGCTGGAACAGTACAACTTCATTTTCGGTATGTGTGCCCCTCGCTTCCCCTCCCCCTCCCCTTTCCGCCTTAAGCCGAGTGATGAGGTGCATGACAGCTGGCTAACTTACAAATTTACAGTCGTTGGTGCTGAGGAGGCAAGCTCCCGCACGGTCAACATCCGAAACCGTGACGACCAGAGCACGCAAACCAAGGGAGAGCTCATTCCCTGGACGAGGCGCTGGAGAAGCTGGTCCAGCTCAAGGTGGAGAGGAGACTCATCAACAAGATCTAAGGTGTGGGCCAAGGGAGTTAACCACATGAGGAGCAGAGGAGTAAGAAAGCGGAAAAAGGGGGCATTAGAGAGGGTATGGCCAGGTTGCTGCAATGAATGACTGAATGCATACATAGAAGTGTATTGAAGTCGAGCCATGTGAATGATAGTTTGTCATGAAAGAGGAATGAAGACGGGTCCCCATCGGGGACTCTTAGACGAGACAAAGATGAACCAGGCGTGACGCAAATGTCATGATGTGCCAGTCCGTCTGCAACACGTATGCGTGCTCACGGGAGGAGGGGAGGAAGGCTGATGGTGACCTGTAAGTTCTGGCTGACGGATGACCACCCCGACGGGCCTTAAGTTTCGGATAGAGATACTACAGGTCAACTATTGTTCAGCTGGGACGGCGAGGACAACGGAGATATGGAGTGGGATGGCAGCAGATAGGCAAGCAAACTGAGCGTGTGGGGATAGGATAATTGGAGTTGGCAAGTGATAGATGACCGGAAGAAGGGAGGGGAGCAAGGAAAAGCGGATAGGATTGTTACGGACGGACGCACAGCATGGATGGGGCTGGGTCCCGGATGCGGGTAGTCGACATCCCCATTCCGGGGCGCCTCAAGGGTGGCCGGATGACCACAGAATCCAGGGATCTCGAGATGCAGTCAACCTTTGGACGTGGGGGTCGGAGGATGGCGGACCGGGTAGGCGCCCGGTTTGCGGGAACGGGAGCGGGACGATAGGTCAGGTCAGGCCAGGTCAGGGAGTTAAGTGGTGAGCAATAGAAGGAGGACTGCAGATCGTAGGCCGGCCTTGGGGCTTTCTCCTAGGAGATTGTTTGTGGGAAACCGGGGAAAGGTCCAGGATTAATATAAAATAATAAAAATAATGCTTGGATGTTTGCTGTATTCGGTTTATATGATGATTATTTTATTCATATGTACTTTTGATGTTTGTCGATTCTTGTTCTCACTCATCTGTTCCTAGAGCCCCCTATTTTATCGCTACTCGAAGCGATTGCCATGCCATGCCATGCCATGCCAGGTCGGGCCAGGCTGGACAAGGAGGACCATGTTTGAGGGACACACAGACGGGACAATGCAACCACAAAGACAAAGACAAAGACAAAGCAAAGGGACGTGGGGAGAGAGGGAGAGAGAGGGAGGGTGAGCAAGCGAGTGGGTGTGACTGATGTGCGTGTCGAGAGAAATGCTGCAGGCTGCCCAATGCGGGGACAACTCGCAGCAGGAAGAGGAAAAAGGTGGGACTCAGGGCGACCCTGGGAGCGATCTGTCACTTTTCCCTTCTGGCTGTTTTGACAGCTTGGACAGGGGGAGGGATGAATTGCTTGACCGAGATTTGAGGGAGGAAGGAGGACGAGATTCATTTGTAGAGAGAGGGTGGGGAAGAAGGCGAATGACACGCAGGTATGGAACATGTTATGTGAGAGCCTGCATATCGCGTCTGATAGTCCCAGTTCTATGTGTCAGAGAAGTGCCAGCCTTCTCCATCGGGTTGAGTCGAGAGATGATCGCGGTAGGTTGCACAAGGAGGGAGACGGAGAGAGAGAAAGAAACAATGAACACAAGGAGCAGGAGAAACAGGAAGGGGAAAAGCAAAGAGAAAGAGAAGGAAGAAGAAGAAAACGAAAGAAAAATTGAATGAAAAAGGAAAAAAGGGAACACATGCGACTGGATAGTTGAACAATACAGGGCAACGGTGTACCGTACTGTAGCACAAGGGCAAGTTTCTTCCTTTTTCCTCTCCCTCCCTTGAGTAAAGGGAAAGGAAAGAAAAGGCCCCGTCCAAAGGTAAAGAAGACAGACAAAGACAGGCACCTCGTGGCGCCCGGGTGACGTTGTGCGGCTGTCTGATTACCTAGAGGTAGGCATCTTTCTGCACAGGACTGCACCGTACCGCACCGTCCCGTATTGGATCGGCTGTGTCACCCATCGTATTTGCTGGGCTGCATAGATTGGCGGTCTCGCCGTTACTTTTTCGTCGATTTCGTTCCGTCCCAAGGGCCCAGGGGTTGGTTGACCTTGACCGGGTTGACTCGTCACCAAACAAAGCATGGTACAGGAATGTAATGTGCACACACTTACACGAGACTAGCCAAGCAAGCAAAAGAAAGAGGATATGTGTTTCTGGTGTTTTCGGGCCGTGTGAGAGTGGGGGCTGTTTTAGGACTTTTGGAGGATTGAGAGGTGAGAAACGGTACATCCATAGAAACAAAAAAATAAAAATAAAAATAAATGAAAAAGGGGTAGAGGGGGGAGTGAGAAAAAGGGAATGATGATGGTGACGCTGATGATGATATCGGGCTGTATCTGCTGCCACCGAAAGAGGAAAAAGAAATGGGCTGCCAGAGGGTAGGGCGAGAAGCAGCTTGGCAGACTAACGGCTCGGTGAAGCAGCGTGGGCGTCTGCAAAGACGAGCAACATGGCAAGGCGCTGGACTCGGTGTAGTCGTCTGGTCTGCTGTACCTGATCACTCGCTTACCGCATGGTGTTTTTTTTGCGTTGCTGTCTAGATCGTGGATGTGGATGGAGTATGCACGCGTGTGTCAGTTGGGAAGAAGGCGGTGGATACACATAGACATACATCCATGCATGCTCCGTACATACATACAGAGGCAGGCATGGAGGCTGCTGGGGCCTACCGACCCGACCTACATACAGACGTGCATCCGTGCAATATGAAGATTGCCCGGGACACGCCGGCGGTACCTTTGACTCTTCACTTCCATGCGACCAAAGGGAAAAGAAAGTGCCATCGTGTCTCGCGGAACTGCAGCGCTGGGCATCCGGCCAATGTCTGTCCCGCGCGCTCCCTCTCCTTTCTCACCACCTACGTCGATATCCCCAAGGGGAGGCGGAGGAGGAGGAGGAGGAGGAGGAGGAGGAGGAGGAACACACACGCACACACACACACACACACGGAGAGAGAAAAGTCGGGATGATATTATGGTGGTGTTGGTAAAATGGTGGTGGTGAGTCAGTTGGTAATGACTGTGACAAGCCCATATGTGACTGATGATTGATTATCTCACATCAAAGGTATCAGTTCGGTGCAGCTCAGCGCAGCGCAACGCAGTCTAGCCTAGTCCTAGTCCTAGTCCCAGCCCAAGCCTAAGCCCAGCCTGGCCCAGCCCAGCCCGGACCAGTCCCAGGACACACGTCACTCCCACTGAAACCGGAGAGCTGCGTCTTCTGGGGAGAGGAAAAGGTTACAGGTCAGATCAGTGCTCATCATCCGCTGTCTGGCTTACACCGCAATGAAGCCGAATAGGGCAAGAGGCCTGATATGGTACCGAGCAGAACCGACATCAACAAAACAACGATTCATCTTCCGCTCCCGGCCAGCCTTGTTTTTTCCCTCCTTCGTCGGCGCCCCAATCTCGATGGGCTCAACACCATGTCTGGGACAATAGTTTTGTGTTCAGGTCAGCTGGTGCGTTTTCCGATGGTTGTGTAACGATATACAGGCAGCCTTCTTTCTCTCGCCGCTGCAAGAATAACAGGGAACCAAAAATAAAAAAAGTAAAAAAAAGAATGAATGAAATAAAATAAAATAAAATAAAATAAAATAAAATAAAATAAAAAGGACAGAGGGGTCCAGAAAGGAAAACCGATATCAGCCTCGACGAGAGACGGCTACCTACAGCCAACGGTACTGTACGTCGTCGTTGTTGCTTGTGCCGCCCCTGGGCCCCAATAGCCAACCCCAGGATGAGACGATCAGGAATCAGCATCCTGGTCACGGCTAAAATGCGCATTCCCTCGACAAGGGTCTTGCTAGCAGGCGCCGGGTCCCCGATATCGTCGCCCGTTGGTCAAGTTTATGTGTCTCCCGACTATCTGCATCTAAGTCAGGATCGGATATCCATACACCACTTGATCACTTCATTCCACCATACACATTGCACCGGCCATTCCTCCGAGCGGGAGGCTGAATGGCCAGATTGCCTACCCATACTTCCTCCCGCTTTCTGAATGGGAGACAGAGCAGAGCGTCTCTTGTCCGGCCGGTCGTCTTTTGGTCGTCTTGCTCGTTCCGGGGAGGGCAAAGGCTACGACCAAATAGGCACATGCTAGCGGGATCGTCCCGGGCTTACCTTGCCTTAGCTTCCCCATCTAAACTCTTCTGGCCTTGCCTTGCAGGCCTTCCCCCATCATTTATCAATCACCATCCCCATCCCCCATCCCCATCCCCATCTCCATCCCACGCTGGATGACGGGGCCATTTTGCTCACGCAGCACGCAGCACGCAGTACGCACCACACAGCACGCACCCTCCTCCTCCTCCTCCTCCTCCACCGCCGCCGTCTCCGCTGCAGCCCTCGCCCCCAACCAGCTCTGCTTTGGGCCTGGCTCAGCAGCCACCTTGACCTTCCTCGATCCGACTTCTCGATCCCAACCCAAGCCTCAAAAAACATCCATAAGGCGCCCGCCCCTAGAATCCCTTTCCCTTCCCCTGCTTCAAAAGGCGCCCGCCCGCCCTCTCGCTTCTTGGCTCGCCTTCATTGCTTGCCGTCTCCTCTCACGCTTACTCGCTCGACCAACTTGTGCAATTCCCAAAAAGCAAAACCAACGTCTCATCGAACCAAGCCACGCCCTCGTCGGATTGGCAGACTCTCCCCGCCACCCAAAAGGAATTATATGTGCTTGCCCAAGACTTCGGCGGCGCCGTAACCACCCTATCTGTACAAGCAGGCGCACGTCTGGCCTGGCGAAGAAGAAGAAAGCAACGACGGGTAACGCATTCCCCTTGCCTATTCGTCCAAGGGAGCCCGTCGCTTGCTCCTCATGCGCCCCATGTCCCCGCTATCGCTGCCCTTGGCCGATCGTCTTCGTGAGGAGTCCTCGCTTCTCCTCGACGGCTCCTGCCACCCTTCTGACCTTGCACGTTACTGCGACGATCGCGACGTCGAGACCGAGGACGGCAAGCTTCACCAACCAGGTGCAATTCTACAGAGACAGGCGACCGAGCCGGAAGACAAAGACGTTCCTCAAGACGACGACACGAGGAACCCCGCGATAACCTGCACCTCAAGAACTGTATCCTATCGAGCAATGAGGTGACTGGCACCGCTCTGCCAATGTCGCACACATCTACCTCCAACACGTCTGAAGCGCACCTCGGCTCACAAGACAACGACGCACCGTCTCACGATTCACTGCTCCAGAATGATCTTGACATGGACGACAGTGATGGTGGGGCTCCTTTACATGCCTTGACTGCGGCCGCCATGCTCGATGTCGACGACCTGAGCGACTTCGTCTCGACCCTCGGTGACGGAGACGACCCTGCTCTGGATGGCCCCACCTTCGAAGCCTACCTCGAGAACTTGCTGGACCAACAGTCCGAACCTGAGGAAGAGGAAGACGAAGCTTACGACGTCGTCATGCACACAATACCGCCCCCTTCCATGGGATCCTGCTTACCCCATTCTTCCCCCATCTCCATCCACCGTCGGACCCTTTTCAGTTCTTGGGGCAGCAAGCACCGCCATTCATGACAGAGCTTGATACCGTCATTGCCAATCTGCCTCCTGTACAGATAAGCAACCCGAATCCATTCATACTGGGCTCGGAGAACTTGGGCCTCGTAGACTTTTTGCGTGACTGGGCGCATATCGGAGCACGTGGAGCTTCTACTATTACGCATGGAACTTGTACGAATATGCAATCTCCTGACATCAGAGCAGTGATACAGCAGGCCGGGACCACGCCAAATGCGGTCACGTACGCTGATCTCAAGGGCAACGCCTGTGACTTCCAGGGTCTGAACTGGACCGCCATGGGCACCACTCGTGAAGCTGCCCGCCGAAGACGGCGCATGACGTACCGTAACCATGTCAATTGTCGTGGCTCTGACAATCTCTACGTAAGTATAAGGCTGATGTAGTCGTTTTGAGTTGTCTGATATGCTAATCTCCTTGAGAAGGTGAGCAAGGACCAAGACAGCATCTCCTCGAGGAAAGCTTCTTTAGATTCAAAGCTATGACCATTCGCCAGGATGTTAGTCTGGCTCATTTTCAACTTCGAAGCGTACTGGCATGTCCATCCGCTACCAAGGCCTACTATCCAAGTCCTAGGGAATCATGTGTATCAACTCAATTACGAAGAAAACCGACCTCGCGCTGAACATGCGCCAGTTCCCGGAATTTCTAGTGCTATTACAACGCTAGATGCGAACTATGGGGTTCTTCTGGCAGGCACTTTCAATGGTGACTACGTCCTCCAGTCGCTGTACACGGAGAACAACAAGAGCTTCTCTGACGGCCAAATTGGGGGTATCAACGGGATCACAAATCATATGCAAATCCACATGAGCCGAAACAACGCACGTCCTGTTGCTGCCATCGCCAGTAATGACAACATGTTTCGTCTTATGGATATTGAGACAGAAAGTTTCATCACGACGAGATCTTACCCTTTGCCCCCAACTGTTCGGCACTTTCGCCGGATCGCCGATTAAGGGTCGTTGTCGGTGATGACTGTGACGTCTTGATAACACATGCTGAGACCGGAGAGGTCCTGCAGCGGCTCACTGGTCACCGTGACTATGGGTTTGCCTGCGATTGGTCGGACGATGGCTACACAGTCGCGACTGGATTCCAGGACAGAGGCATCAAGATATGGGATGCTCGTCGTTGGCGCAACTCGAGCGGTGCCAGCACGCCTCTTCACACCCTCCGAACTGAAATGTCTGGCGTCCGAGGCCTTCGTTTCTCACCACTGGGCACGGGTAGGAATGTGCTTGTGGCCGCGGAAGAGGCGGATGTCATCAACATCATTGATGCACAATCCTTCCGTGCTAAGCAAACGCTGGAGATATTTGGTGAGATTGGTGGTGTTGCATTTGCCAACTCTGGTCAGGACCTCAATATCCTATGCTGCGATACTAATAGAGGCGGGCTTCTACAGCTGACGCGGTGCGGCCGTGGTCCTGAGCCGGCTTTGGAGAACAACTGGTCTCACATGCCCACGGCTTCATCACGTTTCCGTGATCGGAGCATGATGTCGTCACAAATACGCTTCTCGATTCCTAGTCATGGACCGGCCGTGTTGCAAGGCCTGGAGCCTTTCTGATAATTTCATTCAGATAAAGGATCCAGGAGATGATGGTATCAAATTCTATACACTAGCAACCAATTTTGGCTAACTTTTTGCATGGATTTGGCACACACACTCGTCATCTACACTTTCTTATATACCCTTACTTTTAACTCTGTCTTTTTGGGTGGTGCTACAGATTGAGGGCTGTGCATTCCAGGTTTGCACATTTGATGATTTTTCCTTTTTTATGACATGAATTTCACATGGTTGGTAATTTGGCATGGGGTTCTATCGGTTGGGCGAAATGGGACTCTTAGCTGGAAACCAGCACCGATGAAATGAGAGACGCGCACCGCCTGGGCTTCGAGAGAGGCTCTGGGACACACAAACACGAGACTGGTCAGATGCTGTGGGGTTGAAGCACATACATTGCATTTTGCACATTGACAGTACGCACCCGTGAACAGACAGTTTGAGCATACATTAGCGGAAGGCAAGAAATGGACATCTCTTGGAAAGCATGTGTTGGGTCTGCGGTTGTGGGCTAGCATGAGGGTATGCACCGACTCTGGTCGTGATGATGACGACGACGACGATGATTCAAAGCAGGCTACTTGCTACCGTTTCCTTTTCTTGTTTCTTCTTTTATTAGAGAGAAGATACACGTGAGAGTGGAAATTACAATCTCACAGGTAACATGAATGATCTGCATATACTTTGAATCCGGGTCTCCCTAGTCTTTTCCGCGCAGCAATCATATGTCGTGGTTTTCTTCCCGGCTTGCATGACCGTGATGATCGAAACTCAATCAAGCCGAGTAAAGATACTGATCTTTGAATCACCACTTTCCAAGTCCTGCACCCTCAAGCCCGCTCACGTGCTTGAACCGGGACGAGACAGGGCCACATTTGCGCCACGTCTTCCGCCGCGTCTCGTCTCGCCCAGCCCGTGTCTCGGATCGCGGGCTCGGCCGACCCCGGAGGTGAGGCTTCACGTTGCACAACGTTCGGCGAGGGCCATCCCCAGCCCGCGCGGGCCACGAAAAGACGTGTAACTGGGCGTCATTCGACATGGCCCCACGCCCCAGCCCGTCGTGGTTCGTTGCTAATCTCACCCAAGGGCCGCTGCGTGTTTGTCTCCCGCGGTGGCTTTCCGAGAAAAAAATAAAAATAAATAAATCTCCAGCCCGTCTTTTTCAACCGACGGAGGCGCCACCCTGACCCGGCTGGCCATCCCGCGTCTCCCGGGTTTCGTCGCGCGCATGTGGGAATATTGCTGGTACGGAACTGGCTTCCATGTTTCCCCTTCTCGCCCCTTTCGTATCACCCACCTCGGCGCCGGGGGCGAGAAGAAGGGTCCTTGACGAAGGAAGGCCAAAGGAAACAAGGGTCTTTTCCGACTAGACCCAGCCCCAGGGTCGGCCGCCAAGCTTGCTGCGTCCACGTTTCTTTGACTTCAAATCAGCCTTGGCTAGACTAGGGGCACGAGCTTTTCATGGTCCAGGTCTCTCTGGCTCTCTCCACCCGCCGCCAGCTTTCCTGGGCTTGCCCATTTCCCTTACTTCCGTTGGCTCCCTCCCCCATCCTGCTCCCTTGCATGGCCCAGCGGCTGGTGACGGGGCCGGGGTTCTCGAGACGTGAGGGCCCCTTGCCTCGTAGCGAAAGAAGGCCTAGTGTTGTGGGTTCGACGTAAAGAGCATTACGCGGACAGTGGAGTTTTAACAGAAGTTGGCTGCTGTGGTGCACATGTCCCCTTTGGCTGCTTCGAGACAGTGCCGCCACGAGGGTTCAGATGGTGTTTTGCAATGGATCTGGTTCAATGGCTGCTGATGAAATTGTGGCGTAACACAAACGGTCACGGAGAGAGACGAGAAGAATCATTATGTGATGAATGTATATCCTAGCGACTTGGCTCGGGTCTCATATAGACAGTTATAACTACAGCATATGAAAGATAAAGATGCTAATTGACAATCCAGGAAGGCGCTTCAAAAATGCAGAAACCTCCAAAGCCCCATGCTTGAGACAAAAGGAGCCGATGACAGGCAAAAAAGAAACTTGGGCAAGACGTAAGTGGGCAAAATCATGTTCCTCTCAGTTCGAGATCAGGCCAGTCCGGGACGCCGCCTGCCTCCTTTAGCCCGAGTAAACTGAAGAGGCTGATTGCTCCTCTAAGTGCATGTTACTCATCGGCGCAACGTCGTGATCGGTCATGGTGGCCAAGGGCGTCGGAGGAACTGACCTCCCGGGTGAGGTTTGAGCAGTTGTCGATAAACATTCAGAATATCCTTTCAGGTGTGCCTGCCACGTATAGGAGACATGCTGGAAGCGAACATCACCGGGTCGGAAACCCATCGTTTAGGCGAACGAGGACTTGCAGCCCCAGCTCTGCTCGCACTGGCACTCACCAGGCTCCTTCCACATGTCGTCCTCGACGGAGAAGAAGACAGTCTTGTCACCGCACTTCTCACGGATGGACTTGATGGCGGTAGCCTGCTCGGCCTCACCGGGGCAGGCCTTGCCGTTGCAGACACCACGGGTGGGCCAGCCGCACTCCAGGTTGATGACATCGTTGCCCTTGCAGATACCAGCAAGGAGGTCGAGCTGACCCTTGACGAAGTCACCAGCGGACGAGGGGTAACCTCGGCGTTGAAGTAGGGGTGGATGTTGGCACCGGTGACATCAATGACGGGGCAGATGGCGGAGGCAACGTCGGTCCTCTGCCAGATGTTCAGGGTCTCGGCGATAGTGTAAGGGCCCTTGTAGCCAGAGCACTTAGACTTGACGGTGGTGATGAGGCCGGCGAGCTGCTGAGCAGAGCAGAAACCGTTCATGATAGCCTCGTTACCGACAACGAAAAGCTTGACGCGGTCCCACTTGCCCCAGGCGGCAAGGGCATCGACCTGCTCCTTGATGTCAGGGAGTCGTAGCTGCATCCGCTGCCCTTGACGAAGACACCGACGATCATGTCAATGCCGTGCTTCTCGCAAGCGGGGCGACGGTCTCGAGGGTGTTGCAGTCGGTGGAGTAGACACGGATGACGGAGAAGCCGGCATCCTTCAGGGACTTGATGTCAGCGTCGACGGCATCGGCGCTCTTGCAGTTACCGTTGGAGGACTCGTAGGGAGTGTAGGTGATACCGTAGTGGTCGTTGGAACCACGGAGAGGACCGGAGCTGGGCTTCTCGGGCTTGGGGGCAGGAGCCTCCTTGGTGGGCACAGGCTTGGGGGCCTCGGGCTTGGGAGCAGGGGCCTCCTTGGTGGGCTCGGGCTTGACGGCCTCGGGCTTAGGAGCCTCGACGGCATAGGTAGGGGCAGGAACACCAGAGCTGGTGAAGGGGCAGACGTAGACGTAGTCGGTCTCGGTGACAGTCACAACCTGCTCGGGAGCGGTGTAGGTACCGGGGACGTAGGTGGTGGGAACAGGGTACTCGACCTCGGTGTCCTCAGTCACGGTGGTGGTGATGGGGCCGATGGTGTAGGTGCCAGCGGAGGGCACACGTACTCGGTGCTGACGATGGTGCTGGTGGTGACGCTGCCGCTGGTGATGACGGTGGCGACGGGGCGGGTGACGGTGGTAGCGGTCACGACAACAGTGGTGACACCGCCGAGGGTGTGAGTGCCGGAGGGAACCTTGGTGGTCTCGCCGACGCAGACGGTGGTGGTCTCGCTGACGGTGACGGTGGTGGCCGGGAAAGTGTAGGTGCCGGGGGTAGGGCAAGAGTTGTGGATGGGAGTCGGCAGAGGGACCTCAGGGACCACAGGAGCCTCAGTGGTGGTAGGCACGGGAGCAGGAGTAGGCGTGACCTTGGTGGTGGGCTTGTTGGGGATCACTGTAGTTTGTGTAAGCGGCAACAACTCAAGCAAATCTTGCTTCCTCTAGACCTACAGGTAGGCTCGCCGGTGATGGTGCTGTAGATGGTGGTGCAGCTGGGAACGCAGACCTCAGCTCCTCGCTTGGCGAAGAAGTCCTGGTGGGCGCGACGGTGGGCGTGGGCAGTAGCACCGCCAGCCATGGCCGCAACAGCGGCGACGTATCCTCCCTTCATTATGAGTTAAGAATGGTGAGTCGTTGCGTAGGAAAAACGAATGCCCGCTAAAGAGTGAAGCGGTATGTAGGATGTTGTTTATTAACGAAAGGATGAAAGCCTGGGAGTTGACAGTGCTTTCTTATGAGCTCGACATCGGCAGTACTCGAAGATGGGAGTGAGGAAGAAAGGAAGAAACAAGCGGATTCAGTCTAAATGAAGGATATAGGATGTTATTATTATTGTGCCAAGGAAGAGTAAGGACGGACAAGGATCCAGCCTCAGTCGCTTGTGACCGGGGGATGCCCGTTCGTCCTTGGTCCAGAAGTACATGGTCAACCACATACCCCTGGCAGCGAAATGAGGTACAATAGGCCAAGAGAAGACAAGCAGTAAGGGTGTGGACCGCCTCGATCACCATCCCTCAGGGCTTCTGTTGGCAGCCAGAGGCTCATGCATTGGCACAATAGGGAGTGGAGCTGGCTAGTGAGTTAATCTCCATCGGCTGTGTGTCTTGAAAGGGGTGGAGGCTGGGCAGTGACGAGGAGGGCGGTCTGGTGGTCAGGGCACCGAGAACTGCCAGGCGAGAGAATGGCAAATGACTGGCAACCATGGCCTGTGCGTGAGAGAGATTTGGCCTAGCCGGTATTAGTCGAATGAGAGGGATAGACGGGACGCCACTAGACGGCGACTCGCCGTTGTCCTCGAGGCACTCACGGACAATGAGCAAAGGGGGAATGGCACACGCGGCGAGAGAGGGGATAAAATCCTGGGCTGGTTTTAGGCCTAGACAGAGGTCTCATCCAGTGACCAAACCGTGTTTCTCCGTCATGCGGTTTCCGCCCAGAGAAGCCCAATTGCCACTCTGGAGAACGGCTGCTTGAACAACAAAAATTGTCAAGATGTGCAAAGACAAGGCGACAGGCTGGACAGTGCACATCCACTACCCCTTCGGGTCAGCTTGGTTGTGGGTCGCAAGATTGTTCCTGCATTTGGCGGCATCCACCTTGTCCAGGAAGAGGGTGCTGGCCCGCCCGGACAGGTCGGGCCAGTGACGGGCCAGGCTGCTGTGCCTGAATCTTTCTGGCCTCGTATTGCCGCCCCATGTCCAGGTCCTGGCGCTTCCCCACAGCTAACTTCAGAAACTGAGGCGTCTTTCATCTCATTTCGGTCACTCCATTGGCCCGTCACATTGCCTGTCGTGGACAAAATCTCGAGGCAATCTCCCGGTGAAAGCGGGGATTGGACTTGGCTCTCTGCTGATCGGCAGTTCCTGTCCAACTCGAGATTTAATCTCTTGAAGCCAGGACCGTCCCTCAGGTGTATGGAGCGAAGTTGGTGGTAGGCTTTGCCTAGCGAGGCGCTAGCCACCACTTGGCTGCTTGGTGCTGAATTAAACGAGAGATTTGGCTATGTTTCCGGTTCCAGAAAGGATTAGTAGTCGTGTAGCGCTGGATGCCCTTGAATATTAGTGATGCGCTGTTATTAATAGGAGCTCATGATACCCTCGCCTGCAGCATGCGAAACTCGGTACAGTCATAAATTTGCACAATAAGCCCAATGTAATGGAATGGCATGGCATATTGCGAGACTATTCGCAACCTGTCTGCACGGCCGTGGCCCTATGTGTTCAGCCGACGGTGGGTGCTGGCAGTCTCGTCAAGTCTTCAGGGAGTTCTAGACCCGAAGACACTGCCAGGAAAGGGATTATGTTAGATCCGAATTCTTTACCGATGGGCGCATCGCAGCACTCGATTATGTAAAATCATCGAATCCCTTGATGGTCCTGTGATTGAGTTGTGCCTGCCTCCTTAACAGCCCAGCGAGAAAAGCAAGTGCGTGGGACGTCTTGGCTCAACATGTAGGCAACATTTGAAAGACTTCCCTATGCTCCTCTTTTCAGAAGAGTAAAGTGTACTGATGAGGTACTTATTTTCCACTGTTAGACGGTTACTTAGAGAGTGGTAAGTACAGTACCTGAAGTTGAGTTCCTACCTATCTGAGGTAAGTGCGCTTCCAAGCACCTAAAATTCACGGCATCAAAGTCACGTGATACCGCGAATTGATAGATTTGTTCTTACTTCACGTAGACGCGATGACGAGTTTTTCTATCGTCCGCCACCAATAATTATGTTGTCCAACACTTCCCGCTCTTATGTTTGCTGGAGATGCCTTGGGCAAGGTCGAAGAAGTGCCAGGGCTCTCGTTACACCCAGGCTTTCGTCTTTCACAGCTCTTAAATCTGGAAGCTGGACTTCCGCCCGGGTTAGTACTCTCTCAGTTAGCTGTACATGTTAGTATATGACTTGCTAAACTATCTCATTGAAGCCGGCAACTACGCATGCTTTCACCAAAAATCTAGAGAATATGGCCGAGCTCAGTTTCCAAAACCTGAGACGCTGAAGTCTGAAGTTGAAAATGAAGAATCGCCAATTCGCCAACGGCTGCGGCGCTGGCTCGCTGAAAACAAACAGCAATACGCATCAGCGCCTGAGGACTCTGCTTCAAACACCAGGATCAAGAACACCTTGAGTCGCTCGCAGAGTACTGCATTCACTGGTCTTGATCGTCTTGATCCCGAGAATGAGTCAGTTGCTGAAGGTTTTGACTCGTATGGCTTTACAGACGAAGTGGCCGAGCTCTCTACTGTTGGTACACCCAAGAGCAATCCTGGCGACTTAATTGAGATAAGGTAAACTCTTTGTTGCTATAACTTATAGACACATCGTATGTTGACTAGGTTGTGACAGGCCCTCCAGCTCACGCATGCCGATTTTTGGCGTGTATCTTGGCTCCTTTGGCAACCGAAACCATTTCTATGGTGCTAACGGTAGATGGATCACGAGTATTGGAATTCCTTCCCTTTTCGCCGTTTCACATTTTGCCAGTCCTGCGGAGCTGGCACCTATCCTGGCTAAAGTGCCACAGGATGGCAATCCCGACATTTTTGACGAGATGCGGCTTAATGAGATGGGACCATCGCGCGAAGATGGAGCCAAGCTTATTGACAGAATGACAGAGTTTTCTGCGGAGGCTGAACGCATCTATCAGGCCAACCTCGCTCGACTTGAGTCAGCACAAACTGTTTTGGCTGACCCCAAGTCGACCAAATATCTCAGCCTGTTCGAGATGGCCAATGAATTACTCCCTGCAACTCTCAAGACAGAGGGAAGGTTTCTACCTACCGCACTTTACGCTGTGCATGTCGCTATACAACGAGACGAGACCATGTTCTATCCTCTGACTCGGTCGAGTCACTCTCATCTACGCAACCCGATATATGAGGTGTCCTCGAAAAATGAAGCGTATGTACGGGAGCGTATTGCGGTAGTTGTGCGAGATTATGTTCGTGTCCGATCGGACCGGAAAACGACTTCCAAGCAGCTCAATTCAACCCTACTCGGCAAATTTGCTGCCCAAGCCAGAGCAGTCGTCCTGGCCAGCAGGAAGGAGCGCCCATTTACACCTTATGGCATCATCCAAGCCCCCGACCATTTACCTTGACAAAGGTTGACTGGTCCGAAACAAGCAAGGAAATTCTGACTTTCCTCGAATGGTGGGCAAGCTATGATTTGTTCGAAGTCAGCTCTCGCTTCCACGCCCATGGCGCTCTGATTCTTCGAGCTTTGGACATCTACCAAGACGTGCCCTTGGACCAAGCCACAGCATGGACATTCTTGCAAGAAATTGGATTCATTCCACCATGGGAAATCCTCTCGTTACCGAGCTCGTTTTCCCAATGCCACAATCATCAGTGGAGCAGGTCTGATGCGCGACTCTCCTGGCAGAGTCAGTGAATCAACACGACAGGACATTGCCTCTGGATCCAGGAAACTTTGGGATAATTCCACAGTTTTTGCATAGATGCAAAGACCACCTCGGTTATTGACGACGGTGTTTCTCTCGAGCGAACAGACCGTGCAGACGAATTCTGGATCCATGTCCACATTGCTGATCCTGCGTCTGGCATTCAACCAGACTCCAAGCTTTGCAGGTACATGGAGCTCATCCCGCAGAACATTTATCTGCAAGGGCATTTTCAAGCTATGCTCCCCTCCGATATAGGGAGGCAGATGCAGGTGCTGAGGACTTTGAATCACGCAGCCTGATAAAGCAATACTCCCTGCAACCGCGAAGCCCAGCGTTGACATTCAGCGCCAAGGTGAATCTGGAAGGCGATATGCTTGAATACAAGATCGAGCCAAGTATAGTGGAAGATGTGAAGTACCTTGATCCTCACGATGTATCTCGGTTCTGTAACCAGCCAACACCGCCACCTCTTCCTAAGGAAAGCCTGACTGTGGGATCACGTCCAACCAGAAGCGAGGGAATTCCCAACCGGCCACTTATGGCTGCTAAAGATCTGGATGAATCCAACAAGGATGATCTCCTTCAACTGCATCGTCTCGCCGAGTCACTCAAACGTAAACGGCTGCAGAAAGGGGCATGGCCATATTATCCCCTAAACCCTCTATCACCGTTGAGTTCCCGGAGGCGCCAAAGACCGCTCAGCAAGACCATGGGATTGCTGTACCTGGTGAACCATATATACATGTGGCGTACGAGCCGCCTGTTGATGCCTCGGTCGTTTCCAGCTCCATGGTACTGGCTGGCGAAATCGCTGCTCGTTGGTGTTCAGATCGTGGAATTCCTATTCCCTATCGCAGAAATACCGACCTTGGCAAGAATCGCGATGCAGCCTTGGACTATGCGACTAAGGAGCTCTATCCTCTTGTCCGAAAAGGAGTTGAACCTACGCAGGCTCAGCGGACGCGCCTTTTGGGACTTATTGGTGGAGTCGAGATCTCCTCCAACCCAGGCCCGTTCTTCTTCCTTGGCCTGGACATGTATACCAAAGCCACATCGCCTCTACGTCGCTTTGCGGATCTTCTTGTTCACTGGCAAATTCATGCGGCTCTTGAATTCGAGCGTCGTACTGGACGGACTATTGACCCCTCGGTCGATAAAATCAACGACATCGTTCCGTTTACCGATGCTAGGTTGAACGAAATTCTCCCGTTTCTGCAACTTCGTGAGGGCATGGCTAAGACTGTAGCCCGTGGCCAGTACGAATGGGTACTTATGGCCTTGCTTCGAGCTTGGAAGTTTGAGCAGACGGCACCACATCGCTTGCTCTTCAGCGTAAACAACCGTTTAGGAGACGGCGTCAGAGGCACCCTGGACCTGTTCGAGCTTGACGCTTTCATGGACGTTGCGGGTCTTGATGGAAAGGCCCTCAGAAAAGATATTAGCGTTGGCGATCGATTCGAGGTAGAGCTTTCTTATATTAACATCCATTCTCGAGACGTCCGCGTCAAAGCTCTTCGGTATCTAGGCGGTGGCGAGGAAAGGAGGTCATACGTCATGCTCTACCGAAGGAGCATGAAACCTCATCTGGGCTTCAAGACCTTCAGCGGCCCATGATCGAGGCTGTACCCGTCTAGGTTTAACGAGGGATGTCGCGTGTGCACGCCCTTGCGAGCCTATTGTTCTTTGCTGTACGATATTGTACTGTACAAAACGTGTATTATCTATGTAACTACTATATGCCATGTGGGAGAAATTGTACACCTTCCCCACAGTCTGATGATGCATCCCCGGAGCTACTTGTATTAAGGTCGTTTGCAACTAGACTGAAAAATAAGGGCTTGAATAGATTATTGTGTTAGGGGCTGAACCAAGGTTCTGCATGAAATCATATGAAGCTACACACGAACAAACTGCCTAATAGCTTCTCACCTTCACATAGCTTCATCTTCCCACCGGCAACATGCGGCCTACCCTACCGAGCAAGCCTCAAAGCGGTAAATAGTAAGCCAAAGAAAAGAATTGTAACCATAGACCTCTATGAGAAGGTATTTAGTGAAGACTTAGCAAAAATGATATAAGAATGTATTTTAGGGGTATTTGCAATCGCTCTACTTAAGCGAGTCTCTCACCTAGATGTCCTTGAATCGTACATACTCGCCCTTCTCTATATACTCGGCCCACCTGCGTGACCTGCTCATCCATAACCCATCGCATTGCGAGACTGCTTCGTAGAAGTCGTTCTTTAAGGGGCTTTCATCAGCCCATTCCGGACACAATTCCTTCAGTCTGGCTTTGTAGACCCTCCGTAGCTGTGTCGTCTCATACTCCATCTTGTGAATCCAGTACAGCTCATTTTTGCCCTCGTTGTCTAGGTAATGTGGATCGTTGCGCTTGTCTGCTTCTGCCGCAGCCTCCTCCGGTGTCTCATCTCTATAGGAGTCTCGCTGTGGCTCCTCATCTCGAGGTTGGTCGTTAAGGAACTCGGGCACTTCAGCCAGCATCCAGAGTGGTAGTGCCGAGACACATTCCCAGTCGAGGACAGCCGTGACTTCGCCATGTTCGTTGACCAGAATGTTGTTAAGATTGAGGTCCTGGTGATGAAGAGCTGATGGCTCTGAGATGGTTAAATCTGGAGGGAAGATCTTAGGAAGAAGAGCAAGGAGGGTTTGCGCTACTGGCAGGATGTCCTCAGCGTCTTCGATCTCGTCTTCGTCTTCAGACTTCTCGAGAACCAGAGTTTGATGTCGTATGATAATGGTCAGTATGGCGCTTAGCCAGTCATGACTCGAGCGAAAAGGACCCCTTGGAATGTCGTATTCAAGATGATCACCCATGAAGAACTCGTGGGACACTAGGCGCCCAGGCGTGGCCGTGGCTTGGGGCGCCTTGGAGTCAACCTGGAGGTCTATTTCCGGCGAATCCAATGTCCCTATCATCGTAAATGCGGATTCTTGCTTCTCGAGACCTGATAATTCGAACCGGAATACTGCAAACCGCTTCGTGAGCGCGACCTTCTGCTCCATCGACATGGTGCGCCATCGCTTCCGCGCCGATGTGCCCTGCATGTACTCCATCAAGATCCATTCGAAGCCGATCTCGTTATCATTACTGTCGTCGAAGCAGGATACCTTGGGCACCGGGATGCTGGTGTTCTCGCGCACCCACCTCAAGGTAACAACTTCGGCGCGTGTTTTGTGGCGAGGGTAGACGGGCAAGGTGACGCGCATGATGAAAGAGCGCCGAGCCGTGTGAACCAGGTATACCTTATTAAAGAGACCTGCGGCGTGAAGGTGACGGTGCAGGGATCCTCGGAGGGTATCTTCAGCTGTTGGCGGGATACGCTCTCAATCGCGCCTGTTGAAGGGTCCTTTGTCCATACTGGCACCAAATAGAGTGTTGTTTGTTGCCATTCTAAACCGTGTTGAGTTGGTCGCGGCATGCTGGAAGTAGTTGAGTAGGAGATGTCGAGTCTGCCTGTTTGTCGGCTGTGGCCTTGACGTATAGACACGCGTGGAAACAGTTTAGTAATTCTACGATAATAACAGCAATCATTAGATATAAACATACACTCGAGAAATTATATACTAAAATTCAATTAAAACACAACAGATCATTCATTTTCAACATTTCAAAGAAATTTAGTTGAATTACAAGATTTATATTATATAATTATATTTAGAATAAATATGATCTATATAAGAAATGTAGAACATCTGGAAATGTGCTTAATATGCAGTGAAAAGGGTTGCTCCCAGTACGACCCAGTGGCAACCTCCTTCGTATGTATAACTCGTGGAATGATAAGAATGACAATGTGATTTAGGCAATGAAGGTATAATAGTTGCCGTGGCTCTCGAAGCCATCATGACGATAGGATAACCATGGGGTTCAAGTTACTTCATGATCACCTCGTCATTACATCATGAGTGTGGCGGCGAGAGCACCTGATAGTGTCATTCTCATTGTCACTTTTGGCTCCTCTTTTATTGCTCCTCACTTAGTGGCCTATTCCTTAGAACTCTTACCATTTCATCCTTGTCTTCGGATTTCTCCTCTCTCCAGCTTCCCCAACAAACTCTTAAAACCTCCTCCCGACTACCTTGGTGATGTTGTAGAGGCTAGTCCTAAGACTTAGCCTTGAATGGTTTGGCAGACCGAAGAGTGCGGTGCAGAGGGTTGAGGCATAATGCTAAGAGTTTCCCATTCTCACCCCCAAAATGCATTCTGTCCTATAGCTGGGTGATAGAATGGGCTGGAGGAGGCACTACTGGTGAATGTGGATGGATATCACTGTGATTCAGCCAGTACATGCTGTGATGCATAGTAATCCTAATATTCGCCGATTCTTATTCTTCCTTCTCGCCACTCGCAGTCCCTATTTTGCTGCTTCCCACTTTCCGCCATTCTTGATTGAAGATGGCGTCTGAGAGGAGATACTATTATCTAAGATTGACATTCGACGCAAGGGATATTAAATTACTTACTGTATGCAACGCGGGGAAAACTGGATACGTCTTCCCCACACTCTGACGATGCGCCTTTGGGGTGTGCTCAGGCGAGATCTGCGTGGAAGCAAGGGCAGTGTCGATCATAGCGCATACATCAATAGATGGGTGGTCCCCTAGGTCCCCAACAAGTCGAAAACCTCAACATGAATCATGCTTGGCTGACATAGGCTGACGTAGAGATCGCCAAGGCACATACTCAATGTAGCATTCAATTGAGAAAGCTCATGATGCCCCATGGACTGTGAAGTCATCCAGATCATGCTGTCAATCGATGAGCTGAGCGGTCAACTGGCAATTATGGTCGTTCGTAGCTAGGCTGCATATTGGGGTGTGGTGGTCTACTTGTTCTAAGAGACCCAACCCACTGCTGTACCTCGCAGAAATGGCACACTGCAAATCAAGTCCAGAGTCATTTATGTGTTCATGATGTGCTGCTTCGTTGGCTTGCTTCATTGGTGTATCTCTTATATACAATATCAAGTCAACCGCAACCCTTTAAACCCAGATCTCGCGATGCCGTGCCGTTTGTCTTATGTAAAATACCGTCGTGGCTGTTGTCCGTTTCCATTTCCCTTTTCCCTTTTCTCCGAATACAAAGTGCCTTGCCGAAGACCCTTCAATGCTCGGGGTATCACGAGTATCAAGATATTATAACGCCAACCAGCCCGTTTTCCTTGGTTCCGTTTTCGAACTTAAATGCACAATACCCTCCATGTAACGGTGGCTCCATTGTCCTCGCACTGAAGCAAGCCATTACTAATCCCTTGCATCCTGCCCTTTCGTTTGGCATATCCCCTTCCTTATTAGACCGATGCAAACATGTACGTTCCGCAGTAGATAGCGGGCATAAGACGTGTATGTGCATCAATTGAGGCCCTGAGTTCAAATCAACCTCTGTCAGGTTGGATTAAAGATCCATCTGCTGTGATCTTGATATTGGGGCAATGCCAATTCGGGAACAGTAGTTCCCAACTCCATATCTTGCCCATCTGGCTAAGATTATAGTACTTTGATTTGACTAGCCATCCGCTGCTTTTGAACATCGATAGATGGCCAGCACAAAGCTAGTGAATCATAATACGACGACTCGTAGTCTGCTCATGTTCTCCATCCTACATTCCAGATAACATGTGCAATATCCCGTGCGGTGTTCACGGTGTCGATGACTCGACCGAAGATACCATCACCTGTTGGGTTTTCTCCTTCTTCATAGGGCATCAACATCCCGGATGCCGTACGGCGCATTCCAGTGGATTCTTCGGATAGACTGTTCGTTGAGGCCGACCTACTTAATCCAGTAGGGCTCGTCACGTCTGAAGGAGACGATGCCCAGCCAGAGATAGAGCTCGGAACAGATTCATCAACGTCCTCATCATCATCTTCATAAATGAAAAACCTCGTTGATGCTTTAGCTGGTCGAAGCGTTTCTTGAGACGATGAAGGGAGAGTATAGGACTGTGTGAAACGCCGGTGCTATGCTTCATGGCAGTCTCCTGGGGCTCAGGTGTATCTTCTCTATACTTCAATGTGGTTGAAGGCAGCATGGCAATGATCTTGCCATCAGAAGGGGCCATTTTCTTGGATCTCCGTCGAGATGGAATCATTCGTTTCTTAGACCTCGTACGTTTCATCATAACGCCGTCGTCCGAATCGCTCTCTCCACCAAAGCGATCGGCGTCCATGTCATCGTCATCATCGCCCTTAACATCGACAGCGATGCATTGCTCGACCTGTTCGTTGAAGTGAATGTGTTTTCTTTCGGCACTAGGCGATGCAATTCCGGAGGAATCCGCAGACTGAGTCAAGCTGTTGTGGGTGTCATGGCTCTGTCTGCGAGTAGAGAACAGGAATGTGACATAATCAGTGTTGGAGCGAGCAAGACTGGGGCGTAAAATTCCTCGGGTCTCCTGTGCCTGGACTGCGGCGGTGGCCTGCTTGAGTAGCGAAGCAGTCGACAATGACCTTCTAAGCATGACCTCTGACATACTTCTCTTCTTCAGGATAGGCTTCTTATTCAGATTGACAAATGAATCAGACTTGGATAGAGAGGTACTTGAGGGCTCTGTCTGCGAGCCATGCAGTGGCTTCTTGCTCGGCTGCAAAGGGCCATAGAGCCAGGTCACATCACAATCCTTGAGCCTATAATAGACATGTTAATAGGAAAAAGAATAATCGGCAACGACAAATGCTTACCAATTAAGCGTCTCAGGTGAAATGGTCTTCAGGTTATTCTTCGCCTTCATCCATGTTCGCCATGACGCGTTTTCAAGCCTAGCACTGTTGGGAAATTCGCCCCTACGCGCAATGATATATCGCCAGGATGACCAGATGTCTTCCTCTCTCCATTCGTGAGACAGGTAATCGACTTGCCTAGATGGCCGGGCAGTCACGGCAGTGTCGTCTTCGGCATGCTCGCTATACTCGGGAGTACCAGGTCTCGAGGTGCTTTCGGTGCTGTCCTGGTCGGCTGGCGAAACAGTATATGAGTCACCGGTTCGAGGGCTAGGAGGCGGTTCTAGGTTGTCATCAGGACGGATTTGCGGATTAATGAAGAGTTTTTGCTGGTCGAAACTGGGGAAATCAAAATGGTTGTCTGAGCTCTCGTCGATAGCCAGGGTGTCTTCGAATTCTGAGGCGATGAGAAAGTTGGTAGCAGGAGTCGAGGCGCAAGATAGATCGGTGGAATCCGAGTGAGTGGTGCGGGGAGAAGATGGAGGAGAAGAGGTGACGGAGTCGGAATATGTTGACGATGTTGTTTGGTAAGAGCGTTTCAGGTCAGAAGAGGTAGGGTGATATGGCGAGGCGCCAACGATATTGGACTGCGAGTGGGAACGACGTAATGACATTGGAACGAAGTAGCTGCTGTCCTCGGAGGAGAGCACCACGGCCATTGTGGGATGTGACGGAAGGTGGATTGGCAGACGTTGTATGACGCCGCAAGGGAGGAGGGTCGCCCTGAGCTTATAGCTTCATGGGTACTCGCTGGCGGTGGTCGGGAATGGCCGGTTGAGAGTTGAGATAGAGTTGAATTGTCGGCCGAAGGAGCTGGAACCGGGTTGTCGATGGCCTGGGGAAGGAACCAAGATAAGGACGGTGGTGTTGACGAAGGCGGGGATGGTGCAGGCTATAGGCGACACGCCTCGTTGACGGTTCAAGAGTCTCTTGAGACTGATTGGATAGAAGCGTGGGAGGTCGCTGCTGGGATGGAACCAGGGAGATGCGTGGTGGCGCTCACAAACGGGACACACAGGAAAAGTGGTTGTGTAGCAGTCGTCCAGAGAGAGCGGTGACAGGTTTTCCAGTCGTGGGGGGTGGGAGAGAGGATGGATGCGTGCGAGAAGAGCTGCAAGCGACTGATTCGCGAATCTGCCTAGAGGAGGTAGATGGAGGGGCGGCGGCGGATGATGTTGAAGAAAAATCTCCCCAATGCAGATGCGGCACGAAGGCGACGTTCGGGGCGAAAGAAGTCTGAGTCTGGATCTAGGAGAGGGAAGAAAAGAATAAGAAGAGCTTCGCAAACGGGATGAAGAAAGGGCCAGTTCCAAGGGATAGGAGCTAGACGAGGAGGGAAGATGCGGTTCAGAGTAGCGGGTGAGGGAGAGAAGAAGAATGAAGAATGAAGAATGAATGAACGAATGGGTGAGGGCGTGTGGGAACCAAGAAGCAAAAGCCGGGGGCAGATACCGTGAGGTAGGTATAGGGATTAGTAGGTAAGGTAGTCTTAGCAGGTACTACGGTACCTTGTGTAGGTACTTAGCAGACCAGGCCTGGTAGCGCAGACACGAGAGAGAGAGATGGGGTGTGTGTGGGAGGGGGAGAGAAGAGAGAAAGAGGGAGGGAGGGAGGAGCAGAGTTCATGAGCTAGACACAACTGAAAGTAAAGCAAAGCCCTGCTGCTGGCTCTCGCTTGCATTTCAGTCTGCCAGCTAAACAGTACCAGTACCCGCTCCTGGCACGCTTGGTACGGTACAGTGCCGGTACCGCCTGTGGCAGCATTAAGAGGCATGGGCCAGAGCCAGAAGGGGAGGACAGGCGGGGGCGCTGTAGGTACCTACCTCGCTACCACTGTACCCAGCTAACTGTGCAGCAGGCAAGCCAAGGGGTGGGGAAGGGAAAAAGGCAAAAGGCAAAGCCTAGGCGTGTGCGTGCGTGTGCGCGTGCCGGGTGTTGACGGATCGACGCTTGGACGGCAGCGGACGATGGGGACCGGCAGGCTGGTGCAGCACCCACCCCGGCGCTGCGTAAGGCCCATCCGTCCCAAGGTACCTACAGTACCACGCGTCGATGGTGCAGCGCTGCAAAACCTCAGTGGTCGGTCGCTTGGTAGGTGCTGTAGAGACGTGTAGGTTGGTGTTTACATGCATCCCTTTGCTCAATCATTGCGTCTACCCGGCGTGTTTTCCTCCTTCCAGACCATTACGCGATCCTCTAGGTTCTATACTGCGTCGACCATGTTCTCCTCTTCTCCCGTTGGTTCAGCACCACTTTAAAAACATTTCCTTCTAGTGGGCGCATATGCAGTGAGCAAATGTGCGACACCTGCAATTCACCATTTGCGAGTGGGCGGATGTCAGGCCCCCTCCTCCCCCTCCCTCCTCTCTCCAGGCAAGCCAGGGCCTTCTGCACCTCCTCTTCCTCCCCGGTAGCAGCAAGACCACTGTGGAAGCGTTCATGGAAGCATGACGGGGCATAATGATTGGCTCTCATTCCTTTCGTATGACAGGGCCCTCAAAGCTGGTTGACTTCTAGTCTCCATTGGGTAAGTTCAGGGATGGCTGGACCCCCACACGCGATCCCGAGAGCAGCCTGACCGGGTACCCTATGGGGACTAGCGCCATCATTAAGTGCATTCCCGTAGGTCCCCATGAGAATGGCCATTCTCATTTTTCGGTACGTACCCCCGCCCATTTACCCATTCACTAATGGCACTGGGCCATTGCCATCTTTGGTTTCGACAAAGTTTCAAGCCCCGAGTTGCCGGCAGAGTCATGAGCCGCTTTCGAGCGCCGCGCGCAGGGACTTGACCGCTGTCGAGCTTTAGCATCAGGTCTTTTGTCCTGTTCTCTCCTATGCTGTCCTGTGCCGCCCTGCCTTGATCTGCGATTGCTTGTGTGAGCTTGGGCCTGGGCTGACGTCCCTCGGTGGGTGACAAAACGACGGGTGTCGAGGTAATCCAGAACCTGGAGAGGCAAACACATCGGCTGCCGAGCCCGTTCGCCACGGGACCAAGCAAGGTTACTGAGACGGCCAGCGATGGAGCCTGCTAGCCATTACTGTATCTGGTGAAGCCATGCCAGTCAGCGACCATTTCAGGGTGCTCGACAGCCTACCCCCTAGGCATTGAGAAAGCGCTGGAGGACCGACCCATACCAGCCGCGGTAGTCCAACTTCAACGGTGCATACCTTTCAGGTACTCGCCGCTAGCTCAAAGCAATGCACACCGGATAATGATGCTCCCTTCGTGGGTGTGGGCGAAAATGGCAGGCATCTGCAAGCGTCCCTGGACAGCGTGTCGCCCACGAGAACCTCAATGTCCAGTTGCCGCCATCTCATCTCGTGCATATACACGATGCCATGCACTGCCATGCGACGCGATGCCATGCGATGTGCTGTGCTATCCTGCGCTGCCCACCACTGCGGAGCCGAGCCAGACAAAAGAAACGGTGCGTCTCGGCGACAATTGTGGAGTTCACCTTCGATACGGTCCAGTTTACACACAGAGCCATCCCTCATCCTAGTGGCCATGGTACCGTCGCAGCACGCCAGTTTGATTCTAACGGCGACGTCCGGGGAGGGGATCAAAGCCAGGTAGGTGGACTTGACTTGTCGCGTCGTAATCGAAACAGACTTCCCAGAGCGTGACCAGAGTTGTTACGATTCTGGCGCGTATCGCATCATTTACGAGGGTCTAGATCCGGGTTCATGCGTAGGCCCAAGCATTCTTGCACCAACCAAGAATTCTGTCGAATGTATCGCTTTACTCCCCAGAAACATGACACAGTATGGATACCTTCCTCGCAGACAGAAGAGTCAATCACCTCCAGGGATTTTGGGCGTAACGACGCTAGGGACTTCCCGGGGAGAAGGCCTGTCTAGATCCGTTCAGAGAGGGAGATTTGAAAATTTGGAAAATTCGTCGAACCAACTTCAGGCTGCTAGTGCAAAGCCCAGGCAATCTCCTAGCCCTGGCCTTGTTGGTGGCAAATTCCTCCACCCTTGGGATCACGGGGACAAACAGCGCCGCCCGACAACGCCATTACTATATCCGCTTCACCGGGGCAATGCCTGCACGAGTGCTGCCGTGACACCTTTTGGTCATTTTTCCCAAATGGCGAAAGACACGGTGTGGTGAAATGCAAGCAAAAGTGCGATATGCCATCTCAGACCGAGATTGAATGCCTGTCATCTCGATTTGCCTCAACTTGCATCGAGTCCCAAGTGGGACGAAAATGATCCTTGGCAGAAGAGGAGACCGACAGGGAGGTGAGCCATGGGGCTGGGAATTTTTTCCCTTCTAATCTATCGTGAACCGCCATTTTGGCCTACATCGTCTCCCAGTCAATCGATACCACACACTAGTCTCTCGAGACCCATTGGTCCCCATGGTCCCATGCCGTCTGTGAAACACCAGGCTGCAGAATTTTTCCCTTCACGATCCAGGCGAGTCGCGGTTGAGGCGGTTGCCGCTTGACCCCATGAGGGCCATTCTGCGCGCCAAGTGGCCACCTGAGAACTTAGACGCCGAAACCGCCAATCCACAGGAGAACGCTTGCATTTGAACGGTAACTTGGGAGGTTGGGTTTCAAAAGAATACATCTCACCCTCTACAAGGAGAAGGTTTAGAAAACTTGGTGTACAAATCGTCAATACCTACGCTCATCGAGATCGAATTCATCGGGCTACGGTGTTAGGTTGATCAACCACTGTATCTCAGGCCTCCCGATAACGAAGCTCTGTTCTCGCTGTACAAATCTTTGCTTTACCGCATCTTGAAACTCATTCCAGTCGGGGCTAAAACAGTATACACCGCACAGGAGCAATCACTGTGAGGAAAGCCCAAAGTTTATTGCGCAGGGTCCTTGCAAGCCTCGCCTTGGAAGATTTGGTTTCCGCGTTCCTGAGTGCGTGATATCAAATCGGTAAGGCGCAAGCGCAAGACCAAAAACGCCATACGGGGATGGGCGAACTCAATCAGCGACAGGGCCTCTCCTCCTTCATCACTGAACCTGGACTATTCTAAGGCCAGCTAGGCCCTTTCACTGTCACCGTATGGTATCATTTTTAGTCTTTCCTCTTCGTGTGATATTGCCTTTCACTCTGCCTAAACATCACAAGTGTCCCATGCGGCCAATGAACCGCTTGGAGCCATCCCCGTGTCGATAGCTCAAATACGCACCGTCAGCGCGACGACGTCCCGGGATGAGAGTGGAGAGTAGCAACTTCAAGAAATGGTGCCATGGATTGGGCATGCCTTGGCTTCAAAGAGATCTACGTGCATATGATGCTTCTGGTTATATGGAGCAGTGTCTCGTACGGGAGCAAGTGGATTGACCTAGGAGTCTAGACGAGGTCCCCGGTTCTCGGGAGCAGATCTCTCGCGGTAACACCGTAAGCCCAACCGCAGCGTCCGGTGTCCCTGAGTCCAGAACCGAGCGATCAGTAAGGCAGATGCGTGCCTCACCAGATACCTCGTGTCTTTGTCCTGACCAGCATGTCATTTCGGTCCTTGCTAAGCTCAGGGCTAATCAACATGCATCGCACGAGCCGTGGCTCGCGTTCCGTCAGAGCTCCTGCTGCTATTTTCGAAGCTTGCATGCCAAAGCAAACTTCGTGCCATGCCGCAACCTTACTACCAAGCTCTGCCTGTGTCTTACATGTGTTTCTGATGATACAGTTTCGCTGCTGCGTGGCCAGGGCCGAATCCGTCGTGGATAGGCAGGTCCCAGAATTAATTGCTTTCCCTGTCGAATGTTATTGCGTGCTTACATGCTGTCAATGGCACTTCGTAATTACAGCGGATGGGCTCCGCAAGGTATGCGGGCTTGAAGACGTTCACAGAGCTCCATTCCTGGCACCTCTCTACTCTTCCAGGGTTTTTGGTCAGCATCCAATTCCAATCAATCAATTAATCAATCAATCCACACCGGTCAACACGCAATAGCTGGTTGCCTCTATTTGTCTGGGCGATTGGCCCGGTCTCCTCACATCCCTCTGCACGTTCACGTATTCATTCCGTCGTCAATTTGACATGGGGTTCGACGTTGCTGCCAACCCGTCCCACCACCCGGTCCACGCACGCAGCTATAGGCGTATGCGAGGCGGTGCTGCTCGCTGTCATAACCTGCAGCTGTTGCTACACCAGGTACATGCACATGTTGCCAGAGTCGGATGGTGGTGGTGGTGTGGGCTCCCTGCTACTACGCTCACCTCCTTACAGCACCGCTGCCGAGCGCAACCTAATTTCTTGTTTACTCTTTGCCCCAACGATGGCAGGAGTCTAGGGAGAGAACGGGATCTTGAAGGAATTAGACGGGCCAAGCCGCCTCTCGTCGAGCTTCCTGGTCCATCAATATGCAGGGTTGTAGCTACGTAAGCTCAGTTGGTCTCGGTCTTCAGCATTGGTTTCGTAATAGCATCCCTTTCAACTTGGTATTATAGCTGTAGCATGCCTATACGAGAGCTCTACAGTGCGTCAAGCCATTCACTGCCCGGATCTCTGGCTGGCTTGAGGGCATCAACTTCGTGTCATTGTGGCTGGAAGCTTTCAGCCTACGGACGACAGCGACTATATCCGGGCATGGGAAGAGGTCTTTTCCTCTTCTCGGACCTGGCTAGGAAGAGACTGTTGCCCGGGTTCACTTCTTAATGCTAGGTACGGTTCGTAGTGAGGACCCTGATCTTCCCCCACAGATCCGAACTTGTCCGAGACTTTGACGCCGAGCCGCATTTGATCGTCCCGAGGGTAACTCCTCCCACCCGAAGGACTTTATCAATATGTCCTGGTTCCCTTATCTCGGCCTGACGGGCGACAGGAACGGAACACGAGCTCAAGCTGCCGCTGAGACTTCCGCGACGAACCGTCCCCGCTCGTGGCCGACATGGCTGGCGTATATCTGTGACCCGCAAGCGGGGGTTTCCGAGGCTTGCGTGTGATGATATGGGTTAGGTTTGTGGCTTTTTCTGCAGCTTGGTCAGGACCTAGTCATTTGCGTGTGTGTGTGTGCATACAACACAGAAACAGACGATGCTTTGCCTGATTGTCTCGACAATTATCCCTTGCTAGTGCCGGCCGGTGCTGGTTTTGTTCAGAGTCACATCATCGTGCAGACCGTTGTGGAAACCTGGCGGCTCTATGGTCAGTGTTATCAGAGTAATCCTCGGTTGTCCATCCCGCAACCTCGGTGGATGAGAGATAGTCAGATGCACTCCTCTCCATGTTCACCCAATCGGAGCAAACACAGCATCATCAACTTTGTCCACAGACGTAGTTACGAAGTTGTTGGACTGGAGCATCGAATTCGAGAACAACTTCAAGCAGAGCCATTGGCCATAACCGAGGCGCAACCAGCATCCCGGCCCTGGCGTCTGTGGGCTGCAACGCAATGCTACACAGCCATTCGCATGATCAATTGCCTGCAGCATCCACAAGTTGCACAGGGTGTTGCAGCCACTCTCCCGTGGGCCGAAACCAAGTTTCCAACCTCGGAGCCCTCCTCGTGGCGGTCCAATGAGCAGGACCAGCGATCCCATCACCACGCTCATGGCCCGATTCCCTCCCCGGTAGATGCCTTTTGGGCGAGGCCGCAGGCGTCCCCTGGCCATCGCTGCCTTTAGCGTGCAGCCGTGGTGGGTTGAATCCATCTTGACCGGCTTGCCTAATTCGATGATGAACCACCACCATCATCACCACCCCTCTCTCCACTGGCTCGCCAACGCACACACACTTCGCGCGCGGTAGGAACATGGGCGTGAGTTGCGACAACACCCGCGATCCTGTCCGGAACCTCTGTCTGTCGTCTAATTTCGAGGCAGCGTATCGACGTGGGCCGTCTTATCAAGATTATGCTCTCGACACATCCATTCCCTTGCCAAAGCCATATCATTCCTCGCCCAAACGGATCCCCACGACGGCAAGCCGTGATTGATTGCGGCCGAAAGAGCCCATATCTTCTGTTACTGACGATCGCACCCAACGAGAGCCAGCGACGAACCAAAACAGCTTCGCACGCACAAGCTCCTTGGCCTACAGCGGGCTTGGCTCGAGCCAGGCAAACTCAACCCAGCACGGCTGGCATCCAGCAAACCTACTACCGATGCATCTTCCAACCAGAAACCTAAGATATGCTGTGACCCCATGCTTTGTCTTCACTATGTCTTGCCGTGTTTGTCCTTACAGATAGCTTATCATGGTGATAAGCACTGTGCAGAACCGCCGGATAAGGCCACGTCCATTCACAACATCTTCCCCATCCACCATCCATCCATCCCTCCCTTACTCACTCACCCACTTCTTGAAGCTCAACGGCGGCAAACGACTGCCGACGTGTCTCCGTCACCAATTTTTCGATTGCGAGAGGAAGTGGATTTGGCTACACAAGAAAGCCCATGTTGCCAGACCGGATTGGAATGCGAAACTGAGGGTCCGTCCATAAAACAACAGCCTGCGTCTGCTCAACTCATCAAGATACCCGCACGCTCATCACCCCCACCCCGTTTTCATGTGTGTAATGTAATGGTGACTGGTTCATTCTTCCTTCCTTCACCCACCCCTGCATCGTTCATCGCCCTTTGGATTCTTAGATCGATCATCGTGCGTCTTTTTCTGGCCTTGCACGATGCAGCAGCAGCCACGGAGGCAGTCGGTCGGAAAAATAAATAAATAAAAATCCAAAGCAAACGCTCGGCACCTGCAAACCATCTGCCCAGAGGCGATGATCGAAGACATGCTCCATGCACCGAACGTCAAGCCACCACTGACAGGCCTGCTTGAGTTCGTGATGGATTCTGCCGAGCCATCACGTCCCACAAATTCAAAAACGCCCCTTGCAGCTTGTTTATTTATCCCGACGGCAAAGCGCCTAGGCGAGCATGCCGTGTCATGTAATGTCATGCCATGCCATGTCAGAGCAGCATCGCCATGGGGAGGGAGGAGTATGTCGTGATGATCCTTGTTGTGCGGGTTCGCTCCGGGCAAAGCAAATAATCTTCCGAGACGGCGTGCTGCTCGCAGGCCCATGAAGCATCCTAAGAAAACCCCCGTCAGCCTCGTGGATATCTCCTGTATCTACAGCCTGCCTGCCTTAGTTCCTTCTCCACCGAGAAGCGTCCCTAGCTCTGCGTTGTTGGTCGTTTATTACGCACACATCGCATCAATGGCTCCTGGTCGGCCCCGTAATTACACGGCCGAAGTACAGTCGCCATTCTGGTTGCTATTTTAGACAAAGCGTGAGAAAGGTCTCGACTTGCTAGCTCGTGATCCTCCACCAGCGGCAATAGCTACACGCCTTGAGTGTCTCGAGGATGTCAGCATCCGAGTTGTTCCATGCCCAACGCACACACACAGGAGATGCGTGATGATAAGAACTATGTCGAAAAACCAGTACCCAGAGCAGAGGGCAGCTTCCGATGCTCTCTTTCCGGACGTGGATTGCTTCCAATCGTAAGGCGGGATGACTCGAACCGAAGCCACCTGGATTGCGCAGACTGCCTGCCGGGATCAGCTTCGAACGATAGACCCCACGTTAAAAACTTGGCTGCTTGATAGGCTGCTGCTGCTATCTCATCATTACTATTGTCATATTCTGCCTCTCGACGAAACTGCGCAACATCTTGCTGTCTACCTCATCCATCCTCGTCCGTTTCGAGCCATGCGCTTTTCGTCATATGTAGTGAACCACACCAACTCCATGAACATGGTGTCGACGGAACGAGGATATCATCTACACTTATCCAGCTTCCGCCTTCAGTTGCTGCTAGCGGCCTTGCGCAACTGACCGGCTAGACACCACCATGGCCACATGCTGCCCGACCGAGTGCCTACGAGCTTCCCGAAGCTTGCCTCCCAGTTCCGACGCGCATCCCGACCCCTCCAAGTTTGCTTAATATTGCATCTTGCTGGATCATCGTTGCATCGGTATACCCTCCACTGCCGCTTCGACCGTAACCCGAGTGCCAGGGCCAGGAATTCGGGCTGTCGATCTCTCTTTGCAATTTCGCCTTCACTGCGCCGCCTTTGACCGGCTGCATGCAGAGGCCGTCTCAAATCCCGTTATTTCTCCGCTCGCCTGCGCCGTAGGCCTCCTGGAAGTAATAGCCGCAGTGGGTGCTGTCGTGATAAGCCTGCCAGGGATTGTTCGTGCGCGGGCCGATGACAGCCGCCTGGTGTTGCACCAGCATGGGGCTGCAGCTAGGACAAGTGGGTATCTACTGTTGCGGCGCCAACTCGCATCATGGCAGGGAGAGCTTTGGACGGAGATGGCCGATATCTATCTAGGCCCTTGGGGCAAAGGCAACCTCAGCTGGAAGTCGGAAACTAGCACAGAACATGCGCTTTGCCGGTGCCACATCCCTGACCTCGTGGATGTACACCTCCCTTCCTTGTCCATATCGCCCGGCTTCAGCAACACCCCAATCTCTTTGAAAATCCGCTGGCAAATGTCATCGAGTGGCGTGTTATCGTCTGCCTTGACAGCAAAGCAGTGAGCATGAACAATAGGCAGCTTCGCATCCGTGTGGGGTGCGAAAAGGTCCTCGTGGCCGTGGTAGAGACCTCGGAAGTTGTGAAGAAACTCTAGGGCCGAGGCAGGAAGGTTCATGACAAAGTGCGAGATGATAGAGGGGACAGGAACCCTGACAGGAGGCGGTCTAGGCTGGTCCGAGTTTCTGGAAACCTTTGGTGGCTGAATCAAGGCACACTCGCCGTTCTTTGAGGCCTCCAAGACGAGGTCAGCCGCCTTTTGAATGAACTCATGGCCGTCGTAGTTGAAAGGCTTGACATATTGAGGAACCTGCGGGACATGGTGAGCAGACTTAGTCTGTGGAAGACGTATGGGTTTCATACCTTGTTTCTGCGGACAGCCTCGCTCAGCCACTTGTAGCTCTCTGGGTTCTTGTCGTTTGCCCAGACAAAGACACCCTTCTTTCCGGCCGGAACAGCAAAGGGACCAACGCCAGCCATGACATCGGCAACAACCTCGCCAGGCTTGAAGAGATCATCGAGTCTCTGGTGCTCGGTTCCAAGCTTCGTGTTCCAGTAGACCTTGGCGTAATCGAACTTGAAGATGCAACCTGCTTCGCTGACCTCCACCAGCAGGTCATCAGGGCCGGCCAGGACCTCGTATGAGAAGGTTCGGAACTCGTTCTCTGTGCCGACATTGTCCACCTTATTAATAACCGTGCGGATACCAGGGTTTTTGTCCACGATGATTTCTGCAATGATATGCTTGTAAGGCAGATATTGGCCCCTTAGGTTGAGGTGTGCTGTGGACAATGAGCGTATGATCCTTACGTAGTGAATAGTCCAGAGTACTCACCAACATGACCTGCCGTGTTGAATCCCACGGGGATCTCGCCGTGTAGATTTTCCGGGAGTATTGATCGAATAACATCCACTGTCTTCTAGTTAATAATGCCCATCTCCGGTTCATTTCACTGTTGTCGGCTCTTACGATAACTCCACAGGTTGTACCCTATCTGTACATCATAGGGGACAATCTTGAGATCTCCACTGTCTGCAGCTTGGCGAAGAGTTGTGCTCCAGGTCTCAGGCGCTAAAAAGTCAGAATCAACATTGACAACATCGTGGTTCGCCGGCACACTCACACTGTGGCTTGATGTCGGGTTTCAAGATTAGACACTTCTTGCCCTGAGCAGCCAAGGTCGGGTCTGGATCAGCGACGATAGGGTTTAGCTTGTCGAGTGCGAAAATCTCTCTCGTCTTCTCAAGCTCCTTGCGGTACCTTGAGAGGAGGTTGTTTTCTCTAACTGATGCTGCGGCAGTGGGAACTACTTGGGAGAACAGAGATCTATCCAATGTCTTGGCCGCACGAGCAGCAGCGGGCGCCCGGAACAGATTCATATCCGACAGTCTGGTAGCATGCTTTTCAACTGTCAGATCCTATTCATTCTCGCGGTAAAAGATTGCAACAAACCTCCATGTTGACGCCTAGCTTGTAAGGTGTCGTTGGTTTGACTCAGATGAAGGCCGGGGTAGCAAGGCTGACAGAAATTTCGGAGTCCAGGGAGGGGGACCCTTGCACCGCCACATTGCCTTGCTGCGCCAATCATCCACAACTTCAAAGGCGAGGCTGAAGAGGTCATACGACCATGTATATCAAGGTCAGATATATACCACAACTGTGAAAAATGTGAATATGTATTCCTTAGCTTAATTTAGTATCATGATCATTATTTAAGCAATGATACTCTACTCTATCAACTGCTACCCATACAAGTGTCCATTGCAGCCTTCTCCCAATAACGGTCAAGTAGAATGATGATCATGCTCCTGGCAATGATAAAAGATCAAGGACATTAGACAGTCTCGTCGCATTACTTGGGAACCATATAGTACAGTTTACACATTCGAAAAGAATTCGGGATACGGATGGGTGTAAATGTGAGCAACTCATAGCAAGAAGCTTCTGGTATTCGAAGCATCACTAGGTGCACTAGTCTATGAAGCTCCAGGTTGAAAAATATGGCTTACATTCATAACATTGTTACTGAATACTCGCTGAGGTAGAAGTAGATGATGGGTTTGTCTCACGGGTGCAGGCCTGAGTTCGGTGCATTTAAAGCCCCATAAGCACAACCCCGGAGGCGACGACAAAAGCCAAAGCTCCGCTAATAGTAAGGTGTGTGCCCGATCCTGCTGGCAGGCTTGTCTCAGCAGGTGCCGAAGATGCAGCTGGAGTTGCTGAGCTTGTCTCTGTAGAATCAGATGAGGATCCGTTTCCAGAGGGCTTGTTGTCCGCAGGTACATCCTTGTCTGTTGAGCTGGCCGCGAGAAGGTTGGTCACAGCAGCTAGGGCATTCATTTGCTCGCCAAAACCGCTCGACTTGGGCTCCACGAACTTGCCTTCCCAGTAAGTTCCACACTGGCGACCGGATTTACCTCCTGAGCAGTGTTCAGCTGCTGCTTCGCCAGTCTTTTGCAGGGCAGCGTTGATCTTCTCGCTCGTGAACGGGGCAGTTCTTGCAATGGATGCCAAAAGCCGTAGAGTCATTCCCTTCATGGCAATTTGGTCAATGTTGCAAATTTCTTTAGTCTCGCAGGCGGCCTCGATCGCAACACCGTCGGGGAAGAATTTCTTCAGGATGGAGTCGGTAAACTTGAGAGTTCGCTCACGCCAGGTACTGTCACCGTTGGTCTATATTGGATACTCCAGTTAGTCACGAGTGCGGTAATATTGATCAAGAAACCACAGAAGAAGCCAAGCAGATATCGGGAGAACGCAGGGGTTGAGTGCTTCTTACATTATTGTACATGTATGCAGCTCCGTGAGCAAAAATGGCAGCGTTGTAGGAGAATTCATAGTTGCTGATCTCGCTACAGTCGTTCTCAGTATGAGCACCGTCGTAGACGGACCAAGTTTTGTTGTTGACTAAGCCAACAGTGTTGACCCAGTCCCAGATTCCTTCGGAAGCCTTAGCATACTTTGAGTCGCCAGTGTGTTTGGCTAAGCGAGCTCCGAGGTCGAAGAAGCAACCGTTTGAAATGCCTAGATGGGGGTTATGAGCATGACTTGACAGAATCACATGGCTAGAGCAACATACTATTCTTGTAATTGTAGCCGTTGTTGAAGCTAAAAACCTGCCAGCGCAATCCACCATCACACGCCTTATCGTCGATGCGGAGGACTTGGTCGTTGAAAACGTTTTTAGCCAGCTCGAGCCACTGAGGCCTGTCCCCAGACGGCTTAGGGAAGTCGTACTCAGCAGCGAGCATGGCAGAAAGAGCCCAGACACACTGCTCATCATTTCCCATGGTTCTGGTTTGATTGACAGGCATAAAGTTCTTGTCCTCTCCGACTTGGAAAAGCATGCCCTCTGACACGGCATCATTGAACTTGCTGTCGCCGCTCCAGCGCCAGTAGTCGATGAAAGAGCTCATGAAGAGACCGCCTTGGTACCAGTAGTATGGCTCCGGAAGCAACCCAGGAACTCCAGAAGAATCATCGCCACTGTATAGACCCATCAAGTCCCCAGCAATGAGCCCAGCAGACTTGAGAGCATCTTCACGATTGCCAACCTTCAAGCCCTCTGCGGCGACAAGAGGGCTGCAAAGGAGGGCCGCACCAACGACCCAAGTGAGAGCAACAGTCATTCTGATTGTAGTGAATAAGAAGTAACGAGAGACGAGAAATAAAGATATACGATCAAATGAATGTAAATGCCGGTAGGCGGCAAGAAGTGCAGTTATAGAAAACGTGAAGAGCGCATGGGGAATAGTAGCAAATTGGCCCCTAAATCCACTGACTCCACTGACTCGGTCGGTCGGCCCCTGATCAGAGCCGCATCCCTTGCTAAATTTACCTTGGCAACTACACTATGGAGATTATGGATGAACTATGCACGCCCAGCGGCTTAGGTGCACTTGGTGAGGTGCAGCAGAACCGTATAAACTGGAAGATTAGGACAACGAGATGGGCCTCTGCAGGGGCCGATAAAGAGGAGGAAACAGTGTCTGCAGTAGAATACCAATTATATAATCACTTTAATCTTATTGATTGGCTAGAATAGTTATATTCTCTTAAGTAAGAGTATTAATGAGGCTTACTCTTTCGTGGCGGAGTAAACCTGGGCCCATTCCGCTGTCCAGACTTGTCAAGTTTACACGGTGATTGCACTTGGCAAACAAAGCTGACCTGAAGAGTTGCATTCACCCATGACCGTCAAACAAGCCGAGGTGGGAAAAGGATTCCGTCATAGGTTACACCAGTTCATTAGAGTGCTAAATGAAAAGACCACCAGGACTAGCAATTTTAAATACTGACGAGTTTCGCTCGAACTGGGTTAAGTCTACTGGTTGTTGATGCCAGTTTCACTGTGAGCCGCTACGGTGTGCACGTAAGTGGTAAGCAAAAAATGGAGCACTGCGGGTCATATCGCTCAGACGCTTCTGAGAAGAATACCGAATAAAGATTAGGATAGCTGTAAAATATACATGAATATATATATATATATATATATATATATATATATCCCAAGGATATGAGAATATATTTATGTATTTGCCTCCATTGTAAAACCACCTCACCCCGAATTAATCTAAACATTTCTTAATTCTTATTCTCAGTTCTTGGTGCTTACAATCCTGCTTTATTGCATATCGATACCAAGCTTGCTTGCCGACCAGACTTTTGCACTTGAATGGTGGCCCGATCTGATTTGGATGGGTGTGACATGGATTGGAAGCATGGAGATGGGGCAAGATGGACTTGACAGGGCTACACAGCACAGCTGCTTATAATTAGCAAAGGAAGAAATGAAGGGGTGACTGGTCAACCAATGCACATCGGTTCCAGGCGAGATTGAGGACTAAATAATGGAGCGACGGTGGTCAGTATGAAGGGGCTTTTATGATGTATTATATGGAACACCACGTCAGCATTGACCAGCGGAAACATTCGCTTGACGGATCTATATTTATCTATTTAGCTATGCAAGGGCATTACCCAGGCCAGCTCGCTCGTTAGTAACCCAAACCATAAGAAATAAAGCAAACCCGCCATATCTTAGACTTGCTGTATCAAATATTGTCTGCTGCAGGTCGTTAGTAGTGGCCCATCTCCAGTTTCGTCAAGGACGATGTTCAAATGAAGCTTCTCAGCCACACCCCATTTGGTAATCACCAGTGGCTCTGTCTGCTGTTCCGGCCAGTCGGTGCAAGGCTCCTACCAATCAGAGAGGCAGCGTCATCCAAGGTTGCCATGTGTGTGCGTCACATTCGCTACCTTTCGTGGCATAAGAATGATCGTGGGGGCTTTACATATGCATTGGCAGGGATCACGATTGCCGAATAAGTCAACAGGTGCTTGACGATAGGCAAACTAGTTGCGTGAATAGCAAGCATCGGGAATTATAATCTTAACTCCTAAAATCCGGCATGGTGGGATTCCCGCTTATTCAACGGAGCACCCATCACTCTAGCATGAGCCGAACTCCGTGCTGCCAGTTCGAGTATACCAAGCTAGCAAACCTGCTCCTATCGTATCAACCTATCACCCGGTTCCCTCAATCCCCAAGGTAAACTGTGATGGAACTGAGGCGGGAGCTCTAGCCTCTTCCGGGCAGGTTGCTCAACAAGTTAACAACCATTAACCCTCCATCAATATTCACGGTGCCGCGCTAGTTGTAGAGCTGGCAGAATAAAGGTGCCACTATTCTCTATGATCAGCCAAACAAGTCCGAGATCGCGGTGTAAGTGTATTACAAATGCAAAAGGTCCTAGTGAGGAGCTAAGTGCCGTATCTGGCACTTATCCACTATCGTCACCATTCCGTTGCACTCAATTGATTCGCGTGTCTCATTTCAGTCCACAAAAGTCTTGCAGTAGCTCCCCGCGCCAACGTGACGCAATTGACAGTAGACCAGGAGATGCCTGACGCAGGGGTTCTTAGAAGCTGTTGACCCTCTCTCTCCGCAATTCAATAATGAACGCACACTTATTAAGGACACCTCCATTCCTCCAACTCTCCAAGACATTCAGAGCAATACCTCAAGGATATCTTCACTGCGGTATTCCGAGTAACTACCGAGCCATCATGTCGCAGCCCACCGTTCGAACTGCCTATGACCCCAAGGACATGAAGTTCCGTCACCTTGGACCTACTGGTCTCAAGGTGTCGGTCTTCTCCCTCGGAGGCTGGCTCACCTACGGTGGCACCCAGAAGGGCTCCATCGTCAGGACATTCTCCAGACTGCCTGGAACCATGGCATTGTAAGTTGGGATAGACCGGGAGATACTAATTCGTCATCTGAATGTTCAGCTTACACGTATCATAGCAAACCTTCGACACTGCGGAGACCTACTCCTCTGGTGCCTGTGAGGTTGAGATGGGCCAGGCCCTCAAGGAGCTTGACTGGCCCCGTGATGAGTACGTCCTCATCACCAAGATCTTCTTTGGTACCGGCCGCAAGGAGCCCAACACTCGCGGTCTGTCCCGCAAGCACGTTGTTGAGGGTCTCAAGTCCAGCTTGGCCCGCCTGCAGACCCCTTACGTTGATGTCGTCTTCGCTCACCGCCCCGACGCGGCCACCCCCATGAAGGAGATTGTTGAGGGTTTCACTCAGGTCATCCGCAACCTTAACCTCGCTTACTACTGGGGAACCAGTGAGTGGAGCGCCGCACAGATTATCGAGGCCACTCAAATCGCTGAGCGATACAATCTGATTGCCCCCATTGCGGAGCAGCCTCAGTACAACGCCTTCCACCGAGAGCGTTTCGAGGTGGAGTATGCTCCTTTGTACAAGCAGTTCGAGTATGGAACTACCATCTGAGTCCGCTGGCCAGCGGTCTGTTGACCGGCAAGTACAACGATGGCATCCCCGAGGATTCTCGATTCGCCACCAACAAGGAGTTCTTCGAGAGCACAGTTAAGCAACTGCAGTCGGAGGAGGGCAAGGCCAAGATCGAGAAGGTCCGCAAGCTCACCGCCATCGCTGAGCGCCTCGACGCCAAGGTGACGCACCTCGCCCTTGCTTGGGCCGCCAGCAACCCCAACGTCAGCACCGTCATCCTGGGCGCCACCAAGATTGAGCAGGTTGAGGACAACATCAAGGCTATCGCGCTGCTTGACAAGCTGACGCCTGAGATTCTGGAGGAGATTGAGGGTATTTTGGACAACAAGCCCGCACAGAAGCCTACCTACGGTCGCGACAGGTGAATAGCACCTCTCTCGCAAAATTAATATATAGCTGAAAACTTATCTTGCAGGCGTCCGAGAAAGCCAAGACTGTGAATCGTATGATGTCTATTGAGGGATGTGGATGCGTAGAATGACAGTTTAAGCATAACGACTAATGCCGCGTAAGAAGTTTAATGATTGTGTTTAAATTGGCTTCATTATGGCAAGGTTATGTATTTGTTCACATGCTAAATGGGTAGCAATAACATGAACTGTAAGTAGAGATAAGCATGAATAAGAGTCGATGGATTTTATTATTTTATATATACAATGCCTCCATCAACCCAAAACTCATTCAAGTATGTTCTTGTTATTTCTATTATAACACTGGTTTTCTATAAGTATTATTCGCAGAGAAATCCGAGGCCTGCCTGATCCTGCAGTCCTCCTTTTGCGCTTACTTTCGCGTACCTCAGTACCACCTTATGTAAGGTGCTGAGGTAGGTAGTAGGTAGCTGTTCTAAGCATTTTCTGGATTATGATTGGTAGCTTATAACCTGCCTAAGGTGGCAACCACTGTCAAATCAGAGGGTCGCTCTGTGCTGCATTATTGTTAGAGCCTCGATGTGTTGATGTCACGACTGAAACTTCTCCTTACATGCGAACCTCTCACAGCTCTAGGCACAACTCTCGCATCCACAGTACAAAGCCGACGTGTGCCAAGCTTGTAACAATGTCCAAAAACGCACATTAGATGCATTCTTTGGGGCAGCCCCCAAAGACTGCGAAGCACCCTGGACGAGGCTCAGGATGTAAGTGATGTTGTAAAATGTTGAGTAATTTTGCACGAGAATATCTGTAACATTGACCATACTTTAGGCTGGTTCATCTCATCACAAATGCTACCCATTTCCAATCCGCAACTTACCGCTATCCTTGACTCAGGAGATAGCCTCGTTGCCGGCCCGGCCAGGAAAACCCATCAATGACCAACCAGACCTAGATCTTCTTTACTTTGAGCCCTATGTTCCAACGTATCTCACCAAGGATATCTTTCAATTCCTGCGTTCAGAGCTGCCTTTCTATAGGGTCGAGTACACGATTCGTAGAGGTGGTATTGAGACTCAAATCCGCACACCAAGGTCAGTCATTCCGCATTTGTTGAATATCATGGCAGCTAACAAAGACAGGTGGACAACTGTCTTTGGCCTAGACGAAACATCCCATTTTGATGAAGATGGCTTGGTTGTGGATGCCACAACCGGAGCCAAAGTCTCGGACAAGCGGTACGATAAGTATCCGCCTCGACCTATTCCAAAATGCCTTGATGATCTTCGAAGGTCAACCGAGGCCGCCACAGATTGCAAGTTCAACTTTTGTCTTGTCAACTATTACGCTTCAGGCTCCGATAGCATTTCATTTCACAGCGACGACGAAACGTTCTTGGGAAAGAACCCTGCGATTGCTTCATTCTCGCTCGGCGCCAGACGAGACTTTTTGATGAAACACAAACCAGTGGCGGCTGGTCAAGGAGAGTCAGAGCCAGTGGCTACCAAGCCACTGAAGCTCCCACTTGGTAGTGGCGACATGATCCTGATGCGTGGCTCAACCCAGTCTAAATGGCTTCACTCGATTCCGAAACGAACTGGAAAGAACGGCGAGGACGGGGACGAATCAACATCACCTTTCGCAAGGCCATGGTCAAAGGCGGAACTGAGAACTATTATAACTATAACGTCGGCACTGGGCCAGTCTATCGATGGAACAAGGAACGCCGCGAAATGATGGTGTGGAATGCCGAGTGAGGCAGAGCATGCATGGCAATATTTACTTGCCACGGCGGAATTGGGCTTTGGAATAGTTGCGGAGAGCCTTGAGGAAAACCTGGTAGCCAAAGCTTTGGTTATCCCGCAGGCAGAAGATTTCGGTAAGGCGAATCTGCCATGGTGGGTAGCCAGCCAGCTCAACATGGGGACCGAAGAGAATAAGGAGGTCGGGTTCCGGCAGGATGCCTTCCGAAAGCTCAGCATCGATAAGCTCTAGTGAGATATCACGAGGAGAGAGCTTGCCCCTCTGCGACATGTCGGCGAGCGTCCGGGTAAGATCGACCATAGACTCGCGTCCATCCTCTTCGGAGATCAGGTGAAGCTTGAGGTGACCTTCCTTGGTGCCGTTTTCGGGAGAGGACAGGCCTTCTTTGTGAGGCGATGTGACGGAAAGACCTGGATGCTGGCCGCCGAAGTAGAAGGTGAATTTATGCAGAACAGCCTCATACACACGAGGCATGTGCTTCTTCAACATTCCTGAGGGCATGTTAGCATTGGGAGATGCAAGGCTCGTGGGCCTGGGAATTGGAGGGATGTACCAGTCTTCTCGTAAACCGACAGCATAGGAATGTCAGCGCAAGCACACCAAGTGGCCATCTCAGCGGTCTCATCTATGAGACGCTCAAGGTCGGACTTGGCGCTGCGCCCTTCTCCTGCCGTCAAGATACAACTCAAATGCTTGGGCATTCTATTGAGACCCGTCACATCTCGTCGAATATATTCGGGCGTTCCATGGTGATAGTAGAGAACCGAGGAAACTTGGTAGGAGACCAGATTCCACCATTGGCGGATGCGAATGTAAAGGAGAAGATACCATGGAGCATCGCGAACACGAAGGCGTAGAGCTGGTTTCGCGCGAAGCGACGGACACCGAATCGAGAACCCTTGGCGTTGACCATGACGCTGGGAGGGTCGGCGGGCTTCGGGAGAGAGTCCTGTTTGGTCGCGCGTTAGGAGAGAAGTGCAGCGACAGCGTCGTGGCAACCGAGATGACGAACCTGCAATATCCTCCGCCGCTCCTTTGCCGTGAGCAATGCGTGGCCATGTTTTTCATCGGCCCTGTAGGCCTGGCGGTCCTTGCCTGAAATAGGCATGGCTATGGTGGTCTTGGGAAGCCCAAGCAGGAGAAGACGGTTGCTCAACAGCTGGCAGTCGCGTGCGATGGACAGATGATTTTCGGCAGGGTCTGGATATTTTGGGGTGCGACTCGTGGCTGCTTCTCGCGTTGACAGAGCGACAATGCTTCGAAACCAGCGAGGGAGGGAGGAAACCGGGTTTTGAGCGCGATGCGCAAAACGAGACAGGAACTGGCAGCAGCACAGCACAGCACAGCACAGCCGGGAAGCTGACGACAAGGCCAAGGCGATTGCTTGCTGTTACGTCGCTGTTCTCCACCGGGGTTTTGTGTCCAACGGCTCGGGATTTGCTGGTGCCCACCTTATTGTTGCCAACCAGCCCTGCCACTTGCATGTGCCTGTGGTGGGGACAGCAGCCACCACAAGCCACGCATGTGTGTCTCCCTCAAGGCACTACCCCTACCTGTGCGAGTAAGTAGTGGTACCTACTACCTAACTACCTGGTGCCTCTAAATGCTATACTTGTCAGCATAGCAGCCATGAAGCTGCGTCTTGGGCAGTTATCATTTTCACATTTCTTTTTTTTTTTTTTGGCAAGTTTATTGACGCGTTCTTATCAATAGACTTTAATTATGGCTTTCTTTAAAAAAAAAAATTAATAAATAAAAACCAATTGCATTTCTGTTCATGAAATCATTGGTTTCATATGCCACATCGACTCTCCACGAATAAATTACATTGTAGTACACCTTAGGTAAGGTACCTTAGGTTGATACCATTGAAGTCAACCGTGGCTGAGGGTCCCCCAATCAACAAAGCAATTGTACAGGTACCTTCTCTGGCTACCTACCTAGTACCTAGAGAGCTACCACCGCCCAACGACAGCCGCGAACTGGACAGTGTTCCAGCTTCAAACCACTCTGCCTCCCCAAACCAGCGCCATCTTATTCGCATGAAAGCCCCTTGGTTCCGTTGACCACCGGTTTTCAACCATGGAGCAGGCTAGCCAAGAGCCCAAAAGCCTCTTCCCCAAGGGCCCCAGCTTCACCTTGGACAACTTCTCCAACAAGGACTTTATCGTTCGCGACTTCGTCGATAGCCTTGCCGAGAGCGCTGTCCCCGCCAACCGGCGATCTGGTGCTGCCAACCCGGCCTTCGACCCCAAGCCTCTTATCCGCACCTTCGAAGGTATAGAATATTCATTGTTCCTGCCAATACCGCATGTGCCAAGGACTAACCCCGTCTCCTACTAGGTGCTCTGTCGCAACTCGCGTTGTTGGGCGAGGAGCTGCAGGAGAAGGAGTCCGAGCTCTTGTCGCAGGTTCGCCGAGCAGAGATTCAACATGACCAAACCCTCGATACCCTGGGCCGAAAGCTCGACCAATCCATGACTTCCTTCGAGGCTCTCGATTCGTCCCTCAATCCTTCCAACACCAATGCCTACGATGGCTATGGTCGATCCGATGACGGGGTCAACGTCGCAGTCCAAATTGGCGAGAAGCTCGAGGAACTAGATCGAAAGCGAAGGCGTGCCCAAGATGCGCAGTTTCTGATACAATGCTGGACCGAGGTCAGCGAGACAGGCCAACTCACATCGCTCCAGGACATACAACGGCAAGGTGGCTCGGAGAACAAGGTGCGCTGCGCCGTCATCGCTCGTCAGCTTATGAAGATTGGCCAGCGTTTGGACCCGGTCGCCTGGAACCAGACCAACGGCCAGCGAAAAGGTGCCACGAATGGCTCGGCAAGCCCAGAGAAATCCTACAACACCCGCGAGGTCCTAGAGAAGTTCTGCGAAACTCTAGAGCAGGACCTCCTGCAGCAGTTTAACAACAGCTACAGACGCCAAAACTTTGAAGACATGAGAGAATGCGCCAAGGTGCTCCACGACTTTAACGGAGGGGCTAACGTCATTGCCGTATTCGTCAATCAGCACCAGTTCTTCATCGACAGAAACCAGCTAATCATTGATGAAGTCAGTGCAGATGGCGAGATGTGGGAACAACTGGCCGATCCAGACGCAGAACCTCCGGGCGTAGAACCCAGCTTACAATCCCTCATTGACGAGGTCAAGATTGTGATGCAGGAGGAATCATTCATCATCAAGCGAGCCTTTCCCTACTACGAAACTGTCCTCATCAAATTCATACAACGACTTTTCCAACAGAGTATCCAGCAGCGCCTTGAACAAGTTCTGGAAAAGGCCGAAACTGTTTCTACACTTGCCTTCCTACGATCTTTGCACGCTTCAAGAACTTATATCGGCACTTTGGTGGAAGACTTAAAGACGCATGGCTTGACCGAGAATCCAGAGCCGTGCTCTGCTCAAATTTCACAAACTCTGGACCAGCAACTAGAGGAACTTTTCATACCTTACATGGTCGGCAACTCGTATATTGACCGCGAGAAGAGGAGTCTTGAAGAAGTCTACGGCTCTTTGCTATTCAAATTCACCATTTACCACTCTCGACGGAAGAAGGCGCCGAGTGGCTTCATGGCGAGTTTGGCACAGCAAGGTACACAGCTTATAGCGTCAGCGAAGGACGCTTACATTGAAAGACTGGATTCCTCCGAACTCACGCCCACCCAGAAGGCCATCATGTTGCGGGTAGCCGGGCTTCAGGACAAAGATAACAAGAATGAGATTGATGTCTCCGAAGAGGATGGTATCTTGAGTGTCGCGAACGCAAAGAGGATGTTGAAGTGGATGGCCGAGAGCGTTCAACGGACCTTGGAGCTCGGTACACAAACAGAAACGCCAAAGGATGTCAACGTTCTTTTAACCCTCCTTCTTACAACCATGGGCCAGGTGTATGTCGAAACTGCTCTAGACGCAGCCCAGGATCAAGCCACGTCCCAAGAAAATGCCAAAACGGAGCCAAACCTGTCGTACCTTCCTTCGATGCGACCCGCCGTCACCATCACAACAATCATGGAGCGTTTTATTGCCGTTGTCCTTATTCGTCTCGCCGAACCCAGCATGACTGTTCGACGAAGCATGGAGGCGCAAAAGAAGATGGCTATCGACTCCATTGAGAAGAAAACGAACAACGTCTTGAAGGTGTCAATTGACGTGATTACCAGCTGGGTGTCCAAACTGCTAGGCAGCCAAAAGAAGCAAGATTTCCGACCCAAAGACGGTGAACTTGAATCACTTCAAACAAGCACATGCCTGACCATCTGCACTTTCCTCGGCCGTGCTAGCAACCAAGCAAGCCGTGCTGTGGATGGACAGAATGCCGAGAAGTTCTTCAGCGAGCTGGCACTAGCCATCATCAAACTTCTTTTCGACCATTTCAAGAAGTTCCAGGTTAATGCCACCGGTGGTCTCATGGTGACACAAGACATTGCCAAGTACGTTTCGACCATGAGAGAATGGACGCTAGGCAAGGATGTGGCAAGTGCGGTTGAGCTTCTGACAGAAATTGGCTCCCTCTTTATCGTCGGTCCTGAAGCATTGAAGGAGAAGGCCAGGACCTTGCCCTCGGGTGCTGCATCATCCAGAGAAAAGTTGTCTAAGGCCGACTTCAAGTCATTCGTCCAGAGACGTGATGACTCTGGAACTGTTGGAATCCAAAGTGTCTTGGCTAGTCTGTGAGTGTTTGGGTCGTTGTCAGTATTGTCAGCGTGTCGGTACAATGGACTCTTGTAGATGCGGTGAACAGTCGCTTCGGCGTGCGTCTGATTCGATTGCCATGGCTCGCTCACAGGTCTCTTCGAAGACCTTCTGTTTGCCCTGTGTGCTCTGCAATCTTTTCATCCAGAAAGTCTACGAGCTCGCTCATGTTTGTCATCTCCGGCAGCCGCGCCATCTCCTTTTTGGAGAGCAGGGCAGCCTTGGACTTGCCCATTCCGGGTCCACACATCTCTTGGATATGATGCACTGCGAGCTTCAGGGTAATGGGCAACGGGCGACATTGCACATGAAAGTTTCGACTACATCCCACGAACAGGAAGGATAGCCGGCGAACATGGCCGGGTTCGCGAGCAGGCCACGGGCAGACATAAAACCAGAAATGCCGGTGTTGCTCGGCTTCGGGTCATCTTGTGAGATGCCGTCGATCTGGTAGACTTCGCCACGGGGCTCGTCCTTGATGGTCAGAGTCTTGAAGCCGTCTGCGACTGGATTGCCGGAGCTCGAGAATGGGAGCGAGTTGATTTCAAAAACGTCTCCAGAAAGGAGAACAGGGAGGATTGGCGAATACTTGGACGTAAGGATCTCCAGGGCCTCGGTCCTGATTGGGGTGGTTGAAGGCGTGCTTCTTGTTCTTGGGTGTATAGTGACCCAGTCAACTTGGCGGTTTTGCGGGTGCCCAATGACGGTATCAAGAAAGTCCATGGTTTTTCTAGCACCTCCCGTTAGCCAGCGTGCTTGAAATAAAAAAATGCTTCCACCCTCTAGACAGGCGCTCGTACCGTAGATCATCATGGATCCTGATCTTAACGCTGACACTCCGTCCCTTGGAGCTATTCATGTCCTTGTCCAGGCCCACGTCCCACCCATCCTGGGCGAGCCGTTGCCTCGTCTCCACGACCATGTCCCGCACGAGTTCGCGCTGGTTCATGAGCGCAGCGCCGAGGGTCTCGGCACAGGCCCAGGACTGGGGGCAGCCGCAGTTGAGGTCGACGCCTTGGACCCAGGGCGCCGCGAGGACGAGGCACGGGACAGTTCCAGGGGCTGTTGGCACCAAACTGTAGGATTGTAGGCACCTGGGGCCTTCAGGTGAAATGGTGAAGTCTTGATAGTTCTGTGTTAGTCTTTCGAGTGTCTTCCTATGAGGGGTTAACTGGGAGGGGACATACCACTGTCCCGGGCAAAACTATTCCTATTGAACTCCTTTGCGAGAATCATAGGCGTCCAGCATATATCCGTGCCATATTTGTGAACCGTCTGGCGAAAAGCAAGCTGTGGCAACCCAAGCAATGGCCATATCATCAGTCCAGTCCACATCACTCCCACGCACGACGAAACCGATCCTAGCCTGAACTCACCTTGCTATACCGCACCATAGGCGCGCACGCATAGACAAATTTATCTCGCTTCCGCGCTGCGTCGAATATCTTGAGCGGACTGTTTGTGCGTCATGGCAATGGTGAGTAATTGTGCTGGCTACCCTGGAGCGTGAGAGCAGAAACTGGAGGGGGATTGCGTACTGCGAAGACGCATCCGTTGCAGATGGCGAAGTCATGATGGGATGCGTGTGTCTAGTTGCTACGCAAATTTGTGATTTTGCGGGGATTTGAGTGAGTGAATGTTGTTGTAATAGTGAGTTGTGGTTTTGAGTACTGAGGAGTTTTGACTATTTTGAGATTTCTGTACAGGCTAACGAGAACATTGGCTTTGTGGGGACGCTCAGTTCCACTGGCGAGCATTTATCTGAGTTAGCGATTCAACTCAAACAGGCACCCATTGCACGCTGCAACAACACCAGACGTTATTTTTAAATATTTACAATATATTGTTGTTTATATGCATTATATGAAAGTTCTCATTCTAGTCGGAGTAAAGTATGCTGAGTAAAGATAGAACACCGTATGCCGGGTATAACCAAGAAAGATATGCAATGCCAGTAACACAATGCCACCGCAACACCAAATGATGCAACTCCATCGCGAATTTCATTCCCAAGTTCCTCAAGCCGCCGTACCATTCTCCGCATATTCAGGCGTGAAGAGACTGTCCGCGTCTCCTTCTGCTTCCTCAGCCTCTGCCTCGTTCAAGAGCCTTTCTCTTTCCAAGATGATTTCCTGGAGCCATCTACCCTCGGCTACCCCCTGTCTGGTAAGCTGGGTCATCTTATCCTCCAGTTTATCTTCCAACCTCTGCTTGGCACTATACATCAACTCCTCTTGAATGGTCTTTTTGCTCTCTAGCTTCTTTTCATAATGCGCCAGCTCTTGAGCCTTCCACTCCTGCCACGCGCGGAACCCTTGATCCATTCGTTGGCGTAGAGGCAGCATGGCGGCCTCGATCTCCTCAACAGCGGTCTCGTGACCATTCCAATACTCCAACAACTGCCTATGATATTCGTCTTCGACCTTTTGCTCTTCGGAAACGCGCAATGCAAAATCCTCATCGAAATCTGCCTCCTTCTTCAGCAAATTCTCCCGCGTTCGCTCGCTAATCCGCGAGCGCTCGAGGGCCTGTTCAGTTGCCAAACGTTCTTTGGATTCCGCAGCCTCCTTGTTCAGGTCCTCCGAGTTTGCCTGTTGGTATGTTTCCAACATCACTTGCTGTAGCTCGTGCAGTTCATCAAGGCTTTGGCGTAGTTGACGGTACTTTTCTTCCACGACTCGTCGGCGTATGCTCTCCTGTAATGCTCTTTCTTCGAGCTCACGCTGGCGCCTTTCCTCCTCCAGCCTCTCTTGCTCTTGTCTTTCCAGTTCAGCTTGGAGTGCTTCCTCCCTTTCAAACTCTTCAATCTGCGCGAGGATTCGGCGCAGCTCCTCAGATTCCTCTTGCTCTCGGAATTCCCGCTGCTGTCGACGAGTGGCTACCGCGTCCTTGAGCTCATTGAGTTGCTCCATAGTGCAGCTACAGGTCCTCCACACTTCGTTACAGACATAGCAGAACTGATATCCACACCTGCATGTCATATGCTGGCAGGCCTCCTTATGTTCTACCAAGGCGTGGCACCTGTTGCACCTCTTCCAGCCTTCCTCTTCAGCTAGGGTATTGGTGAGCCTCATGTCCTGATCGTCAGGGCAATCATTGTTGCCATGGATCGGCCCACGGCAGATGGTGCAGGTCCAGTGACCATTCTCACAGCGACCCTGACGTATACCTGGGCTGATGTAGTCTGGCTGAATCCAGACACCACAATCTGTGTTATGGCAGTATACCCGCTCGCTCACGGGTATGTTCCACTCACGAGATCGTTCCTGGAACTTCTTTTTAAGATCATTAGGCACAATACGTAAAACGGTCCGGAAGGGAATCGGATTGAGACAGCATTTAGCTGGCCACTGCTGCTCATTTTGTACTGCGGCAGAAACAAGGCGGACGAAACAGTCGGAGCAGTAGTAATGGCAAGGTACCCGTATCATGGACTTGGAAGGAAATTCGTCTAGGCATGAGACACATTCACTTCAAGGTTTAGTAAAACTTCATGGTGGTAAGCAGAAGAAAAGACATACACGACTGTATCTGGCTCCTGGGGCAGGAGAACACTGGTCCCTCCAAAACCACCAAATATGGCGATAGTCTGCTGAGCTAGTAGATCCGAGGAATCCATATCGAGGTTGTGTAATTTGGCACGCAATTTCCGGCGAAGAGTCTCGCGAGTGTTGCCTGCATTATCCACAGAGGCGCTGCTCTCACCTTTATCACTGCTGCGTTGGAAGAAGCGCTTCAACGCGAATCTCCGTTTCTTTGATTCCTTGATGGAAGCATTACCGGCAGAACTGGCATCCGTGTTTGCATCGTCCGCATTCGAGTTTCTGGAACTCTGTGATGTAGTTGGCCTAGGCTCAGCTGGGGTGTCGTTTGATTCATGGTCCTCGCGAATGATGATGGGAAGATACAAGGCTTGACTTCTTCGTGCGTCCCTGGCTGCCTTCTCTTCTCTCACCCTCCTTTCTTCATCCTCTGTCTTTTGACGGTGTTCTTCGGCAGCTCTTGCCTTGACATTGGCAATTGATGCTGAAACAATGTCTAGTAGGATTTGAGAAGAGACGGTAGGGGCCTTGCCGAGTAGGGAAGGCGGGCTGAATTGCCTCCAATCTACATCGTCGACGGCTGTTTCAGGTTCAACGGCTTGAGAAGATGATGCTGAAGGCTCTGGCGCTTCTCCTGTTACACTGCCGTGTTGTTGTTCATGGAAGGGAGGGAGTTGATCTCCATGTGTTCAGCAGCCTTGAGCCATAGCCCGTACGAGTGCCTGTCCGTAGACTCGAGTGGGCTAACCGGAAAGACTTGACCATCTGTAGTCGGTGTCACTGGACTGTTCAGCATATGGTTGGGCTCAGTAATCAGACGCTGGATGTGGTCTTTGGTATTTTGCTCTGGTTCGGATGTGTCGAATGGGTTGTGATGTAATTCAATGTAGTCTTCTGGGGAAAAAGACCCAGGCATCAAATTTCCACTCCAGGTTTGGAGTATCGCAGTCATGGCTTCTACCAGACCTTAGTCTGTTGACCAAGGCTGTCAGGGCAAGTCGAGTCCTATATGTAAGAGCTTCTGAAGGGTGCAAGACCATCTAGAATACGACAGCAGCAGGAGGACCAGGGCTCATCATAAAGAAGAGCTGCCAGTATGACCAAACAATCATGGTGTGGCCCGTGGCCGTGCAGGTATGACTTGGGCGATGGCCCTTGCATCAGGATCGAGGAGCACATGGCGAACGGTTTGTTTGTAGAAGCCTTGGCTAGCTCGAATGAGGCATACTTGACTTGGCACAAATCAGCCTTCGGCAGCTCAAGTCATGTCCGTTTTAGGGATGTCCAAATGATCTGTAGTTGGATAGCCAATGGGGATCGGCATCAGATGCTCGTTGTACTCAGCCGGATTCCGAGAAGGAGTGTTTGCCAAGGATGCAGCTGAAAGCTAGTGTCACATCTGAGCCACGATGGCACTGGCTGGCTGCGACTTGTTGCAGGTTGTTGGTCCGAACTGGCTAATCGAGCACCGGGTGTGGAGGCGGAGCGACTGGTAAATGGAACAAGATGATTAGGATGTGGGCTTTGTTTACAAAATGTAGCCAGATGAAATACAGTTGAAGTGAGTAGGTAGGTAATTGTGAGAGAGGAGAAATGCTTTCCAATTAAGCCACACCAGTCAGTATGGACCCTGTAAGAGTGTCTTGGGTAATAGGTTAGTAGGTACATAGGTGTCGGTACCTATCTGCCGACGATAGCGCCCAGTGCAGTGGAAGGTGCGCTATGATTAGGGGCAGGCGTTCGAATTACAGCGGCTCTGGCTCCCAGTTCCCTTTACTCAGACAGTGCCTAGGGAGGTAGGTACGTTAGTACCTTGTGTTGATGCATGTGAATCATGAGCCATTCTCGACAATCTCCACAACTGCCTGCTCGAGCCGAGTGGAAATATTTCCGTTGATCCTGTGATGCTTGGTTGAACCCACCCTGAAATAGAACCATGTCCCGAGCCCCATACGCTGTGTTGTTGCTTTCGGTGAGCCAAAAATCGTTAACCGCTCGCTGTACCTAATTTCGTGCCTCTGATCTGCACTAGAAGCTCAGCCGCCATTTGTTCCCGCTTCTATGCATCAAAGTGCCTCTCCTAGTTGATCCGCCTGACCAGAAACCTAGGCTGATCGCATGGCACAACCACGGCCCAGCCAATCATAGGTGAGATTCTTGTTCGGTGGACGAGTGGCTCAAACTTCAAGCCGTTAAAGTGCTGTAATATCGCTATCAAACACTGTTTAGGTTCCTCATACGACCATGCATGTGTGGTCTCGCAAAGGGCTGCCAGCATCTGGCCACCTCAACTGCATGAACCATCCTTCGACTGATGCACACCACTATCAATATTGCTTGCTATTGACAAAAAGTCCCAGAGTACATGAATTTGCAAAAGGGCGCTCTTTGGCCCTATCAAACACCGTGCCAACTGTGCCACGCAAATGTGTCGATGACCAATATCTAGATCTTCGACTTGGGCTTTGCAAACTCAACTTTGTTGGTGCTGTACGGTATCTTGAGTTAGCAAATATCTTCTACAATCATTGGCCACAAGTGGAAATGATTCGTTTACATACCAAGTTCCAACATGCTCGAGTCCCACCTCGACGAGATCGCCATCCTTGAGCCATACTTGGGGCTTACGGCCCATTCCCACACCGGGAGGGCTGATTAGTTAGCCTTCCATCGTGTCTCTGACGTGTTTGTTGCAGTGACTTACGTGCCGGTAAAGATGAGATCCCCAGGCATCAGCGTCACTCCTTGGCTAAGGAAGGAGATTGTTTTCCGGACATTGAAGATCATATCAGATGTGTCTGCGTCCTGTGCATCTGTCAGACCAGAGGATTACAATCCACCCAGCAATGTGACGCATACCTGAACTGCCTTGCCGTTGAGCTTCGTCCATATCTTCAACGCCTGGGGTCCTTGATGACATCCTTCGTTACGATTGCCGGCCCAAACGGTGCCCAGCTGTCAAAGCCTTTCCCAAGAGACCACTGACCTCCGCCATGCTTGATTTGCCAATCGCGGTGAGACACATCGTTTCCGACCGAATAGCCAAGAACGTAGTCGAGTGCCTCCGCCTCAGACACATCGGCACAACGTTTGCCGATGACGATGATAAGCTCGCACTCGTAGTCCAGGCCCACACCTTCTTGCGCCATCAGGGGAATACGAATGGGTTCGCCTGGACCGGCCAAGGCGGTGGCGGGCTTGTAGAATAGCACGGGAACTTCGGTTCTGGCATGCCTGTTTCCTTGGCATGTAAAGCGTAGTTCAAGCCCAGGCATCTCACCGTCGACACATCTTCCGGCGCAAGAGGCGCCAGGAAAAGGCGGATATCGACCACTTGATCGCTTACATCATGTTTCCCAAAAATGTCACCTGTAATAATGCGTGCTTGCTTGGCCTTTGCGATGTCGGTCTCGCCTCGAGGCAGAATGGCATCGCCGTAGTATGTGCGACCATCTTTGGCCAAGAATCGGACCAGACGCTGAGAAGTTAGTATAAAACCATTTGGCGAAGTGAAACTGATGCCTCACCGTGAAGGTTGTCATGGTGTTCTCTTATCGAATTGGATGGAGAGTAGAAGGATGCAAGAGTCAAGCGAAGTCCAAGATGGCTACTGATTATCAATCACTTGTCGTTTACGTGTAGATCACCAGCCAGTCAATAATAGCCTGAAGTTTATAGAGTGATTATCACTCGCAATTGCAAATAAGCGGTTTCGGACAGCTCCCCGACCTCTCCAGCATCTGGCCTAACCCCGAATCCCGAGACTGGCCTTATCGATAAAGAGCTCCTGTAAGCTCGGTTTAATTGGAGACGAAGGGTCCATGATGCAACTCACCTCGGTAAATACTTGCCTCAACCAAATCGTCACAAGACTTCGGCGCGCATTGGTTGTAGAAAGCTTCGTTAACCACGCCACCATCTTTGTTCCTTAATCCCCTGTCGAGAAACCTCCGCTTGTCCAAAATGCGTCTATCGGGCTTACAGAAGGAGGTATTGGCCTTATATCGCCATTGTCTGCGAGAGAGTCGCAAAAAGCCTTTGGTAGGATTTTTCTGGCAACCTAAAGCTACGAGCATTAGCTGACACAATTGAAGAACTCCTGATCCCACTTTGAAGCCTTTGCCAGGTAAGTGTCGATACTGTTTCTTCTCTCAACCAGACTAACAGACCACTTAATAGAACCGAGTTTGCTCGGCATCTCGATATCGACAAGCGCGACTTTGCAACCATTGAATTTCTATTGCGGAAGGGCCGGAGACAGCTCGAAGTCTACTCATCTCCAGGAATAAAGGATATCCGATAAATGCAAGCGTTTCTATCATTAGCAGCAGCCGTAAGGATGCCGAGCCGGTCTTCGCTGCTGCCAATGGCCTAGGGATGCTGCGAGTCTGGCGTGCCTGCCCATTTTCCGTATCCTAGCAACCTTTGACTTGATGAGCGACTTCGTTTTCCGGGCAACTCTTCGTTCCGTTACCGACACACGTCACCGTGATAACCCGTCGCCATGTTGGAATAATACCCCGTTGGATACACCTGAGTCATATTGCTTCTCACAATGACTCAATTAGCATCTATTGACGAGGCTTGCGACGCGTCGCCTTCCGAAAAGAATCATTCTTCTCCCCAGAAACCAACCCTTTCAGCGCCTAGCCGACGATCTCGATCCAAGTCTCGCATCATTTTTGTCGCTAACCGCCGCTCTCGTATCCGCAGTGGCAACCGAAATTCGATATTGGCAAGACATCGAAAAGCCCAGACTGTTCACCAATTGCCAATTGATATAGACACCAAAGAGGCGTTCTCGGTGGATGCTCGACCTCCCACACCACAGCGGTCGAACGGTGATCGAGAGAAGAATGATGACATGCCTACACCTTCTTTGGCTGCATGCCAAAACGTCGATGGAGCATCATCCGAAGTCTCCGTGGACTTGGAACAATTCCCTGTTCCTCCTACAGGCTCAATTCAACGTGCAAAATCGCCTCACCCTATAAAAGTTATGCCCCAAGAGACAAGCGCTGGCCCCACTGGTTTCTCGGCTGCTCCTCAGCCAGCGGCTTTAAAAGCAGACCAACACCTGTCGGGCCAGCCAAAGTCCCCTGCTTTCAAGACCACGGCTAAACATACTTCTCATCGTGTGACCGACAATGCCGCTGCAACTGCTGTTCATGAAACAACCACGCCGAAGCTCAGCGGCGTAGATACAGCGCTAGTCGAGGCCATATCCCGAAATATTGCGCAGCAACTTCGTCTTCTGTCTTTAGCTGACGACAATAATCCAGAGTATCAGGGTGTGCCAACTTTTGTTGAAGAGTTGGAAGATATCTATGGGGATAACTCGCGGTCTTCCAGCCAACGTGCGAAGTTGAATCGATTTACTGGAGATCTTCAGAGATATGCCGACAACATAGGAGTGAAAGGCAAAATTCTCAACTTCACGCCTACCCCAACGCGATCCGGTGCCACCCTACGTACAGTATCTGCACTCATGCCGTTTCGGCCTGAGTTCAGGGAGGCAGGTCTTGCGGTAACATCAAGAGACCAGGCCCAGCGAGTACCTCCATTTCTGAAAAGAAACCAGGGCCGTCACATGCCAGAACCCATGCCAATTCAAGATAATAGGCATCAGATGTCGCAACTGGACGGAAAGGACCTTGATGCGTTGGTCGCCAGCACTGCTAGACATGGGTCATTCCTTACGCAGACTGTTGATGATTGGAGCTACGCCGCGAAGCGTGAACGTAATCTACAACGGACTAAAACTGGGCATCATAGAAGCCAACCACGTTCTCGTTGCTTGCCCTGTTTCCCAGGCGAGGGTTCACAGACAACTGATGGTGCTGCGTCAGTGCTCGATCCCATCGCTGCGAATATGGGCTCAATGGCAGCTATGACCTCCAGGATGTTGTCCCCTCCGAGACCTGGGGCTTCGAATAACCCAAGACCCCTAGGCTACACCCGAATTCTTCTGGCCCACAACCCAATTCTAGACGGAATACGTCAGCGACACTTTCAATGAGACGTCGAGCTTTGTATGATGGCTTCCAAACGAGATCTAAACCTAGCTATCCCGGAGGCCGACACCCGCCTTTGTCAGGACCTTCTGCCAGACTACAAGCGGGGTATAATCATGAATCCCTACCTGTATAGGATATGGGTACTGGCAAGAGAGAGAGACGAATGTTTCAGACTAGATCCCGACTAGAACGACCTCTTTCAGGTCGGTTCCCGAATGTCCTCTCAACCAATGTGCAAGAGCCGCAGCAACCTAACAGACGCCCGCATCAAAGTCTGCCCTCGGAGCAGGTTGCCCAGAACCTTACGCGACAGCATTATTACCCTAGTGGAAGAAACAAGATCAACCATTCAGTTCCTGACCTGGCATTTCCACGGGACCCGAGATTTGGTAGCGATCGAATCATGGACAGAACCGAGGACGAGGCCACAAGCGACGTTCCTCGGATTTCGCCATTTCAAGACAAGACAGCTCCTTCAATGACTTCAAAGCACAAGACATCGTCTACAAAGATGGAAAATAAACGAAGTGACCGCACAAGCAGCCGCGAGGGTAGAGCGATGACAGATAGTCGGCGGCCCACCGTGCCCAAGAGAACGTCGTCTATTCAGGGAGCCGGTGGCGGTGGCCGTCCTTATACAGATCGAGACGTCTTGCGAGGACTCAATGTCGCTGCCTCAGCCGCTTGTGACGAAGATGTTGACGCTTATGTACGGCACAAAACAGGGTTGCAGATTCGACGGTTCCTCGCAGATTTAGTCGTATTAGAAACATTGGGCGACACGAAGCCTCCCAGTAATTCGGAAATTGTGAAGCAAAGACGCAAAGATATGAGGAAACTTAAGCAGCACGTGCGTCGAACTCAGGAATTCAAACGAATTTCTGGCATCGGCCAGTGAATAGTAGGTGCACAAACATGCCAAGGGAGGTCCAGCATCTTTGGGTTCATTAGATAGACCATGAGGCATTGTATTATATATACTGTGATCGACCATGATGAATTGTATAGTCTAGTCTAGCTTAAATACTGGTAGATAATCGTAATGACCACGGAATTTTATTCAAACTGGATATTGCTTGACGATGATCTCACAGAGCGGCTCCCATATACTGAGCTTGGTTGAGCTCTTCGTAGCTGACAAAGCTGGGTTCAAGCTTCAACATGCACGGACCAACTGAGCTGCATGCATCGTTCTACCTGTGAGAGAAGGACATGAATTAATTCATTATTTTATCTACCAATTCCCGTTGAAAGGCCTTCGGCCTCTGCGTGTTTCAGTACTGACACGACAAGAGATGGAGGCGTTGGGGATGCAATTTTCGGACATGCAGGACATGCGTGACAACTTCACCACGTCCGAGAGTCAGCGAGAGCACCTCAAAAGATGTTGGTCTCATCAAGATTGCAGGACATGCCTGGCGGCCACACAATGTAGCTGGTGTCCGTTCGTACGTCCCATCCTCGATTCTTGAGCGCGGCCGAACCTGTTACTGATCCAAGTTATGCAGTCGTGGTCCTGCGTCCCCAATTCGTATCCAATCCCACTTATGGCGCCGGCGTATGAGGAAAACATATGCCCTCACTGGGCAGAGCGCTGGGAGATTCGCACACGGCCGCTCGGCTGCCAAGTCTCCACGATCACAAGCCTGACGTCAATCATTTCGATAGTGTCTACTCTGATCGTTTTGCTGCTCGTGTGGGTGACTGTGGTTGCTGTCCGTCGCGTGAGAAGACATGCGAGGGAACGGCCTGGCTGGGGAGCGGATTGGCGACGAGGGTGGTGGCTTTTCTTGACACGCCGTGACAATCGGGAGCAACAACCCTTACTGGGTCGGCAGGAAAGCCAGGACACTTCTTCAGATGACTCCTAGCAGCAAGTCATGATTGAGAAGGCTACGTGCCCATTTCAATGCTTTTACGGCAAGACACGATGCTTTAATGAAATTACGGACATGATGGTCGTTGCAGCGTCACGTAGCGTATGCTTGGGCCAAATCTTCAACCAGAGCTGACGGGTGGAATAATTGCAACCTCGTCCGCTTCTTGAACAACAACGCCGTCACCTTCGCCCTCGCCAGGAACATCGACATACTCAAGGTTGACCGTCACCATGCACGAATCAAGAATCTTGGCCTTGATACCGGGGTACCTAGACTCCAGCTCCCGGAAGAGGTGCCCTAACGGCATCGGCGCCGGCAGCGCCTCAAACTCCTTCCCCGTGCACGAACCCGCGCCGGCGAAGTAGAGGACATTGAAGTGGCCCTTCGGCGGCTTCGGAGTGGACGACATGTCTGAGTTCTGTTCAATCGAGCCTATATGTGCTTCACAGTTTGTTAGCGATTTTGTTTTTGGGACAAACGCGCAGAGAAAAAGTGACGATGAGATATGTTGGGTAGTCAGAGATCTTGGTGATAAATAGTACATCAATAATGTTTCAGGTAATACATGCTTTTAAGGCATCATCCAACAGGCATTGTGCTGCAATTGTAGAAAAAGCTTTTACTCACCTCAGTTGTTACAGAGTGTTGCGAGGGAAAGAGAGAAGAGGAATTAAAAAAAAAAATCAATGATGAGATGGAAATACTTGGATTTGGTCCCACTTCCCAGAGCTGGGCCGCTAGCACGTGATGCCACCTCATTAGATTGCTTGCTTTGTCTTAGGACAGCAATTATATGGCGTATTGTGAAGCACACAGCTGGCCAGTTTGCATTGGCAGGAAGGATATCGAAGCAATAATGATTAACTAGGCTGCGGAGCTTGACTGGAAATTTCAAGGGTATCTCTTTGGTAGTTCTGAGGGTTATGACAGCTTCACCAGTCGCTCTTCTAAGTCCTTCACCCAGCCCTCCATGATCTTCATATTCCCTTTACGGTAGAATCTCCATCTTCTATAGCCTTTTCCATTTTATCAAGGCCTTCTCGCCACTGCTTCAGTTCTCCCGCCATCTCCGTCTGCTGACGTTGGATACCATCCAACGTTTCGCTGGCCGTCGCCGCATCCGCATGAATAGCTCTCAGAGAGCGTAAACGATCCAGTAGCGGCGGTAAAATTGGTGTTAATGACTCAATCGTTGGAAGTATCGCGTATAACGCATTGATCTTGGCCTCTTGATCGTTTTCTTCCGTTGGTGGAGAGGGCGTGTGTTTACCGAGTTCTTCGCGCAATGCCTTTGCCTTTTCTCGTGATTTGTTCCAGTTGTCTTGATCTTGTGCCAATGTCCGAACACGACGGCTGATGGCATCCAAACTAGATGTCGAGGCTTGTGTCAGAGTTGAAATCTGTTTTTCTAGCGAGTCAAGGCCGGGGAGGATGGCTCTGGGTAGTCCATTCGATCCTGTCTCAGGGAGCGATGAGGAGTTTATTCCGAGGCCCCTCTCTAGAGCTACAAGGCGACGGTCAAAGTCCGCGACCTTGTCCAGGGTGTGGCTTTGCTCGTATGATGGGGCGTATGTGACTGTATAGGTCGGGCCGTCATCCAAGCCAAACTCATCAGCTTCCTTGGCAGCAGCCGAAGCCCGATGAGCCTTGGAAGCTCCTGGCCCGGAATCGGTTCCAACAGACTTAGCTAGTCCATCAAGCGCCTGACTCAAAGATTCCACACCGTCTTCGGCGGGCGTATCTTCCGTTGAGCTTGCCGCCGCTGCAGCCTTTCGCTTCGCGTAACGCTCCTTGACTTCCTCGACCTCTCTTCGGAGTCGCGCAAGCTTCCTGTCTAGACTTTCCTCATCATCGTCATCGCTCAAGTCCCCAAGTTCTTCGGTTCCATCTTGTAGGATTCGTTGACGTCGGCTGGAGGCTTTATATGATTTGCGCTTGCCATCTACACGATCAGAGAAATCTACCCCAGAGGCGTCGATGTTGGATGGGAGGAAACGTGACCGGGCCTCGTCGATTCGTAGTCTAGAGTGTGATATGGGTTGTGTGTCGTCTTCAACATCGTAGAACTCGTCGTCGGACTGTGTGCGATGTACCGTGGTCTAGGAGGGGTAAGCCTACGCAGAGTGCCGTGGGAATGGTTCCGGACTCACTGGTACTGTAGAGTTGTCGTCCGTGAGCTCTGGGGTCTCGTAAATGTCTGGAGCAGAGTCCTATTCGAGTCAGTATGGGATAAGGAAAGCTGTATGGGCCTGGAGACAAACCAGGTCTGGCAAGGCGGCGTATTTGCGATTCATGGCCATGGCTGCGGAAGAGGTAGATTGCGAGAGAACTATGGCAAAGGCATTGAGCGGAGGCCTCTGCAATAAATGACAATGGCAGAGCAGACCAGCGTAGGATGGGTGGTACAATACAAGATTGTAGGTGCTGTATGGAGTGGGCTTTGATGTTTCCGCCAGAGGAACAAAGGAGCTTTGTCTTAGTGGTTGCTTGGAGGGGCTAGAGCACCACTCACCAGTAATTTCAACCAAACGGTACCTGAACTCACGCGTCACTTCATCAGAACACGCGTTGCTTCTTTCATCCAAGAATACTGTGCTGTACTACTCAACGTCCGTCCCAACTCACACCGGATATTCGATTTTCATTGCAGCCCGCTCCGTTACTGGCCTTGATCTAAGCTATGCTGGCCATGTTCCTTTTCGCCAGTCCGCGATGAACGCCGCAAACTAAGCCATCTCACTCGGCTCTTGTCTGTTCCTTACCACCTAATAGCTACAGCGTGCATTCTGCGTGGACGGGCCAGGCCGCCCTACCACTCCGGGGTTGATTGCTTTGGCTCTGTTTTGTGGAATTGACGCCAATTCCTACGAGGGTTTGGTACTCTGTTTGAGTTGGAACACAGGCACTACAATATGCCGAGGAGACTTGGCCTGAGCTGGAATCAGCCTGTTCCTTCACTGCTCAAGACGATTGGGAACAAGCCGAAAGTTGCTGATTCGGTTGAGGCACCGCCTTTATCTACCGACGAGGAAGACAACTCGCAGGATGATGCCGACAGTACCGGAGAGCGTGCTCGCTCCCCAAATTGATTGGTCTCAAGTCTGGCGTCAACAAAGTGACACCAGGCTCGCCCAGAAGGTATAGCGACAGCTCTGGGGATGAACTGAACACACAAATCTCCATAAAGCCTACTCAATTTAAAAGTTCAAAAGGCACAGAACAAAGCAATGCTTCTACGAGGATTAGCAGGACTCGGCAAGAAGCGCCTGGAGCGAAACGACGTAAACTGGAACCCAAGTCTTCGAATGACGTGGAAGATGATGAAGCCTGGGATGGTAATAGTGTCTCATCTAAGCTGTCATCGAGCCAGCCCGACCATTTGAAGACCGAAGCGGGTTTCGTGAAGCGCCAAAAGACCGCTGCTACATACAAGCAGCGCGATAAAGTGCAGAACAAGCGGAGTAAGTTCACAATGCACAGTCTTCTCAATGCCGCTGACACGAAATCATGTAGTATCTGGAAAGTCAGAGACTAAGACCAAACTCCATGTTCCTGATGATATCGAAAGCCCTGAAAAGGCCAAGTCCAAGCTCCTATTACCAGAGGGCCTTCCTGACTCTCCTTCAAAAGACCTCCCTGCGCGGTTCAAGTCTTTAGACCAAGACAAAGATGTCGCAGACCCTCTTTCCTCACCTCTGTCTTCACGGCCTCCTGAATCAGCTGCTAAAAAGGTTCTTAAGAAGAAACCGAGCGTATTCATAAAGAAGAAGACGGCGAAGCGTAAGGCTGTAAAGCCACCGTCAAGATCGTCATCTCCACAAGCAGTCTTTCTCATGCCTGATGATTTGCCTGAAGTAGGTGTGAGAGAGCTGGGCCACAGCAATGAAGACAGAGGACCACGATTTGCCGAAGATGACTCCGACTTGGAGTCCATAGACGGTCTGGAGTCACCAAAGGAAAAGAATGAGAGCAAGAAAGCTTTACCGTCATGTCCTTGGTGTGGAGAGCCCGTTGAGGAATCCCTCTTAAAGGAGTTCTCCAAGGGAGTGCGCTTGAATGTAAGAATGCAGACGAAGTTCTGCCAGAAACACAGAAGACAAACCGCTCTCAAGACTTGGGAATCAAAACAATATCCAAAAATCGTGTGGGAAGAATTGGAAGATCGGCTCGCCAAACATCGCGAATTCCTGCTTGGTATAGTGAACGGCAAATCATCACATTTCCGTACCAAGCTTGCCGACGATATTGAAGCAGGCAAAGCACGATCTATGAAGAAGGAAGGCAACTTGAATCCGGGATACTACGGGCCTCGGGGCTTTAACATTATGTCAGACTACCTTGTTGAAGAGTTCAGCGACTTGTTGAAGCAGCGGGCTGTGGATGATCGAGTGATAGCAGGTCGGGGCTCGGCGGCGTTTATACAGGCTGTCCTAGTAGCAGAACTGGGTGTCCGACTGATTAGTGAAGACATGGGCGTTGATATCGTGGAAGCGAGGAATATCATGGAGGAAAGCAAAGCCCTGGGAGACATGGTTCATGAGGAGGTATAAACGGCTTGGATGTAACACTCATTGTAACAAAAGAAGCACTACACAACAGCGGAATACCAGGACAAAAGTATATGGAGGCATCAGATGAAGACTGAGAATCACCGTGTGGACACTATGCCACTTGTCAATCAACTGGAAGGATTTGATAGGAGTATCAGGCGCATACATACTCGTTAGATATGTGTACGATTAACATGAAATCTCTATGGTCTAAGCTATTCTAAACCTATCTTGCCAGCTTAGAGAAGCAGAGCGACTGCTTCATAAGGCCGAAGCTCGACCTGTCCAGCATTCACATCATCCAAAGTCTTTCCACCAGGAGTAACAAGCACCTCCCGGGCCTTGAAGTCGTGCTTCCATGCGACAGTCTCTGTGGAATAGTTGCATACCATCAACGCAGTTTCACCGTTAGCAGCCACTCTCGTGTACGCAAAAATCTTGTCGTTGGGCTCGTCAACCAGTTTGAAGTCACCATAAACAAAGATATCCTTGTGCTCCTTCCGCTTCTTGAGCACTTGGCGCCAGAGGGAGTAGATGGAGTCAGGATCGGAGACCTGTGAGGCAGCGTTGATCTCCTTGTAGTTATCATTGACGCGCATCCATGGGGAACCACCGGTTGTGAAGCCAGCGTTGGGACTATCATCCCACTGCATAGGAGTTCGAGCATTGTCTCGCGACTTCTTCTGATACTGGTCCCTCAGGAATTCCTTGAGCTTCGCATCTGCGGAATCTTTGTGCAAGCTGCAGGTACATGTTAGCAATCAAAACTCGCCTAATATAGCATTCAATAGTGTGAGCACTAACTTCCAGTGGTTGAGGCAGTCCACGTCCTGATACTCCTCCATGGGCCACTCTTTAGGCACATTGGTCATGCCAATCTCCTGTCCCTGGTAGACAAATGGAGTGCCTGCTTGGAAGCCCAAGAAGATAGCCAACAACTTGGCGCTAGAAACCCGGTGAGCTGGAGCATCGTTTGCGTAACGACTGACTGATCGAGGCTGGTCGTGGTTTTCAAGGTAGAGAGCGTTCCAACCATCGTTATCGTACATGAACCTTTGCCACTTCTCAACTGTGGACTTGAAATTGTGAAGGTCCCATGATTTAGGCGTGAACTTGCCGCCAGGTCCTACGTCAAGCTCCACACTATATCTATGTCAGTTTAAAGGCCAAACAGGAACGAAATTCTAGTACATACAGTTCAAAGTGGAAGATCATGCTCAACTCGCCACGATCAGCACCGACTGCCTTGATCAGCTCGTGCTGATTGGTGACACACGGCATCTCGCCGACGCTGAAGGCATCGTACTCCTTCAGAATAGAGCCAATCTGCTGCAGGAATTCATGGCATCTTGGTCCGCAAGCGTAGTAATCATGGCCGCGAGGGAATGTGCTGTTAGAATCAGGGAACGACTGGTCCTTGCTAATGAAGTTGATGACATCCAGGCGGAACCCGTCGGCACCTCGACCCAGCCAGAACCTCATGATATCAAACACAGCTTCACGCACAGCTGGGTTCTCCCAGTTGAGATCCGGTTGCTCCTTGCAGTAGAGGTGAAGATAGTACTCGTCAGTGGTCTCGTCATACTCCCAAGCACTACCTGAAACATTGTTAAATGGATGCATTTGACACACGACGGAGGCTTACCTTGGAAATGAGCTTCCCAGTTGTTGGGGGCTGGCGGTTACCCTGAGCGTCATATCGGGCCGGGCGCCAGATATACCAGTCTCGGAAGGGTTGTCCTTAGACTTTCGCGACTCCTTGAACCATTTGTGTTGATCGCTGGTGTGGTTGACAACCAAGTCGAGAACCAGCTTCATGCCCCGCTCATGCAGCCTGTCCCTGAGGACGTCCACATCCGAAATGTCGCCATACTGAGGATCAATGGTTTTGTAGTCGCTAATATCGTAGCCCTGTTTTAAAGCAGAATGATCAATGTCAGAGAGCCGCTTTTTGTATTAGTTTGGAATTGAGGTTATATACGAACCATATCAATCTGAGGGCTCTCGAAGATGGGTGACAGCCATACTATATCAACACCGAGCTTGTGAAGATAGTCAACTCGTGACGCGATGCCCTTAAGGTCTCCGGTTCCGGAGCCGGTCGAGTCCTGGAAGGAGGCAGGATAGACCTGGTAGACGGAGCTCTCCTTCCACCATGCTTTGAGTTGCGTGGCCATGATGTTGGTTGGAAACGATTGAGAAAATGCGTCTTCACGTTATATCCGACAAATGCTCGTAATGCTATTGGCACAGACAACGGCTGCAATGCATGTGTCCGTGTAACCTCAGCCAACCTGGCCTCGAGTGTTCCTGTTTCCTTACTAGCCCTATGGACCACAAATTATGACGCTACCCCTCATATTATGCTAGCTGGTCATGCGGGGTGGTCAATTTGTGTTGGAGGCGCCATGTTGTCCAGCATGGCACTACATTGAGCCAGTACTCCGCTGAGGGTTGGTTTTTATGGATCGACAGGACTCAGCCGCAAGGTGGGAGGAGATCTTGACTTATCGTCAGAGTGGCCTGATAATGGAGAAAAAGGCCTACAACACCAAGATGTGGGCATGCGGGCTACGATTGGATCGGAGATATGGCGCCGTCAAGCTTCGTGACGGACAGATGCCACCTCTAGGATCTCTGCAGCCGGATCGGAGAGGAGGGATCTAAGACTTGCCCCGGCCGAAAGCAAAAACAAGAGCCGTGGGTAGCCCTAGCGTGGGGCTCAAGCGGCTAGGCTGCGTACATACGACTAACCTGGGGCGAAGAGGACCCTTGACTGGGGAGGTGATGGCTGGTTTCTGACCATACACGTTCACGTCGTCCAGAGTGGTGGTCGTCTTCCCGTCGGCTGGATTTCTCGTCGCCGTGGCGGGTCGCGCGTTTGCACGCTTGGGCCAGCCCGCAACCCAAGTTTTCCTGAGACCCAAAAGCTGGGGAAAACCCTCTTTGCAAGCGAACCCCTCATCAAACGACGTTAAAGCCGCACATGATGTGGTTCTCGATCATCGCGCACCATAGATTTGATACTAGCGCGGGAAGGCGCCCAGCCCATGCGCGTCCTCCTGCATGGGTGCCGGCCAGTTAGGACAGTGCGCAGTGGTGAACCGTCTTGTTTGTTTGTTGTTTGCCCCGTGAGAAGAGCAAGGTCTTGCTTGTCCCGCATCTGTGCCGTCGCCACCATGGTGCAAAGCTTGGTTCTGGGCAGAACCCGGACGGGGAATGCAGGTTCTTGATCGTGGGTGTTGGAAGGCGATTGAGGGTTGCCTTGTGCCTGTAGGCAGATGTCGGGACGAGACAGGCTGACACCGGCCTCTAGAGCAAATTGGAATGAGGGTTAGGATCTCTCATAGGAGTGCCTCGGCTTCGGGTAGGGTTCGGACAGGTGAGTGTATGACGGCTGCAGTCGAGGACATCTCCGGACTAGCTCCCAGATGCATCAGCAACGGCCATCGCTCTGGACCCAGACTCGTTTTCAGCTTGCGTCTCTATGAATGAAGCGGCATATGGAGCTGGTGAGCAGCGTGTGCAGGCTCAAGCCTCTTCGTTGAGGGTTCTGTTCAGTGAATCGTTTCGAGTCGGTGTTGACGAAGCCACATCAGCACTTGGCAGAGCTGTCGCCAGGGAGCCATCGCATGTGTCGAGATTGCATCCAATCGCTTACATTTGACGGCCTCTCGGTGTAAGCCCTTGTCGCGTCACGAGAGCGCAGGAGGTATTTGCGATTCCTGCCATGGGCAAGTTGACGTGGGAATCCGAGCACGAAGTACATACCTGCACTGGCCTGGACACAAGGGACTTTGGGGCGGTACCTCTGCAGATACAGATTACTTTGTACCAACTAACTCAAATGTACCTTGCAGAGGGACACTGGGCTGAGCAAGGTATAGCTACCTACTTGGGCATAAAGCGAAATCACCAATTCATCATTGGGGGCCTTGCCAGGTCTTTTTGGAACCCATGACTTTGTTGAGTTTTCAACGTCCCTTGTTAGACTGATATTCGATCGTCATGCAGACGTGCGTTACCGATACTGTATGAGCAGTAGTGAAAGGGGAACGGTCTGATGCGACACTGTGTTTTTTCTCTCTTTGAATCAATTCTGCACTTGCAGGCAAGGTGAGGCAATGTAGGTACCTACTAGGTTGTCAAGGCTCTTGAATAGGTACCTCGGCGGGTTCGCAACGGCCTTGAGCGTGTCAGGTCTCGATCTGCACTGGGTACGCTGCTCCACCAGTTCTGGGCCCTGGTTGACCTAAGGCCAGCACTTGCCCGCGCTTGTGTCGAGGTTGAACCCAGGGTCCATGTTTGACCATTGACACAGGAAAAGAAGGCAAAGCGGACTGTGGATTCACTTGAGAAAAATGGAGCCCAGCGGTCCCATTTGGTTGTTGTAAAGCAGTCGTTTGGTGGCAGAGGCCAGGTAGCTATCTGTAGGACTTGGGCTGTGATGAGCTGTACCATGTAGCCGCACCCGTACTGTAAGAGCTAAAGGTACAGTACAGTAACCTTGTACATGCTCCTCTTGTCTGCCTGTACTCTGGATGTCGACCTACCTTCATCCTTGTTAGTCGCAGAAGCAAAGATGCATTGCATGTACAGTACCACAGGTTAAGGTACCTGACCCCAGCCAACCCACGGCGTACCCGCAGCCACTCGGTGCCCGTACCTCAGTCAGTACATGCCTTGCCTTGCCTTGCCATGCCATTGCTTGCTTTCCTACGGACATGGGGCGGCGGCTGCTGCTGCTGTTGTCGCGCCTCGTTTTAGCACTGCTCCCGTTCGGTGGGAGTTGGGTCTAGCGCACATCATTCGTTCACCATTTGCTGTTCCATCCATTCCCTCCACACACATCCCAGGCTCTCCCGCACTCTCTTGTCCATCTCTCTTTTCTGGGCCAGCAAGCAAAAAACGGCCCGAGTTCGAGCCAGTCCATCCTCCCGACCACCAGCCAGCCCGCCCACCGTGACGCGCAGAAGCAAAGCAAGACGACCGACCGACCATCATCCTAAAATCGCCTCCGATCTTCCTCACCCCTCCTCGCCCATCCTCTCTTTCTCTCTCCTTGGGCGCGCATCTTCCTCCTCGTCGTGTGGTCCACCTAAGCGCCCATCTCCTACGACTGTCCCTCCTCATCCCCTCCAAGCATGACGTGAATGCGTTCCCATCCGACACCCGTCTCAAATGCTACGGCCCAGCCCTTCAACAAGACGGCTCGGCGACAATGACCAGACATGATGCCGCCCACCGCTACAGCTCTCTTACGAGCACGAGCACCGACAGCACCCGTTCTTCGGCCACCGTGAGACCCTCCAACTCGTCAGGCCAGTCTGCGACGCCCCGCAAGAGGACGCCGATGCGCATCAACACCGATGACTTCGTCCATGTCAATAGGTGAGCTCAGCCCCGGCTATCGCGTCCGCTGCGCCGCTTCCTCCCACCACCCACCCCCAATTCACCAACCTTCTGAACTAAACTCTCTTCCCGTGTATTTAGTTCCGCCATCGATGACTCTCAGGTATCGCCAACGACGTCGCCCGCCCCACGCCAAGGTGAATTCTCCTGCTCCCACCACCTCGTCTCCAATGATCGACACCCCAGCGATATGGGCGACCTTGCCAATTACCGCCGCGATCTCGCCGTCCTCGATACCATGCGCGTCCCCAGATACAGCACAACCCTCCCACCGCCGGCCCCAACTCCCAACCTCAAAACGCACCATGGCTGTCATCCTCCGCTGGCCAAACCAGCTTCCTCAACGACTCCAGTGATAGCTTGTCTGTAGCATCGCAGCTGTCTCCTGGTTACCAATCCTCGATCAACAAGCCCGGCACAGCTGCTAGTGGCCAGGACTCCCCGACGCCATCTCCTTCGACGATGGGAGGCGCCCATCTGTCGCCAGCATAGCCACGGCCAGCAGCTCCGGTTCCAAGACGAGTGTATCCCGCGGCGGTTTTCGCAAGCTTCAAGGCTTCTTTGGCGAGGAATTCCCAGGGCGCGATAGCTCCGAGAGCAGTATAACTGCTTCGAATCTTAGCAGAGACCCGCGCGGTCGATCTTACAGTTCGAGTCGGCCAACGCATCGCGATCGCAATTATTCGAATGCTACCGACCACGCACGAGACACATCGCCAGCTGGTTATTCCAGGCCCAGGACTCCAGTCCCGGCTCCCGAGGTCGTGCCTTTCCTTTATCAGGATAACAATGTGCGTACCCTTGCTCCATCTCCATCCAATGACTGGGTCCCTTGTTTCACCTCTTAGTGCCCATAACACCCTAAATTATTCCTTGGCAGTTATTGGAATGGGAATTGCTGGTTTTTTAACTGAACATTGGTTATAGGATATCGCTCGTTACGGGAAGCGCCAGTTAGGGACATGTTGACAGGACCCGACCGAGATCGATACGCCACGGAGAATGCTTGGCAAGCACAGAACAAGGGCTCATCATCGCGCAGCGGCCAGAGCAAAGGCCACCTCCCGGGCCATCACCGATACAATAAGAGCAACGAAGATCCCAGGACGCTGCGGCCGACCATCAGCCGGGAGGACTCCGCGGTCAGCACTTCCTTGCCGAGGGATAGGGAGGTTCGAGTGCCATGCACAACTCTCGAGCAAGGGCCGAAAGTCCCACACCAAGCGCCAGCACAGGCTACTACTACAATTCCAAGTCGGGCCAAGTGGATGGGCAGATGTCGCCAGGACATCATGGAAAACGAGGTATCCTTGGTCGCTTGCGAAGACATCACAAAGAAAAGGATGATGGTGGTGCCGCCCGGCTGCGCGAGTTGCCGGCCTCGACCAAATCTCTGCAGCCGAAGTTATCCAAAGCCGATATTCACCGAGATATACCACCAGCTGTGTTCCCGTCCAATTGGCCTAGCACACCAGACCTCGGTGGTGATTTGCAAGATCCTAGGCTAGGACCGCGATCTGCGGCGACTTTCAACAACAAGTTCCCGTTCAACAAGAAGGGTCGCACGAATCGCCCCTTTGACTACAACGAGGATGCCATCGGCCCCACCGATCGTAATGACCCCGGTCTTGTGTATCATCTCGATACCAATCTGAACGACATGGAAGGAATTCTGACCAGGCCGCCGCCGTTAACACCTATGGACTACTCCTTCGTGAATAATGCTGAAGCTGAGCAACGCGAGTCCACTGTTCCGGACCCTACAGGACGTTGGGATGCCCCGACAGCTGGGCAGTGCGCAGGAATACTGAGGACGACTCGTTTAATGCCCCTGACGTGGAAGAGACCGGAAGCCCACCGCGGCCTGAAGAGAAAGCAGCGCCTTACTGCATTCGCATTTTCCGGTCTGATGGAACCTTCTCTACCCACTCCATGCCCCTCGACTCCAGCGTTTCCGAGGTCATATCCCAGGTTATCAAGAAGACATATGTGGTTGATGGTCTTGAAAACTATCATATTATTATGAAGAAGCATGACCTTATTAGAGTCCTAACACCGCCTGAACGCCCACTTCTAATGCAAAAACGACTTTTGCAGCAGATCGGATATGAAGAGCGAGATCGAATAGAAGATCTAGGCCGAGAAGACAACAGCTACATTTGCAGGTTCATGTTCTTGTCAGCTCGAGAAAGCGATTTCCACGCGAAAACTACCGACTTGGGCATCGCCCGAGCACAAAAGCTCAACTACGTCGACCTGTCGGGCCGAAATCTCATTACTATCCCTATCTCACTTTATTCACGAGCCCCAGATATCATCTCGCTTAACCTATCCCGCAATTACTCGTTAGACGTACCTCGTGACTTTATACAATCATGCAAGAACCTACGAGATATCAAGTTCAACAACAACGAGGCGAGAAAGCTTCCACTCAGTTTGAGCCGAGCAAGCAAACTCACATACTTGGATGTTTCAAACAACAGATTAGAGCAGCTGGAGCATGCTGAGCTTAATACTCTTACGGGAATATTAAAAATGAACTTGGCGAACAATCGCTTGAAGCAGCTGCCCTCATATTTTGGGGCTTACCAAGTTCTCAGGAGCTTAAATATCTCATCTAACTTCTTGGAAAAATTCCCTCCGTTCCTCTGCAACCTGACAAGCTTGGTAGATCTGGATCTCAGTTTCAATTCCATCTCAAACTTGCCAAATGAAATCGGCAATTTGAAGAACCTTGAGAAGCTTCTCATAACGAACAACAAGCTGTCCGCTGGTGTGCCGGCAACGTTCCGCCAGCTCAGTAACCTACGTGAGCTCGATATCAAGTACAACAACATAACGAGCATCGACGTTATTTCAGAGTTACCCAAGTTGGAGATGTTGCATGCCGCCCACAACCAGGTCTCAGCTTTTGTGGGCAAGTTCAATCGGATTCGCCAACTGAAGCTGAATTCAAACCCCTTAACAAATTCGAGATAGTGGAGTCTATTCCGACGCTGAAGACACTGAATCTGTCTCACGCACAGCTTGCAAGCATTGACTCAGCCTTTGCAAATATGCCTAATCTAGAACGTCTTGTTCTTGACAAGAATTATTTTGTTTCCTTGCCACAGCAGATTGGTACTTTAGGCAAGCTTGAGCATTTCAGCATAGCCCATAATTCCGTGAGCGAACTGCCGGCTCAGATTGGATGTCTTATAGAACTGAAGGTTCTTGATGTTCGTGGCAATAATATCTCAAAATTGCCAATGGAAATTTGGTGGGCGAACAAACTCGAAACCTTTAATGCATCCTCGAACGTTCTTGAGAATTTTCCAAAACCAGCATCCCGGCCACCGCGTGTCCCAGGCGAAGAACATGGCCCTCCACCTGTCACGAATGGTCGGCCGGTGCCTTTAACCGGCCTATCTTCTACGCCTAGCTCCGAGGACTTGTCAGAAGATAGGAGACCCAGTCAAGCATCGAGCACTTTACTCAGTGTGGGACCTTCACCTGTGATTCCTGGCTCTGAGCGCAAGGGTTCTGTTGTATCCGTTTATGGAAAGGGTGGACGTAAGACGTCTGTCATGTCAAGAACAGGCTCGCAAGGCACTGTCTCTAGTGCAGGCATGCCGCCCATGGCAACTAGGAAAGACTCTAGCCAATCAACGAGATTGACGAACACTTTTGCTGGTTCTCTAAGGAATCTGTATCTGGCAGATAATCGGCTGGACGATGACGTGTTTGACCAGATCACTCTTCTATCTGAGTTACGCGTACTGAACCTCTCGTACAATGACGAGATTACAGATATGCCTCAGAGATCCATGAAGAACTGGCCACAACTTGTCGAACTCTATCTCTCTGGCAATGGCCTTACCAATTTACCAGCAGATGACTTGGAGGAGAACAGTCTTCTTCAGGCGCTATATATCAACGGCAACAAATTCACCAATCTGCCTGCTGATATTTCCAGAGCCAAGAAGCTTGCTGTTCTCGATTGCGGTAACAATTACTTGAAGTACAATATTTCCAATGTTCCATACGATTGGAATTGGAACCTCAACCCTAACCTGAGATATCTCAACTTGTCGGGCAACAAGCGGCTAGAAATCAAACAAACTGCGTGGGCTGGTTCTGGTGGTCCAGGTGCGGTGAACAGAGAACAGTATACGGACTTTAACCGCTTGCTGAATTTGAGAGTGCTTGGATTGATGGATGTGACCTTGACACAGCCTAGCATTCCGGATCAAAGCGAGGACAAGCGTGTCAGAACATCAGGTTCCCTGGCGGGACATCTTCCGTACGGTATGGCTGATACTCTCGGCAAGAACGAGCACTTATCAACCATTGACCTGGTTGTTCCTCGTTTCAATTCTTCCGAAACGGAAATGCTTCTTGGTCTTTTTGATGGTCAAGCTCTATCCAGTGGAGGCTCCAAAATTGCAAAGTACTTGCACGAAAATTTCGGACACATTTTTGCAATGGAATTGAAGTCGCTGAAGACCCGTCAGAATGAGACACCGATAGACGCTTTGCGACGTACGTTCCTGGCCCTGAACAAGGATCTGGTCACGATTGCCGTCCAACACGCAGAAGATCGACCGAAAACGACGCATAGGGGCTCGGCTCAACCTGTGGTCTTGAGTAAAGAGGATCTTAACTCGGGTGGTGTGGCCACTGTAGCATATTTGCAGGGCACAGAACTTTATGTTGCCAACGTTGGCGATGCCCAAGCCATGGTTATCAAGACTGATGGAAAATACCATATGCTGACTCATAAGCATGATCCGGCTGAGCCTTCAGAACGATCCAGGATTCGTGAAGCAGGCGGATGGGTATCCCGAAACGGCAGGCTCAATGATCTGCTTGAGGTATCTCGCGCCTTCGGTTATGTCGACCTCATCCCAGCAGTACAGGCAGCACCCCATGTCAGCCACATGACCGTCCGAGAGAGCGACGATATCATCTTCATTGCGACGCGGGAGTTGTGGGAATACCTTTCTCCCGGGCTGATTACAGATATTGCCAGAGGAGACCGACAAGATCTGATGCGTGCAGCGCAGAAGCTTCGCGATCTCGCCATTGCATACGGAGCGTCTAATAAGATAATGGTCATGATGATTAGCGTAGCGGACTTGAAGCGCAGAGTTGAACGGTCCCGATTGCATCGCGGCGCCAGCATGTCTCTTTACCCATCTGGTATTCCTGATGATACCCAGATATTATCAAACACGAGGCGTGGTCGCAAGGCTAAAGGCGATGTCTTGGACTCCTCTCTCAATCGTCTTGAGGCTGAGATTGCGGCTCCAACCGGAAATGTGTCCATTGCATTCACCGATATCAAGAACTCGACGACTTTATGGGAGATGTACCCTAACGCAATGAGATCAGCCATCAAACTTCACAATGAAGTTATGCGAAGGCAATTGCGACGTATTGGTGGATATGAGGTGAAGACTGAAGGTGATGCCTTCATGGTCTCTTTCCCCACCGCCACATCTGCCCTGTTGTGGTGTTTCGCTGTGCAGATGGAACTTTTGGAAATTAAGTGGCCGTCGGAGGTTCTCAACTCCGTGTCGTGCCAGCCTATATACGACAAAGACAACAATCTCATTTTCAAAGGATTGTCCGTACGAATGGGTATTCATTACGGTGATTGCGTTAGCGAAAAGGACCCTGTCACTCGTCGTATGGATTATTTCGGCCCCATGGTCAACAAGGCGTCCCGAATTTCAGCTGTGGCGGACGGCGGACAGATTTCAGTATCGTCTGACTTCATATCCGAGGTGCAACGATGTCTGGAGACATACCAGGACATCGATCGTAATGGCGCCAATGGATCCGATGACACCTTTGAGGACGAATCCTACGCAGCATCAATTCGCAAGGATTTGAAATCACTAACGTCTCAAGGATTCGAAGTGAAGGAAATGGGTGAGAAGAAGCTAAAAGGTCTTGAGAACCCTGAGGTTGTCTACTCGCTATATCCGCATGCTTTGGCAGGCCGTATTGAGTACCATGCTCAGCACGAGCGGCGCGATGAGAACTCGGATAAGCCTGCTTCCGTCGCACCGGGCGGGAGCTTTCGTTCGACCCAGATGTCGTATGGTCTTTGTGGAAAGTCAGTTTGCGCCTGGAGATGCTCTGCAGCACTCTAGAGGAGGTTCGCGGCCCTGGCATTTCGCCTCCCGAAACCGAACTGTTGGAACGCATCAAGACGCAAGGTGGAGAGGTTACCGAAAGATTTTTGGTGAACTTCTTGGAACACCAAGTTAGCAGGATAGAGGTATGTTTTCCTTCTTTTTTACGGCGGCTTAACCATGATATTAACGTAATTTCAGACCTGCATCTCTACCTTAGCAATGCGTCATCTAGCTGTAGGAGGAGGCGTACTCCGAGAGCTCAACGACTTGCGAGGACCTATGGCTGCGGTACTGGACTTCTTCGTCCAACAGAAACAAGAACTCGACCGATACAAGCAAAGATATGGCGAATTATCCGACCATGACTACACTGATGACGAACGAGTTATCGAAGAAACCGAGGATAGCGACGAAGATATCGACTGAAGTTATGCATATTATTAATCACATGCGCGCATGCGCAACTGCTCTTCATCCCGAATGACCTGACACATGCACGACTATCACTTGATTTTCCCGCTGTGGCGCGTGGAGCGAAGATTTCATGCCGGGCCATCAATTGCCTGCGAAACGAAATGACCCCCTGTTAACGTCTTCAACTTTGGTTTCGGAAAGCGAACACGCTTGCATACGACCTCGAGATTCTGCAAACGAGGAATTGGCGTTCATCTTCATGTCATTTGTGTCTTACTATTATTGTAAGGGAGAAAAGTGGTTCGGTTGTCAAGCTTCTACAGGAAATAGCAAACCCGTCGCCTTGTGGGTGTGGTGTTGGCGTTTAAGGCAAATGGGCGCGGGATGGGAAGATGAGGCACGGAGTTTGCGTTGTTCTTCACACATTATGTTTCTGGGGTTTGGAAGAACTGGGATGGAAGGATTCGGGAGTGTCTTATGATGAATCAACATTTTACTTGGATCAGCGGAATATGGCGATTAGAGCTCATGCCCGCTGGGAATGCTTATAGGGAACATGGTAATACAATACTTTATGCGTTTAAGAATAAGACACAAATCTTTGTGTGTTTTGTCTATATAAATGCTTTTAGGCTTTGGGTGATCGCTTCAATATGTGAATTCTGGGTGACATTCGCGGTCCAATCCACCAGCTACCTGTATATTTGCGGACTGTGTCTCTGATATTGGCAACGATGGCGCCGTTACCAACAGCGCCGCTGTCGTTATCATCAGTCAATTGTCCTGCTTCAATATCTCCTTTGGCCTGAGCTCCAGGCCTGAGGATCTCGATGCCATTGTAGCCCTCCACCAGACCTATCACATCCCAGTTGCCGAGTAATTTCGAAGGGTCCTCAGCGAGAACATAGTCGAACTGCTCCCAGAAACGCGGCGTCTCAAGCTCAGGATCGTCCTCGGTTTTGTCGAAGAGCACCAGAGGCGGCGCATCCGGGCTGGGCGCAGGGACACCCAGAGCGAGAGGAATGCCGTGTTGATTCTGGCCAAAGAGCGTAAGGCCAGTCATGCAGGTGAGGACATCGGCATGCACGGATAGCGTGGTAGATGTGTCGTTGCGAGTGATTTTGTAGAGCTGAGAGAGGCATCGCCGCCAGGGTAGTTGAGAGATGATAGGAGAAGCATGCCAGTGCTGCCAGCCAGGGTAGCTAAGATTGAAAGGCAAAGAACGAGAGATGTAAGGGCATAAAGGATAGACTTTGATCGGCGTGTAAACACGATGTGGGCGCCCACAGCTACAGCGGCAGTCAAGGACGGGACCACGTAGAATATGAAACGAGCCTCCTTGTGTGGTTGCAGCGAGTAAATTGCAACAAACAGCAAGCTTGGAACGATCATATCTCGTGTACGTCGGCCGCTAGCCGGGACCGAAGCCGAGAGGATGATCAAAAATGGGCTCAAGGGGTTCAGCAACAGCCGGGGAAGCGCAGACGTAAAGTAGTAGTGCCAGGGTGAGACGCCCCAATTAGACGAAGATCCAAGCACCGCGTTGTAGTAGAAGCCCCAGAGTTCTGGCCATAGCGGCTTCTGCCAGAAATAGGAGTCGATCGGTATAGAAATGGCCAGGCTGGCCGTGAAGGTGACCAGGAATACGGAGATCAGGTTCCACAAAGACATTTGTCTTGTGACAAGCAGATGAAGACCAGTGGTGGCGAGGAGGATGGCCAGCTCAGAGCGGAAAACAGCCGCAGAGAAAACAAGGAGGCCAATGGCTTGGTTGCGGCGTGCTTGAGCTTTACGAGCATCTAGGTGAGGCAGCAGGAACGCAGCGGCGAGTGTTGCTTGATCGCCAGGTGTTAGTACACCAAGTTTCAGCTCTTCCAGTAGCGAAATGAAAGGTTTCTAGGATAAAAAGAAGAGTCTGGTCAGGAGGACTTACTTAGGCCAAAGGCGAACATGTTGGGCAACGTCCTGGACAGGTAATACGGGACATGAAACTGGCTCATCATCAAGACAACCCACCATCGCCCAACGGCGACGCCAAACGCACCAGCCAGCGCATTTCGAAAAACAAGCAAGCAACCAGCGTTAAACACAGCCAACAGCGCGCGAACAACAAGCTGCGCGTGCTGGAATCCCGCGAGGGCCACGAACGGCCGCGACACCTGCGCCAGGACCAGCGGGCCGACAAAGGTGCGCGGCACGGCGCCGGGGAAAGTGAAGTGGTCGTAGGCACCGACCAAGCGCTCGCTCATGGACTCTGACGTGAGAGGGGTGCCGTAGACGAGCACGTCGTGCGTGGCTTGCAGGGCGAAGGACTCCTCGACTTTGGTGTAGGGGAGAGGAGGAGGTGGAGGAGAGGGATGAGGAAAAGGAGGGAGTTGAGGAGGACGTCTGTGAGATTGATGTTAGTCAGGGGTCATGGCCTTCTAAATTGGTGTTCTATGATGGATTGAATAGGTCATTACCTATGAGCTTCATCTTGGTGAGAGGGTGCTGGTCAGTTCTGTTCAAGATGCCATTACATAGGAGGTCGAATCTGTGATGCGGCGCGGTAGCTAGATATCTGTCCACAAAGCCGCTGCAGCAACCCGTAGAGACCCCAGTGAAGAATCCTATATATGAGAAACCAGGCAAACAGTAACGAGAAGACTGGCGAAGCTCGGAGCAAGCTAGAAATCAGGCACAGCTCTCATCAACCACATGCAGACTTGGAGTTGTAAGTGAAACCCGGACACTATCGACACTGTCCCAACCACACAGTGCACCCGCTGTAAGCCAGCGCTAACGTAAGGCAACACCACAGCAAGCAGGCAGCTAAATCTCGGGCCGGACCAACCCTCAGCCGGCAAACTGTCCTGTCCTGTACAGTGCCAGGTCAGCCAACCAATCCCCGCCGGTAGCTACAAACTACGTACCCCCATTACGGATTACATCTAGACACATTCGCATAGACTCAAGCTTCAAGAAATCACGACGCTTGCCCTGCGCAACCGACCACCCGCCCACTCCTCTCCTCCTCAGCCGATCCGCTCCCCGTCTGACATCGCATACGACCACGGCCCAGCATGTTCTTCTTCGGCAACATCATCTATGGTACGCAGCGCTTCGTAGCCCCACCCGCACACCCACGAAAGCACCCCGTTCTCCGTCCAAAACAACGTCCATCCCGTCGTCGCAGTTGAAACTGACCGTACCATCTCTCCAGTGGCTTGTCTGCTGATCAACGCCGTCGCCATTCTTTCTGAGGATCGCTTCCTCGCGCGCAGTACGTGGCTCTCTTCAGGGCAAATCCCGACTCCCAAACTCCTCCAAGCCTTCTTTGGCTTGCGCGAGAGATTCCGAAGATGCAAGTCGCTGACACTGCCGCCTTGCGCGCTCCGTTGCTACAGTCAACCTCTCCCCAGCTTCTTACGATCCTGCCTTTGGCTCGGGCGCCGACCAGAGCATCAAGGCCAAGATCATCCACCTCATCGCTAGCATACGTACCATCATGCGAAGTATGTCCCGTCTCAGTCCTTCGTCAACCCCAGCATGCTCGGACCAAGATTGCTGACACTTCACCTCTCCGTTGCGCAGTGCCCCTCATATTCGTCAACTCGGTCATTATCCTCTACGAGCTGATACTCGGTTAAAAAGCTGATTCGGCACTCGGCCCACACGTCGCATGACTTGGAATAGGATGAACATAAGGAGGGGGACGGCATTGCTTGCTGGCAAAGGAGTCACGGCGTTAGAATAAATACGGTCTAAGCGATGCATTTATATGTATGGTACAGTGCTTGGGCATGACAGAAAAACGACACATTGAAAGGTTCAATGTTCATGATTGGAGACACGATCAATTCAATAACCCTTGACTAGAGGAAGTTGGTGCTCTTCTTCTTTCCAAGAGATATGCTCAGGCGCCCCTTCAGCTTCTCTGTTTTATCGACCTTTTCGGCGCTTTCACCGTTCTGGCCGTTCTCCGTAACCGTGCTGGGCGCCTTATCCTTTCCGAAAAAGTTGAAGCTCTTTCTTGATAATGACTTGCTGCCTCGCTTGGATCGGTCTAGCAGTCCCGTAGATGTCGTGGACCCTTCTTCCTTCCGCCTCTCGTCCTCCTCTTCTGCGGCTGATTTCTTGCTTGCTTCTAGCGCCTTCTGAAGCGCGTCTTGCTCGTTCTTTCGGGCCTGCAGCAGGTCATCCCTTCGCTTCTTCTCCTCCTGCTTAGCCTGCTTTTGGTTCTCCTTCTCGGCAAGCTTGGCTGCCTTCTCAGCTGCCTCCCGCTCTTTCTTCTCGCGCTTTTGATCCTCCTTTGATTTTGTTGCTTGCTTCTCTGTAACTGTTCTATGTAGATTGGCGGTGGCAGGAATTGCAGGCACTGGTGGCACACCGATATCGGGCGCGGTGTTGGCGTGCGCCAACGTAGCTAGCGAGCTGTCGTCTGATGTCGATGGGAGCGGTTGTGTTACCTGCCGTTTCAATGCGGGAGTCTCGTTCTTCTCGCCGTCCATATGAGCCATGTTGGCCGCCTGGCTGGCAAGCTTAACTTCCTCCATGCCTTCCTTCTCTTGCTCCTCTCTAACCTTCTCAAACGTGGTTTCTTGATAGAACAGCACATACGCTGTGGCCATTCCAGGCTTGTCACCAAAGAAATTCAGCACAAAATGCTTGTCGACTGGCTCTACCATTTCGTCATCGAACAGTATCCACCCGCGATCCTTACTCTTGATGATGGACACGTAGTGACCGTGGTAGGCATTGCCGCCAATGTGCACGACGACGGCGTAGAGCTCGTATAACCTGTCCGGATCCTCGGCATCCTCTGTAGTATTAAACATACGCAGGTGGTACGGATACACGACACGGTGGAAAAGCTTCTGTAAGCGGCTGTAGTCTTCGGTGTATTTGAATCGCTTAAGGTGCAGAGTGAGGACTTTGGGTAAGCGCTTGACCTTCATACGCTTCTCAGCCTCTTGCAACCCTCCGCAATGGTCACAATGGAACTTGTTGCGCTCGCAAAGCATCTCTTCAGCGGAAAACTTGCGGAGACAAGACGTAACAGATGAATGCTCCTCCAAATCGATGGAAAGGTCAAGGAAGGTCTCATCGCGTTGAGATCCAGTTTCGCACGTCAGACACTTGGTCTCCGACGTCAGTACACCCTCGAAGATGTCGTGAACCCAACCAGTACCAGAGGGGCGGTAGCCATGATTGGCAATAGCAGATCCCAGCACATTTTCAACTGACTGTGCCAGACCGGGATTCCTGTTGGCTTCCTCCTGCTCGGCCATTTTCCTGGCATTTGCTTCAACATTTGCGATGACGTCGTTGAGGACAAGGCCGTAGAATTCGTGGGCATCCTGATGCATTGAGTTTCGAAACATTTCGTTGTCGCGTTTGAAGATTTCCAGGAATCGTTGCGGGCTAAGGACACCGGTTCTCGAGTCGGTTTCGGTCAGGGCGAGGAATATGTCCTTCAATCCTGTGAATGTGCACTCATCCATGCCATGTGCAGCCGCATTCTCCTGGGCCAGCTCCAAGATGGGCCCTTTGAGCATGGCTTGTTTCTTCTTATACTCGGGGTGTCCGGCTTGTCCTCGGGTCGAACACCGACTTGGCCCGGTACGGGTTGGCCGGAGTTGATTGCTTGTCTTTGCTTCATGACTTGTGAGGCTGTCAGGCCCTTCTGCTTGGTCTGGGCATTCGGCGCAGCAGGGGCTACGGGAGGCCGGATGGTGACGTTAACTTTTGGTCGGGTGCCGTCCGGGGTATCTGGAGAGGTCATCGGGTAGTTTATAACACTGTCACGAAACATGTCCGAGTAGAAGAGCGCTTGTACGATCGAATTGCAGTAGCTGCGCGAGAGATTAGTAATTACAAAACGGTGGTGTCGATGGGATGTGAGCGTCGTACCAAGTATTGCCAAACTGTTAGTTCCGAGTTAGCGAGAGTCTCTCTTCACATTGGCTCGCCAGATAAACGTCGCACTCACATTCTCAAAACCATAGAATCTACCACTTCCGTCATCGCGCAGAGGGCCAGCATTCTGCAGCATCTTTTCTAAGGGCGTCAACTCCAACGTGGGGTCATCTTTCTTCTTGGCCGCCGTCTCCTTGGTGGCAGGGCTTGAGGAGGCCTAGGACGCGAGAGACATGTCGTCAGCACAAAGCAGGGAGGCGCAAGGCAAGGGGTCACTCGAGGGTTTGGAGTGGCAGTCCCGGCCAAAGGAACAGGTGCGATCGAGGGCAGACATACCGTGCCGGCGGACTTTATCTTGTTGAAGAAACTAGCCATGTCGAGGTTGGATAGGCGTCGTCGTCGGGGTGGTTCGGCGCGCGGAGAGGGAAGGGGCTCGCTCGGTGGCGGTATCGGCTGGAGGGAGGTAGCAGGCGAGGTCGGCAGCCGGCGCTGCGCAACAGCCGCTCAGCGAAGTTGCTCACAATTGGTGCAGGAAACCATGCGAATGGGGAGCGTCAATCGGTCGTGAAGCGTTTCCGAAAAACGCAGCGGTGCGCGAAGGAGAGGAGAGGAGAGCACCGAGCGTCTGGTCGGGGTGGGTTTGGACCGAGGACGGGTTGCGGCGGCGGGCTTCTCGTGGCAGTGGGTGGAGGCGGATAGACAGGCAGACCGGGGAAGAGAGATTGTCTGACGCAGGCGAGAGAGCGAGACAGAGACAGAGCACGGAAGAGTCAGGAAAAGGACGAGGCTGAGGAGCTGCGACGGCCGTGATTCACAAAGGCTAGGGAGCGTGGGAAGGGGAGGGAGGGAGAAGGACAGACGTCTGTCTCGAGGTGGAAGCGGAGGAGCGCCAAGGCTGCACTGCTACTGCACCCAGTCGCTGCGCTTCTGGTCTGGGGAGCAAGAGCAGTTGGTCGTGCGTTGCGGAGAGAGGCGAATGGCACCCCAGTCTTTCCTTGCTGAAAGGTACCCTTCCTGGCCCCAAGAGGCTTAGCCCCAGCCGCCAGAGCGACTAGCGAGGTACACTCCGGGGCCCAGATTGCTGGCAGCGATGCGTGGTACTTGGGAGGTTTTGGTGGGGTAAGGAAACGGTGTGGTGGGTGAGACGGGCAAGGTACCTACTTACCCACCTAGGTACCTACCTACTTACCTCTGTTCTGCTGCGTTCTGTTCTTCCGTGGAAGGGGCCCTGCTTACCTTAGTACAGTGGGTAAGTACGTAGGTAGGTACCTACCTATAGGGGGTTTGCTTGTGGGTGGGTGGGTTGATTCCACAGCTGCCACCGTAACGGTGCTAGCGAGCCTGCAGCGATCGAGCAGCGGTTGTGCATCCCTGGCCGACGAACTGCCCGTGGGAATGGGAAATGGGGATCCTGGTTCTGTCGATCGAGGGAGCTCTCACCAAGCACAGCATAGCATAGCATCGCATCCGCGTCGCATCGCACAGCACAGTGCAGTGCAGTGCAGTGCAGTGCAGCACAGTAAGGGACAGCATCACGGTACAACAGTACAACAGTACAACAGTCCGGGGAGGCGCACATTGATCTGTCATGCATCGCATACATCGATCATGTTTAAGCCTTCTGCACATGGCGCTTGGCATTGTTTCTCCCGGCGTGGCATGGAGTCTCAGTTTGCCCTGGTTGATTGTCGTCAAGACAGAAGGGGACTTATCCGAACGCCCGTTCTTGTACTGTGCTGTGTGTACGTAGGTACGTAGGTACCTACCAACCTGTCTGCCCTACCTGTCTGCCCTACCTTACCAGCCCCAGGTGGTGGGTGGTCCAGCTGCTGGCCCCTGGAACACAGCGCATGCAACACGTTGAGTGCCATGCTGCAGTTCGAGAACGTACGTACAGTAGCGCGCATCCTCCCTTGATCCCTGGTTTTGCTTTTTGCAATTGTCAGCCGTTTCTCTCCCTCCCATCTTTGGTTCCCCGTCCGTATCCAACGGCTCGCTCCATCTTTAGGGCCCACCGACCTCCCATCCCATGCCCTGGCACGACTCAAGTTTGATACTGGACTAGGCCAGCGAGCCACGCGACCACTTCCGTTGGGACGCTTTTAGGCTTATTTCCTCCCATGTTGAACCCGAGCGAGGCCTTCACTTGCCTGTAGAGGTCTGTGCTAGCTCCAGAGCATTGTCCAAGGTGACTCCCACCAGTCGTGGTCTATTCGAACAGCTGATGCTCTACCGATGCTAGTGTGGAATCTTTCCCTACTATGCGAATTCGAGCAGGCGACTCTAGCCGAACGTGGCAGCTATCTGGACGAGGAAAAGCCGTGCATCACTTCACTCGGCAGTCGGTCCTCAGGTATCTCGTGGACGAATTGTGCCCGGAAACGAATGGTTGGTGGTCCTCAGAAACAAGCTTGTCCTGGGCTGCGACAAGCCGACCATCGTGCCCACCACCGTGACCGGGCTGGACCTCGCTGGTTCGCGTATTCGCCAACGACTGAGAGTCGAATGAATAAATCCCTCCCTCGAATGGCCGTCCAGGCTGCGCACTCTGACGTCAAAGGTGCAACGTTCCCCAACCCTCCCGTGGGAACCTTTGGATGTGGGGTTGCCATGCGACATTCTTGAATAGACCCGTCATCTAGCGATCCATTCCATTCCATGCCAATCATGTGAGGCCCGGGAAGGTTCAAGCATAGATTTGCGGCCCACAGGCCAGTATTAAGGTGGCATCCAATTCCTCCTGGAGTGGCCTGTCTTCTACTTTTGGGATGCCGTTTTAGGATTCGATTATCCAGCTCATGCCATCCCCATATGAATGCTAATCAGCTGACAACACAGTTTGTGATCCTGCATTCACTCGCAACCCTCCCAACTAGAACGCCCCTTGGTGAATTTAACCGCCTGGCCACCCGGTCGCTTCAAGGATATTAGAATACAATCCCAGTTACTATGTATTATACTGGTGTCCACACAGCACAATGGCGAAATATATAACTTCGGCAGTTTATTAACAACGCTGCTTAATTGGGAGCGGCGAGAAGGCCTCACGAATGCTTGTCAATGTTAAGGCTCTGGGTCTGGCCTTCAAAGTACAGGTCAAGGGTGTCAAATTGAATGATATTTTTACAGATAATGTCTTTAACAGAACAGTTATAGTAACTTTATCCTACACCACTTCGAATGCTTCAGCCATTCCTTACCTCCACACTGCTGTGAACAAACATAGAGCTTCTCATAGTACCATCTTACCAAACTCAATTATTTGCAGACCCCGAGTCGCTTCTCAAATATATAAATAGGGCATGGTGCATTTGTAGCTGGTTATGATTATTAGTCGTCGATACAACATGTGACAAACAGGCAAGGGTAATCGTTCAGGAACTTACAGGGAAGACACTCGTCACTGAAGTCGACGAGATCCAGTTTCACAATCGATTTGCTGACTCCTGGATAAGAGATAGTGGCAGCCACGGAGTCGAAGTTATCCTTGATAGTGGCAATCATGGAGAAGCCATCGTTGCACCTGGCCTGCTGCTCGAGGCATTTATTACATACCGGCCTGGTATGGCAAACATCTGTGCCATCAGAATAATGGAACTGCAGGTCCCAATAAACATCACCACTCGGCTGCCATTGTTGAGCAAACACGCGTAGGTAGATGCAAGGAGTTTCGGGTGTTGGTTCGGGCTGTTTCGTGGAGGAGCTAGTTGTCGTCGATGGCGGCACCACGCAGGCGGTGGTAGTGACACAAGCTGGCCTGTTTCCAGAGCCGTTGCATATAACTGTTGGCGTAGACACCTCGCTCCCGGTGCAGGCGGTTGGAGGCTGCAGCGGGGAAGTCCTCGGTCTGTGGAGGATGGGCCGGGTCTTCGGGATCCCAGTAGTCGGGCGGCGTACCGGTAGGTTTGGCTTGACAATAATAGCCAGAGCATACATCTCCGCAGCCACCCTTGCAAGTCGGCGATGGACTGCCTTGCTTGTAAGTGACTGTTTCGCCGGCAATGGTGCCGGGAGCCTTGGGCGTGATGACTAGAGGGCACGAGCCGCCACTTTGTCGCCTAGTTCTGCTACTCGAAGAGCAATCCGCGCCGAAGGGCTTGAGGTCTGCGATTCGAGAGCCAGCCAGGTTAGGAGGACAGCCCGCCAGCTTTGGATCAACCAGGCAGTCGCCATCCTTAACTCGGCCAGTCCAAATGAACCGGACGGGGAAATCGTTATGGTTTTCATCTTTGGGGCCTTCTATCGGCACCCTTCCATAATCAAGCTTGCGATGCATGTACATCACCAGCTTCTTAACATTGGCTGGGTCCTTCAACTCCTCAGCCCATGCCGCAGGGAGCTTTAGACCTCTCCAATAGGCGATTGTGGAAACAATGAGCGGAACAGCTATTCTCCCAAGTTAGCACCAGTCCTCAGTCGTATCGTATCCCAATAAGAGAGACATATGAGCCATATTGCTAACCTAGTGATGCTCCATCATCCACCACCAGGCCACTGGCACCAGGCTGAGCCACATGAACTCGATAACCGGGAGCCATGGCGAGCCAATCTGCAAAAGGATTGAGAGGCGAAACCACAGAGTTTCTGTCGATGCCGCTCACTACGATGAGGTTTCCGAGTTTCTCTGACTCTGCGGCGTCAGGACCTCCAAACTTTGAGGGCCAGCCATTAATCTTGTTCCTATATAATAGGTTACGATTGCTGTTGTGTGTTGCCGCCACCATGACGACTCCCAGGCTGTCTAAGCTCTTTAGTAGTTCATCTATAAAGAAACACGTCAGTCGAGTCTGTCAGGCAAGATGAAAGTATACGGAGACTAGATGAAAGGAAATGGGGACAAAGTTACACAAAATTTTAAAATGCGCCTGGCCGACGAACTCCTCGTGGAAGGCTTCCCAGCCAAAAGACATGTTGATAATGACCTTTCTCCGCTCCTCCTCGGATTTAGAAGTGACGTCTTTGAGAACCGCAACCAGGCTGGAAAGATAGCGGTCTTGGATGTATTTCCTCTTGTCTGGCGGGTCGCCGTTGCTGTTCGTCACAACAACCATCTCAGCGTTTCTCGCCAATCCCAGAGTCTTTCCCCAGAGTCGGCTTCCCACCTGGGTACCGTGAACATTTAGTGGGGGCCTTCGTTCTCAGCAGGAAACTCGGTGGTCGAAAGGAAGCGAGCCGTCTTTCCGGAGAACTCCTACACTCCAATTAGTCACTGCAGAAAAACGGACGGGACTTACCAGAGAACCTACGGGGTGGTTTTCGAAGATACCGTCCTCAACTAGGTAAATGGTTTGGCCACGGCCAAAAGAACTATCCGCTTTTTCCCTAGCTCATTAGGATTACCCTCGGGCGAGAAGTAATCCTCCCATTTGCCCTTTGGAGGTATAGACATGAGAGACAGTTCCCAGGGTTCACTTGAGGTAGAGAAACCACCTCCTGGCTGTAGCCTTCCCTGATAAGAGTCATTCATCTCGATGATGCTGTGCCCGAACATAAGTCCTAATGCATCGAGTTGCCCATGAATTGCATAGGCCTTCTTTTGATCTACATTGGCAAGAAAGAAAAAGGCTGTGAAGCCGCCGCCTTCGACGTGTTTGGTCTTTTCCCACAGGGGTTTATCGTCATGTCCTAGGGTCGTTTTAAGATAGTTGACGAAGACCTTGACGTCTCGTGGGTTCTTGGGGTAGAAGGTGAAGCTTTCTAATGTAACCTTTGGACAGCCCGCACGCCGAACCACTGCAGCGTCGGTCGCTCGTGCTGCAATGGCAGCCTGGACGGCACCCCTAGTACTCGTAGTCCCTCCTGAACAGCTGATTGTCGTAGTGACGGAGTCATCGTCATCTTGAACATTGCAGCCTGTAACGGTTGTACATGTAGGGGATGTAGAGGTCAAAGTGGTGGTTTTCTGGCTTGTTGTCGTCGTAATGATGATATTGGTTGTTGTTGCGCAAATGCTGGCAGTCTTGGCCGTGCAGTCGGTGGGTTTGCCCTCGGGATAAGTAACCTTGCCGTCATTGCCGATCCTGTACGTCCTGTCAGCTCTTTGACTATTTCCACGTTGCATCGGAACTACTCACGTTACGCGGGGCCATGGTCCTGGCAGCGTACCTGTGATGGTAACACCACTAGGCCATTTGATATTGGGCGGCGGCCCGGGGAAGGATGCCTGGTGGGTAATCCCAACGCCAGCCACCAATTTTCTTATCTCCCCAGCTTATACAGATCTGAGAGTTGATTCTGGTCAGTATGGCGTGAGAGTATCAATTACAATCAAGAAGATAGCTTACCGTGAAGAACCACAGCTTACAACCGGAATGCTTGTCGTTATCCCCACTCTTATCTTCGGGCTCTGGTATAAGTGTGCCCGCAGGCCAGGTTGTGTATGTCGGGAGCGGGGACCCAGTGCCTGTGAAGAGCGTACAGCCTAGCGAAAAGCTCGTCTTGGTATCTCCGTTGATCCCGACGGTCTTGGTCGGGCTGCAGCCCCAGTTCATAGTCGTCGGACCCGTGCAATCCTTCAGCGTCATGACAGCCCCGTACTGCGCAATATAGTGGGTTGTTGGTGGGCAATGGGCCACAAACGGAGGCTTCGTATACGGAGGATTGGTCCAGGTTGAGACCGGGACGTTGCCGGGTCCGCTGCTGGTACTGCTGGTCCGGCCCGTCGAGCTACTGCTCCACTTGTCCGGAGGTCCGTTCGTGATGGCTGGCCAAGGCGGGAAGGTGATGATTCGCCCAACCTTCTTGCCATCTCCATTGGTGACGGTAATTGTAGATTCAGGGATTGTAACGCTGGGAGCGCGCACGATATTCCCGGTCTGGCCCTCAGTGATCTCCACGTTGGACTGCGAGATCTCATCAGTGATGATAGGCCTCAGAGAGATTACGATGGACGTGGTAGTCACGACAAACGATCCACCCTTACTAGACCCAACTTCGAGAGAGGTTGTATACGGTTTCAAGGAGATACTGGTCCTTGAAGGTAGCTGGCTCGGGGAACACGAATGTACACGGCGCCGTGCACTGGGCCGTCTTGGAGGTAAACACTTCGGTTCCAACGTAGACGATATTCTCGCTGCCATCCAATGGAATCCACAGACTGATCTCACTGGTGTATCCTTGCTTGTTGTCCCGCTGTCGTATCGTCGTGCTGTTGCTGGAGCCTGAGGCAACCTGCGTGACACCCTTGGTGAAGATATTGTGTATGACTACGCGCTTAGAGCCCTTCACCTCCATGATACGCTCCTGACAATCTTCGCTATTGAGGCATGCTTGCTCATAGTTGACAAACCACGAATATAGACCTGCACTGTGTACGACAATATCTTCCGAGTTGAGGATGCGCAGACCCCATGCCTCCTTACAGGCATTGCTGGTGCAGTCGGCAAAGGTAGGATCTCCACGGAACCGCCCGGTTCGAATCGAGTCACCAAATGGTTTAGGTGCAACAGGGACTGGCTGGAAGTAAGGCGATTCTGTCTGTATATGGCCAAGGTAAATATTCTTGGCGTAGCGGAGCTGGTACTGGTAAAGAATGGTATGCTCAGAGCCAGTGCCGTAGAACCAACACGGCCCTTGGGACTCGACAAGTATGCCGCGGCCGCTGTAAAGGCTGATTTGAGAAGCCAGCTTATCAAACTCCCAGTACAAGCTCATATCGTTATCATGGTCTGCCACCCAAGCCCATACGTTTTCGAAGTAGCCAGTTGAGCCACTAGTAACGTGCAGGAGGAGAGAGGCTGTGATACAGGCCTCTGAGTAGCCAAGCTTTGGGCACTTTTCGTGGTCCAGATCAGATCCTAGAGCTCCTCCCACGCGTATGTGAGAGTCCCACATGCCGGCAGCGCCGTTAGAAGATGCCTTGACATTCCACTCGACCATGATGGCTCCAGCCGTTGGTCCCTTGGTGCTGATGATCATATCCGTCATTTCTAAGAATCCCTTGTCGCCGGGCTTGCCGGCCTGGACGACGACTTGAGGCTTCTTCATATCAGAAAAGTATGAGCCTGTAGCTTGGATCTGGGACCAGCTGGCTCCAAGCACCTTGGAGTTCACCGGGATCTCAACCGTACCCTTGACCAGATAGATACCGGCCGGAAAGTAGGCCACTTGCCCGGCAGCTGCGGCTTTCTTAAGGAAGGCATTAATTGCAGATGTCTGATCACCGGTGCCATCATTCTTGCAGTTGTTCTGCGTTGCCACAAGGAATTTGTCGGCACCTAGATTCTCGTACTGCGGACGAGATCTGGTAAAGAGCTTTCCGTTGGAACCAAGCAGGACTTGGGGTCGCTTAGGTTGACCTGTTACAGCACCGGTCCCTGGACTTCCCTTGCCTCCGGTGTAGCGGCGGCCGGTGGCCCAGAGCGTCACCTTTGAGATCCTGCCAAAAGCGATGTTAGACTCGAGTTTCATGGGTGATATACTAAACCAGAGGGCTTCTCATCCCAAAGTTGAAAAGAGTGGAATGAACAGCGACTTACCAGAAAGGAGAGTTTTCCCATTATCTGTCTGAACAGGAGCATTGACGCCGCTGAAGTCGGTGTTATCAATAACAATGTTGGGGGCATCCGTAGAAGATTCTCGTGTCAGGATACCGATGGGCACGTTTTTTATGGCAGAGTCAATAAGAGAAATGGAGCCGATGCCTTGGCCGGTCAGACCACCCTTCCCACTAATATTGAGCCCAATGCTTCCACCATTGACTTCAATGTCTTGAAAGTTAAAGCCCCAGTCCCAGATCATCTGGATAGCCGTGATACAATTAGTGAACTTGAGGCCTCGCGCCGTGTACTGTTGGGACCCAACACGCCATCCGATGGCGCCGCCTTCAAAGACTAGATCGGAGACGAAACCTCCAGAGCCGTTCTCGGTGAAAATACCAACATGGGTTGGTTTCTTCCCTCCCGAGGTAGTCGGCATCTTGAAGAGGAGGTTCTGCAGACTGCAGGCCTGGCTGACTTGCCAGTGAAGGCCGGTGGGCACAAGAGGCTGGTTGTGGTCATCTGTCTTGAGCGGCATCTCTGTCATGTCGAAAACAAAGTTACGAATCTGACGAAAGAATTGATTCTGGTTGATGTACCAGTTTACGCCTTGGCCATCGGGCGTGGCCTCGTTGGGAATATAGGGATCTGTGTCCACCAAGGCGATGCCAGTGAACTTATCACATCCCTTGATGATAGGCCTGTTAAGGGATCGCCGATGAACTGGCTGTAATAGAGTTGAATAATGGGCGTGCAAATCTTGTATGTTCCACTCTAAAGAGACCTTTAGCGATGCTTCTACCAAGTTAGGAGAGAAACGTACCGGAAAGTAAATGATGGCTCCCTTGCTAAATGTGTTACCGCACTCCATACCGCAACGATCGCCGTCCATGATAGCCGCGTTAATGGCCTCGCTGGCATCTTTCTTGCCGGTAGGATCTGCACCGTACTTGGTTACATCACGGTAGAATTTGTAGTCAGTTGCACCAGCCATCGGTTGCTAAGTCCTAGAGCATCAGCATTTGTCTCTAAATAAGGTGTTTTCAGGAACGACATGGCGATGATGAAAATGCAACGGAAAACGAACCTTGCCAGAAGGCGCCAGACTCGGCAGCCAATAACTTCCAGACTGCCGAGCAGCAAGATGAGAATCAGTCACATTGGAGTCGACGATGATGTTGCTGGGGTCTTCAGGAGAGCCGGTGATGTCTCCATTCCGGAGCTTCTTCATATAATTCTCAAAAGATCCGGATGAAGCCCACACAGCACCATTGTACTCGCCTGGATATTATGTTAGCTCTGTCCCTTGTCTATGGTGTTGAGGAAAGGTAACCTGCCTTTGTTAGGGGCTTTGCCGCTCAAGTTGTCTTGGTTGTCAACCATGTAAGAAGGAGGATCCTGAGGGTCAACAGTTAACTCATTGCTTTAACAGGGTTCTCAGAACTTACTGGAGGTTTCTCCTGGAACTCCTTGCGATAACCATCGAAAACGCCATCATCGCTCATGACGTTCCATGAGTTCTTGGCCGTAGCCCCGTGGCGGGAGCAGAGCCAAGATAATGGCGGAAAGGCCGCGCATGACTGTAGATGGATCAGGTGAAGCAAGATAGGACAACTGATGACGGCGTCAACATTGTGTTGGTCGCTGCGGTCATTGGACGGTTTAAGTAGTACATCTTGTCAGGACCGTGGTTCCATCTTGCAGCATGGGTCTGGGCCAAATCGAAACTTGGGAATTCAAAATTGATGAAGAACTCCGGCGCTACTCCATCCATATTCTTCGCTTTCTGACAGAAACGCCACCCCGGGCATACTGATATCCACACAACGGGAGACCTGGCGTATCAATACATGCTCAATTAGAATCTCTGGCACTTTTGAGCAAATGGCCCCTGTTTGTAAAGGCCTAGACCGCTCGATTAGGGACTTTCCACTTCTCGTCAGCCCATAGCTATGCTTACCGAGCTTCTCAAACCAAATTATGGCCTGTCCGATGACTGAAGCGGTGCATGCAGAGTAGCACCATCTGCTTACAAGAGGCTCAAACACGCACACGTGGAATCCCAGGCACCCTTGTTTCCGATTTGACTCAAGAATGCAATAGCTACTAGTATGGAGGATTTAGCCAAAATCAAAACCAGTCATCCTATGTTCTTTGAAATACCCATCCTTGCCTGTAAATGGCAGCTGACCATTATGAGCCTAATCAGTTTATTTCGCGCGCACAACAACTGAAAGACCTAGTCGAGAATCTAACTTCCCAAGGATCTTTCATTCCATTAGTAGAATCGTAAAGACTTAGGCCGGTATTCCTGCAGTGTATGCATACCACAAACAACACAAATGGCCGCTGTAATCTAACCACAGATGCGGACCAGTTTCTAAAAGCGTTATCGTGAGTAACACTCATGCATCAATAGTTTGATTTTTTGTTCACCGTTTAATCCTTGGATGGCGTCACTCAGTTATCAGACGGGTTGTAGATGCTCCCCGACCAGCCGAAACTCGTGGTATAAATATCAAGCTGTGGTCCAGTTTGATATTTGTGTTCTGCACTCACAACTGAGCCTTTCTCCAACACCCTCAGTCTCTCGTGATTAATATACTTTACTTCCCAAACTCGATACCGAGAATCCTCAAGAGGAAAAAGTAATCATGCTCTTCTCTCTGAACACCGTCATCACCGCTCTGGCCCTCGCCGGTCAGGCCAGCGCCGTCTGCTTCGCCCCGAGCCCGTGAAGCGCATTTGCTACAGCGAGGCCGGGGCGAGGCCTCAGAACATCACGCTCGCAGAGATCACCTACGTGGCTGGTTATCTGCGCTTCTACGGCAAGCAGCCCGGCAACCCGCAGTTCTACACCATGAGGCATCCCGAGGCCGACAACTGCGCCGAGTGGCAGGTGACGACCAAGGGCAGCACTTGGGTCATGGCCAAGCTCGTCGGCGACAAGCAGGCCTCTGTCACCTTCGATGACATTGCCAACACCATCGACGGCGGCGCCACCGCCACGGATGCGCAGAAGAAGGCCGCTCTCTACGGTTGCAACACCGCTGGTGGCCAGGTGGGCGTCAAGATCAACTCCACCGACACCCGCTACCAGCAGCAGCAGTTCAAGAATGGCACGTTTACCAACCAAGGCATTATCATTAAGCTCGTCCGCAACCCCGGTGTTTTCTAAGACCCGGTTGATGCCAAGAGTTGAAGGAGGTCGTTCGCGGCAAATCTCCTTGGCATCGAGCTTTGGTCGCCTAACGGCGGTGCCGCGTTTATTATTCCGTAGGGCAGATAGTCTAGATTAAACAAATAAGACGGGTTGCCTCTTTATGGCTAACCCGGTTTTCCCCAAACCAAAACCCCCTTGCAACTACAACAGGGTTCTGATCTGTGATGCGGCTCCACAATGTGTGGGGCTGACAGTGACACAAGGTTGTTGACCCGCAGCTCGCGCAGTCTCATTCCTTCTACCAGCCGGCATGGTCAAGGCCCGGTTCTGCACCAGGCATAAATCACAAGCCTGGGCACTTCATGGCTCGAGCGTGTGAACTCTGCTGTGCTTACCAACATCTTACAACCCCAACCCATCGTTTCCATCGAACAAAAAGGACAAAAAAGAGCACAGAAAACAATCCGCCTGAACTCATGGAGACACTTAACAACCAAGAGAGCAAAGCCAATGGCTCCGCACTCGAGTTGCTTAACACGGACGTCTTGTGTGTGATCATGACTGCTTGCAGCTCTTTAGACGACCTGAATGCCTTTATCCACGCCTCGCCTATCCTTTACCGCTCTTTTCTCTCCGCAAAGAGCCAGGTGCTAATCAAAGTTGTTACGAACCAGCTTGGGCCTGCCACAAGGGATGCCACGCTGCTCGTGCGGACTCAACGTTTCACCGGTGACGATCACGAGGCTAAGGTTGATGCTGTTGTCAAGGATTATCGCAAGTGCCTCCAAGCCGCCTTACCACCAGCCGCCAGTCTGGATGCTACTACAGTAATGCAAATAGCCAAGACTACCCGGGTAATCTTCCACTTTGTAGGACTCTATGGCTATTTTCGCTTCCGCTACTTCCGAAACCATCTAGACCCTGCGCAAGAACACAAGAGCATGAGTTTAACAGAGCGCCAGCGAATTGCCCTGGCACTGATTCGCTTTCAGCTTCTTGTGAATTTTCATTGCGGTACCTACTTCAAGCCTCGCAACTATCCCTATTTCGTGAACAAGGTCCTCTCGCTCTTCGAGCCTTGGGAGATGGAGCAGATCTCCGAGATGGATTGCTTCCTCTTCGGTCTCTGCGCTGCTCTCCAAATGAACGAAAAGATAGTGACCACTCCCAATGGTAGGGCTCAACTCAGTGTAGGCCTCCAGTACTACATCGACCACTACCATACCGATCTTGGCGCTCTTTACGATAAGTTCCGTGAGGCGTCTACTAGGTTGGGCGATACGCTTCTAGACCGCTTATGCGAGCACGATGGGGTCCTCGGAGGCGAAATGAACGGAGCCTACGTTGGATTCACATGGTTGGCAGGCAGCCATCGCATAACGCCTCCACCTCACGAGGATCCTGACTTGAACTTTGATAATTCATACCAGGCGTCTGACCGTCTCAGTACGCACTTTGAACAACCGTGGGCATGGAGGGATGCCCTGAGTGGCGGAACCCGCAGATGGGGTCTCGATCTAGTCCCCGATCCTGCCAACGAAGAGAATATGGAAGAGCACAGAGAGGCGTCAAAACTTTTGGAATCGTGGAGGTGGGCGGGTGTCATGTATTGGGACCGAGAGCGAGTAGAGAGGCTCAAGGCTGCAAAGGTGCTGGCGAGATGCACCACCAACTGGCTTTCCAGATGGCAAATCCCTTAAATAATGATGCGGAAGCCATACGACGACTCAGCCGTACATACCTTCCAACTTTACTCATGCATGCATCTGTAACATGGATTAACCGCTCGAAATTCAAGCCGTCTTTGGATCGAAAGAACTTCTGCCCAAGTTATCTGTAACAACGAAATGTGGCATCAAAATTGTGAGGCGTAGGAGCTATCACAATACATGCAAGGGTCATAAGGACCAACCGGAGGAACGACCAATTACAGGAATACTTTTGCCCACGAGCCAAGGTCTCCTAGCTTCCACTCTAACTCGCGCATCAGTCGTATCCGAGATACAATTATCTGCCGCTTACTGTACAAGTCTGCCGTCAAGGCCAGGTTGACAGTCCACATGACTTCAAACACCAAATGTACAAGTCAGTCTTCTAATAGCATCCGAGGTCAATATGACTGTAATTGCTGCAGTCTCTCGTTGATGCATTTGGTGTGGGGGCACAAGCCTGCGGTGAAAACGTGAACAAGTTCATGGTATGCATGTTTCTGACCGTAAATCTGCGCAGTATCGTGTGCGAGAAGATGGGGCGGGACTAGATGTGCGCGAAAACTCCCTTGTACAATTCCAATACGGGGTAGGAGAAGGTCTAGACTTGCCCCAAGTTCCCCGGATATACCGACAGGGGTTGAGCCTAAGCATAAGACTATAGTCTGATGTGTCAATTCGAAAATCTAACCAACTGCATATGAACAGCGGTTCGGTTCAGGGTTCGTCTCACTTAGTTTTCCTCGATCATCCCGTGTCCTTATGCGATCCTCTATTGAGATGCGCGCTCGCGACAGGGTCAAATCACCTAGCGGAGACTTTGAAATCTCCGTTTACCTCTAAAAGGTCTACTTCAATCGCCAAGATAAGAATCCCACTAGATGATACGTAATCTTCATGCATTACAATCCCATGTTTGAGAATTCTTCGTCAATACCGCTAGGGTGCTCGCATTCCAACATTCAATCAGCCCCACCACCCCTGCCCCAAGTAATGGGATAATATGTTCTGGGACCAGTACCAAAGTTCTTGATATAGTGGGCGGCCAAATTAAGTCTTTCGGCGGGTCTCTTGACAGAAGATGCGCACATGGGTTTACTCATACAGGCTTAAGCATTCATCCGAAAGTTGACCGGCATATCCCTGATGCATAGGCGGATTGCATAAAGCAGACAAAGACCAGAACAACAACGAGCGAAGAACATCTGTTTGGGAGGCAACTATAGACATGACCAATCATACTCGGCTTTGGATTTATAGCTAAACGACCCTTCACATACTATATCTCTACTATGTCGACACAGATTGGTTGACGAAGATAGCCAGAAGACTGTTATTCAGAGCACCGATGGCTAGCCATTGTATTCGTACATCACTATGTTGATTAATATGATGTGGAGCCATGTCTCGCTCACTCAGGGCGATGTGCGCAGAGTAGCTCGTAGTGTTCCCTGTCTATATACCGGTATTGCTTATTTTTAGGAAATTTTACGCACATGTCAAAACCCATAATTCTATATCCAGTACATGTCACCGTCTATCGAGATTTTGATATAAAAGCTCTTGAATAGCCTTCTCTACGATGAAGACAGAGACAGTTCCATTGTGTATACTACATTCTTAGGACTTGCCAAAACTCCTTCCATTAAACAATCCACTTCATATCGTTAACTACTCTTTTCAAAAACCTCAACATGAAACTCAACACAATTCTGCTCCTGGCCGCCAGCGCCATCGGGTTCAGCAACGCCGCCTGCAACATCCAGGGCTTCAGCGGCTCGAACTGCTCAGGCTCCAAGGGCGATCTCCGTGAGATTACCTCAGGCGGTAGATGCGTTCAATTCACCGGTCGCCGTTCATACCGTATCAGCGGTGACTGCCCCATATTCGAGTTGAGAAGTTTGAGGGTACTACTACGTGCAGCAATAATGCATACTCTCTTAATGATACAAGCGGAGAGTCTTGCAGGAACATTAACGACCCTGGAAAGAAACAGGTTGCAAGCATGTATGTTAGGAGGGTCTAGGAATAGGCTTGGATTACTGAAGTTCCAAAATGGGATTAAATTTGGATTTTGCAGAAATAGTCCCAAACTATTAGCGAGCTTTCAATGAACTCTGGTTCTTCTTTCTCCTTTTTATATCAAATGAGCGGTTAATTTAGGTCGTTCAAAGAGCATCGGCAGAGTGGTGACCTGAGTGACTCTTTGATATGTATGTATTCTGAATTCACTGAGTTCATAAAAACCCTCAAAAAAATTATGTGATATAGTAGGATGATGTAAGAATAGAAATAATTGGCAGGAATTGTTCCAATCCTTCTGAAGCAGTCTGCAGAAGCGTCTGGGTTTGTCAGACTAGATTCACATCAGCCGGCAAGAAATTGAAACTCTACTGATAACACCGTTGTTTTCGTGTTAAGCCGTACCATAATGCCGCTCATTTACTGGCATGCGGATAATTCTACTGGACAGTCTTTTTGCAGCGAACGTAAGCTGAGTAATTATCAGATACATATCTAATAGCTCCGCAGCAGTTGCTTTAGGCTTTTTGTTGGTTGAATGTCCAGTCATAGAAACCACGAACAGTAAAATGAGGACAGACCTATGATTACGGATATTTGGCGTTACTTGCTGGGAAAGAATGGTCATCGCTCTTGACTAGGAGGCGCGTTGAGAGGCATATCGCCATAGCAGACGTGCAGACGTGCAGCAAGCTGGCCCCGGCATTCCAAGGCGTCAGACTGAATCCTACATTACTGCGGGAGAGTCAGTAATACAAACAGAGTTGACTATATAAGAAGCCTGAGATTTTTTCCTTTTTCTCATTATTATGTCTCCCTAGTGGACGGTCTTGCGTCGGCCACTTCCCAAAATCAGCACAAATTTTCAACCTGCAAGCAAGAAAATGTTTCCCAGGACTACCTATGTTTCATCTTAAAAGTACACATGAACTCATCTTCTTCCAAAACTTGGCTACGTCAACCAAAGGCTTGTAAACAGGGCCTAGGGCAGAGGCGGGCAGAATAACCACCCTGTATCCCTTTTCCTTTCCCCTTTCAGGACAGTATTGAAGAGATGCCATTGGACACAAAGTTAGGGAAACACGAGGTTGAAGCTAGATCTGTTTATATCTGTCTTTCTTGTTCCATTATTTGAGCAGCCTTGAAAAAGCCTATATCAATTGATACTTGCACAGTCCTCATTGGACAGACTCTCGCCGATTCGTAATTTGGTTATGGCAGGGTGTCTGCCTCGTATTCATGATATATAGCAAAGGCTTTGGTTTTCGCAAAAATGGTTCTTCTGAAGTAAGTTTCTTGTCCATCATGCATCCACATCGCTTGGTCTGTACTTGATCCTTAAGAGGTAAAGCTAGTATCAAGCCGCACATAGACTATTGAGTCTGTGCGGTTACCTCAGAGAAGACCCTTCAGGTCAGGCAGGTATTGACCTCCAACCATACTTGACACACATCTCCAGAAAAAATATCCGTAACCACTGTCAACGGCACTGGCTGGTTAAACGAGGCTTGCATGACTGCATTCTATGCCACATCGTTCAAAATCGCTGCCTTAACGTACAGACGGTTCAAGAGAGATGTATTTTTCGACTTTGCTCTGTAGAGCCAATCAAGTCTCAAAGATGGCGTAGCAACTCGCCATCTGAGAACACTGGAAACCCACGAACGGAACTTGGATATAATGTCCGACAAAATGTTGAAGGGGCTGAAATATTAGACCAACATTGTCTCGTGCTTGCAACCCCGTCTAATAGCTTGGATTAAAATAAAGCCTGAGAGTATAGCCAATCATGCATCAGTGTCCAAGGCATCCGGCATCGGCCGCGCGGAATCCAATTCAAGTCTATGGTCGTGTTGTGACCAGCGGCCGTTGTTGGACGGGTAAAGTATGTCACCAAGCCTCGGCGTCATGTTTGATGCCAGCATTGGAGCTGACCCGAAGCCAAGGTTTCCGGGTCCCCGTTATTTCCTTTAGCAACAGTAGCTCCTCACCCCGAGACCTCTGGTGATAGAATGCGGGTTATAATCGGGGCTTTGGTTACAAAGGCGGAGCAAGCAGAGCAGGTACAGGGCCCGGCTTGCATCGTGTTGGGAATGATGATATCACACCACTGGGTCAGCTCTCAGCTGTGCCAAAGCTCCCATGCAGAGCAATAGAAAACCAAGAACCAAGCTGCAGGCCTGCATTTCCAGCAATCATTTCGCGGCTTTTTTTTTCTCTCGCTGCAGCACCGCGCCGGCCTTCCGTATCCGGCCCCAGCCCTGAGCAAAATAACCTGCCGTAGGCTTGCTTGCACGACCCCGTTTCGGTGATGAAGCTCGCCTGGCCCCGCTTCCACGGGGAAAATCCTGACCTCGCAACCGACTCGGCCAAGGCATTACAACTCCAACCATTGCCGCCAATCCTCCCTCGCTGCTTAGAATTCTTCGCCGGCGTATTCCTCTTCGCCTACAGCAGCACCTCCCCTCAGGAAAGCACAAAAAGCCTCAAATGGCTTCGGAGCAGAACGCCGGCGCGGGTTCGGCGCCCAGCAAGCCCTTTGTGTCCAAATGGTCCTCGAGATACCGCGGGGTAAGTCTGCGCAACCACGGTGGATGACGTTGCCCACGATACCTATCCCCATATCCATATCCATATCCCCATCCCCGGGCCCGCCCTCTCTGCCGTCGTGACGCCGTCTCGGTACGATCTCTGACATGACTCCAGGCCACCGTTGAGGACCTCGACCCTCCCGCCGCCCTCTCCCTCAACCCCTCCGATGCCATTTCGCTCGCCCTCCTGTCCGCCTTCGAGCGCGACTACACCCACCTGACCATCGTCGACAGCGAGACCCGCGCCCTGCTGGGCTACATCGCGATCCCTCACCTGCAGTCGCTCATTGACAGCGGCAAGGTCCAGCCCGACGACCCCTTGTCCGCCGCCATGACCCGGTTCCAGCGCAAGGGCCGCACCTACCGCGTCATCACGATGGAGACGCCCCTCGAAGAGCTCGAGGGCTTCTTCCGCGGCGGCGTCGTCGAAGGCCCCTGGAAGCAGGACTTTGCGGTCATCACGGACAGCAACCGCCGCTTCGTGCTGGGCGTTGCCACCGTGCAGGACCTGGAGGAGTTTGTCAAGCGAAGGCCGGCGTAGACGTCAAATTGAGGGTGACAGACGCTAACAAACAAACAAAAAAATAAAAGCAACGAGCAATGGAACACAGGAAAGGGTCGATCAGTTGTATAGAATGACCTGGAAGTATACAAAGGGTCGTCAAAATACCCCGTACAGACGGCATGTGCACCACGATCATAGGCGTTACGCTTTGGGGATAATGTAGAGTTGGACGAAAGGAAAAGCATGTCACATTCAAGGTTTGGACGAATTGCTTGCTTGATCGAAAGATGTCATGTCTGCTTGCTCGCTATCTCTGGGAGTACCCACTACAGGAACGAGTGCTATAACCAAATCAGAGCCACGGCCAGCTGCTGGGCCTATCCTGCCCTATCCTGTGACGCTCAAAACAGTGCAAATGGTGGTGAACGACGATGAGCCGTTCAGGCTCATGAGCTGTAGTCGTAGACAAAGACAAGCTCCACGCGCTTGTCGCCCTTCTTGACGAGCAGGTTGCGGCAGTGCCTCCTCTCGCCGTTGACCGTCTTGAAGCCCCAGACCTGGGTGGCGGTCCAGCCTTTGTCCACGCTCTCGACGTGGCTGTAGACGAAGTTCTTGCCCTCACCCTCGACCAGCCAGCCCTTCTTCAGGTGCTCGTCATCCAGCTCATCCAGGGAGACGAAGCGCGACTGGCCGCGAACGCTGCCGAAGAGCCAGTCAGTGTGGTCGCGGTACTCGTTGTCGAGGCAGCGGTTCTCCTGGGTGCTGGTGAGGCCGGAAGCGGACTGGTCGATGTCGATGTGGGTGACGATGTCGGTGGAGTTGTTGGGAGGCTTGGGAGGCGCCTCGTACTGGTTAACGGTAATGGTGACGGTGGCAAGGCCAATGGTCTTGCGCAGGAGGAATGAGATGCCCTGCAGGGCGAGGGCGGGCTCGGCTGAGTCGGAGAGCGACTTGTTCTGCAAGGGGCGAGTGTGTGTCAGTGACCGGGCTGGAAAGTATCGCAGAGCAGATATCATGAAGAAAAAGGGTGTTTACTCACCATGACCCACACGCCATTGAGGTCTTTTGTAGTCTTGTTCGCAGGAGCCGCCATGATGTCTGATTTGATATCGCGTGGTCTAAGAAGAGAGGGAAGAGGAGGGGGAAGATGCGGTAGTGTTCGTTGTAGCAGGGCCAAATGGAGGTTTCTAGGAAGAAACGGATGAAATGTAGAAGCAACAGAAGGATCGAGGAAGGCCAATGCGGAGCAAGATGCGTATCAGGCTGTTATGTAGGCAGGCCACTTATAGCTCGCAGGGCAAGGTGGTCACAAGCTGGTGGTGGTGAGGCTTGCCAAGGCGTGGCATTGCAGAGGCCGAGGTCAACCACGCTTGTCTTTACTGTAACCTGCAATGCCCCTCCAGGGGAGGGTGGGGCACGCCGGTGCTGGTGCTGGTGCTGGTGCTGGTGCTGGCCTTTTCTGGAAGCGGGGCGGGGCCCTGCGCTATGCTGCACTGCAACTGCACTGCACTACACTACACAGCGCTGTCTCTCATTCTTTGCTTTTGCGGTGCCTTTGCTTGCTTTTTCCCCATGCGTGCTTGTACTTACTCATGCTCACCATCCACAATAGCCAGCCGATCCTGCGGCCAACGTCAAGTCTTGCGACAGTCCGTGTAATGCAAATTCCCAGCATCGCGATCCTGCATTGGACACGCAACTTACCGCACCAGATCGGGCGCAGAAAAACCCCAGGCTGATCCCTCTCCACATCTCGCCATCGGCTATCGCCCAAGGAACCCTCACCCTGTCGCAATCATCTCCCTCATTTCCGTCCTCTGCTTCCCTTGGCCCAGCCGAGGCAAGGCCCGTTTGTCTCGTGATAGGCCAAGATGCCAACAGCGTGGTTGCTAAGTGAACCATCCATCCCGCGTCCCTGCAGCCAGATGCACCGCCACCCCGTCCGTTCATGGCAAGAGATTCGTCGTCCGTGACCGACCGCAACGCTCTCTGGTCACCTGTGAAACTCCCTGTCCAGTTTGAGGATTGTTTCACGGATCGCATTCCCTATAAATGCTTCCTCCGCGCCGAGTACCAGCACGCGCACGTTGCATCGACCGTTGAGATGCCATCTTCTTTAGCTCGCGACGCCTCCTGTCATTTTGCTAGTCGTCTTTTCATTATCCCGCTTCGCTTGGCTTGGCTTGCGGGTGTCTCGTGGCCCGTAGCAGCCCATCCGCTTCTTAGCTCCAGGAACCACACCATGCTCCCAGTGATACCAAGAAACCTAGGCGCCGCAAGTGACGCCACCCAAGGCGGCGTATCATTTGTTCTTCTTCGCTTCTCGAAAACGATTCTGAAGAGGGGTAACCAACACTCTGACCAAGCAGGAAGCTGAGAGACTTTTAAAGCCAATGTTCCCCGCCTCTCATGATAAGTCTCGGTAAAAGTCTCAGTATATAAGACGCTGTTGGTTCTTCAACACCCTCTAGCTGTAGAATACAAGGAAACACCCCTCAAAGTCCACCGTGGCATCACAATTTTGTAAACATCAGCTTTGAATTATATTACTTGAATGCTAGTATTCATACATGTCCCAGACCGGGACTTCTTGATGCTCTACGGCATGTGTACCTCGGACGGGACTCCACCATCTAGGCCAATCATTATATACCCCAGATCAGACATGTCGGACTTTTTCCAAGCCACCATGTGTCTGCGTCCTTGATCTGCGTCTCGTCCGCGCAGGGGTTTCTGTTACTTTGCTAAACACGCTGTCTCTTGACCTTGACCTTGACTTCACGGCCACCACTTCATCTTCTTGTAGCTCTCAATCACCTCCTCAATGAGCTCCTTGGTCATGACTGGCTTCTCGTACTTGAAGTCCAGAATGCTTTCTAACCGGCTGCCGTCCATGCTGAGGTCTGTGTCCTTAAGCAGCTCCTTCTCCATGAATGGGCTCAGCGGGCCCGGTCGTGTGATGCCAGCATCAGCGAGCAGGTCGGCCCAAGGCCCGAGAGTTTCGTCGTTGACGTCGTCCACCACGCTTTCCAGGTTCAAACGCGCAAAGGTGCTCACTAATTGACCCTGGAAACCGGTCGGGATCTGGAAAATCTCTCCGATGATGTCGGCAATAGTACCCTGCGTCGTGACGCCCTTGTCGACCACGTTGAATATCGGAACATTGCCCATGGAGCCGCTGTCCCACTTGGCCTTGCCGGCCTCGTACCACGCAGCAACTGCCCAGAGCGCACGCACGGCGTCGTGGATGTGCACCGTGTTGGTGCGCAGGTCCTGGTCCATAACCACTTCATCTCGCCCTCGATCTGCTTATACACGCGAGCCATGCACAGCGCCGTGGCGACCCACTGTGAGGCATAAGGACCGTAGACGTGCGGCAGGCGCACAACCACAAGGTTCAGTCTTTTCAGCACAAAATCAAATCAGCAAAAATAGGTCTCTGAGAAACATGCATCGGCAAGGCATACGCACCCTGGGATTTTGGCCAGCTCCTCCTCAGCCTGGAGCTTGAAGACGGCAATCTTGCTCCAGGGCTTCAGCTTGTCTCCCTCCTTGCTAGGCGACGAGTCGGACTTGTAGACCATGCCGGTGCTCAGCTCGACAAAGACCTTGACCTTGCGCTTGGCAGCTTCCTTGGCTACGGCCAGGGACAGGTTGAGAGAGCGCAGCTTGTAAACCTCGTCCTCCTGGGAGTATCGCGTCTCACCCCGCAGTTGAATACGTAGTCCCATTCCTTGCCATCGGGTCTGTCGAATATGCGCGAGAGTCCTTCTATGCAAGGGCCAAGACAGGGTCCCCGCGTTAGCCCGTGGTCTTTGCTTGCCGGGTGCGCAGAAAAGGGAAAGGGCGTCGAACTCACCGGTTCTGCTGGCATCAGCCTGCATGAACTTGTCTTGCGAACATGCTTCGGAGAACTCAGGGGCCAGCCAGGCAAGCTGCGGCAGGACCTTGTCGACGAGGCGAACCTCGGACGCTAGGTTGTTGTTGTGGATGTGGAGGGCGAGGAAGCGTCCGATGTAGCCCAGCCCTCCAATGATCAGGACGGAGGGTTTTGCGTCGGCCATTTTGCGGTCGTCGTTCGAGGAGGCGGTGCGAGGCGACGGAACCGACTACCTTGGAAAAGGAGAGAGGAGAGATGAGGAGGAGGAGGAAGAGAAAGAGGAGGAAGAAGACGGTGAGGTCTGGGTGTGGGAGGGGTTCGCGAGAGCTGTACAGTAGTGCGCCTAGGCGGGAAATACTGGTGGTAGTTGGAGAGCTAAAAGTGTAAGTTAAGCGTTGCTCTCCGTGTAACGCTTAGCGTGTGCGGATGCCGATGAAGGGTTGGCCGCGCCGCGAGAAGAGGAGCAGCTGGCCGATGCTTATAGCAGAGGAATCGCACGGGACCGGAGAGGAAAACCAAGTAACGTGGTAACAAGGTAGGTAGACGGATAGTGGTTGTCGAAAAGGTCAAGACAGGAGTAATAATGGTCGCAGCGACAGTGGGGTTGAGGCAGTTGAAGGACGAGGGGTGGGTTTGGGTTGCGCGCGATTGGCAGGCCCTTGTCTTGTTCTGCCAGAGTCAGTTTAGTTAGTAATAAGGAACGGCAATGCAACGCAAGGTAAGGTAAGGTACAGGATGTGCAATGCAGTGCAGTGCAGTGCAGTGCAGCGGTCGTGGCTATCAGGCAAGGTGATGCCATGTACTGTCATGTCATGCAAGGCGAGACAGGGCAGGGCAGGGCAAAGGCAAGGCAAGGCAAGGTAAGGTAAAAGCGAGACAAGCAGACAGGCAAAACCGACAGACAGGCAAGCCACGGCAAAGCGGGAGCAGGAGCTGGGCGGGATGAGGCAATGAATGGGCGGTAATCGGAAGACGGACAACAAGGGACAGGAGCTTAGCTTGGTGGGTCCGTCGCTAGCCAGCAGGACTTTCCAAGCGGCATGGGAAGGCAAGTGTTGCAACTTACAGCCAAAGACGTGTGCGGTGTGGAAGTGGAAGCGAGGGCAGCAATTGAAGCCGTAGTGGTAGTAATTTAGTAGTTGTTGTTGTGGTTATGGCCGTTGTGGTTGTTCAGGCAGAACAAATAACGTTAATGTCGAACCAACTGTCAAATCAACCTTGCTTTAGGAAAAGCTTTCTCAGTGGAAACCCTCCCTATTCAAAGGCTTGCTTGGTTGGTTCCATCTAGGCGCAAAGAAAAAAAAAGGGGATGTACAGACGGGAGCTATTATATCATAATAATGAAAAAAAAAAAAAAAAAAAAAACAATAAGGGAGATGGCTTTTTTTTTGCCCTCTTTTTCTTCTCCTAACACTACTTACTGACTACTCCCTCCTCTTCCTCCTGTGGGGGCAAGGACTCGTCGAGACAAGCTTGTTATTCATTACAATAAAGAGGGGCCGTGGCCATGGCCGTCATGCTTCCCAGGACGGGCCACGTCGAGTCAACTAGCCCCGGAGACGAAGAAGCAATAGACATCTCATCCCGAGGTTACCTTGAAGGAATCGGTCGCTGCACGCCTCCCTCCGTCCCGCACCACGATGCCGTGCCATGCTGGTGTAAGCGTATCATCGTGGGTCTCACAGATCATCACGGGCCACGCACCAAGCGGCCACGCGAGGAACAGCAGCCAGCCAGGCAAACAAACAAAATACCTGGCCGTGTCCGCCAAGATGGCGCCGTGGTTCTTGTACCCCTTCTTCCCTGACGCCCGCACTTTCGCCTGGCTCCTGTCATGGTCAAGGCCACCGGCACAACTTTGTAATTGTTTCGGCTGCTGGGGCTGGCCGCCGTTACATCGATGCCACCCAGCCGCTTGCTCACCACGACACTTTACTGTATGTCTTGCAGGTAAACAAGACCACGCAATCCTTCCACCGTGCCACATTGGGGGCCGCTCGTGGCCCTTTCATTACTCGACCTTCGCGACTGCTTTGCTGGCGTGCAGAAGACGCCAGGCGGCCAGGCCACAATGTCTGTTCGCCAATCCCCCTTGTCCCAACCGAGTCCGACTCGAAAGCGTAGCAATGGTGGAGCCTGGGCTTGCCTGGGAACCTTGAGCCTGGTCCCTGCTGCATTGTGTGGGACGAACCGCTTCAACATGGATCCATGGTAATGGCCCCAAAAATGATCAACCAGGACCTTGGGGCTTCTGCATGCATCTACGGCTTCAATCCAAGACGTGACGCATCATGGGTCGATGCAATGCTACTCTGACAATAACAAATCCATGACGACAACCAAATAGGACATAATAAGAGGCCGACAACCAGAGCGAGGAACCAACCAACAAGGAGATAAAGGGGGCCAAACCCTCAACTCTCCATGAACATCAGGAGGCGAATGTGGGATTGGCGCCACACTTTTTCTTGCTTGAATCGAGTGGTAGTTCCGTCAGGGGTTCAGGTTGCTGGTCCTTGGATAGCCTTCTTCCAAGCTTCTAGAAGGAAATAAAAGCCGCGGATCGAACTGGCATATTCCCAGCATCTCTGAAAAATGGACCGTTTGACCTGTCAAAACGATGATCACCATGAGCCAGTTTCGGTTTCAAGGGGCCACCCATTTGATGATGGCGATGCTAACCGACCATGTGGGGATCGTTCTTTTTCCCCTTCTAGTTTTCTTCCTTCTCCTTTCCTTTGCGGCATTGATCCCAGCATGGCCTGCCTCTCCTTCACGACGGATCCATCACGTCTATGGAGAAAGCCCCGAGTGTTAGCTTCACCACTACCTGAGGCAGCACAAGGATCGTCGACACCACGAAAGATCGATCCGGCACGAGAGCGTCCGGTTCTGTCGGAAATATCAACGTGAAGTTTCGAACCCCCAGGCCTGCAGCTGGCCGTTAATCATCGCACCATGACCTGGGTAGCGCGTACGAACTGTGGCGCACACTGCTACCAACAGGATGACTCCTACGTAACACCAATATTAAATCTCGTGCAGGGCATTCCCTGGCATGCCCGACTTTCGGGCTCCATGACCAAGTCAAGCCTGGGAGCGCGTTTCTCAGCGCCATGTGGTCCAAATACCATGCTGGCCAGCCGCATGGCAACCACGAGCTTGATCCGCTTATACACGGCGAGGATGTTACCGTATGTGTCCCAGTGGCAACATAACTCATGACCGTGGTTGCGACTATTGTCTCGTGATAAAATTAGATTAATCTGTCTAAAAAGTTTGAGTTCTTGTAAAGCTGCGTGGCACTGTATTGCCAGGTTTTAGTCTATAACAAGTCTATGATATACGTCTGCCACCCTTAAGCTCAACGGTGCAGTGGCAATACCATTCATATTGAGCATTAAGGTCTCAAGATGGTAATTGGAAGGTTTATATGGAGAGCCGTGGTAAAAAAAAACGCCTACAAGACTCGTGTAGTCATGCTTCGGCTTTCTTGCTTCATTGATTACATGTGAATCATGTGTAACTTCTTCCCCGTCGAACTCATCAGCGATATCAAACGAGTGATTCCCACTCACACCGTGCTGCTAACGTCTTCGGGTCATTAATGCACCAGCGGCCCAGCTACGTCGGAGGTAATGCTCCTCTCACGCTCCAGATTTCGGGATGGTCTGCTCATTTGAACCAAATTCCTGTTGCAACTAACGGTCATATAGCCCCAATTCGGCATCGATCAAAAGACTGCAATCTATAACTGTTTCCAGTAAGACAAAGACGTTGGCAATCAGTATCGTGAAACATATAATCCGAGTCTACTTCAGCGGTTCATGTCGTAAGAGCCGTTCTTAGGCATCAGATTACCCTCATTGACAATTATACTCGAAGGTGACGAGGCTGGCACACCCAAATAAGTCGGTGTGGTCTTCATCTAGTGTGTGAATCAACCCACTGAATGATGCAAAGTGCAGTTATCGGATGCAGTAGTAATTCGGCATCCAATCATCTACAGTGTCTATCGTGCCAAAGACTTTCTTGCCTGCGATATACGAGACATTCATTTCCAGATCACCAATCGCTTAGAGTAGATCTTAGCCATACTATATGTCGTGTCTTGTCATGTTATCTCATGCTTGAGCACTTCACTAGGAGAACGTACGAAGCCGCTATAAAACAACCAGGCCAACTACCTGAGCGCCTGTCCCAAGCCGCCGTCTACCTCTTCATGCTGCCAATAATCTCTCTTTGCGTCTCCCGGTCCCGCGCGCCCTCGCTCAGGCTGCCGATGCTGCGCAGGTCGCCGACGACGTCCTTGGCCTTGCCAAAGTACACCTCCTGCAGCAGGTTGCGCATCTTCAGCTCCATGTCCTCGACCAGGCGGCCGACGTTGGCGATGTGGCTGTCGTCGTTGTCGACGGCCAGGTCCTGCTCGACCTGGCGGGTCATGTTGCCGCTCAGGTCCATGTCGCCGAGGCTGCTCGCCGCCGTCGACAGCGCCAGGATCACCGTCGATGTGAGTTTGTAGTGCGTCGTTCGGCCGCGCTCGATGGCTTCGAAGACGTGGATCGAGTCCCAGACGCCCTCCGTGCCTCCTCCGGGGTGGCGGCTGTGATTGCTTGTTAGAATAGGAACAGAGTGTGACAATATAGGTTCCATCACCGGGGACTTCAAACATACACTTCTTGAGCAGAACAACACCGGCAAAACCATCGTCAAGGTTCCAGAAGTAGACACTGCTCACTCCACCCTCGTAGTACAGCTCCCGGTACACGTCAAAGGCCTCGTTGGCCTTGATCTCCATTCTGCGGACGCGCTCGCTCGGGATGGCGCCCTCGCCAGCGCCCTCGCTGCCATCGGCACCCACACCGCCAACACCGCCCTCGTCTAGAGGGGGTCGAACTCGTTGGACCACGGCGATCGGTAGCTGTCGCCATCGCGGTTGTAGTCGCACAGTAGGTACTCGCGGCCGGTCTGGCGGCAGCGCTTGACGGTGAGAGGCTGATCCACGGACGAGAGGAGATCCTCGGTCAGGTCCGGGACGAGAGAGATGATGGCATTGAGGTGTTCGGTGGTGTGTTTCGGGTTTAGACGGCGAAGGAGGTCGCTACGAGGCAGGTCAGCGGCGGTGAAACAATCAGACGCGTCGTCCATCTGGGCGAGGCATAGTATCCTTACAGAGCCGAGTCATAGGGGTCGGCGGAGGCCATGGTGACGAGGCCTGAGCTTGCTGGCTTATCTGGATTGTTTGATTGGGATGAGGTCGAGGTTGAGGTTCTCAGGAAGCTCCCTGGCATTGTCTGGCCGTACACCTCAGTTGGCGGGGTTGATGACAGCAGGGGCCCCACCTGAAACTTAACCCCAGCTTTGGCACGTACTGCATAGTAGACAACTCCAATTGACAACAAAGCTTCACAATCTTACAACTCTGTTGATGTCAACTCTCTTCTCCGAAACTTGATATGGATTAGGAAAAGATCAGATGGCCTAGCTTAAGCCATATATCTAGAGAAACGCGCATACAGCCCCTCCACCATAGAGCACAACTTGTCATCCAAATACCCATCATTCAGCCCGCCATCAACACAAACTTCAGTCACAAACGCTACCCTCAATCACATCACAGACCTTTCGTTCGAAACAGGGCCAAAGGCTATATCCAGGCTTAAATACTGACTCACGATGTACCTAAAACTAACGGGCCCTACCTGAGAACAGGTGAAGAGCATGCAACAACGATACTCTATACACTCTGTCTCACCCTTCTCTTCGTGGCCTGAAATCAACAACAAACCGGCAAAGCAGTCCCTCTCCTTTCCCCGGAATCCTCTCCTCCGATTTTTCCTTGCCCAAGCCTGTTGGTATTCGCTTTACCCAAACGCCCCCGCCAATGACGCCCCGAGTTGGACAAACACTCCCAACCCACCAGACATTAAAACTTGTGCTGCGCTGCGCTGCGCCACTCTTGCATCGCAACAAATGCAGCCAACTCTGTGAGAAATAGAGAAATTGCGTCAGGCCTTGATCCAAGAGCCCATCCAAGCCACGATTCAAAAAAACAAAGTCTCAGCGTCGGTGCGTGGGCCAAGAATATCCTGAAAAAATACCCAGTTCCCACCAGCCCTCGATGCAGACATCAACTGCGCCGAGTCTATCCGTGTTTAATCTATCGTGACGTCGCAGCAAAGGCATCTCGCCTTCTCCGTCCACGTCGCCTCGCCGCCCGTCACGTTCGGTCGAAGATCCTTGATCTCCCATGCCGTTGGACCGTCGTCCATCTTCAGAGTCGCTTCAAACAAGCCCTGGTAAGGCTTGCTATCAGCCTTGCTCTTCCGGCGAGCCTTTTCTCCGAGGATGTCTTCGAGGACTCGGCCGCAGGAGTCGTGGGTCCGGAGACGGGCGTTTCTGTCGGATTCGGTGTCTCTCCGTTAACCTGCTTCAGAACAGCATCCTTGAGGCCTCGCCTCCGCGCACGTCGATGGTGGGCTGGGTCTCTTCTTCTCGCGTTTCGGTGGGGCTTAAAGGCCTGGCAGCTCGTTCCTCCTCCTTCTCTTCCTTCTTCACGACCGTTTCTTCGTCGATGTGCGGCTTGTCGTATCCCAATCGCTCGAAGGTTCGCGTCAAGACATCCTCCAGCAAGCATTCGTAGTGCAACCACTTTCCGCAAGCCGGGTTTGTGCAGCCAATCAAGGTCTTGTCGGGGTTTGCAGGTGTTTCGCACTTGCAGATGAGCTCGACAGCCTGGGAGATGGTTAGGTTGTTTTACTCAAGGATAACTACGACAGTGAGGTCGTGTCTTACCGAAAGCTGCGAATTACGGCAATCAAATGCCTGTCGCCAGTACAGGGCATCCTGGATCTCGTCGTCGTCGGTCTCAATCCACTGGTTGACGATGGCCGGCATGGTAACGCTGACCACGTTGATAACATCCACTGCGAAGACGTTAGTCGCGCGGCTCTAAGCATCATCATATTGCGGAAACTTACTATGATTGGACGCGATCAGTTCGTTCTGTCCATGGTATGGTTGACGGCCCTCGACCAGCCTCTTGCCATCAAGGGTTCCCTTGGGCAGTTCGTCAGGCGAGTACATCCAGTTGACGCGCGCGTAGACGTGGTGCTCATCGGCGGCTCGAATCTCCAGGATACGCGCAACCCAATCATCTTCGGCCTTGCGGAACTGCCCCCGTTCTCCGGAGCAGCCGCCGCCCTCTGGCGCTCGATAGTCGCGTCGTTGGCCACGTACACAAAGCCCTCGCTGTAGTACTTGGTCTGGTTCACTGTAGCAGTGTGAGTAACACGCGTCGGCACGGATAGATGGAAAGGCAATCGTGGGCAGACTTACAGACGAAACTGTTGTAGCGCGTCATCTCGAGCCACTGCGCGCTCGGCTCCACCGTGTAGTGAAGATCCATCGTCTCGTGCGTCTTGAACTTGCCGGTCGGGGAGAAGGGAGACATCTGGATCTGGATCTTCTTCTCCTCATCTGTCTCGTCGCGCTTCTGCCTCTTCGTTTTTGGCGATCGCGCTCGGTGCGAGGGGTTGGTGACGATGGTCACCTTGAAGGGGCACTCGGCGCGGTTCTCCTCCACGACGGAGCGCGATCGCTTCCTAGAGCTCGAACCCATGTTGACGGATGTGCAAAGTTGCGATGTGAAGATCCGCGTTGTGTCGTGTCGAGCTCAGCGTTGGGGAGAATTCGCGCCCGAGCCAAGCAATAACAGAGGCGTTCAAGGGAGGAGCTGAAGCGAAGGAAATCTGGCAGCAGCGTCCGCAAAAGACGATTGGAACGTCGGGCCGCACCGGGAAAGGCCGTCGCAACGATCGCCAGCTGGGATACCTTGGGTTTCTGGATGAAATGAATCGAGGGCGAGCTTCGAGTCGAAGCCTCAAAAGACAATATCACGTGGAATTTTTAACCGCCCAGCTCTATTTCCAAACCTATTTGGTTTGATTAGTCCGTTGTTCAGGAGGCGGGAATTTTACCAGCCCAAGGATTCTTCCAGTAAACACGCTGACTCAGCCGCGAACCAACTGGACCAACTGGACCTCTTTTGCCTAATACTAACACAAGATGACGAGAAGATGCTGCGTCTAAGAGCCACATATTTCTTTATTTGGCCAAAGACGCGCTCATGTAACATGCAATCACAAACATCCCAGTGCGCATGCAACCAACCGATCTTTAATTAAACCCTCAGGTTGGCAACGTTGCCAACAAGAAACTAAACAGATACAAGCGACTAAAAGCAGTGCATGTTTCTCCAGAAACCCAGACGCCGCGCTATGTTGCTTTCCGTTATGGATCGTCTTTAGCTATATCAAAATAATAAAAACCCTATTTCAAGTTTCCTCATGCCCTCCGGTTGATTTCTTCGTCATCATGGTCACTTTCGTAGTCTGCTAGCATGCCACGCGCTTCCCGCTCATCATGTTGTTCCTCCTCATGAGAGGCCTCGAAGCCTTCGCCGCCGTGAGCAAGCTTCGCGGCCTCTCTCTTTCCACGCTCCACATTGATGAACCAGATCAAAGGCGCGGGAAGCCCAACGAGAGCGCCGAGGAACCAGAACGCAGGTCGGATGTTGCCTGTTCTATCAATGATGGCCCCAACAATCGTTGGCCCAAACACACTGGAACCCTTGTCCGTGATGGCATACAAAGCGTAGAAAGCAGCCTCGGATCCCGGCGGAATCAGCTCTCCATACAGAGAACGGCAGTAGCTGCTTAAGCCGCCCAGGACAAGTCCATACACAGCAGCCAAAGGATACATCTCCCACGGCTGCTGAAGTCCTAGAACGCCCCAGTTGCGGACAAATGGCAAATATCCCAGCAGCCCATAGAGAGGAATCAGTTCGAACAAAGCAATGCAGACGAGAATGGTCTGATGCGGCTGGAGCTTGAATATCCGGGAAACCCATGACCAACCCAAAGCGCCGGCAACACCTGCCATTGTTGAAATCACGTTGATCATCCCAAGAGCCCACGGCTTCATGTGGAGTTGTGTCTTGGCAAATAAGATGGCAGTTGAGGACGTCGTCGCGATCGCATCCGACAGGAGGAACCAGCCGGCTAAGAAGAGCGTTATATCAAGCAAACGCCGCGCCATCTTGATGGTTTTAAAAGAGACTTCCACGCGTATACAAGGTAGGTAAACCATGAAAGTTGACCTTTGCGGTCTTTGTCCTGCAACGGCGGGCCGGGCCGTGGCCGCAACCACATAGCTGCAGGAATGGTGAATATAGTCCACCAAGCACCCACCATGAAGAGGACCACCCTTTGCGCCCATGTCGTATTTTGCATGAGAACGAGGATACCAATTGCAATGCACTGGACAAACAAGGCCGCGCCGTAGCCGATGCCAATGCCCTTGGCCGAGATCTGGGACGAAAGCCCAACTTCCTTGGAAGTGAGATCTTGGAGGTGTTGCTCGGTTGGCACTGGCACTGCGTCCGGTAAAAGAGCGGAGACAGAATTAGCCATGGCTGGGTCTAGGTTGCCGATGGAATCCTCCATGCGACGCGACTCCAGGGACGAATCAGCAAGGTCAGGCGTATCGGCTTGACGCGCATCAAAGATGTCTGGGTGGTATCGCACAAGGAGCGGAAGGAATGAGTTCAGAAGAACAAATGATGCGCCAAACGACACATTGGATATGATTGTAAGGACACCTCCCAGGATGTACGTCTCTTTGGTGATGAAGATGAAGCCCATGACAGCAAAGCTGCCAATCCAAGCAAAGGTCAACAGCAACTTCTTCCTGTAGTTTCCGTGATCCGCGGCGCAACTAATACTGACGACAAGGAGGGCCTGGAGCAAAACACTGATGGAAAAGGTATACATGGCGAAGCTCGCCGTGTTGATCTGCATGCCCAGGACGTAGACGACGCATTGTCCGTCATCCTTGGCCTTGCTGTCACTGCTCGCGCAGGGCTTGGAGGGGTCGGAGAGAAGAACGCCGCGTTCTCGGGCGAGGGTCTCGAGGAGGATCGGTATGAAAGAAGCTGTGTAGCGAATGTCAGTTCAGAGCCATGGTAGCTTCAAAGTAGGTCCATTGAGGTGGCGCATGCGATAGAGCGGCCGAAGTATACCAACTCAATGGGCTGGCGGATAACCCGGGCATGTTGGAGAATCGTGAATAATCAGAGTAGAAACGTACCTATACCACATATCACGTAGGTCTCGGCGGCAAAGGCATACATGTACCAGCCCATAAGCTCCTTGCGACTCGTGGGGCGCACATCTTGGCCGGTGTAGGTGAGCAGGCTAGGGCGCCGCAGGTTCCCGTTGCTGTTACGGGAGCTCATGCTTCCGTCGGACAAGGAGCGCTCGTCATCAGCTTCAAAGGAGGACGTGGTGAAGGAGCGAAACGATGGCTTGGAAATGGTTGATATCCCCGACCAGAGACGCTGCTGACCCATGAGGGAGGGTCGGCGTGCCTGGAGGTTCGCCATCAGCCACCTGAGCGTCAGCACAGAGCTACCCCACGTGATTTACAGTGACGCCTCAGGCGCTGTGCCTCAGACACAGGAGGTGAGAACTCAATCAGGATCCCGCGCGCGCGTTTTGCCCGATTTCACATTGGAGGAGGTGGAAACGGTTACAGCACACCTGATGTCTGTCAACTGGCCAGAAATGCCCGAGTCACAAGCGCAACAGATTCCCGCTCCCAGACCTGCGTTAGGTTCCGCTGATCATGAGCGCCTCAGACCGACCACCCCAAGCTCCCTCATCCGGCGCACGTTGCCAATGGATCGCGCGAGTGACCAACCGGGGAATTCAGGTTTCCTACCCTGTTGGTGCAGCGCATTGCAACCTCGTCTTCCCGCAAGCGAGGTGTAGCGTCTCGAACTACTGGGGAAACCTGCACCCATGGGCAATAGAAGCCTTGGGAATGCTCCTTAGCTGGCGCCAGTATAGGTGGTGCACCGGTACACACAGCTTGGCCCTCGACACTCATTCGCCGGGCGCGGGCTCTGGGTGGGCTCGAAGCCTGTCGCAGCCTGTCGCAAGTTCGTGTGCTAGCCGCTCGCCAACAGACAAACTTGCCTGTCCTGCCATCTTTATCCAGCGAACAGCGGTGATTTACCTCAGGTTCATCCCGTCGCGAAGCTCGAAACGCGCATGTTTCTACTACAGCACCCTGGGCTTCGCTTACACGCCAGATTTGGGAAGACGCGCGAGCTCTGCTGCGGTGGAGGAGCTTCTTTTTGGGAAGCGTCTAGGCCTCTTTTGGTCCACCAGAGAGAACTCCATCCATGTCTCGGCTTGATTGAGGCATGAAGTCATGGATCCACATCAACGGAGTAGTCCAGGCCCCATTTTGGTCGGCATGTCACGAAATGAGGCAGGCCATTTCGTGTTGGCCGTCACTTACAGGGCAACCCATTACAGGACATGAGGCTGTCACGTAGAACACCAAGCTATCTCCTGTCTTGCATGAATATTTAGTTCCTTTAATGAATGATTGCATTCAAACTTCTTTTCTGAAATCTTCAAAGTGCAGAGATCATTTACGTACAGTAAAGGATTGCTGGGCTTTTTCTTCGACGGCCGAGTGCTGATTAAAGTCAGAGAGGCTTGTGTATGTACTGTACAGTAGTTGTGAGGCAACGCAAAACATACAACAGTTGTCAAAGCTTCCTCATTAATTGCACAACCAATCAAAAAGGTGGTTTGGCCAGGTTTGACATTTCCTTTCTTTATCACCATTAGAAACTGAGGTGGCAACTCCTGCAATTTCTATTCATGTTTCCATGCCACATGACATAAAAATGACAAAGCGAGCTGGTGCGACGATGTAATTCTTGCAACTTGGTCCAGAATAATGCCATCCAAGGTCAAGGCCTTCTCGAAGATGCTCCTTTAGGCAAATATGCAAAGTGGAGATGGGACACGAAACTTCGTTGTGCTTCCCGTAGTGTGCACCGTCAAGTCGACCCTTAACCGTGGGACTAATATGGATCGTCTCAGCCCACGCAAAGACCATATTCTGGCGGAGCACATATCAACATGATGCACGGCAGTCGACATCCAGAATACGGTTAAATTCCAAGATTTGGGGACGGAGTCTGTTCCCGCACGTTCGAAGCACATGCAACAATGTCCATCACGCTTCCACCTCGACGTTGTGGGCTGATGGGTCCGGTAGATGGGCTCACTAGTCGGCCCTGCAACTGACCAGTTCCCCATATATGCGACAACTAACACATGAAACAGCGCATACGGGAGAGCCGCGGTGGTTGGTTGACGGATTATTTCGTCTCCGTGGTGAGAGCTACAGGTCCTAGATCATCAAGACGGAGCGGCCATATCAGCCCAAGATCTTCAATCTGACGCTCACGGCAACGGGGTCCGGTCGTGGGCATTCCCGTGACCTGCCGCGGTGGCACAGCGGCCGAGCCGCATGCAGTACGACGAGGAGCCGATCACCTCCCGGTGGATGGAGCTGCTCTCCGTTGGCAGGGGAGAGGGATCATTGCGATCGCCCCATCGTACAGGGGCAAATTTGCCGAAGCTCCCAAGTCACCGGCACTGAACAAGTTGGCTCCTTTGTTGGGAGTTGGAGATTCCCTACTCTAGTTTATACAGTATTAGGATGACAGGTCTGACGATCCCGCGGGAAGGAAATACATGCGCGCCTCTCATATTAGACCAGCCTACCCCTGTGTGACGATCCCTCCAGTTATTCCGAGATGTAGTCAACTCCTCCATATCCGCAAAACTTGCCTACAACGTCCATGGCTAGCTAGGCCTTCACCCCAATCAGAAACCACGGCACCAATCTGACGTGGAAGCGCTGCCGTATAAGCTTCGCAAGCTATTCTAGTGTCTGCCTCGCCCTCGGCAGCTAAACCCTTATTTGGGGCTATAGCATGTTTTGTAAGACGCTTACTCGTCAATTGTCCATGAATATTCACTACACTTGAGACAGCCGCTGTATCAGACCGGCTAAGACGGGCCAGCCCACAGCATCACGCTTCCGCTCTGGTATAGCGCATCTTCCCATCAGCCAGGCACCACCCCGATTCCCATTTTCCCTGTACTGTCGATCCTGAGTGGAGCGGACGTAAACAGGCTGTTTGTGTTCGTTCTTCGTCTGCGGCGTCTGTCACCTGCTGCCGTGTTTTATCCACAATCCGTGTTTCCTCACCATGCCTTCGCAACATGGGGTCGTTAATTTACGGATCCAAGCGGGTATTTGGCCATCCTGGGAGCCCCTTTGGTCGAGATCTACATGTGAAGTCCCGGGCCTACAACCCGGATACCAAGACATATATAAAGAGCCTGGCCAGGTCGCCTTCAATATGATGGAAGAAGCAAGCGACTCTTCAGCGCCTCTCTGATCTCTTCAGTTTTACCTTATACCACTTTCCCTTTACATCTTTACTTTTCAACCGTCAAAATGAAGGCTGGTCTTCTTCTCCTCGCCCCTCTGGCTGCGCTGGCCGCTCCCTCTTGCAGCATCAACAGCCGCCAAGCCGGGACAAGCATCGACAAGCTTTTCAAGGCCAAGGGCAAGCTGTATATCGGCACTGCTGCCGACCAGGGCACCCTCAGCAGCGGCAAGTCCGCCGAGGTCATCAAGGCCAACTTCGGCCAGGTCACCCCGAGAACAGCATGAAGTGGGATGCCCTCGAGCCCAACCAGGGTCAGTTCAACTTTGCTGGCGGAGACTTCCTCACCAAGTTCGCCAAGGAGTCCGGCATCTCCGTCCGCGGCCACACTCTGGTCTGGCACTCGCAGCTGGCTCCCTGGGTCAACGGCATCACCGACAAGGCCGCCCTCACCAAGGTCATTGAGAACCACGTCACCACCATTGTGAACCACTACAAGGGCCAGATCCGCGCCTGGGTAAGTTGACTTTCTCGTTTCCCTTCGAGAACGCAACTAACACGCCGCTTGACAGGATGTCGTCAACGAGATCTTCAACGAGGACGGCTCGCTCCGAGACTCCGTCTTCTCCAGGGTCCTCGGTGAGGACTTTGTCCGAATTGCTTTCGAGGCTGCCCGCAAGGCGGATCCCGATGCTGTCCTGTACATCAACGATTACAACCTGGACAGCGCCAATTATGGCAAGGTGACCAACGGTATGGTCGCTCACGTCAAGAAGTGGCTCGCTGCCGGCGTTCCCATTGACGGTATTGGTAAGATTCGCCCCATCTGCACCGCCCTCAGTAAAGACCTCAAAAGCTAACACGATTAATCCAGGCTCTCAAACTCACATCAGCGGAGGCATGGGCGGCAACATCAAGGGTGCCCTCGAGGCTCTCGCCTCGACCGGTGTCAAGGAGATCGCCGTCACCGAGCTCGACATCAAGAACGCTCCCACCACCGACTACGTCCAGGTTGTCGACGCCTGTCTGTCAATCAAGTCCTGCGTTGGAATCACCATCTGGGGTGTCAGCGACGCTAACTCGTGGAGGGCCGGCGAGAACCCCTGCTGTTCGACAACAACTTCTCCCCAAGCCCGCCTACGACGCCATCGTCAAGGCTCTGCAGTAAACGGTGGGAAATGTGGATATAGGCTGGGCCACGGCGTGCTGGCGCGCAGAAAGATAGATGCGGCGAGGTTGCTGGAGCATCTCTGTGTGTCGCTGTTGGCTGGTCTGACGAAGCTACTGTGTATATATTTAGCGTCTGCATCACGGACTGGTCCTCATGTTTGAGGAACAATTGTACATCTTTCTCAGCCATATCTCCGTAAACAGTGTGACAGCATCAGTGCGATAACAATTGGTATTCAAATTGACAAGAACGATTAAGCAGATAGGATATCATAGGTCACGAAAACTCAATGGTAAACGAAGCCGGTCGAAAGAGAAAACACCACCAATGACCGTGAGGCGTCGTGTCTCATCACAATGAGCCACCACTACCTCCCAACAACACAGTCTTTCAACATATTCCAGTCCATAGCCGATGCGAACAGCCCAATGCCTCACTTCTTGAAGACGCCAAGAAGCTTTGCCTTCAGGCGGTCGGCCAGGCTGACGGGAGTGCCATTGGCGTCGTACTTGTGGGCGTCCTTGGATTTCTTGCCGTTGATGATGTGCTCGTTGCCAGCGCCGCCGCGGCCGGTGTGGTAGTCCTGGCTGTCTTGGCTGGCGCGAACTGCAGCCTCGGGAACGAGCTCCCTGTCCCTGCGCTCAGACGAGGGAGTGCCTACGTCGGTGATGTTTCCGGCACCTGTCATGAAAGTGTGTTGTTAGCACAGTTGATGGATGGTGTCACCGATGGCCATTGTACATGATGTTGATATACAAAAGTCGTCGCATGGCTACGTTGAATACCGTGATGGTGACGGAGAAGCCGCGCGACAGGTGCAGGCGCAACAGCGACACATCATATCAATCGCAAAGACTCACCTCCTCGCCCGGCGCTGAATGCGCCATCACCGTGGCTTCCCTCGACGCCGGCGCGAACAACCTCACCATCAACGTACTGAGTGTCGTCGACGTTGATGTTGCCGGCGCCGCCGCGGCCGTGCGAAACCTCGTGCGTCATAGTTGTCGAACCGATGCGATACGAAACTCAAAGATTCGGTGGATGAGAGTGCCAAGCGCACAGAAGCGAACGTCGCTGGTGGTGTAAGGATGAAGTGGCCCTGGTCAGAGGACGGATAGATAAGAGATGATTGAGCCCAAGGTCTGTCTACGCAAAGGTGCGAAATACTTTTGGAGGTACGTAGAGGAAGACAGGGACAGGTCACGTCGGGAAGGAACAGCAGCCTTGGAGCTTTTATCAGTTGGCAGCAACACACCACGGCACGGCACGGTATCAGCGGAATCGAGGACAGGCAAGGGCTTTAATGAACCCGGCGGCGTGTAGATGAAGCCACAGACACACCACGGGGCCCCAGGTGACATCGATCCCTCGCCTTGCTCCCCAGCTATTACGCCACGCAGGTGCACGCCTCGCTCGCACGCCGAGAACTCTGCGTGGTTGGTTGGCTGGCCGGGACGAAGAACGAACGGGCGCTGGCAATCTCCAGCCTGATACGGCTATACCGCCTGGCGCCGCTGATCTTGGGCGTCGCGCGACCGTCCCTCGCTATCGCCAGATACCGCCGTCGCCGTCCATGTCGCAGCCAGGCATGGCCTATCGCGGGAACGACATTTGATGATGATGATGATAATCTTAGCGTTATCGCTGCCGTACCCACAGCTGGTATCTCTCCCCAGAAGCCGGTGCAGAGCCAAGCCTGGCTTCGCGTGGGAGGGCTGGGCCAGGCGAGCCAGTCAGAGGCGCTGGAGCCGGCTGATGCAGGTAGGTTTTACGTACCTGAATTTGGTGACGCTCCAGCGGAATCAATCTTGTCATGGCGGGAGGGAGATGCCAGGGTGTCCGCCCATGCAAGGCAAGGCAAGCTTATCAGTTCGCCCTTGCAGCTCGAGGTACGTACCGACCTTATTATCACTCTTCCTCTTCCGAAGTGCTTGGCCAAGGAGCGTGGCTTGCCTGGCTTACCCTGTGCTGTCGAAAGACAATGCGTGATACAAGATCGAAGCAGATGACGAGTTCAGGCAATAAAATGTCGGGCTGCGTACTGACCTCTGGCTGCTGTTCTTGTCATGATGACGTATGCTTTCTGTGAGTGCTTCCATAATTAAATGTGCCAAAACGTTGGATCTACAAATCAGGCGGATAGACACAACCCTGGCCTCCCCGGCTGTAAGTACCTAAGTACCAGCTTGGATAAGGTAGGTAGGTAGGTAGGTAAGTTAGTAGTTAATTGACTTCAAACCGAGTCAGTCAACTCCTCCTCTTCAATCAGCCATGTTCAGTAGTTATCATGCAGATAACAAAATTCTTATCAAGCGCCCATCCATGGTAAACCAAAGAAGCTTCTGTTTCTTCTCCATTACTTGCTTGCTCGCTCTGCCGTGATATTGGCCCGCTTTATTGATATTGGCACTAGTACGTACAATGTGCGGTGCGCACCACCCAGGTGAGCAACGCCAGTCGTCTATCATGATGATTTCACTAAACCCGAAGCGATCCTGCGCATCTAGACATATCCTATTTTTCCCGAGAAATGACCATTCTTGACCACCAAACGCCAGCCCTTGTGGCTCTTACTGCTTTGTCTTACGCCACATTTTCTAGATATCTAATTTCCTCTTCACCAGTTCGCGCTGTCTTCCTAATCGCGTTCCTGAGCACTCTAGAAATGCGTAGCACCGTCCGCACCGTCCGCGTTAACCTTCAGCTGGCTCATCTCCTGCGTGATCTGATCCAAGCATCCCGCGCTAGCTGCCACGAATCCAAGAAGGGAGGCGATGGCTTCAGCACCTTGGAGGTGAGCTCGGGGTGAGCCTGAAGACTGTTTGACGCATGTCAGTGATTGCTTGCCAAAAACATACCCCGGATTATACGTACCCAACATAGAACGGGTGGTCCTTGCGCTCAACCACCTCCATACGGTTGCCCGTGTCGTCCTTTCCGACGAAGTTGAGTCCAACCTTCTCGAGCTGCTCGATATAGTCGGGGTTCACTTCGTAACGGTGACGGTGACGCTCGTGAACAACCTCCGCGCCGTTGTACAGCGCTCGCAGCTTGCTCCATTCGGAGCCGGGCACGAAATGAGTTGCTCGTGTGCCAAGTCGCATGGTGCCTCCGAGTTGCCTATAATCCGCGTTAGTGACCCAACCTTGCAACAGACGACCTGCAAAACCTACTCCTTGGATCCCTCGGGCATGAAGATGACAACGCGGTGTTCGGCCTGCGCGTCGAACTCTTCTGAAGTGGCGCCGTTAAGTCCGCACAAGTTTCGTGCCGCCTCGATCACGGCAACTTGCATGCCAAGACACAGTCCCAGGTAAGGAACCTTTCGCTCTCTGGCCCACTTCGCGGCGCGGACCATACCCTCGACACCTCGCGCCGAGAAACCACCTAAGATTCTCGTAAGTAAACTGCAGACTGCCGTTGCACCCGATGGTTCTTACCTGGCACGACCAGACCCTTAGCCTCACAGATGGTATTCCAAGCCTTGTGGTACTTGGTAGGATCCTTCTGCAGAGCAGCATCTTCCAGGTGCTCTGAATCCACCGAAACAAGTCTCAGCTTGCGGTTGCATCGCATGGCGGCGTGTTCGAGTGCCTTGTGCACACTGAGATAGCTGTCGTCCAGAGCAGTGTACTTTCCGACAAGCACAATGTCTACCGTATCCCAATGCTGCTTGGGAATGACTGTGTTCTTCCACAAGCCCCAGAGATCCTCGCCTTGATGAAGTCTAGGCGCGGGCAGCTCCAGCTTGTCAAGTCTCAATCCACGAGACAGCACGTCGAGAAGACCCTGCTCCTTGAGAATGAGGGGCACCTGGTAAATCGACTCCATATCCCATACTGTCATCACCTGCTCATAATCGACCTGGCAGCTTCGAGCAATCTTCTGAAGGGTGGCCTCCTCGATCTTGTGCTCGCATCGGCAGGCAATCTGCAGGTATTGTTAGTCTGTTGTAAATGGCAAGGGTAAACATATACACAGAGTACTGACCAAATCGGGTGTCAAACCGGCACTTCGGAATTGCTTAATAGCGTGCTGTGTGGGCTTGGTCTTCTCCTCACCGTGAATCCTAGGAATGTCAATCAGCTTTTGACCTTTTTGCCTCTTGGTGCCTCGGAAATCGCTTACACAGGGACGTAAGTGACGTTAATGCAGAAGAAGTTGTCCTTGCCAACTTTGTGTCTGTACTGGACCAAAGCTTCGATGAAAGGCATGGATTCGATATCACTAGGGACGGTTAGTTTGCAAAAGATGACCCTAGGACTGAGTTGAAACACATACCCAACTGTACCACCCTACTCATATAAGTCAGTGTGAAGTCAGTACCGGGGTATTGGGTGAACGAACCAGTTCAACTATGAATCAATTAGTATCAAAATCCTTTCTCAAAATTACGGGGCAAAACATACTGATGCAGATATCGGGGCCTCGCCAGAGTCATCGACAGGGATCTTGGAGACTCGCTCAATGTGCTCCTGGATCGCATCTGTGATGTGCGGGACTACCTGGACAGTCTTGCCCAGGTAATCTCCTCGCCTCTCCTTCTTGAGAACATGGCTGTAAATCTTTCCAGTGGTGATGTTGCTCTCGCTTGTCAACTGGACGCCCAGGTATCTAATAGCAAGTGGTCAGTCAAACCCATACCAAAAATTTGATGATAGCCTTTTGTCTGGCCTACCTTTCGTAGTTACCCAGATCGAGATCACACTGCAGGGAATGAGTACTGGTTTACGCAATACGTTGGGGTATGGCGAGGAAAGCTGCCGGTTACATACCTCTCCACCATCTGCAAGCACGAAACACTCGCCATGCCTTCAGAGTCATCAGCATTGTGTACAGAATCATGGGCAGCACAAATGCTGGCTTACTCTAGAGGTCCCAGGGCTTTAAAGGTTGGCGTTAGCTAAGTTGTGCATGAATTAAAGGTCTGGGACATGTCTTACTTCCTGCATCAACGTTGAGGTAGGCTGAACAAGATCAGCAATTAGAACACATAATCGCCAGGTGCACCACCAAATAAAGGACGAGTGCCGGGCCTGACTGCGCCGAGAGCTACACGGGAAACTCACGATCAATTTTGATAGCCTAGAATTCAGATAGAGACATGAGCAAAGAGCATTTCAATTTGGGTGGGCTGTTGAGGCCGCTCAACATTGTGGTGGGGTTTCCTACCGTGACTCTTAATCCTGCAGTCTTGAGCAGGAGTCCGGCAGAAGAAGCTGGAAACATTCGTTAACCGTCACAGATATTGATAGCATTTTGCCATCATGATGTTCCATGATAGCATTCGGTTGGATCGCGTACCGATAATTCCTGTCAAAGCACCAGTCAGCACTTGTTATGAAGGGACCAGTATATGCTTGATAAGATTCTTCAACAAAAAAAAGTCACTGCCCCTCTCACTCTCCTCGGGCACACCGCCGAGCGTTTGACAAAAGAAAAAAAGTCCAAATGAGTAAGAGTTATACCTTTGCCGATTCCGGAGATGACACCGCCGCTCACGAGAACTGTACGCATCTTGATGGTTGTGCAGGGCGACCGCTAAATGTATTCAAGTATACAGCGGTAGAAGTTTTCAAGCGTCCAGAAAGAAAATCGTGAAGTCCGGTCTTAGCATGCAAAGATCTGAAAAGGTGGGGCCTGCCTAAACCGTCCGGCTTTCACGTGATGGTACTTCTCAAATCCGACGTGGGCCTCCCTTGAACCAACATCGTATTCATAGACGGCATTGAAAATTCATTATAGTTCAGAGGGGCAGTCATACGCTATGAATTTTTTCTTTTTAAACACCTCTGGGACATGGCATGACAAGTCCAGTTTGCTACATACGACATGCGGTTTCACTACATGGTCATAAATCATTGGACTCTTCCCGCCTTTCCAACCTGAAGAATTTCTCCCGTCAACGCCTCGTCGCCTCGGAGGACGGGCCAAGACGCCCCGTCTGCCTTGACTAATGTAACCTCCAACTTTGTTCCCAGGATTTTGTAGGATGACTTGTCGGTATCGACCGTTCCGTAAAGCGGCACCTCGGCCGTGTATCGCTTAGGTGGCGAATCGCTCGTCGCCAGATCTAGGACAAGTTGTTTCGTCTGGAATTCCACCTTGGCCGTATCCTTGACGATTTTCTTCAAGAAAAACGAAGCAATGACGTTGGCACTGGTCTGGTAAAAATCATGCCTGTAAGAAACCGTTAGTGTGGCAGGTTCTCTCCAATTGCGGCTGAGCCTGGGTTTGCACGTACCTAACCGAAGATAGAACTTCCTCCCCACCCGCCTTTGATTTGTCTTCCTTCTTACCACTGCCGACGAATAGATGCTTGTCTTTCGTCTTGCATCCCTCAATCTTCATGAACTGATCAAACTCAAGCACTCTTCTCTTGCAGCATGAGTAGCCCTTGCTGCCCTCGTGGAAAATGGGCACTCCAGGGTGATACACGCAACTCTCGCCTTCTCTTGAGCTGCCCTTTGAATATTTTGTCGTGCACGCCCGGCGCCGGCACTCGGCTCCGTCAGGTATCTCTAGGCTAGGGTCGTCGTCTTCGGACTCCGGAGGCGGAGGCGGAGGGGTAGGGGCGTGCTGTGCAGTCTGGAGGGAACTCGAGCTGGGGCCGAAGCGTTGAGGGACTGGATCTTCTGCGAAAGGGCAGCATCGTCCTGTTGTGGCTTCTCCTCGACCTGAGGTGGCTTGTCCGTGGTAGAATGAACTCCGGTCGTACAGGGTGTGATGTTCATAAACTCGTCGAACGTCAGGACCCTAGGCTTGCAGCATTTCCAGCCTTTGTTTGTGATGTCAGCATGCCACTGTAAGCTCGTTGGAAGAACCAGGACCAGCTCCTAACCTTTCTGCCCCTCGTGGAAGATGGGAGGGCCGGGATGATACTCGCACTTTTCGTTTGGGTCTGTGAATTCCTTTCCACAGCCCTGGTGGACGCATTTCTGTGCCATGGTGGTGTCTTGATTGGCCGAGTAAGAACGGGCGGCAGATGGGTTAGAGTTGTCTATATAATAGAAAGGAAGAGATTGGAAGAGAAGACCCTTCTCTTGTAACAAGCGCAGTCGTGGTGGGGTGGGATCTTCTAGAATTCAACAGCAGCCATGACGCCGCACGGCACAGGAGCTTGGAGCTTCAGGCTCACCGCCTGCCCTTTCCAGTGCGGGGAGACGAGCTACTAACCTGGTCCAGCCAGTGACATCTCATTGAACAACCTGACCATGGTCAAGAGTTTTTGGTAACTCGATATTGTAGTTCCACCTATCATCCATAAACAACCTTGGCTAAAACCCGGCAATTTTTGTCAATTGCCATTTATACACGTACAATGATTCCAACACAGCGTCTTCTACAAGCCTGTAGAATCACCTTCTTTCACCGGACTAATTGCGGTCTCTGTCATCAGGCGAAAGGGGTGCTCTCAGACGTTTGGGACAAACGACCCTTTGCGTACAAGGAAGTTGACTTGGCAGAGCCCAGTTCCGAGTCATGGAAGAATCTGTATGATTTTGACATTCCTGTGGTGAGTTTCCCTGAAGATCGACGGGAAGACATCTACGGACGCACTGACTAACCGAGACGCAAGATTCATATCAGCAAAGCTACCGCAGCAGAGGAAGAAGTCACAATGGCTGGCAAGGCAGTCAAGCTGATGCATCGTTTCACAGTGAAGCAAGTCGAAGCCAAGATGGATGAGGTTGAGAAGAAATAGTTGTCGATTCATATACTGTATGCTGTCTACTTGTGGGTGTCCCTGACAAAGCTAGTATCCACCACCCCTTGACGGTTGCGCCCTCCAAGTGCGGTGCTAAGAGCCTCCTTTACTGCAAACTCAAGGGTGGTGTAGTCGGTGGCTACATTCATCATATCAAAGCCCTGTTCTTTGAACTGTCGGGCTTGCTCCCGCTGCTGGCGTAGATGCCGCACTTTTTACCGGCCTTCTTGGCAGCCGTGAGGATTTTCTGGATGGCGTCCTTGAGCTCTGGGGCGACGACTCCGTTGAGGATGGGGTGTCCTATGTTGTTACCTATAGACTGTAAGATTCTTATTCAATTGGGAAAGGCGCCGGCGCATTGGGAAATGTAAGCATACCAAGGTCGAAAGGACCAATGAATAGAACATCTACACCGTCAACGGCAGCAATGTCGTCGACAACGGCGAGAGCTTCTTGAGTCTCAATCTGCACCATGGTCAAGATGGAATCATTCGCCTGCTGTAGATATTCAGTGAAAGAGGGAACGGGATTGAAACGCTCCATCGCTATCGGTGAACCGAAGCCACGCTTTCCTAAGGGAGGAAACTTGGCAGACTGAACCAGCTGCTTGGCTTCTTCCGCCGTTCGCAGGAGAGGGACGAGAATCTGTTATCATAAGCCCATGCCATGTCTGCTTTTACGGCGGCGGTGTTCATACCCCGTGAGCACCACTGTCAAGAGCGCCTGATACCCGTCAGTCATGGTTCGTGCCTGGTAATCACAGGGTCATGCTTACGCTTCACCATCCATGACTGCATGTCCGGCAGCCTCACAATGGGCGAAACCCCGAGCGCCGCTATCGCAGGCACAGCATCATGCATTGCCCCATCTGTATCCCCAATCAGCAGCCGTACGGACCATATCCTCTCTGAATACCACGCACCGTCTATGTTTCCATGCTCACAGTCCACCAAGACCCAATCCACGCCAGATCTTGCCAGGATCCTCGAAACGTTGGCCCCGGGGATCATCTGCCACATGCCCATGGATTGCCTGCCCTCCTTGAAAGCATTCTTGAGTCTGTTGGAAGCCTCCATGATGGGTCGTCTGCATCCGCCAAGGCGTCTTAGCGGGGATCGAGGGATGAAGGAAGATGTGCGAAGGAGGAGAGACGCCGAGGGCGAAGCTTTTCTAATGACACTCATTGTTGTATGATGGATCTTCTCCCTCCGCAAAGCGGGGCTCGTAACGTGGTGGATTCCAACGGGAACGGGAAGATGATTGAAACCTGGGGGTGGGCGGGTGAATCCAAGGCACGCACAGTTCCGGCCTGAATTGGACCGAAGGGCTGGTCCGTTTGTACGTCAACGACTCCCGTGCGGGCCGTTCTTAGGACACCAAAAGAGTCTATTCTGTCTTCATTCGGGAATATGCTTTATGGCACGACAAAAGTCTCAAGCGCGTGCTCTGCATACGTTCAATGACTGACATGTATGTTGTTGGTTGGCTAAATAGGGAATGTTGTGGTGGGGTTGATTGATTTGAGCCGGTCCGGTCTCCGAAATCCTCAACCACAACCTCATCCTGGTTCCGCTTTGCCAGCCCAAAGAGGGAGCCAGAGGGAGCCGGGAGAAAGCAGTCTTCAGGGATCAGGCCTTGTTGCGTCTTGGGAAGCAATGGCAACTCGGCTCTCTTGGGACAGATGCAGGGCATTTAAAAACACAGCAAACAGCTCTGCATTCTTCGTCTAACAGCGCCCTTGTTCTCAAGTAAATGATGTCTTGCAAATCTACACCGCTACTGATGTAGCTCGAATTTCTATTCTCAACATGCGTTCCGATAACCCTGCAGTGTAATGGGTATAGCTGTGCCTCTTCGCTAACCATCATCGTAGTCTATGCTGAACCATGGGTTTTGGAATGCACCGAACCTTGGGAATTCAAGATTTGTGAAAGCTAAATCGGTCCCGACTGCTTTCCGTGCAGCGGTCTCGGAGCTGGCCAATGCAGGACAGCGCTTATCCTCTGCAACAATATACTGGACTGCGCGTCCATGCCGCAGCCGCCTGGGGTTCCTTTTCTCGAGGACTTGGTATCCCAGCTCCGGGCACAATCTCCTCCTGAGCATGCCACTCGCGCGCCGATACATCCAAAATTGGGCATTGCCATAAATATGTATGGATCATCACAATCAGTCTTGTAGACATCTGCAGTTGATCAACGTCAGTACAGGCAAAGGCTGGAATAAGACAGGCGGAAGCATACCCCAAGTAATCCTCTTTGATGCTGCCGATAGCCCACATTTCTCCAACCTCGGATCTTGTTCCAATGATCTTGACGCGCACATGCGTTCCGGGCTCGATCGTCGTATCCTCGTTGTTAGTAAACTGCGGAGGGGTTCCGTTGGGGTCCCATTTGATATCGCTAGGGATCAACTTGGTGTGCATGTCAACATTTCAAGTTCACGAGGCACGTAAACGGTAACAAGGCAAACATACATGGGCCGACACGAACAGACGCAACGGTCCAGCCTGGGCAAAGAAGCCCTGCGGATTGACAGAGTAGACAACAGCATCAACCTAGGCTTGCGTCAGAATGCCACATGTATCTCTGAGGACAAGCCCTGGATCTATCCCTACCGTCTCGCCCTTGAATGGTCGCCACACGACCGCGCGGTACCCTACGGTGAACTCGGCCAATCCATTGCCGGGAAGGATGCGATCCTTCGGAGATATCAAAGGTGTCCATGATGGAGATGATGTAGTAGTTGCCAGCGCAGGTGCCCTCGACGTCCTTTAGGAGCTTGCTCGTGACAAGATCGTGCATGTTGCGGCCAAAGTAGGAGGGATGCAGGGTGACCCTACGCTCCATGTTGTAGAGGAAAAACATGATGGGCAGTCGACGTCGATGGCGAGGCGAGCGCTCGCCGTTGCTGCGTCTGCGAGGTTACTGGCGCGTCGACGAAGGAGGGTTGCGGTGCGCGGTAAGCGTTCGAAGGCTACGGATCCGACGTGGTCGGGTGGTGAGGGTCTCGCGGAGGGTATTCTCGGCGCGCGACGCGATCTGGTGCAATGCGATTCGATGTAGATTCGAGAGCGATGCGTCGTCGATGGGCGCAGTCCAAGCACGGAGGATACTTGGACGGGATCGGGCGCGGTGGACGGTGTCGAGGGAAAGCTAAGATGCGAATACAAGAGACGCAGCGCGGCTGCAGGGATCCCTCAGAAACGCGCTCCTGGCTCCTCGACACGGGGAGGAAGGGATTGGGTGGGCGCGGAAAGCAGTGCGATGGGTGTTGAGCTGCGATGAGGTCGTAGGAGAAAGGGTCAGAAAGGGACAAGGCTGATGAAAGTCTCATTCACGTCGAAGGCCAGGCCAGGCCCAGGCCTAGGTCCAAGGTAGGCCAAGGTAAAGAAAGGTACGTACCTCTCGCCCTGTCTCAGGCGCATGCTTTGCCTTGCCTTGCCTTGGCCTTGCAGAGGGCCTCGCAATTTGAGTGGTCCAAAGCGCCCTAGCTCTAGCTCAAGCTTCGAGGTACCTCTACATTTTGGCACCTTTCCTGTCAAACCTACAGCCATTTTGGGGTTAAGGTACAGAGAGGGAGGGAGGTAGACATGAAAAAGAAGCCCACAGGCAGTTTGGTTGCGCTTTTATTGAACGTAGAAAATACATACATTACACTATGTACAATTAAATAATTGCCAAAGTGATGAGCGTGCTAAAGCTGCTCTTTCATTCTGGCACACTCTTGATTTTGCGCGAGACCAACACGCACAGGTTTTCTGCTAAAATAAAGCTGGTACCAAAAGAAAGCCATTGCTTGCCGTGTTGGTTCCATGCGTCCAGTCACGAGTCAAGAGAGAGAAGTTAAAAAAAAAAAAAATCGAGAAAATAATGCACCCATGTGACAAGCCACCATATTGACAACGTCGCATTTCAAGGTCGTATCCCGGAGACCCCAAATTCGACCTCAGACCAAGACAAAGCCAAGTACCCGGACGCAAATCCTGGATTTATTGTAGACACGCGACACCTTGGGCCGAACTGCAGGCATCATCGGCCTCGGTGGAACTTCTCCTATGTGGAGATGTTGCTAAGGTCGGTGGGTTACATGACGGGCTCGAACAACAGGCCGGGCCCCTCAACAGGCGATGCTCCGTTTGGCCTTTAGAAAGACCTCCTCACTGTGTTGCCGTATTCTGTCAAATCATTCCGTGCATAGCCAAGCAAGAAGAAATACGCAAGAGGTGCTCTGTACTATATCTACCTATATATAAATATATATATATATATATATGCACCCGTTGCAGTAGCAGTGCGATGCGAGTCCATGTCAAGTGCAAAGTCCATGGTTGATCCGAAACCCCGTAGCCCCACGTCGCTCGTTCAATGTCCCTCGTCTCAGAACCCCAACACAATTCCATAATCCTCTGCCTCGCTTCACTTCATCTGCGTCCTTACATCTTATGATGCTGCCACGATATCACCACACCACTGCTGTCGTCCCGCCTGCCTCGCGTCTCTCCGGCTCCTCCCACCGATCTCTCTTTCTGCGCCCCATTCACTCAGTCTCATAACGTGCCTCGGCTCGTGCATCTCACTCGACTGGACCCTCTCTAATCGGACACGTCTCTCAACATAAACCATGTCGCTCGACTTAGAAAAGCACTTGACCTTTGTGAGACCTGTCCATTTGAGCCGGCTGATGGAGCTGCTTTGACTAACCCCTGGTGATTTCTCCAGTATGGCGCATACCACCACAATGCCATCAATGTAGCCATACATATGATCTGCGTTCTCCCTATCCTATTCTCAGCCCTATGCATGGTACTATCACCCGGGCCCCATCCGAGGTCATCTCAGCTTCGATAAGCATGCATTCTAACCGTACGCTACAGGCAACCTACACTGGGACCCTCATCCCGACTCCCAGCTGGGCCACCATTCCTTATCTTGATCTCAATCTAGGGACAATCTTTGCTCTGCTCTACGCATCTCTCTATGTCCTCCTAGAGCCTGTAGCGGGTACCGCCCTGGCTCTCATCTGCCTCGGCAGCACCGCATTCACCAATTTCCTGCGGATCCAGAACCCAGACTCCACTTTCCAGATTGCTCTGATCGTTCACATCGGGTGCTGGATCGCTCAGTTCGTTGGCCATGGTCTCTTTGAGGGCCGTGCTCCTGCCCTGCTTGACAATCTTGTCCAGGCTATCTTCCTCGCGCCTATGTTTGTCTGGTTGGAGATGCTCTTCATGTTAGGCTACCGTCGCGAGCTGCAAGCCCGTGTACAAAAGGCTGTTGAGACCGAGATTGCAAAGTTCCGAGCTCAATCCAAGAGCGACAAATCTCAATGAGATCCCCGATATGTATTGGGAATCATCACAGTACAGGAGTTCATCAGATGCTTGGCAGCCGTATACTAGGCCAGCATCATTGCCACTTACGCTGCTTGGGAAATGCCGATGCTTCTGATATACCAAACCGACGATACGTCCTTTTCAGCACGACCCTTGATACGTGAGCAGGCTGAGTTGCTTGGGATCCCCTTGCTGCTTTTATAACAGCAAACCAACCCAAAATCAAGCCGTCCGAAGTCCCCCACGGATAGTAGGCTCGTGTCGGCCCCTATAAGGCTCAGCAATCTTGGACGATTAAACCTTTTTTTTATATTAAAGCTTGCGGATTCCGCTCTCTCCACGGTGTTTGGGTTTGTCTTTTGGTGTAGCATCGGATGCTTCTTTTGAGAAGATCCGACAGGGTACTTTGAGAAAAGATGGACAATCCTAGATCAACATGTCCGGTAACTTGTAGCCTTTGTCCTTTATCAGCATCTCAGCCATCATACTCTATTAAATCATATACCAACTGAGCTTTCTTTCAGTTGGCCCCATTGCCTCGGACTAATCTCAACATCAGCACTCCCTCTTTATGGCAGAATAGGTCTTAAGATTCATGTGGTGAAGGCTCTAATGAGACTTGGCTTCCGCCTTTTTACTGTCTTCCAGCCAATGGCTTGGGAGTCTCACGTCATATGGCTTGTTCTTGTGATGTGTGGATTACGAGAGGCCTAAGTCTCGTCACTGATGAGCACCTGTCTCTTATCCTTACGAATATGACTTACAGTTGGAGGACAAAAGTTCCGCATATCTCACGCAGATATCTCAACCGTCAATCAACAAAATATTTAAGAACAAATGGCTAAAATGTAAGAAATGTGTAATAAAAGAAAATAAAAAGGTAATAAACTAAGGAAGTTGTAGGTATCTTCTACAGCTTCTATTGATAAAGTCTTGCATCCTGATAGAAATTGCAAGGTAGGCGGAACTTCTGGGCCCTCCTGTTGTCCGATTCCCAAGTAGGGTTCAATCCCAGCGACGTCCCAGTTCGGATTTGTCTACTGAAGGAGCAGACTGGTCTGGTCGGTTAGCTACCCCCAAGCTCGCTTCCAAACGGCACAATCTTGCGTTATGGCGGGCAACTTGGTTTGTAACTTGGACCAAATCCCTTTGACCGCCCCAATCTGTTCACTGGCGCTTTCGACATACTGCTTTGTTTGGTTGATCCGAAAGTACAAACCCTTTGCAATCTTTTTGTATCTCGCTTGTCTCTGCAGTTCCTCCTTGGGTGCCCTAAACTGGGCTCAACTTTCACGTTCCTGTTCAAGCCATCACAGTCAGGCAGCCGTCAGACGCTTTTGGACCTTCTCGTTTCTGTCACAGGACTTGCAATATGTATCTATACCTGTATTCCTGTTAGCAGCAGGAAATAGCATCTCAGAACAGGAGTCTGACTAACGGAAGAACTGGGCGAAAGGGAAACGATGCCTGGAAGTAGATACTTGAACTGGTTCGAGAGAAACGCGCTTGTCGGAATCAAAAGGAGACGGAGGTGCGGATGGCTGGTGGAGGGAGTGGGATGTGAAGTGTTGAGGTGGGAGAGAGGAGAAGATGTGAATGTGGATAGAATGTCCCTAAAAGTGGTCAGTTGCTCGCAGGTGACGAGGTTTTTTGTTTCACCAACTGGGATGATCATCATGAGTGTCATTTGAATACAAGTCGAGTTTTATAATCGGAATCTCCAGCTCAATTTGATGGCTTGTGGGATCTTGGTGTGAAGCCAACGATATCTTGAAAGCCAAGATCAATCAATTCCTCGTTTATTAGAATGCACCATGCTAACTTCCCTCAAATGCGATTGCCCCATCCCAATTCTTCTATCCATCATCATTAATTCGGCTCTTCCAACCCAGCTGCTCCAAGACGTTATCATAACGTTTCGGGTTGAATGACGAGTTGGCCAGAGTTAGGCCTTCCCCGATTTCATGAGTTGGCATATAACTTCATACTAAACATAAAACGCAGTCCATGTTGAATGCTCGAATGCTCGTCTCATGTACTGCCACGCTGTTTGGCAAGATCCCGGGCAGCTTTCCGGAAATTATCGATGGCCGCCAGCAGTTGCCTTCCAGCAGGAGCGAGCCCAGGTAGGAAGATCACCATGGGTTCCAAAGTGAGCTTGACCTCATCAAGGTCCTTGCCTGAAGTCATGGTTAGAAGAGTTGGGTGGGCCAAGGTCATGAGTTGACTTACTAAGAACTCTGGCAACATTTGCAAGTTGAGGTCCAATAATGATAGCCGGGCGAGGTGTGTCACTCTCGCTGTTGTCATCATCCAGAATGTCCTCGGCATCATCGTCTATAGTAGCATTGTCTTCGTCGTCGTCGACAACGTCTGCATTATCATCTGTGATGGTAGTGTTACTATCCGGAATGTCCTCGGCATCGTCATCTGTAGCGGTATTGTCATCTTCATCGTCGACAATGTCTGTACCATCATCTGGAACGGTGCCGTTACCACCCAAAAGGTCCCCGATAAGGTCGCCTATAGCAGTATTGTCATCTTCGTCGTCAACAATGTCTGCACCATCATCTGTATTGGTGTTGCCACCATCCAAAATGCCCGCGATAATGTCACCGATATTGCCTTCGGTGTTGTCGGTGGCAGTGCTGTTCTCATCATCGTCCTGGTCAACCTGTCGGGCTACCATCACATTGCCCCCATCCACATCAACGGCAATTTCTTGAGCGATATCGGCCTCGTCCCGCTTGAATCTGATTTTGGGAGGGCTCAGAGCTGAGGAGGCGCCAGGAATGAAGCCGCCAGGAGTCGATCCAGAGACAAATCCACCGGGGTTGGCAAAGCCGTCGTAGGGTCCTGAGCCAGAGGCACCACCTTGCTTACCAGCTCCACCGATGGTGTCTCCAGAAATGCCCGTGGCACTGCTGGCTATGACAGCAACAGGATTGGCAGCAACAGGATTGGCAGCGACGGGGTTGGCAGCAACTGGTTGGCTCTGTGTGTTACTAGTGGAGGGAACGACGCTGGGGATGCTGGGAGCGGCAGCGGCCTGAGGTGGCTTTGCAGCGCCGCTGATAAGACCCAAGATCCTCAGGAGCTGTTCTATTGGGCTTTCTAGAGCTGTCAAGAGCTTCTTTCGAGTGATACTTTTGGCATCTGTTGGTGTGGTGTCTTTGTTATCGACGGCAACAACATTCTGGATATCTTGCCTGAGACCATCCACGAGACTACCGTCTTCGGCAACCTCGCTTCTCTTGGTATTCTGACGGCCTTGCCGCATTTCGCTGATTAATTTCTCCAGATCGTGTTGAAGTTGTATCCTCTTCTCTGCGTCTCCCTCTCCTAGAACCGCAAGAACCTGATCTGCGATTTGGGATACGATGTCTTTCTTCTCAGCTTCCGACATGGCAAGATCCCGGGTGCCAAGAACATTTTCAACAATATTTTCAACCGTATCAATGACATCGCCAACATCAGTGCCGATAAGGCCGGCAAGTAACGAAGAACTCTTGTCCTCTCCTTCAGAGCCACCAGATGGTTGGCTATCACCTCCAAGAAGAGCCCCAATTAGAGAAGAATCCGTATCATCCGCTTTCGAGTCGCCGGGAGAACTAGGGGCATCCCCAACGAGAGGTTCCGGCAGTAGAGTACTGTCATCATTATCCTTTGCGGCATCCGATTTAAGATCACTGGACGTTTTGGGTTCGCTATCGAATATAGAATCACTGGGCGTATCTCCCAAGTCGATGTCTATTTGTCGTAATGTGAGGGGCTCATACGAGAGTGGTACGGTCGCTGCGCTGCCCAAGAGGCAAGCGACGGCCACAGCTACTGATGAAGTCTTCATTCTGCCGACACTGAACTTGCTGTCGTGATGATGAGTCGGAGAATGAAACGAAGCTGCTTCTTGGTCGGATATGAAGCTGTTGATGATATGCTTCTACCTGAAAGAGGGTTCTATGTCCATCTTATACTTGGTCTAAAACGCGTTTGAGCGCCGTGAACGTCGCATACTGTCTCTGCCAAGGAGGTTTCGGTCCAGGAGAAGGGAAGCAACGGACTCTACCTACAACGAGCAAAGATATGCGTGAGGCTTGCTGTCGGTTTCTGTGGTTTCTGCATTATTGGCTTGCTGGCATGAGGATTTGGTCAAGGGCTGAAGCTGGTGGCGCGGTATCTCAGTGACAGGCAGAGTGTGAGAGGAATTTGCTACCAGATGGACAGCAACGGAGTTGAGTAAGCGATGGGACCATGTGATGGAGAACAATGGCCAGGGTAACCAGCCCAGAGGGGCGGAATTCAGCAGCATTCCTCTATTGCCAGGTTGTCGATACTGGTGAGACACTTCGTGGACACGGCTCGGGCGAACAATGTCTTTGATCAAGAAACTCAATGCTTTATTTCCATTGAGGGTTGTGTCCATGAATCCAATCGCTCCATGACTGAGAGTGTTCCACGACATGACACCTGATGCAATGGTGGCAAGGGATGCAACCAAATCAGGGCGACGACGGGATTCGGGCCAATGGCTCCGGTCCGTTGGCCTTCAGTCAAATGCCATTGTTGAAGACAATATGACGATCACTGATACTAATGGCTGGTATGATCTATCCAAGATTTGCCTTCACGTCAACGAGATGTGGCGACGATAGTCTCAATGGACACTCTCATGGGTGGCAGTCCCCTTCAAGCCAGTCATGGGGTTGGGAGGTGAGCCTGATTTGGTAATTATGAGGGCATATCATCATTATGGTAGAACAAAGAGCATTTTACAGTATGTCGCCATAGGAGGTTGAGTGTCAGGGTGAGTCGTTTCAATGTAATCCATCAAAATCAGTAATGTTGGACATGTAGGAAACACACACGACCATGGCTGGCATTTTTGTCGACCAAGCCTACCCTAGGCTAACACCAAGAATAGTTGCAGAAAAGTGCACTACTCAACGTAAGGATCAATTACTTTAATGGGAATTTAAGTAGAATAATTTAAGAGTGGACTACAAAGAGAAAGCGGATAAAATAAGAGAGAGATAAGAATGGGAAAAGAATGAAATGCTACAGAAATTCCACGGAAATTCTACTAATAAGATCATACTGGTTTTGAAGCACTTCCTACAAGACGTTGTCTATAAATGCTTTGCAAGCTTATCATTGTTCCTCAATCTTTCCTTCTGTATCTTTTCCAGTCGGCGCGTTGTCGATAGGTTAATTGATCGCTGTTCCCTTATACAGTACTTTATATGGGTTCTCAGAAGGTCCATTTCAGCGACGGAGTATTGGATCCGGCAGGTCATTGCTCTTAGGACGAAATCCTCTGGCTCCTCGTCAAGTAACTCATTCTATCCATCCTGGAACAGGCTTTCCCTTCGTCCGAGGTTTGGCACCAGGTCGCCTCTGCTCTTCTGGCGTCCAACTAGAGCCCGTCCATCCATGAAGATCTTCTTCGATAGGGAGCTCAGGTCTGTCTTTCCAGTAAATCCACTAGGCAAACTTGCAGTGAATGTTAATTTGCGAGGGTAGCCAATACGTTGTAGGGTTCCAGCCAGGATAATTCTCTACCACATAATCATGGACTAGCGTGCCCATATTCGTCTCTTTGATCCCGTAGTAAATTGTTGTCCAAATCAATTTCAGACAGGACTGATCGGTGTCGAACTTGGTCAAAAATGTGTAGCTTGAGGGGTTGTGCTGGTTTGTGCTGGTCCATCTCAACGCCTTCTAAGCGCAGGTGATATAATATCGTATTTCCTTGGAGTCAATCGGGTGACATAGCATCGAGGGTCTTCTCAGCCATATCACCCACACGGACGAGGAAGTCATGCGTAACATGGGTTGGCCATGATAAGCCTGATGGAATAATAGTTGAAGGAGTGTATGTTAATACGATCCTGCCAACTCATTTGTCGCACCCAACTAGCTTGATGAGTGCGATGAATTCCTCAACTGCAACCGGGCTAGCCTAAGCTGCTTCGCTCTTGGTTACTTCTTCGACATCCTTGTCAAGGCCATCTTCATCAGACTCCTCGTCGCTTGGTGAGCTTTCGCTTGATGAGCCGTCGCTTGACGAGCTGTTGCCTAATACTTTTCGAGGGGTTTGTGCATACCACCGGGTATTTCATCCCGATGTGTATCGTCAAAAGAGTTTTTCATTGATGGGTTATGCTGATCGTGTCCATATGCAGCAGAACTTGTGGCTTACTCTAAGTCTCTTCTGCAGGATGGAGCCGGAACTTCTGGCTGAAGGCTAGCTGGGAGCGCTTGCTTCTCCATAATAGCTCGTGTCTGCACTTCTTGCCTCTTTGCCTTGTATAAGGTTCTTAATTACATACATAGGTAGGTACCTAGGTATATGGTTGAGGTAGAAGAGACGGGAAGATGTTTAAGTACGAGTACCCAGAAGAACCAATGAAAGAGGAAATCTGAAGGAAGGAGGAGGAGGTGTGCAGGTGTGCAGGTGCGCAGGTTGTTGTTGTTTTATTAACTTCGTGATACAGCAAGACTGCCAATAGGCAAAAATGTCACGCATAGGTCCATCACAGATAACCCACAAGGCAAAGACGGAGCCAATGCAAAGCAGCCTTGGGAATTCCAATCTGACACAATGATTCCCGTGTGGCATAATTTTGGCAGCATATCATGGATCGAATTGCTGCACGGAGAAGATCGAAGACCAAGTCGGACTGGGTGTTCATAGGGCAGTGTTGGAAGCTCAGGAAGACAGACACGTGCCCAAATTTCCGGAGCTCGGATCAGCTGGGGAAGCCCTGTCAAACAGGGATTGCGCATTTGGGATACGACATTTTAATGGGTTACAATGGTACATCTTTTAAGTCGTGTGGAAGAGACCCAAAGTCCGTCAGATAAGATGGAGCAATGGAGGATCATCCTTTCTTAATGACGAGCTAGAACAAAGCTGATCTACTATGTGAAGCCAAGGGTGCTGTGACTTGCTTGGGTAAGGTACATATCTTAGGTAGGTACTGTATGTAAACACACCGACTTCACCGCTATCGGCTAATCAACAGATGCTGGCTCCGGACAGCTGGGTTTTCCTTAGCGTGTCTTGCCTCTGATCCTCCTTCTTCTGCCGCCCTTGGCCTCTCCCAAAGGTCACTGTGCATATAGGGGACCAGGCACATGTAAAGAGGCTCCGAACCCTTCTCATCCAAAGCAAGCAGGTGAGTCAATCACACACGACGAATTGCCTTATGTAAGTCATTGTTGGGAAAAGAGTCATCCTGAAGCTCCGAACATCGTAGTGGGCAAGGGTTGATGGACGGATGGGGCATGGCAAATGCCGGGGAATCCACATAGCTAGCAAGGGGTCCCTGTCGACGCAGCAATCCACGCTGTTGACCAAATTAGAGCTGATGACCAGTTGTCCGATGGCCGGCTTGGGTTTCTCTCCCAAGATCCTGATGGGCCCTTACCATTGGTCAATTAGCCTGCACCCTTAGTGTGGAACTGTGGAGGAAGCTACAGTACAAGAGGAGCACTGTTGAAATTCCAGGAAAATTCGTGTATTTTTATGATATTTGCCTAGTATTTACCTGATAACTTTGTGTTTCTTTTTCTCCTACGGTAACTCGAAGAAATCACTCACGAACAGAGAGCAAATCTCTAAGATGTGTGTAATTATTTTCTGAATCATGATCAATCATTTTGAAGGGAACCGAAGCACAGTGCCGGAGACGCTAAGGAGGGAAAATACCCCAGCCTTATCTCGAGCAGACACAGTCATCAACCCATTCATTGGCCGATAGCGGTGAGGTCGGTCTATGGTAGTACGTAGTCAATTTAGACAAACTTCTTACTTCTTAAAGCCCGCGCAGAGGGGTCAAAGCTACCGTACTCTGTACCCAAAAGGTACTACCTCCCTACGTAACTACGAGCGTCTAAGAACCCTGCCCAGGTTTTTAGCGGGTGAGTGACTCGGAAAAGCCTTGGTTTTGTTAGCCTGACGTTCAGCGGTGACCCCCACCGTCAGGTGCATCTCCTCGACAAGGCCAACAGAAAAAAAAAAAAGAGTCAGAGTCCCGTCCTCCGAAACCTTTCAACACCACTCCCCGTCTCTGTCATCTGTCAATTGGGATTCTCAAGGGGCTCTGCTGCTTGCGAGACGGTGCCATTCAAGCATTGATCCCGTCGCAGCTCCTTTGCAATGCCTGCTACAAACGTGTCGGCCGCCCTGGCTTTGGCTGGTCGAGCTCCGGCTCTGCTCCGAGCTGGTCGCCGTGCCCCTCGTGCTTTCTCTGCTGCCCGCTCCTCAGCACAACCACCACCACCAGAACCGCCCGCATCGGCAGCGTCTTCGCCAAGTCGCAGCAGTCGAAGCGCCTGGGTACCGTCACTGTCGTTCGCCCTTACTCCACGGGGCAGACTGCGCCCGACCCCAAGGCTTATCTTGAGAGCGGTATCGTCAAGCCTCAGCAGACCGTCGACGTCAAGAAGGTCTTGGTCATCGGTAGCGGTGGTCTCGCCATTGGACAGGCCGGAGAGTTCGATTATTCAGGTTCGTAGATTTCACGGCTGTTGTCGCCCGCCGATCTTTTCTTTACTAACTGCACCATCATCTAGGCTCTCAGGCTCTGAAGGCCCTCAAGGAGGCTGGTGTGGCCTCCGTCCTCATCAACCCCAACATCGCAACCATCCAGACCAACCATACTCTGGCCGACGAGGTTTACTACCTCCCCGTTACGCCGGAATATGTCAGCTACGTCATTGAGAAGGAGAAGCCTGATGGCATCTTCCTCTCTTTCGGTGGCCAGACCGCCCTCAACCTGGGTGTTCAGATGGAGCGCCTCGGTCTCTTCAAGAAGTACGGTGTGAAGGTGCTGGGCACCAGTGTCAGAACTCTCGAGCTCAGTGAGGATCGAGACCTCTTCGCCAAGGCTCTCGAGGAGATCAACATCCCCATTGCCAAGTCGATTGCTGTCAGCACTGTCGAGGAGGCTCTCGACGCCGCCGAGAAGGTCGGCTACCCCATCATTGTTCGTGCTGCCTATGCTCTCGGTGGTCTGGGCTCTGGCTTCGCCAACAACGAGGAGGAGCTCCGCAACATGGCTGCCTGTTCTCTCACTCTCTCCCCAGATTCTGGTCGAGAAGTCGTTGAAGGGCTGGAAGGAACTCGAATACGAGGTCGTCCGAGACGCCAACAACAACTGTATCACCGTTTGCAACATGGAGAACTTTGATCCCTCGGTATTCACACTGGTGACTCCATCGTTGTCGCCCCCAGTCAGACCCTCAGCGACGAGGAGTACCACATGCTCCGAACTGCGGCCATCAAGATCGTCCGTCATCTTGGCGTTGTTGGCGAGTGTAACGTCCAGTACGCCCTCCAGCCAGACGGCCTCGACTACCGTGTCATTGAGGTGAACGCTCGTCTGTCCCGATCTTCGGCTCTGGCCTCCAAGGCTACTGGATACCCTCTGGCTTACACAGCCGCCAAGATTGGTCTGGGTCACAGTCTCCCGAGCTTCCCAACGCCGTTACCAAGACCACCACCGCCAACTTCGAGCCTTCTCTGGACTACATTGTCACCAAGATGCCCTGATGGGATTTGTCCAAGTTCCAGCACGTGAAGCGCGACATTGGTAGCGCCATGAAGTCTGTCGGTGAGGTTATGGCTATCGGCCGAACCTTCGAGGAGTCCTTCCAGAAGGCCATTCGCCAGGTTGATCCTCGTTTCGTCGGTTTCCAGGGCGACAAGTTCGATGACCTCGACTTTGAGCTTCAGAACCCTACCGATCGTCGATGGCTCGCCGTTGGCCAGGCTATGCTCCACGAGAACTACACTGTCGAGCGTGTCCACGATCTGACCAAGATTGACAAGTGGTTCCTGTACAAGCTCCAGAACATCGTCGACTGCACCCGTGAACTCGAGGCGGTTGGCAATGTCCACGATCTTAAGAAGGAACAGATCCTCAAGGCCAAGCAGATGGGCTTTTCTGACCGACAGATCGCCAACGCTGTTAAGAGCACCGAGGACGAGGTCCGCGCCGCTCGTCTGAGCTTCAACATCCGTCCCTGGGTGAAGAAGATTGACACTCTGGCCGCTGAGTTCCCGCTGACACCAACTACCTGTACACCACCTACAACGGTTCAACCCACGATGTCACTTTCGAAGACAAGGGCACTGTCATTCTTGGCAGCGGTGTTTACCGTATCGGAAGCTCCGTCGAGTTTGATTGGTGCGCTGTCAGCGCCACCCAGGCTCTTCGACAGATGGGTGAGAAGACTGTCATGATCAACGTAAGTAGACAGTTATTTCCCATATTTTGCTTCATTAATCTTCCAGGAAATGAGAGCGTGTGCTAATTATGAGTGTCATAGTATAACCCGGAGACCTACAGTACCGATTTCGATACTGCTGACAAGCTGTACTTCGAAGAGCTCAGCTATGAGAGGGTCATGGATATCTACGAGCTCGAGAACGCTTCAGGTGTCGTGGTTTCTGTCGGAGGTCAGCTCCTCAGAACATTGCCCTCCGTCTGCAGGAGACTGGCGGTGCCAACGTTCTGGGCACTGACCCCAAGGACATCGACAAGGCCGAGGATCGTCAAAAGTTCTCTGAGATCCTTGACAGCATCGGTATTGACCAGCCTGCCTGGAAGGAGCTCACCTCCGTTCAGGAGGCTGAGAAGTTCGCTGAGGAGGTCGGCTATCCTGTCCTGGTTCGTCCCAGTTACGTCCTGTCTGGCGCTGCCATGACCGTCATCCACAGCCAGGAGGATCTCAAGGACAAGCTTGAGGCTGCCAGCAGCGTCTCTCCTGACCACCCTGTCGTCATCAGCAAGTTCATTGAGGGCGCCCAGGAGATTGATGTTGACGGTGTTGCTTCCGAGGGCAACCTGGTTGTGCACGCCGTTAGCGAGCATATCGAGCAGGCCGGTGTTCACTCTGGTGATGCTACCCTGGTCCTGCCTCCCGTCAACCTGGAGGCTCGCACTATGGAGCGAGTCAAGGAGATTGCTCAGAAGGTCGCCAAGGCCTGGAAGATTACCGGTCCCTTCAACATGCAAATCATCAAGGCCGACAACCCCGAGGGTGGCGAGCCTCTCCTCAAGGTCATCGAGTGCAACCTCCGAGCTTCCTGATCTTTCCCTTCGTCAGCAAGGTCCTCGGCATCAACTTCATTGACGTTGCCACCAAGGCCCTGGTTGGCAAGAACGTCCCCGACCCTACCGATCTCATGGCTGTCGAGCGTAACTACCTCGCAACCAAGGTGCCCCAGTTCTCCTGGACCCGTCTTGCTGGTGCCGATCCCTTCCTTGGCGTTGAGATGGCTTCGACTGGTGAGATTGCTTGCTTCGGCAAGGATCTGGTTGAGGCTTACTGGACCTCTCTCCAGTCTACCATGAACTTCCGTATGCCCGAGCCTGGCGAGGGTCTGCTCTTCGGTGGCGATGTCACCAAGCCCTGGTTGACTCAGGTGGCTGACTACCTTGCTCCTCTCGGATACAAGTTCTACGCCGCAGATGACAAGGTCAAGCAGTTCCTCGAGACCAAGTGCAAGGAGAAGGTCAGCGTTGAGGTTATTGAGTTCCCCAAGGAGGACAAGCGAGCTCTTCGTGAAGTCTTCCAGAAGTACGACATCCGTGGAGCCTTCAACCTGGCTCAGGCCCGTGGCAAGACCACTCTGGATGTTGACTACGTTATGCGCCGAAACGCTGTGGACTTTGGCGTTCCCTCTTCATGGAACCTCAGGTATGTTTACCATGTGCCTAATCTATTAAATTCAAACATGCTAACCATTTCTAGACTGCTATCCTGTTCGCTCAGTGCATGAGCCAGAAGCTTCCTCGCAAGGAGGGTATTCCTTCCGAGGTCCGCACCTGGTCGGACTTCATCGGCGGAAAGCCTCTTTAAACGTCAAATTCAGCACAAAACTTCAATGACCTACAACAATGGCTACATTTGTGAGCTTGAGGTGGTCACTTGCAATGAGCAGAACCAAAATGATTGGCGCTATCAACGGAGTTTCTAGGATAAAAAGCTGCGAGTTCAAGGCACAGGCCTCACCTGTCCCGTCAGATATGAAGGGTATTGGGGGCATCTGCTGCGAAGGGAAGTCGAGAAGGGATGGATTCGTGGCTACGGAGTGTAGCTTTTAGGTGGCTGGCATTGGGGGCATTGGTTTCAAATGCTGTTGGTTTTCACCTCTTTTGCTGTTTAGATTCAACGGATCTTATGTATGTATAGGGAGTATTAGGAAAGGGGAGGAAAGCTTCCTCAATACATTGACCTCTATTAAGTATATCTCGGTGCCCACGTACATTCACTGGCTAGCGACTGGGGAAGCAGTTGAGGCTCGCTTATGTCGTACGTCCCGTCTCGCCTTCTTGATTTCCTTGTGCAGGTCCTGGATGGCCGCATCGTAGCTGGGAAAGGTGTCACTGTCTACGATGGCCTGGACCTGGTCTTGGCCTCTTGTGCCCGACGGCCTTGCAGTGTTTTGGCTCTGATCAGAACGTTGGCCTTGGGGCTGCAGCCTCGATGGAAGATGCGGTAGATGCTGATGCACATTTTTGAGTGATCCTGGTGGACGCAGTGCGCAGTTGATGGGCAGTCGTCGCTTCGTCCAGTGCCAGTCAGTGTGGGTTACTTGCAGTGAAAGAAGGAACAGGATAGAATTGTTCGAGTAACGAGGTTTTATTCTCCAGCGAAGCAGATATACTGTCAAGTTCCATGTGAAAGGCGTTGTGCTGAGTGAATTATGAACAATTCACAGCAGCTCAGAACAAAAACCGTAACGGCTTTCACTGCGAGTCCATTGGAATGCCCAACGGACGACATCTTATAGCCTGAGCACCGATACTGTACCAGCTACAGATGTGCCGATAGATTCACAGTAGTCTATAGAGATTTGACTATGGGAATGTTGCATGAAATCCGAAGCCGCACTACGAATATTCTGTTGCAGTTCTACAATAATAGCCCTATAGAAAATCGAAGACTTAGCGCACGATACGCTACGAAATTTGTCTGAACCATTGAATTTATCGCTGTTAATAATTATACGCCGCTCATAGGTATGGCATCAATCGTGGCTTCGTCCAGGACTGGTGTGACCAGTCTTGGGGTCTTCACTGCGCCGTTGGCAATCACGTTGGTTGTTCAGGGGTTGCAAATATTCGAGCAATGAACAGGAGAACAAATATAGCAATTATCAGAACACTACATTGAGAACAACAGGAGATGGCTTACTTTGTTTATAAGTGACGTCCTATGTGTCTGTGAGTTGTAGACGGAATGATTTCGATAAATACTGCTCAGGTCTTCTCAAGACAGACGCAACTTCATACCAATAAACCATCAGACAGCCATTAACACTTAAGAATCAGAGAGCCAAAAGCACAAGTTGAAAACTGCGGTATATCTCATCAGCATGTGTTATCAACTCTCCCGCTTCGCCTGTGGCCACATCCAGAGCAAGCGGCTTAGATGCAACCAGTCCAGGACTCCCTTTAGGTTCCTGAACCAAATCATATTCAACGACGAAGGCTGTAACAGATTGGTCGATGCCCTCCACAAGAATCCAGACCAATGCCTAGCCTGTCGGCATTGGGTTCAACAGAAGGTAACGGGTATGAAGGACCCATCGGTGTCGAGCACAGCAAAGCAAGCTTGCCAGGCTAATGGATCGAATACCCAGCAGCCAGTACATCCTAGCTTTTCTCGAGCCAACGCAGTCTGCTTGCGTGCTTCAGATTATCCTATCGACAGAAACAGCTTCGATATGATGATCGCAGCGCATCGAGACTACAACTCTGTGCGTGACAGCACCCCAGCAACACACTCAGTTGTCTCACGCCCAATATCATCACGCCCATCAGCGGCTCAATCAATAGCTTCAGGCCCGACTTTTGTCGACGTTGCATTGCATGACACCCCAAGCCAACCACGCCCTGTCCATGTACAAGATCCCACCAAGCGCCATCAGCGATCCAAGAGCAGCAAGAGCTCCGTAAGAGACAGGTTCCTGGGACAGAGCCCTGATCTATCCGATTCAAGCTCCGGTCGCCAATCTGGATGGAGCTTGGCGAGCAGATTCAGACTTCGGTCTGAACCTTCGCATGATTCCTTTGTGTGTGCAATGGCGCGCGATATCGAGCGGGAGGATGATCAGAAGAGTGCAAAGCGAAGCCATCGTTAATGATATGACATTTAGTGGAGCTTGAATTTCTAGATCGGCCATTCAAGTAGAGGATGTTGCTGTAGTATTGTGTTCATCAGTATATCCAGCATGGAAGTTGACTCAGTCTTTGAACAAAACAGGGTGAATGAATTCCTTAATATTTAAGTAGCGAATAATAACACCACCAAGGTTGCTATTGATCCCAAACCCCAAATAACTCATACATCTTGTGAAGTCCTAGTAGAATCACGATGGTGTTACTAAATCGTCGTTGTTGTGATGGCCCTTGAAAGGCAGCTCATACAACTATTTAATCATGTCCGTACATCTTCTAGATACAGTCTAACATTTGCAACATCACTTCTAGTTTTCATGTCTTTACTATTCATTTGCCCACTACCCATGGGCTGGCGATGGCTTTTTGTCTAAAGTATGAGGGACCTAGGCCACGTCTATTCTTCGTGTTGCCTATTGCAAGGAAGCCATGCAATACCAAAGAAAGATGTTCCTTGACCTTAAGGAGATGTCCATATTTGACACTGAGGTTTTCTCCCAACCAACTGACCATTACCTCTCTAGAGAGCGTTCGTCGCTCCTATCCCTGTTTGCATCCCAAGATATAAACCGCTAAAATTTCCAGCCGCCCTAGTGTTATGTTCCGAAGCTCCGTCCTAATCATACATGATATAGATGCCATCAAGCCTTGCAACCAATTCTCTGCGCTAGGGCGGGGGATTCTCGGGCGAGGGTACGGCGCTCGTTCAGCCTGAAGGCAGCAAATCGCTTAGCAAGAGGCTCACCTGTGTCGCGGAGAGGGTGCTGCGACGAAGAGGAAGATGAGGAGGAGGGGCGGGCGACAACGATGCGGAGGCATCGTCACGTTCCCGCATGCGCTTGGGGATTCGCTCACCAGTCGATTGCAGGATGGCTTGGAGTGTCTGCCAGCCCTTCGTCGAGCGAAGTTGAAACGTCTCGGAGAGGTCGTGTTGAGTAGCTACTCGGCAAAGAAGAGCCTCTTCGTCCTTTGCGAAGAGGTCATGTTAGCGGTTGAAAATGACTAAGATCAAATATTCCGTTATCACGAACCTTTGAGAAAACGCCCATCTGATGGATGAAACACAGGAGATGGAAGTTGGACATTTCTTGATCGCTCTCCTTGGGCTTTTGTCCGGGCGACAACTTAAGTGCCTTCGCAAGGGCAGTATGTTCTTGGCTCTCCCCGATGTATTCTCGGTTCTCGATAGGGAAACCTGTCTGTGTAAAGATGGGTTTGGGGTCGGCAGGGAAGCCATGGGTTAGAGTAACGAAAAGATATTCCACAGGAAATGCAGGCTTGGCGTTCTCTTGGACGTTGGCGCCGTACTCATTCACCTTACGGTAAAAGACCTCGGGGATATAGCGTGTGCGGCTTGTTGAACCGTCGTCCTCCTCCTCCTCGCGTACAAGCATGGCATTAGGGTCAGCCGAGGGCTCGATAATGTCCGACCGCACCATCTCTACCGCTTCATTCGACATCTGGTAGGCGGATATTGAGATTTCTCCCTGCTCGTTGCCTGAAATGACACAAGTTACAAAGTTGGAGCCAAACTGGCCACTGTCGCTCCATTTCGTAGGCTTGGGATACTGAGCCTGTAGTCTTGAGGAAAAGCAGACCTCCTGGGAAGACAGAAAGTACGAATCGGCGTGTCGCTTACACACGACTGATCCATCTCCTGTCCAGCATCAAGCAGATCAGTCCAGATGACACCGACAGGTTCAAGACCGCAAAGCTTTGCCACTTGGTCAACATCCTTCTGGTTTTCCCACGTATTCAAAGTGATACCATCGAGCTCGTCAAACTGTGGTGGCTCATAGATAGCTTCAACAATCGCCTTGACGCCTAATGGAACCTCGGTGTACTCCGTATACCTGCCATACAGGTATCCTATACGTTGGCTGCCAGTTTTACGCCATGTGTCGATGAAGGAATCGATGATGGAAGGCGAAGAGAACTCGACGTGGTCGACCATTCGGAAGGGCTGGGGTTGAGAGTGATGGCACTCGGTTGGCATTTGCTACAAATGCCCTCCGGCCACTGGGGTGTCCTGATGGACAGTCGCGCTTCACTCTGAAGTATGGCTCCACCAAGGGGGATAAAGGAGCTTCCCAGTTCCGGCTTGTTCGTTGCCGCGTTGATTTTGCGTAGGTACGAATGGAATGATAGGTATTTGATCTTCTTCTCGGCGAGGTATCCAACGTCGAAGGGGTCCATAGGTTGGCAGTAATCGCACATGCCCTTTGGTCCGTGGCGGCACATCTTATCACGTCGGCGAGGTATCTTTCCATCCAAACGGTCCAGCCGGTCGTCCAGGGCAGACTGTCGAACCACCTCCCATGGTTTCGATATTCTTTCGGGCTTCGGGTTGATCGGGAAGTCTTCGGTGGGAAGAACGGGCTTGCCGCTGAGTCTGGCAGCTGTGACTGCTGCCGGGGCTTCTCCGTTGGTCTCGTTATCAGCATCGCTCTTATGCTTGTAGTTGATGAAGATCATGTCGCCATGACTGCAGCGAGAGTTAGTCAACGGCAGGCCTGGTTTCTGGAGGGCGAGGTTGTTTGCAGTACCTGAGTCCGATCTGGCCGACTTGAAAGTTGGCGATATCGCCTAGTCTCTTCGCATCGCCGCCATTCGGGAATTCGACAAGGTAATGGTTGGAGGATCGACGGTACCGGGCAGATGGGAAAGCAACTACGTCACCTTGATCAGTATCGGAGATGGTCCTGGATCGAGCGAAGACAGTACTCACCTGGTGGCCTAGATCACCAAATGTCGTCGTCGGTTCTACAGTCAGGCGAGCCGTGCCATCCGGCCCTCGCATACGCAGCAACATGGTCGAGGCACGCTGCGTCGTCCCGATGAGGGATGCTCTGGTGGTGGGGTTCGTACGTCTAGCCGGACAAGGTTGAGGAAGAAGCCAGGATGATGAAGGGCTCCGAGGTATCGGCCGCAGGCGTGGGAGCTGCGCAGAAGGTGGTCGAGGAGGGAAGAGGCGAAGCCACAGGCGTGTGGTGTAGGTGTGAGTGTGAGTGTGAGTGAGGATAAGGTGTGAAATCAGCAGCAGGCAAGGCAGAGCTTCGAAGCTGCAGCCGTGGAAGCTCAATGAATCAGTCAGTCAAGTGGATGAGGGACAGTGACAGTGACAGCTCTACGCAGCCAACCGTTGCCTGGACGCAAGTACCTTTTACCTGCACTCGCCCTACGTCAGTTACGACTAGTACTTAGCTCCCATCGGTGTCCCACCTTACCCTGTACCCCTTTGCATCGTGTTCTAGGTCGCTTTGGTTTGTTGAACGGTTGTATATTTATTGGGAGTGCACCACAGCACCACGGCGGGCCAGATCTCGCTTGTTTTGTTTGACTACAACGGTTACTTTTATTTTTTTTTAAAAAAAAATCATTTTGCGTCTATAGATATGGTGCGTGAAGAATAACTTTGCATTTTGTTGCGACCCGAATGGACTTCACGCCTTGACAACGATAATTATTTTGTATTCGGTTCGGTTCCTACAGGCGGTTTTCTCGCCAGTAAAATCCGATGTAGAAGCTACTAGAGGCTCCAGGCATATCGCATAATGGGGAGACTGGTTGTTAGGGCCAGTTTACCGTATGGATCGCCATGTGTATAGTAAGACGGTTCGAGACTGGATAATAGGCATATCCAGATATAGAACAACCATTCGACTGTCTGATTACCTCATCAAGGCCAGACATGGATGGATGGGTCGATCAGCCCCACAGTAGGGTACCTATGGGCCTACGGCACTTCAATCTGCCTTACTAAGGCGGGTGACAGGTCCAGGGTAGCCAATCCCGGCCCGTCGATGGAGGGATGCGATTATCTGGCCAGAAGAGTCGTAAAATAAGTTACCAGGCTGGCATGTGCCCCAAGCGACTTACAACACCACACTCTCCACCCTCCAGCGACACAGCTACCCGCTTCACGATCCCTTCCCGCGCCTCGATTATTCGTTCGCAAGTCACTCGCTAGCAATCCGGTACTTTTTCCGCCGCAGACATGTTCGACGTAGACTGGAAGGGCCTGGCCCTTCCTTTGCCTATCTTCTCGTCCTGAGCGGCGCTCTCATGACCTTCTCCACCATCTATCGCAAGCGAAGAGCTGGTATGAACCGCAACCCCCTTTCGCTCCGCCCAACGCGGCGCGGCATATTCACTGAAATGGCACTGACATGTATTTCTTTCTACAGCGCAAAGCGCCAACCTCGCTCCCTGGTTCGGCCCCCACCTGCAAAGGAACATCTACCTCTCTCTGCTACACATGAACCCCGAGGATGGCGCGGAGAAGTCACCACGCATTCCCGACAGCGTCCTGAGGGCCGCCCTACTGCGCCGCGCCGTTGAGGATATCCACCGCCTTATCCAGATCAAGACCGCCAAGCAGGCCTGCAGCTCCTTGCTGCAACGTGGCAGCGTTGGTGATGATCTGTGGCAGAGATTCCAGCGCGCCGAGAAGGAGATGGAGGAGGAGCTGCGAGACGTCGTCACAGAGGTTAGTATATTCCAAAACCACATGTCCCTGTCTGTTTACAAGACCGTTCACTAACTGCCTCTACCCTGCTACAGGCCAATGCTTTGGCGCCCAACTGGGGCCAAGCCATCTTCGGATCCGCTCACGAAATCGCCGCCAACACAGCCCTCCGCGAGCGCCTCGACGAGGTATTCGCCCAGACCGAATCAGAGAAGCAGTGGTGGGAGAAGCGCCGCGCCCAGATCCAGGGCGAGTTCATGAAGGAGCTCGACGAGCCCGAGAAGAGCGCGGCCACCTCCCCACAACAGCACAGAGTGAGGAGGACGCCGTGCTGGTCGACACCCCGAGCAAGAGCAAGAAGAAGGGCAAGAACTAGATGGCCAAAAAGCGATTCACTACATATCATCACCAAGGCACCCTCTGCGCTGTATATTAGACATGGCATGAACGGAGGACGGGGCTTACCGCGCATCAATCACGGTGGTAGCATCCAGGATGGAAGACCGGAGTTGGGGCAGGGTCGTTCGTTGCTTTAAACGGAATTATTCTTGTTATATTGGGGCATGCAGCGATCTAATGCTGAAAATAAACCAATGATGCTATGCGTTCGCGCCGCTCAAGTTACTGACCACATGCTGAAAACAAGACCCAAAACAATGTATACCGCCAACAGATGCCCGCAAAAGCCAATGAACAACAAAACGCAGGCTGTCTACCAAGGGTTCTGCTTCCGCCGCCACATCTCCTCCTCTGCCGTGAGCCTGGCCATCCTGGCGTCCTCGGCAATCTCTTCTTCCGTCTTGAGCATGATTGGCGTCTCGCACCCTCGCAACCCAATGAACTTGCCCATCTTACGACGCTTCTCTTCCAGCGAGAGGTCCGACCTCCAGGTGACGGGACACGGGTAGTGAGCAGTAAGTGGACCTGGTGTTCTTTGATGGTAAAAGTGAGCGAGTGCCTCGAGCTGCGCATCTGTCAGCAGCCAGAAGTTGAGAACAGTAGCTGGGAAGTAAGGATGCACAGCTCCCGTGCCGAGCTGCACCAAGGGCGAGAGCGGCAGTGCCATGTGTTGAAGTTTTAGCGCCAGCTCTGGGTTTTGGCCACCCGCCGTTGGATGAACTGGTCATATTCCCTCGAAGGCATTTGGTTCATGTTGAGATGTAATGAAATGTATACGCTTTATATAATGTTGTCCTTGATCAGCGCTCGAGCAGATATAACGTATCGAGCAACCCCGAGGAGCTGAGAAGTCTCGTTTCCAATATAGATGTAAGTGAACGAATGTAATGGCCTGGTGATCCTGCTTGATCCGCCAGTAGCCGGTCCTGATATTACTGCCGCCAGAGAATGGGCTGCTATTATCGAGAGTTGAGTTGTGCAGCTCGCAGGTGGTTGGAAATGCAGTATGCGATAGAATTAAAGGTCGAATGGAGAGAAGAGACGAAGACGCGCGTTGATGACCCTCTTGTATATTCGCGACCTGCAAACGAAGCTTTTGGATGCCGAATACGTCCTTTCAACACGTTCTGTTTCTTCACTATCGACTAAGGATTGCAGTCTTTGTTGGTTCCAGGAGTGAATGCCGTGACGGATCCGGTTCTGTTCCCATTTTCGCTAGGTGAAGGCCGAATGGGTGCCGGCTCTTCGGTGCAGTAGACGCAATCGGCTTGTGGGAGTGAGACACGCCCCGACTCTGGAATGTGAACTCTCCAAGGATTCTGGAGCAACTCAAACACAAAAAACTCTTTGCTCGCTGAAATTGTCTGCTTTTTCTTACTTATTCAAGGTTATTGGCGGGCAATGCGTGTGCTGAGCAAAGACATGCGTGTCAGCAGCCGCCCGACAATGCCCCCATGACTCGACCTCTTTTACCCATGGTCTTTGTTTCAAACAATGTTCCATGCATAATGAGGCAGTATTTTCTTTTTCAAAGCCATTTCAGCTTTGCGATATGGTCAGCCTTTTTCTTAGTTGGCTTCACAAAGCCCAATGAGCGCAGCTCGGCGAGCCCTTTGTAGAACATGAAAAGCGCGTGCCGCTCATCCTCGCATTCATCACTAACGGTCGCACCGAAGGCGGACCACAGGTCAGCAACGTTAATGAGGTTGCCCGTTTCAAGGTACATGCGATACAGTATCGGTGTGGTAGGCCAGGTTGCTGGCATGCCGCCTTCGTTGGCCTTGCAGCAAGAGCAGGCAAGATAGTCGTGCGGCCGGGTGAAGCTCCGCTCGAAAACGGTCCGGGGACGCGGGACAAGAACGTCGCGCATGGGGCTTTTCGAGTCGTAGATCCAACTCTCTGAGAAGAGAACCGAGGAAGCCGGAGGCACTGGAGCAATGGACGTGATGAGCTGGGTTACCTCGTCGACAATTCCAGTAAACTGTCGGTCCTCGTCACGGAATGATGAAGAATCTTGGCTGAGTTGTACTTTCTGCGCAATGACCGTTGTTCGCATAACCCTGCTCTGTCCGTTATACTTGCTTCGAAGAGAGGACCCATCATCACCGGTTGTTTCTATAAGCTCTTCAAGCTTGGCCAATTGCTCCTTCAGAGGAATTTGTAACTGCGCATCGCCTGTGTTCGTAGCTGGGCTTAAGGCAAAGCTGTTGTCACCATCTGCCAATAGAGACACGACCCTTTGAAGCATAGTAACAAGGTGACTGGCATCAAGTCGTCGAATAGAATTGACAAGATGCGGCATGTCCGCAAAGGAAATGCCTTCGCTTGAAGCATTGATATACTCCTTGCAGAGGGAGTTGTTTAATGCTCCAGCACTAGTTGCCACGAGAAGAGATCGTAGCAGATTCCCCATCCATTCTGTTCTCTGACTGGCAATTTCTTGCACTTGACTGGCAAGGAACCCATCATCTTCAATAAGTGATTTAGCTCGTTGTAGCGCGTCTGTTGTGCCGCTTTCCACCAAGGTCTCAATATTTGAGCGAAAAGAAGGTAAATTGCGAATGGCCTGGTAATGCTCCGGTTGCAGGATGCTCTTGTTTGGAGTGTCAACATTGCCGAGAATGCTAAGTGGGTTCGCATAGAAATGGCACATGTAGGCATACTGAGTAATGTGTCAGAGTCAAGCTTGTCGCAGGAAATAAAGGGCGCATACCTGAAGGGAACTGATGAAGTCCTGAATGCCAGCTACCTCGTTTTGCTGACGGTCCAGCATACCCTGAAGAAGAGATCTGCCTAGTTGAAGAGGCGCATCGGCAGACACAATGATTTTGTCGAGGATCGTCTCCAGGATTGTTCCACTCTGGACAACATCGAATTGGGCGCCATAGATCACTCGACATGCCGATTTCAAGAGCCGGGCCTGGAGTAGATCTACGGATGTGGCGATTCCAAAAGAAGAGTAAACGGTATTCTTTGCGTCCATGAGCTATCATCTGTTAGTCGTTTGTTGTTTGCCTGGAATAAGACGGCTCACCCGAGTAGTTGGATCAGTTCGGACAGCAAACCACTGTCAAACCCTTCACTATCTTGAAATGCAATGAAGATGTGCTTGTAGCCATGTGTTTTGACGTAGGAGTAGAGAGCCTCAAGATCGTAATTTAGATATCGTCGTTTCTGAACCAGGTTAGTATAGTGACAAAAATGCTATGCTTCTCTGCTCACCGTGTGTTCAGTTTCAACGACCATGTCGTCATTTTCATCACCCTCGTCGGATTCTTTGGCTGTAGCATCGTGGATGATCTTCTTCAAAGCGCCCTTCAACGTCGCAGCGTCAGATGAACGCAACCTCACAAATCTACTTGGAGTCAAATCTTCTGATTCTCGCAGCGTGTCTGATAGCTGCCCAAAAAGCAAGTCTTGGGACGCGATTGTTGGGCCTGTAATGATGAATGCAGAAGGGATTTGATCATTGCTGTATGGTCAATGTCAGTGCCCATGGTGGAGTATTCTTTGATTGCCATCTCATACCGTTCAGTACCGGCACTCTTGACGAAGGCGGCCACTTGGTTCCACGTGGTTGAGTTGGCATCTCGCAGTATGACCTAAACATGTCAGCGGAGTGATGCTGTGATTAAAAAGCACCACGAGTCGTGTAGATTCTCACCTTAAGTTGTTGGTCTATGCCCTGCCATGTGTCTAACAAATGTTGCTGCCGTAGTTGGACGCACTCGGGCTTCTCAGCACCGCTCAGCAAGGAACGAGCAAAAGTGGTGCTTCCAGCCCTTGGTTTTCGCGTTCAGCTTGTTTTGATACCCGCCGGCGCTTGTTTGCTCGCTCATGGGGTCTTTCGTCCTCTTCAGGATCAAAGACATATGCTACCTGGAAGGGCAACTTAGTTCGCCGAATCGACGGAAACAAGCACAGGGAAATGGAGTTTTCTTACCTGTAGATCCTCTTGGTTGAATACGTCCTGGGCAGCGTCGTCTGGAGCCATGATTTCACGCTTTTAGGGGGTATGGCCCTCCTAACATTTATGGACATTGGTTGAACAACGCGTCTACGCGCCTCCAGATTGCAAAGTCATCTGCACAGTGTACACACTGTGATTCTTTGCTCAACGGAAGACGTCCAGGAACCCATATTCCCAAATACACCTCAATTGTACATAAGGCAGTCTCCAAATTTGCCTGGTATTACAAGCGAGTGTATATGTATCTAGGCATCACAGAGTCCAGGGGCACAATGTAAAGACATGTCGAATTGAGGTCTTCAAGTTGATTCACAGCAAATGTACTCCGTCTCCTGATCATAAGTCCCAAGTAATCAACTTCCAAGCACCTATCTCGTAAACAGTATTGCCCGGTACCTATCCCCTTTACTTCTCGTCTTCGTCGTGGAATCCGCAAGTGCATCGTCTTCCGCGAGCCCTGTGCAGCCCACCCCCATATTTCGTCTTCTCCCACGCCAGCCTTTCGAGATATCGCTTCCCGGATCATGGTTGGCTGTGCAGCTCTCCCCGAAGCGGCTCACCGCTCCGCCTTTTTGAGCGATGTAATCATACATGAGCCCCAATTGTGGGCTCCGATCAGTGTAGGCTTAAGGTAGGAAACGAGAGGTAAACCCCAACCTGACGCCACCATAAAGAAACTGAAAAAGCACAAGTATGGCACCGCCTCCCCAGGTGCCTGCTCCGTTCGAAAAGAGGAAATTAAGAAGCATTTCCTAGGTTTAAATGGCCTTAAGCTGTGGCCTCAACCGCTTCAGAAGGAGCAGCAGTCTGGAATCACTGTTAGCGTGGTCCGAGTAAGAGCACGAGTCTTTTAGCTTACCTCAGTAGCCTCCTTCTCACTTGTCTCGTCTGCTGCGCCTGAGGTCTTAGCCTCCACATCCGTATCCTTCTCAGAGTCCTCCTTCTTAGACTCCTCAGCCTCATCCTTGACACCGTTGGTCTCCGAAGTTTTGTCATCTGCGTGAGCCTCAGCAGTGCCATTGACACCATTTGGCGCGCCGGCAGGAGCCGAAGCCCCATCCCCGGCCATGAGCTTAGTCCACTTGTCCAAAAGTGCCTGGGAGCGATCCTTGAAGTGGAACTCGTCCTCGCGTGGGATGGAGTCAAGCTTAAGGATAGCCTTGAGAACCTTGTTGATCTTCGTCGCTCGGATTATTGACACTTCGAGGTCGGCAAAATTCTCTAGCATTGCGATGAAATCAGACATCTGTTTCATTTCCGATTCCTGGGGTTGCTGATCTCGGGTGAGGAGCCCTCGTTGGAGCTTGTGTCGTAGATAAAGTACCTCCTTCTGTACGGCTGTCAATACTGTAATGTCGTCGCCGCGATAGTGTTTACATACCTCTTTGCGAGCATGACGTTGCTCGGGTGTCATGACCTCTTTGGCGGCCTCGCTCTTCTTCTCTGCACCCTCCTTCCCTTTCTTAGTCTTGGACTTAGATTTGACAACCGATTCGCTCTTAGACTTCGGCGTGGAAGCACCGTTGGCGGTCTTCGGCGTAGATGACGTGTTAAGCTTAATCTTTGGCTTCTTGACGGAATCGGATCGCTGCGGCGTCTGACGGGTACAAAAGTTAGCTCTTGAGCAATGTCTACCAAGCTATCTTGACAACTTACGGCTACATCGTCCTCGGCTTTGCGCTTCTTGGATTTGGATTTGGCGCCCTCATCAGCTTCGTCGACGTCCATCTCCTCCGCGTCATCAGCCTTAGATTTGCCCTTCTTGGACTTCTTTGGCGTGGCGGCGGCTGCGGCCGAGGCAGCCAGATCTTCCTCAAACTTCTTAAGAATGTCTTTGTAATAGTCGATGGGGTGGTGCTCGGCAGCGAGATCAAAGGCGGCCCGTAGATCTTTGCGCATCTTCTCTGTGATGGCATCTTTGGCCTTCTCAGGAGTCAATTCTGAGAGCGCAGTATTGGAAACCCATCCACTAAACGAAACCAGTCAGATCAGCTGCCACAGAAACGACGTGTGAAGGAGCTTACAATTCATTTGTGGAGAGGTACATGACGGGAAGGACCTGTCATTAACGCGCTTGCCTCCGTCGGCGTACGCTTCTGCGTAGGTGCCGTCAGGCTTGGCAGCAGTGACTGGACGAGAGTTGATGAGGGCATGCGGCAGCATAGATTCGTCGCAGATGATTGCGGGCCATGCTGGGAAACCCTTCAGCTTCACCAAGAAGTGATCACCAGGCTTGGCGTCAGTGTGTGTCAGACGGGCCTTTGAGCCCTTCTTGTTCAGCGTCTTGGTCTTGGATTCGCCAGCTGTCGACTTGCGACGAGGCTTGTTCTTCGCAGCAGGCGTGTCAACTACTGAGGTATCTGCGGGGCCGGCCTCCTCGTCTCCAGCACCCTCTTGTGTTGCGTCCTTCATTTCGACGTCATCTGTCGGCTTCTTCTCGTCCTGGTCGGCAGGCTCGTCTGCATTCTCCTTCTTCTCAGCTACCGCGGGTTCTATTTGGGAAGTCACGAGTTAGCAGGCATGTGTGGCGACAGGTAATGGATGCTGTTGGGGTTTGACGCGAAGGGATGCCCTGTTCACGCGATCTGCCAGGACCCACGTTTGCGCGTCGGCGAGGCGCTGCTGAACAGGGCGCATGGAAGGTAGGATGCACGTACCTTCTTGACCTGCAGGTTCCTCCTTAGCAGCTTGCTCGTCAGCAGCTGGCTTGGTGGCCAATTCGCCCTCACCAGTCTTGGAATCATCGGCGGTCGTCTCTGGCGCGGTAGACTCAATCGCGGGCGCAGCAGCTTCAGGCTTCTCGGTGGGCTGGTCTGCCATGGTGGCTAGAAATGACGTGTCCAAGGAGTCCTGAAGCAGGGTCGCACGGGAGGAGCTGAGCTTTGAAGAAAGGGAAGAGCCCCAAACGGAACGCGTGAATCGCGTCGTTGGCGAATTCAAAAGTAGCAGCTGACGCGATGCGCGATGAATAGAAGCCCGTGGAGATGCAGTGCGCGATGGCGATGAAAGCTTCTCTCGCGTTGTGCTCGGGGGTGGGATGGAAGAAAAACAAGCAGTGTGAGAGGGATTGGCTGCTACCAAGTAAGGTAGGTCAGGTAGCAGATTAAGGTGTAGTTTTCGACGGCCCTTCAACGTCACTTCCAGGTTGGGAGGACGTGTCACGTGACTCGCCTTCGTGAGAGCAGAGGAATCTCAGAGAGACCACAGGCCGAGGCACCAAACGCGGCATCGCTGCAATCGAGTAAGACTAGGTGGAGCTTGCAGCCTCGAACTCCAGCGGCGGCAACTTTCCAGGCTCTGATTCCTCGTCTGTGCAGGCCCGTACCTGATGCGATGCGCACGGCTCAATCCGGAAACCTATGGTGTTTATCTACGTTTGGTAATGTATGGTAAGGCCTAGGCCTCGAAACCATGGCTATCGCCAACTCTCAAATCCATAAAATGCATATTGAAGTCATCCTGTTCCTGGGAATAATGTACATGGGCCGTATGAAGCAGCATCAACTATTCTCGCACGCGCGTGCCTATGTCCTTCTACTCTTCATCATCGTCATCCTCCTCCTCCTCCTCATCCACGTCCATGCCCTCGGCCGCAGTGATAGAAAATTCTCGTTCTTGATCGACGCCGATATAGCTGTCGCTCATGAGGAACAGCTTCAGCTGGTGTGCACCGGGTGATGGCACTGTGTACTCAAGGCGCACACTTAGCTCACGTCCGATCGTGACACGCTTGATGGCCAAAAGATTCTTTGTCGCTTCATCGCCGACTACCAGCCACCAATTCTCCATCTTCTTTGCAGGGTAGAATGGCGCGTGGACAGTGGAGTCATATTCTCCTTCATCTTCATCGAGATTACGAACAATCTTGACGTTGATGTATGATGGCTCTCCGGCTCTGATCTCATCTTCATCAAGCAGCTCATGCTCGAGCTCCAAATCGGGGTACTTCTCATTCGTGAACTTTGCTGCCTGCGCTAGCTGATTCTGTGACAAACCCAGACGTTTGACGAGTTGAGCATAGTCGGGGTTCTCATCTGGGTTCATTGCCTCCATGAAGTCGAAGATATCCTTGATTCTGTTATCTCTGTTAGTTACTGTAGTTCCAAGTTGGTTGCTCCGTTTTTCAATTACGTACCCAAATGAGTTTGCCGCTTCCACCACCTCTTGCGTGAAGTGCGGAATCTGCTTGAGAGGACTGTCTCGATCCCACACGGCCTGAACCACCATCTGTGACATTTCCATTGCACTCATAGCATTGATGTGACCCTCGGATGATAGAATGTCCACCATGGCGCTGAGGAGGCTGAGAACTCTCGAAACCAGGACTTCTTGATCCTTTGCCAGATCAATTGGCAATTGCATCCTTGAAAAGTGAGCCTGCAGGAGTATAAAGGATTTGAAGTGAGGCGAATCATAGACAGGCTGAGCCATCTTGACAGGAATGCGGTCATAGATGCGTCGCAACAGGCGTTCCTCGTGCCTGCGAATCTGGATCGTCTCGAACTCAGTAGCGGATGTCACAATTTCGAGAATGCCCTTGAGCTTCGTTCGAGCACTGAGAGACAAGAGGAATGTCTGCATAGTGATATATGAGATGTTGTAGTATGCTGCAATCATTGCAGCGTTCTGAGGAGCAACTGATCCATCGTCTTCATCATAGTCGATAATCTTTGACTCGCTCAGCTCTCTAAGCGTCGTTTCGATGAGATCGGATATGTAGTTGCTAAGGCCTTCATGGGTGGTGCTGGTCAGACTGTAGTAGCTTGGGTTCGCGAGTAAGCGACGGTAAAAGTACGTGAATGTTGTCCAGTTAATTGCATCATCGCCTGATTCAATCATCTTGGTGCTGATTTCGGTTACGAAGGCGTCATGAAGGTAGTTGTGTAAGTGTGACTCCACAGGCAAAGCCTCATTCAAGAACTTCTTGTAATAGTCTCGCTTGACTTGAGGCACCATGAGCACGCCACGGCCGCGACCATCCTTCGATGGACGCAGGGCCTTGCCGAACATGTGCAAAACTTCACTCAGGGAGTAGTCAACATAGCGATGCTCACGACCCTCGAAGTATTGGGTTCCCATAACAATGACCAGATGGGCAGTCGTTGACAGCTCCCAGCATACGTCACGAGATGCCACAAGAACCTGAATGGCTCCGTTATCATAGAGATGTCGAACAATTCGCTTATCGCTCTGGCTCAGGGCCTCATGGTAATAACCAACACCATGTGACAGTGCTTCAGCCAGAGCCTCTTCTTGAATACGATCAAGAAGAGGACGCATCTGTTCGAGCTCAGCATGCAAGAAACGGTCTTCATCGTCCTCTGCGAAGCAGGCAGCCAGGAGATCGCGAGCTGTGTTTCGGGTTTGCTTTCTGTTTGGAACAAAAACCATGGCGGGCTTGTCAGGCGACATTTGAGTAATGGCAAGGTAAGTTGGCTTAGCCATTGCTAGCATCAAGGATGGGAAGTGCGGAATCGAGAAGGACTGAATGTGCAGCTCGAGGGAACTGGTCGTACGTGAGGGCTGAAGTTGTAGATGTCATGCTTCTTTGCATCAATCCATTCACCAATGTCGCGAGCATTGGCCAAAGAGACGCTGAGGGCAACAATTCTCATGGGCAGCTCTGTCTGTGTTCGAATGTAGTGCATACGAGAGACGATTATCTCGTACACATATCCCATCTGACTACCGAGCAGGTGGATCTCATCTGCAATGAAAAGTTGCACCGTCTGAACATTCTTGCGGCGCTTCCATTGTCTTGATAACACATCCCACTGGGTTGGTGTTGCCAGAATGAGATCTCCCAGTTCAAGAAGCTTCAAATCAGTTGCTGTCTCTCCAGTCAACTTGACAATCTCTTTACCACCATTCAGGTGGCTAAGTCTTTTCTGCCAATCTTGGAGACGCGCATCCACTAGTTCTTGAGAGGGTGCGATGTAAACAGCACGTCCAGAATCGCCTTGGGTCCAGTGACGAAGGAGAGCAAACTCAGCACAGACGGTTTTGCCGCTGCCTGTTGGTGCGCCGATGAAGACGTTCTGATCCGTCTTGTAAAGAGAGTTGAACGTCTGGGTTTGAATGCGGTTGAATTGTCTCCAATCGGGATAAAGATCGACATACTCAGATACCTTGAGCGCCGAGACGGGGAGAGGTTGAAGCTCGAGCAGTTCAGTGTGCGCCGGGAACTTCTCTGGCAAAATAAGCTTATGGAAGGGGACAGGGAGCCTCGTCTCGGAATGCATCCATCGGTCGGAGATGACAGACACAAAGTAGTTCGGAGGCATAGGATCGGTAATAGGAACTGTAAAGTTCACAACATGCTCGTTCGTCTCTGACTCGGCATAATCTTTGCGGAGGAGGAAGGTATCGTGGTAGAGGATGTCTTCGCCGTCGCTGTCCTCCACAATGATCCAGAAGTTTTCGGCCACACCATGTACGCTGTCGTCCCACTCAAAGTTGGGAGTAATGCTGAGATCAACTTGCAACATTGATCGCGTGATGGGTTGGACCTGAGCCTGGACCTCGACCCGGGGAACTTGGCAACAAGACTGCAAACTGTACGACCAGCCTTAGGCATACCGAGCAGCTCTCCCATGCGAGGGGTCCAGATCGAAATAGTTGCTCCAAGAAACATCGATCCTCTCAGCCTTCTGGATGACATCTCTTGGACAGCCAGGAATTGGCGCAGAGGAGACATAGTGGGCCACATCCTCTTCTCGGCCATCTTACACAGATCCAAAGCAGTCTTGGCAACGGAAGCCCAGCCCTTCTTCAACGCAATTTCGAACACGGCTCGAAGAATTCGGCCGGCGCTCTGCGTTACATAGACCATGTCAGCCATAAGAGCCAGGCCGTCGAGCTTGAGTCTGGAGATATAAGCCTGAAGGAGGACGTTGATCTTGGCATGAGGTTCCTCAATGCTCTCCTTCACAGGAATTGGAACTCGACCGAGGAGTTGAGCTAGTTCTAGCTTCTCATCCTGTCGCACTGGAATAAACTTGAACTCGGCACTGAGCGAAAAGACTCGGAATAGTTCGATAGTTGTTATGGATGGTTGAATGAGGTTATTGTATGTGTCCATGGACGCCGCGGTGATGTAGTAGTGAGAGGCGATTCGACCCAGCTCTGTCGATTGGAGCCGGCCCGACTTTTCATCATATTTGATGAGATTGGACTTTCTCAGCACCATAGCTGCAGAATGAATCAAATCGACTCTCTTCTGTTCAAGGGCTGCATCGTTCTCATACTCTGCTCCAACTTGATACAGACCAGGCGAGCGAAGCATGCGGACAAAAAGATAAGTGTAACCGAGCCATTCGACACCTTCATCTCGTGTCCTCACATTTCCTAGAACAATTTCGGCATTCAAATTGTCGACCAATTTGCTAACAAACTGACTCTCAATAGGCAGTTGCTGGTTCAGGAGGGAGAGGTAGTACTGCATTTCACCCTGTGTGGTGATGATAATACCTTCTCCGTAGGTATCGTACTGTGGTCGACCGGCACGACCAAGCATTTGGAGGACGTCTTGCGGACTCAATTCCACCCAGCTACCCTTTTCTGGCGAGTAGACCTGTGTGCCCTTGATAATGACAGTGTGAGCTGGCAAGTTGACACCCCAAGCAAGAGTTGCGGTAGAGACCAAAACCTGGATGGCACCTCTCGCAAAAAGATCCTCCACGTCAGTTCTGTCGACTCTGTTCATTCCTGCGTGATGGATGCCAAATCCGTAGGGCAGGATATCCTTCAGGTCCTTGTCCGTAGCCTGCCCTGCGGCTTCAGTGAGAATCTCTCTGCTTCCAGCATCGTGCCTCAGGACCTGGTTAATCGTGTCCATCTCCAAGGCCTTGTCACGGATATATCGGGCAGTCTTTGCTGTGTCTTTTCGGGAATGAACGAAGATGATCATCTGGTTTCCTTTCGTACCCACGTGCTCCATAACCTTGTTGTAGGTCACGTCGTTCATGGTCTTGAGCTGTTTGATAGGCTTGCGATCCGTGACACCGATGAACTCCTGTCGCAAAGGGCAAGGTCGGAACGAGCTATCAAAATGGAACAAGCCCGTCTTGGTGTCAACTCGTAAGAAGCTGGCAACATCCCGGTAGTTTGGCAGTGTAGCGGACAGACCAACAATTCGTACAGGCTCGCCGGTCTGCTCAGTCTTGCGAATTGTCCTGCTCACAATACTCTCGAGGACAGGTCCACGATCATCGTGAAGCAGATGAATCTCATCAATCACGATTAGGCGCACTAGGTTCGTGTATGTAAGATCAGTAGCTTTGCGAGTGATAACGTCCCATTTCTCAGGTGTTGTCACGATGACTTGGGTTTCCGAGATTTGCTGCTTTGTGAGCTGGCGATCACCAGTCAGCTCAGATACCTGGATACCGTACGGCTCTAAACGCTTGCCGAAATTGCCAACTTGCTCCTGGACCAGGGCCTTAAGCGGAGCAATGTAAACAATCTTGAATGAATCCAGGTCAATATCGCCGGTTGATGGGTTTCGGTGCTTTCCAATCTCTCGCAAAATTGTCAACATTGCAACATTCGTTTTTCCACTACCTGTGGGAGCGCAAATAAGCATGTTCCCATCGTCCTCGAAAGCTGTAGGATAACACTTTGACTGGATTTTATTAAGCGACTTGGCGGTGCTGAATGGGATGCGAGACCACTCGGGCATGTCGGTGATAGGAATCAGGACATCGTCGGGGTCATTTCTCTTCTTTGGGGCGGGAACGTGAATCTCTTCGTAGCCCTTGAATGTTCGTTTCGTTGAACCTTCTGGCAAGCGGACTTTGGGGTTCGTCATGAGATGGTTACCCTGATCGAAGACCAAATTGTCCAAGTTGATGACTTTCTTCGGTTGAAGGCCGCCAACAAGCTGGCCTTCAGCTTGCTCTGTCTTTGCGGGACCCTCGGTGAAAGACGCAGGGACATCAATATCCATTTTGATATCGATCTTTCGTTTTTGAGCATCATCTCCGGTCCTGCCGTGCAGTTCGTCCAGGATCTGTTGGAGTCCTTCAGATGCCATCTCTCTTTCGACGTTGGCTCGTTCTTCGGCTGCTTCTGCCCTGGCTAGTTTCGTGAGCCAGTACACCTTCTCGCGGTTTTCGACTAGCTTCTGTACGAGTTCGTGGTGCTCAAAGTCAAACAACTCCATAAGGTCGTTTTCAATCTCGCGAAGAGATTTCTCCTCGCCACCAGCCTCGTCTGGCTCCCCAGAGAGTATTCGAAGTGCCTCCTTGGTCTTGTCCGTTTGTTCGTGGGCATCGGGATAAAGTGTTCCTATCTGCCTCTGTAGCCAGAACGCATCTATATCGCGCGCGGGTATAGACTGCTTCTCCTTGTCTTTCCTTTGCTCCGCAATGGGACCAGAGTCTAGGACCATCTCATCATCGTCCACGCCAGCATCTTCCAATGCCTTCTTCTCGGCATCTGCGTCTTCGTCTTGGTCTGATGCCTCATCTTCGGACGATTCGTCTCGCACCTCGTTCACGATGGCTTCTTCTTCATCTTCGTCTTCGTCGAATGCAACGGCAACACCCTGGCGTTCATCGATTTCGGCTTCGTCGCCGTTGGCGCCCATGTCTACATCCTCATCCTCGTCTTGTGCGTCATAGTCGGTGATCTTCTTTCCTAGATTCACCAATTCGTTAAACTGTTTTGGGTTCAACGAAGCGCCGAGGATGTCATCGATTTCCTTCTTCTTGTCGAGGTCTTTCAAATCGTCATCTTTCAAATACTCGAGCACCGCGTCGGCGGCGCTGCGCACAACCTCGTGGGGACATCGCCAAGGTTGTTTGCTACGATCGTCACAATCAGGTCGAAAGTTGCACGCGTGGCGGCGGTTCGGGGTCGGTATGTGATGCCCTCGACTAAGGGTTCGCTTGCGCCAAGCACGCCAGTTCCCTGCTTGCGCCGCGTCGGCATTGCGCTTTCGCTGTTCGCGGAGGAGGATATCTTCGCCTTCGCGTAGGTTGCCTCGCTCTACTGTCGGGAGGCCAGGCTGTTTCTTCTGCTTTGGCGCCTCCTCGCGGCCGACTCGGGATCCCATATCCCTAATGCTCAGACGTCCAGCCAGCGACTCTGGATCTCCAGTGGCCTCGTCGGTTCTGCGCGTGATGAACCGACGATCCGCCTGGAGGACCAGGTTGGACATGGCCGAATACTTGTATTGGGAGACATCGCGATGAGGGTCCGACATCTTGGCTAATGTTGTGAAGCTGTATTCGGGCTGGAGAACGTCGAGCTTCTCGACAGCAGCTCTGAGGTGGGGGTCGGCTTCTCAATCACCATGCGCCTGGCAAGCCAACCTCTGCGCTCGTCGAGAGTTTGTTCGGAAAGGAATTGGTGTTCTGAGTGACGCACTCGAGTGTGGTCGCTGAAAAAACGCGTCTCTTCCGCCACCTCTTATAGGTTCAAGGTCCAGTTCGTAGGACAGAGCTCAAAATTTCAATCTCCAAGGCTGCTGCGAAGGCTGCACTGACTGCCTAGCCTACTTGGCACTAGCGCATCTCACTAGCCACCCATGCATGAGCCACATCTGGGGAAGCAGGACAATGCCCAATGTAAACACCGAACTTGCTTCAGACCAGATAAAAACGAATTTCTTTGCCGTGTGATGCAAGAGGTGTAGATTCATTTCTCAGCCAATCTGACGAGAGAAGGAAGTAGAAAATCACCAGAAAGAAAGGGCCGACTTACTCAACATCAAACAGCACTACGACACCTGGGTCATATAGTGAAAAACCCAGGAGCCATCCATATGGATGGGCCCATACGAACAGCTTCCTCAAACAGAACAAGTGCCGACGATGCTCAATGAGAGCTCTTGGTAGCCAAACCTATTCAATCCAGCTCAAAATACTTTCTATCGTCACCAGAAAACATAAACAACTCAGAACAGCGGGAACAACGCTCGCAGCCCCAAGATGGAAGTCAAACAAAAACTCGAGGACGGTCTCAGGCCGTTTACCAAGCCCAGAGAGCAAGTGAACTACATCCGGCGGGTTCTAGCCCTTCATCTTGGTGAAGAAACACAATCTGGCCCCCAAAACACCCTTTATCATTGGCAGGGACGTCTCATGATGCAAGAGTCAGCAGTGACGACAAAGGCATTTACAAAGAATATCTCGAGGCATCGAAAGCGCATGCCGCCGCGAAATTGGAGTTTGATACAGTTTCGGCAAACAGAAACGCCAAACCAACCCCTGATTCTGATTCAACTAGCGGGTCCGAAGTTCTTGAAGAGCAACTTGATCTGTTGAAGCTGCGACAGAAGTATGAACGTCTGCTTCGAGTTCAAGAGCATTTGGAAACGCTCTCTCAGAAACCCGCTTCCACTCCAGACTTTGTCAGAGCCAGTCGAGATCTTTCAAGGAGCCCCAAACTTCCCAAGATACCAGATGTGATAGTTGGCAACTTAGTTGTCGAACAGAGCGGTTCTCCTTCTGACCTAAAAACTAGAATCCACCAACTTGAAAGGACGGCGTTGAAGGCGAAACTGCTGCTGAGGCAGCAGGAGCAGCTCCTAAGGACGCAAAGGCCAGATCGAAGCGTCAAACCACCACTGTTAGCAGCCATGCAGAGAGACTTAAAGCACTTCATGCCACCCGATCTGAGCTCATCAATTGGATGGAAGCGGAACTAAGTAAGGCATCATCTGACGAGACTGAGACAGTTATGAGTTCTGCCAACCAGAACTTCGATTTGAAAGGCGATCAATTTGTGGTAGAGACGAAGCTCGCCGACATACGTGAGAAGTACAGCACATACCTAGAACTGAGGAAGAGCATCCTAGCTTTGGTCGCAGATCGGCCTAAGCCATCTATTCGACCCAAGATTCAGCAGGACAATCTAGAGCTTCATCCCCAGTCGGGAGATTTACCCGTGGACTATCTCTTGACCCCATATGTTGAGAACCTCTCATCACTATCAAAGAGTCTCAAAGCGAACATTGGACAGAAAACGCACATGCACTCTGTTTTGGGCCAGCAAATCAAGGACACGCAGCAAGCTCTCCACCACCTCGCCGAAGAAAGCCAGCTACTCCCTGCCCATCCCTCCAAGAATATGGGCAGAGTAAAAGACCTGATATCAAATGAACCTACCGCTAAGGCAAATAGCATTGGACTGTCCTCACAAATCCGGCCATGGGTGTTGGCAGCTGACTCGGCTAAAATCGATACCTTGGAGACTGTGACAGAGACTGTAGAGACTGGACAAGTTGCTCTTGAAAACTTTATGAGACAACTTCAGGAGATCAACCAGCTATTAGGCCGGAACCAACAGGAGAAGGACAGAATCGCGGCAGCGGAAGGGTCTCAAGAGGAGGAGGACGATCTTTGGCTTGGCAATGCTGGTCAATCCAAAAACATTGGGAAAAGGCATGCCCAAACAGTCAAACCAGAACCGTTCAATGATATTTGGTCCAGGCTGCACGGAAACCTAGGACTCATTGGCCATGATGAGCCGTCTTGAGAATTGCGTAGTTAGGGAAGCATTGGGCAGAGCACCCAGTTCTGTCTGGCATTGATATTTTACCTAACGCCCCAAACCTATAGACAAACGCCGAATCTATTCTACAGCTTTTGAGAAAGCGTTTCGTTCATTTCCCAGCCATAATTGCAGATGTTCTCATGGCCAGATCAAGTATAGACAAGTGTTCATCAGCGCCATCTACTAGTCGCTTGTCAACCTCAGAAAAGACCATTAGAATTTTATTCTTCTGAAAGTCAGGAATCGTCTCGTCAAGAGTCAAGTTTTGGTAAAGCTAAAATAGGGTGTCAGTAGGCGCTCGAGCTCTTCGTGAAAGGGGACTGCTCACTTGTGTCACTATAAGGCCAGCACTCCAGCCATCGGCAATCATATCCTCCACCACCTTGGATATGGGCTGATAGGTTGCGCCGGAGCTTCTAGGCCGCATCGCCTTGACTAGATCATCAATAATGTTGTTGGGGATAACTCCAGCAATGTCTTCCACGATCTTGACTGTGACGGGTTTCTTGTCCACTTCCATCTGCTCGCCCCCATCCACATCCTTCGTCTTGTCAGCATTGGCGCCGACCAGCCGGGCTGCGCTCTGTAGATATGTGATTGCTTTTCTTAAATCGCCATCGCTGCACTTAATCAGAGCATCCAGAGCACCATCTTCGAGGGCCACACCCTCATTTTCTGCAATATCCGCCAACCTCTTCTTCGCATTGCCTTGGTCGAGGCTCTTGAAGCGAAATTTGCTGCATCTACTGGCCAACGGATCGATGATGCGAGTAACGTAATTACAGATAAGACAAAAGCGTGTAATCTTGCTGTATGTCTCCATTGTTCGACGTAAGGCGCTCTGGGCGTCCTGTGTCATCGAATCGGCCTCGTCGAGGATGATGATCTTGAATGGTGGGCAGGGGTATTTTTGCTTATAGCCAGGCGTCGGGTTGGTGAGTTGCATTCGGGCAAAGTTTTTGACCTTTTCACGGACGATTGAGATGCCACGTTCGTCGGATGCGTTGAGCTCAAGGACTCGGGATTTCATCATCTCGGGGCCGTACAGCTCTTTGGCCAGAGCCAGAACGGTGGAAGTCTTTCCAGTGCCGGGCGGTCCGTAGAAAAGCATATGCGGCAGCTAAATGACAGTCAGCGATGGTGCATCGCCCATGGAAACAGCAGTACCAACGTTGGAGGCTTGTAGAGTTCGTTGTAGCACCTTCACGGTGTGATCTTGTGCCGCGACATCGTCAAGCTTTTTCGGTCGACTGTGACAATGTGAGATCTCCATGCATAGCTTCGATGCCATTGCTTATCAAACTTACTATTTCTCCACCCAAGGTTGTGTTCGTCCGTCGGATTGTTTGTCCTGCTTCAAATCCGGTGCAGCATTTGCAGCAGCGGCGGCTTTTCGGGCCTTCAGATCGAAGAAATTGGCCATTTGTGAGATTATGAACGTATGTTTAGGAGCATATAAAGAGGAAGCTCAAGCTGGTCATGTGGCAAGCCAGCTGTTCGGTGATAATGCTGGGGCTGCGTTGTGGTGATGGAATCATGAAGGTATTTGGAAAACCAATTAACGCGTCGGCCAAATCTTTACGCTGACGCGCATCGCGTCCAGCAAGCTTAGGATTTCCTGAGCAAGACCAGGGCTAAATTGAGGTAGCTCGCTCCCCAGTGCTGAAGTACAGTACCTTGTCCAGCATTGTGCTTTGGGCTTACTGGACCCCGCAGTCAAGCCCCCTCCTTTAGACCCCACTACGAGTGGTACCCAAGGTAAGGCAGCACGGGTACCTTAGGTACTATAGACAGGTACCTACCCAGGTACGTACAGGTAGCCACCTTCTATCCATAATACCATTGGTATAGTCCCGATGCACCCTGATTAGGAGTTGCGGCCCGTTACATCACGTCAACTATGCCGTGTTCAAGCGCTCAAGGTAATGGATAACGCTACCCGTGTTGCAAAGGGCACCTCAGGTCCATGGCTAGGTAGTTTAGTAATTCCAAAGCCAGGTGCTTTGTCTCGTTGTGTTGCTGCATCCGCTCTAATGTTGGTGTCCCAAACCGTAGAGCCACCAAACTACCTACCTACTAATGTAGAGTAGGCATCTTGAACGCAATAAGTTGTCTAGTCTTGGTGGCCCAGCATGCATAGCAGTCAACCATGCATGCACGAGAGCCGCATAGTCCTTAGATCCGGGATCCATAATCGGTTTGAGCAAGGGGCGATCTACTGTACCAAACCTGAGGGTTACACGGTTGAATGCACCGGCAGCAGCGTGCATGAAAGAGGAAGAATACCTGGTAGCCAAACAATGCAGACCCTTCCAAGAAATCGACACGCGATGCGAAGATTTGTCCGGATGTGTCTTCTGCGTCTTTAGAGCAGCGGCCGCATCATAATATACACAAGAACATGGGGACAAAGGACAGAATAACTTCGACTGAACTAGCTCGTTGAGGCCATGCAGATAATTATGTTGCCACCTCACTTCGTGCCATCTACGCAAGTTGGGGCTTTTTCCAATGAAGCTGAAGAATGCCGCAAATTTTTGTTTTTTGCATGAATGGCACTTGCTCGCCCGCTTCTAGAACACCTGGACAACAACGAGTTCCTATTGTAGCTGAAATGAAGTGCAGGTACTCTGTAGTTGCATGTTACACGGAGTGCACAGCCCTGCTCCTGATCCCGTTGCCGCCCCTCCCAACTGGAGTCTGGGCCTGAAAAGGGCCCAGCAGGATTATACCGTATAGGTACTGTACTGCAAAGTAAAGTAAAGTAAATTGCATGCAAGACGCAGCTAATGTAGCTATGTACTAGGTAGGTATTACAAGTACCCGACGTGCTGAGCAGAGTTGACTCGTAGAATAAAACAAAGCAAGCCGCAGCCCGGCGACCCTCCAACTTCAATAAGTACTCCATTTCCAAAACCCGGAAGAGGAAAAGGTCCAGTTGTCGGAGCACCAAGCACACTAAATACCTACCTTAGTAGGTAATTACTATACCTACCGTACCTGCCTAGGTACCTACCCAGGTACCAAGGTAAGCACCTCTAGACAAGCACGGTAGGTCTAGGTAGGTAGGTTGGCTGTTGGGCAGTGTCAAGAGGAGGCAGCAGCTGCCAACCGTGAGTCAAACTCAACTTCATACTTACCTTACCTATTCACTGCATGGCACCGCCTGACCTCGCTCTTCGTGTCCCTTAGCTTAAACAGCGCCCTCTTCTCACGCGTCAGCACCACTTCATCTCTTCAACAGCTTCTGCGGGCCTCTCCCATGAATCTGCATCGTCACCTTCGCAAGCCTCGCCGCAGTGTATCCCTCCCGAACCCGTCATTATGGACCAGTCCATAATTCGCATCACCAAGGTTCAATGCCCCCACCTCTTTCGAGGCTTTGCCTCTGCCAACGACCACTGCTGACTTGATCCCAGGAGATAAGTGATCTTCAGAAAAGCTCAGATCTATGTGTGTCTATGCTCGTGCCCTCATTCATCCATGGCTCGTTTTAACCGGCCTACCGCCATCTGTAGCCATCGCCGTCGCATGCCGAGATATCGATGTTCGCAATGTCAAGGCCTTGATCATGGGGCCTCACGAGACCCCTTACGAGTTTGGGTTCTTCGAGGTATGTGACGCCGTGCTTGTTGTACAATATGCTCTGACCAAACGTCTGTGGCAGTTCGCAATAAGATTCAACAAAGGTCGAGATCCTCCTCTCCTTCGGTTTCCATCTCCTGGATCTGACAGTGGCCAATGCTTAGAATACCCTCCAAGTCCCCAAATGTGCAGTGTGTCACCACGAACGGCGGCCGATGCAGATTTAACCCAAACATTTATTCAAATGGCAAAGTTTGCCTGTGAGTGATTATCGCACATCGATATTGTTCGTATCATTGCTGACAATTCCCAGCTCGATTCTGGGGTGATTATGAGCCTATCACCACAATATTTCTGCCTCCCCGACTAACACTGCAGCAGGACATGGCGAGGCGAGAGAGGTGAAGAGTGGTCGTCAGCGCAAGGCCTTGAGTCTATCTTACTCTCAATCCAGAGTCTCATGTCCACTAATCCTTACGAGAACGAACCTGGGTTCGAAGACGCGAATGAAGAGTCAGACAAGAGGGCGCAGAAGGCCTACGTTCAGAAGGTATTATTCGTATGTTCCGGTCGATACATCGATCTGACTTGTCCCCTAGATACGCCACGAAACATTGAGGATATCTGTTATCCAGCGACTCGAAGGATATCTCGGGTTGAATTCAGATGGCACTCGCAAAAGCTCTACCTGTACCGATCTTGATGAAATGGACAAGGACGACATCGATGAGTCTAGTGTTCCATTTGAACCGTTCAAGGACTTATGCAAGCGCCGCTTTTTGTGGTACTTTGAATCGTATCTGTCAGCTATTCAGCAAGGGATGAAGGACGTCAAAGACCATCAACCATTTGAGCGCATGCCATTCGAATCAGCCGGAAGTAATTCGATGGACGGAAAGTTCAACTGGACGGATCTGCACCGGAGACTCCTTAAGATCAAGGCTGTGCTGGATGCCGAACCCGAAGAATGGATTTCGGAAGGGCTTCAGGCTGTGAAAACAGAATCCAGAGTGGCTGTAAACTTGCAGCATCAGTTTGAACAACTGTCTGCATCTTTCAAGCGCAGCGAGGTGCCTCATAGTATTGTACTCGAGAACGGCAACCCGTTTGTGTGGCTTCTCACCTATTTTGGTAGCCCCATGACCAACTTGGATGGGGGCTCTTCCGTATCAGGATAGTCTTTAGCCCTCGATTTCCGGATGAGCAGCCTCGCGTGCGGTTTGAAACCAAGATTTTCCATCATCATATCGCGTCAGACGGTACCGCCTGTTATACACCGGATCCGATGAGAAGGGAAGACGTCAAGTCTCATATCGAGGCTATCATGACGACTCTAGAAGACGAGGAACCGGCCTACGATCCTCGGAAGATAGTCAATCCCGAGGCTAGTAAGCTCTTTTGGGAAACAACGCAGAGGAGCGAAAGAAGTATTCTCGACGGCTTCGTCGAACAGTACAGCAGAGCATGGAGTAGGGCACCCATATCCTTTGCCCTTGGAATGATAGCTGACAATTGTGCAGAGACTTTTTGAGTGAACAGGCAAGAACACGCCCAACTCGTTTATACTTGCATTGCTACTGGCGCTCACAGGAGGCTTTCGGGGCTTTCATAGCTAGGGGTTACGGCGTTTTGGCTTCGTTAGTAGGGCTAGGTCGTGAGTGTGCAGTGGAAGACGGATGTTGGGCATACACGTCACGAACACTATTGCGTTTCTTTATTCAGATCCATGCATATTTGGTCCCATTAACAATGATAGTATAGCATAATCAAATCAGCTCAAGAAAGCTATAGTAACATGCTCATAACGGCAAGTTGGCTCTTCGTCAATATGCGAACGAAATATCCTGACCCAGGCGTCATGATTCTTATTTTCTGAATTTAAGAGACCAGAAACCTACATTCAAACAACACTCGCAAGCCCAGTCGCCTGAGCGCCTCCGTCTAAACAAACCCCAACACCATGCAGTCCATATCATTGGCACTCATTATCCGTAAATCGCAGTTATCATTACTTCTTGCCTTTTGTCTTTTGGCAATCTTATCCTTCTGAGGGTTGTAGGAGTAGCCACGCCTTGATAAGACTCTTGCGGCCCATCGCCCTGGAACTCATAGGCGCCATTTGCACCAACAATGGCTGGCGTCCCTTGAGTAGGACGCGCAACCTGGTCAGCGTGAAGTTTGTCCAGTGACTCGCCCACGACGGCATACTGTGACCAGTTGATGGGCGGGCAGCGAACAATGTCCTGGGGCTTGGGCAGAGAGGTCCAGGAGTGAACCCCAGCAGCTTGCTGAGATGACGATGGGTTTGCCGCGTCGTCGCTGCTTGAGTCCTCCCTCCACCAGAAGCGATGGGCTCTGAGGGACCGGGGCCCGAATTGACCCTGCCGGCGAGCAGATCGTTTATGAAAGCCTTAGGTTCTCGCACCGCCTCATCTTTAGCCTTATCTAGAGCCTGTATGTCCGCAACGGCGCGTTGCTTCTGTATCTGCAGAATAGAAATGGCCGACTTGAGAGCGATGACATCAGGGTTGGAGTCGAAGGTGATGGGCTCCGGTGCCGGGGCGGTATGGCAACTTGATGAGGTTGGTTATGGGTGAAGGTCTGGCGTGGCGGCAGTGGTTCAGGCTCACCCGGTAACCGGGCCGGAGGTAGAGTTGAGTCAGAGGTGAGATGGGTGGTGGTGAGGGAGACGAAGGCCTGGCTGGCTGATTCGTGTCGATCGTGAGAGCAGGCATGGTGGATACAGGGCTGGGGAAAGCTCAGCCAGTAAGTGACGGAGTTGAGTTATCAAGGCTGGTGTTGCGCGCGCTTCTGCAACGGCTTGACTAGACTCCGGGTTCTCACAGAGCTGGAACGATGAACGTTGGAGTACACAAAGCTAGAGTAGTGGCAATGTTAGTAAGCCAAAGTGAGGGCGGTGGCCTGAAAACAGGGAGTGAGTGCTCTCCGTTCTATGAGGCAAATGTGACGGAGCAGGCTGCAGAGCAATTGCATACAGTAAAGATGCGCTAATGGGGATGTGAATTATAGGCGACGCCGGCGTTTGCAGGCAGTTGAGCTCACAGGCCAGTAGGTGCTGGTTCCAACGAGGTTACAGGCACAGAGCCCTGCAAGTGCAGTGGGCTTCATGCTGATGTGAGGCGGCTTACCTCATCTGCTTTGTACTATCTCCTAGGCACCAAACTAGATGTTCCATTGTACCTGCTGAAGAGTGCATCTGAAGTACCTACCTTGCCTGTCTTATGAGCAAGTACCGTAGGTACTGGCAGAAGCATGCTCCACCACCTTAGTAGGCAAATGAAAGAGAGCATATGCTGCGTGTTTGGCTAGATTTGATTTGAGCTAGCAACTCATTCGAAAATAGCGTCCTGCCGTATCTTTCCAATGCACCCAAACCGATGCCATGTTTTTATTCGATTGGTTGTGCCATGATTGTTCAAATGCTAGGTGTTTAGGTACCTTACCTCGGTATCATCATGCGCAAGCCAAGAGGCTCGTATCGACCCTTCGATACTTTTTCCTGCAGGTACCCAGTACCTGGTCAAGTACAGATACCACAGGTTGAGCTGAGCTTACCGGCCAGTTCTAATACCTCCAAAAGACAACTCCTGTAGGAGGAACGCTCCAGTTCCCTGATCCCAAACCACTTCCATCAACTCCCATCCTCGCCCCAGACGACGCGTGATGGCTGAATCTTTGAATTCATTGACAACTCGAGCCTTGATCGGGTGTCCCGAAAGAGAATACGGAGCCATGTGATGAAAGGGAGGAACTTGGGCAAGAAGTGCCCGAGGCGGCCCCGTCAAGCTGCTCCCCAGTGCTCAACCATTTCGTACACCAAGAATGATGACTTCGGTGAGACGCCGAAAGCCGGCGTCGAGGGCTGAACACTTTGATCAAATTAGTGGCACGGGCTCTGCCGAGGAGAACCTTCAGACCGAAGAAATCTATGAATTGAACCGGAAGAGCTCAGACGAAATAATTCCTCTGCGACTTCGTCCAGGTAACACTATGGCTCAGGTATTCCGGGCGCCTGAGATGGTAACATGGGGAATCAGCTCGTGCCAGCACAGACAAACCCACACATAACACTGCAAATGCTTAAACAAACTGGGACAATGTTAGCATGTTGGTCTTTCCCATTCGAGGTGACGCCTTACATAGAGATGTCCTTCTACAACTGTCAGTGGCGCCCTTTGTATTCGCCCCATCGGTTGTATTGTTTACTGAAATGAAAGAATAGTCACGCAGGTAGTTGCTCAAACCCTCTATCCGCCCGCGTTTTGCAAAAGCAGCCGGTGGCTCCAATCTGTCTGGTTCCACCTGATGTTTGTTGACGAGGCTTGTAAGAGTCCTTGATATCTCTGAGCGTGCAGTGGAATTAACTGCTCCCAGACTTCCACTGCTCCCTTGCTCTGATAATGAATGCCATTGACATAGCAATTGGTAATACCGAAGTCACCCATAAGAACCGTTTATTGACGGTCAAGGCCTTCAGTCTCATCAACCTAAAACTGTCGAGCACTGATCCCGTGTCAGACGTGGCAATAGCCAGCGTCATAAGCCTTTGTCTTCTCTCTGACCTACACCGGAGACATGCTGAAACCCAGGTACACTTCCAGGGACTCTGCAAAATGATTGAGATACGGGGCGGGATGCCTGCAGTCTATGACAAACCTTATCTATTGGAAAAGATTCACCGGTATGAGCCTCTTATATTACTTGCCGTTACCTGGACCCTTAAAGACTCACCGCGATAGTATCGATCTTGACCTTGCCCTCCATTTTGGGACTTCACCACAATTTGGCCCAGTATACCCTTTTCCACCAATTACACACCCGCACCAGTATGACTGCATCGCGAAAAATAAATGTGCCTTGGCAATGTACCTGAAAGATATCAACACGCAGCTAGCGGCGATCGCTGAAGATATGTTCATGCTGACGCAGGTCCTCAATGCCACCACGACCGAGACAAAGTTGGATGGTACCACATACCAGGAACTTGTATTATCATTTCTATATCGTCTTCTCGATGTCTCTACTATCCTGAACCCGACATTCAAAAGCAATATTGAGCGTGCCTGCCACTTGGGCATGGTTGCTTTCATGTCGACTTTACTATTCCGGTTTGATAGTAATTACCATATCCAGTACACTATTGTTCTACAAGAATACCAAGAGGTCCTCCAAGTACCAGACCTCTTCGATACCGCACCTCAAGACCTGCGTCTATGGCTACTGACAGTGGCCGACATCATTGTCTCCCGGAAAATTCATACCCACTGGCGTCCATCCCAGCTGGCTGCATGCTTGTCTGATCTCGGAATTGAAACATGGGAGCGCGCTCAAGCGCTTTTAAAGCGATATCCATGGGTCAAACTAGTACACGACAAGCGCGCTCGTACAAATTTCACCGTGTCTACTTGAACGTCCTACAAGCTCAAGTAGCCAAGCAATGACAAGATGGTGTCCATATTCCACGAACAGACACTCGCGTTGCTGGAACATGGTCTTCAAACTGAAGAAACGTTTTATCCGCTCGATAGTTCGAGAGCGTTTAAGGCATACTACCTTTGGTCTTGCTCTTTTGCGTCCGGCGAGTTTGGTTCATCAGCTGTATCTCACTGCAAGTTAAATATACAGCATGTAAACGTGCGATCACGCTGTAGCCCCGAGGCCCATGCTATTACGCTGGAGCTGATCGACCTCATATATCTACATATCATTTACTCGAATTTTGGTGTTTTAACACTGTCTCGCCCATCTCGGTAATCAAGTCAAGGAATGGCGTTGCAAGCCTCCTTGTCCTTCTCCTCAGCCCTCCGCCTCTTTTTCGGGAAAGCTTGACGCCGTCGCTAACGGTGTCCAATAATATGTTTCGGGATGCAGTTCCAAGTGGCACGTTTATTTATCAATTTGCATGGCTCGTTCACAATCACCATCTTGGTCAACAAGGCTACGCAGTAGCTTCTAACAATGACAACAGACCCATGTGGCCAGCCGAGACTATCGATTCGCAAGCTAAACCCCTGCGCGTCCATGTGTCAAGAAGACCAGGAGGCTGCATCCCGTCGATGTGATTCCTCATATTGGCTGATATGGCGGACTAATCATAGGCAGGAGTTGCCAAGATGGACGCCATCAACTTCTTCCTGGTTCCCGGGGAGAACGGACGTAATAACCGATCCTGCAAAGCAGGTCGATTTCTTAGAGACCGGTGTCACGCAGCACGGTACAGTCTAGACCACCCTGGTCTTTGACCCAATGCAGGTTGCCATGCATGATTGAGGACCGTGTCCGCTACTGCATTTGCTTTTGCCGTCCCAAAATCCAATAGCGTATGCATTCAGAAGATTGGATGACAGGTACGGGGTACAATAACCGCGTTCACGCAAGCACCCGATGAAGAAGCCTTTGTATCATAGTACATAGCAAGGTTTCCTGGCTTGATTTGGAGTGATGGGGGCTTGCAATGTTTCCGCTCCATGGCAGTTTTGGCGCCCGAGCCCAGTGGCTTCATCACGTTGCTGATTGCCGTCATAGCCAAACTCTCTTAGCTACCCAACAATGGTAATGGATACAGGTTCGGGCATGTGAAGGAGGACAGCTTGTCTCCACACCTACTTGCATGTCCGGTTGCTACACAGCTGAATTGCTCGTGTATTAAGACGGGGAATCCTTGATACACAATGAGAGCACGCTCGGACACCACATGAACTGATGGCTCATGAAGTTCACTGGGGCTAGTGGATGAACGAGAAAACCCTCTTCAGACGACTCTGATGGGGTCACAGCTGCTGCCAGAGTGGAATCTGGGCCGATTATGACACGCGCAATGGCTCTCACAAACGCCCATCGATCTGATTGGAAGCCTCTGTTTACTCCGCAGCAACTAAGTGGCTGCCACGCCCTCGGCGTTGAAGCGTTCAAACTCTATCATCTCTGTTCCCTGGTCATCGTTGCTTTTTGTCTTCCTCAGGCCATCTGGAGCTGCCATTGCCATTGGCTACGAGATGGATCTGGTTTCGTTGGCGTAAACCTGGCCAATGACGCTCCCGCTCCCGTGAGCCACACTATGCGTTTCGTCAGCTACGCCTCGGGATGCAGCTGAGCGTTGTTATCCACGGGGCTGCCTCGTGTTGTGGAGAGTGGACCACCCGGTTATCTTCCTTCACTCCCCGATCCTTGGCTTTCCAGCAAATTGCTTTTTCTCACATGGTCCTCCAATTTCTTTGTTTAATCACGGCTGTGTAGTATAAAGGACGGTGGTTGGCGTCGACAACAGTACACGGCGAACCACACACGCCTGGCCTCGGCGCCAGAATAATATACCTTTCGCTCAACTTCGCTCATCGGACGAGGTCTTCCTATTCATACGCTTCCCTGTTCTCCATTGAGAGAACCCCTCCACGCACTTCCGGGGACATTCAAGTGTCATCCTTGTGTGCTTGTCCAACCACACTTGCATTGCCGGGTTCACTTGGAATACTAAACAGAACCAGTACTCTCTTCGTTATTCGACCGTTTGATAGAAGCGCTAAAGCCACCTGTGTTACCTTTGCGAGGCCTATGCGTATGGTAGATCCAATACAGTCGGGTTTGATCTCGGTGCCAAGCTCTGTTGCAGCCAACCCCGAGACACAGTCTACAGTGGCACCCTACCATAGGGCGCACCGCACACCTTCCTGCATCGGTGTTACGAACGTTAAGAAGCAATTGGGTTTGATCTGTTGACACAAGACTCGCCAAACCAACGGATCACAAACTCAGCCTTTGGTGCCTGGACTCGCCGGTTCAGTGCCACAGCGCATCCCTTCGGCTTCGCCCGCGACGGTTTGAGACAAATATTTCGACTAGAGTCAGCAGGGTGCGGGACCAAAACGTCTGGGTGTGCTGCTGCGAGTGGATTACTTAACTGCTGGCCGCCTGTTCAAGAGGGACATTCTATCGATCATTGGCGCCACACACAGGATTTATCCTTCTTCTTGACGTCCCTTTGAGCGTGGCCTACCACAAGACACACAGGATTCGCTGTGTGTATGGTCAGGCGGATCTTTGGCCCTTGAGTTTTCCTTGACAGATCGTTAAGCTCACTGGGGTGGCTTGATTGTGAATATACACTCCAAGAAGCCTGGCTTGGCTCTTTTCGGATTCAAAGACACATTATGGGCGCCCACCAACACACAGTCGTTCAATGGCGAGCGTCACCCGGCCAGACAACAACATATGCAACTCCCTCAGGCGATGGGGAGGAACCTTTCGGCGTGCGGCCGATGACGAACAGATCACAGTCTGAGTATGAACATTCGTCAACGAGTGGAATCGAGTCGTACCCGGGCAACATCCAGAAATTCGATGACGACAAGACACGGCCGAGGACACCCAGATGGTTCACGCATGTAAAAGAATGGCTCGCCGTCAGTGAACCTTCAGCGCAAGCAATGAAGGACCAGAAGCGGACCATTTACAAGAAGCACGGCGTCGATCCCAACAGCCCTCAGGCTGCGGCACAGGCTGCGGCAAAGATGCACGTCCCAATAGGCCAGGTACCTGAAGGCGCAGTCACTTCAACGCGAGGCCCTAGCCCAGAAAAGGCATACAAGCAGAGGGTGGAGAGGCAAAAGAAGCTGAGACAGACGGGAGCCGGCCAGTCGACGTCGAGTAGCACATCGTCGGTTCCGAGCATGAAGGAGGTCAACCCGGCCACTCCATGGGAATGATGAGGGACGAGAAGACAGATTGAACATTCGTATATGCGCGCATCACGAACTTATGAGGTAGCGGTCGTCATTTTCATTGATACCACGTCGCAGCGTGTTTTTATTTTCTCTCTCTGTATCGTTTGATTCTCTTTCTTTCTTCCTCCTTTTCTTTTTTCCTAGGATTGAAAGACTAAAGTGTAAAATTTGAGGGTTCATGGAGGTATCATACTACGCTCTATCCTTTACTTGGGAGGAGGCTTTCTTTCGGCGGATTATGAGAAAAACCAGGGCTCCAGAATTGTTCTGTATTTCATATTTTCTTGTCTCGAGCGAACAGATTTATTAGTGATTTGACTACTGCAACTACTACTACTACTACCTGTATACATTTGCTCACCTACGGGCCCTTCTTCACATGCCTGCCTTACCAGGGATAGATGCTAGGTACAGTAAATGACAAGGGCCGGACGATGGGAGATGAGAGAATCGATCGAAAATAAGCATGCCCCACGCTCAAGAATCAAAACAGGATAAGCATTTCGGCATGATGTCGTGGCTTGGCCATTCTGGTGACCCAGGACAGATGATTAGCGCCGCCAAGCTGTCTAAGGTTTCCTTGCCTCCCAGCACACGCAAGCGCATGACCGCTGTCTTGCCGATTAGTGCGATCGATGGTTTGCCATTCTCTGCCTCCCCGCGGACACGGGCCATGGGAAATTGGGAGTGCGAGCTTAGTTCGGCCCCTACACTGGTGTTGATTGGGTGAGTCGCAGACCCCGGCCTAGCAGGTAAGGGTAACGGATGACGTCCTCGACCCCCAAGCTTCCGGATAGCCCACACTGCCGATGGTATGGAAGAGGCGTCTGAGTCTCTCGGAATGCAAATATGTCTGCATCGCCTAGACTATATAGCCAGGAACTCAGCCTCCTGGAATATCTTGGTGACGTGTCGTGATATCAACGCCACCAGCACCCAGATCTCGACCGCCTGCCCTCACTGACCGAGCCTGCCTTGTCGCATTGCTTCGTCGCTCTTCATCTTTCACGATGCCGCGGTTTTCTAACAAGGACGACAACTTGCGGGACGTCCCGCCCGAGGCCTACGATGGCGAACAAGCCCCTCCGGACGAGCACACTCGGCTGCTCCCCAACCGAGTCGACTCCAGCCGACCCGTGATGCTGAGCCCGGACGACCCAGCCGTGTCACCCTACAACCTTTGGACTATCCGGCTATTGAGGTACTTGACCATCATCTTCACCGTTTTGACCTTTGTATGGTGGGTGATTCTGCTCGTATCGGCGTTCGCGACGCCCCGGGCTTTCACACGAGGGGTAGCGGTTTCTTCGCCTTCAGCTACGCCAGCCTGGCCCTGGCGAATCTACTATTTACTCTGGTCTTCTTTGGCGTGCCGTCCCGTGCCGTCCGGGTGCTGGCCGCCATCATGGCAGTGAGTTGCACAGAGTTGGGTTGTAATTTAGAGCATGCCCATGTGCGGCTAACATATGTCTAGTTTATTCTTATCATCAACATGATTCTCATTTTATCCATCGAGAGAACCCGGTACGAGGAGGGCTGGGTTGGAGCTACAAGCGTCATATGGACTCTACTGATGAGCCTGTGGACTCTCATCACCGATAGGACCGTTAAATGGGGCAAGGAGGAGGAAGAGCAGCGTCTCACGGGCCGAGCCGAGACCAGGCGGACAGTGACCGAGTGGACACTGGTTCTCCTTTCGACCATTGCCTATGTTATCATGGCCATCGCTGTGGTTCTCATTACCTTGTCCCTCATTCTTCGAGGCCTGGATGCAGCTGTCGCCCCTCCAGGCAAGATGTACTGGGTTGATGGGGGCAGGTACCGTGTTCACCTTTACTGTCACGGAAACAAAACCGACTCCGAGGGTACCAAGCTCCCTACGGTGCTGATCGAGGGCGGGGAGGACCCTGTCGAACACGGTCTTTGGAGCTTTGCGGATAACGCGATCAGCAACGGCTCCATCTCACGATACTGCTTCGCCGACCGCCCTGGCTTGGCGTGGTCTGACACCTCGCCGTCACCGCTCTCGGCAAGCTTCGCCGTGGATGCACTGAGCGAGGCTTTGTCGCAAGCCGAGGAGACGGGACCGTGGGTGCTTGCGAGCGCAGGCATTGGTTCCATCTACTCGCGCGTGTTCTCGTCGCGCCATGGTACGCAAGTCAAGGGCTTGCTGTTGATTGACCCATTGCACGAGGATCTGCTTGGAAAGATTGGTTCACCATCGCGAGGATTCTGGCTCTGGTTCCGCGGCGTCATGTCTCCGCTCGGCATCGACCGCCTTTCCGGAGCCATTATTCGCGGCCGAACGACGAGGGACCGCATTTATGGCCGGTCCTCATACCAGACAGGCAAGTACCTGTTTGCAAAGCTACAGGAGAGTCTGGTGGCCGATTCTTTCACCAAGCGCGATGTCGAGAGCAGCCGACAGATCCAGCCCAAGAAGACGCCGCTCGTCGTGGTCAGCTCGGGCGAGCAGATCAAGAGGCGGCCAGGCTGGGAAGAAAAGCAGCGTGACCTGACAAGGATCACGGACAACCTGAAGCAGTGGGCCATTGTGGACAAAGCGCCGCACCGGGTGTGGGAGACGCGGGAGGGCCGCGCCAAGATCGAGAAGAGCCTGAAGAAGCTTGTTTATGCTTGAGGGGCCACCGCTTGGCACGCACCATTGAGTCGATTGGTTTGCTTTTTCCGCCCCTCTGTTGCTTCAATTGATATCCCCGGATTTGTCGGCATGAGGATGGGGCATGAGGGAGGATCTATGACAGGGGTTTGGCAAGTTTAATGAGGTTTGGGCTGGGGTGTTTTGGTTCTCAGTCAGCAGCAGTCGTATAATACATGTATCACGAGATAACGCTACTCTCACCAAAGAATGTAATCATTTACTAAACACAGTGAGCACTTTTTTTGCATGAACAGCACGAACGCTAACTGCCAAGGCAGCGCCTCGCCAGCATGAATGACCAGCGGTGAGGCTCCGCTTGCGTCGCTCAGCTCAAGCTAGTCGGGATCCACACACGATCTTGCGCTACGAAGCCGATCATACAATCGAGATGATGTGCTTCCATGATTTGCACTGCAGCTGGGCGCATGGACATGTTTCACTACGGTGCGCAAGGTACACCTAATCTAGTATTTTTGTATTTGTTCATACCGTTGAACCAGACGGTTTCTTGAACCAATCATCAGTTCCTCAGAGGTGATGGGTTCAGGTTCCAATATCATGCGCGGCGTAAAAGCGGCGGCTGTTAACGGATCCAGTAGTTGCCTGAAATGAAACGTTGGTTGTGGTATGAGGGATCCCCTATAGGTTCTGTAGTTACAGGGCTTACTAGTATATTCATTCCGAATATCGTCTATGCATACAGTATAAAACCATTGACAAATACATCTTGTGGCAAGTAATGTTGACGGAGATTGCATCAAGTATTAAATTCTAGTTCTGCCTGTCTACTCCTTCTGTGCTAGGTATCTCCATGCAAAAGTTCTCTCTCACTATTTCGTCCACCAACGGGGATAGTTCCATCCAACCTCAAAGTTGTTTGCTGCGAGAACATGGATAAACCATAGTGCCACGTTGTAATTTAGCTCATCTTCGTCACTGGGAGTCTTCCAAGGAATGGAGACGTATTCCATTACCCTGTTCTCACTCAACCCATCCAATAGCTTGTTCCTTTCGTTGAAGAAGCCATAGTCGGTAGTAGAGCCTAGGTGGTATTGTAAGAAATGCTGAAGACAACAAGGTCTCAATGACGAGAGCAACTTACCTGGCTGCGAGCTTAGTGGCCTAATTCTGAAAATAAATGCTTCCTCTGTTGACAATATACAACCGTATCGGCATCCAAACCTTGCACAATATGTATATGCTTTTCGTATTGGATACATCTTGTCAGAGAGACGCTTTGACGACTTAACTTGCCCCATTTTTGTAACGCCATGAGAGATTGCATCGCGGCTGTTCCACATTGAGCCTAACACATATTCCTTGGGAAGCCTTTCTATAGAACTACATGGGCACGAAGCACCATTCGTTAGGCAAGTAAGGGTGGTGTCGGCATTATGTCTGGTCTTGACGCCCGATGTGGTAATCTCAGAGTCCGCCTGTGTACTGATTGAAGGCTCTTCTCGACAAAAGTATTTGAAGATGGAGGTCCTCTTGTCACCGGGATTTCTAGGAGCGTTCCATTTGCAAGAATTAAACTGGTTCCCACTATGGCCCAACGCATGTTGAACGATACGGCCATTCCATTTGGTGATCAAGCATGCGGTCGTATATTCGCTGGTTATCAAACAATCTTGGTCTGATAAAGTAGGGTAAGCTGGGCCGGGAAAGTTCTGCTCGTACGCCGCACGCCACAATGCGCCTTTATAGATGGACTCGATGGTGTCAAAATTGAATTCATGCCAAGGCTGTAGCTGCGTTGGACAGAGCAAAAGATGACTATCATCACCAATAGAATATTTCCTTTGGCCTGTATATTTGATGCGAGGATTCTTGATATCGAGATATTCCAGAACAGATAGAGACGTGTGAGTCTGAGATTTCGTGTCAGTTTGTTTGATTTGATATAAGAGGGTAGATGCATCAAGCCCTACATCTTTGTCGGTTGTACCGCTCCATACAGAACTCCATATAGAAGTGCCTATGTGTTTCGGTTCCAATGACGCTTCTTCGTCGCACCCTATGCTTTGAGGAACATGCGTTGAGTTGAGGGTTTCCTCATCTCCTGTTGACTGATAGCTGAGCGCTCCTGGTAGCTTATAATCATCATCAATTGTAGACTCTGTCTCTGAGGCGGGCTCATGCTTGCTGGTGCGTGAACCCCTCGATACGTCACTGCTAAACAAACCTTCCCTCTTCTTCAATTCCATATCATGTATTGATGTTTTCCAATCTTCTTTACCGCCTGCCATTACTGCCAGACGTCGGTGTGTTCCTGTGGTGACAAATGGTTTGACGAGCTTGAACACAGCATACGCGAATCGAGCAAATAGATATTCCGGGGCACGTTAGGGTCTCGAACCAGTTGGTTGTGAAACCTGGCTGCTGAGTCCTGAAGGTCATCATCGAGGTGAATAAAATGAACAGCAAGAGCATGTGCATCTCCTGCAGATGTAGGCTTCGGGACGACTGCAAAGGCGCAGGCGTCAAAATCGTTATGAATATCGGAGCGAAGGCGAAAGCTGTTGCTGGGGCTATCAATGGCTGTGTATGTATAGTCGCCAGGGAGTATATTCCCATGCAGTTGCTGAGAAACCACTCCGACGAGGCAGCTCCTTCAGGAACTACATGTACTGAGTCTACCGTTGAAGGTCCAGCACCGGTTACTATACACCGTGAACTTGCTGCAGAAAGTCTAGTTGGCCTAGGAGCGAAGCCCAGGGTTGAGGGAGGGCGCCATGAGGGAACCTCCAGTCATCAAAGGTAGGTGTGATTGGATAGGTTCTCTTACAGCCTATTCAGCCTAGTTGTTAGTTTTATTTCCGGGATGATAAAATGGCAGTGGTAAGTTAATTATCGAGGTAACTCCGTACCTGGGGCTATCTGGAAATAGTAATCTGCTTGAGTTAGAATGCCATGGCGGGAAATCTTCACTCGACTCAGCCCTGCACGGTCATAGCTCAAGTAGGGTATTTCGAAACTGTTCCCAGCTATGAGCTGGCAAGCAACGAGGGCTGTTGCGTGATGAACTCCGAAAATTCCATTTGTTGGCACCGGCTCAATTGCATCAGTCTCATCTGCATCACTAGCAGCATCGAGTGGAGGCAATCTCAAGAGTTCGTTCTCGCTCTCAAAGTAGCCTGGGTGTCGAATACTGATAAAAGGCGCCAAGCACTCTGGATTTGGAGCCACATCAGGCTGAGCCGGCTTCAAACGCATTTGGAAGTAGGTCGGTTGCAGAGCTCAGGTATGAAGAAAAATGAAGATTGACGTTAAGAACTGTTCCTCTCGTGGTCGGTTCTATTAAGATATGCTCCTTTTAATCAGATTATTGCTGCTTATGTACACGCCCAGCCTACCAGGCAACAACCAATGCTTCGCCGCCATCTCGTATTAGCACTGCAAGAGTAAGCGCTGTACAGACAAATCATAAAGGGTGCGGGGTATGACGGTAAGTTGTGAGATTTCCATAAAGAGGCGTAAGATTTCTATTTAGATCATAATTTGCGAGACTTGTTTTTCGATTAGGAAGTGTATTTATTATGTTGACGCTGCGACATTGTTTTGAGAATGAATAAAAACCATTTGTACGTGCAAGTGTTGGTGTCTTCCCTCGGCACGCTCCGAACTTGATCCCCAGTCAAATCTCGGGACGTGACCAAACAGTTTTCTCATATTCCTAATGTAATCATTGGCTCCATAGATGTACATACTGTACATGCATGTATTTCAAAACATGTATTTGAATAATTGCCGACTTTCTTATGCATTATCCTATAGCCTCATTATCGTAGAAACACAAGTGTTGTCGGTAGAAGTGATTCAAGGTATTGATACAAGATTTCGCTAAAACAGGGAAGATCAAGCTTGTTACCAAATCTGGCAGGCTTGGTGGCCCTTGCGCCAAGGATCCAATGCCGCTTTATGGCTTTCTTATCAGGTCAGGGTGCCGAGCACATCGGTGTAAGCCATGTGTTCGTAGATGAGGTCTTGTGCAGGTGAATTGTACGGTGTTTTCTTCAATAGTGCCCTGCGAATTGATACAATGATGCTGATTGGACATTATGTGAGCTTTCCGAAGACCGCATTGGCCAAGGTATTAGCATGTGCTATATCAGGATCAACTAATTCTCCAACTTTTTGCAACAGTCCCCAAGCATTGGGGTGTTAGTGTGGCAACGAGCGATGCGCAAGCCTCTGGCTCGGTAGGAGCATCAAGATCAATGGCTGACTCGAATCTCCAAGCCTTGACACATTTCAACGGGTGGCAGCCGGGTCCCCGAGTGATGGGCTTGAATGTGCCTCGTAACGACCAGTTGGCATTGTACATTTGAGTCATGCAATAAGCTAGTTGTCGCAGTACAGTGAGAGTAAGAACAAAACCAAGAAATTACGAGCAGGAAAGAAGGAGAGGTTGTAGATAAAGCCAAGAGAAACCAGGGAGAACATGAGCATGAGATCCGACCTTCCTCCTGAGAAGGCATTCCTGTGTTGTTCAAAGATGGCCAGCTTGGGAGATGATTCGCGTCCTCCACTCACTAGCCTTGGCCACCGGGAGTTACGATTCCGGTAAATTGGGTGCGCGTAGGTGTCCCATGCATTGTCAAGCCTTGCGAGTGAGAGAAAAAGGTTGGATGCTGGAGGTAAAGTAGACATTAAGCATGTGGATGCGTCCAGATATTTGGGATAAACTTGGGACGGCTTCTGAGAAAAGATGAAGTAGCAAGTCAGGTACGAGAACCTTACCTGCGTCATAGGGATACTTGTCGAAAAGTACTGTGCAGTCAGGGGTCGGGTATTTTTCATACGCATTGGGGCCGCGATTTACTTGCTCACTCCACTGTCTCCGGCTGGTCAGTACTTTCCAGTAAAGTACATCTGTCGCGAAATGATACTTGGAGAAGGGGTTTCCAGGGCTCAGGTACCCGTCCTTGCTCCTCGCTGATTGGGTTGGCGCCTCAGGCGACAAAGGGGTCGTGACCCATCTTTACAAGTCCCTCTCCCATCCTATCCAGTCCAGCAGTCCAGTCCAGTCCAGTCCAGTCCTATCCTTGTGCCGCCGTGGTTTAGATACCCGACATCTTGTGCCCACTAAGTAGCCCACCGCAACCTTCCAACTACCGAATCCACAGGCTTCTCGTCGACGCTGGAGCTTGAGACCGACTCTGCTCCCTTTCCTGGCCTCGCATTGCCCCCTCGGCGTTCCCCAGGCATGCGAAGCTCGGCTCTCCCTCTATCGTCGCTTTTAGAAATTCCTCCCGCCTCCGACCCCTCCTCCGCTTCCTTCGAGCCGCCTTGACGCCAGCCAAGCGGATGCCAAAACCTCCCGCCTGACGGTTCGACTCGCCCACACCGCCACGCGACATCTCAAAGGGTTCCCGACGCTCGTTACCTTCTAACCTGCTGGCCTGGTTTTCTTGAATTCGCTGTCACGCCTGTCCCTGCAATCTCGGCCATCGCGGACGCCCGCCCACCCTGCTCCGTAAACCCTGACCGAGTCTTCACCTCCTCACGCTCCTCTGGGCTGAGCCCCAGACAAGGGTTCCCCCATCAACTCACCACGGACTTTAGCGCTACCCTTGCTACGGCTCCGAACCGATCAGCGTTACTCGTCGGTCTTGTCCTTGACGGTCAACGTCTACTGCGATCTAGTAGCGGTATCCAAGCTGATGCCGACCGCTCGAGACCTTCGCCGCCGATTGCACGTTACGCGCTAAACACCTCTACATTCGGGCCAACCCACAATCTTGGATGGGGATCTTGTCTTGAAGCTACGCTGGCGCGCTTGCAACAATGGCGTCGGGCACTGATAACGGAATGCCCATCGATCATGTCAGGGGACACCATCACGACGACTTTCCAGGCGCAGGTGCCGGGTACCCGCTTGAGAGACATAGGACGCCTGACAACAGCCACGCCTACAGGCCCTCAGGGTCTGCACCATCAACTCCCATAACCCCTGCCGGCCATCGTGACGATGAATCCCGAAAGAGCGGCGAGAGGAACCGATCGCAACAGAGAAGCGGACGACGGAGCTCAAGTGGTCCCACACGGGTTTGCAAGAAGTGCAATGAGCCCCTCACAGGACAATTCGTCAGGGCTCTCGATGGAACATTTCACCTTGATTGCTTCAGGTGCCGGGTGAGCACTCCTGGCCCAAACGACGATGCACGCAGGAATGGCTGGCTAACTTTTTCTTCTCTTCCTGTAGGACTGTGGCGAGATAGTAGCATCCAAATTCTTCCCTGCTGACGACGAAAATGGCGGCGGACAATATCCTCTATGCGAGACTGACTATTTCCGACGACTCGGTCTTCTTTGCTATCAGTGTGGTGGAGCGCTTCGCGGGTCTTATATTACGGCTTTGGACCGAAAATATCACGTAGACCATTTCACGTGCTCACTATGTTCGACAGTTTTTGGCGCCTCGGACAGCTACTACGAACACGATGGAAACGTTTACTGTCACTATCATTACTCGACACAATTTGCTCAAAAGTGCAATGGCTGTCAAACGGCAATCCTCAAACAGTTTGTCGAAATCTTCCGCAATGGACAGAACCAGCATTGGCACCCGGAGTGCTACATGATACACAAATTTTGGAATGTGCGTCTGGGCCAGACCTCAGAATCAGACCCTGCCCAATTGGAAATGGACGACCCAGCGGGCCGAGAACGCATTCGCGAACTAGAGGAGCGAATGGAGGAGAAGGTTTACAGGATATGGAGCGTCCTCTCAGCGTTCGAAGAGTCCTCTGCAGCGTGTATCTCCGACATGCTTCTTCATGTCAGCAACGGTGCTTATTTGGATGGCGTTCTGGTGGCTAAGCGCTTTATTTGGCACGTCGAAATACTCTTCCAGTCTGCAGATCGACTGGACGTGACTATGATAAAGGTGAATGAGAAAGGTACGCCATAACCATAACCATAACCGCACAAAGTGGGTCTTGCTCCAAGCACAACAAGGTCACTGATGTTCTATCTATAGGCATGTCGTATGGTCGAGAGGCAAAGCTTCTTTGCAAAAAGATTGTTTCATTCTTCTCGTTACTCTCAAAAGCACAAGACACTGGAGGCGGCAAACTTGGCGTCACACAGGAGCTCCTCTCACTAGTTACTGGTCTGGCCCATTACCTCAAGCTTCTCATCCGCATTTGCCTACAGGGTGCACTCCGTTTAGAACGTGAGGCAAATGCATCCGATGGCCTGTACCAATTCCTCGACGGGTTACACGATTTTGAAACTTATAAGGTGGACGATGGCGCTTTCCAAGTCACCATGAACGGCACCAGGCTATCGGCGAAAGACTCGGATCATTGCGCTGGCTGCAGCAAATCTGTAGAGGACGAGTGCGCCAAGGTTGACGATCTTAGGTGGCATTTGGCCTGCGTCAAGTGCACTCGTTGTGGACGAGAGCTGGGGCGGTCACTGGACGAGGCACAGTTCAGCGCGTTTGATCGTCGAATGTACTGCAACAACTGCGCCAGCGCCACTCCCAACATGGGCTCGCCATCTCCATTTGAGCATGTAACCAAGTTGCAACAATACGTCTTCCTACTTCGGGTGGCGCTAGCCTGCCTCCTGGACATTCTCCGAAGTAACGGGACCCTCCCGTCAGGCCCAGAAGACTCATCACCTACTGGCCAAGGTCCTGACGGGGACAGGTCTCTTGAGCCTCCTCGTCTGGGGCCCGACACGCGGTCGAAGTCTTACTCTGCACCAAGTGATACGGCGCATCGTCGCGAGTCGTCTTACGAGAACACCCTGAACGATGTCCGCCGACTGCGCAGTACACGATTAGATCGTCACTTATCTTCGAGCGTTAGACAGTCTCGAACGTCACGAGTAATGGACTCTGATGGCCGTGGGTTCGCGATTAGCGAAACAGGTGAGCCTGTGGGCCAAGGACCGACTGATATTTCTTTTGGTCATGGCGATGGCATCACATTGGATGATATTCCACGAATCGTCGCCGTTGAGCAATCCCGTGAGCAGCAACAGCAACGGGAGAGAACACCAGGTCAAGATCCCTTCGCGACTGGATCCAGGGATATACAACCAGAGCTCGGTCAACAAAGGCCGAGATCGGCTGGAAGGGTGCAGAGATTCGCCTCGGCGAAAACTTAGGACCGCGCATTGGCCGCAAGTTCTTCTCTGAACTCTCAGGACTAGAATACTTCCTCGTCCGACATTTGGCCGTATTCACGATGCAACCCATGATTGAACAAGAGTTTAGCCAGGAGGAGCTATTAGGTTTCATTGAGGCAAGGAAGCAGGCGACATTCTGGAAGAACCTCGGGAAAGTCTTCACAAATGACAAGAATAAGAACGTCAAGAAGAAGGGAGTGTTCGGTGTTCCCTTGAGATCATCATCGAGCGTGATGGTGCCGACTCGACTGATGGTGTGGGCCCTGGAACCCTCCGTATCCCAGCGATTGTTGATGATATCATTTCGTCAATGCGAAAGATGGACCTGTCTGTGGAGGGTGTCTTCCGCAAGAACGGCAACATCAAGAAGCTGTCAATCCTCATTGAACAAATCAACGCCGAGGGCTGTGACACGGTAAACTTCATGGAACAGCCAGTTGTCCAGCTCGCTGCTCTGCTGAAACGATACCTGCGAGAACTACCCGATCCCCTCATGACCCATAAGCTATACAGACTGTGGATCAGCGCCGCCAAGATCCCCGACCTAGAACGACGAAAGCAATGCCTCCACTTAGCTTGCTGTCTCTTGCCAAAGAGCCACAGAGACTGCCTGGAGATTCTCTTTGCTTTCCTCAAGTGGGCTGGCTCATTCCACCAGCTGGATGAGGACGTTGGCTCAAAGATGGACATTCGAAACCTTGCCACTGTCGTCGCCCCGAACCTTCTCATGAACCCGAACAAAGCACCAGCCCTTGATGGCGAGTCCAATTACGTTATCGACGCTGTGGAAATGCTCATTCTCAACATCGAGGAGATGTGCCAGGTACGTAAACTCTGCACTGTTGTGGCCGAACATGAACTGACTCTTTACCAGGTTCCTCTTGACGTTCTAAGCCTACTAAATGACCCTTACTTCTTCAACAATAGCGGTGATGTTACAACTAAGGAGATCCTGAAACGGTTCCAAGATCGCAGAGGGCAGGCCACCCTTACAGATGTAAACGAGGTCTATAACCGGGGTGATAACTCAACTCGACCTCCTCCCAGGCGTGTCGAAACGGATCCTACAGTTTGGCAGGGTGAGACAACAGTTCGTCCTGTTCAAGATCCTCCCATGCCATACGCCGCCTCCACCAGTCAGGGTACTCCTCCACAGAGACACTGGCGGGGCCCTGATGGACAAGGCTCGCCATATAAAAATCAGTTCAATCACTCTGACAGCCATCTGGATAGCGCAGAGCACAACCAGCGGAGAGAATGGCGCAACTCGGCTTGGGGTCGGCAGGGTAGTGGGCTCGGTGTTGGTGGCAATTCATGACGGTCTTAAAATTCTGGTTTTCTTTCACGTTCAGCATTTTCAATCTCCGCTTATCAGACGCGAAGGGAAGTTGGTTCTGCGTAGAGATCCATGCATTGACCAAGGCGTTTTCCTCGTTTCACCCCTTTTTTTCTTTACCACTGTCGATCAGCCATAAGAGTTATAAAAACCGATGACGAAAATTTACACAATAACGTCCTGGGATGACAGATGTGTTTGTGTACTCTTCCCTTTTTCCACATCTTTGGACGCCGCGTTATCTTGTTCGCGGCAGCTTTGGAAGTTTGTTGGTGAGACGGGAGCCAACTGAGTTGGCGAGGCATTTGGGCATCATGCCTAGTCAGAGAAGCACAAGGCGAGAGCATAGCTTGGGAGCTTCGAATAGGGGCGAAGGTCGTGCGTTTGGGCTTGGCTGGAGGCCAAGCGGTGATGGGTGAGGCGGCACTTCCAAGAACGAGGGGAAGGAGAAGGAATAGCGAGAAAGCAGTGCTTGTGGGGAGTTAGGTCCAGGAGGTGTGTGACAAGGGATTTTATTGGAGTAATTCGTCGCATCATGATGGTTGCTACAATGTGTGGGCATGGCATGTTGGTTTGATAGGGGATGGATATTTGGGTCACAGTTCAGGCACGCTCCAACGTGGAGAGTGGGAAATCACATAAAAACTTTTTTCAATTCTACATTAACTCGAATCGCGTGTCCTCGTTCTATCTGGACGCCTCGGTATAAATGCTCGCCTATGTCTTCCACTGTAATTAAAAAACGCCAGCATCGCTGGTTGATATGCCTGTCAAGCACGCGGGGCTGCAGGGCGCCCCGTGGTCTTGGTCGCCGAAGAGTCGGTTTTCCAAGGAGAATATCCGTTACATGGATAACATGTACAAGAGTCATCATAAGTCCATATTTCGCACTCCCATTTTCGCTCCGTAAAACCACTCTTTTGAAACAAGACCCAATCCCTCTCCCATAGTCTTGGCAATTATTATGCCTTGACGCTGGCTTCCTTCTGGTTCTCGAGCGCCCAGCGAACGCCCTCCTCGATACCCTCCTGCAAAGTCCAGATGGGCTCGTAGTGCAGGACGCGCTTGGCCTTCATGATGTTGTAGAAGCGGGTCATGCAGGCCATGGTGGCGCGCTGCTTGGTGAAGACGGCAGGCTTGCCAATGATGCCAAAGAAAACCTCGCTGAGGGAGCCAATAGCCAGACTGACTTCCTGGGAAGCGTCCAGACACCCTTCTTGCCGCGCTTGTCGCCGGCAGCGACCCAGACGGCGCGAGCAAAGTCCCAGAAATAGCAAGGCGAGTCATTGGTGATGAAGAAAGCCTCACCGTCGACCCTCTCGTAGTCAAGGGGCACCGTCTTGGAGGCGGCGGTGACGAGGAGCATGTGGGCGGCGAGGAGGTGGCCGTGGGCAGCGTTGCCAGCGTAGGTGAAGTCGAAAAGGTTGTTGTTGTCTCCGAGCTGGACTCCGGTCTGGCCCTTGTGGTAGGCACGCAAGAAACCGGCAAGGGTCTGGACGTCGCCCTCGCCGAAGATGGCGGCGGGTCGGATGGCGGCAGTGAGGAAGGAGGGGAAGGGCTCGGCGCGGTTGGCCTGGAGGACGAGTTCCTCGGCGGCGGCCTTGGTCTCGGAGTAGTACTCGGACTGCAGCTCACCACGGATGACGGGCCAGCGCTCGTCGGCGTTGTAGAGGTCGCTCACGTTGTCGCTGATGACACTGGCGGAGGAAGTGTAGACGAGGGCCTTGACGCCGGCCTTCTGGCAAGCCTCAATGACGCAGCGGGTGCCCTCGACGTTAACCTTGTCGAAGAGAGCCTTGGCCGTCTTGCCGCCGTCGACGACGGGGAGGCCGTGTGGATGACGACGTCCGGGCGGATCTCGTCGAAGAGGGCAGCCAGGCGGGGCCCATCGGTGATGTCGCACTCGCGGTAGGCGGCGGCAGGGTTGCGGTTACGGTCGCAGCGCAGGTCGACCGAGGTGACGGCTTTGGTAGTCCACTGGCTGAGGGCGATGTCGACGATGTAGTGGCCCAGGAAGCCGTTACCGCCGACGACGACGACGCTGCCGAGGTCGCCTCGCTTCTTGGACAAGGTCTTGTTGACGGCCATTGTGACTGATTCTGCCGAGAGGTCGGACGGAGGATTGGATCGATTGACGGGGAGGTGAGAGGAGGGGACCAAACACCAAGCGACTGGGAATGGTAAGAGGTCTTGCTGGCGGCTGGACAAGGAGAGGGTATAGAAATGCTGGTCTGGGGGCTGAAGTGGAAGTGGAAGTGGAAGTGTGGGGTTGGATAAAGTTGGGTGCAGTTAATTAGCCAGCTTGTACCTGTACCTGTGCCTCCTGTGAGGACCCCTAGTTTGTCCTTCACCGCAAAGGCTTCAGGAGCTGCGGGACGGGTGGGAAATCAGTCTAGGATTGTGAAGAATAATGGTCGCATAGACTGTTTAGAATATGTGCCCTATTATTGTTTAAAGAATAATTTTGCCTTGGCGCTGAATGGTCTTCCATCATGCACTTATAAGCGAGGCTCGATCCAGAGACGACATGGCAGTCGATCGACCTTGAAGTCACTGGCTGTACCGAGTACAGAGTACACATTCGCTGGGTGGTGCCATTTTGGGTAGGGAGGTACAGCAGGCAGGTACTATGGTACTAATGTGGACGCACCTGCTCTGCATGCGTGTGGGTCCAGCTGCAACGACATCTCGAGCATTTGCCCGTGAACTTGATGGCTTACACTCGCATATAAATCTTCACCTTTTCTCCCCGCAGCTCCAAGCCATGCACAGCTGATGTTGGTAGACGAATCTTGGTTGCCACAATCGCTGTTGGGTTCTTGACCAGGGCCTGGTTCCTGCTTCCTTTGTTCTTGGGTATAATTTTGGTCACGTTCGCATTCATGCCTCTACGCCTTCGATGAACAACCGTCTTTCTCTTTTTTTTTTCCTCATCTCAAACTGGTGTGAAAACGTCGTGATGACGCTCACCCCTCTAACGCTCTAAATCTACGCAGAATGACGGATCAGCCGCCTGATGTCGAAATCCTCGTTCATATCACTGCACCCAGCCATGCTCGCCACGATGTCACCTACAGGGAGCTTGCTCAGGCCTATCTTGCCTTTGAACCACAGCAACGCGTTGAGTTGTCACATGCGCGCTCTTCCCCGGAGCTCGGCAGGACTGAATTGAAGAGAAAATCCCAACACATATCGCAATCTTTCTCGAGCGTCATTGAAGGCGACTCTTCGCAGCATGTGCAGCTACCAGACCTGCTCTCTCAAGATCTAAGCTTTCAGAGTGCCCTTGACAATCGTTCATCTCCAGCTCTACCTGTCAGCCGCTTTGAAATCACCCAAGAAGTTGTGCAAACACCGTCTTCGATAACAAATGTCTCGGATCAGAGCTCGTGGGTGCAGCCACCCAGTCAGATCAGTGACTCGTATCCGCTTCCTGATGCCGACATCCTTCATGTATCGCCAACCAGGGTTCTTCAGAGGTTTCTAGGCCGCAATTCCAATTTTACACAGCCAAATACAGCTCGGCCAGCTACTCGAGCCTCCCAAGCATCATTGGAAATGGACAGCTCTCCAGGTGTGACATTATCCTCGTCACTGTTGACCCAGCCGCTTCAACAAAACCAAGGGGAAACAACCGTTACAAAACACACGCCAAATCATCCCAGTAACACCACTTTGCAGCAAACCTATTGTACGACCAAAGCCAAACCTAAACCAGGAGTATGATGACACAGTGGTCAATGAGACCACGCATATTCCGAGCAGCATCGTGACCGTTCCCTCGAGTTCGTTATCATTTCGTGCAGAATCAGAACCACCACCATCGAAGCGGTTGAAAACTGCCTCTGAGCTGGCTGGAGGGCCTCTGAGTCTCATTCGCAGCTCTAGCGATACCTGTCAGTCACGGACCCGTGCCACCAAATATGTCGATCAGAGTCTCGAGATTATGTCACCGTCTCCGCCTGTTGGGATGTCAGATATCAAACCCAGTGATCTTGTCTCCAAGAAGCTCGCCAAGCTTGCTACCGACCTATCGTCGCGGTACCGGCCCATCATAAAGCGTGGTGTAGAGGCTTTCGACCGAGGGTACTGGCATCTAGACTGCACCACTTGGAGTTCAGAAACCCGTTTAGATACCTGGAAGTTTCTCGTAAACTACGTCGGCAGCGGCCTTGCCGGTTGGGGCGTGTGGTGTCGCCGCGACGCGTCACATGATAGTATCCGCTTGTATTGCTGGGGTCATATCGTCAAGCATACCTACCTTCTCCTTTATTTGGCCAGTGGCCGGCAGCTCAAGACAACTGGCGCAAAATGGATTGGTGCCGATGGGGAGGTTTCTTTAGAGGTGTTGCCTCAGGGGCGGCAGGGTTGAGCCTGGCACTTATCTATATAAAATATTCTTTAGGCTCCCTGATCACTCAACTTTATACATTATTAGACAACTTAGCATAGTTCTTGGCGTTCTGGGAGCGATCGCATTGATAGCATGGCTGGGATAGAATTACGAACTCATGACTTCTGGTGCTTCCTGATATTCTCTGTCGGGATATGTTGCCAAGCTGCGCTTGACCCTAACCTAACTTTGGCCTGGCGGTGAGCACGACGTAGTAGCAAGAGTTAAAAGGCGAGATTTTGGTAATCTCGCCAAGGTTGATACATAATAGTATTAATTTCTAGGTAGTTCGAGAAGGTTTGAATAGCTCATCTTCTCCTTTATATGCTTGTATGCTTTCTCCACATATCTATAGTATATTACAGTATATTTATCGAGAGCAGATGTATTAATACTTTAGTTCTTATACGAGTAGAAGAATAAAATTTCCAGTAAGATAGCTTTTGCCTCTTTAAGTTTGCGGGTTATCCAGACTTATGAGTATGTATATAAAGGGATGTGTATGCGATTGGAGTTAAAGTGGCAATGTATGCACAAGAGAGTCCGCTTACACCTGAAACTCGAACTATCTTGAGGCTTTGCATGAGTTTGTTACTGTGGTTGTGGAAGAACAGGTTTGTGGAGGCAGTGAGAAAGAGTACAGTGGGATAGCAAAAGTTTCGCCTACCTCGGATTTCCATTCAGCCAAAGGGCTTCATGTATAACAAGTTGTGATAAGTGTATATTAATTTATTTATTTATTATCATATTATTACAAGTTTATTATATTTTTAGTCGTTTATTGTTAGGTATTTGGTTGATTTTCTATCGTGATATCTACGTCAGATCTGCGGAATTTCTGCCTTCCCACTGTAGATACACCTATCAACTGACCATGAGGAAGGATACCACGCGATGACCGATTTAACCTCGACTACATGGGCCGGTAGTTGAGTTGAGATTCGTGAAGTCGGTTGATGACTTACGATCCATGATTTTCGGTGTTGAGATGTCCATTTTGAAGAACGGAAGTGCCATGTCGAATAAATGCTCCAAATCTCCACACATCTGGCAATATTTTCTCTTACGGTTAATTGGATTTGTGCTGGAGTTTCTTGCTATTTCATACTGAGCTGGTATAATACTGAAGAAGTATCAACCCCGAAATCCGCCCTCAGCACTCGCAAATCCGCCCGCCTCGTCAAGCTACTACTCAGCTGGATGTCTGCCTCACGCCTCCTAATGATGCGTCTCCAAAGCCTTCTGAGCTACCTGGTTTGACCCAATCCTCAATAAACATTGGTGTTTCATCCTCTGGATAATCTTCATATTCAATGTCCGAGGGATGAAGAGATTCTGTCTCCTCATGGAAATCTTGAGTAACCAATTCGGCAAGCCGAGGACTTCTTCATAGATTAGAACTGCCTTCAGTATCTTTGTCTACAAGGCATTTATTAGCCTTCATGTAGTAACAAACAACATCCGAGCCACGGAAGACACATATAGATACCTTTTGGCTGTCGTAGGCATGGATGATTAGGGTCGACCGCCTGAACCAACCTATGGAGGTTTTTTCTATTTCGGCTTTTTGATGATCGCCTCTCTCAGTAGACTTTAACATCTGATCGACACTGCGTTTCAGGCGATAGAGTGCCGCCCCAGCAGGCGAGGCTGGGGCAAAGACAGGGCGAGGCATCTTTGGGATGAGTGGGCTTTCGATGACAGCACGAAGGCTTGCTTCGACCTTCGCTTCGGCTTCTTTCACGCTGGGTCCAGCTGAAGCAGAGACCCTCCGACGACCTCTGTGGATGGACTCCATGTCTAAGGCTTTGCTAAGGTCGTTCAAAGCTAACTTGAGGTTCAAGAAATCAGAGTTCGGCATATCATATTTGTTTGGTGCCATCTTGGATGTAAGTTCAAAAGATGTCTAAGTGAAGACTTGCGTGTCAGGGCAAGAAAGATCAGTTTTCGGGATGTGGACTTTGATCTTAAGGGGTGCAGAAATATTGCTGAGTGCAAGATCTTGGTGGGTGTAGAATTATTGTGGTATAAAATTATCTGAAAACCTCCGGACAGCGGAAGACCACAGGCACGTGCGATACTGTCAACTGGTAGACAGCTGGCCAGGATACAGCTGGCACTGACGACTCGCAGTCTTGTCAATCCTTTTATTTCTGCTTTGTTCTCGCATTTCATTACTTCTTCATTTCATCTCCTCATCTCTCCAGCCTCCACGTTTGTAGGCATCTTGAAGAACCATATCAAGGGTGCATTTCTCCAGCGAGACATCTCCGTACCTCTACACCATCTCCTCATCTTAGCTGTGAAACTTCAACCACCTTTTGCATTTCTTCCCATTCGAGTCCAATATGGCTGGAGATGCTTCGACAGCAGATCGGCAGCCACTCATGGGGACTTCATGCTTGAGCAAGTCACAGACGGCGCACGCGACATCGCCAAAACAGCATATCTCGAGAGAATGATGGCTGAAGCAACCGGCCGCCGTCCATTCCAACAGGTATATCTTTGGACACCTTCTGAAGATGAAGCCAAACGCAAGACGACGGGCAAAGGGGCCACCACGACCAAGTACGAAGCTGCCAGAGATGGGCCTACCGCTCATTCACTGTGCCCTAAGCTCCCCAGAATGAGGAGCTTATACCTGCCGAAAGAACCAAGCTTTATCTGGAGGTAGGACCAATCATAGGAGACGACGTGGACAAGTATGAGCCTAAGGACAATTCACGAGATCTCAAACGAGAGCAAGAACGGCAGAAGAGAGGCAAGCTCCGCAGAGACCCTGGAGCAATGAGAGTCTTTATTCCTGTGACCGATTATATTGCTGATCAGGCCAAATACTACGTCGGCTGCCGTTTCACTGCTGGTCGACTCTATCCTCGACTCATCAAGGATACGAATATCTTTTTCTATCCTGAGTTCTGGACAGGAATAGATGAGAACCTCCGGATGAAGGAACGAAGACAGGCACTGAACACGGCATGCAAACTCAAAGCGGCCATCAACAAATCACCACCAGAGCGTATGGTGGCTCCCATCACTGAAGATGTGGTAAGCAAGGTACTGGCCTCTCACCCACTGGCTACCACACAAGCAGAACATACTATATCCACACTCGTACTCCAGTGGTATATATACAAGTCTTCCAATGACGATGATTATCTTCAGGGGATGGACGATACCATGAATCGAGCGGTGCCAGAGCTCAGGTATGGTTCACAAATTGTTAACGACGGCACAGAGGCTTTTATGGACTTTGGTGAGCATTTGAAGAAGGAAGAAGCTGAGTCGGTAGCAACTGAGCTAAAGGTATGTTCTATTTTCTCTGTTTGATGTCTTTATATTTGGATAGTGTCCTAACGTGCACTGCTAGGATGCGATTCCGCGCATGGCGACTCTCCAGCCTGACATTATTCAGCGTATCCATCATGTCCTGAGACTTGATGAGGATAGTGATGAACCAGGAAAGGTTCCACTCCGCGATCAACTGAACAAGGGCATCCTGGGGTTCTTCTTGGAAATATGCCATCTCAAAATCACATCTCCCGACTTTGCCGTTGAAGTAGTTCGAGACATCGCCAAGGATGCTCTTCAACTGGCGCAAGTATATCAGAATCATACGCCAACCATCCCTTCTTCGTCATTCACTGCATGGACAGAGTCTGGACCGGCTGAAGACAGACCCTTTGCTGCCGACCTGCACTTGATTGTCACTACCATGCGCGAACTTGTTAAGGTTATGGACAAGTACGTGGAAGATTCCGCAAAGTTGATTGCTGAACAGCATGGCGCCATTCTGAAGCATGCGAACCTCAAAGACCTAATGAACAAGATGGGTGATGCTGTAGATACAGCAGCTATGAAGAGTCTCCTCGAGCAACTCGGTGCTCTGCATGCAGTGATGTATGCCTCCAAGAACCGTGAGGTGGTTAGCATGCTTCGGGCAGCAGATGAGTTTCTAGAGAGGATCGTTTTGGTTAACGAGCGTAACCTATCGGAGTAGGAGAATGGTCTGACTTTAGAGATATGGCGTGGATTAACGGAAAGGATTAGACTTGGTTCTTTGCTCTTTGCTTTCAATAGGTATATTCATACCACACAACGGACAAGATAGATGACTTGATGAATGATCATTTGAAACCTTTCTTTGAATTGACATCTCCTCCCGTACAAAGGGACCCTTTCGAACTGGAAAATATCTCACAAAGCCGGCTAGCTGGCTCTTGCTATAATACATGATTACACACCGGAAGCGAAACAATAAAGCACACGGAGCTCTAGAACCGACAGATGACCCGAAAAAGAATCCAAGACCATTGTGCGCCATCGACTGCGCCCTGGCAACCAGCCAGTCTCGGCGCATGAATCTCGTTAGAGATGGTGAGGCGCAGGGCTCATGTTGCGTATGGCTTTCGTTGCACGACGAAGCTGCATCCATTCCTTGCTATTCATCAACCGCTTAACCGATCCTCTGCAAATCGGACTTTGCCCGAGAAGGAGTAACTGTGGAGTGCTCGACCCAGTACTCGATGGCCTTCTCCTTCAGCTCGGCGCGCACCTTCGAAGCGCGCTCGGTCTCGCTGTTGGCCAGCTCGATGAAAGGTCGCTTCTCAGACTCATCAAGCTCCTTCCAGGCCCTGGCCAGGTCCTGCATGGCCTCGACCGCGGACTTGCCGTCTGTCTTGTTGAAGCGGGACTGGATGAACATGGCGTAGGCGCCAGGGGCGCGCTTGGGAATGCGCTCGTCGTGGATGGTGGCGTAGCGGCGGGCCGTGGCCTTGGACCCCTTCTCGGCCTGCTTGCGGGCAGCCTCCTTCGCGAGGTGCTTGCGGGCGATCTGGGCCATGTAGATGAGCTCAGGGGTTGGGACTCGATCCATTCCTTGCGGGCCTGGAGGTTGGACTTGGTGTTGGCGGCTGCGGTAGCTCGGAGCTCCTAGACACGAAGATTGCAAATTAGCATTGCTCTCATGGTAGAATAGCCATAGATCGCTTGGCAATGGCTGGTAAAGACCATCCGCCATGACATACCTCCAGCTTTGATTCGGAGATCTGCTTGAACTCAGCGCCCAAGTCCTTGATCACATCGACAGCCTTCTGGCTCGCAGCGGCCGCGTCCTTGGGGTAGTTCTGGGCCACGTAGATGAGCCAGGGGTTCTGCGGGAGGTACGCAGGCTCGTCAAGCAGCGCCCACTGCTTCAATTGGCGGACCCAGAGCTTCTGCTTCTGCTCCTCTGTGAGGGCTTCCTTGCGGGCTTCTTCTTCTCTGCCGGGGCGTCGGACTTGGCGGCGGCCTTCTTCTTGGTCTTGGGCTTCTTCGCGGCGGCGGTCTTCTTGGTCTTGGTCCCTCGGCAGAGTCGATCGACGTCTTGAGGTTCCACGCCGAGACGGCGAAGCTTCGCTGCACCAACGGCGCGGGGCGCAGGACGAGCGGGCGGGCGACGGCGCGCGAGAGGCCGGAGAACACGGCTCGGGTTGTGGAGGTGAACATTGTTGGAAGCTTTTTCCCTAAGTAACGAGCTTGGACGAGAGCTTGCTATGCAACACACAGCTGACGGACGACGATTTGATAGCTGCGCCCTTCAATTGCGTTTACGACAAGCGGCGCAGAAACCAACCGACGCCTAGCACCTAACGACGGCGAGCTGGAGGGAGAAACGGTAGAGGGAGATTTTGAGCGAAAGCAGGAAAAGGAATTGAGCTGAAGTCTCCTGGGAGGAGGAAACGATTAATGCGGTTGCGGATGGACCAAGGTCCTGTAAGGTAAGGTAAGGCAGTGGTCGCATGTCCAAGGTTCCACACCACCCAGCTCTGCAAAGTCCCTTTACCCTATTTTTCCGCTGGCAGGGTACTTGGCGTCGCCCTTCCAGACGCAAAACGTCAATTGCAGGGGCTGGGGCTGGGGGAAAGGCAAGCTCCATCGGTACATGCTACTTTATGCATGGGCTCTGCACCGTTGCCGACTCAGGTATCCATTACCTGGTGCCAGACCAGAGCTCGAGCAGCGAGCCAATCACGATAGGTGATGTCAGCTTACCTAACAGCTCCCCCATTTGCAGTTGCAGGCTGCCAGAGGGACGCGACAGTGGACTGCAAGCTCCATCGCCAGCTTCATCGTCACACCTTCGATTCCACCTCTGACCACGACAACGCACCGGTTCATCTCCGCCAACCAACGCCGACAGATCCCCAATATCAAGGATCCCCTTCCGAGTGATTCGAAAGGTCCTTCGTCACCGTCTCGGCTTCGCACAGCGTCTCGCCGACTCCATCGGACACCGATTCCAAGCTATCCCCTCCACACCACTCCGTCCCTCCCTTACACCACACAATCCACCATGGATCACCGTCCGCAAGCCTGGGGTCGTGTGAGTCTTTACCCTCATCAGCGGTCCAGCCGCCCGTCCCCAACCAAGGACCTCCCTCCGCTGACTCTCGAGATAGCCTAGAGATGACGTTTACGGCGCCTACGATGCCACATTCATGCAGGACAACGGTCCTAAGCAGAACACCCAGCAGCCCATCGTCACCGGTACTTCCGTAGTGGCCATCAAGTTCAAGGACGGCGTCGTCATTGCCGCGGATAACCTGGGTATGTTGGAGCCGTCGATACTCCCTCCTAGAGCCGTGGATACCACTCGGCATGTTCCCCGACTCAAGAAGGCTAACTCTAAATGCCCATCATCCACAGCCTCCTACGGCTCCCTCGCTCGCTTCACCGATGTGAAGCGTCTACGAGCCTTCCAGGACACCTCCGTTGTCGGCTTCAGCGGCGATGTGTCCGACATGCAGTACCTCAACCGCCACCTCACCGACCTCGACCTGTCCGAGGCCTACGCCTCCCCGATGCGCCCCGCCTCAGCGCCGCCAACCTCCACCGCTACCTCTCCAAGGTTCTCTACAACCGTCGCTCCAAGTTCGACCCCTTGTGGAACCACCTGCTCGTCGCCGGCTTCGACGACAACGACAAGCCCTTCCTCGCCGCCGCCGACCTCCTCGGCACCACCTACACCTCCCCAGTCTGGCCACCGGCTTCGGCTCCATGCTCGCCCAGCCCATCCTCCGCCGCTACGCTCCCGACGAGGAGGCCGCCGAGAAGCTCACCCGTGAGGAGGCCGTCTCCATCATCGCCGAGTGCATGAAGGTCCTCTACTACCGCGACGCCAGGAGCATGGACGCCTACTCCATCGCCGTCGTCACCAAGGACGGCGTCGACCTCAAGACCGATGCCAAGCTCGAGGCCCAGAGCTGGGCTTTCGCTGACCGCATCAAGGGCTACGGTACGCAGACCGTGTAAAGGGAACAGGGGTAAATGAAAGTAGCGGAAACGACTGATACAGAGGAGGTTTGAGGGTGGGTAATTCTAGGCCAAATGCGAATGACGTGGAAAGGACCCAACGAGCCAAGGAATTACTTGTCACGAGTGCTAGGCGGATCACGATAGTACTACAGGAAGGCGAACCAAGAGGGATCTGGCATTGTTCATCTCTATAAACCATAAGAGAACGTGTAACATTAGAAATTCAAGGTCCCAATCATCACAAAACATCAAACCATTCAGCCTCGTTCACTAGTCAAATTGGAAACATGCAGGCATTATCACGCAAGGTAAAACTCAGCATCTTCGTAGACTGCATCCATCAATGACATTTGTCTAAAAAACCGCCATTTCGGCTAAATCATCCACATATCTACGCTGGGGGAGGTTCTGTCTCCGCTTTCCCAAATCCCATACATCTCGTTCTCATTCCAATGAGCTTATTAGTTTTTTAGTATTCGCACCAAACTCCTGGCTGACCCTTTCATTGTGACAAGTCATCAGCCGCCATCATCAAGTTCTCCTACAAGGCAGCACTGCGCCCAAGGCCCCGGGACACGCACCAGGCGGGCGGGATTGCGACAGCCAGCCGCCACAAGCCTCCACGATATGGAGGTATGGTTTACTCGACAGTGACCGACTTGGCCAGGTTTCGGGGAAGTCCACGTTAAGACCCTCGAGAACGGCGAGCCAGTAGGCAATCAGCTGCAGAGGAATGACGTTCAGGATACCCTGAAGGCAGTCGACGGTCTTGGGGATCTCAATCTTCTCGGCCTCAGAGGACTTGAACTCCTCGTCGCCAGGGTTGCAGATGACGATGGGCTTGCCGCTACGGGCAATGACTGTAAGGGAAACCGTTAGCATCAATTCATAAACAAAGTGTTAAAGTCCATCGGACGAGGCGTGACTTACCCTGCTGGTAGGCGTTGAGGGACTTCTTGAAGAGGTCATCACGGGTGAGGATCATGATGATGGGGAGGTTCTCGTCAACCAGAGCAAGAACACCGTGCTTCAGCTCACCAGACATGACAGCCTCGCAGTGAAGGTAGGAGATTTCCTTGATCTTCAGAGCACCCTCCAGGGCAGTGGAGAACTGGCTGCCACGGCCGAGCAGAAGGAGCGACTTCTGGTTCTGGAAAACCTTCTGGCAAAGGTCCTTGATGGGTTTGTCAAGCTCGAGAATCTGCTTGATCTGCTCCGAGACCTTGCCAAGACCCTCAATGATCTCCTCGCGACGAGCCTTCTTGGAAGCGCGATCCTCGCTGAGGGAGAGAGCGAACATGACCATGGCGATGAACTGAGAGGTGTAGGCCTTGGTGGAGGCAACACCGATCTCAGGGCCGGCGTTAACGTGGACACCACAGTGGGTAAGGAGAGAGATGGACGAGCCGACAACGTTGACAATACCAACGGTCAGGGCGCCACGCTCGAGGCAGTAACGCAGGGCCATCAGGAGTCAGCGGTCTCACCAGACTGGGACACGAAGACACAGGTGTCGTCACGGAAAACGGGAGCCTGTCGGTCAAGGAAATCGGAGGCCAGCTCGACGGCGATGGGGATCTCAGCGAGCTCCTCAAAGATACCACGGACAGCCATGCACGAGTGGTAACTGGTACCGCAGGCAATGAAGATGATTCTTCGGCAGCGACGAATGGTGCTGATGTAGGAGCGCAGACCACCGAGGGTGACGGTCTTGTTGGCGACGTCGAGACGACCACGCATGGTGTTGACGACGGACTCGGGCTGCTCGAAAATCTCCTTCTGCATGAAGTGGTCGAACTTGCCCTTCATGATCTCCTGCAGCTCAAGCTCCAGGGTCTGAATGGTTCGGACGTTGGAGCTGCCGTCGGCCTTCTTCAGGCGGTGGATGTTGAGGGAACCCTCGTGAATGTGGGCAATGTCGTCATCCTCGAGGTACATGACCTTCTTGGTGTGCTCGACAATGGCGGAGGGGTCGGAGGAGAGGAAGAACTCAGTGGGCATGGGCATGCCATCATCGGTCATGAAGGCACGGGACTGCGAGCGGTGGAGGAGCGACTTGTCAGGGGCGCCCAGCAGGCCGCCGGCGGGGTAAGGAAGTCGCTGGCGTCCTTCTTGAGGGCAACGTTCTGAGAGGCAGCCTCGGCAGGGAGGGGGTGTTCTCATCGGCGTACTCGACGTCGACGAAGTCAACCTTCATGCGGCGAGAGGTCTTGACACCGATAACGAGGGAGAACCCTTACGGGCAGCAATGACCTCGTGGGGGTAGTGAACGGACTTGATCAGAAGACCGTAGGCACCCTCGAGCTCCTGGATGACGGCCTTGGCGAGGTCGGTCATGCCAATGTTGGGGTGCTGGTCGTGGATGTACTTGGTCAACTTGGCGATACACTCGGTATCGGTGTCGGTCTCAAACTTGAAGCCCTTGCTGGTCAGGAGGGTCTTAAGCTCCTTGTAGTTGGTGATGATACCATTGTGGACGACAGTGAACTCCCAGGTGGGGTCAGACCTAGATTGCAGAGAAAAGCCATGTCAGCGAGAGCACAGAACAGCGCGTGGTTGAGTGCCTGGTAAGGATTCCTCCACAGGAGAGAAAAGAGTATGTTCGGCGTGGTGGGGAAAAGAGAGCCCAGTTTCGGGGTGCGTAGGCGTTTGCTTACCTGTGGGGGTGGCAGTTGACGGTGGAGGGAGGACCATGGGTAGCCCATCGGGTGTGGGCAATACCAGCATGTGAATCGAAGACCTTGGTCAGGTCGACATCGGACTCATCAATGAGCTTCTTGAGCTTGGCAACCTTGCCGACCTCCTTGAAGGCAAGCACCTCCTTCTTCTTGTCGCCGTCAATGGCTAGACCGGCCGAGTCATATCCACGGTACTCGAGACGAGAGAGACCTAACGGGAGGGAAAGGGGGTTCTGTCAGCTGGTGGTGTTTCGGGGGTGGAGAGAGAACGAGAGAAACAGAGAGGGAGAGAGGCGGAGGCGGAGAGGAGGATGGGGAGGGGCAAAGCTGGTTGCAAGGTGTGTGCGTGTGTGCGTATGTGCGCAAGGCGGTGGCCAAGGTGCTGGGCATGGATCAGGAAAGCTTACCGTTGATGAGAGTGTCGAGGATGAACTTGCGGTCCTTCTCGACCAGGTAGTTGATGTAACCAAAGATTCCACTGCAAGAAAAAGAAAAGTCGTCAGCCCATGTTCTCGATCAATTGAAGCCGTCTCGCAGCGTGGCCGTGTGCTCTCTCGAGGGCTTCCTCCCCTCTGGAGGGAGAGGGAGCGAGAGCAGCAGGCAGGGCGGGGCACGGCGGCGGTGACTGGAATGCGTACCACATGTTGTCTCGATGTTGGACGGGTGAGGACGAGGAGAAGTATAGAGACGCAAACGACAAAGATGTGGAATAGAAGGAAGAAGAGGAGGAGGGGGTATCACGGAAAGCAATGGATAATGGTTCTGGGGAGAGGAGAGAGTGTGAATGAGGAGAGAAGAGAGAGAGAAGGGCAGCAGCAGCAGGAGGAAGGGGAGCTAGATGTAACTTATGTCCCTGAAGAGAAGAGACGTGAGGAGGGTCCTCGACCGGGCTGGTACGCCATTGGATGTTTAGTTCAGGGCGTGGGAGTGGACGCATTGAGGCTTGTTGGGGGCTCAGCTTGTTCGATGTGGAGAGTCGGGCCAGCAAGGTGGGGTGTTTTTGTTGTTGCTGCTCATGCTGGTTATAGTACCTTGCCTTGGACAGGTGCTAAGTGAATGACGATGCCCGTGGTTGGTACCTTAGGGGTACCTGCCTCGGCGATGAAGGGTCTGGTGCTTTTCTATGGGTATCTCTACTAGTCCAGTATACTTGATCAACCTCTTATTTCAAAGAGCCTCTCTTGCTCGCTACTAGATACAGCGTTGTATAATCCAACGGGCATTGAAGTGGGATGGAAAGGAGGTAGGCACGTAGGTACCTGGCCTAGGTAAGGTAAGGTAAGGTACCTGGTGGTGGGGGCCTTTGCTCTCTGTCTCCCTCTCTAGGCTTGATGTACTACACTGTATCTACCGCAGCTCGGTGATTTCCTGTTAGCGGTGGCATTGGGCTGTCTACTAAGGCGGACAACGGCGGGCACCAGGACGTTACACGCGCCGTGCGTGGTGTATCCATTGGCGCAGGTGGACGGCCGGCTCTTAGCAGCCACCTAGCCCTCTCTCTCTCAGGGTGTCTCTCGGTTGGTGGTGGTGACGATACGCGTAGGGCCAGGTACCTGGCTTACAGACAAGGAAAGGAGGGGCAATCCCAAACAGCGACCCCAAGATTAGTGCCCTTTTTTTTTTTTCTTTGCGAAGCATTCAGTACGAGGACGTAAACTTGGATGTCCGTTCAGGGGTGTAAGTAAGGTACTTGGCACCTACATACACATTATCATATTTCTGCGACAACACCTGTTCCCCTTTGACCCTCTTGCAGTCGTAATGGGTGCAGATCAAATTTCCTGTGACAAAGTTTAGCTTGCTTCACCATATCGGACGAAAGACCTGTTCAATGCCTCGCCCCCTTTTTCCTTCTGTTCTTTTCCCTCGGGTGCGTCCATCCCACGCTCGTGAATCGACACAGATAGCCATCACCACCCACACGCCCCCGGTCGATCCAACGTCAACTCTCCAAAAACGAAGGTTGGGTTTGTTCGTACAGCGTGGGCCACACAGCCCATCGCTCGTCCCCCTCCCACCCGTTGCCGTGGCCGCCACAGACAGCCAGGGGTTGCTCCGATCGCCAGTGCCGCAACAGCGGTAACCCTGGGGTGGATCCAGCTAGAGCTGCTGTCCTTCTGCATCGTCATCATCCGGGCAACGAAGCAACAGACGGTGTGCGTCTGTTTTCCCTTGCTGTCGTCGAGCATCGAACTCAATTCAACGACCAAGAAGATCATGCTCTACTGTAGACAAATCTGGACTCGTCCACAAACAAATTGGCTTTGGTCGTGGCGTGGTGTCTCGCACCAAGCCACCTTTGCCGTGCCCATCTGGTTTCAGTCATTCCTCTGCTTGTTTCTTTGCTTTTGTCTTGCCTTGTATTCGCTTCTTTCCACCGTCCTTTGCCCCAGCTCTGGCAAGAGCCCTATTTGGTAGTACAACATGGGCGTTCCGTAAAATCATTCCGAGGCTGCATTGCATGTCTAGGACTTTGACCTGTTTCGTCTATGTTCCTGGATAATTCACAACGCCCCTCATCCTTCACCCCATCCCTCCTTTCAAGGTGGCCTGCCAGGTGATTCCCTCCTACGTTCAATATCAAACAGATGTACAGTGCTGTGTGTACATACATACGAGGAGGGGGCGATATGGAATCCAATACGGGGTCAATGGTCTGGGTGATCTAAAAAAGGAAAAGATAAAGCAAACAAAGCCAACAGCACAAAAAACGCCTTTTTTTTCTCTTTAGTCTGGAAATTCAGATCCGTATCTCACCTTCGCATCTTGGCTCCGTATTTTTTTTTCTCCAGGTGAGCAACGCTTTCAGGGCAGAGGCGGGATCGGCTGCACAGTCCTAGCTCTGTCGGGCATGGCTGTCGTCATGCTTCGTATTCATGCCCCAAGGGCGCATGTTGCCCCTGGCAGCTTCGGCACGACACCCAGGACGGAGTAGCGATTCCGACCACTTAGTCTGCTAGCGCTGGTTCCATCCATCCATCCATCCTCCTCCACTTGTTCTGGCTGCTCTGTCAGGAACAAAGGCCCAGCCCTGGCCACGCGCTTATCGTTCATGTCCCCGCTTAGCATCAAAATCAATAGCATGAACATGGCATTCGCTTCACAGCCTCCTTCTTCCGCACTAACACGTTCCCTGTCCGTGTCCGTGACTCCAAGAATAGCATGGCAGTCATGGCGTCGCCGACACTACTGAATGATTCCACCTAATTGACTTCTCACCACACTCGTTCATCGACATATGGAGCATCTGGCCGACGAGAACCAGGGCCTCCATTCCATGCCCTCCCACCCAACACCTTCGGATGACCATCGATACTTTTTCCCACATCCCTGCCTTGCATGAGAACCCCACGGGCGCTTCCGTCCCGTCTTCGGTCTTCACGACCCAGAATGGCCTTGCAAGTACGCCCAAGCCAAGGTTAGTTGCCTTGCATGCCAGCCCTGCTTGATTAGCTTTTGGGCCTTCGTGCTACAGACAGCCACCTGTTGCCATGTGATCGTGGCTCGAGACTCCACTGCGCGTTGCCGTGGCGGTTGACGCAGCTTATGGGGTGCTTAGTTGTCACTTACACAACATGGCTCTGAACCCCACAATCTCTATCGTGGTGATTTCGTAAGCTTACTGAAGATTGAAGCTCGTGAATAGCTGTGCTTGGTAAGTAGCAGGCAAAAAAGGTCTAGGAATCAGTTAAGCCTTCGGTCTGGCTATGGTTATTATGTCTCTAGCATTAAATGAGTCCATGAGTCCTGATATGGTTATATTTATTCTGATTACACGGGTATTAGCAATTGCTCCAAATAATATCATTATATTTGTCGAATTTCATACAACTTTTCTTCGCCATTTGTAAGTATAGTATCACCACATCCCGGTGGGCAAGCCAGCCACAGCCGATATTGTCTTCACTGTCGCTGGCGCTAAGTTATGAAGCAGTCGTTGCAATCCCCTCTCACCACACGAGTCACATCGGAAGGTCAAACATCGTTATCGTACTTCCTATACCTACCCAAGGGCTGTAACACATTTTAGCTATCATCATTGCCAGTCATCTAAACGCACTGCCAATACATGTCACACGTATTGAAGTCACAACCATTTTGCATCATCAACTCAGAATGCTTTACTTGATATCTTGAACCAGAAAGCCCTTTACGGCATTGTATTGGTCCCAATACGTCTAGACCTCACCCACTACGATTTCTCTTTTCTCCTTCAACATAGTAGTACAGTCTTATAGATGCTCCAAGGCCATGTCTAACGAGATTGCGGGCGTCTATACAGCTGTCTAAGGCACTCAGAGCTTTTGGCCCTCTAATGTGCCCTCTGCTAAACGTCGAATTTCCTGTTGCGTGTAGGGTTAGATTGGTGAAAATGGAAAACACTAGATATTGGAAGATCACAATCACGTGCAAAAGTATCAACTGACAGACAGCTGGCACTGACAATTCGTAGCCTGACCACCTTCTTTTTATTTCACTAATTCTTCCTTCTTTTCTCATCTCTCCAACCTCTACGGTTTATAGGCGCCTGGAAGAATCCACCTCTGTGATGCCTTTCCCTTCCCCAAAGAGATATCTTCGCAACCCTATACCTATCCTCTCGTCGCGTTATCCGTGATACTTCACCCACCTGCTATATTTTTTCCATTCTCGAAGCCAAGATGGCATGGCAGCCTTCAGTTATAATAAGCATGCGCTCTGCTCAGGGACACGGTATTCGAGGAAGTCACAGATGACACACTCGATACTACGAAGATAGCATATCTCGACAGAATGATGGCTGAGGCAAGCGGTTGTCATTCTCCAGCAGGTTTATCTTTGTATGCCGTCTGAAGATAAGGGTAAACACAATGCACCAGGCAAAGGAGCAAGGGGTCGCTCCAGCAAAGTATAAACCTCCTGCATGGTCTCAGAGCAAGGCAAAATAGAACAAGGCTCTCGTGTAAGTCAGCTTTCGTTTACATATACTCACAAGTCCACCCATATTGTATACACAGCTACTTCATATATATTCTCACAAGTCGCATAGTCTCCAAAGCCTAAGAGGCGCAAGTTATCCCATCGCAGACATTACATGCCACCAGAACTCCGATGCCTGGTATGGAAATAGCTTGTTCACCAGATACTGCCAGAAGGAAAACTGCAATCCCACCTAGATATGAACGATAGTGGAGCTCTATGTCTACGGGAAGAGAGCGGTAGAAGCTATATTGCTATGGTCAAGGATAACGGTGGAAACCGCCTTTTACTCAGCCTATCATGGACGCGAAACCTACAACCTTTCGCGAGATCCTGGGCACAGTTTCTTACCAGGGTGTTTTTATTTTCCGAATACCCGTAGTCTGGCCAACTTCGCGGAAAAGGTTTCGACACACTACGGTCATGATTCAGATCTCATGCGAAGGCTACGGCTCGAGATTCCAGTTTTCTACCAGTGTTAGAGCTCAGACTTAGACACGCTGTTTTTATAAACCCATCACAATGTACCACGGATATACGGAGAAAGCATACGAGCATATGAAAGAGAAGACAGATGTTACCCGAGTCTTTTCAAATTGCCCGGTCATTGATATTACCATATACCAACCTTGGCGAGACTATCGAAATTCCGCCTACTTAATCTTGCCATTACCTCACACCCAACGTCAAGTCAAAATCCGACTTCAATGGAGCATAGGTGGATCATTTCTCCTCACAAAAACGAGAGGCAGTAGTACAGGGACTATAGCCCTTGACACGAATAAACTCCGAAAAATATTAGGAATTTATTCGAATAAAAATAGAAATATATTCTTGTTTTTATCTTTTATTCTTCCATTACCCTTCTATTATTTTTCTATTATTTTTCTTCAGAAAATATGGTGTCGGCGTTCTACAGTTCTCCTTTTCGATTATCTTAACAGAAGCTACCAGGAAGGACCAGAAGCTCGCAGTAACCAGTATCATTGGAGTTCGCTGCGGTGTGTGGGCAGACATTGGAGAAGATCAGGCGCATGAGCTCTACAAGTTTGGCAACTGTAGATTTCGTCTTTGATCAGCATTTTGGTTTGGGGATATTTAGCTTGGGAATCTTTTGCTTAGGGATCTGGCTGGGCAGCTAAATATATAGAGCGTTCAACATGGAAATCTTTTGCTCAGGGGCCGATCAAGGTTTGTATATATCTTTTGACGATCCAGACATGACATTTTCGAGGAGGGTCAGGCATCTAGTAGTTTACGATTTTTCGTTATCAGCCTGAGCTTATCATTCTTCTAAGCCTGTTGGTCTTGCATATGTTGCGAGTCTTGATCGTGTCATTACTGTTACTGCCTAGAGAAGAGCGTACTGTGAAGAAGCTAGATGCAAAGAAATATCTCGATATCCTCAAAGGAATTCTTGCGACGAGTACCCTCGGTGGTAGACAAGAGCTAACAGGTGCTCTTCAGACATCCATAATGAACCAGGCTCAATCATTTGATCATTAAATGCCATATGCTGCTTGCAATTAGGCATTACTACCCACTAGCTATAGTACACGACCCGGTGTTAATTGATACAGTTCCAGGCGTCTATATCGCTGTCTAAAGGCACTTAGAGCTTTTGGTACTCTAGTTTACCCTCTAATTTCTTTGCTTCGGCCACCTTTCGTACTGCCTTGTTGAAGTCATCTTGGTTGATTGATTCTCGGTAATCCTTGATCGCGAACAAACCACTGTAGTAAATCTGTCAGTTGCTGTGGGCTCGAGAAGAGGGGCAAAGAACTTACGCCTCGGTGACCACGTTTCTCAAATCAGCTCCGTTCAGTCCATCACTCATCTTGACTACGCTCTCGAAGTCAATATCACCATCTGTGACGACGCTTGAGGCGTGAATCTTGAGAATTTCCAGTCGGCCAACCTCATTTGGCAGCGGGATCTCAATCTTTCGGTCCAGACGGCCAGCACGGAGCAGTGCAGGGTCCAGTGTATCGGGTCTGTTCGTAGCCATGATAATCTTCGTCTTGCCTAGGTAGTCGAAACCGTCGAGTTGGTTGAGCAGCTCCATGAGGGTACGCTGAATCTCACGATCCGCACTGGTACCCTCGGAGAATCTTCGACCACCGATGGCGTCGATCTCGTCCATGAAAATGATACAGGGCTCGTGCTCCTTCGCATAGCCAAACATTTCTCGGATAAGTCGCGCCGACTCACCGATATACTTGTCGACGATGGCCGATGAGACAACTAGCATGCGGTTAGCACAGGATCGTGATTTGCCCCGAAAATTCAGCCGACATACCCTTAAGGAAGTTTGTCTCAAGGCTGCTCGCCACCGCTCGTGCCAGAAGCGTCTTGCCAGTTCCCGGTGGGCCGTACAGCAGGACACCCTTCGGGGCTTGATACCAACTCGGAGGAACAGCTCGGGGTTCTTGAGCGGCAGCTCAATCACCTCTCTCAATTCTCTGATCTGGTCGTTCAGTCCACCAATACCAGCAAAGCTGACCTGGCCGGGGTCCTCCAGAGACATGTTGTACACCAGCGGGTCGACTTCGCGGGGCAGCATGCGCATGATGGTAAGGGTGGTCATGTCGAGGGCTACACGGGTTCCTTGCTTCAGCTTGGCCTTATCGACCTTGGATCGGCAACCGACGACATATCGAGGGCCACTAGACGCCTTGACGATAACTGTACACCATGTCAGCACTCCGTGAACAACCCATGTGAGCTATGGAAGCTTCTGGGAGCCCTACATCTCTCATCATCGAGCTGCTTGAGAACCTCGCCGATGATCTGGCCCACACTCTGCAGCGCCTTGATGTTCTCCTCCGTCCGGTCAAACTCCTTTTGCAGCTCCTTGATCTCTATTCGCAAGTTCTTCAGCTTCGCTTCCCATTCTCGCGATTCGATAAGCTTCGCTCGGTACGAGTTGAGGGCGGCCTGGCGCTCATCCTCGGGTGCCATGATCGCGGTAGCGTTCGTGGTGGGTTTGAATTATCGAAGCTACTCCTCTCAGTATCTGATGTCGCTGTGTGTAGACCCGAGGCGCAAAAAGCTCTTGGGAGGATGTTAAGATAAGGTGACGTTGAGTTGTGTCGTAGGCCGGTTGCTGCACCACGTTAATCCAAGAGCTTACCTCATGCATTGTAGCCTTGGGAGCTAGCCATCGGCAGAAAGTCGGCGCCGCACCCTCCTGCTCTTGTCCCTCGAGTGGAACACTCACCTACCCTATATCTGTGTCTCGAATTCCCAGGACTCTCCTATAGCGCTCGAGTATTCCACACTTCCATCACTTATCATTATGTATGTGGTTTGTTTTTGTTTTTCTTTTCCCTCTTGCTCCGTTTGTGCATTGCGGAAGAATTAGGTGATGGTAAGCCTAAGCGTAAGACGTTGCATTGGATAATGGCTACCAGAAGAAAACCAGCATATACACGTGGACACGGCAATGGTAGTAGTTACTGTACAGTAGAACCGTAAACATGATCAAGAACATAATAGATATATACCATGCATTGCTCAAAAATCCAACCGGTAGGCCTTTCCAAAATAGCACCCTTCTATACTCCCGGAGAACCCAACGTTTGCGTTGGTTCATGATATGCCCACGACACCCAATGCTGGTTTCTAAACCGATGCTTAACATATGAAGTCCCAATTGGTCAAAACGAGCTGATTCCCATACTCGCAATGGAATTATTCCTAGGACAAAGTGGCCCGGGATCGGCATGTCTCGAGGCATCAGAGAGGCCAAGGTATGTCGAAGAAGCGCATGAAACGACTACTTCAACTGCAACTGTGCGAGACGAAGGGGATTTTCTTTGCGGCATGAGCCTGAATCGTATCGTCACCCCAACAATAGGACAAGTTTATGCCTTCTTGTCGGTATCACCTACCGAGCCACCGCCGCTCTTAGGGAGACCTTCACTATCGAATCCAAGAGCATCCAGCTCGCGGATCAGCTCGTTGATCTTGATCACCTTGGCGATCTGCTCGGGAAGCAATGCCTCTCCTCCCTCCTTCTTGCTCTGCAAGTCCTTAGCTTGCTTTAGCTTCTTTTTCAGATTCCTCGCCCGCTTCTCCCGTTCTACCTCGGGATCGATGGGTTGCTCCTCAGTCTTAGCCTCGGATTGCTCCTTTGCATCTGCCGGCTTGCTGCCACCTTCCTGCTCGTCTGCAGTACCCTTGGCCTTCTTCCTGGCTTCACGTCGCTTCGCATTCTTATTACTGCTAGACGAGCCTTGCTCAGCCTCATCCTCTTTCAGTCCTGCCGCACCGGGTATGCCTATCTTCTTGCCGCGCTCACGAAAGGCCTCTGCGGTGCGGTTCTTGTAGACCTCGACGTCTTCGGGTGGGCGGTAGCCGGGCCGGATCTTGATCGCCTTGCGCGTGCTGCCATCAGCACGCACCGACTCGGGAATGTGCCGCTCGCCGCTGCCCTCGTCCGTGACGATGCCTGCGTTTGTAGGTTGCGACGGCATGATGCGTCGTTTGTCGGGCCGGTCTAGAGCGAAAGCCTGGCGCACTGTACGCACTCCCAACCTTGCAATCGGATAGCGTGCGTCTACCGGAGCGGATGCTGATCACGGCACGGATGCAGCACCTCGGATATGGGGTTGGCTGCCTCCCGGTCGCACGGGCAATTCGACAATGGAGGCAAGGGTCCGTGGTGGTTTCTATTTGGAGAGTCGAGCACCGCCGCGACGCTGGCCGTAGGGCGGAGGATTAAATTGTACCTCGTGGATTGGCTTGCACATGCAACGCCGAAATCGTCATCTCTGGTGGGGGTGGTAAAGAGCGAGGCGAGAGGCCTGAGAGGCTTCGACGTTGTGGCGCATGCTGGTGAAGGTGTGGCTAAGGAGCCACCGTGAGTGAGGCTGTCTCGGAGGCTGTTTGGCTGTCCAACGTCCAACGCTGCCAAAAGCCTTGCAGCCTTTGGTGGAGTTGCAGGGAGCTCTGGCTTGGCTGTCGCACCTGTACTGGCTACACAGCCAGGAGCTCATCGAGCTCCCACCAGGGGCCATGCTAGCGTTGGATGCCTGAGTACAGGATACCTCGACACGCTCCACTGCCCTTGTCTTCCCAGCCAGAAGAAGAAGTTAAGGTTGATTCAGTAGCGCTGCTGGGCACACGATCTCCCTCTTGGCGATTGATCGTACCGCCAGTGCGGGATGCGCTGGCCTTGGCTTGCTTGGATGCCGCAACGTCGGATGCACATCTCGTCTCCTTGCGCACACATGGACCAGTCGCGACCATGGGTGGGACACTCAATGACGCCTCGACACGTTGTTCCCGCTGGGTTGCAACGTGCCTCACCGAGTGCATGCAACCTGGCCATTGTTTGGCTGTTTGGCTCCAAACATGGGCAAGCTTAGGCTATTAGTCGATGCAAGCCCAAGTGCCCACACGATTGTGCCCCGTTTCGAGGTGATGACTTGGGCGAGCATTTCTCCTTTCAGCTTGGGTACAATGCCATAGTATTGTACTCCATCTCTTCCCAGAGAGATGAGATGAGCTCTAGGTCAAAGGATCTCCCCGGGCCCACCCTGGGTACGCGAATACGCCCATGCTGCTCACGATTACCTCTCGGAAGATGACTTTTGTCGGCCATGCTGACAGACAGGCATCATAGGGATGAACCTTGGGTTAGGCATATTTCTCAGAAAACACAAATACATAACTGCGCCTTAGCGCGTGCAATCAAACGGACCCCAGATGCTCAAGGCCCAAGGCTTGTCTGCGCGCGCGCAGCAGAGCAAATACGCATGTCCACCTTACGCGACCCACGCCTCAATGGCCGGGCGGTTCCCACTACCAGTCTAATGATAACAAACTAACCCTGCCTTGGAAACAAAGTCGATTAAGCATAAGTCGACGTGGTCAGGAGAGGGTGTGTCTCTCCCCTGCAACAATAAGCTACACCTTTTGATTACGCCGGGCGCTCAGCGTCAGCGAATTGAATCATTTGTGGGCACCACGCGCAGCCCCAGAAACTGCCGTCATGACTCTGTGATGAGAGCCATCCATCCTGGTATCCAAAGCACGGCGCCTGTTGGCTAGGTAAATGCACAATCATGGTGTGCCTTGCCGGCTATTCACTTACTCATGAGGTTGGAGGCCGTCCGTTCCAAGCAGGAAGGAGCGGCGCGGTCAGGTTTGGCCTCCGTGAAGAACACGTCCGGTACGAGGTGCAGTGACGCAGGTTTCATAGAAACGAAATGAATCATGGTGGCCGATCCTGACCAACGGGCACCAGCCTGCGGCTGCCATCGTGACACCGCATATTTCAAGGAGCACGCCTGCTCCTTTGCCTAGCGTGTGCAAACAAATAACCACAAATCCTGTTTTGTGAAGACCCAACCAGATCTCGCACATTGTCCCCTATAGTACATGTCATAGCGTGTCAAGGATCCGCGACTACGGTATCAAGGTATGCTTTCCCATGCTATTTGCCTGTCGGCTGTCTTGTGTTGTACCACCCATAATCTGGAGACAAGCCTTTACCCCTTGTACTGCGCCATGATCCCACCCGCCCTTTTTTCATTTACAAACTTGATCCTGGTAAATTTCAATTTCCAGCAATAGCTGCCGGGGTTCAGCATGGGCTAAGACGTCAGACAACAGGAGCTTGCATTTATCAAGGTGCCATCAGCCCAGTGTTTCCTAACCCGTCTTTGTTCCATTCACCACCAATCTCTCGACGGTTCACTTCGGAAACGCCAGAGGGGTTGAAAGCAACTAGCTTTCATATAATCTTTCTAAAGATGGCTTCTGCAGAGCCAGAATCAGATCCTGCCAAGGTTCCGACACAGGAGACAGCAGAGGTACATGTTGCTCACCATGAGTTCAAGCTGGATCTTGCCGATGCCTTGACCCCCGATCCAGGAACAGAGGACATGTTCAGGGTTGAGGGTAACAAATTCGCTTACACGCCTGGGCATCTGGCCAAGCTCCTTAACCCCAAGAGTTTGAATGCTTTTTACGCGCTCGGTGGTTTGGACGGCATAGAAAAAGGCCTGCGAACCAATCGATCAACAGGACTAAGCATTGACGAGACCACTCTTGATGGATCCATATCATTCGAGGATGCAGCTACCAAAGGGGCATCCATATATGGTGCTGCAGGTGACACCGTACCTGAGAGCACAGCTGAGGCCGCTATTCATATCCCACCGCCTACAGACCCGAATCCCACTGGTGCGTTTGCAGACAGGAAAAAGGTATTCCGCGATAACCGACTGCCCGACAAAAAACCAAGTCACTACTCGAGATCGCCTGGCAAACTTATAACGACAAGGTTTTGATCCTCTTGACTATTGCAGCTGTTGTCTCGCTCGCACTGGGTCTGTATCAGACATTTGGTGGTGAGCATGAGCCCGGCGAGGCTCGTGTAGAGTGGGTAGAGGGTGTTGCTATCATGGTTGCCATTGTGTAAGTTGACGTGACTTGGCACGCCTATTATGCAGACAAGCTAACGTGCCGTGAAAACAGAATTGTCGTCCTAGTAGGCACTGTTAACGACTGGCAAATGCAGCGCCAGTTCACTCGTCTCAACAAGAAGAAGGACGATCGCACCGTGAAGGCTATTCGATCTGGCAAATCGCAAGAGATTTCTGTCCACGATATCATGGTCGGCGATGTTCTGCACTTGGAAACAGGCGACGTTATCCCTGTAGACGGTATATTCATCGAAGGTCATGCAGTCAAGTGTGACGAATCCTCCGCGACCGGCGAGTCCGACCTTTGAAAAAGATGCCGGCTGCAGAAGCGTTTACGGCTCTGCAGAAGCTCGATAGCGAAGACGCCGAGAAGCTCGATCCCTTCATAATTTCTGGCAGTAAGGTGACGGAGGGTAACGGTACCTTCCTTGTCACTGCTGTCGGTGTCAACTCGAGCTATGGCCGAATCACCATGTCTCTGCGGACTGAGCAAGACGATACGCCTCTCCAACGAAAGCTGAACGTACTGGCGGACTGGATTGCTCGTATTGGTGCCGGGTCTGCACTACTTCTCTTCATTGTCCTCTTCATCAAGTTCTGCGCTCAGCTGCCCGGCAACAAATCCTCGCCTGAACAAAAGGCCAGGACTTCTTGCGAATTTTCATTACTTCCGTAACTGTGGTTGTTGTGGCCGTTCCCGAAGGGTTGCCTCTTGCAGTTACTCCTCGCGTTGAGCTTCGCTACTCTTAAGATGCTTCGAGATAACAATTTGGTTCGTGTGTTGAAGGCATGCGAGACCATGGGTAACGCTACAACTGTTTGCTCTGACAAGACCGGAACCCTGACCCAAAACAAAATGACGGTTGTTGCCACCACATTAGGCAAAAGCATCAGCTTCGGCGGTACTGATGAGCCTCTGGATGAGACTAACAAGGTTAGCCACGACTCGATTGACATTCGCAACACGTCAGTTTCCGAATTTGCTGAGAGTCTGAGCGCTTCCACAAAGGATCTCCTTATCCAATCAAACATTCTTAATTCCACGGCCTTCGAAGGAACCCAGGACGGCGAGAACACCTTCATCGGATCCAAAACTGAGGTTGCTCTGCTGACGTTCTGTCGTGATCACCTGGGAGCCGGGCCGGTTCAAGAAATACGATCTGCCGCGCAGGTTGTCCAGGCTGTTCCTTTCGATAGCAAGAACAAGTACAGTGCGGTTGTTGTCAAGCTTTCGGATGGTAGATTCCGGGCATACGTCAAGGGTGCCTCTGAGATCCTGCTCGCTCAGTGTACCAAGATCATTGGGGAACCCTCGGGCGATGAGCTGACCTCAGTCCCATTGGAAGGATCAGACCGTGAAACTTTTGGCGCCATTATTAACTCGTATGCTGGCCAGACTCTGAGAACTATTGGCTCCTCGTATAGAGACTTTGAGTCTTGGCCTCCAGCAGGCACCGCTTTGAAAGATGATCCCAAGCAAGCCGACTTCAGCTTGATCCATGAGGAAATGACACTCATCACTATCTATGGTATCAAGGACCCGTTGAGACCTAGTGTCATCGAAGCTATCGAGGACTGCCGTCGTGCTGGTGTAGTCGTTCGTATGGTTACGGGTGACAACATTAGGACCGCCTGTGCTATCGCAGCTGAATGTGGCATTTACAAACCAAAGGAAGGCGGTATAGCAATGGAGGGCCCGGTCTTCCGCAGATTGCCCCAGGAAGAGCTAAACGAAAAAGTCAAACACCTCCAGGTTCTGGCTCGTTCCAGTCCCGAAGACAAGCGAATTCTCGTCCGAACACTCAAAGACCTTGGAGAAACTGTTGCTGTTACGGGTGATGGCACAAACGACGCACCTGCCCTCAAAATGGCTGATATCGGTTTCTCCATGGGTATTGCCGGTACTGAGGTTGCCAAGGAAGCTTCGTCGATCATCCTTCTTGATGATAAGTAAGTTGGGACACTACAGGACATGTCCGTGAAGATTTTGCTAACTCCTCTGAAGCTTTGCGTCTATTGTAAAGGGAATGATGTGGGGACGTGCTGTCAACGACTCCGTCAAGAAGTTCCTTCAGGTAAGTAATCGATCTAGATGTACTGTTTTGTGAACGTTCCTAACAGATATAGTTCCAATTGACTGTAAACGTAACGGCTGTGGTCCTGACCTTCGTTTCATCCGTGGCAAGCAACGATGAGGAGTCGGTCCTCAACGCTGTCCAGTTACTTTGGGTCAATCTTATCATGGACACATTCGCTGCGCTCGCTCTCGCTACTGACCCGCCCAACCGGAGCATCTTGAATCGTCACCCAGACAGGAAGTCGGCGCCATTGATTACTCTCAGAATGGGCAAGATGATTATTGGCCAGGCGATTTGCCAGCTTGCCATCACCTTTGTATTGCATTTCGCTGGCTGGAAACTCCTGGGCTACAAGAGCACTGATGATCCTCGAAGGCTGAAGACACTTGTCTTCAATACCTTCGTCTGGCTGCAAATTTTCAATGAAGTCAAGTGAGTAGTGTTGAAACACGAACACCTCTGGTATAGAAGTTAACAAGTTTTCTCTAGCAACCGGCGCCTCGATAACAAGCTCAATTTCCTTGAAGGCATCCACCGAAACCTCTTCTTTATTCTCATCAACCTGATCATGATTGGTGGCCAAGTGCTCATCATATTTGTGGGAGGCGAGGCGTTCAAAATTGTCCGACTCGACGGCAAGGAATGGGGCTTGTCGATCGGTCTGGGAGCACTTTCACTGCCTGTCGGCGCTCTGATTAGACTTACGCCGGACTCCTGGATTGCCTCATGCCTGCCATGGTCTCTGCGCAAGGCCTGGGCCCCTGAGACCATTAGTGAGGGATACCAGGAGATGACGAGAATGATGACTTCAGACCTCCATTGCGGGTTATGAGCTCGATTCGTGGAAAGAGAGTAGAGCAACACATCGGATTTAGAGCTCGTTTGCATGAGATAAAAGAGAAAACAAAGGAAAAGATAAACGTCCATGAGAAACAGGACGGGACCGTTAGCAAGGTATAACTATGGAGGTCAGCGAACCTGCCAGGGCCTTGTTTACGGGCCGCTTCTATCTCACTGTTTTATTATTTTCGAAAAGCGAGGAGATACCTGAGGAAATATTGGAAACGAATCTCGCCCGAAGATCGTAGGGTAGTGTCGGTCTAGGGGTTGAGTTGTAATCATACTTTGAGCTTTCTTTTTAATTGACTACGGTTTCTTCAGAAGATAGTTTTTAATCTCATTATCTTCCTTTCATACCCAAGAGTGAGCCTGGTTCGTTGAGTTGCGGGATATCCAGGCAGTCATTGCCATGTAATAAATATAGGTAGATATAAAGCCCATCAGTTGATGTATGAGTACTAAGGTAGGTATTCCAACTTTCGAGCACATAGTAGGCGAGTGCGCTCATGGTAATGTCAACATAATCCACACTGTACTGTACGTACCGTCTTACATAAACAAGGCTGTGTGGCTCATGCGGAAAGGAGAGGATGTGAGTAGTGGGGCTTGACGCCTGTGGCGCTGGCCAATCAGTGAATACCTAAACCTGTCTCCGGGAGTTCGCGAATTTCCACTGGCCTGACCTCTCAAGACCTTCTTTGCAATCCTCACGAAGCCTTCGACGACCAAGCCTTTCCGGCCCCTACCAGATTGAGACTATAATTCGAGTGCTCAATTGCACCGCGCCGCCACGATGGTAAGCTTCCGATTATCCCGAGGCAGCAGCCGTCGGCGACACATGCTAATCGCGCAATCCGCAGTCTTTCACCAACCAGCTCTTCAGGCACGTCCCTCAACGATTGCGAACGTAAACGAAGCTATTACTGACTCGGAGCGACCTGTAGCACCGTCTTCCGCAAGAACTACTTCATGCTGACCGCCGTGTTCGCTGCCGGCTTCGCCTTCGAGGTGTACGAACTGCCCCGACCTTGACGCTACACATTGGATGATGGGCGGTGCTGACTGGATGACAGGAGCTACAACAAGACCATGGACAAGGTCTGGGACAACCTGAACCGCGGCGTGAGTGCTAGCCAACCCAATGGGAAGACGACCGCAATGCTAACGAGATGTGCCAGCGCCAATGGAAGGATATTCGTCACAAGTACGTTGAGGCCGGTGACGACGAGGAATAAAGAGATTCAGGACCATGGCTACGACTGGAATAGAAGAGGTTCCTGTGCGTTGTGTGTATCATGTACAATTTCATAGGGAATAGAGGCGCATGCCGAGCACAACATCCGCTGAATTGACTGCTCAATATCCATACATGAACGAACCGATGGGGATAAAACGCCGAGAGCGAAAACCCGGTATCTTTTCATCATGGCTCCTGATTTGACGACGGTTTATAAAGGCTATTTAAGATGTGTGCATGTCATTGTGGCTACAGCAAAGCCGAGGTATTGAATTGAAGATGTGGATGTGGGCAGAGACGCTGTGATTCCGGACGTCCCAGCATGATGCCAAACCCTAGAAATACAAGCAGGACAAGGCGCTCATATTCAGTATCCTCAACGAGGGTTTTGGCACTCTTTAGTGAATGCGACCGTTGGTGGTAGGCAGGCAGGCAGGCATCCCGGCCATGACGACCTGATATGTTAGTCAGGCATTTTCAGGTGGCCAGGACAAGCTGACGTCGATTTGTCACCGAGGGTTCACTGACGTGCCGATAACAGCTTCTGTACACCGCACTTATTAGCGTCAAGCGTAGTTGCGTAGGTACCTACCTTGCCTACCTTGCCTACTAATGTGGGCAGGCGCAGCACCTACAGTCAGTTGTACTAACAGTTGTACTAACCATAACCACTGGTTTACTGCTTGATAGAGTGTTACGCCAACTTCCACCTTTACACCCCAACGTTTGGCAATGCTCTTTTGCCCGTCGCATGGGGTAAACCGAACTGAGCTTCCTCATCAATCTGCTTCTCTCTCGTCTATTTTCTCATCAGTTCCATGATTTTATTGTCACGTCCGTAAATTGTTCTTGTCCCCGAGTCGGTCCTCTAAACCCCCTCTACGGCCCGAAACCCCACCTCGACCAACATCACTTTTTGATACATCTTCGACGCAGCGAACGATCGGGCTGTACACGTTGGCCAATATCAGAATGAGACATTGATCATGGAGCCGCCAACTTCGACACAGGAGCAGCAGCTCTGTCAGTTTCTGGCAGAGCTCCCAGTCCGGTTCGACTACCGATACACCGAGGAGGCATCGCGGGAGCTGTTAACCAACCTGTTCTGGTCTCTGGCTGGTGGGAAGCATGAGTACATGCGGCTTCTCTTCCCCGAGGGCAAGCCTTCCGCTTCCCTCAAGCTCAGCGAAGCTCAAGGAGCTGTCGAGGGTGCCGAATACACGGAAGCCGCTCGAGGTAAACGGTGTGGCCACATCTTCAAGCCTGGCGAGGCTTCCTACATGTGCCGGACCTGCGGCACTGACGAGACATGCTGCCTCTGCAGCCGGTGCTTCGACTCGACAGATCACACAGGCCATTTAGTCCGGATCCAGATCTCAGTAGGAAATAGTGGCTGCTGTGACTGTGGCGACGACGAGGCCTGGAAGACCCCTCTGGTTTGCACAATTCATTCTGACATCGATGCTGGACCACACAAAGGAAAAGGCAAAGAAGCGCCTAGCTTACCTGAGGACCTTGCGGCGAACCTTCGTATGACGATTGGCCGAGTCTTCGATTACATGTGCGACGTAATTTCGTGTGCTCCTGAGCAGCTACGACAAGCCAAATCAGCAGAGAGTATAGCCACGGACGAAGAGACATCACGCCTCTTCCCCAGGTGTACTGCACTGAGGATCAGCCATGCAACGAATATGCATTGGTTCTCTGGAATGACGAGAAGCATACAGTGCAAGAGGTCCAAGACCAAATCGCTCGTGCTTGCAGGAAAAGTCGCAGACAAGCTTCCAAGGATGCCTGGGAGGTTGACGCCGTTGGGCGTAGCATCCTGATCTATCGCGCAGACATAGATCAGCTTCTCCATATGGCGAGGATTATGGAAGCCATCAGGGTCACGGTGACAATCCGGTCAGCGAGAGACACATTCCGCGAGCAAATGTGCGGCACCATTGTTGAATGGCTTAGTGACATCTCTAATTGCTCAGTTGGCCAAGACAATCACATTTTGCGTCGCACAGTTTGCGAAGAAGTCATGAAGCCTTGGCGCGAAGGAAGTTTGGCATCAAAGACTGCTGGGCTCATCGACGACGAGGAAGAGGATGAGCAGAGTTTGCAGGCGACCGCTCGACTGCACGGTGTCAATGCAAGGTTCATCTTGGCGCTTCGTGCTGCCGCTGCCGGTAATCAAACCGGTATACTAGGTGTTGAAGACATCGATAGCGATGAAGATGCCGATATGGACGATCAAGACGATGGATCACCGTCGAGCTCTGTTGCTGGCGGTGATGATGACGAGGAAGACGACATCTTGATGGTCGATACGAGAGCCGATGTGAACGATTTGAGTATGAACTGGAGCCAATCTGACCAAGCCTTGGAAGAGGACGAGGCAACGATGGCCGGATACCCCCACCACCACCACCACCCCCAGCTAACGCTCGGTCAGCGCCTAGAGAGAGAGACGGCACGCCGTCGGATTCTGATACTGCAGAACCGTCGGTAGCCCCGACTGTTTTCCCCAAGGCAAATGCGGATATACCAAAGACACCCGGTAAGACGGAGAAGGTTACCCCTAAGCCCGGGAGATATTGGCTTGAAACACCTGCTATATACACTCAGCGCGAGAACGTCTCTCCGGCCGAGGACGTATTTCAACGCGTCCGTTTAGACTGGCTGCTACTCTTCGACTTGAGGATGTGGAAGAAGGTCAGAATCGACCTCCGCTCGCTCTACATCGCAACTGTTGTACAAATACCTGAGTTCAAGAGGGTGTTGGCGCTTCGCTTCGCCAGTCTCTACACCATCCTAGCCCAGCTGTATCTTGTCGGAGATCGGGAGCCAGATCATTCCATTATCATGCTCTCTCTTCAGATGTTAACAACACCTTCCATCACAGCCGAAGTTGTTGAGCGAGGCAACTTCTTGAGCAGTCTGATAGCCATCCTCTACACGTTTCTGACAACTAGACAGGTCGGACACCCATGGGATGTCTCTCCAGATGCGGTGTTGGCCTTTGAGAGCGGTTCTGTTACGAACCGACGTATGTACCATTTCTACCAGGATCTTAAGTACCTATTTGGATCCACGCATGTCCAGGAGCGTGTGAGATATGAGCAGAGGTATCTGATGCAGTTTCTGGACCTCGTCAAGCTTCACCAGTGTATCGGTCCCAATGTGAGGGCAGTTGTTGAACACGTCGAGTACGAGGCAGATTCTTGGATAACGGCCTCACTCGTTACACGACAAATCAACCTGCAAGCCAGAAATCTTGCCGAAGCATTCCGGGACTGCCCGGCGGATGAGATCCATTACCTGCAGCAGGCTATACGGTTTACCGCAAAAACAGTAATCATTAATTCAATTGGCGCTGAGAGACATCGATTCAAGCAAGGGAGATCAAGGACGAGGTCAGGTTTAAAACTCTGGTGGATTTCGAGTTCGAGAAGGAGTCTACCTCCTACGATGTCGTCAAGTTCGTTGTCGAAAAAGACCCCATTACTTTCCATCATGCTCTTCATTACACACTATCCTGGCTTATTGAATGTGGACGATCTCTGCCAGCTTCTAATATGCGAGCGTTGTTGAGCTTCACATCCCACGAGCTCAGGGCTCAGCCAAAATTGATGGGCCGCCCTCAAATACCGCGGAAAGACCTTGCCCCGAGGATTATCTTATGGCGGCTTTCGATTTCCCACTTCGCGTCTGCGCATGGCTCGCTCAGATCAAGGCCAATATGTGGGTGCGCAACGGTATCAGCCTACGACATCAAGCGAGCACGTACCGCGGTGTAGGACAAAGAGACGTCACACATCACCGTGATATCTTCCTTTTACAAGTTGCAATGGTTGTATGCAATCCGAGTCGAATGCTTGCTTCGATTATAGACCGATTTGGGATGGACAGTTGGGTGAAGGGCTTCTACGAGATGAAGTCCGAAGCCCAGGATGATAACCAACACTTAGATATTGTGGAGGATATGATTCACTTGCTGATTGTTCTTCTAAGCGATCGGACGTCTCTTGCCGGATCCGATGATGAACCTGCTTCAAGAATGCAAGCAATGCGGCGCGACATCATTCATGTGCTTTGTTTCAAGCCATTATCCTTCAACGAGATATGCAATAAGCTGCCCGAGCGATACCAAGAACAGGAGGACTTCCATCGCGTTCTTGAAGAGATGGCCAGTTTCAAGCCACCGGAGGGCGTTTCCGATGTTGGCACCTTCGAGCTACGACCCGAATATATTGAGGAAATCGACCCATACATCGCGCATTACAACAAAAACCAACGGGAAGAGTCAGAGATGGCATGTAGGAAAAGATTGGCCAAGAAGACTGGTAAACCGGTGGAGGATATTGTTTATGAACCAAAGATGCGACCGATTCCTTCAGGTTTGTTTGAAGACCTGAGTGCTTTCACTGGGACAGGCATCTTCGCTCAAATCATCTATTACTCTCTCCTATACCCCGTCGTTGCCCAAAGGCTCACGCCATCGGTTCCGTCAACAAGACTCGAGACATTCTTGCAAGTGGTTCTGCACCTTGTTTTGATCGCTATCCTCGAAGACAAAACAAACGAAGACGACATGAATGATGAATCCTCAAAATCATTTAGTCACATTGCCCTAGTCACGCCCGCTCGAAGTGTCATGCCGGAGGCAACTACCTCTAGAACCATCGTTTCCATTTTGAATTTGATGGCAAGCAAAGACGAGTTCAAAGCAGTTCATCCCAAGATTGCCCTGGTCCTGAGACGTCTCAGACAAAAAGACCACGAGCATTTGAGGCAGCCTATGTGAACATGGGAGTGTCGGTTGATCGCATTAACACTGCTTCTCCGGCAGTTAACTCAATCGAGGAGGAGCGAGAGCGTAAAAGAAGGCCGCGCTCAGCCGTCAAGCTAAAGTTATGGCGCAGTTCCAACAGCAACAAAAGAGCTTTTTGGAGAACCAAGGAGCAGTAGACTGGGGCTCCGACTTGGAAGAGGATGAGGACGAGCCGAACCAAGTTGAAGACCAAAAACACAACTGGAAATATCCAACTGGTACGTGTATTCTATGTCAAGAGGATGCCGATGATCGACGTCTCTATGGCACGTTCACCCTCATCAACGAGAGCCGGATTTTACGACAAACGGATTTCCAAGATCCCGATCTAGTAAGAGAAGCTTCACAAACACCATGCAATCTCGATCGGTCTGCAGAGGATATCAGGCCGTTTGGAATCGCTCATGAAAATCGGAAAATGGTCGAAAAGGTCAATACCCAAGGTCAGACTTTCCTAGCAGAAAAGCAGACAATCGCGAAAGGATTCAAGCCGGAAAATGCGCGACCTGGTCCGGTGGCTAGTGGATGCGGACATATGATGCATTATCGCTGTTTTGAGGTGTACTACGAAGCTACAAATCGACGACACACCCACCAGATTGCTCGCCATCATCCCGAAGACACCAGGCTCAATGAGTTTGTCTGCCCCTTATGCAAAGCCCTTGGTAACGTCTTTCTACCCATTGTTTGGAAGGGGTTAGATGAATCTTATCCTGGGCCCCTTCAGCCACAAACCTCGTTCGACACATTTTTGGATGGGCAAATGGGCAGCACTTATGGCCTAGGCGATAGCAAGGCTCGCGAGCTGTCTGAACCTATCGTACCGGAAATCTTGACACCAAGCTTGCCCGGAAGCCTTGTAGAAACAATGGCACATCCGCAGGCACTCAATGAAACGACTTGGGGAAGAGACGACGGCGAAATGCACTCTTCTATAACAGGCACCCCTGCAAGTGTCTCATTCTCGGCCACTGGCACTCCAGAAGCAAATTTTGCTGCAGGATCTGGTAACACTGGGAATCAAATTGTTGGCGAGCTTCTCACAGCTTATCGCCGACTCAGGGATACGCTTCAATCCAACAAGCTCAAGTCGCGTCATCCCTTGAATAATAAGATCGATGAACCAGATGAGCTATGTTCAAGCGACACTATCATCCAAGCAGTGGGCTTCTCCATATCGGCGGCGGAGATTCAGCAACGTGGAGTAGAAGTGCAGCCAGGCTCTACGCTCCTAGACAAGATACCAGAGCAAGTCCTCACTCACCTTCGCATACTCGCTGAAACCGCATCTTCGTACATTACTGTTGGCTCTCGCCACGCAACTCGCGAGGATCTTGTGACGGCTGAATTTCGCAAGGATACAGAAAGGCAGCACTGTTCCCTGTTCATGTCCAGATATTTCGGCACAGTTACGCCACACGCTCGCCGGCCGTTGGATGTCTACCCGCCACTTCTTAGCCAAGACCCCTTCCTTTTCCTAGTAGAATGCGCATACGGCTTGGTGCCATCACAGAAGGTGGATATCTCTCACGTCATGAGGCTATGCTACTTAGCTGAAATCGTCAAAACGGTCTTTCATATGGGTCGAAACATGCCAGTGGCCATGTGGGTTGGTACTCTTACGAACAGACAAACCCAAGACCCGATGATGCATAACTTTGCCGATTTTGCACTATCAATCACCAAATCGGCCATGGAGTATCAGGCAACTCGACGTCCCGAGGCTATGCAAGACGAACCGAATTTAGGTTTCCAGCAACCCGGGGTGGACACGTTGGAGGGGTGGTACACATTCACGAAGAAGTACGCCCTCACGTTCCTGAGAAAATGTGTGGTCTTTCTCTATGTTAGATATGGAGTGAATTTCAACACTCACATCTCGGCGAACCCTGATGCGGAAGAGCTGGAGCGGCTGACGGAGGCTTTACGAATGCCATCCTTTGACCAGATGTGCGCATCCATGACGCTGAATGCGGCAACCTGCGGTTGGCCAAGCACAACGGAAGCACTTGTTACGGCATGGGTCAAGCATCAGGTCCTATGGCCGCGAAGCTACTCGGACATGCCCCAATCGGCGGTCCTCAGCCATCCTGGCATCTTCGAACTGGTCGGGCTGCCTAAAAACTTCGATACGCTCATCGAAGAAGCCACCCGGAGAAAGTGCCCGACCACAGGCAAGGATCTCACAGATCCGGTCATATGTCTATTCTGCGGTGAAATGTTTTGTAGCCAAGGGACTTGCTGCCAGCAAAGAGATACGGCAGACAGAGAGCTGACGGTAATCGGCGGAGCGCAGCAGCATATGCGCAGGTAAGCTAACCCTAGTCGACCCGCGTGCGCATTTCTTTTTACTAACGTGGCTGTAGATGTCAAGGGAACATGGCAGTGGTGCTCAATATTCGAAAGTGCTCCACCATTTACCTCTTCCGCATGTCGGGATCCTTTGGGCCCGCACCATACATTGACAAGTATGGAGAGACGGATCCGCAGCTGCGACACTCTCGACAGCTTTACTTAAACCAGAAGCGGTACGACTCTCTGATTCGGAACACGGTACTGAGCCACGGGGTGCCGAGCCTCATCAGTCGAAAGTTGGAAGCCGAGATCAACAACGGTGGCTGGGACACATTTTAGACGTGGGGTTGGGTTGGGTTGGGTTGGGTAAGAGTAGATGAGTATACGAGACTCGTGTGAGTGTTTGAAGGAGAGGTGCAGCTTAAAGGAGTAGAGTTTTGGGAAAGGGGGTGTCGTGGAAGGGGTTTGGGTTGCATGAAGAAGACGAGAGGAGACGCTATGAACCATTGACAGGATAGGAAAGACATGGCGATATGGTATACGGCATGGGGAGCAAACAGTTGGTTTAAGAGAATCACTCAAAGGATAGTGGCTGTCGACTACGGGTTTGGTTGATAGCAAAATACAAGAAGAAATTGAAACAGGATACGTTGGTGGTGGCAACAGTGGTAGTGGTGGTGGTGGTGGTGAGATGATGTGGTTATTATTGTATGCATGCACAGAGTAACTACAAGGTAACTATAACTATAACTATAACTATAACTATACTCCTGTACATACTCTGAATGGTGTGCTTCACTTACCTAGGTACCGTATAGTAGGTAGGTATATGGAACAGTGGTATAATCATTTTTGGGGTTGACCAAGCACCGAGGTACCGTTCGGGGTCGCGTGACAAGGACGGTGGGCGGCTGGTGGGCGGCTGGCGCAGGTACAGGCAGAGGTACCGGTACGGACACCCTGGACATGCGTATGGGTGGTTTTGGAGGCTGAGGCTGGCGACCTGAGGCCAATCAAGGGGAAGAATTGCAACCAGGCGCGTCGGGACCGTGGCTCACACGTCTGCAGGCAACGCAACAGAAAAAGGGTGTGTCGGATCGTCAGGATAATTAACCGTCGAAGCAATCTCCCGCCTCTCTTTACGACTTCACTCGGTCGCGCAACGTAGCCCCAAGCCATCCAGAAACCATGCGAGGCCGACGCTCCGGCCGCGCTGCCGCCAAGAGGGCCGCGGCTGCCCTGGGTAAGTGACTGTCTGTTTGTACCTTTGCCTGGCCTCGCCGTGCTACTTGCTAGCCTTTCTTCTTCCTCCTTCACATCATCACCACCCATCCGTATCAGCCAACAGGTTGCGTCGCCGCCCATGCCCTGCGCGCATTTTCCTCTGTTGTCTTGAGTCGTGTGGCGCCTCCTTCTCTTTTTCCAACCTTCCCCGTCTTGTGTTTTGTTTTTTCTTCCTCCCTTCAACGCCCTCCAATCTCGTTCCGTTCTTCTCTTCTCTCGATAGCTCTGCCTCGCCAACCCCAGCGTTTCGCATCCCGCATTGCGCTTCGCACCGGCTCCAGCCATGGCGCCCAGGCAACGGATCCGATTGAGGCTAACGCGCGCTTCGAAATCCGCAGAGAGCACCCCCGCGGCTTTGCAGATGTTGACGACGAGCCCATGCCCGACGCCGACGCAAACGACGCATCCGAGCATGAAGAGCAGCCCGACCTGAACGACGACGACGACGATGCCGATGAGAAAGAGGCTGATGCTCAAGACTCCGCCGACGATGACGCCGTGGAAAAGGATGAGGAATCAGAGGCTTCTGCCAAAGAGCCCACGCCACCTCCCCAGCCTGTCATCCGAAGAAAGCGCCTGGGTCGCCCTCCCAAAAACAAGCCTCCGGACTGGGACAACATGGTGACCGTGTCCGAGCGAGAGGCCGACACCCCGCGACGGAGGGGCCGCGGTGGGTGGAGGGGCCGTGGCGGCAGGAAGGGCGGTCCTGCTGCGCCCAAGGCAGAGCAGGTCATTGACGCAGAGGGCACCGTGGCCGAGATTGTCGACGATGAGTGCGTGTTGCCAGAGGATCCCGAGGGTGAGACCAAGGTGGACAAGAACGGTAACCTCCAAGGTGGACGCGACTACCGTTGCCGAACGTTCAAGGTCCTTGGGCGTGGAAACAGACTCTACATGTTGTCCACGGAACCTGCCCGTTGCGTTGGATTCAGGGACAGTTACCTGTTTTTCACCAAGCACCGGAAGCTCTACAAGATCATTGTCGACGATGATGAGAAGCGGGACATGATTGAGCGCGAGATCATCCCTCATTCCTACAAGGGCCGCTCAATAGGTATTGTCACGGCCCGCTCCGTCTTCCGAGAGTTCGGCGCGAGGATTGTTGTGGGCGGCAAGCGCATCATTGACGACTACAACGTTGCCCAGGCCCGTGCCGACGGTGTCATTGAGGGTCAACTCGCCGACCCGGACGATCACTTCGTCGAGGGCGAGCCATACAACAAGAACCAGTACGTCGCGTGGCACGGCGCGAGTGCAGTCTACCACACCAATGTTCCCTCTGTCCCTGTTCCCAATGGCAAAATCGAGTCCAAGAAGCGCAAGGTCAATGTCAATGACATGAATTGGATGTTGGAGCATGCTCGCGAGGCCAGGTATGAACAATCCCATGACTCTTTACCTTTGCTTACCTAGAGTGTCTGCTTGCTAACCTACGACAGCACCTTTAATGCTGGAATCAATGCCATCAGGCGGTTGAACAACACCGGTGTCTACGACATCCACACGAATGTGATGCAGTATCCCAAGGCCATGCAACCAACACGCGCTCGCATCGAGCAGGTTGCCCCAGAGGCGGAGGCGGCAGCTTCCAACGACAGCACTGTGTTTGGCCCAGTGAGTCTGAAGATGGCGCGCAATTTCTATGTGACGGATACGTATTACGAGGGCGCTCCTGCGGGTGTGACCTCCACGTTTTACGATAGGACAGACTCTTCGGACTTTCTGTCACAATTCAAGGGACTCGGCGCTGTGCCAGACGACATCAAAGACCTACTGCCAGCAGAATGCAGAAAGGCTTTTGATGCTGCCGTGAGTCACGAGGAGGAGTGGGAATCACGCTGGGGACCAGAGGCGGAAAAGACTTCAAGGCGACAGCCTGTCATTGACAAGGCCATTGTCCCGTACAGCATGTCCTAGACGTCGTCTCGTACAGGTGATGGCAAGTGCAATTCGTCCGGAATATGCCACTGAAAGATGGAGCATGGCGCTTACGGTGTTCATTGGATGGGGTTTGGCTGAGGCACAGATGTAAGCCGGTTGCTACGGCTTCAGTTGGGTGATATGATGAGGAGAGCCGGACCAGAATAATTCTGGGTCTGGCATCCCATCGCTGGGCAAAGCCCGGGGCGTTTGGGAGTTTGATAAAGCAGTAGCCCATACCTAAGGGGCGTAGAATCATGTACCGCATTACAGTTATCTGCCATTCCATGCTTGGTCGTCATCCTACCGTTCTATTGTGCCGCTCGGTTCGTAGATGCGGCTCTCGAGCAGGCAACTAGCTGAGGAGTTACAAAGACTGACTCAACTGTATCGACCTGTCAGCGCCAAGGTCGAGGCTTTGCTACCCGGTCAGACCACAGAACGTAGTGACGCAATGAGGCCCAAAGACCGAATGCGTACCAACCTGCATGGGACGGTTTGACGTGACGGCCGAGAAGAGATCCAAGGCAAATGGGTGGCAATGGAAGAAAAAAAATTCACAGGGAAAAAAAAGAGGTATTGAAGGCAGTCATAGTCATGATAAGGAAATCAAAATCAACGATTAGTATAACTAAGCATGAATAAATTAAGGATACAACCAGAACAAGCATACAAATATATTATTATATTAACTTACTAGAGGGGGCACTGTCTTTCTTATTTCTAAAGAATAACACTGTGTTGGATTGGCAGCATCCTATAATTGCAGTCTTTCTGTCGTCTCAATTGTTGACAGACGTGTCGTCTGCTACCCTGTACCCACGATCTTGTCAGATGCCAGCCCGTCTGCCAGCTCACGCTCCGACTGCAGCTTCTTCCTCCTCCTCGGTTGTTGGTCCGCTGCATGCACGCGTACGCAGTATGTTTCGTTGTGCATGCAGCAGTCTACGGTCGTGTCCATCGTTTATTTGCATGGGCTCGTGCCGTGGAGTCACCGCCATCTGGACTCCATGCTGTTACTGGGCCTCAGTTCGACATGGGGGAGGGATTAGACATCCAGGCATACGCGGCGACTGACCCCGCGTAAGACGAGAAACCCCTTTACAGTGCTCTCGCGTGGGTTAGATCCTGTGACGAGAAGAGACATGCACACGCTCGGGACTGCACCTAGGCGAGAGGCAGGTTACATGGGGTTTTGGCCTTGCGCGCTGATGACAGTTCTGGTACGCTCGAGAGATGTCGGAGGCGAGCAACATGATGTGACCAGTCTACGAGTGCCACCTACCCGCCGCCACGCATGCCTTGCAGATGGCCGTTTTGATTTATTAAAAAATGCGAGAGGACTGCTAGAAGGGGTCCCGATGCGTAGCATGTTCCGCCTTCAGGCCGCCATCGCCTGCTGCGGGGTGGAACGAGGTCGGTGGAGGAGCAGGTTTGTATGACGGCAGAAGCGGGCGGAAGGGTGGATGATCGGCCGGCTCAAGGGTAACTTCACGCGAAATGGAGAGCCTCCAAGACCAGACCCGAGCAGGCAAGGAAATCACTCAGAGGAGGCGGATGAAAAAGCCAACTATCGTACGGGTGCAGACTGGGGGAGAGGGAGGGGCGTGGAGACTCTTGAGTGCTAGGTATCGCTGAAAGGAAAAAGAAGGTGGTGTGTACTGTATAACATCGTGAGTGGCATCGCGGAGGGATCAATCCACCGGAGGCGAAAGGGCTAGATTCCACATGCAGGGACGGAGTGGAGGGAGGGAGGGAGCAAGACATGTTTGCCTACAGGATCAGCCGGTGCCTTCGCCTCAGCGTGGAGGGACGGGACGAGTAGGATGGGATGTGAGGTATGACACGGCCTCTGACCACTTCGATCCTTGAATCCGTGAATGACAGGACGATATGACCGAGGGTGGCTTTGGGGCGCCTCGACTGTCGACTGGGAGAGGCAACGCTCGGGAGCAAAGGGCTTGGCTGACGACTGGCGAAGTGCATTCGCAAGCGGCATGTTTCTCAGACCCGGTAACTCATGGTGGCATGTAAGGCAGCCTTCTCACTTTTGCAAGCCCGTCATACCCTACCCCTCCCACGCCAGATCCTCCACCGCCGAGGAGTCTTCACGGAGGAACTGGATTGGTAGAGAGTGTCGATGACATGAGCGGCGAGTCTATTGGCCACTGGCCCTTGGCCCTAGACGGGCGCTACGGTACTCTCCTTGGATCTCAAGGGAACCAAGGTGCCAATGAATATCTGATTTTTTTCAGCTGTTGGACCTTTGGAGACACACCTGCGCCCGTCACAACCAAGTTCACAGATCGTGGAATGGAGTAGAACACGCTGATGCAGGTGTTGCCACCAAAGGGTGGACCATCCATCTCCGTAATCGTAATCTGGGTTTTACACAAGCGGCTCCTGTGAGGAGGAGTCGGAGTCATGGGGCGAGGAAAAGATGCAATGCCCATGCCCGGGAAAGTAGCAGACCGTGACGACGATGCTGCGTGGTGTAAGTGGCCATCCCTGGTGGATGGGACTACTGTGCTATGCAGACTCTTTGCACGGCGCCAGCCTCTGCAGTGGAGCAGGGTCGCAGACGATGCTTTGTAGCTTCTCGTCAGTTACGCGCCAGTTGAGACGCTTGGCTGCACCACGGCCGGCCATTTCAACGAGGTATTTCCAAACCTGGCACCGTGGCAGTAGGAGTCAGGCGGAGGGTCTTTTGGGGGAGAAAGGGAGATGGCCCCTCAAAAGAGGGAGGATACGAACGAGGCTTAGGATGAGAGAGGCGTCGCGCGGTGCATCACTGCCATCTTGATGCTTCACCTTACCCGCCTCCCTTCCCTCCTCTCCACAAGCGTCCCTCACACCGCCCCCATCGAATCTGCCGGAACTCGAGAACGTTCGTTACACGCTTCCGCATGGTCGGATCCTCGTGGGTGGGCGCCTGGGGAGGGGCGCTGGCGGGGCGTGCCTGATGCGATGTGATGTGATGCATTGCTAGGTCCTCTGTAGAACCGACAAGTCAATAACCACGCCCTAATGCGGTGTAAAGTCGACCGTCTAACTTGAATGTGAATGAAGGGTCCGTCTGTGGGTGCTGCTACACCCTTTGCGTGAACAGGCAATCCTCGTGGAGACCCAGTGGCGCCAATCATGACGATTAGATCGACATCTACCACAGGGACCATTGTGTACCTCAACTGAATGATGAATGAGGCCTCGATGCAGTACTATCCGCCTTGCCGGGAGTGTCTACGAGCGGTAGCGATGAGCCCACCATGACGACGCTAGGCAGCATCACCACACCCACTCTCCTGTGTACTTTGAATGCTCAAGCCAGATGCTGTACATTCCGTTTGCAAGCTTGGTCACCTCGTAAGAGGGCTGCGTGGCTGGCGTATGACTTCTCTCACAATCACTGTGGCTTTGCCACATTCTGTTATTAGCCAGAAGACTCAAAGTGGACACGGGCATATCCAGTTTGTCCCTCTTACGGGCCTCCTGGCTGGCGTTTGCATTGAGATCGGGTGCCCGGGCCACGGGGAGGCTGGGGTCACTGACGGGAACTGACAACACAAAGTACCACCGCCACGACCATCTGACTGACACTACTATGTACCGTACAGCACCCCAGCGCCTAGCCTAATCAACACTTACGGCATTGGCGTTTCAATGGCTGAGTGAAAATTGTTGTCGCTTGCTCAAAAGCTTCTTGGCTCAAACTCGGCCATGGGCCCGTTTCCGTCAACAAACCGACAAAGAATGGAGTTAATTAGATGGCCGTCGCTTGAATGGCACCGCGCTCGTATCCGTATGGCAACCGGCATGGTGTCCGCAAACAGTACTATGTAGAATCTCAGATCATGCTTCTATCACAGGGGTCTTTTCGTTCTTGAACTGCCTTGTCGGAAGGGAAGCACCAGGGACCCTTGGCTAGCCCTTAGGCAGGAGAGCAGGCTGGAGCCCTTGGGCGGTCAACACGCGGTTGAAACTGCGCTAGCCCATAGCTATTAGTAGAGACCCTGAAATTGGTCTTGGGTCTTGGTGTGGGTGCCCAAAAGGCAAGACATCTGTTGTGCACGGTGCAGCAAAGCTGTCGACAGGGGCTAGCCTGGCCTGGCGAAATGTCCTTTGACTGAGGAACCATTGATCTCGGAGATTCTTTCATCAAACCGGGGCGGAAGTAAAGCCTCGCTAACCGGAATTCGACTGATGTCTACTCACCCAGAGACGACTTTCAACAAACCAACATTAGGTATACATAGCCCCGGGCTATTGGCTGGTTCATTGACAACATCAAGTGGGTGCCGTAAGAGCAACACCGGAACGTTTAGCACGTAGTATTGTACAGGAAGACCATGCAGGGTGGCAAGGCGCGGCTCGAAGGCGCAAATATTTACAGGGCAGCTTCGAATGTTCATCCCGTCGTAGAGAGCAGAACCGTCAGAGACGGCCAGAAAGGGCGTACGTGTTTCAGCCGTCGAGACGTCCGTATGACCTGGTTCTACCTCGGTGGTGGGAAATGTGGGCGGCGCCTCTCATCTTATGTTTGGAAATTGGCCACGTTGATTGGCTCGCCTCCTCGTTTGGATTGCTTCTGGATATTCATTCCGCCCCCAGGGCTCGACCTCAATCGTCCCAAAACAGTCAAGAGGACCTGGCAGGTACACCAAGTGACGCCGGCCGACTGTCAGCACACCAAAGGCTTGGAAGCCAAGGTGATCGGCAGTAGGTATTCGAGCCGATGGGAACATACCTTGTATGTTGCGGAAATAACTCGAGCGTCGAAACACCTGACACTTGCCCTGGTAGAGGTCCTGATAATGTTGGTAACCAGCATCGACCTAAACTATGGTGATTGTGTTATTTTGGGTGACATGAAGAGAGTGAACATCTCCTTGCCTGGGTAGCCTGACGAGGGCTAGACCTATGTGATATTTTGTGGAATCGTCCATCATCACTCGGCCAAATGGACAGTCGTCTGACAGTGTCTGACAATACGGAGGCAAACGGTATCAGGCACTAGTCGGCGCTTTGTGTTGAGGTGCACTCGACACAAGTTCACCGTCAGATCAAGTGTCGGAGAATGCTGGGTCTCTACTGTGCGCTAGACGATGATAATCTTGCTAGCGGTTCGATGCATGAGAACCAGGTCCAATGAGTGGTTGGTACGGTGCAGAGCTCTGAGCATAACTGCGAGGTACCCCATCCAAGGAGATTGGTCCATTTCGAGTTCCATGGTCTTGGTATCCTGATTTGTTGGGCTTTCCTGGTGGTGAAGATGGAATTTGAAGAAAACAAATAAATAATAATTAAAAATAATAATCAAACCCCGAAGGCTAGTCCACCTTGGGAGAGTGGGTGCCAAATTCACCGATGGACTCAGGTGCCTGCCGCTGTTTGTGCAAATGCTGCAAGCGTGGAGTTGTTTGTGGAGGAGGCCTGTAGGTGCAGCAGACTATGGCTCTGCAGCATGCAGGAGACCAGGTGTTCAAGTGGTCTCACTGGCGACCTGGAGCTAACTTACTTGGCGTTGAGAGGCGAGCCGCCAAGCTGTGCTCCCTGACCGGACGTTGCAGTGGACCTGAGGCATTTCCACCCAGCGCTTTCTGCGCGCGAATGCTGGCTGCTCGGGTGGCCACGGTTGTCGATGTGCAGCATGCGCCGATGGAAGCCAGCCAGGGATGAGGGGAACAAGGCCACGGTCTGGCATTCAATTGAGGGCCTGGTCAGGAGAAAGGAGCTAATAGCTGTGGTATATTGTCGTCGTTGTTGTTGTTATGACTACGTATTGCCATCGTGCAGGAGCCGAGCCGAGGTGAATGCAGCCCTGCTTGCCTGGCCTGTCCTCGCCTTGCCTTGCCCTGCGTGAGCGAAATGAAGTCTCATGAAGGAGAATGCCTGTGAGATGACGAGGTGCTGTAAATAGGTCCAAAGAAGCCTTGGCCGTGCGTTGCCTCGCCCGTGGTAGGGACAAGGTGAGGCAGTGGCTGAATAATACAATAATAATAATAACAACACTGCCTGGTCAGGTAGGTGCTGCCCCGTGAGTCCTGAGTAAGGCAAGTGCTCCTTTCATTACTGAACCTGCTACACACATGCATCCACACCTTCGGCATGCTCCAGTCTGAAGAGTCAGAGCATGATACACATGATATTACACTAGAATTATGAGTTATCTCTGGAACGAACAACAGGGTACGGAGATGTGGTGTGTATGTGCGCCTGTGTGCGTACGTGGACGGGTCAGATGTCCGTCCTGGGTAGGCAAGCAATTGACGCCTCCCGCATGTCTAGATGACGGACCTGCCAGTCCGGCCTCATCAATTTTTCAAGAAGCAGCCGAGGTAGAGCGTTGGCAAGGATTATGGCTCTCACTCAAGCCCAGTGTGTCTGTATGGACACTGCCCTCGTCGTTCGGGAAATCCTCGAGACATTGACCTTGACATGAAGACTGGGAACAGGTAGCGTGTGCTAACCTTACCTTACCACACCACACCACACCACATCACGCGTTAGCTCCCTACGAGGACACTCGGCCAATTCTCTGCCAAACTCGTGACTCGCTGGGGTTAAGATTTTCGTGTACGTGAACCTTAGCCCTCTCATTCGCCTCTACCCAACCAGGGCTGTGCTGCTGGCACCCACTTCTTCTGCCAGCTTTTCCACGGCCATGGGGAGGGGCGGTGACTGACGACGACGACGACGACCCTGGTTGGTCGATCAGAAAGGGCGGGTTTCCCGGGTAGCTGCCTTTGCCACCCTTTTCTCTGCGTCACGCCCCGGTGACGGCTGGGCTCATGTGGTTGGACAGTTGTGACGGAGGCCACAAGCCCCCAAGGCGAAGAATCCCTCTTCTTTGGGATGGAGCAAAGTGGTACCGGCACTACTGTCCCTACAGAGACAGGCACCGATGCAGTGCCTGGCAGGGAGACACACACATCGTGGGTACATTACATGTCTTTTGAGTCTCACGCGTACGATACGGTACTACGTAGATATCCGCGCCATCTGGCGCTGCAGGTAGAGGGTAGAGGAGAAGGCCAATTGTCAACTGCGTCATGGGACGCTTTACTCAGAACCTACCTTACTTGGACACCTTCCGCTCTCAACATCGCCCCTGTCCCGTGGAGCAGAAGACCGGAAGGTACAGCAGAAATCTCCTCCTCTGCATCCCAAAGCTCGGGTCTGGACCGACGATATGGGACTATAGCGCGCATGTTGCAGACTCGATCGGTGCGAAGCTGGGTCCCAACGCGCGACCTACCTGCGCTACACGTACTGACTAAGGTTATTGCGAGTCGAGCGCGTTGATACCTCTGGCTAGAGATTGAATGACGAGGAAGCGTAAAGAAAGAAAAGTTTGACCCCAAAGCGAAACCTTCCGCAACATGGATACGTCGTCGGCTTTCGAAGGGTACTCGGGCATGTGGTTTGGTACCGTGGCTCAGGTGCCTGGTGCTGGGGATCTGCAACCTCAGGGTTGGTATTTTGGACGTCGATTTCGGTGGTGACGAACTAGTTCCACTTGTTCTGAAGCCCCTTGGCAATGCCACTGACGCACGCCCAAACAAGCCCAACTCCGAGTGACCCGACGAGGCCATGAAACGAGTACCCCCAGGTTCCTCCAGTCGCGCTTATTGGGGACAGCCGTGTGGGTGGTCCTTGGTCAGGTTCATGCTGGGTACCAGGGCCTGTCCCTTCCTGTCCTGTCCTGCATGTCCCTCCCCACGCTGCGCGGCGCTGCGAGGTAGGTATCCATCCATCTGCACCGCACCGCACCGCACCGCACCGCACCACTCTGGCTGCCTGCAACGGCAAGGTAATTTGAGGGATTAGTTACTGAGCGACCGACCGACCGTCACCTGTTGGATGCACAAGCCCCGGCCTGTGGAGCCCCGTCCACACCACAATCAATCTGCCCGTTCGCCCCTGCCCAACCGCTCAAGGCCAGGTTCCGTCCCAGGTGGTTCCACGGTACCCCAGTGGACTAGCAGCTGGTGCAGACAGAGAAACGAGGGATGCACTCACTCAGTCAGTCCAGTCCCTCAGTTCCTAGGTACCTTGGGTACTCGGAACATCTCAAAGGGGCTTTAGGCTAGATCCAAGCACCCTAGAAAGAACCCATTTTAGCTTGTGGAATGCCCGTGTCGTACCCACTATGGTAGCCGTGGACGGCGCGAGCAACGGCTCGACGAAAAAAAAAAAAAAAAAAAAAATTAGAGGGAAAGGAAAAAAGTCAAGTGCACCGAGAATGCTTCTAAACTGGTTGGAGGAAGATGATTAAAAATTTTGCTTGCTCCTTTTCTTCATCTCCGATTCGTTAGACGCTCCGCTTCCCGTATGCTTCAAGCCGACGGACTGGAACGTGAAGAGGACCCAGTCGAGGCCATGGCAAGACGAGCACAACAGGAACATGTACTAATGTATGTACGCATGTAGTGTATGTACACACATGTGGAGGTTGAGGATTGGCAGCGGTAGAGTACTACTATGCTACTATGTAAGGTAGAGCCTGTATTTTATTTTCGGGCCTCTCATTTTAATCTCTCACAGAACCTACCTGTTTTAGGGAGTACCTAAATGCAGGGCTGGGATCAGCGCTACGCACTTGTACTCCAACCACTGCCCTGTGGGTACGGAGTACATGCCCTCGTACCTTGGCGCGCAATGGTTGCAGGTGGGTGCCCTGCCATCTCTCTCGCTCCCTCCCCTCAAGCCCTCCGGGGTGTTATTTGTTGTCGTCTGCGACCAGGGGGTGGTCGGTGGGAGCCGCCCATCTCACTCACGGTCACTCACTCGTTCACGCTCACGGTACCTCCCATTTGTTGTGACTGGCCAAGGTATCCACGGGACTTCGTCGCAAGGCAAGGTACACTGGTACCTGGCTGGCCCTAGACCACCCACCCTCCGCCATCCTCCTTTCTAAGGGTTCCTGTAGCGTCCATCTGGATGTCCCGTCGCCTGGCTTGCTTTACTAACTGTACTGGTCAGTACGTACCTGCACCATTACCCACATCCCCATCCCATCCATTCATTTTCTTACCCTTCCTCCCTCTACCTTGCCTCTCTTCTTCAACCCTTCTTCTTCACACACTCTCCCTCTTCCTTCCCACGACTTCTTGACGAATTTCCGAATCCGCCGATACTTCGACAACTCGAGTCACGATCCTCTCCCCGTTCGTTGACGTTTGGATTCCGGTCTCTCGTATACCCTCGCCGCTGCCGTGCAGGTCGCTGCTCTCCTCGACATCTCCTCTGCTTTACTTCGACTTGATTGTCGCCATATAGCAGTACTCCGTCCGCACCACCTCTTACCTCCTCCCTCCGAAACATTGTTCTTTCCTTTTATTGAGAAGGGTAAGTCGAATAGAACATTCCCTTGCCAGCAGTTTCGCCATCTTCGCGTTGTTTTTACCGCCGTTGTCGTTGTCGGTCGTTTAGAGGGGGATCTATCAGCAAATGTTTTTGAATGAAGTCCGGGGTGACGAGGAGGACGTGTTCAAAGTGTGCTTCGGTGGAAACGTCGACAGCCACATTCACACCAACCCCGTGATTTGAACCAGTTGTCGCTTTGTTTGCTTCGCTACGACATTCCGTCACCTTGTTTCGCTTCTGCGGCTCACTCTACTGGCATACGGTTATGAAGTGTGTTACTGACTTGTTTTGACAATAGCGCCAATCCTTTACCCTCTCTCTCTACAACAACACGCACTCTCGCATCCTCCTTTTTAACTCACAACGAAAGACACGCAGAGTTCACACAGAGACGAATATCTCATCTTTCGAACCTGCACCACGTCTAATTGCATTTCGCCACCGACATCATTTAATCCTCGCTGCACCTTGCGTTCATAGTCCATACTATCGACCACGGCTACGCGTTTCATGGCTTCATCCTGCTGAAACTTCAAATCCATCACCCTTCCCTCTCTTCCCTCATCCGTCTCGCCCGTCCTCGACGCCCAGACCATCCCTAGACCAGCCGTGCCTTGCCACACTGCTCTTTCGTCTTCGCGCCGAGTGATATCTCATCTTTCCGACAAAGGTCCCTCGATCTTCGTCGGACACCCCTTCAACACCTTCATCATGCCTGGTGGCGTCTGTGCCGTCCTCGACTATGAGGTCGATGTCATGGCCGAGTATGTGGCCGAAATGGCTACTCGTGTGGTGACTCCCGAGTCAACCGTCACATCGCCGTTCCGCAAGTTTGTCTCTCAGATTCTTACGTCTACGAGACTGCCTAGCACCACCATTCTCCTTGGCATGAACTACCTTGCCAAGCGAATGAACGCTCTCAAGAGCCAGGGCCCATACAAGGCCACTGAAGGCCAGGTCTGGCGGTACCTTACCGTCTCTTTGCTCCTGGGCAGCAAGTTTCTGGACGATAACACGTTCCAGAACCGTTCTTGGTCCGAGGTCAGCGGCATTGCCGTTGCTGAACTGAACGCCCTCGAATTTGAGTGGGTGAATGCTATGGGCTGGAGACTTTACGTCAACCTCGATCACAGCAAGGACTACCAGGCCTGGCTCGAGAACTGGCGTGATTGGCAGCACATGAAGAAGCGCCGTGCCGCCCAGGCCAGCCGAGAGCGTCTCTCCTCGCTTGTTCCCGCCATCGACACTGAAATGGCCATGTACAACAACAACAGCAGCCGTCACTCGCCCCACTCGCGTTATGTTCAGGACCAGGCTGCCGAGTATGAGCGTCATCACGCTATGAAGGCTCAACAAGGCTACCGATCTCGAGAAGCCACATGGGCACACAACCCATGGAGCGCTCCGCTGACTCCTCCCGACTCTGGCTACGGAACCCCGAGTATGCCATGTCAGCAACATCCACCGCTGGTGGATACGGAGACTGGTTTTCTCAGGGTATGAACCAGTACAACTCTGGCTATTCCCAGGCTGCTGGTCATAATGCCTTCTTTCCTACACGTCACGGTGCCTATGTCAACCACTACCCTTACAGCCATGGAACATGGGAGCATGGACTTGCTGAGTGCAGCTGCCCTGGCTGCGTGGGTCCCATGAAGCAGGCTCCTTATTTCATGTCTCATGGCTATGGGCAGCCAGTCATCGGCTAACGATCTAACGTTCACTTGAGATGACTTTCACATTCATTTCCTTTTGTTTTCGGACTTATCCTTGCGGGTTTTCGGGACCGGGCGAGCTCCTTCTCAGCCCTTGAATTGTCCAACCTTTACTCATGGACGACGCTCGCATATTCTGATACCCCTGGTACGAAAAGTTTTTTACACGATGAACTTTCAATTTCGATTTCCTTACAAACGTGGCTGTTTCTATTCAGTTCACACCCTATTTTGCTTTCTGTGTCAAAGCATTCATCTACCATCCGACGCTGGTATCTTTCACAAAAGCGACTCATATTTTGGCGGCATCTACCAGGTATTCATTCTCAGGTTTTCGGCGTTTCGGATTTCAATCACGTCCTACGTGGACGCATTTTTCGATAGATTATCGATTTTTTTATTTTATTTACGACAATGGAATGTGTGGATGGCTTGCACCACGCTGCAATGCTCTGGACCCGGTCGCGACAGCACCTGGCATCTTCAAGCCCGGTCCAGCATCATCAGCATAGCGTGCAACGCACATCTCTTCGCACTTTACTTTGCAAATAGACTTGTCTAATGTCGTTTGCGCGGTGCTTTGACAAAATGGAATTATGGTATCAGGTTTCTACTGGCTGCCTCTCACGACGTAAAGCTCTGAGTTCCATCTACATTTGGAGCCTGGAATGGCTTCATTCACCTGCGTCTGTGGGCATTGGGCCTGCTTATTTACGGTGTTTGGGTATCGTTGATTCGCCATACGATGTCCCTCGGTTGCGCAGAAAGTCGCAGACACTGGAAGCAATATTTCGGCCCAAGCATCACTACCATAAGAGTTGGATTAGTATATATTACATTTTTCTTTTAATGACCCGCAAGCTTTGCTAAGCCTGCTTAAAATCGGAGACATAAAGGGTTCATTCATTGCGGCAGCGGGTAAAATGGGACGACTGGGCAGGCTGTTCTTGGTTGTGTTTATATCTTTGTTTTTTTGTTCTGTTTCATTTCGAATTCGTCACATCCGGTGCTGTTGGACGCGTATATTGTATGCCCTGTGCCCTTTGCACAGGATGGTCCTCTTGGTTGATTAGGGCTTTGTTTATAACGAGATATTAGACAGGAGTTTCTGAGTCGGCACTGACGGAGAAGATATGCTGGGCTTGTGGCATCTACTGTCACTTAGCTCTAATAAGGAATATTTGTGCTGGTGCTCGGTTGTGGAATTTGGAATTACTGGTGCTTGGCATTGCAACATTTGGGCTACAGGTGACTGGTTCTCGCAGAAGCACAATGATCTGGAGTGGAACGCTTCAGTCTTCTGCTCAATGCGATTGAGAAGGGAAAGAATCGAGGTCAAAGAATGAGTTGTGATGAGATGACCAAGGCTTTTGCAAACGGCCAGTCTCTTGCCTCACATTTTGCTTCTTTCGGCTGTGGTTTGCTAGCAATTAAATACAAAAATTGATGAGCAATTGCAAAAGCTCCTGGTGCCCAGAACAGTGACGCTGCGTGTAACGACTCACCTAAACTGGTGTGGAACTGGAAGCAGAGACCGACGGTAGATTTTCGGAGTCTGTACCTTGCGCGCTCCGAGACGCATAGGCAAGACGTCGAAGCTCACTCTGCGACCATATTTTGGCCAGAAGCAACTTGGATGTTGACGAATTCGAGGAATAGCAGACCATGTGAACTAGGCGTCTCATCACTGTGCTCCTCTGATCACTAAACTTCGAGCAACTTTTTCACCTTCAAATTGGGAAGAAAGACCCATCATGCCTGGTCGTTTTGTCTCAGGTGGAACGATTGCTTCCACGGGGAGGTGTCCAACGATGCCCCCAAAGACACTCAAGAAAAGCCCGACCGAACCGTGAAGAACAAAGAATGGGAGATTGTCCAGCAAGAGCTCGAAGCGGAGCGGAAACGGCGGGAGGAATCCCGTGCAAAGGCTGCTGAAGGCGGAGAGAAGAGCCTATATGATGTCCTCCAGGAGAACAAAGGTTTGTACCCAGAGCAGGCTCCGTCTTGTCCTGTTCATACCGAGGACAGCTTCGAAGATGTGACGTGGTTGACTGACTTGATCCAGCGGCTAAGCAAGCAGCCTTTGAGGAGCAGACAAAGCTGCGGAACCAATTCCGGGCCCTAGACGACGATGAGGTAGGCTTCCTCGATGAGGTGCGGGAGAAGCAACGCCAGGAGGAGGAGCGTGTTCGGAGGAGACCGAGGAAGGACTCAAGGCTTTCCGCGAGAGACAGAAGACTGGAGCGGTACCAGAGGCCGGTGACGACGCAGCCGCCGTGACGGAGGAAGCCGAGGCATGGGGCGTGGGCAAGAAGAGGAAGAGGGCCAAGGACAAGGAGCTCAAGGGCGTGAGGAGGAGGGTCAGCGAGGGCAATGGGGAGATGAGCGAAATGACAAAGCCGCAGACGGGAAGCAGGTCGAGACGGATGACCCGAAACCGTTGCAGTCGAAACCCGACAAGGACGCTGCAACAGAACCCCAGTTAAGAAGGGGCTGGCGTTGGTAGAGTATGGATCTGATAGTGATGAGGATTAATGATCAGTCACAAGGCCATGATTAGGATCTTCATGTGGCATCCCGCAGGCAAATGAATAGTCAATCAATGTACAATCTCTTGACGTGAATGATGAGTAGTTTGTTTTTATATACCTGTACTGATACATGACTGGACATACGCCTTCTATAACCCCCAAGCACGGCGCTCTCCCACTCATCCTACAAGTCCGCTGGTATTAAGCCGATATGCCAAAGTCTAGTTGGAGCGATACAAGAAGCAGGAAAAAAGATTATGATAATACAAGAATGGTTTCTTGGGTCAGGCCCGCGATCCACTACTCGTCGTCAATGTAGCCCACGTTGGGGCCCTTGGGCTTGCTGGAGAGCGAGCTGGCGCCCCATCTCCACAAACTCCTGAGGCTGCCCTTGATCCAGCCCTCGATCTCCTCCTCGGGGACGACGATCCGCGCCGCCCTGTTCTCATCCTCGGAGGTGATCTCGAACCGGCGCATGCGGGTTGCAAGGCGCGCATCGACGACCATGGGCGAGGTCCAGATCTTCTCCTTGGGCGGCTCTACGGGCTTGTCGTCCTCCTGAGGCTCGTCCTTCCACGTGCTCTTGGGCCAGTCCTTCTCCTCGTGCTGCAGCACCAGCTCCTGCTCGAAGTGGCCGTCGGCCTCGCGCCACTCGCGCGACGCGGCGAAGCAAACGGCGGCGACCTCGCGGCCGATGTTGTCGGCTAGCTTGCGGCGGTTGAAGAACCAGCCGAGGCGGACGAAGGTGTTGGTGAAGCCCAGACGGTGGGGAAGGGGATGACGGTAGAGGGCGAGAATTCAGCGGGAGTCTGGAATGGGAGGGTGGCAGAGGGTAGTCATCGGTAGTGTTGTAGGGTTTGATCTGCGGTGGCCGCTGAGGTTTCTTTTCCTCTTCCTTCTTCTCTTCCGGCTTCTCCTCTGTCCCTTCTGGGTTCAACTCAACGTTGTCGTCGGTAAGAGGCTTAAGCTCCGGAACGGCCTCGGCTGGAGGATCCAGGGACCCAACCAACCCTCGTGCAGGCCGCGCATGTATTCCTTCCATGTATGGCGACCGATAACGACGTCGCCTTTACTCCGTCATAGGGCGGTATTCCCGACTTCGACCTGAGCTCCTCGACGATGGATTCGTCCGTTACGTCTATCGGCTCGTCAGGACGCTCCTGGGTTCTCCGTTGTCGTCGAATCTTCTCAGCCAGGGCTGCGCGCACATCGCCCTGCATCCTTCCCTGGACAAACTCCCAATCCATTCCAGATGCCGCCAGGATCGGCTTCACATACTCGATAAAATGGTCTTGCGCGACACGGATGTTGTCACCCGGTGGCGCCTCCAGGTATATGGTCAGTTTGCGAGGAAGCTGGCTCGCCGAGCCGATGGGCTCCTCGGCTAGAGGCGCAACCACGCGGCGCCATTTCGCTGTAGCCCTGTTCTTTTCGCGCTTGTCGTAGATAATGGCCGAGGTGATGGTGCCGGTGATGGCCCAGAAGATCATCCAGTTACGCGAAGGAAGCTTTCGTGGGAGGTTAGGAAGACCCATCATCTTGAAGACGGGGTTCTGGGTCTGAGTGGGAGGCTTGTAGGTGACGCCGGCGCCGGACCCCGTCGGCGGAGTGGAGGGTTTGGATTCGGCCATTGTGTCTGCTACCGAGCTTCACGAGTTCGCGAAGGATTAGGAAAGAGCCTCGGAAAGCGTCAAGGTCAAATGACGTCTGAAAAAATCCGATATTGGGTTTTCAAGGTGGCCGACAAGCGACTATCTCAGCCGGTCATCAGGAATTGTCGCTAATCACAAGGAGGCAGAAAAAAGACTGATAAGAGTTTGCGATAAGACCCGGGGTGGAATTAATTGTCTCCGGGCTGTTCCGTGGACCCATGTGAAAGATGGACGAACGAGTTTCTGGTGGCATTGAGAGTAGGTAGGTAGCCTTAGGGTCTTTACGAAGTATAACATTACTATAGTGAATGTACTCTCCTGTTTTGCTTGTTTCTTCAGTAGCATTCAGACTATGGAAATTTGATTTAATTGCAATTTTGAATGGCTTAGTGAGTTCCTGTGATATTTTGAGAACTCACCCCAAAACCACAGGGATCTGGCACAGTGGAGGTGGCTACCTAGAAGAGGTACCTACCCAGCACAGCGCAATGTAGGCTTCTAGGTTCTCGTCTGACTTTTAGATGCATAGATCATCACCTGGACAGCTGCTTGGAAGGACTTGGGTTGAGCGCAGAGAGGTTGTACTGGTAGAGAGCCCGCTCCTGAGTTCTCGATTGGACCATGGAACAGGAGGCATGTGAAGGAAGGCTGGTTTAATATGACCACCACCACTACGACCACCCACCACCCATCAGTAGTGGTCAATTTGTTGCAGGTCTACCTGAAAAAGGCTCCTGGCCGGGGTTGAGCCCCTTAGGAAGACCTCACCTTTGGTGGACACGGCTCGTGGGAATGGGCGGGGCTTGGGATGGAAGTTCCGCGACTGGCCCCTAGGCACGCTGATACTATCCAGAGTTGGCTTAGTTGTCATGCGCTGTACTGGACCGTCTTGCGCGTTGGTGATAGGTGTTCCCTTTCAACAGTTGGCGAAACCGTTGCTGTAAGCGGAACGAGTCCCGGCTACTGTGCTGTACAGTACTGTCCCGTACCGTAGCCGGTACTAAGACTGCCACACGAGGGGTGAGGCCAGGTAAGGTGAACTAAAGCCATGTACCTGGAGGGCAAGGTGCTGTACGCTTAGGTGGCGCGTGCTGGAGTTACGGTACTTGGCCCGGGCGTCTACCGCAGTCAGGGTCACTACTTACTACCCATCTCCTTAGTAGGTCTAGGAGGTAAGGTAGCCCACTGTACGGCAGCGGTAGAGCGGTCCCCGTACCGGTACCTGTGCCTGAGCCTGTGCCTTAAGCTTCGGTACCGTAACTGAAGGTGGATGGATGGTCAGGTACCCTAACCTTGGCAAACTTGTCCCCTCGTTATGTATCTTACAGTTGCATCCTACCTGTTCCAGACTATTCCCCGAGTCTATCCCGCAACGCCCTGAATTGCAACCTCCTGCGAGTGGTTGGGCAAGCTTTCATAGGGGTGAGTTCCTGTCTCCAATCGTACCAGCGATCCGGGACAATTTGATCTGTGGATGCATCTTTACTGACTGCCGTCTGTCTGTCTCAGTCTCTACCGTCGAGAACCCCGCGCCCCTCCCCTTCAGCCCCTTTGTTGACCGCTCTCGCATGCCACAACAAGCATCTTCCTAGCCAACAGACGAATTCGAGAACGTCGATCGCACTCGTCGTCCTGCCCCGGCCGCTCCGAGAGCATCCGAAATAGTCTCATTCTTCCTCGGCCCTTTCATCGCGCGCTCTCCAACCATCTCTGGTTGCAGACTGGCCATCTGAAGCCGAGCTGCAGACTCCCTGGGTCAGCGAACAATTGCCGGCTTCCTTCAATTCCGCGGTTCCTTTCAAATCGAATATATCTCCGCAGGCCTATCCTTGACTTGAGCGAAGATGGACGGCAACAACAACCGCTTCTACCTCAACCTGGGGAATGGAAATGATAGATCTGCTCCCAACGATCGAGCATACCCCACAACCCCTCTACCTTCCCTCAGCCCGTCTTCCCTAACCAGGGACAGCAACCCGGCGGCTTGCAACAGCAGCAACAGCAGCAGCAGGCCTATGCGGGTGGTTATGCTCCCAACCAAGGATACTTTCTGCAGAACCAGTACCAGAACCAGTATCCTCCTCAGGCGCAAGGCGAGTATGCCGCTGCTCAAAACCTGGGTTATCAGCCAAGATCCACCACTCCCGGAACCAACGACCCCAATACCGGCCTTGCTCACCAGTTCTCCCACCAGAACCTAGGTGGTGGTGCTAGAGGTGCTCCCTATGGCAACCGTGGACCGTCCCCAGCCCAGCGCCCGAGAACCGCGGGAACGTCTGCCCAGCCCAACCCTTACAACAACTACGCCAATGTGCCACTGCCTACGCAGAGCTCAGCGCCGGTCAGCGAGTTTCAGCAGGCTCCGGAGCGCAACCCTGACAAGTATGGCACCAATGCGAACAGCAACCAGAAGAAGTGCTCGCAACTGGCTGCCGATTTCTTCAAGGACAGCGTGAAGCGAGCGCGTGAGCGTAATCAGAGGTAGGTTTCCATACACTCTGGCCATTGTGTTTAATACTGACTCCTGCATAGACAAAGCGAGTTGGAGCAGAAGCTGCAAGACCCAGGCCAGAGCTCTGGCAGAAGGGAGCAGCTCTGGTCAACTGCTGGTCGCAAAGAGGGTCAATACCTGCGTTTCCTGCGTACCAAGGACAAGCCCGAGAACTACACCACCGTCAAGATTATCGGTAAGGGTGCTTTCGGAGAAGTCAAGCTGGTGCAGAAGAAGGGCGACGGCAAAGTCTACGCCATGAAGTCTCTGATCAAGACGGAAATGTTCAAGAAAGACCAGCTTGCGCACGTCCGATCCGAACGTGATATTTTGGCCGAATCCGACAGCCCCTGGGTGGTCAAGTTATATACCACGTTCCAGGACGCCTACTTCCTCTACATGCTTATGGAGTTCTTGCCTGGTGGAGATTTGATGACTATGCTTATCAAGTACGAAATTTTCTCTGAGGATATCACACGTTTCTATATTGCTGAGATCGTCTTGGCCATCGAGGCCGTCCATAAGCTGGGTTTCATCCATCGGTAAGTGGACATTCACACTCGTACTCTGATACTTGACTGACCGTCTTCAAGTGATATCAAGCCCGACAACATCCTGCTCGACCGCGGCGGACACGTCAAGCTTACCGACTTCGGTTTGTCGACCGGTTTCCACCGCCTTCACGACAACAACTACTACCAGCAGCTTCTGCAAGGACGATCGAATCGCCCTCGCGACCGTAACTCTGTTGCGCTCGACCAGATCAACCTTACTGTCAGCAACCGATCACAGATTAATGACTGGAGACGATCACGGCGTCTGATGGCGTACTCTACCGTCGGTACACCTGATTATATCGCCCCGAAATCTTTACTGGCCATGGTTACTCATTCGACTGTGATTGGTGGTCACTGGGAACAATCATGTTCGAGTGTTTGGTTGGATGGCCGCCGTTCTGCGCTGAGGACAGCCATGACACTTACCGCAAGATTGTCAACTGGAGGCAGACTTTGTACTTCCCTGACGACATCACGCTGGGCGTCGAGGCAGAGAACTTGATCCGAAGGTAAGTAGTGTTCGAACCTAGATATGGCTGATCTCGAGGCTGACCAACCCTCTAGCATGGTTTGCAACACCGAGAACCGACTTGGAAGAGGAGGTGCTCACGAGCTCAAGAACCACGCCTTCTTCCGTGGCGTTGAATTCGACAGCTTGCGCCGAATCCGTGCTCCCTTTGAGCCCAGACTCACATCCAACATCGATACAACCTACTTCCCGACTGATGAGATTGACCAGACTGACAACGCGACCGTACTTAAGGCGCAGGCCTTGCAGCAGGGTCGCCAGATCGAAGAGTCTCCTGAGATGAGCTTGCCGTTTATCGGTTACACATTCAAGCGTTTTGATAATAACTTCCGATGATGGACTCTGTGTGCAGCAGCAAATTAGAACAAAGTTTTGAGAGCTGTTTGGCCGGACCATGTTCTGGGAACTGGTCTGGTTGTTGGAGAAGGAATCTGGGCGACTATATGTACATGAGCTCGAATGAGACAAATTCTCCAACTCTCTGGAAGTTTGGTGACGTTTTATCTTTTGTGTGATGGTTGCTTTGCCGCGGAGTTTCCTGGCATCCCATGCTTAGTTGTTATCTTGCTATGGGCGGTATCAGATCCAGAACCCATTCTCAACATTATGACCCTATCTTCCTAGTTAAATCGTAGAATTATTCGTCTGAGTGAAAGCACTCAGCCCTTCTCAGGGTTGTCTTCTAGAATCTCCTGGACATCTAAACTAGTCTCACCCTCAGAAGAGACCTTCTCTCCTCGCGGAAATCCTGAGATATGAATTAGGCGAGCTGAGCACTTCAAAGGTCAGTGTGGGATGAAATGCGATCCTGTTGTATGTATATTTATCTTAGCGCGAACAGAAACACAGTTGCTCAAACAGATATACTTGAAGCCAAGATGACAGGAGAATATTTTTCCACGAACGAGCATGAGCCCCGTCCAGAACATCAAGCATTTAGGGATATCGCAAATGGCATGGCTGATATTGCTAAGATAATGTTTCTCGAAATAATGGTGACCGAGTTAATCAACTTTCATCCTCTCCAGCAGGACGAACAGCTCAAGAAGAAGGAAAAAGAAGAGGGAGAACTTCAGGATGAAGAGCCTCGAACATGAAGGCAACTCCGTGGACTTTGATGGCTCTGATGAGGAGTAGGCTTTGAGGGCTTTGATTCATATTTTACGTACTATTAGCGATAGATATACTAACTGTAACACTCTAATCTCGCCTAAGTACAGCGCCTCCAGTAATGCATGATATCCTACATCTTGCTTTTGGAATACGATCAGAACAAACCTGACCTCCCATCTAAGACATCCAACGCCGCCACTCCTTGCGCCTAACGTTCCCTTGAATTGGTGATATTGTGGTATACAGCCGATTAACTGTAAATTTGATACAGCAGCACATTGCTATGTGCTGTCTGACATGACATCGTAAGGTATTAGAAATTCTCCGAAGCCGTGACTACAGCTTGCCAGTAGGTGTGTAGTAGGAACCATAGTTCGAGTGCAATGTTCTGGAGGCAGGCTGCAGCCTGTGGCCTTTGACACACTGAGGACAGGAGAAGACGTCATTTTTTGTGTCTGGTTGCTCTGGCTTCCTTCAATACTGGCATGCCATCGGATTTTCTTGGTCTCTTGTCTTTCAACAACGCCTGAGCATTTATCTCCTAGCTGCCAAACCAGGGGCAGCATTGAACTTCTCTTCACGCTCCGTCATGAACATGACCTGAACCCAAAACTCCTTGGCATCCGGATCCCAAAAGGAGAACTGCTTGTCCTCGCGCTTGTCGAGCTCGCGTGCGGGGATCTTGAAGCCAACTGTTTCATAAGGCTCGGCGGCGACGAGGAAGTATTGGAAGTTCTTGTCGGGCTCCTCAACGCGCTGCGTGAAGGCGTTCATGACCTGCCACTTGGGATCGGTCTCTGGGGTGGCGTCGGGGTACTGCAGCTGGAAGAGGAGGCCTTGCTGGCGCGACACAGGGTCGCGAATCTTGGTAATCTTGTAACCGGGGCGGCCGATCTTAACGACGTTCTTGCGCGCACCGAGGCCAGCGCCTGCGATACCGACGGGCAGTCCGGTGGCCGGGTCGATGTTTTGCTTGCCTTCCTTCTGTTCGCGGGCAGCGCGACGGGCGAGGTTGGTCTGATGCTTCTTGCCCTGGGTGTGGGCGAGGTAGGAACCGTCGTTCTGGTGCACAGTAAGGCAGAGACGGCACTCAAAGGAGCCGACGTGGTTCTTGAAGAAGTAAGGGTCCTTGTCGAGGTCGATGGACTCGAGGGCGAGCTTGCGCAGACGCTCGCGACGGTCGGCGTTGGTGGCGGACTGGGAGGCCACACCACCACCTCCAAACTTGGAACCTGCGCGGTTCTGGTAATCCATGATGTTGAGGCGTTGAGGTGCGAGGCAGAGGTGGCTTTTCGGTGGGAGGCGTCGCGATGAAGAGTCGCGTGTCTGGAGTTGGAAGAAGGTGATGGATGGCTGGCGCAAGTCGTCGAAAAAGTTCCGTCAACGATAAGCTCCAGGTACCTGAGTTTAGGTACCTTCTCAACGACCAGGGCAGCCTTGGCCAATGGAAAGGACTGGACCTACCTCAGTTAGGACCCTTCACTGACTCGACTAGAAGCTCCACATTCTTAAACATGCAACGACCAACTTCATTCGACTCTTCATGCAATAACATCCCCAATGGATTACTGAAAGGCTATGATATCTCGATATTTGGCAATAAACTCCTTCACTGCGACAACAAATCTGTCAAGTTCTGACTGAGGGTTCCCAGAATCAGAGCCATGAAGCCACGCTTCGCTGTCCAGAATCCCTGCTCGAGCATCTCAAACCAGAACAGGTCTTTCAAAGCCTGCTCCTCCTCGATGTCTGTGCCACTGTGGATGGTGCGAGATCCATTCTTGACGAAATGGGACGCCATAATGGTGCCGTGACCCGTGAAACAAAGAATGGTTCCTGTGGATGCCTCGTTGAGCCTCTTTAGAAACTCGCTACCAGCCTCGGTGAAGGCCTGGGCTACGTCCGGCGCGTAGACCTTGGTCAGACCCGCGTATCCTGCATGCATAGCCAGCGTGTTGTTATTGAAAGTACCAGAATGGGAGAGGGAGCCTTTGACGCGTGGATCGAAGGCTGCCATGATGTCTCGTCTACCGCCAAAGGCGCCGAAGGCGAGACCACCGCCAAGATACTTGCCCAGAGTCTTGAGGTCCGGCTTCAATCCCATCGAGTGGCCGAGGCCCTTACTTGACAGCCTTGAAGTCATAACCTCATCTAGAATAACCAAAACACCTGCCTAGGCCAAGTTAGCAATGGCGCAAAAGACAAGCGTAGGCCTTGTCAGCGGATCTGTCCTACCTCGGAAGCAGCCTTTTGGACACCAGTCAAAAATTCCGGAGTTCCGCGGATTGCACCACCCGCACCTTGCATAGCCTCCAGAATCACAGCTGCAACTCCTTCGCTCTGGATGGCTTTTATTGCGCCTGGTAAGTCGTTATACTCAGCCACAATCCAGTTGTCAAAGTCGACATTGTTTACGGCTGGCCTGCCTCCAGCAAAGCCCAGCACGCCTCCATGGTACCCTCCAGCAAATGCCACAATCTTTTGCTTGGATGTGTAAAGTTTTGCTGCTGCGAGAGCGTGGAGGTTGGCCTCTGTGCCAGAGTTGGCAAATCTTACTTGTTCGAGATCAAAACGTTGACATATCTCGCTAGCAAATCTTTCTTCCTGGATCGTTGTTCCACCAATGTTCATGCCTGCATTCTGTAAGGCCTCACTGATTGCAGAGAGAATAAAGGGGTGCGAATGGCCGTATAGAGCAGCTGTGAACTCGCCCAGCAGATCGGTATATCTAGTGCTGTTAATTAAGTCTGATACTTGGATATACCTTACTTACACTTGGCCATCTTCTGACACCACCTTAAATCCATCGCCGGACTTTAGATAGACTGGGAAAGGATCTGTATGGAGAACCGTTCTTGTATTGCCTCCTGGGAGGGATGCGAGGGCTTTCTCGTGAAGGGTCTTGGAACGAGGATTGCGCTTCTGGTATTTTGAGATAAGCTTGATCAAGGGCATCCTGGAGATGGGTTGCGCGGTCGGATGCCATCGTCATGTTAATTGTTTGAGGCCAGTTTGTTTTATTCGCACTGAGTAGAGATTCAAAAACGATAGTCAGATCCGTGTGTCTCTTGCTCATAAGAACTTTGTTTTGTTTGGATATGCTTATTATTGCTGCACAACTTATAGAATGACAGCAATTAGGCGTGCTACACAAACGACAAGCCTGGCAATCTAGTAGGTAATTTCTCACAGATCATGAGAACTGAGACGTATTATATAGCCAATTCAGAGCTGAGTTATGGCATCGAAGCGTGTTCAGAAGCCAAGCTTCAATGCCGTTGGCACGCTGTCGGCTTTCGGGTTCGGCTTTGATACCCAAGGAGGCCTGCAGATCAGGGTGGTCTTGGGGGTTTATATGAAGATCATTTTTGAAAATTCAGAAGAATGATAAGAACATAGTATAATAATAGATAGTAATATGATAATTGATTTATATATTCATATTGTTATGTTATCATTTAATCCGACCAACACTCTAATATTTGTCGACTTTAATTCTCACTCATCACTACTTGCGGACCCTTGCTATTTGCGCCTCATTGATACCCGCCGACTACACAAGTACATCGCCCTGCAGACCGGCGCAGATTTCTAGGTACGGGTTGATATGATCAAGCCAATTTTTGTAGGGGCATGTGGGACAAGGCATGCCTGCCAGAACGATAGAACGAGCACGACAAGCCTACTGTTGATGATAGTGGGAGCAAGTGGGCCAGGCCTGATTGGAATAGGACCCTGAGTACGTCGGTCCACTACAACGAGAATATAAAGATACAATATTGAAAACCCCAGTTTGGTATTCTCACGATTATAATTCAACCAGATCCTTACTACTTGGAGTTCAATGTAATTATTATAGCATTCAATCAACCGGCTTTACTTGAATGGCCGATACGTACCTACCTACCTCCTACCTAGGTTACTACTGTAGGTCCCTGTAGTACCTGTGGGCAAGCGCCGATATCAGATCCTTATCGCATGTGGGGTGGAAGGGCGGTGTAGTGCGAAAAGCCATGGCAGAATTCGCATCCCACTTAATTTTTTTTGCCGTTGCCAATAAGTCCGTCAACCACCACCGCCTGGTCTGCCCTGCTTCGCCAATTCGCAACTCCAAGAAAAGCGTATCACAATGGCGGGCACAGTCAACAAGCCAAAGAGTATGTCCCAGCCTCCTCCTTCTTTCAGAGATATATAACCAACGAATTCTCCCAATCACAAACCGGTATACTGACTTCCCCAGAGCCAAAGTCCAAGAGACAGACTTCCCGTCTCCGCCACAAGATCGAGAAGGCCTCAGCCGCCAAGCAGAGGAAGCAGCGCAAGCTCGCCAAGAAGAACCCAGAATGGCGCTCGAAATTGAAGAAGGATCCCGGTATCCCCAACCTCTTCCCCTACAAGGAGAAGCTGCTCGAGGAGATTGAGGAGAAGCGGTTGAAGAAGGCCGAAGAGGCGCAGAAGAAGAAGGAAATGGCAAAGGCCGCCAAAACCGGCGCCGCTGACAACGACGAGGAGGAATTGGTTGATGCCGGTGCCGACGAGGACGGTCTCGACGCATCCGATGACGAGTTCATGGATGAGGACGTCGACGAGTCGAACCCCATGGCCGCCCTCATTGCGAGCGCCCGTGCTGCCGCCGACAAGTACGAGCAGGACCTGGCGGACAGCGACGGCATGGAAGAGGACGACGATAGCGACGACTCCGACGCCGACAATGGCCCCGGCATGTCCATCGGACAGGCCTCCTCGCGCAAGACCTACGACAAGGTCTTCAAGCAGGTCATCGAGCAGGCAGATGTCGTTCTCTACGTCCTGGACGCCCGTGACCCCGAGGGCACCCGCTCCCGAGAAGTCGAGCGCAGCATCATGGCCGCCGCCTCTGGTGGCAAGCGACTCATCCTCATCCTCAACAAGACCGACCTGGTGCCTCCCAAGGTGCTGCGCGACTGGCTCGTCTACCTGCGCCGCTACTTCCCACCCTTCCTCTGCGCGCCTCCGGCGCCGCTCCCAACGCCCACACCTTCAACCACCGGGATCTGACGACCCAGAGCACCTCCGCCGCTCTGTTCAAGGCGCTGAAGAGCTTTGCCGCCAGCCGCCAGCTGAAGCGTGCCGTGTCCGTTGGTGTCATTGGTTACCCCAACGTGGGCAAGAGTTCCGTTATCAACGCGCTGCTTGGAAGGATGAGCGGCAAGGGCGGCAGCTCCTCCAAGGCCTGCCCTGCTGGCGCCGAGGCGGGTGTGACCACCAGCATCCGCGCCGTCAAGCTGGACAGCAAGCTCACGCTTCTCGACTCGCCTGGTGTCGTCTTCCCCTCCTCCTCCTCCCTCCACTCTGGCGGACTTGTCTCGCTCAAGAACGCCACCGAGGCCCACGCCCATCTCGTCCTCCTCAACGCCGTTCCCCCAAGCAGATTGACGACCCTATCCCCGCCGTCACCCTCCTCATCCGCCGTCTCTCTTCGTCCCCCGACTTGATGCAGAAGCTGACCGATGTCTACGACATCCCGGCCCTCCTGCCAAACCGTGCCGACGGTGACTTCACCACCGACTTCCTTGTGCAGGTCGCCCGCAAGCGCGGTCGTCTGGGCAGGGCGGCATCCCCAACGTCAACGCCGCCGCCATGACCGTTGTCAACGACTGGCGCGATGGCCGTATCCAGGGCTGGGTTGAGCCGCCCTCGCTGACCGGCGAGTCCAAGAATGGCGCTGGAAAGCCCGCTCTGAAGAACGCTGGCGAGGAGGAGTCGATGCCTGACCAGAAGAAGATTGTCACGGAGTGGGCTGCCGAGTTCAAGATCGAGGGCCTGTGGGGAGATGATGCTGCCGATGCGGAAGGAGATGCCATGGAGCAGTAAAATGGTAGAATTGAAATGGGGCAAGTAATGAAGGACACTTGCATGATGCTCTCAAGGAGTTACGGCGTTCCAGTTACTTTGGCCGGCGGCAAAGATTAGGACTAGACTATGCATGTGTATATCTCTGAATCAGGGTTGACCGCCATCAGCTATTTCCTGTCCTCTCGTTCCATAAATCTAAAACGTCTATGAACCGCTTATACAACCCAACCATTTACGCACTGATCAGTTCCATCTTGACTCCCTCTTGCCCGTAGTCTCGTCCTTCTCGTCGTGGACCCTAACCTTGACCTTCTGGAAGAGCTCGACCTTGACCTCCCTGCTTCCACTCGTAGTCAGCGTGTACGTCTCGGCGTTGAAATCGCTCTCGGGCTCGGTCTCAGCCAAGTCCCTGAGCCTGATGAGGCCCTCGATGCCGAACCGCGGCACGAGAACGACGAAGCCGTTGCTGAAGACCTTCATGACGAAGGCGTCTTCCTCGGCGACTCTGCCCTTGAGGGCCTGGCCGACGTAGTAGGCTATACTGGCACGTCCGGCCATCTGGGCGTTGCGGTGGCGCACGTTGATGTTCTTGCAGACAGCCTCCAGTCGACCTCGGCTGCGGACGGAGGGTGCACAGGCTCGTAGTCAATGGCGGCAGCGAGCTGTCGATGCGCCACGAGATCGGCATAACGTCGAATAGGCGAAGTAAAATGGGTGTAGATCTCAGAAGCCAGACCGTAATGTCGGAATTCGGGGTACGCCTGGGTTCCGGCGCAGAAGTACTCAGCACTCATCATGCAACGCGTAGCCATGATTCGGACAAGAGTGTTGAAGAAAGGCTCTTTGGGATCGACACACTGATCCAGCGAGTCGGCAAGCGCCTTGCTGGAGTCAGTGCGGAGTTCCAGGCCACGCTTGATCCGCAGCTGGTCCGAGAGCTCTTCAAAGTTTGTCTTTGGAGGCGCAGCGTGACGACGGAGGATCGCGGTCTGAGGAAGGCTTCGTAAATCTTGGCGGCGACACTGATGTTGGCGAACAACATGAACTCCTCGACCAACGAATTTGTATCCAGAAGCTGCTTTGTCTTGACATCGATAGGATCAGACGTTTCTGACTCCATCTGGACCTTGACCTCGGGCGATGACAGGCTCAATGCACCGGCATCCATACGCTTCTGCTTCAGCTTTCGCGAGAGCATGAGAAGCATTCGCATTCCGTTAGTAAGGTCATCCTGCTGAGACTCGTCGTCTATTCTGAGCTGTGCTTGCTCGTAACTGAATGCCTCGCGGGACTTGATGACTGATTTGGTGAAGCGCACGTTGACAATATCAGCATTGTCATTCAGCTCCCATAATACGGAGAAAGCGAATCTCTCCACGTATGGCTTAAGAGAGCAGAGGTCAGTTCCGAGGAGCATGGGCAACATGTCGATACGCTTATCGACAAGGTACACAGTAGTGCCTCGAATGCTAGCTTCGGTGTCCATGGCGTTTGCTGGCTTGACGAAATGGGAAACATCGGCGATGTGAACACCGACTTCGTAGTTGCCATTGTCGAGCTTGCGAGCATGCAGAGCATCGTCAATGTCCTGACAACCGATAGGATCGATACTACAGATGAGGAGACCTCGAAGGTCCTCACGATCTCTCCAACCAGGGTCATCCGTACTTGTTGGTACCCTCCAGTCATGTCCTTCCTTGGGGAGACAGTCGAGCACTGTCTTTGGGAAAGGTCGATATTGGACATCCCATTCGAGGAGAAGGGCTTCGGTCTCAGCCGCCTTGGTTTCCAGTTCACCAAGAGACCTCACAAAGTGTCCCACGGGATGTCTGGAATCCCTCTCCCAAGCGTCAATAGTGACCAATAATCGCTTTCCCAATAGCTCTGAAACCTGTCGTGTCCGGAGACGGATCTTGGGAATCTTCTTGTCCATAGGAATGAGGAAGACGTTGTCTTGCTTGCGACCCTGGGTTGAGGACTTGCTAGCTGAAGAAGGATCAATGTGACCAACATACTGACGCCAGTTACGCTTGATCACACCGACGACCTTGGCAGTTGGCTGTGGGTTGCTCTCTGACGAGCTCTTCTGAGTTTTCTTGGCTTCCTCCTGCAACTCACGTCGCTCCTTTGCGGTCACAAGATCCGAGTCTTCCTCGGCATCTGCATTCTCGTTCTTGGTAATGGTCTCTTCTTCGATCACCTTAGTTGACGGTGTCTTCCATTGATCTTGTGGGAGGATTTCAACTACGACAACATCTCCATCAACGGATCGGTTGATGTTTTCGCGACCAAGAATGAGAAGTGGCTTTGGAAAAGCAGGCACCTTGATAGAGCCTTCCAGGTAGTTGTAAGGGGAGACATTGAAAATACCCTGGTGCATCAAGCCTGCCTTGACACCGGTCATCATCTTGGACAAAGTGTAATGCTCGGGATAGAAGGTCTTTGGGGGCTTCTTGAAGCTGTCATGGCTCTGAGACTCAGCAACCATATCAAGAAGTCTCTCACCATCTTCAAGCCCGCTGACGTAGTCTCTGAGTGACGATGCCTGCACGCCATCCTCTTTGGCCTTGCGAAGATTCTCCCGGTCGTCAGTGAGCATGACCACGGCAGGGATCTTCTTGGCTTTGGTTTGAGCGAGATGCTCGCCGTACCATTTCACAGCCTGACGAACAGCCCTGTCATTGCGATCATTGACGCTCTCGTTGGGTTCTCTGTTAACATAAGTTTCCAAGCGGAAATCGTTGAAGAACACGTAGAATCGCTTGTCCTCGCTCTTTGTCAAGCCTACCAGTCGGTTGTAGAGGGGCAAAGAGCGATTTCGTAGCTCTTCAAGAACGGTCTGCAGGATAATCACATCATAAAAGGATGAGCTCTGCTCGAACAAGTCCATGGCATTAAGCAAGGCATTTGTGTCTGGAACCAGGTAATGGCCTTGGGGAAGGCTTTGGTGCCAGCTGGGCTTTCCGAGAGAACAAACGGCTGAACTGCAAGCCTGTTAGCTGTTGTACGTTACAATAGAGCTGTTAGATTAGACTGACTTTCTTGAGCAGCATTTCTGGGCGCATTTTCAAGACATGCTGTGCATAATTTTGAGGAGCATGGTATATCTGATCTCAGATAGACCTCGCGAACAATTTTTTGTACCTTGCCGCTTCGAGTCGACCGAACATAAACCTTGCTGGATATGTTGGAAGCGAGGGGTCTAAGTCGTGCGATCTCTTGAGGCTCGTCATGATGAGCTCGTGTCTTGAGACCGCGGATTGAGACAGGAAGCTTCGTGATGTGAAATGCAAAGCTGTATCAGATCTTGGGTGGTTTGTAAGAATGAATATCGCCTAGTGCGGTTGCTTATCGATAAGCAGATAGTGGGATGGTCGCCACTTGAGTGACGTTTGGGTCCGTGGGATAAACCCAGTTCACCATGGCCAGAGTGAATAAGATGATAAGAGAAAAAGAAGAAGAAAAAAATAGCAAAGAAATGGCATGCTTGGAAAGTGTAGATTACTTTAGGAACCACTAGTATGAATAAAACATCATCATGTTGGTTTGGACTTGCACAGTGTAGCCGGGCATGGGATGGGAGTTTGATACGACGCAGACATTGAGTCTTGCCGAACGCCGAACTGAAGCACTTCGGCACGCGAACAATTGCATATTTGATCCAACACAATATGGCATCCTAAACATAACGTTGATGTAGAGGTTTAGTTCATGCAAAAGTTTAGAACGGTTAGCATATCCCAAGAGGTGTTTCTAAGGCTCCCCTACCCAAATAGATCATGCTGTTTGTTCCTATGCTGGGGACATAAGAACGATGACAAACGCCATCGGATTCCAGCTTCCTTCCAGCCAAGGAATCTAATAAGCAGGTTTCTGTATAGTTCTTAATCATACATCAAGACGTAATCTCACGCGCACTTGGAGTGATGATGACAGAGAACTTGTTTTCTTTTTCAAGATGTTTTGACAGGCCAAAAATAAACACGAGGCTGATTAAGCACATTGAAGCGATGAGCAGGCATGGAGGTCTAAGACATGGGCAGCGCGAATACGTGCAGGTTTGCCTCCCAAATTAAAAGCTCGTATCCAAAGGCTCAACGGATAAATACGATGCGAGATCGATGTATTTCTCAAATATTACTCCCAAGTTCGCTGAGGATAGTGTTCGAATATAAATTCAATATATAGGCAATTTGCAGTTCTCCTTTTCTGCTTACCGGTGGCTGGGATTTACATGGCGATTACTGCCAAGCCTGGTTAAAATGAAGGTTGCTTTGCATGTTCACATGCCACTGGGGCGTAATATTCCTCCTTTGGGCCCATTTCGTGTTATTGTTGAGAAAGAGGCACAAGAGGCACAAGGACCTCGGAGGACATTACGTCTCGGACTGTGCTTCTCGCTTCAATTCAAATCGAATCGGACCCGTGGCCAGACATGGATGTCGACAATATTTCTGCGCCGCATGCAGATGCCACAAGCTATCGCGCCGCCCGCTACTCTATTCGCTTAGTGCTGAGCACACGGGGCCTGCATCCCGCAGTGTTGGAAGAAAGAATAAGAAAAGCTCGGTTTGATCCTGGTAAACAAGAAATCGACAGTGACTCATTTGGGCCTCGACGCCGAAAGAACGCCCATCTGACCTCGATAGCTGGATCATGGCATGCGATCCAGCCCAAGGCAAGCAAGCTTGTGTTGGCTGGACATCTACGGATACAACGACTGACGATAGTAGGCTTGCGTCGAGCCGCACCTGGCCGTCTAGTGGCTGCTAGCCTTGTCCTCTTGGGAAAAGAAGGTTCGGTTCCTTCGGAGACCACGACCAAGCCATGGGAAAGCCTGGCGCTCTCGTAGGGGCCTCCGTCAACACCATTGGTTGCGACTCCCGTTGGATTCATTCATGATTTGCAGCTCGAGCGGGGCGCTGACCCAGGTCGGTCGTAGCCACGCGCCAATGGCCTCGTCGAGATAGCCTGCTTCTGCTCAGCCAAGATCATGGCCAACGGCATCTCGGCCCACCCTCCATCCTGAGAGCAGGCCCACACCACCCCATCCACAAGTTGCAGCGCCAAGCTCACACCTTGTCGCCATGCCTGCGTTCACCCTCCTGCGCGTTCCCCAGTTTCTGCCCAAACCTCGTCCCAGGACGCAGACGTCTTATTAAAGGGTGTTGCATGATGGATGAAGCGAGGACGCTGGAAGTTTCTCTCCTGCATGTTCATAGCGATGGCTAGCACGGGTTGAGTCATTTCGCATATATCACGCGCTCTGCGACTCCATGCGTCGCTCAACAACGCCGCAAGACGCCGCGCAACGCGCTGGAAACGCGCCGTGGGCAAGGGATAAAGGACCGAACAGATAAGCGAACGGTGACCGTACCATCCCAAATTTGCCGGCAAGCCTGGCGTTATTTTCCCTTCCTCGGCTCGGTGATAGATCACCCTGTCAGGCTGCTAGGCGAGTCTACTGGATGAGCTACAGCACAAGCTCGCGCCGTCTTGATGCTTTGCTACCTTCATAGCATAGGGTTTCCCGTTCGCTTCGCCAACGACCCAGCCTAATCAGACCTTCGGTTATCCTCCGTATTGATCACGGACCGTAGGGTTTGAGTCTTTTCTTCAGACCAGCTCCGCCCACCAATGAACCAAGTTTTGCATATTCCTGCCATGGTATAGAGCGGCCTATATACAGCCACGCCTCTTCCGTTTCCCAATCATGGCAACTGTAACCCGCGTTGTCTACAAGTGGCCACGGCAATGAACTGCCTGAAACCAACCACAATCCTCCGTAGCCGTAAGTTGGAAAGAACACTTGCCTTCAGCTGTGGCGTATTTTGCCGAAAGTTCCTCGATCCCTACACGGGAGTTAAATATGTACATCAAACACTATGTGTCTTTTGAGTGATCCATTTGGCTCACTGACTCCGGGCAGTTCCCAGGGAGAATTTTATCAATGCAAAGCTGGAGTACCAACAACCCTAAGATGTATCACGAAAGATTAGGACTGCTTGACTCAAACCAAAGCAAAGCTCGGTAAGTCTGCTGGCATTTTTTCCAAGGTGCCTACGGCTCTGGCGTGACGAATATTCGAACATGTAGCAAATAGGAAGTTGGCGTGTTGTGGCGATTCCGGTGTAGCACGCCATCCTTGATTATGTCCAATTTAGTATTATGCGGCTTTCCAAATGTAATTACTGAATATGGTTTACATGGAACTGATGTCTCGGTCTCCTCAAGAGCGGCTGTCAGCTTCCTTCGATGACACGGTATGCATACCAATGTGGTAAATGGCGAGATAGCGAAAGGCTAGGCTACCGGCATGGTTGATAGTACTCAAGTCAACTTCCTCGAAATCGTGTGCGCATGTATGCAAGTTTCCTGTCATACCTAACCAATTCGGAAAGGTGAAGAAATAACTTCATCATATCGTGCTGGCTAGTTGTGAGTGCTCAAGTGATAGCAACGAGGTACATTTGAAGCCGGTGAGGCTCGTCCCTTGACTCCGCAATTTCCGCAATCACGAGGAGCCGTGCTGACACTTGCGCGATGCACACGCCAGTCGATAGGATAGCGGCTTTGAAGATGCAATCTGACCTCATACGCGCATATAACTGGGACCCCATGGATTTGTTCTTACGCTTGAAACGCTCTGCCGTCTAGTGTGGCGTAGCAATCGAGGTCATGCACTGCTTATCCATGCAAAGCTTAGGCAATGAGACGTCACTATTGCTGTGCCATCCATAATAATTCCAGATTTATCAGTCGCACGAAGGGTCTAGTTGAGAGAGATTCGATTCGTCCCGTGGCGTTTGACGGCAATGAGTTTGGCGATCGCGGTGCCGTGGTTAAGGTAAAGGGATGAGCATGTGAGGTAAAGCCTTCGCTGCACCCGGGTGCTTCCACAGTAATGTACAGGCCTTCTAAGGCCAGTTAGCGTGGTAGAACACAATACACACATTGTTGATAGTTTTCTTGATTGGCTCACCGTAGCCACTTGGAACGCGACGGCGTTGTAAGTTGCATACATTCGATTGCCGGGTTGTCTATGACAAAGAGGCTCGGGTGATCATTGCGCACACGATCAAGATAGCCGGGCAAAACCAAGCATATTGATGCTAGAAGTGGGTTCCAAGGCACAGCTGACATGGTTAGAGTATGAGCTAGGACACGAACGGGACGCTCCGTAACTCGTACGGAGCTCGGCGGTTGGTAAGATTCCAAGGTTGCATTTGATGACAGACGCACGTCTTTAGTCTGCAGCCAGCGCCGAAACCAGCCCAAGAAGCGTCGCTTCAGGCGATGCATGTATTGAACTGAAGCTTGTTCACCGTCCTGGTCCTCATGTTCGAATGACAGGTCGTAAACGCTGGGAGGCTGCGATAGGCCCGTCTAAAGACACGGTGGTTTATACTGTGATGACCCTGCCAGCATGCTGGAACCGGTGAGGATGTTTCCTGACAGAAGAGATGAACGGCATAACCAATCAAGGAAATCGGCTTAACGGAGGAATTTATGACAAGTGCTGATAGGAAGACCGAAGCTACAGGAACAGATAACGGCCAGATGCTTCAGGAGCGGGCCTCCACCGAGACGTTGGTCGTTGGAAGTAGGCTCCATGTAACACTGGCTAAGGACTTAATTTGCCAAGTTTCTGCGTACAGTACACCAACGCATTCTCATCAGGTTCAAGGTTGCGCCAGCCAGTTTTGTCTCGTAGTGCCGGCAGAGGTTATGCCCAGTATACCGTTCAGTGGAGGAGCTGAGCATCAGCAGCCAGGGTATGAGTGCTAGTTTCGGCTTGGTGCATGTAGTCGGACAAGGTTCTTGTTTGGTCCCCTGCTAGACGGAGACACCACTTCTGCGGGGATTTACAGGATGGCCCTGAACGTGGCGTTTGGTCTGGGGATTCACACGATCGCTTGATGTGTGTCCTTCCATCGATGGACTGAGGACGACCTTGAGCTGCGACTGTCCTTGTGAGCTATTGTTGTTAGTGGCCTGAATAATTCCGCGGATCCCTCTAAGTCAAAGCATGGCCATACCGTCATGTGCGGAAGACCGCATTGCGGGCGATCCTGCGCGTACGGAACCTCAAGGTCTGCTTACCGCTGGCGAAAGCAGGCGGCATGGTTACGCAGCAAAGACACATCGTTGGCAGTACCAACATGCAACTGTCATGACAGTGTAGGTACCTGCGAAGCGCTCGCAATGGCTCAAGGCTCGACATCATCAATCAAGACCCATAACTGAGCGTTGTGGTTAGGAAACTTGCACTGTACATGATGGCAATTCCTCCACCAAACTGACTATCTGGGGTTTGCATATCTGATGGTTGAAGATGATCAACATCAGCATAGAATACCACAAAAATGGGCGTCCATGACGATCTTGGAAGGGAGGGAGGGAAAGGGAAGGGGGCGTGGGCTGGAAAAGGGACCCTTCCTCTCAGCAGGGGCCCCATCTGAACGATCCAGAGAATAGCCATTTGTGCATACTAATGGTGGGACAAAGTCCTACAATGACCCAGCTTTGTTCCTGATACCAGACAGGCGTATGCCGAATCATAACATATCGGTTGCTGACCTGCGACTTAGGACTTTGACCCGAGTGCGAACCTCATACCTTGTCAACGCAAGCCTTGATGCCGGTAGACCTCTGGGACGTGAGCTTACAGCGCGCGTGCATCGTCTATTGTTCGCCTCGGAGGCGGCTGGGTTGCGACATCAGTTCACCTACGAGCGGGTGGAGCTTTGCCTAGAAGAATGTGGCTGAGATTTTGGTACGTCAATCCTTCCGAGTGTATGAGGAGCGCTGAAGCTTGCACTCCACGCGGTACAGCAGATCCTTATTCTTCTCGTAGACTACTGCGCTCGTTGGAAACAAGGTTCGAGGTGACGACGTTTGCCAAGTCCACAAGAGCCACTTCCAGGGACACCGGTCATGAGAATCGCCATCTCTGCTTTTTGCGCGCAAGCCTCAATGAAGTTTTTTCCTTTCTTTTTTTCCCTACCCACGCGCTCTAAGACTTGGCGATCCCTAATCCAGGACGAAGGCCGTCTTCCTAGGCCACAGTGGGTATTGTGCGGTCGAGATCTTGGAGATGGCCACACTTTTTAAGCCAGCCACACAGATAATATGCAGGCATGTGCAAGGATGTGCTGTTGCGACTGGATTCTCCCCACGCATGTCGCCGCCACGAGGCATTGCAGTATCCTGGTTCGACAGTGACAAGGTGAGGACGAACCGAGTCCGTGGAAGGGGAAACGGGATCTAAGGTAAGGTGAGGTGAGATGAGGTGTGGCTTTCGGTGGTGTTATACGAGTAGGAGGCGACAATGGAAATGACCCTTCCTTCCTTCCTCCCATGGTTCCTTTCCATCCTTCGAACTCTTACTCGGTACTAAGCCAATGCCGAATTTCGCGTTCGTGACAAAGAGCAGGCACAGACAGGTCAGCGAGCGGGAAACCCGGCAAGACGCTGTTTTTCTCGTTGTTTGACTCTGCTGGGCAAGGTATCTTGCCCCGGACCCCTGTGCGCTCATCATTCTCGATCGAGTCGGGCGATCATGAACAGCGGTGCCACGATGTAATTAGCGGCAGTCTCTGACGAGCTTGTCGATGGAGGACGTTGCAACGAGCCGCTCTGGAAGGTAGCTCGACGGACTGAAACGGCCGCGCCTCTCAATAAGACATGTACGGCACCATGGCATCGCGCGGATGCGCTGGGCACCGAACGCCAATATTGACGTGAGGCATGGAACCAAGGTAAAGGTGTCTGCGCAGTACAGTACAGTGTACATTCGTTCGCACACCGAGATAAGCAGCCGAGGCCCACCAGCTCACGGCGATGCGTATGTGGTGCGACGCGCTCATCGGGAAAATGTGCCCGCGAAGGGATTAATTGAATGAATGAGTAAGAGTAACCAGCTCTCAATCTGACAAGGCTCGTTTCACATCTCGTGCAGTACACATAATTTATTACATTGGAACTATGCACATAAGGTACCTACCTATCTACCTGGATGTGAGTTTAGCCAGTAAGTACCTTAGCAGTAGGCAAGCAGGCAGGCAGGCAGGCAAGTTGGTAGGAATAGCGATTGAGCCTGGCTGCTAAATACCTCCGCCCATGCTCTTCTGTTCTGCCTAGGACCGACCTACCTACCTAGGTAGAGAGGTAAGATAGCCAAGCCACGCCCTGGGTGTGCAGAACTGCCGTCAGGCGCATAAGTGAGGTCAGACGTTACTTGCATTTATGGAACGAACTGCTCATCGAGAAGCAGGGCCGGAAAGGCTGGTCAGGTAGCTTGCTTGGAAGTGAGGTACCGCTGATATCCACTCGGGTCAGGGAACCTGATCACGTCTCGCGCGGTACTTGGAAATCGCCTCCGGCTAGCCTGAGACACAGTGTCCCTCGACCCGCCACGCCAAGTACCTCGCTCCCTCCATCCATCGATGCGGACCTCAGATACCTCGGGTAGATTCCCTTACCTCATTACCGCATCCCTGGCTCTGGCTCCCCTTGCTCTTGCTGCCTTGGGTCTTCCACCCTCCCTCTCCCATCCTGCCACTGTTACATGCATCACTCCTCCATTCCTCATTCTCATCCTCCTGCCGTCGTTTTTTCCCTCTTGTCCTCCTCCATCCACATCTACCCACCCACACCCGTCCATCTATCCATCCATCCATTCATCCATCGTCCACCCTCGTCCTCACACTTACCTCTGCCACCGGTTCCACACCCCTCCCACTCCCCAGGCTCCCAAGGGCCTTGCGCCATCTCAGCCGACCATCCGTCGTCATCCCCTCCCTCCATCTTCCCTGTTCATCCTGGGCGCGCAACGCACCGCACCCGCACCACGCTTCTTCGATTGCCATACCATACCAATACCCTTACTTTCCTCTGCTTTGCTTTGCCTTGTCTTGCCTTCCAACAACGGCTTGTTGTCCCACTCATTCGAGTCATCATCCTCGTCGTCTAATACTGTAGGGCAGCCCACCTGTTCTTTACATCGGTGCGACTCCTCCTGCTGCCGCTACAGCACTCCCTTAAGTCCCGCTGCCACCACCATCCATTACTTGCTGCTGCCATCCACATCCTCGTCCGCATCCACCACCCGCCCACTCCCGGGGCCAAGGACCCAGGCATATCGTCTACTTAGGCACTCGACCCGTACACACACACTCTTACACTCACACGCCTTCGCACTCGCTCACACACACACACACACACACTCACACTCACACGCGCCGCTCGCGCCGCTCAAGAGCTTCGTTTCTTGTTTGACCTGCGCTCGCCAGATCCACACTTTGTCTGAGTTGCGCTCGTGTCGTCGTTCAACCTGCTTGCCACCGCTGGCGCAGACAGCGTTGCTCGCCTACCTGTCGTGCTTTGCGCCAGGCTCATCGCCGTAGCCCTCGGCGTCGCATACGCGCAGTCGCGCAGATAAAGGTAATCCCAAGTCTTTTCTTTTTGTCGCTGCTTGTCGCGCTGCCGTTTCCCGTCCCTCCCGCTCCTCTGCCTACCTGCCTGCCTCGTCTCCGGGGCTGCGCCATCAACAAAGCGGCGCGCCGTCGCCCTTGCTGCGCAAAACCCTCCTCACCACCAAGCGGCTCTTGAATATCATCGTGAGCTTGTCGCCTGGGGTTACGCTGCCCCATCTGGTTGCTTCTCAGCCTGGCCATGCCCTACTCTTCTCTCCTGGGCCTTCGCTGGGTTCGTTTATAATTCGCCGCCGCCGCGCCGCCGCCAATCGAGACACCACCCACCCCTCCAACAAGTCAACCACATGCATGAGCACTCCTGCCCTCCTGCACCTCGCCCAGCCTTGAGCCCGCCAGCCCAACTACTTCACGACACGTCGCCTTCGTTGTCGCTGTCGCGCCGTGACTGTTGTCGCCGACGCCGTCGCCGTCGCCGCGCCGCTGCCGGGTCTGATGCTCACCCGTCATGTACTCCGCACAGTCATCCGGCGCCGATGGTGCGACAATCAACCCGGCCGCCCTCAGTTCTGGTAAGTCCATTTCTGCTTCTCCCTTCCATCCTCCCAGTACCCCACCAATCCTTGCGCTTTGGCCCTCACATGCTTGCATTGCTCGCCATCGCGCGTCTGTCGCAACTCGTCGCCAAGTATGAGCTGCGCCTGTTGCCCCGTTTTTTGTAGCACCTCTTGCTCCATTTCATTTATTAGCTTTCCACGGGTGCTCCTCCCATTCTCTGGCATCTGCATGTTTCCTACCATGACTATTAATGCTGATCTGCGTGGCTGAAGCCGACCTAGCAAACGTATCTTCGCGCGGCCTTAAGAGAACTCGATCACCCGGACCCTATAATAACCCCCGACTACCAGGTGATGAGGACGGTATGTTGTGGCAGATATTGTGTAGCCTTGCGCTACGCGACGATGCGCTGCTTTATACATGGGCTTTCGGAGAAGTGGCTTCATATCACATCACTTAATTGTGCGACCATACATGGCGCATATCCGAACGACGGGAGCGGGACTGGAGCTTGAAAACTGCGACGCGCAGCGTTATCATAAGTGTACACCAGTCGTGGCTAACTTATTTTCATTTAGGCCGTTCCTTGCCGCAGATAAAACGACCAAGACCAATGAAATCGCGAACGTCAGGGGTGTTCCCGACGCTGCTGGCCAAGGCGCTGTCTCCACGATGCCACAAACCATCCCTCCGCCGCAGACACCGCAGTCTCAGGCCGCCTCGCTTCCGGCCCAAACTACACCCGCTTACACGACACCGGCACCTCCCAAAAGTACACCAACGAAATCGACGCTGAAGGCTCTGCCAACTGTTAGAGACCATACAACCGACCAGCTAAATCCTACTGGTGATGAATATCTACCTCGTGAGATAGATGAGTTTGGCGAGAAGAAGGTGATGCCAAATGGCACGCTACTCGGTAATCGGCAGTACAGATGTAGAACATTCCTGGTTCCTAACCGTGGCGACAAACTGTTCATGCTCGCAACCGAGTGTGCAAGGGTCCTGGGATACCGGGATTCGTACTTGCTGTTCAACAAGAACCGCTCATTGTACAAGATCATTGCCAGCCAAGCCGAGAAGGACGATCTGGTTCACCAGGAAATCTTGCCTTTCTCATACCGCTCAAGACAAATCGCGATTGTCACTGCTCGTTCCATGTTCCGTCAGTTTGGCAGTCGCGTTATTGAGAACGGCCGCAGGGTCCGTGATGATTATTGGGAGACCAAAGCCCGCAAGCAGGGTTTCACAGAGGCTGATCCAGCCGGAGAGAAGCGACCTGGCGCAGCCAAAGCTAGGAGGCTGCCGAAGCGCAAAACAATGCCTTGATGAGCGGCTCCCATACAGAGATTGTCTATAGTAACAATCCGGGGCCCTATCCTGGTGCTCCTCAGCCTCACCTCGTTCAAGCAGGTATGATTGGAGGAACGCCCGGAAACGCAACAAGAATGCCTGGATTAACAGTAGGGGCAGCAGAGCTCAGTGACAACCGCCCCGAGACTATGGTGGCATCGTGAAAGGTGGACCGCGCCAGGAAATCACGGGCCCGGCCTACCACGACCAAACACGGCCATCACCTCTCGTCGAACTCCATTCTCAAGCGACGCATGCTGCTGAATTCAATCGTTCCGTGAACCAGCAGCGAGACATGCGAGGCGACTATCTTCATGGAATTTGGCGCCGTCCTCATGAGCAACCCGCTTCGTCCAATCTCAGCCAGCCTGTCGGTTCTAGCGAATCTACTTTGCCAACTACTCGCGCCTCCAACTCGCCTCACACCGCCGCCACCGGTATTTCTCAGCCCGCTGTTGTAGCATCGAGCAGTCCCCAGATGTTGATGACTGCACCGCCATATTCTCAGTCGATCAACGCCGGAAACACTCTTGGTCAAACTCCCATTAGAGGTATGAATCAATCTCCAGCTCAGCGAAACAGCATACCAACATCGCCTCTACCAGGCTCTACAGGTAGTATGAATCAAGGAACTCCTGGCTATAATTACCCATCCAACCAAGCAATGTGGTCGCAAAACCCTCAAACTCCCCAGCAGCAACCGAACTATGGGAGCTATACCACACAGGCGCAGCAATCTCATCCCCGCAATCTCCTGCACCTCACCTGCGTCAACCAAGTACTGGCCAGATGCAGCCGACAAATATGCAATTCCCTGGCATGGCCGGCATGCAATATGGGACGGGCCAGAACATGTATCATGCGGAGCAAACTCCTCGTCAGTACATGCATCAAAGCGCCCCTAGTGGTCCTGGAGTATCCCAACCGTGGTCGGGTCAATCCCCCTCAGAACTGGTGGGCGCCCCAGCAACAGCAGCAACAGTAGTTTGTCGTTCACAACGCCTTATGAGCGGATGAACCCAATGGCGGAATAATTCCTGGCGATTTGTGGAATATACGCACGGCTTCTCAAATTCTATTCCTTACGTACATTTCTCTTTCGAGGCTCTTTTTCCCTTCTTTGCTGTCAGCTCCTATAGTGTTCCTGGATACCCAAGCATACTCATTGGCAGGGGCTATGCGCGCCTGGGCCATTCGTCCACCGATATTGCGTGTAGCATTTGGCCAGGGCGGGATAGAGGAGTCGGGTGGATTGGCAAATTGGATTTTCTTTTCTTTTCTTTTTTCCGTTGCTTTTTAGGAAGGTGCCGGTCTCCTTGCCTGAAGAGAAGATGGCGCCAACCAGCCTGTCTGGCATGTGGAATGGCGATAGCTTTGTCATGCGAAGGGTTGCCAGTCCGCTTGTTGATCATTTCAACAAGATGCCGGACCGAGAGCGCCAGCTTGTTGTCTTACCAGTATGCTTCCAAATGTCTGCGCTGGATGTCATCAAACTGGTGTTGGCTGGGACATGGCTTCATATGTGTCCATGGTGTTGTGCGACTATACGACGTCGCTTTGAGAATATGGCATTGTCGAGTCCTGGCAAGTCCGTTCTTTCACGCAACATTGGACTCCCCAGACTGGTTCTCCAAAATAACCGCTGGCAATAAGGAGGCTCGTCTGATACCGATACCTTTCTACCATTAGTACATTTCCGTCTCGCAACAGCAGTTGCCTAATTGTTGGTATTTGGGGAGCTATGGCTGGAAATGACATCTTCGAGTCTTCGTCGGCTGGTTCTCGTCGTTCAGTTAATGCTCTGGCTAGTTGGAAGGTCATGATGATGGTTGCGAATTGCTTTGAACTCAGGATTTAGTCGAATAGTTCTTGTTTGGAATGTCTAGGTTGTTTGTACTCAGGCCGAGGACGCTGAGAGCGTTACCATTTCTTTTTGGCCTTCTCCTTTTGTTCTCTCTTTTGTACACTTTCACCCTGCCTTGTTCCTTTTCCTCCTATTTGATAGTCGTTGACTTATCTTGATTCCTCCCTTGAGATACAACCCCTTCAGTTTGGTGTCGCTTGGATTTGATATGGTATTTTATTCATAGGAAACAAACCTTGCGACTTGTGCGTCTTCTCGTTATATGAACACACGGGGCTGTTTAACAGCCGGATTGAGACCAGGAATGAATGGGCAGTGCATGGCTGCATATGTGGGTGTTCCATTGTCGAATTCTGTCCTTGGGGTACTTTGATTAGCCTTGGAAAGTTACTTGTTTCAATTTTATCAGCATGCCATCGAACAAAGTCCTGTGATAATATTTTGCTGCATCGAAGAGTTGCGTAATAACGTAGTGAACTTAGACATGCGCCATTATCCTCCCTGGGGCTATGCGCTCTCAGGAGGATTCCCAAAGTCACAGCTGCGCATGAGGAGCACCATCGCATGAAAGCACTAAAGAGAAGAACAGTCGAAGACACCAGTTTTGTTGTGTTGTGAGGGTAGGCGTGTTTTTATAGTAGCAGCGGCAGGTCTGAGTAATTCAATGCCGTCTCTGCGAAACTGGAAGGCCGTCCTAGAATTCATACATTGGGTGATATGCCAATAGAAGATCTCAAGCCTGCATGGCATAGATCTGCGGACAATGTATTAGAGATAAGTTTTGACGGATGACAAGTGCTTGAAGGTTACAATTACATGGCTACTCTGGGTGATGACTTCGAGTGCTAACCTCGCAGATTCACGTAGAGAGGAGATTGTATCGCGTCTCCTTATTAATCACTATCGTCATCGTCCACGGCCTCGTCACCGTCTAATCTATTGCGACGCTCTTCCAGCGCATCCTGCGCCTCATCTCCACTTCCTTCGCCTTCCTGCTCCTCCTCCTCCTCGTCCTCTTCGACAACATCGTCGTCATCATCCTCTTCTTCGATCTCAGGTTCCTCCTCCGTCTCGGCATCTTCAGCATCGTCAGGACCAGGGGCCGGCGCTTCAACGCGGGCCTTCTTTGCGACACGTGGCCCGGACGCCTCTGAGGCGATGGTGGTGTCGTGAAGGGAGGCGTCGGCCATGTCTGTGTCATCACCAGGGTTGGAGGGACCGTCAGGGGCCTGCTTCGCAGCGCGGACTTTCTGGCGATACGAGGTCCGCTTCTCAGTTTGGATAGAGTTGAATACTACGAGGTGATTAGTTTTAAGGGTTTGCTGTGTTTCCGAATTTGTCGAAAACTGTAGGCTTGAGAGAAAGAGAAAGAGAGAATATGCTGAGGCACATAGAGTACGGGGAAACAGCTAAATGCATACCTTCAAATTCTCGTTCAAGACTCTCTTTCATGAATGACATGTCAACATCGGCCAGTGCCTTGAAAACATCATCAGGGAGATAGTCTTCCTGTTTGCGTTGATTGTGTGCTCATTGGCACTGTCGCATATCAATTAGCTACCGGCATCATGCTAATATGAGCAAGGCCTGCAATGACTTGTCATCGCCTATGAGCAAGAGATGTGAAGTTAACTTACTGCGAGGCCAAATAATTGATGATGACAGTTGCGCTCCTATTCAAAGCCAGCATAGCATTTGCTTGAATTTGCGTGTTTGGGGGAGAGCACCCTTGGCTAATCTTGCAATGATGGATTTGGGCAGTGTCAGATCCTGAGTGATTGCCACAGCAGTTAGCTTTGATGTGATATACCAAGTGGTATTCACCATAAGTGAGGTGAGTTTGAGTGTGGCATTCAGATCCTACCTCAATGGTGACTGCATCTTTGTGCTCTTTGCTCTTTTCCTTGTCTTTCTCTTTCTCCTTTTCCTTCTCCTTCTCTTTCTCTTTCTCTTTCTCGGCCTTGTCCTGACTTACGGGCCCCTTTTGCGACTGGCTCTTAGGCTGCGCCTCTACAGGTGATGCTGCTGGCTGGACTGCAACCTCGACTTGATCCTCCAAAGTTTCATCAGCTAGAGCAAAGCGAGCAGTAGAGACATCGCTCTTGCGCTGGTCTGACTTTCTTGGCGGCATGGCTGTGGTAGATGGTTGTTCAGTGCGCGCAATATCCTTCTCACGACCACACGTTGAGCAATTGAAAGACACTGAGGCACACAGTACGACTATGCGTCTGATCGGATAGAGTAGGTGATGATGCCCCACAGGAATTGAGGATCGTCGCGTGAAGATGAGGGCAGGATCGTGATAAACCCGCCTGGCTCGTAGCCTTCCCTGGGTTGGCGTTAGGGACGGGCCCAGCACCTGTACTGTTCCTGAGACGGTCCACGCCCGTAACTCAAGGCCACTATTCGAATTATCCAAGAAGCCAATGGATGTTGGGAGCGGCACAAGCCGGAAGGGTGTAAGCGAAGGGGTGTGGCGGTAAGACGATGTTCTGGCAAGGTTGACGTTTTGCGGTTGGAAGAGCCGCGTTGTTTGCAGAGGAAAGACGCGTGCCCCGCCAGTATCGCGTTAAGTGGTTGTTGTCAGGATGGGAGGGATCACGCTCGGACAGGTTTGCGTAGCGCAACTCGTAGCCTCGCTACCGGACGAACCGTCTCATTGCTTTTGAGGGATGGAAACGACTACAATTGGGTTTGGAGTCTGATTTATCATATGTTATTACAATGCCGTTCTTTGCTTTTGTTTTTCTTCTGTTGAAACTTGCTTTGTCTTTCGTCGAAGCCGCAACCCCAGAGCACGCTACTAACACATGTCTAGCCTCCCTGACCCAGGTCTCTCAGACAGACTAAAGAAGGACAACGTTCACGACTAAAATGCGGATGAAATCCAAGAGATGCGAATTTCTCAATCTATTGAACAAGCAGGTGGCTCCCTGGAAGCCAATGGCCCAGCTCGCACCTGTCTACAGCAATGCTATATTCCGCGGGCGCCTCACGTCCCTCTTCCTTGCCCAACCGCGCTCGCTTTGCATTTGTATCGCATGCAGGCCGTGGGTCTCTCGTCTTCTCATCTCGTCATCAAGGAAAAAATATCCTGGGTATATCCATCATGAAAATCAAGGAAAGCCAAGTGGTCTCCGGTGCAATGCCGAAGCCATAAGATATGTGTAATGCCCAGGAAAGTGTAAGTAAAACAGGGCCAGAATCGAAATGAAGAGGAGTTTCAGTCACACCAAGGAAAATCGGTCAAGCTCGGGGCATAAAGCATTGGACCGGAACGTATGGTAAAGCTCTCAGTAAGCCGGAGGGAGAGACAGGATAGGCGTGTTTCACGAAGCGGCACATAGCACTTCTGCGTGGGGTCGACCCCTGCAATATGTGAAACTTGTCCATCCGCCAGGGCTCGCTGGGTGCGGGCCGATAGTGGACCATGAACCCAGCACGTTCGAGCCGATCATCATCACAGTGGAAGCAAGAGCGTGTCGATCCTTGTTCGTTTCAGCCCAGAGCCCGTCCAATGTCAGACTTGCGGAGTATCGGACGAGGTGAAAGGCCGGAGAAGAGCACATCTTCGTCAGTCGACAGTCGCGGTGTCGGTGGGCTGGATGTCGAGTAAACCCGTTTATGTGCCGGGTGTTGAGGATGTTGTGGCGTTAATTTTCTGGTAAATGCATCGGCAGACCGTCGGGGAGAAGATTGTTGATCAGAGTTTCGGCCATGCCAGTAAGGGTCCCGGTTGGTTGAGTTCGCCCATGCACTGGGGGCACGAGCATGTCGTGGTGAATCAGGCACAGCTCTGGGAAGCCGTGATGACTGTCGCTTCACTTGTGGGATGAATGCTTCGTCGCCTTGAACTGCCTCGTCCGTCAAGCCAGGTCTCGAATTAGGCGCGCGAGCGAGAACAGCCGAAGGTGGTGCCTCCATGCTCACCCGGGTGACAAGCAGAGACATAGGCGATAGAGGGAACTGATCCTCAGAAACACGACCTCGGCTTTGGGTTGGATGCTGGTACACAATTACGCTCGGTGGTTTCTGAATGGAGCTAACTGAGTTGTTCGCAGCATGGCTAGTTCTCGTCTCAATGATCATATCCTTCTCGCCAGACCTGTCAATCTTCCACGTGGCGATCTCTTCATCGTCAATGGGAGTGACGCCTCGTCTAAGAAAGGAAGACCTTCGCTTCTTGGCAGAGCAGCAGAGTGCTAGGGCGAAGATGCAGATGGCGAGAATGGGTATGGTCGTCGCAAGGACGACTGTGAGGATATTCGACGCACGCTTATCGGTCATTGTATACGTCCCATCGCTTGATATAGCAAGAGATTGTTGTTGGCGGCTGGCTAGTAAGACCTTTTAAAGAGGCCAAGGTGCCGATGATAAGTAGGACCAGGGCGTAAATGAAACGCTGGTCAAGGTAAGGGAGAATCGAAAGTAAACGATTGTCAGGCCCCGGCTATTGAGCAAGCAGCTTATACAAGCAGCTATAGTGAAGCCGTCGAGATTGAGATGCGGCGGGAGAGGATGAACTCTAGTACGCCTTGGTTAGTTTTACAAGACGATTGACCAAATCAAGTTCAGCAGGCAAGCCAACCCTTTGTTGAGACGCAACTCTCAAGACAAGCTGAAGATTGACTGGTAGCAAGTCGAGAGATATCGGCCAGGCAGACATGCCCTTGCAGAGGCAAGGGAAGAGGGGAGGCCAGGAAGGAGGGGAGGAGGATACGCAGATGCTATATAGAAGCAAGCATGGGAGCTTGGACGGAGAGCGTCAGCAAGGCCATGGTGAATGCTCTGGGCCCGGGATGGGATGGCTTGCTGCACTGGCACCATCAGAACAAGCTACTGGATGTCGGAGGGGAGGGGCAGGGAAAGGGTGGGCGTGCAAAGACCATGCTGGAGCAGTTTACGTCGACGGCGTGCTGCGAGGGTGTGCGTGCGCAAGCCTGTGGTAGGTCTGTGTGTCTCGCTCTCGATGTGCAAGTGAGTAAGTGTGTGTGGAGGAGTGAGCATGCACTATGAGAAGCATCAGGCGGGTCCCCAGGCGGTACGGGATTTGGTCGCGAGGAGGTCGGTCAAGTCGTACGCCGTAGCCCGTAGGCACTACTGTATGTAGGTGAACTGGAGCAGGTATCGAGACCGGGGTCAGGGGTACGAGATGGTGCGGAGCCTAGCGGGCATGGCAGAAGCAGTACAGGTGGCGCATGCATGGGATGTGCATGTACGGTATGTAGGATTTGTTTTAGCCCTGCTCCAATAACTCTGGGCAGGTCGAAGGGTGGGTGAGAGAGGTGCGACAAGGGCAGGGCAGGGCCAGGACACGACACGACACGACACGGCATGCGTCGACTATTAGGTCGTCTTAGACAAGGATGGATGGGATAGGGATAAGTGGTGATGATGACGACGGAGGGTCTTGCTTTGCTTGGTCTTGGTGTGGTGGTTGTGACATTGTACTGTAGGTTGGCTTATCTTATCTCACATTGCATTTGCATTGCCTTTGCCTTGTTGCCTCGTGGCTGACCAGAAGAAGGCAAGAGGAACCTTCGACTGAATGTGACTTGTTCCTGCCATTGCTGATGCTGGCGCCAGAACACGGCCAGAAATAAAAATGGACAGACGAAAAGAACAACAACAAAAAGTGACAAGCTGCAAGTGACTGACTGGCCACGAGCTTGCCAGCTCATCCCACCCAACCTCACCAACCCAACCCAGTCCAGCCCAGCCCAGCCCAGCCCAGTACAGGCTATCCATCTAGCCCAAGGGCCTCCCGAGGCTAGAGCAGAAAGCGCATGCGAAAGACGTGGCTACGATTTGGGTCATGTCAGGTACCAGGCACTCGCTGCTGACCACCTCAGTCCCACATTTGCTACCTATCTCACAGGCTTCGATCTCGATTGACCGAACACAAAGTATCCCGTACCTTACATGCCCAGTTCCCTTGAGACCGCTGTCTGATGTTTGAGCCTCGCTCTGCACCGCTCGCTGATTATCTCGCCTGCATTGGCCCAAACGGTTCTGTGCCGCACGACTCCGTCTACACGGCATCCGTCACCGCCCATCCTTCTCATCATTCATTTGAATCTCAAACAAGACCGAGCCGCTTCACCATCTATCACCATCTTTCCCCGCAGCAATCGGGCTGCTCGTGAAGCACCTCCCTAGGCTCATATCGCTGGACTCGCGGAGCCTTTGCATCCCTCCAAAGGACCCTTGCATCCCTCCCTCCCCACCGTTTCTGCCCACACCCTTCCAGCGACTTGAACTGATTGCTCACGTCACGGCACGAAGCCCAACACCGTGCCTCATGCTCATGGCCCCCGCAAAAGGGAGCTTGACACACATGGGCCACTCACCATTGACCGACGCCGCCTGAGCCATTTGCCGTGTTTGGTGCCCAGAGCCTGTACCTAGTTGCAGGAGCCTGTTTTGTCTATTTCACCCAATAGAGAAATCCCAGACACACATGGCAGGCTCCTGAGCCCCTTGACCTTAGCGGCGGTGAGCGCTCTCCACAGAACATCGTGGACCGGCCATTTTTTAGCTGCTTCTGATGGTCCCACCGACTTACACCACGGGCATTGGAAAATACGGATGGAGGTTCGATCCATGTGTTGGATGTATATATTCACAAGTGCGTGAAGTGGAGACTCGCACCGCCTGCCCACGACACAAACCTGACCAGAGGAAAGCCACGCCGTTCGTTCTCCGCGCTGCTGAAACCAAACAGCAGATGCTGGCCCAGAAGCGCTGCGCGGTGAGGTGGCTGTCAGCAGCTCCCGAATCTGTCAGCCACGCAAGGGATGTAAACGATGCGATGCAAGTAATAATGATTCTGGCGGTAAAGACGCCTCTCCCTCCCTCGAGGATCTGTATCCCGTACCTATGTCAAACAGGAGCCGGTGTTTCTGTACGATTCGCACCCGAGAGCCAAGACCAACATTGTTCCACCCGCTTCATCAAGTATATTGCTCACGCGAAGTCTATCTAGCGGGGAAAGAAACAAAGCGTGCGTGAGAATGAACTTGGTGGGAGGGGCTTCCTTGTGATCGAGGTTTGAGACCGAGTCGTGCCAAATTCGGACATCCAACTTGCCGACCTTTTTCTGACCGTCAACACCTCTTTGCACTTAATCCATGTTGTCGAGGCCCTGGTCCCTCGGTATGTGGTGTGCCCGGTTCGGGAAACTTATATTGATTGCAGCAAATCTGAGCAGGGATGCCCAGTGTTCTGCTGATGGTACACTTTGCCAGCCTTGAGGGATACCATGGTATTGTCCTGCTAAGGGTAACACTGACGCTTACAGCAGTCCTTAGTATTGCCACATGACCATGTCTAAATCAAGAATCCTCGCTATAAACCGTATAACAGGATGTGAGCACAAGTCCAGTGATGGAGGTTTTGACCTGCCGATCTCGAAATTGTCCCGACGGAATTGCGTCAATTCGACCACCCTTTGGCCTTATCTCCAAGGTCCAGTCTCATTTGGCCCTGCAGTAGTTAAGTTCGTGGTTCACACTACAGCAACTTCCTTGGCCAATCAGCAGGCCAACATCCGGCCTACCATCATTCCGGTGCCTGGAATATTGGACCTGAGTAGCAACACCTTGCCAGGGGCATCTCCATGAGCGGTGGGGAGGGTCCGAGATCAAAATCTGTCTCATGACCACACGAGTGCAAGACAAGCCAGCCTCGGCGACTAATCTCTAATTCCCAACCGAATAGCTTCATCTTAATACTGGAGACAAGAGTCGGTGTATGCCAATATTGAGACTACACACGACAAGTCTCGTTTCTAAGGAGTGCTCTGCACCGCTTTGACTAGTTCAATACACAAGTAGTCCATTTTCTCCCACAGCTGGGATGGTGCAAATAGCGTCGTTGGATCCCAGCCTTCCGTCTCCATGACGAACTAATGTTCGACTCATCGGCCCTCACCATCGAGGTGTGCCATTGTTCGACTTGCAGCGCATCTGATAGCGCGCGAATACTCCTGGCTCAACGCGTGAGATGAATGTATGAAATAATTGCACACCTGATAACAAGTCTCGGCATTTGAATGCTGACAACAGTCAGCCTCAACCAAGTATACCCTATCATCAAAACCAAGCAATTCGGCTCAGAAACGGTCGAAGACCAGCCACTTTACTCCACAACGGATTCGGATCGGCTCATCGAGGGCCGTACTTGATCAAACGCGCCGTTGATCAGCGGAAATGTGAGCAAGACGCAGAAAAGTTCACTCACCCCACTGGGTTGCGTCCAATTACTCTTTAGCCGCCGCCAGGAACCACGGCGCACACCCATGCAATGGAGCACGACAAGGCCAACTAACTGGAGGGGACAAGACACGCCCAGCTAGTTCAGTGCAATCGATCTTCTGGGGGCCACATGACCGGCCATGTGCCAGCCACACACTGTAAACGGCCTGGCGCCCGCCGGTTGGTCTCAGCGGGAAGACCAAAGTGGAGGCCAAATCTGAACTACAGACACAAGTCTTCGACTGACGGGTAGGTAGTGGCTGGGATGTCGCTTTCAACGCCTCTCTCACCGCTCCTTAAGCACAGTTCTCCCATTCACATCTAGCCTTTGCGTCGACTCAGCTGAGCTTAAAGCAATCGACAGCTAACCATCGATCCGCCGAATGCCAAGTTACTAGAAGTTATTCTAATGCAGGAGTCAGACTCACGCCACCACCATGTGCTCAGTGGCTGGTTACAGTGAAATGACTTGCAGCATAGTGATTGACATACCATCCCTAGTTCGTACATGCGGCTCTTGAATCACCCAGGCTCGCAGTTTTTTGCTTTTGGACCGCGAAGCGCCCTTCAGAGCACATGGAGGGCCAGACAATGGCTGCATGAGACACCTATCTAACAGGCTTTGTCGTCACCTCCAGACACATCCTACTTCCTGTTCATCACATGCCCCATCTACTTGGTGCAAATTCTAAGACGAGACAGAAGTTCGAACAAGGCTTAGCTGGGCGACTCGGATGAGTTTTCCAGAGGAATAAAATCCTCGTGACAATATTCGTGATCCGATACTATCCGATCACCCGTCGTGGCTAGCCATTGTCTGAGCCTATGATGAGACACCCATCGCGTGGGCTTGGCGGGGCCTGAAATTCCACCAAAGACATCTAAACGGGCGATGCTCCATATAGTTGCCATCGTGGAATACCAATGGGGTTGTTTTCCCCATGCCTAGTACATAGCTCGTCGATAAACATCGACCGGGTGTTCCAAGTTCATTACTATCCGAAAATACTCTACAAAGGCACGGTTCAGAGACCAAGTCATCCACAACGGCTACGATAGCAACTATGGTCGCACGTTGGTGGTTTGAAGGGCGAATTCTAAATGGTTACAGTTACAGGCCGCTGTCATCATGACTCTGTCATTATGCGACCTAAGATTAGGATGAATTTGCCAATGGGGTAGCGTAAGCCTCTCCTGGCATGTCTCGTCGCCCTGCTTGTTTGAGCTCTTCTCTCATGTCATCGGAAAGATAACTGATCAACATGATGATCTAAGAACATAGTGGTGGGTAGCCCGGTCAAGCTCGTCACCGACTGTTCTCTAATGGTGGCCATGCCATAGCCTTGGCCTAAGCAGCAGGACCCTGTCTTTACTGTATGACTGTTTCGTATGTGAGAGAGCACACACGAAATGATGCGTCATGTTGTGCAAGGTCCCGGCCGGCCCAAGCTGTCAGCAACACCATGTGGTCCGTGATCTGAGCACTGCCATGCTTGAGAAACATCGATCATGACAATCCTTGTTTTGAACATCCAAACAGAAGGAGAAGCTTGGGCCGGGCGAGAGATACAGCTCCGCTGGTGTACGCTCTGGTGTTGTAAATTTGCTTCCAAAGTTGGACCGTGAGATTCGACAACACCGACTTGACCGAGCAAATGCTTTCCCCAAGAGCCACTGCATTGGCGCATCCCTGCAACGACGATCCCTCTGTTGCACGTCCATCCATCCAACTTCTCCGCACAGCAGGTTCCACAAAGATGCATGCATGCATGCCCGCATACTTGAGCCTTGGATCTCCAACAGACAGCAAGAACACTTGCGGCTGACTCCCCAAACACGTTCCCGCCAGCCTATTTACCAATCTGGGGTCTGGCGTCCCTGCGCCTACCATTCAGAGGCCTGCTTGGCAATGCTACCAAAACAAAGTGGCTTTCCCCTCTGTTTCGACGGCACAAGGATGACCCGGCTATCTTTGAAAGCCGGTGATGCAGTTGGCCAAAAAGCCGCCGGGTAAGAGGCCTTGCAAGAGCCAAGGAGACGTGCAGAAACTTGCATTCATAGAGCTGTGTTGGTCAATCGTGATTTGGCCACATGGTTTTGCCACCTCCTGAAGGACGCATATTTGCTTGATTTGTTTGCTTGAGTATTTCCATGTATGGAAAGATTCTATGAAATGATAGACCCTGGTAGTGATCGACTTTTGGCAGCACGAAGATGGCTACGGACCCGAGCTACAGACCAGGATTGCTTAGCAGTTGAGGTATTTCCCGATCACCAAACGCCCCACGACGTCGTTTATCTGCAACCATTTCTGGATCGTATCGAGACCCTGGCCTGGGTCCGGCTTTCTTCGAGAAAGGTGGACACCGCCTCATTGGTAAAGCCTTCGTGCTGATAAATCCCGAAGGCCGCGAAGGCGCGAGCGCTCGGCGTGCTGACCACTTCTGATGGACCAATGACGGAGCATGCAGACTTGCTGGATCTGACTCCAGATTCAGCAAGGCAGTGGCGTGGTGAATCTCCAGAAGGATTGTGGAATCAATGAGGAAGCATCAACTCGACCAGCTACGTAGCTTACCTTATGCCCAACCCCAGGACACCAATTGCAATCCTCGACGGACAAAAAAAAACACAACAGAAATAACCCTTGCTCAAACCCCTTCACCAGGGCTTGGTTGGGCACGAGTACATGGAGTAGGTCAGGGCTCTGCGACAGCTATCTTTCCGGGATGCCGATGCTTTTTCATGCTGTTGGCATGGAGGTAAGCCCTACGGTCATCTGAGCAGCGAAGGAGCCGCTAAGCAGGATACGCCAGCAGTATGGCATGATTGAGCTGTTGGTGCTGACAGACAAGATCCGGCCCTGTGGGAAGACCATGTAAGAATAGGAACATGGATCAAGGCTTGAGTGAATGTCGGTATGCACACTTCGCGATCCTTGCCCATCTCTGCCAAGCCATGTGAATGTTGGCTGGGTCAGCCGTGACAACAAGTGTTTCCTATTTTGAGAAAAGCCCTCAATGCCTTCCCGTGGGATCGTCACCATCCGATGTTCTCTAGATGTTCCCTGGCTCCTTCTCGGATACTTTCACCCCTGTTTGGTCAAGTATGACCATATCAGGAAGGGTGTGCCTGTCGAGGACATATTGCTCAGGAACTCCACGTCAGTCCTCGGTCCCGAGGAAGTCTTCTCCTAGACTTGCTGTGATTCTAGACGCAACAGCTTGTCTCAGCTCAGCTCCCTACCTGTCTTGAAGCAGGCGCTTCCAGCCAGAGACGACCAACAGCAGGCTCCTACTGGATTGGTTGGTCTCGAGGCCTGGCAAGTATGATCCGCACATGGCTGCAAGACAACCGTTTTAGCATCCGAGCATCACACAATGTAAGTCTGAATCATGCCTACGCGGCTATCCTTGTTCTCGCAAGCTTCGACGTTGACAGCTCATCTATTATTGCCTGGCTTGTGAGAATCTTGTTTCTGGCAAGCGGATTTCTAAGCCTACGCTGTGCCGAAGACCCGTCCACTGGTAGGTGTTGTATAGGATTCCGTTGAGAGCGCACACGCATGGCTCAATGGGGTAGACTGCAGTCTAGAATCTAGACCATTCTTTAGAAACTACCATGATTGCCTCGCTGGTTATGCCAAGTGATACCATCGAGCTCATCGCTCATCAGGCAGTGATACACTTCTTGTAAAAGAGTCCAAGCAAGTACATCATTTGGAACAATTGGTGTGCTAGCATAGTCATGAAGGGTTTTATCAGAAACTGGTATCCAAATGGCCGATTGAGCGGGCTCGGGCACAGCTATAGCTTGTCACTACCAGATGCTTGGTCCAAGTAACGACCAGAGATCACCGTATACCATAACTCGCTGAGGATACCTATTCGTTGTATCATAACGCTTCTCCTGTCGTATATTATTCAGAAAGGTCCTACTGATATTCATTAATCCTATAACGAGAAAACTCTCCTGTTGGTCGCCCACGTCTGGCCGTGATTCTAGCTTCCTTGTCCATAATCTATAAATTTTCAGCACCGAAGCACCCACAACCGTTCTCTACTTACAAACTCTGACTATTGTAGCTGCCTGTTAGAAACTTGCGCAGCACTATCGTGTAATTATAGTTGAATTAACTGCATTGCAACATCCGGGGTTTCCACATTGGCAACCTATCCATGCTGTGGGGATCGGCCCTTGTCTATCATGTATGAAGTCGACAGTTTCAAAAACACGTTGTTTTTCACACATACTTGTATGTGTCAAAATGGCCTACTCCTCAATTAGATATCAGCTCACTCGTGTCGCTCAATGTCTATCACTGCGGCGCACAAGCTGATCATTGGAGGCAGCTTGAATAAGCATCTGGAGCTGTTACGAGATCCAACAATCTGACCATGTCAGGGCCTGTGAGTATGTGTCGTCACGGGCCTGTTTATTTAATAGTTTATGTGATGATTACACCATAAGATTCCTGTACTTAGGCGAAAATCATGAGATCTTTCTTCCAGAAGCAGATTTGGTGCATCCCCTTCTTGTTAACAATTTCGTCTATGCTGGCACGGAGCCACTAGCAAGTGGCATCTTTCAAACCTCCCATATTCAGCTTCGAGATTCTTTGGGTCGTCACCACAGTCATTGGGAGGTTGTTACTTCAGACAATACCGAATCCTACACGCACGTCCCTCTGTACCCTCACCGCCTCAAGATCTTGCCACAATATGGGTATAGTTGGAGAGTGTCAAATTCCCTCTATTATGTTTCAATTCCCCAGCTTCATTGTCAACAGGCAGGAGTAGGAGCTTATTTATTATTAGAAGGTCTTTGGTTTCTCCCATATTTGATACTATACTTGAACCACTGGATCCATGTAGATATGACTTTTTCCCTTACCATTATATTGGATTCTCAACTCATCTGTGTAGCATGAGAGCGGTTATTAATCTAAGTTGTTTTGCATCTTTAGTTGTCCATTCTTAAGTATTTTGCTGATTATAGGTCAAGATATCTGGGTAGGTGTGCATAATTCTGTCCTCCCATTGTATGAACAGTTCGTTTCCAGCTCATAAGGTAATAAATCGAAGAAATTGTAGATCATTCTTAGGCTTGTCTTTACTAAGGCCTGTATCCTAATAATAATCGCAAGGTAGGCGGAACTTATGTTCCTCTACCGTAGTATATCGAATACGACGTCATGGTGGTAAGACCTTGAGGCGTCCGATCGTACTTGATTAACTCACTTTCATTACTCTAGCATACCAAAGAATGATCCTCATTAGCCAAACGTAAGCTACCTTATAGTTTGCCAAGAGGGAAACGCCCGCACAGTTTCCTTCGCTCAGGCTAATCATCTCGAAGTGACACTTCAAAGAGTAACATACTGGATACTAATGTTCTGCAGTGCTGTCCAGTGAATCATGTTGAATAAGCCACCTTGGAGAGCGCAGCCTTGTAGAGGGTAAAAGCATTGATGATTCTCAAGTTCTGCGTGCAAGTGTTGTCACTTACTTTTTGTTATGAACTAACACCCCTCAGCCGAAATTCAAGAGCCTGTATATACACCTTACTTTAAGTGAGTTATCTGGTGATAACTCTGGAGTATAAGCTGGATATTTCAATCCTCGGCCTCTACTTTTATTAGCAGGGCATGTATGCGTCTCACAGGATAATACTTCACGATACACAACCAGGTTATGTGCGTCAGGATAGTGATTTGAGTTGTACAAGCAATAGGGTCTGTTGATGATAAGAGCATATATCAACGTCACTTACTCCAACTCCAGAGTATTTATAATGTGATCAGAATACAACGCAGTGTTGAACCGCCGCAGGCGGGTGCCGTTCGAGGCAGTCGGACACGAAGATGCCTGTGTAACCCGGATGTCTTCTTGAAATTCATCGTCCCACCCGTCCATAACTTTACTCGAAGCGTACAACTCCCAATACTTGAGGGTGCATTCAGGCGTCAAATATGCACAGGAAAGATCCTCCGTATTGATCATATATAATTTATTTGTTTGTTTGTCTGACTGTCTACCAGGCCACTCCTTTACTCCCCCTTGGTCCTACTGGGATATCAAAACAAGCACAACCACCAAGTGCCTCGCAACTCAACACCCTTCACTCGGCATTCACACGTTACGCGGTCCCCTCATTACCCTCGCCTCTCTGACACCACAGAGTCCCCTTTCCTCATCGCATCGTCCGTGCTTCGTCAATGGTATAATGTGCGTATGGCAAAAGAAAGCAAGAAAAACAAAACTGTACTCCATAACTGATTCATGAACCCTCAGCTCACCACCTGATGCCAGCTGGGAGCGAGCGTCAAAATCCTTAGATAAGGTAAGCAAGAACACCGATAGCGGCGACAGCAGCGACACCGTTGGCGCCAGGGACCAGGGTGGGAGCAGCCAATCCATCAGAGCTGGTCGTGGTCACGTTGTCCTCAGGCTCGTTGTCGTTGCCGCTGCCGCTGCCACTAGGCTGAGGGTCTGGGCAGGACGAGCGCTGGTAGCAGAGCTAGTGGTGTCATCATCGTCATCATCACCGTCGCTGCTGCTGCCGCCTCCGACGGGTTCCTTAGGAGGGTTCTGAGTAGCGCACTTGTCGTCGATATCCTTGGTGCAGGCGTTCTGACCATCGGCATCGTTGGGGTGAGCGGCAATGCACTGGCCGAAGAGCTCCTTGCAGATGAAAGTGGGCAGGGTCTCGGTGTAGTACTGGAGACCGGGGCAGAGCTGTTTGAAGCGCACTTGCAATCATACTTGAGGGTTTCCTGTTGACAAAGAATAATTAGGGACTGGTACACGATATGGAAGTCGCGAATTGAGCCTTACCAGTTCGCATTCGTTCGTCTTGGTATCGTCACCACACAGGAGAGTGCAAGTGTTCTCCTGACCACGGCACCAGACACCTAAAAAGAAAGGTCGTGTCAGTTTGCGACAGCTAAGGATGAGGAGCTTCAGAACGTGGGATCGACTTACCTCGCAAAGGAGCGTCAACGGTCTCGGGGACAATGGTCATGTCCAGGGAGCTGGTGAAGTTGCTAAACTTCTGAGTGCCCTGGGCGTAGACAGCCGTGGCGGCGGTGAGGGCGAGAGCGACAGCGGAACGCATCGTGAAGGAGTTTGCGCTGGTGTGGGTTTGTGGAAGGGAGGGAGGATAAGAAAAACAAGATCCAAAACAACGGCAACGGAAGCAGTTGAGCGGGTGCTGGTGATAAAAGCACGAGGAAGGCTGACGATGCTGGATTGTTTATGTGGTGGATGGAGTTTGGGGATGGGAGAGGGAGAGAGGTTGGGGTGGTGGTCTGTTGTTGAAGAAGAGGTGAGGTGAGGTGAGGTCAGGGAAGTCGAGAGAGGCAGGCACGTTGCAAGGGAAATCGGAGGCAGGGACAAGGGTCGGTCAACAAGGGCCACAAATCGAGCTAGCCAGTTCGAGGTGAGGGCAATATATGAGAGGAAGGCGGGGAGCTCGTCTTTATGAGAGCCAATGGGTTAGCGCAAGGTACCTACTGTAATTATCTGGATTTCGTCCTGGTTTCAACCCAAGACAACGCAGACAAACCCCGGAGCCAGACGAGAGAAGCCCAGGGCCAGGGCCAGGGCCGGGTCAGAAGCATGCAAGATATCGGCAAACGGCGACTCGATCATGTATACGTACGGAACGGAGTCTCAAGAAACATGTCCCATCCCATTCTATCCATCCACCCATCCAGGCCGGTTGGCTAGGGCAGGCTACTCAAAACATGCCCTTCGTGTCTCGACACACTCTCGTACCTGACTGGCCATCTGACCGTTCCCAGGTGGCGGATGGCTCGTTTCCCAGGGTGACTTCAGACAATGCTTTGTCCAGATCCACGCCTCCCGCGTTGCTGCTCGGATCCGTCACGGTAACACCCATTGCTGCTGCTGCTCTTGGCATGCGGCAAAAAGTTGCCCATGGCCACCTGCGGAATTTCGTATCAGTCCGCTTGCAAGCTCACGATAGTCGCTGGAGGCCAGACAGCAACCAGCGACACTAGACCACCCCAGGCTAGTCCCACGCTTGGCGCTGCAACCGTCCTGTGCAGGCCCGGTTGCTACGCAGGGGTGTTGCTGTGGGTGTGGGAGCAATCGACCACTTTTCCACTCAATCGCGCGCCTACCCGGACATGTGGCTGCAGGCTTGTGGGAAGCTTCAGTCACCGGCTCGATTCCATTTGCCTAGAATGGCCCATCTTCGTATTGTCCTAGGCGTTTGCCGATACGTTGCCAGCTGAACTTCGTCAACACACGGCAAAGCGCTGAAGACTCTTCGCTCAACACGTCCTTGCGCACAAAAAGATAAGGAAAAAGAAATTAGCCCAATCGTTTGGCCCGGTCTCATTTCATTCATCTCTTTCGGAAAAACGCGCCAGAACCCAAGCCAAGCCAAGTCCAGTCGACGGATGTGAAACCCGCCCTGCCCAGACCAATCCATTTTACCCATCCCTCCCCCATCCCACTCAGAAATTGTATCAAATTTCGGAGTAGCAGGTTTCGGCTGCGACGGACAGGAACTTTCATCAACAAGACTAGTCTTGGCCACTCCTTGGCCCCTCTCCTCCGACCCATCTGGCGCCAACCTGCCGACGATACTAGCCCATGGAAGGCGATGGCACCTATCGTCATCATCACCATCATGTGCTGTTAGCTTTGGACGCACAGACGACATGATAGCGGCTGTGCCAACCTCGTCTTTCTCCACCTGATCGTTGAAGACCTTCCGTGGTAGCCCTCCTACAATTGGCCCGCCCGCATAGTGATGGTAGCGGTTGGGCCATGTTGGTCTGTGCTTCCCATCGTGATGCTCACACAGCTTGTGTCGGCACATTGTCCCAAAGCATCCGCTTGGGTGTCAAGGATGGATGCCAGGCACACCCACACTGCAACCCCATGAACAAACCGTTGCCGACGTCGCATGTAATTTAACCACCAGAAGCCACCTCTACTTGTTTCAAAGAAGTTGTGAGAAAAGCTTGTCTAGCTCCAAACCTGACCGTCTGCTTCATTGCCCGGTTCATCGCCGTGAGCTTCGTGCGTGCCACAGACGAGAAGAAAAGCTCCCCACCAATGATTGTTGCCAATTGCAATTCCCACAGTCCTCTCTCTGTTGGGCGCACCTCGGATCGCTTGGGGTTGCTTGGCTGCGAGAGGTGCAAGTCTGCAGCCGCCCCAGCAACAAGCCCCCGAGACACACCTTACCAGGCCTGGTAAGCAGTTTCGTCAATCTCCCGCCCCAGCCTCTCTCTATTTGCTGCTGCTTCTCATCGCTTTTTGGCTTTTCCACCCATGTCGTAACCCGAATTTGGCTGTATACTCGATTATCTGTTTGCACTTCGATGCTCATGTGTACCCACTGCCCCAGGGCCTGCCACGTTGGACAGGCACCCTGGCCTTGACACACCATCATGACGCTCGCTCTCTTCTCTTGACCCGTTAACCGAGCGGTCAGCATAAAATCGCCGACCAGAAAAGGGCCATAATTCCAACCCCACAAAGTGTATTCATTCCAAGGTGGTGTTTTTTAGCAAGATGTGATATTTAGGCTTGGGGCCCATGGAGTGAATAAAGTAGAGCTTCATATCCTCCACGAGCGGTGGTATCTGGTCTGCACTATGTTAGCACGAACGAGATAGTCCGATGGCTGTGTAGTAGGTCGTTGCTCTCTCCTTCTTCTTCCATTCTTTTCTTTGTTTCTTTTTCTTCTCCGAGACGAATGGGCCCTGGTCGTTGATTTATTAATAAGAGAAGCTCCGTGTCAACTGGGCGCCATATCACAATGAGCCTTTAGATGTCTTGAGTGTATCACTGGATGCGTACAGAATAGGACATGCTTCCTAGGTTCTCGGCTCCAAGCTCATTCAAAGCCATTCGCAGCTTCGCATATCTGACCAAGTCCTGGTATACACTCGTTTGTTTATTTATTTATTTATTGTCATGCTGTGTTTTCTCCCCTTTTTATCACTTGAAGGTTGAGGTTTGTTTGCATTGCGACCAGATTTGATACTGTGACTCGAGTTGCTATGATACCGAAGGCCAGGGATACATTCGCAGCAGGTCCCACCTGTGACAACTGTAGCCCAAAGACACTTGCAGGCCAGGTACCCCCAAGCTAAGATAAGGCACTGCCTTTACGCCAGATCCGTACAGGAAACACGGGAAGCCTCGCGGCTGCTGCTGCTTAAATTTAGTGCTGCATGATACCTTACATCAGCCTCGTCCATCTAACCTGAGCTCCAGCAACGTGACTTCAACTTCGCTACCTCCATCCCCAGGCTCGTCATTTCAGCATCTAGCTTGGGAGCCATATTTCCATAATGCGACAGTGTGCAGCTCTACAACGCCGTAAATATCTTCCAAAGCTATGGACCGCCTGCCAAGGGAATTGGTCGACGCCATCCTGGTGCAATGCGTCGCCCGTGGGCCCAAGAACGACGTGCTCCGGCTCCGGCTTGTCTGCCGAGCCTTCAATGCTACTTTGAAGCCATACGCATGCCGTACTCTCGGGCTTGAGTTCTCCCGCTTGAGCAAATCTAGCTCTCGTTCTCACCCTGATCCGCTTGCACTACAGTCCATCGCTCATCATTGCAAAAGCTTATATATTGACCTAATGGTATTGCGCGATGACAGTACGTGGCCTTTCTCCCGAGCCAAAGTTAAACAAACATACGTTAACACTTAGTCTGCAGTGGAGGTTGAGTTCCTGAGCAGTGTCTTTGCACGAGCCCCGTCTATGATCGAGTTTTGTGAAGCACTGCAGAGCAAATACTGCATGGGCGAGGCGTCCTTACCGAGTTGGAGTATCTGGATGCTTTGGAAACTCTTCTTTCGGCCTGTCGCGACGTTGATAGGCTACGGCTAAATCTGCCGTTCCAGTTAGTGGGCAGGCACTGCAATGCGGCGACCATGATTCTCGCCATCACCTTGAAGGCGTTTGCCCACAGGCCGGAGGATGATTCTGTGCACTTGAAAACACTTGTGCTCGAGAACGTTACAGATATCGCCATATGTCGTCTGTGGACAAATCCCACCGATGTGACGAATATAATGAGAGTGGTCCAAAGCCTCGAGCATTTGGTCATGACTATACGGCGGTATGAGTTTCAACCCTTGCGCGTTGGGCTGTTCGGTGTATGTCTCTGGAACTTAATTGAGGATGCTCAGCATCTGAAGAGCCTTTGCCTTGTTGGTACGGATCACGATGATCGTCCTCCGCGCGGGTTGAAGCAGACAAAATCCTGGCAGATGCCGGTGGAGGAATGGCGAACGCATGCTTTACCAGCACCTCGAGTTATTCTATCGAACCTAACTCGTCTCGAATTGAAACGTATCGAAGTCGACTCCGACGCATTTGTCAAATTTGCAGACAACTTTGGGCTCACACTTGAAGAACTCTATCTGAACGAGGTTTACTTAAAAACAGAACAATCGCGGGAATGGAACGAGGACTCGACAAAGGTCCTTTGGGTGGGCGTTCCAAATCAACGACCGACGGAAGATTGTCGCTGGGTAGCCATGGCATTGCGAAGCTCTGCACGCAGGCTGCGTATCTGCCGAGCCTCGTTCCTTGCATACGACCATTACCTGAGTGAGGATGTGTCGAGGGTAGAAGATGCCTCGCCGCATCCAGAGTTTGATTTGATCGACCCTTGCGGGCTCGGAAGAAGCATCTCACAACGCTTCGTGGAGGTCGTTGGTGGCATTGAACAACCACCTTCCCCAAAGGGCGATCCAGTCGAGTATCTCGCTGCAGATGCGACTTTCGATCACCTTAACCATTGCCTAGTTCCTCGAGCGCGAGCTTTGAGGGTGGTGGAATACGATGCGAATGCATACCAGACGGCAGTAGCGAATACAACATCGGAGTGGCAGAAAAGTATAGATGGCGTCTTCACAAATTGCAACACTAATACCCTTGACGAGTTGCATTATATCGCAGAAACAGCGTGCGAAGGGATGAACGAGTTGCATCGACGACGGGCAGAATAGACGGCTGAGAAGCCATTAATGATGGAACATGACCTCACACCTCATTTTTCCCCTGCGAATTCCGTGCCATGCATATGAACTTGTTTAAATTATTTCATTTCTAATCCGTACGCCTATAGGAAGGAGCAGCAACAGCGCTCTTATGCAACACCAACCGTTCAAAGTCTACTCGCAAAAACATGCATGACTTATCCTGCTTTTTCCGGCCCGTGATGACGGGTAGGCCCTCTCCAAAGATATAAGAAATCCGCCGCTCTAAAACACGAAAAACAAGTAACTTCTTAGATGCCGTTAGGAGCAGCCTTTGATGCACTGATGGCCTTCTCGAGAGCCTGCAGCACATCGTTCTTGAGATCCTCGGCCTCCTCGACACCACAGCTGATTCTGACCAGGTCATCGAAGACACCGACGGCCTCCCTCTGGTCCTTGGGGATACCGGCGTGGGTCATGCTGCTAGGAAGCTCAACCAAACTCTCAACACCACCCAAGCTCTCGGCCAGGGTGAAGATCTTGGTGAGCTGGCAGAAACGCTCGGCAGCGGCGTGGCCGCCGCGGATGCGGAACGACAGCATTCCACCGCCCATGCCGTTGCGGTGCTGCTTGAGGGCAATCTGACGGTGAGGGTGAGAGTCAAGGCCGGGGTAGTTGACGGCAATGACGTTGGGGAAGCCTCGAGCGCCTCAGCAACGGCGGTGGCATTGCGGGATGCCTCACGGGCACGCAGATGCAGGGTCTTCAGACCACGGTGAGCCAGCCACGAGTCGAATGCCGAGGGACAGCACCAATTGCGTTCTGCAGGAAACCCAGGCGGGCCTTGAGGTCATCGCTGTTGAAAGCAGCGACACCCATGACAACATCGCTGTGGCCGTTGATGTACTTGGTGACACTGTGGACGACGATGTCGGCGCCAAGATCGAGGGGTTCTGGACGTAAGGTGACAGGAAGGTGTTGTCAACAACAACCATGACACCACGCTTGTGAGCCTCGGTGACAACAGCGCGGATGTCGACAAGGCGCAGGGTGGGGTTGCTAGGACTCTCGATCCAGATGAGGCGGGTGTCATCAGTGATGTGCTCGCTGATGTCGACCTCGATCTCAGGGGTGAAGGTGACCTTGACACCGTGGGCCTTGGCTACCTGGGTGAAGTATCGGTGGGTTCCACCGTAGACATCGGAGACGGAAATGACGTGACTACCAGCGGCAAGGCTCTGGAGAATGACAGCAGTGGTGGCGCTACCGCTAGAGAAGGCGAGGGCATAGCGGGCATGCTCGAGAGCGGCGACGGCGGTCTCGAAGTTGGTTCGGTTGGGGTTGGAGGATCGCGAGTACTCGTACTCGCCGACGGGCTTGCCAACGGCCGTCTGGGCGAAGGTGGTGGAGAGGGAGATGGGCTCAATCACGGCGCCAGTGACAGGGTCGTGGGGAGCCGGCGTGCACAGCAAGGGTACCAAAGCCGTGGACGGGGTAGGAGCCCGCGGGGGTATCGACAACCTCGGGAACGATCGAAGGAGACATGGTTGCAGCAGGTGGACGGCAACCGGGTAGTTGTAGGGTGTTGGGTTGAAGACAATGGAAGCGATTCCAAAGGGCTTCAAGAAGGTTTGCGAAGGGTCAGGGTAGGTAGGCGTGCGATAGTGGTGGGGAGGGGCTGAAAACGTCAATCGATAAGAATGACTTGATCAGGACACAAGAGTGACAACAACTCTGGAGCTACCACAAGACTGATGAGGTCCTTGAAAAATGGAGGGATGAGAGGATGAGGGAGGGAGGAAGAGGAGGAGAGGAGCAGGGTATTTGACAACAATTGGTAAAAAAAAAATTGTTGCTAGCTAGAGAGTCCGTCAGTGGGACTAGATTGTCGCAGGAGGCGGAATATGGGTAGGTATTATAAGGTATGGAGTCGCAAGGCGTGTCGGTGTGCTTAGTGTCTGGGCTGGGCTTATCAATCCGTTTTTTTCTCTCTCGTCTTTCAGTCCCTGCAAAACTCCACCAAGGACCGAGGTGCCGTCAACTCTAATTATGGTGTCATCGACGGAAAGGCTACATTGGGAAACGGGCCAAGGTCTGGCCTTTATAATCAGGACAGTATTACTGTACCTTGTCTCGCCGCGCATGTAGCTGAGGCGAGGTACTTGCTGGCGTGGTATGCAATGGCAGACGCTTCCCTGTGTCGTGTGTCTCTGGTAATGGAACAAGTGTTTGAGAGCCACCACCCTTGCTGGAGCAAGCAATCACGTCAAGAAATGATGCAATTCTTGGATGGCATTTGTCTATGTCCGGAGCTCGGCTTTGGTAGGTATGAAAAGGAGAAGCAGTCACGGCGTCATTGTCTTGGATATTTTTCATTTTTTGGTTCTTGTTCCTTTGGAGTTTCTTGTTCATGGCATCTACAAAAGACAGGTACTTCACCGCGAAGTACTCCCTCCCACTGGCGATGGTCCGAGTGAGGGAGATGGAGGGAGGGATGCAATCGACAACATGGCATTGATGATGAGCAATCGGCTGCACAAGGAACGCCCTCTGACCAATGCGGGGCCCGGATGAGCTGATTCCACATGGCAGATTCTGGAGCTGGAGGGCAAGGAGGGGTTACCTTTCCCTCCCATGTGCGTGTAATGTAATGCATGATTATCGAGCAAAGATCTTTTGCATTCTGTATGACAAGACATGGCCATGCTGCCGTACGCCAGGGCGGCCAGATACGGCTCACCACCAAGGCACCGCACCGCGAGGGGTTTCCGATGGCTGTGTGGATACGCAACGGGGCACGATTGCTCTTGTAAGCAGGTGCATCTGTCGCGCGTGAATCACTCGCGTGCATCTGCGCAAGCGGGAAGCGTGAAGGTCAAGGTGAGGACGGGGAGTTGGTTTGTGTTATTAATAGTTTGCTCTGGCCGTCCGTGTGCAGCTCTGCTTCGCTGCTCATTGGCAGGGTTCATGACGAGCTATACGTAACAGAAAAAAAAGAAGGAGACGAGAAGACGAGAAAATAAATGAGGACTCGGCCCGCGGCCTGGGCAACCAGAGAGCTGTGTGGTGCTGTGTGGTGAGGGTTGAAACACGTTGATCATGTGCGCCTGGATATTGGACGCCCGCTTTCTCGAATATCTCGACAAGTGTACGAATGTGGTGGTGAGCGCGGGCCGTGACTCGACAGCTCGTGTAGTTGTCTGACGACTCAGTTGGCATTCAGCAATTGCCATGCAACTTAGGAGTCATGGTAATGCACGAGGGTCACACAGCAAGGGACCATTTTACCCCTCACCCTTCTAGAACTCGGGAACAACTGGAGCATAGTAGCGAGGAGCCCGCGTGCCTTATCAGTCCAAGTTAATTGCCGGCTATACTGTACTATGTATGCGTCTCCTTTGGCAGAACCGGGCATGTTTGCCAGAAACCCCAAACCGGCAACAGCCCGCGCTGCATGAGTGCTGCGTTGCACCACGGACGGGCTGTTGCCCATCTGGGTCTGAGATAAGGCATCGCCGTTGTAGCTGGCAAGCGAGCCTCTTACCAGCACGACCTCACATCCCGTTTTCGGTCTCAACTCGCGCACAGAGTTTCCGGCCCCGTGACGCTGATCGTAACCGTGCTGACGACTAAGTAAGATCAAGGCCTCACCAAGGCCCGTATGCGAGACTGTTGTGGCAGCATAGCTCAGCCACTGGGCGCACGCCGTGCTGACTACAAAACGTAGTTGACTCGGACCCGGGACGACTTGTGCACGACGGAACGGCAAAATCTTGATCCGGTACTCGATTCGGTAATTGCTCAGATGGGTTAGATCGGAGTTCGGGGTACAAGTTGATCCAGGCAATCATGTACGTACCGGCAACTTACCCGACTTGGTAGCCCGACATGGTAGCGATTTCGAACTCGTCTCATCTCTGTGATGGAAACGCAAGCGTATTCCCCCTGGGTGTGGCAGTGTTACGCCAAATCTCACCTCCACCAGCGTCACTAACCCCAGGGACGGGTGGCTGGGACCGGGAGACGGCTGTTCAAACCACCCGTTCCATCCATATTCGTAGTCTACCCGTCATCAATTGGGGCGATGCAAAGCAAACGGGATCTAGGTGTGGCGAGGAAGGTTTGCGCCTAAAACGATCGATTTCAACAGAACGAGATCCAAAACCGATAGCGATAGCGTGTAACACCCCTGGAAGGCCGCGGCAGCTACAGCGCGTAATGCCCCGGAAGGCCGTGACAGTTACAGTGTATCACGGCCTGTACGGCCCTGGGAGCCAGCGCCTGTAGCACCCTGGTAGGCCTGAGGATCTTCGCGGTCCCGGGGCTTTGTGGGTTATATAAGCCACTTGGGCCAATTGAAAACCGAACGTGGGAAGTGCGAACCGTCTCAAAAGGGATAAGGGGTTGATTTTGACCATACCTGGAGGCGCGAACCAGTGGTTCGGAGCTTGGTTTTAGCTGGAATGACCGTGAGATACAGTCCGATATCTTTCCCATTTTACACCATAAATAATTGAGTACTGTGTAGATCAGAGATCTTGGCACTTAATATTAGTGATGTCTATGAGAAATTGATATAGAAAATGTTAAAAAATGTTTGAAAAATGTATAAGCAGTTAAATGTGGAAAGAAAGAAGAAAAAAACAGGGAAAATCTTGAAATATAATACTCAAAGAGTATTAAGCGGAAATAAAGTTATAAATATATAATAAATTAATTATAATACTATTAAAAATACCATACGCCTTATCTTACTCTAAGCCTAAGGCCTAAGGGCGTGCTATAGAAAGATATAGCCTGAGGTATCGGAGCTGGATTCGGCTGCCGAGAGCCAACCCTCCCTTTCCATCTTTGTCTTTTTCGTCCACCCCCGGTCACCGCAAGGCCCATAATCGCACTCACCCTTACCTTATATAACCTGGCCAGCAACCCGAAAACGAGCTCTCGAGGACGACGTACCCGAACCGTGCATCCACCCGCTGCATGTTGGTCGCCCACGACACCGCTTGACAAGCGAGGGCGACTTCACTACTCGTGTGCTGCTTGTTGCGATGCTGTCTGCACGCGTCGTGCCCGGGTTCAGTGTCCAGCAACAGCTTCGGACCCAATCGACCTCCTGCAGGTCAAATCATTCATGATGCCACCACGCCGCTCGCATAGAAAGTCCCGTGCTGGGTGTAGGAGATGCAAGAGCCGAAAGATAAAGGTTTGTCCCTGATCCCCAGTTTCACTTGTCGCGAGCCGTTGGTCCTGCGAACGACCGCATCGCCAATTGCCCTCGTTTCCCCTTGCATCGCGTAGCCTCCTGCCTTCCTACCTCCCTACCCCTTTTGACTGTCCGTTTGAACCGGTCGTGGCCTAATCCGAGTCTTGCTTCCTGTTAGTGCGATGAAGTCCACCCGCGATGTGGCAATTGCGTCAAGCATGGCGTCGCATGCGATTTTGAAAGCCGCGAGGTTCTAGATGAACTGGCTACCCCCTATCCACCACCTCCAGCACCAGCACTGGCACCATCGCCAACCCATCCACCACAAATAACTCCGCCGCTGCGTCGGTAGCAGCTTCTGTTTCCACGTCGGGAGCGTCCACAGCCGAAAGCCCGCGTGCTTCTACGACCGCCTCCCTCAATATCCCTCGAACTCCCTCTCTACAACCTTCTCCGGGGCCCTTGCCGGCGCCTCTCACACCGATTAGCACGCAGCCTTCGTTCGCAGCAACCTCGACCTCCGCCGGACAGATCGACAGATTGCTGGAGTTGCGTCTCATGCACCAGTACATCACGGTCACATCCAAGACCTTGCTCACGAATTCGCCCGTCGCCGAGGATGTTTGGCAGAAGACGGTCCCGCAGACGGCGTTCCAAGGCCGGGCATACCTTGTCGACGCCATGCTCTCCGTAGCTGCCCTGCATCTGCGCTCCCAGAATCCCGAGGACAAGACGCTTGTCCGGGCTTCCCACGCATACGCCGCGTCCACCTTTTCAGAGTATTGTGCTGCGCTGAATAGCGGCATCACTCCCGAGAATGCCGAAGCTCTGTTTTTGACAGCTGCCCTAATCTCCTTTCAATCGGCGGCATCCCGAATATTCACAAAAGATGACGCCGAGGTGGACTCTGGCGGCGCAAGCTCCCGTTACACGCTACCATCAGCATGGTTCCACGCCTTCCAAGGAGTCAGGACGGTCACTGCTTCGGCGTGGCGATGGATCTTCAATAACCCCGCGTCAAGGCCGTCATGGATACTCAGCCTGGTTTCACCCTGAACCTGAACCCTCTGGATTCGACTTCTTTCTTTGGTCATTTGCTCGAAGGCGTCGAGGCTGAGCTTGCAACCGAGGATCCTATGCATTTTTCGTCGACGGGCCAGGCATACTCGCATGCCATTTGTGTTCTCAACTACGCTCACAAGAACTTGTACCCTGCAGCAGCGCTCGCTTTCCCAGCTACCGTTTCACGCCGATTCATCGAGTTGATGGAAGCAAAGCGGCCTCGCGCGCTCGCCATTCTAGCTTGTTTCTTCGCGCTGCTGAAGCGAATGGACGATGTCTGGTGGCTTCAAGATGCGTCGCGCCGCGAAGTCATGGGGCTTGTGAGCATGTTTGAGCGAGGGTCCCAGTGGTGGTCACATTTAGAGTGGCCAATTCGAATTGCCCTATGGGACGGTGGTCCCATCCCAACAGACGTCTGGGGCACTGAGTGGGATATGAACACAGAGAGAGACGATGGATTCGTCGACACCATGATCAGTCACATAGAATTGATGTCTGAGCTGGTTACCCAGGCACACAACGTTGGCGTTCCCCCACCACATTAGGCGGATCACCGCCGCTCACACTTGATTCTCCGGACTAAGGAAGGAAGGAGTCTTGAGAATAGGTCTGGAGAGGCAGCGGGGCATGGAGAGTGTGCTTATTGTTGAAACGAATTGCAAAACTTATAGTCGGGATAGCGATTACGCTTGAGAAGAAGCGAGGGAGCTTATGAGCAGGTACAACTTGTGAACGGGGTTATGGGAAGGCGTTATTGATGAGGCCACGATAGATTTGGCACGAAGGACCATTGATTCAGGTAGGACGTATTCCACCTCGCTGGATTTAGGGAAGCGCAAGATATTCAGGACTAGGTCTGGAACCCGGGAGAATTATCAGAGAATATAATTACTTTGTATGGCACTGAACTCTTGATGGTATCCGCAGGAGGACAAGGGTATGAGGATAGATCAGTACAGATAGCGATGGGCGATGAATAAGCAGGTATGCGCACGGAAAGGAGCTCGCGATCGTCAGCCGTAGTGTATTGTTTCCAACATCATGAATGAAGTTTGATCTGAGTCCGATATTGCCGTACGAATGGTGGTATAGCTCCGGTCGAAGTGACTTGCTGTGGTTCCAAACTATGCAAGACGGTTGCTGCTCTCGCCAATCAAGCTCCCATGAATACGGGAAGCGGTTAGCGTCCGGAGGTAAAAGCAGGGGCGGCTGATCCGTGTGCCGGTGTGAGGATCCAAGGCTGGACGGCCATAATGGAGGTTGATGGACATAAGCACAAGGATGAAGAGTATATAATGGGTGAGACGTCTGTCGGTTGGGAAGAAGAAATGATCAGACACACTCAAGGAAGCATAAACACTCCACGGCTTCTCTATTCTCTGGTATAGTTCAGGAATTCCTTGTATCTACACGACAATCCTCAGCTCTTATACAACATTGCCTACCACATTCATACTACATCAGCACCATTTCCCAAGATCCAAACAATTACTTTTCTTTCTCTCAACTCTTCATAATCGACTCCAAATGGCCAGTCAAAATTCGGCAGCTTGGTTTCCCGGCGCAGCAGGGAGCGCCTCAAAATCGCCTCTGCGCCCACTTATACGCCCGGCCCCAGCGAGCTCCTCATCCGGAACCACGCCGTTGCCTTCAATCCCGTCGACGCCATGAAGCAGGCCCTGGGCAAGCGACTCATGGAGTATCTCCCTCCCCGGCTGTTCTCGGCAACGACGTCTCCGGCGAGGTCGTCGCGGTCGGCCCCGGTGTCACGCACTTTCGGCCTGGTGACCGGGTCGTTGCGCTGGCCCTCGGCATGGACAAGCGGGGACGGTATCCGGACGAGGGCGCTTTTCAGGAGTTTCTAATTGTGAAGGAGCTTCTTACCGCAAAGCTGCCTGAAGGCGACGCTGCCGTGTCGTGTGTTGACGCATGCGTCCTACCACTCGCCATGAGCACGGCATCGTGCGGGCTCTTTCAGAAGGACCAGCTGGCGCTACACCCGCCGCAGTTGGACGAGAAATCCCGACGAGGCGAGGGACGGGCGCTGCTGATTTGGGGCGCCAGCACGAGCGTCGGCAACTGTGCCGTGCAGCTTGCCACAGCAGCCGGGTACTACGTCGTGGCGACCGCATCCCCTAAGAACTGGGACCTGGTGCGAAGGCTCGGGGCTCGCGAGGTGTTTGACTACCGCAGCCCGACGGCCGTGGAGGACATTGTACGAGCTATGAAGGGACGCCGGGCGGTCGGCGCGTTGGCCATCGGTCAGGGGTCGCAAGGCAAGTGCGTCGACATCATATCCCGCCTCGATGACAGCGTCAAATTTGTCTCGCAAGCGAGCATCGACGTGCCTGGCGGCAAGTTCCCAACGGACGCGAGCCCACTGCAGCTCATCGCCTTCATGGCGCGGTTCGTAGGCCTCAAGCTTTCCATGTGGTTTAAGCTCAAGCTCAGCGGGGTGCGCAGCAAGTTCATCTGGGGCAGCGACCTCGTCGACTGGGACAAGGAGCAGCGCATGGTGTTTGGCTTCGTGGAAGAGGGCCTTGCCGCCGGCGTTCTCAAGCCGTCTCCGGAGCCCGAGGTGATTGGCAAGGGTTAGAGAATATCCAGAAGGGCTTGGATATGGTAATGGAAGGGTGTCGGCGAAGAAGCTGGTCGTGACGTTGAAGGAGTAATCGGGTAGCATGGTTAATCAAGACTAAGCAACAAGGAAAGCGGGCGTAATTCTCGAGTTTAATACCAAAGTTATAATAATAAGCTATGTTTAAGCCGAACCTCCGTGCCTGAGGGAGCCATGACGCCAAACTCCTTTTTCGATGCCCTTGATTTTGCTCTATTGCTTCACCCTCTTGGAGTCATCCTCCTCAATAACATCGTTGCTGTCGTCAACCTGTTCGTCTCTGCTGCGCTTGAGACCCTTCATCTTTCTCAGCTGCAGCTCCTCAGATCCTGCTTGCCGAGATGGACGCGACCGAGCTTGTCACCCATCGAGTCGGTCGTGATGTTCTTCTTGGTGCGCTCCTCGAGGTTACGAGGCTTCTTCATGGCCTCCTTGAGCATGGACTCGTCGGCCTCCTTCATGCGGCCCACCCTGAAGTCCATTCTGGGTCCCATCTCCTCGACCTCGACACGGGGCAGCTTCTGTCCGCTGCGCTTCGTTCGGATAAGGTACACGCATATGGATGGGTGCCTTGGCATCGCCCTCGCCAGTGGTCTCCTCGGCGCTAATAGAAACGATGTACTGCAGACCCTCGACGTCGATCTTATCCGAGGGCTCGCCCTTGAAGAAGTCCAGGAACAAGCTCTTGGCCAGGGTGTACTCGTTGGACACCGGGCTCTCGAAGGCCGTGCCAGCGAACACGACCATGGGCTTGAGGCCGACGGCAAACTTCTTGGTGCGGAACTGAGCAAGCCTGCGGTAACTCTCGGGGTCGAGGTACAGCTCCAGCATGTCGAGGACCTTGTAGTTGAAGGTACGGACAAAGGTCAGGGCGTGAGGGCGCTTCTTCTGGCTGCTGCCGAAGACGAGGAGACTGGCATCGTTCTTCTCGGAGAAGAATTCCAGCGAGGTGGCGTCTTCGAAAGGGTGGATGGGGTTCTTCTTGGTGAACTTCTTGGAGAGGGGCTGTCGCATGGAGAAGAGATCGTTGAGAGCATCCTGGACTACCTGGGAGCAGGTCGTTCCCCGCAAGAACAGGCAGGTCTTGGGGTTCTCATGGGCTTTGGGCTCACGCTTCTCGAGCGCTCGCTTGGAGCAGGCATTTCGTGGCTTTCTGGGGTCAAGTCAGCTGGTCTGCGGCGGGGCCAATTGGAGCGAAAAGAAGGGACGAACATTTGACGAAGCATTGCGATCGGTTAGAGACAGACACGAAGCTCTGCTTTTCTGTTCAGGTCAAGTTATTGTCGAGCCTGGCTGGCAATGCAGAAAAAGTAAGGGCTTCTCTTGTCTTCGCCTAGACCCAAGAAAAAAAGAGCCGTCGGCTTATCGATAAGACGTGCGGCCGTCCAAGGTGGAACCGGGTCACCCCACATCACGTGCGCGTCCCAAAACGGGTACCACCACCTCTCGCTGGAGAGCGCGACCGGCAATGCCTAACGAATTGAACCCCGGTTTGCCTCGGTACATCCCCGCCAGATTACAGTGACGTTCGTGCAGTCTGACAAACCATCGCCGCCCTCAGTGCGCCGTCCTTGTCACCTTTGTGCTTCCTCCTTTTCTCCTTCATCTTGCCTCCCGTCACCCGCCCTACAGACCATCCACCTTGTCCTTGCGCTGAGAATCGACAACCTCCGTAGTAGTTACCCAACTACGCCCCTCCCCTCTCCCTCACTCCTATCGCTCGTTCGCGGCGACATGTCGTTCCTCGGAGGCGGCGCCGAGTGCTCAACTGCCGGCAACCCTTTGAGCCAGTTCCAGAAACACGTCCAAGATGACAAGACGTTACAGCGTGACCGTCTCGTAGGTAGGGGCCCCGGTGGTCAGCTCGGTGGCTTCAGAAGCCAGAGTGCTGGAGCGCCCCAGGATGAGGTATGTTCTCGAGCTCCCCATCTCCAGAAGCGCCATATCTGACGAGTCCACTTAACTTGCTTAGATGGTGAACAAGTTTCTCAATGGACCCCGAGCCTTCAACAAGAAATGCCCCTTCATGCCGGGCCGGCGCAAATGAACCCGGCGCAACACGCGCACCTACGAGCGAGCTCGGCGTCTCCGGGTTGGGCTCATGACTTCAACAACGCCCAGCCGAATATGGAATCAGCCTTCAAGCCTCCGCCCGGTGCCCAGTTCAACGCAGAAGAGTTTGCCCGATACCAAAGCATGGTCAACCAAGGAGCATCGTCCTCGAGGTCTACTCCCATGCAGGAGGCCATGCACTCACAGATGTCACAGCGGCCGATGCTGGGAATGGGTATGCTGAACGGCGGCATGAACTACGGCATGGCTGGGCAGCCCATGTTCCAACCCATGTATCAGCACCAGCAGCCCATGCAGCAACAGTTCTCGGAAGGCAAGGGTAAAGGCAAGCTGGTAGAGCTCGACGATAACAAATGGGAAGAGGAGTTCGCCCAGATGGAGCTCCAGGACAAGTCAGACGTTCAAGAAGACGTCGAAGCGCGCGCCGTAGAGCGTGAGCTCGACGACGTGGACAAGGCTATGCAGTCTGAAACTAATGAGTTCGGTGACTTTGAATCCATTTGGAGAGGAATCCAAGCTGAGACCGCTACTGCTAGGTCCCTGGTTGATGACGAGAAACTATTCGATCAATTCGACACTGAATGGGGCAACGATCTCATGCCCGATCTCAACGGCATGGGTGATTGGGGTCGATTTGGCGATCCCGCAGTCGAGACTTACATGTTCGAGGACGAGAACCTCTTCCGCGACTCCGACGTTTTCAAGGACGCCAAGGACGCATTCAACGAGGGCGTCAGGATTATGAAGTCTGGTGGCAACCTATCTCTGGCAGCTTTGGCGTTTGAAGCCGCCGTACAGAAAGATGTCAACCACGTTGATGCTTGGGTGTACCTAGGCTCAGCTCAAGCCCAGAACGAAAAGGAGACCGCAGCTATCCGAGCCTTGGAACAGGCCCTCAAGTTAGACCCGAATAATCTCGATGCTCTCATGGGTTTGGCAGTATCATATACGAACGAGGGCTATGACAGCACGGCTTACCGAACGCTGGAGCGGTGGCTTTCTGTCAAGTATCCCAACATCTTGGATCCTAAGGATTTGCACCCTCCTGCGGAGATGGGCTTCACCGATCGCCAGCAACTGCACAACAAGGTCACCGAACTATTCATCAAGGCTGCTCAACTAAGCCCTGATGGCGAGCATATGGACCCTGACGTCCAGGTCGGCCTCGGCGTGCTGTTCTACGGCGCCGAGGAATACGACAAGGCAGTCGATTGCTTCCAATCAGCACTACACTCTGCCGAGCTGGGTGTTTCCAACCAACAAGAGCAGCTACATCTACTTTGGAACAGGCTTGGAGCAACTCTCGCCAACAGTGGAAGGTCAGAGGAGGCCATTGCGGCTTACGAGCAGGCCTTGTCGCTTTCTCCCAACTTCGTGCGCGCCCGCTACAACCTCGGCGTGAGCTGCATCAACATCAACTGCCACCAAGAAGCAGCGTGTCACTTCCTCGCCGCTCTCGATATGCACAAGCGGATCGAAAAGGACGGCCGCCAGAAGGCACAGGAGATCCTGGGCGACGGCGCCGGTGGTAACGTCGACGAGGCGATAGACAGGATGTCGGCGCAGAACCGCAGCAGCACTCTATACGACACACTCAGGAGGGTATTTACACAGATGGGCAGACGAGATCTAGCGGAGAAGACGGTTGCCGGCGTGGACCCGGACATCTTCAGGCCGGAGTTTGATTTTTAGGATTGCATTACCTCGGCGCAGTGATATTCAAGCAGCAAGGGCAAGGAACCCTTCTGACGAACAGGAGGCTTGTGTACATGTACAAGGCTATGATATAACAAACCTCAAATAGAGAGACCACTGTGGTGCTACATTTTTTCAACAGTCGTGATGTTACATTTGCTACGTAGCAAGTGCCCTAGGGTAGGCTCAAGACTCCAAGTGAAACACAAGTTTGCACGATGTATATGTCACGTCTACCATGTGCAGAAATCAACAGACGATCAACACAGGAAAACATTGGTAACGTTGCAGGCATTGGGGGCCGGAACTGTCAGTTTGAAGCACGTCCATCACCGGGGTGTTCATCGACAAAGGAGCTTACCGACCGTTTGACTGTGGATGTGATGCCTGAATCTTAGCCGTTGCTGGCGTAAGTCGTCTCAAAGCCAAAAGCAAGACTCAAGACAACGGCAGCCATCACCCCAGATCTGTCTTGGGTTGTCGCTCAGAACCCGCCTCTACGCATCATCCTCAGTACTCTTCGCTATGACTAGCAGGGTGGGAGAAAAGCCTCTCCTGACGATCACACCTGACGGGTCGCGGAAGGGTGTCGAGAGATGGCCGGCTGACGGCGCCATGTAGGATTGTGAGCACTGCTCGCACGTGTGCGTGGAACTGGTCATTTAGTTCGGTAGGGAGCCCGCGACTCTGTTTCACGGCTGTCCGTTTCTGAGCTTTAGGGGTTCGTACAAGCGTCATATTATCGAATAGGATTGGAGAGGGCTTCTTGTCTACGAGGCGCTTCTTGGTATCGTATTCAGGTCCGCCATTTCGCAGCCTCGCCGTTCCTTTGTTTGCTTTTTCCCAACACAGCCCCTCACACAATTGTCTACCGATGTGGGACATGCATGCCGCCGAGCAGTCTGTCGTATAATGGCGTGCGCGCCTCAACCGATCGAGAACAATCCCATCCTCCGTTGCCCGGAAGACATTGTGGGGGCGGACAATTTCTCCGCCGGTCACTGCAGGACAAGATGAAATAGCGGGCGGGAAGAGAAAAGCAAGTTAGAAGCCTAGGTGTATGGAAAGTGGGAAAAGTAAAGCAACAAAGCACATTGTGAGAAGGCTGGCGCCAAGACTGACGGCAGGCCTGCATATTGTCTCAGCCGCTTGCCAGACCTCATCTCCATCCATTGGTTTTGAATCCTAGACGATGCCGCCGCCGAGTAACTATCACAAGCACGGCGGGTCGATGGAGCCCTGGCGCCCAGTTAGACCCAGAATTTACATCAGCCAGGCCTCGGAAGCAGTAATCATGGTCTAGTATCAATACTGGACACCATGATTTCGATGACTGCAACCAGGGTAGCTATTCAGCTTGAACACACAGCCCTGGCTAGTTCTAAAAGCAACCCCGTGTCATTCTGAAAACAAATTCGATCAATGATCGAAACTATGCATGTTTCGTTGATAGATGCATGCCCTCATCTTCTCGAATTGGTCATATATGACTTTCGTAATGGGTTTGAGCAGTCAAACTTCGAGAGCCAGCAAACCCAGTGTGCCCGCTGCACGCCGCAGCTTTATCCTGGCTTGGGTATGATACGCTCAGGCTCTGGCTTCATAGAATGCATGCGCCCCATGGGCCATCCTTGGTTATCGATCCAGGAGTAGCAAAAACCGAACACCACTCAATGACGATAATGAGCAGGTAAAGTTGGCCTTGGCAAAGGTAGCAACTCCTTCGTTTAGGACTGGGAGGCTTTCGTTAGTTCATCGTCGTGCATATTACTAGGTGTCAACGGTAACCTACAGCACTGTGCTTGTCTCGTGCCAAGGGCCGTTGAACCGACGAGGCCATATATGCGGCGCGAGAGTTGTGAGGCCCCTGTATCCCAACTCGCATGAGACATTGCATATGGCTAAGCCAGAGCATGAATCCATTGATACTTCAATGCACTCTCTTGAGTCCAGCAATAACCCGAAGTATGGGGTTGTAAATTCTCCAAAACTAATCATATGATGCTCCGCTGTCGTGTGGTGTGGTGGATTCGATATAATCAAGTCTATAGAAATTTAATTTCAAGGACCAGCTCGCTGTCCACCACATGGACGAGAGTCGGGCCTTCTGAGAGCATTTGCCTCGCCATAGCGGCGTTGAAAACTATTCATCGACCTCACCCACGAGCCAGGTTCCCGGACCCCATTCAAACCATGACATGGACAAAGCGTGAACTCTAAGACGAGTTTCCATTAGCAATGCATTGGCAACGCTGGGAGAAAATGGAGATATGTTAGGTCAAACTTTGATTCCCATCCAGTGTGCAAAGCAACGGCGGTTGGTTCGCTCAATTAGAGCCTACTCACATGTCGAGGTACATACCGACACATATGAAATGCGTGCCTGGCTCTTGGAGCCCCACATTCCTGTTGACCTCAGACAGAGGGATTGATCGAGATCGGTTTAGCATTGGCGGCAGCAGGTATGCAGCTGACCGTCAGACAAACAAACAGGTGCATCGTGCAGTTGGATCGTGGTACTTCGGTATTGATTTCAATATTGCATCTGAACCTACCAAACCTGCCCATTGTTCTTGTGCATCCAATGCGTAGGGTAGGGTGACAGATTCGCACACGCCGTTCAGGCAGTGTGTAGTTTTACCAGCCCTGCTGTTGCCGGTATCGAAGGATTCTAGGATGTAACCTCGGGCTGTGCGATGTTGCTGAGCCTAGAGGATCCCTCAACAGTGAACCTACGATAGCTTGGGGAGTTGACACCACCGACGTAAGCACTATGGTCGCCCTACCCGGTGGGCGCAGGTATGAGATGAATTTGGCAGACTTTATCTGATGACGTCGAATCCTCGAATGGGCTCAGAATTCACGTCAGTTGATGCATCGACCAAGAAATTAAAAACTTGGGAACGGCACTTGCCGGGCAGGCACATCCTCGATGACATCTAGTCACGTTCACCAGTAGTAGAGAGCAAACCTTGGGGTTTTGCAAAGTTGGGCGTGCCACTTGTCACTCCAATATGCCTGTTACCAACATCAGCCGGTGATGGTGGCACAGTAGGTGACATGGAGGCTCGTGCGTCGGTCATTACATAGGTAGGCGGGATGTCGGTCACAACCACCACCTCCCGTTGCCTTCGGAGAGGCTGTCGCTTTGGCATGGGCCGTTACTAAGTTTCAACGGCTGCACGCTGTTGGCGAGGAAGCGACAGCCACCAGCCAAGCAAAGATGGGCCTGAGAGTACGTGATGCCGTTAGGGACATGGCCGGAAACGTTCCTGACGGCGGACAGCGCCCTTCGGAAGTCGTCGGGGATGACCGAAGGCGACAACAGAGGATGAAACGAAGCGCCGTGCACCATGTGTTAAGCGGATCCATAGGCACCAAGCGTCGCCTGAACTGCGCGGTCGTGGAGCCCGGTGACGACGGTTTGTCAGGACGATCCTACTTAGGCAGACGGACTGGGTCCGAAGAGTAAAACGAAGGATGGATTATATTACAACATCAAGACGGCGAAGGCGAATATTACAGAGCTTAGGTCAACTCACCGGGTATGGCAGGTAAGGTGCGTCGTGGGAATGAAGGAAGGCAAGGCTACAAGTGAGTGAAGTTGGGATGATAGGTCGCATGTACCTATGAGTATCTCAACCCGGGGCTCATTGCTATGAGACATGCGGCTTTGTTCCCGGGTACGCAAAGGTACACGCGAGCAACCCGGGCCTTGGAAAACTGGCAGGTCGCAAGGCAAGATGGACAGTGGGTTGTCGGCGACTTCCCGATTGATGACATCCCCTATGAGGTACATATGTAAATGCCTTATGTAAGGAAGGTTAGCACAGTCGGAGGCACCCCGATGCACCTACCTAACCTGCTGGAAGGTGCACTGACGGGTGGTTGCACCGCGCTCAGTTGGCGCTGAAACCAGCTCGTACGTAGTAGCACTAGCACCTTGGACGAAAGTGCATTTTGCATGTGGTTGTGGTGGCATTTTGGTGCAACGCTGCATACCTTAGAACTTTGTCACCCGCCGGGCACAGCCAGAGACTGCAAGGCACCACCACCACCACTACCACCGCCTCAATAGGCATGGCCGACCGGCGAAGAGGCAGAGGTCCCGCTACGTTGGAAGGTTTTCCAGGCCGAGTCCGTGGACCAATTGGCATGCCCACGGAGCAGCCCAAATTTCCGGCATGCAAATGTGCTGCACCGCGCTGCACCTAACGCAGTGTGGTAATTGAGCCATGTGCTTACGCACCTATCACGGTTTTGATGTCCCTCTCAAAAGTTCCCAAGCCACGCGCTCTCTTCAGTCTAGGGTACCGGGTACTTTGAAGTGCCACATTACGGCAGACGGACGGGCGGTGTTTGTGTTGCATGCGCACCCGGCTTTCTTCAAAGGTTCTTTCCTGCGTCTCATCATCTTCACCACAGGGTGGTAGCGAAAGGCACCTCGGGAGGATTTTCCCATCCAATTTGCTTACCGACATCCAATTCATTGCATCGGTCGTACATTGTGCCGTGTTGTACCACCACACGCACGAACCAGCTCCTGCGGATCTCGAGCGGATGCCTCATCACCCGAAGCCTAGGTGCTGAACCGGTCGGACGACAGCTAGGCTCCCTTGCTTGTCGGTCCTCCTCCTTGCTGATCACACCTTTTGGGGGCCAGCCAGGGCGTGGCCTTTCCCAGACCCACGTTTTTTGGGAAGAGGGAGGGTGTGAGAAGACTGGCTCCTCTCGATTCAATCCAACCCAACCCACGAGATGGAGGTGGGGAGAATCCGTAGTCGTGATTTGTGTTGCAGCGGCGGGTGAGAAGAGCGAGAGGCGGAGAGAGAGGAATTTGACTTTGATTTCTTTCCTGCGCCGTCTCTCCATCGAACGCCATGTACTGCCTTGTACCGTACCATCCAATAGTCGCACGCAGTCCACTTTATCCCACATGGCCAGAGGCCCAGATCGGAGACAGAAGGAAATCTACGCAAGTAAGAGGCGATGGTGCCGATCGTCGACCGCGCCCAGACCACACATCCAGAACTGCCCATCCCTCTGTTCACCAGATTGAAAAAAGGTTGTGTATCGCTCACAAGGCGCTGGCACCCAGGTGTGTCCAGGCAAACAGAAACGGGTACCGGGGAAGGGATGTGGCGCGCGATTTGGGAGATCTATTCGCTTACTTTCGCCGGGGGCTTTTCTCTGGGGCTCATGGGGACTGTGGTGGGAGAGAAGGGGTGCATACAAGCGAAGCCGATGGTTTATGGGTTTGCCCGTGTGAATATGAACGAGCAAGACCTTTTGGAGAAGACACGGAGCAACCATTCTGATAGGACGGGGTCATGCGCGCCGAACATTACTGCGCCTTGCACTTGAGCTTTTACCGTCGGGATAGGCGTTATAATCACCGTGATAGAGCCGTCAGGTCCTTGTCCACATGGCTCAAACAAAGTGGCAGCCAGGCAACGTGGGGATGCAATGTTACATCTTCCTCACCACAGTGTGCGGATGAAAGGCCTTGCTAGGGAGGGAGGGTACGATGCTGCGATGCAACCCTTTCAGACCCCAGTTTTCCGCCGCAGGGCTCATCGCGCATATCTAGCCGGGGCGACATGGACAAGGGCTATTTTTTTCTTACAGTGGTCTTTTTGAAGACGAACGTAATTTTGACCCTAAACGGAAACCACGTGCACCAGGGACCCAGGCCCTCCCTAGGACAAAGAAGTCGAAAATGGACTGGCGAATACCGGATGAGGCACCGAACCGGCCCAACTGTCCTAGAACCTTTGCCGGCAGGCGGCGTCATTCCAGGTTTGGCCAACCACGACGGCTAGTGATTGTCTACTGATTACTACCGACGTGGATTTACCCGTGCGACCCTTCTGCTGCCCAGGACCCATGATAGGCATGATGATATGGCGCTCATTCCCCATCTTACCACGTAAGATGGCCGCCTGTAACGCTCGCGAGAGGCCCCGATACGTCTGCCCTGCTTGCGCAACGACTCAACTTCGTACATAGTAAGCTGCCGCCACACATGGCCTGACTGGATGTTCAACTCATTAAACAGAGCCACCTGCGGGAAAATCGGGTATTTGAGTAGTTCGAGACGGAAAGGTTTCGATCCGTGGTTGAGAAACCGCTAAAACATTTCATGCCCTGATTAATGGATCTGCCGAGCGTACTCGCGTGGGCCCTGCTTCGAATACAGTAGTGCCCCGGCAATGGTCCAGTGCTTCTACTATGGACGAAGTGAGGATATACCTTGCTTAGCTCATTAGCCAAGCGCTTGGTGAGAGAAGAGCCAATTGCTCGCCGTTGAGCGTAGCGCAACCCCAGTACAGATGTTAGGTAGAGGCAGGCTACCAGATCGTTAGCCTACACACGGCGGGTTTCTTGTTGAACGAAGAAAAATCGATCTGTCATCAACAGCGCTGTCCGTGGCCACTAGCAAAAGGATTGATAGCTGCAATAAGCCCAAGTATAGTGCAGTAATACCACGTAGTCAGTGTGCGCTATGCGTCCCTCGTCTGGCCGCCCGTTACTTTACCATTGACCACCACCTTCCTTGATCAGAGCTTTGCGCGCGGCTGGTGTGATGATGGGCTCTTCTCCCAGCACAATGTGGGTGAGGACGCGCGGGCGGCTATCGCAGAGCCAAAACACATTCCCCATTCTGGCAATCATGCTCAAGTGCTTGGGGCTGTAGCCTACCGGGGAAAGAGCACAAGCCGCCCGTAACGCCGATGCAAGCGCACATGCCATCCCTGTCGACAGCCAGCAGCCTGAGGATCCATGGCATGGAAACGGGAGCGGATCCCCCTGCTGGGGCTGCTGGGGCATGCGCGAGCTTAAACTTGGTCAGACAATATCCCCGTTCGTGGGGAAATGCACCACTAGTGTGCCTCTTCAACATGTGCTCTGTAGTTCTTACGCTAGGGCGGTTTTCTTCGTTCTGTTTCTGAGTTGCAATTGTGTGCGGTTCTGAGTAAGCACTCACCAGAGCAAAAGATTTCGCTGCCGGACGATGGTTTCATTGATTCCTGAGTGCGATCCTGGGTCGAGGGCGAGGATGCAGGACTGTCCCAGATCTTCCTTGGGGAAAAAAGGAAAAAAAGGTGGACTGAAGGACGGAAGAACTGTGGCTACGTTAGTAAGCCATCGGTAGGCCGGCAGGCCCCTTGTTGCTGGCTGGGCTGAAACAGGCACCCCAGATAAGCCAATCACCTTGACCTCTCAATTTTCCTGAGAAACATCAATCATATTTCCTCACATGTCAACTGAGCAGACGACGCATCAGAATCCAGACTCGAGAGAAAGTTAGTACCTGGGAGCGGATTGTGTGTTCAACCAGTTCCTGCTGGCCAGCTTTGGGGTGCACGCAGCACTCACGTGGCAGCGGGATGATCGTGACGCATGTGCAAGAAACGGTGGGTCGCCAGGTTGAGGTACTGCGTCCGATCCACCATCAGTCTTCTGTACAGCCAGCAGCAGAGGCAGCTCACCAGCCTCTGCGTCTGATATGACAACAGTGGCTCATGCTGGTCCGTCGATGCTTGGCCCTAGCCCTGTACGTGTGTTCTCCACGTAGCTCGTCTCCATACTGGCCTCTCTCTCAGATCTTTACGGCGTCTGACTTGATGCGTAGCGGAGCACGAGCAGGGACCCAAAAGCCCCTCTTGCTTATTCGGGTAGGCTAAAAGAAGGGCCGGTAATCCCTGGTTCTCCATCCCTTCGTTCCCCGGCTCAGTGCATAGCGGCACGCGGAACCCTGGCTCATCAGCATCCACAGCCACGCACCCCTACTCCATTTTGGGCTGCCGCCCTGATTGCTGCTCTCGCTGGCCTGTCTGGTGTGCAGGACGAGAGCCCACAGCTGCTCTAGTGGGCAGTAAGAGGTACGGGGTACCTAGGGGTGCCTACCGATACAGATCAACCACATCGCACCCGCTACCATTCCACAGCCCACGTCCGACATGCATTTACGGCAGATGCTTAGTTACGAAAGTATTGTGGGAAAGGAACCATGCCGGCATGCCGGCCTACGTGGCAAAGTGAATGTGCACATGGGCATGCCTTTTGTCCTATCCGTCAATCTAGCAGGAGCGCAGAGGGTGATGCGGGCCCCAAGTGGTCGGATTTGCTTCTTCGCAGGGCTTGTCATAAAATGTCAGCTACACACGATATCGTGGCGCATGGGCAGTTCGAAAGGCTCCTTTGTGTGGCGGTAACTATTCCCTTTGATGGCGAGGGCATCGGGGTGCCTTGGAATGCCCGCCCCAGGGCCCGTGTCAAATCGATAAGCACCGATCCCGCGGTGCTGAGACGTGCCGCGGCTGCTCGTAATCCTTACGGGTAAGAGCGAGTCTGTGCTGCTGGACGGAAGACCTATTGATCCATCCGAAGCAAAATCCCAATTACCTGACATGCAGCTGTGGTGGGAACTGGTGTGCGACAGCAGCTCTTTTGTTCATCTCTCCGGGCTGAAATGGTGTAAAGCCTCCACCCCTCGGTCATAGAATTGACATAGCCTGCCCGTTAAGACCCCTCCCCTGCTGCATGTCGCTCCCATGCCCTGTAAAGGTCTGACTGGACTCATACATAGTAGTCAGGTATCATGTCATGTAGGGGGCAGGAGCGGACCTCTGGAGTTTGATGACTCTTTTTTTGTTTATGGCGAGCGAAATTGACGCCACCCTTCCGTAACATTCGTGAGGTCATCTAGATGCGAATGCATTGTGAGGTCAAGAAACGTGCTTCTTGACCGCAATAGGTCAGAGCACGGTAACATGGCGTGCCAGCGATGCGCACGCGAGCGTGAAAGCAAGAAAAAAGAGGATACGGTTACATGGGCGATCTATGGGAGCATGCCTGTGGGTGCTGGCATGTATGTATAACTGCATTAAGGTGATAACACCGCATGGTTTTTCCCGGTGCAGGGAGCGATGATCTCTGCAGCTACGATGCTCATCCACTTCTGTCACAAGCGGCAAAGCGAAGAGTACATGCGACTGATTCTCTTCCAGTGCCTTCGAGAGCAGATGAGGTGACCTAATGCCGACTCACCTGACCCCCGTCCGAGGTGCCCTTCACATCGGAGGCCGATCCATTGCCAAAACGGCGGCATACCTGCGCAACAGGGACTGAGGGATCGCTGCATTAGTTGGCCAAGCGCTATCGAAGACAGGTAAGGTAGAAGCAGGTACCTCGCCCAAGCTCGCCGTAGTAAGATCTAAATTCCGTGGCCCGCCATAATTCGGAGGGTCACGGTGACAGGCAGACGTGGATGTTTGGGCCCCTGCCCTTAGAGTTTATCTGGGCCCGGCTGACAGACCGTTGATCGGCCATGAATATTGCCCGAAGGTGCAGACGCTTAACGGGCGCATGTCGGGCTCATCTAAATGGTCAACCTCTGCCGTTGCTACGTTGGAAAGCACTCGTCTCTTCTTCTGTTACAGACGGGCTCAGACTAGCTGGAATCTTAGGGGTGGGAAAATAAAAATAAAAAACCATCTGAGGTTTGGCAAGGTATTGCGCCTGTATCTGGACATGTGCGTGTCTGCTCCAGTAGCACGGAGTATCTGTACGAGAATAGCGCAGCCGGCCGCTCCATGGGTCATGTTCCTTCGTGCTGCCATTGCCGCAAATAGTGACCTGAGGCGGGCTAGCTCGTCCAAAGAGACCAGGTATAGGTACCGGTGTTTATGCAAACTGCCTGGTTTCTTGAGATGGTGTGGGGATGGGCTACCCTTACCTCTGCCGGAGGTACCTAACGGGCCCCAGAGTACAGCGACTGACTGTCTTTTCCTTTACCTCGAGGAGCCGTGTCGCATCGTCTGTGGACGTGTTTGGACTGACTGGCGTTGCCACGGCCTGGCAGAGGATGCAGAGCAGAGGGGCGCCTGGCTTTGACGAAGCCGTACTTGATGAGAAGCATGCACGCAAGATCCTAGGATCGGAGACTACCTGTTAGTACTCGCAATAAAGTTGCCTGCCATACCCAACTGGGGCTTGGTTGGCCACACTGGCTGGCTGGCTGTCCGTGAGCCCTGGTGAAGCCGCCCCAAAGGTACCTGTTACTGGTACCGCAGTGCAGAAGGCACCGACGATTCGAACAGGATGTGGCCATCGGCAGTACCGTCGCTGTACCCAGCTACCTTGACACATGGCCTGCCAGTCTTGTGGGGGCAACCTCTGAGACAAGTACTCAGTACGCGGCACGCCCGCTGACGTTCGGAGCTTCAGCCAAGACGGCCCCACAGAGCCAGCGCAAAATTCACCTGAGGAACCAGCGCGCCCCACAGCCAGATCTTGACAGACCCCTGTCGGCTCAGAGCGAGCGGGAGTCGCGGCTACCGACAGATTCTGTACCTGGCCAAGCAATTGCCTGACAGGCTCAAGGTCGCTGACAGGGTCCAGCTACCTCTGCTGCGCTTGGCCCATCCAACCGTGACGGTGACTCCAGAGGGCTCGCCTGTCCCGGGGACTGACGGTGCTGCCCTTGCCTGGGTCCCTGGCCGGCTGCGCTGTGCTTGTGCTTTGCAGCGACACGCGAGGCAAAGCAAGGCAAGGCGAGGCGAGGCGAGGCAGAGATCCGTTCCCCAGCACAGCGCAGCGCGGTACGGTGCAGCTCAAGCCCATCCAGGTACGGGTTCAGTCTCGTTCGTGACAAGGCAAGGTAGGTACCTTCAGCACTGCAGAGCCAGGCTCAGGTACCATGTACGCCGCTTGCTGTAGGGTGCGAAACCACATGGTTAGTGAACCGTCGCTATTTTTTCCCATGTACCACTTACAGGTCAGTTCAGGTAAGGTAGAGCGGGTTGCGTCCAGCCACACGGAGTGGGTTGAGCCAGGGCCTAATGATTAGCAGCAGCCTGTCCAGGGCAATGCAATTCTCACCCTCTCTCTCACCCTCACCCTCACCCTCACCCACTGGCGCTCGCTCTCTTTGTTTTCTTTCCCTCTTTCTGCAGGCCATCCAATTCCAGATTATATCCCCCTCTCTGGGCTTTGCTTTCTCCACGCCCATCCCAACCTCACACACGCCTCTCTTCGCCCACCCCTCCACCCTACCCTACCCCCTTGATCCAAAGAAGCGCCAGCAGCACCTCTCTTTTCTCCACGAGTCCTGCTCCCTCGTTTTCCATCTTCCCTCTTCCCACTTCTCTTCAATAAGTATACGGCTGTTTGGACATTCACAGCGCCTCGAATGACTTTCTTGTGACCGACGCCGTCGACTGCTTCGCTGCTTGTCCTTGACGTACCCCTTCCAAGGGCTACTGACCTCGGAGGTCCTTTTCGTTCCCAATCGTCCATCCTAATCTCATTTACTCGCCCGCCAACCGATCTATCCCCACGATTTTGTCGATCCCAGTCGCTCACTTCAGACCACCCATTTTTCTGCCGTTTTACCACAAATCTTGCATCGCCATTCTATCTCTTGGGAATCTCGACCAACTCGACGCACCCTCCGCCATGGCCACTCTAGATCCTCACGTTCAGCAGCCGCGCTCAGCGGCTAAGGCTGCAGGTCTGACCAACATCCTGAACAACGATGACCATCCCCACGCACCATATTCAACCACCGCAGCTGCGTGATTCTGGCTTCTACTCTACTGCTGAGGCATCCAGCAAGCGTACGCTGTCGCCCGACTCGCCCTGATCATAGCTAGTTCCTGTTTTTGCTAACCTCGACCGCAGACACATCCGCCGCTTCCTTCACCACCAATGGTTTGAGCCCAACGGGATCAGGCTACCAGTCATCTTCCGCCGACAAGACACCCTCACCCGTAGCATCCAACGTTCTGCCTCAGTCGCTAGTGTCACCATCGGTGAGCAACATGAGCGTGGCTTCCATGGTTTCCCCTGCGACACCTGGCAGCATGGATCAGCGACGATACGAGCGTCCGACCTCCCTTGAGTCCAACGGCCCCATTGGCGCGACTCTCGGAGAAGGACTTGCTTCTGGCATGATGTCTCGAAGGGAGAGCGTGGATAGCCGAATTAATCAAGGCTTCAGTGACATGCGACTCGGTAACTCGCCCTACGCAAGCAACAACCAATCTACCGCCTCAATTCAGAACACACTGCAGACGCAGCGAAACCCTCGTCCCGGTCTGGAGAACCTTTCCGTCCACCGAATTTCTAACGGCTATCAGCCGAGCGCGGAGCGAGTTCCTGAACCAAAGATGGGCAAGACGGCGCCGGCCATTACCGGCCCAGCGACTGGTCACATTGCCCGAGCCGCAGAGCCTACCAAAGGTCAGGCTTGGGCTTTCCCGAAGAAGAGATCCAAAGAGTACCATCGCATTACGATGATTCTAGGCGCAGCAGTATTACCGATTCCATTGCCAGCAGTCAGTTTACAACCGAGTCTCGCCTACCGCCTGGACAGCGCAGGTTGGAGGAGACCAACGAGTACGCCCGCCTATCCAATGCCTCCGGCGAGTATCCTCCCGTGCACCACCACACCATGCAACACAAGCAGCTTGGTGAACTCCAAGCCGAAGAGGGCAATGGCCCCACTGGTTCGCAGCCCTACAGCCGGACTCCGGAGTTGAGAGTAAGCCACAAGCTGGCAGAGCGCAAGAGGAGGACAGAGATGAAGGAGCTGTTCGATCAACTGCGGGACCTCATGCCACAAGAGCGCGGATCCAAGGCATCTAAGTGGGAGATTCTGACCAAGGGTATGTGAACAAGCTCGTCTTGGAGACCATGTAACTGACGTGATATTAGCAATTGCCGAGCACCAAAGGCAGAACGAGCATCTGCGCATGCTTCAGTCCCACTACAACACAGCTGTTACGGAGAATGAAATGCTCCGCCGCGAGCTCCAAGGGCTTCGGATGGAGAGTGCCCAGCTTCGTGGAGAACTAGGGGCATCTGCAACACATTCTCAGCCGCAACCCCAGCAGGACCAGGTCCAGCACCACAGCCATCATCTTACGCCGCCGACCCGTACGCGGCGTCTAGCCGCCCAGAGCTCCCTCCCTTGAGGTCCATCAGCAACAGTGTTCCCAACGGTCCCGAGTCAATGACCGGAGTCCAGTATGAGGCACCACGAGTCAACGGATATCGATCAGACCGTTACTAAGTCGGACAACCCACGACCTAAACCTTAAGTCCCAATTTTCTACATTACTTTACGACACCCATTTTGTTTTCCTTTGTCAACTACTATAAAAAGCACGATTTGAATGACACCAGAGGGTGCGATCTGCACGGCATGATCGCTTGCTCGCATCTGGATACACGAATTTCGCACGAGGAGGTTGCCCTCGTCAAGCCGAGAACCAACCCAATGGACTCGAGCTTCTTGTGTTATTAGAGTACTCTGGTGAGGATCAACCACCATCTCTTCGACCAATGTACAACTGTCGAACATCCTTTTTGGGAGGGCGGTTCGACTCGTTTCTGGTTGCTTGTTTGCTTTGTTTTTTTGCTTTATGCCTTGTGGCTGGATGGCCTCGATCTTCCGTTTCATTTTTTTGGTTCTTCGATTTCACGCACGCTCAGCTGGAACCGGCCAAGGTCACCAAGCTGCTACCTCACGTTAATACGGGACCCCAAGAAAAGTGCATTGATCCTGCCAGGGAGGTGTGCAGGAGGGTTAGGTTTAGGTGAAGAATGAGGAGGAAAGACGGCGGATGCCGGGGCTGTGATTGGAGCATGACAGGTTATGAGGATGTAGCGAGTTGATGCTGTATATACCCATACGCCACAGGGAGCTAGAGGAAAAGGATATGGCAGGATAATAGTTCGGGTTGGAGTTGTTGGAGAATGGGGTTGGCTTAGATGTCACCCAAGATACGCGGCGCGACATGGCACTCTGCCTAGCAGTAGTAGTAATTGACGTCTGCCACCACAAACCGAGATGATTTCTGCGAATGGAAATGCTGGCCGTGCAAATGTTGTTTGATTGTGCTTTGTAGGAGGTAAGGGAAACATTGGTGATGGTCGTTGATTGTGATGGATATAGGCTGGGGATTCCTCCATGGGGAGTGCATCATTGAGGTTATGGAGGACCGCTGTGAACTAGACAAAATCACTTACACGCCGTGATGGACTTGGACGATAGAAGAAAGCTCTTATTGAAACTGTTGACCCGCCCGGACTCGGATTCGGTCTCAAGGTCCAACCGATTCTCCGCCGTTGCGGAGTTTCGGATGGCTCAGACTGCGGACTTGGGGGCGGAGTTTCGCGGACCAGGATGGTGAACAGACGAAAATCCCCACCGACTCCGAGCAAGGTACCTGCGTTGACGGCCAAAGTTGGGTGCGGAGACTTGTACCAGCCTATGGCCCCTAACTCCGGGGTGCTCGCCGCTTAGTTTACTGCTTACGACACACACTTCAGGGTCCAGCCTACTCTGTACACTGTAATGTCTGCCTTGGAGTTTTGTTTCCCTAATTATTCTCCAGAATCCCATTTGCCTGGTTCCCGACAACTGCATGTTCTTTTTTACTTGACAAACAGACCAATGCTTCCTTGCTTCGGGAGATATTATTCCACGATTTGCCACTCTTGATCCATTTCTGTATCATCTTTCTGTTCCACATCACATTCTTGCAGCCGACAATGACTTGGAGTGGGAGCAGACTGTCCAGCTGGACACATCGACTCCACTGCTCAACACCACAACCACCATCGCCACCACATCCCTCCAAGGACCGATCGTGTGTCGGCCTCGCGACAGAAGAGCTGTAATGCGTGCGTCCGTGGCAAGCGTCGCTGTGATAAGAGGACCCCCAACTGCACGCGCTGTGCCGCCAGGGGCCTCGACTGCGTTTACCAGAGACTGCCGCCCAGCTCCAACATGTCAGACATGCCCACCATGGCTGACTTTGACTTGAACTTCGATATGGAGGGTGTCAGCTCTGACTCTAGTCCTGGCAGTCTGCAGGCTGATATCGGCCTCCAGATTGATCCCGTCCTGGACTTTTCCATCGCTGACCTGGTCTCGGACAGCTCTATCAATAGCATGTCGCCATGCAATGAGCTGTGGACGCTGCCCCAGGATTTCGGCGCCAGCAAGATGGATCTGCCGCCTCTCCCAACCGTTCCCAAACTCCCACTGAGGGACCTCAGCCTGCTAGAAGACCCTAACAAGTGCGAGGCGCTCAACGTCATTCTCACGCAGCTCTACGATCCCACCTCAAAAGTAGGCTGGGTCCTCAAAAAGGCGACTGAGATGCACCTTGTCTTTGTCAAGACCCGCGCCATGCCATTCATGCATCCGCGTCTGTGGTCCTCTCAACCTCCCAAGATTATCATGGCCGCCTTCGCCGCGGCCACAGCCCAGGCGAGCAGCTCGCCCCAGAACAAGGGCTGGACTTGCAAGCTGATCATGGATGCGGCCCGCGATGTCCACAGGGAGGGTGAGCTGGCCGATACTCCAGCGCAGAAGCTCGCCCGCGTGCAAGCCTCCCTGGTAGTGTTGGGAATCAAGATGTTCGACGGCGATATGACGATGAGATCTTCGGCGGAGAGAGAGTTGAACATATTGCTGGACTGGACCAAGGATCTCCTCAATGTTGCTCGTCAAATGGATGACGGAAAGGCGCTGGAACCAACATCGGAGGATCAAGCACCCAAGAGCTGGGATGTATGTTTGAAAAAGACCCAACTCATCATAATCCCGACAGCTAACGTGAGACTTAGGATTGGATCCTTATGGAGAGCATACGCCGAACGCTCGTATGGACTCTTGCGTTCTCGTGTTTCATTTCCATTCTGCAGTCAACTGAAGGTACGTCAAGCCCCCAAAACAAGTCATTAGGGACTCTTGTTAACCGGACCTAGTGCCGTTTCAACAATGGGCTTCGGAAATGCCTTATTTTACTGCCTCAAGACACTTGTGGGAGGCGTCCTCATCAGTCGAGTTCTACCGTGCGTGGCGCGAGAAGCCTAAATTCAACATCAAGATGTTTGGCTTCGCTGAGTTTTGGCAATATGCTCAGCCAGAAGACCTCGACGAATTTACCAAACTTTTGCTCGTAAGGTATGATTGTCCGCTGGCCCTATAGTCTTGCGCAGGTCACTGATCTTATTTTCGTGTGCAGTCAAACCGGCCCAGATGTGTTGGAGCAATTCTTTTCCGAGGGCTCTTCTCTTGGGATTTAGAAGCTCGAGTTATGATGTATCCACGGTGCGGGCTGTAATCGCCACGAGACAAATGATATGTCCAACGGTGGCGGGCCATCAGGGATTTTGTACGATTGGGAATAAGGCACCTGGGGGTTCTCTTAAACAAGGCGTTCATGGACTTTTTGCAGGATGAAAGGACACACACAAGCACATGGGGCTATGCCAGATGCTGGATGAAAAGACCGCCTAGGAATGGTAAACGGTACAGCCAAGAGGCTTATCAGGTCGGCGTTTGGTCTGATTTTGAATATATACCCTCCTCCTTTGACAGCCGCCATTCCGTACGCACAGTTCGTGAGAACGCCTAGCTCGTGGTCCAAACGAGCCTCTCGCCGCTCACTGCTCTATTTCGGAGAAGATCTAATGCTTTCTGAGCCCTCTCAAGCATTGTATTTCCATCAACTATGCGGTAAGGCATAGGCTTCACGACTCCCTCCTCAAGGAGGGCGGGGATGATTTCAGATTGTAGTTTCTCCCTCAAGAAATCATTCTAGGCCTAGTCAGTCTTTAATTCTTTGAGGGGCTGTGAATGTGCTCACCTCTGGGTAGGTCTGGGTCCTCACCGCCTCCACTACAGCACCTTCGGCCCATTGCCCTGGGTGGATTGTTGACTGGTTAGCGTCTAGAAGATATACAGGTTCCCTGTCATCTTTTGCGTCTTCGACAATAACAGGAAGCATTGCGGCAACTATTGACCCGTCCTGGGCAATCTTGACTATGTGCCGTAGTGTCCCGTGCAGAGACCCTATGCAGTCAATGATATATGGTATCTTTGGGGCCTGTTCAGCTTCAATGTGCCGTAGTAGGCTCTCCACGACGTCGGGCTTGGAGTAATCGAAGCACGCTGCTGCTCCCAGGGCTTTGAGATTATTGTGATGTTTCTCACTTGCGACGGCGAGTAGGTTCGTGAAGCCCCAGTGCTTGAACACTTGCAGGGTGAAGATGCCGACGCTGCTGCCGGCTCCCCAGATGAGGAAGGGTTTGTGTGCGTGTTTGGGCTGCCAGTCTGAGGGTATGGGCCATGGCAGTTCAATGCTCAGGTTTTTAGTGGCTGTGTGGAAGACAGTCGCGACGTTGACGGACACAGTGACGGCTTCAGGGTCTGAGAGACCTTTGGGCATCTTGGAGATCAAGTATGCCGGAACGGTAACATACGGCTTGTGATTCGCTCTCTTGGGATCGCCAAATGCGTAACCCATGATCTTGTCTCCGATCTGGAGGCCCTTCAAGTCACCGCTTGAGGCCACGGCGACGACATGGCCCACGATGCCACCGCTACCGAGGACAAAGGGTAAGCATTGATATAACAGCCACCATCTGCGCGGTGAAGATCGAGTGGTGTTGAGGCTGTCCATTCAACTTGAACAACGACTTCGCCAGCAGCCGGGGCTTCGACGGGGACGGTGATTTCAACTAAGCGAGCACGCTTTGCCGGCGTAGCAATGGCTTGCTGTGTAGACGGTAAAGAATCCATGTCATATCATACCATGCAGGATGATTCACGACTGAAGAATGTTAGGAGATGCAGATAAATGCTAGCTACAGGGCATCTCTATAAGTCACGCTGGGAGCCTAAGACCTATCTATCCCACAGCATTGACAATTACTATGCCTGCTCGTATGGAATCTGACGTGCAGGACTATGGTTGGGCCATGATTTATAAGCTGTTATATCGGTAAGCTCCACCAGGAACGACTTGAGGCTCAGATTGATCTGCAAGTCGCACGGGGCTAGCCGTGTTGATGAGGTATTGACGATGCAGGTTGCCGGTAGCCGAGGAGTCTCACCTGCGTATTTGGGGAAGAGAGGAACTGCAGGGCTACATTTGAGACATTCAATTGCAGGAGTATCACGGCGATTGAGGACTCTCGGTAACAAGGGCGCTTTGTATTGTCGTGGTCCCAAACCACAGTGTAAGTGATGGATAGGCCGGTAGCGGCGTCGATCCTTGGCCGTCCCCGGACCACATACCTCGTGGGCCGGGCAGAGGCCGAAACTAACACGCCTATCGAGGTTGTTGATGCCTTTTAAGCTCCGCAAGTCCAGGACCTAGGGCGGTCCAGAATGTCATAGCACTCCAATGAAAACGCCTCTCTCCTCTCCCTCAGAAGTTCAGATTTCCCGTCCCAACTCAAATACCGTGGCAGGCTGCAACAAACGCGGGGCAGGGCAAACAAGACGAAAGAGACCAAAAAGAAGAAGAAACCAAGTACTCCAAGCATAGTCCTTAAAAGCAGAATCGTAGCGTCGTGGTTCAGATACGGGCAGTCTGGGCCGTCAGCGCCGCCCCATGAGGCCCAGGTCCTCGTAGTTCTTGGGCGGCTTGCCGTCGCTTGGCGTCGTGCCGCTTCGTGGGCGGGCTGCCCATGTCGGAGAGGACATCGCGGGCCTTTGGCGCAGGCCCCGGCGCGGCGGCTTCGCGGCCTTGGGATCCTTGATGCAGGATTGCACCGTGGTCGCCTCGGACAGCGCCGACGTCGACACCTCGGAGCTGGTGGAGGGCGACGACCCATGGCTGGAAGGCAGAGAGAGAGAGAGCAGAAACAGAGGTGTATCAGTGGAGCTGCGCCGGTGCGGTGCCGTATGGTAGCAGTACGAGCTGTCTCGCGGGAGATAGGGTAGTATTCTGCTGCAGGTATCGGCGCGCGACAGACAAAGCGGTACACGGAGGGTTTATACCGGGGTGGGCAATGCTATCGTCTCTCCTCTGGTTCGTGATTGTAAAAGCAAGCAAGAGGCAGCGTCGCGGGCGAGCAACAGCCGTGCGTCAAGGGAGAGAGGGAGAGGGAGAGAGAGAGATAGGATCGGTGCTTTTGGGTAGGGCGGGCAACCAGGGCGGACAGACAGACGAACAGACAGGACAAGGCAGGCTGGTTGCTCTTTAATAAAAGCAAGGCCTGGCAAATGCAATGCGTACCGGGAGGTACTGTACTAACTGCAAAGGCGACGCAGAGCAAAGCATAAGCATACCTGAGGTAGGCGTACAACTCGAGTACCACACCCATACGGTAGTTGGAAGCAAAGACAGGTAGTGTCCGAGTCTCCTCGGCCCTCTTCTTCTTGTCCTTGGCCCGTCACGCATCCCATCCATGTCTCTCGACTATCGCTGCTGCTGCTGCACGGCGACGCAATGCGACTCCGAGGCAGGAAATCAACGAGTCCGCCAGTCACGCTCCACCACGCACGCACCGGCTCGTCCACGGCCAGCAATCGCTCTCCTTGCGCCATATCGAAAACCCCCTCTCTCACCCTCTCCCTCCCTCTCTCTCTCTTTCGTCACGCTGTCTGCTCCTGGGCTGAGCTGAACACTCTAAGCTTATCATGCCTCCCGGGGTCGGATGGTGGGTGGCTCTGGCCCACGATAGGCCAGCCTTTGGTGTGCGCCATCCTCAGCCCAGCCGGGGGCGCTGTGCGCTCGCGCGAATGGGGTCGTCACGGTTATCGGGGCAAGCAAGCCGTGTTTTAGGTCATGGTCATGCATGGCCAAGCGACGAACCTGCATGGCTAAGCTCACTGGGGCCTCCGCATGGAAGCCTTCCAGACCAAGCGACTCCTCAGCGATAGCGGTGCTCCTCGGTCATGGTAGCATAGGGCTGGTACAGATTACGACAGGAGCAGAGTAATGCTGTGGGGTTGGGCTCATACACATAGGCATCTTCCACTCTTGAAGCAAGGTGGCGTAAGCATCTGCCATGACATGATTCACCTAGACCGACCCCGGTGGATGGGCTGAAGAGGTCGTAATGCAGCCCACGGCTGTTCGTCCGTCAACAGCGAGTACGTTGCTGTACTTTCCAGCCACCACCTGATAACTCACAATTGCCATGTACATGTTTTCTCTTTTCATCCCGAAGTTTTGACTTGCTGCATTCACGCGCTTATAACGAGCCCAGCATGGTGATATGAGCCGAGGACAAGTCATAGTCACTCTTGATTGGCATGCCATCACAAACTGATCACTTGCGTATCCAGGCACTCTGCTGTTGATCGTTTCTCTTCTTCTCTTACAAGATCTTTCTCGTTCCAACCCCCAATGAACGTATTGCAGGCTCGGCCGACCATATTCGTGCTTCGCCTATGCCCAGCTCCCTCCAGCCATGCCACCGATCCGTTCCATCTATGAAATATCCATGACGCCAAACGCCCGTTTCCCGAGATGCCTTCCGTTGCCCTCCAACCTAGCCTCAAGTAAAATCACATCCGGCCCCTTCCGTTCCCGACCCACCACCAAGCCGGCTGTGCCACACCCAGCCCAGCAATAGACATTAACACATGGAGGATACATTCGAATGATCTGGCTGCTCCTACAGCCCGGTCTCAAGCATGGCCGCCCTTTGCGGCGAATCTTTCCACCATCTCGACACGCTTGTTGCCGAGCTCCACAATCTTGGATACCAGTTTGTCGTCCTTGTCCAGGTCGACAATGTCGTCGGCACCGCCAATGCTGACTCCGTTGATCATGATGTTGGGGACCGTTCGACGACCGGTTCTTTCGAGCAGCTGGTCTTGCAGAGACGAGCCCAGCTTGTGCTCGTCCAGCTCAACAACGTAGGGCTCGGGTGTGATGGAGTATTTCTCGAGGAGAAGGCCCTTGGCACGTTTCGAGAAGGGGCAGTAGGACTTTGAGAAGATGATTACTAGAATCAGGGAGAGTCAGAGAAGCTTGCCTAGCTGTTGGGGATGCTTAATTACGTACCGGGAGACTTCTTAAGGATGGAGTTGAGCTCCTGCTCCGCCTCGTGCTCTTCCGTCGTCTCCTCCGCCTTCGCCTTGGGCTTGGAGCTCTCGGAGTCTTTGTTGGACACAGAACCCTTGCCCTTCTTGGACTGGCCATCGGCAGAGCTGCCAACGCCGACAATCTCACTAGGAGGGTCCGGTCGCAGGCCGCCCTTCTGTTTGGCGTTGTCCTTGGCGGCCGCCTCGGCAGCCTTCAGGCGCTGCTGCATCTTCTCGGTAGCCACCTTGTCGTCCTCGTCAACGTCGCCGTCGGCGTCCTTGTCGGCAGGGATGTGGCCGGCTTTGTTCCCCGTCTGGGCGTCCACGACGGCCTGCCCCCTGGGGTTCTTGCCATCCATAGCGTTCATGGTCTTGTGGTAGAAGTCCTGTATCGTGCGTGTGTCGTGCTCCTGCTTTTCGTAGCCCGACGAGTAGAAAAGGATGAGCACAACGGTCGCCAGGACCGCCGCCATCAGGAGACGTAGCCGGCGTGGGGAAGGCATGGTGCGCCGAGGTTTTGCTCGACGGTGTCGCAAGGTGCTTTGGCTCGGGCGTCGTAGGATTCGGGTTCTGCGTCGGCTGGAAGGGATGCCGCAATTACGTCAATGTTTTGGAAACCCGAGGACAGAGCCGGTTCAAAGGACGGCAATGGATCGGAATGGTCTGCTGTTCTAGGACGTCGGTTGTGGAAATGGGAGAGCCCGTGTGACCCGATGTTCTGCGACGGAAGAGATGAGCAAAAGTTGACAGATGCAATTGTTTACAATGGCGGTTGCAGGCTTCCCCACTGTTAGGGGCTGCTAGGGGCTGCTAAGGTAAGGTGCCTGGTGAGTGCCGGAGCCCAGGTCCCAGGGCCTCAGGTTCAGGCCTGTTTGCAGCGATCTGCGCGGGCGATCGGCCAATGACCAGCAGCAACGGCTGCTTTCAGGAGGCCAAGCATTGCGTTCACACTAAAAGAATAACGGGGCCCTGCTACCCGGCATGCCTTCACTCTTCTTTCTTTATGTTGAGGCGGTTTCGTTTCAACTCCAGAGTCGTCTGTTGGATAGTTGCCAAGATGGTAAGATAGTAAAGTTGAGAATAAGAATATTATATTCAACTATCAGAAACGCTTTGCCAACTCCCGAACATGCCGTGATGCTTGATGCCTGATGCATAACACTTGTCCTATCGTCTCTAGATCACCTAACACGATGAAACCACCCTATTCCTCTCGCATCAAGCAGCACCCAGATTCCGTTCATCAACCTGACAAAGACGTGTCGTCCACAAAACTCCGACCCTTACGATTTGCTGGGCCCAACACCAGTGTGTCGATCATCTCCAGCTGCTCTGCACTGAGGCTGGATGCGTTCTTGCGAGGTATCGGTGGCGCTCCACCATCTGGCGCTTCTCGGACATGGTTGTGGTTATGGTGTTTATGCTCGAATGAAAGATGCTTGGAGTGCATTCTCCAATGTCCTCGGCTGCGATGCGCGGGTGCGGCTTGCAGCTGGCTCACCAACAAGCAGAGCAGCAAGCAAAGGAGAAGGCCGTATGTTGCCATTTTTTCTTCTTTCTTTCAGTCAAGTGCGTTTGCCTCACGTCTGCGAATGTTCTTGAGCAGTCTGACAGTGAAAAACGTGATTGAAGCATAAAGGGAACTGTCATCCAGTCCCCCGTGCATCTTTATACTCAGTCTAGCTGGACGAACCCCAACCCGTTCTCAGCAGAGTGACGGAAACGGCTACCGGACCCTTTGCACGACTGGAATGGTATTGTTCTGTCGAGACATGTCTCATCAATTGTTACCATCCCCGACTCCAGTCCTGTATACCTTACCTAACAATAGCGCCTATCCATGCCATCCAATGGCATTCTATACTATCTATTTACAGCTCTTAATGACGATACTCTCCTGTTTCTTAGGTGATGATGTTGATTTACATGGCTACCCTGCCGCTGGCACCGGGCTCGGGATATGACGACACCAGCGCTTGGATGGCTGGCAAAAGTTCCATAACAGAAACACTTACACCCATGTTTTCAATCAACAAAAATATTTCCTGCTCATTGATCTGCCAACGCAAAATGACGAGATCACGATATTTCCTCTGGATCCAACTTGGTGGTAGATGCGAGAAGAGCAATGACTAAGCATGCTGACCCTTGGCGGCCAATCAGAAAATGCCAGCATTCCAGGCCTGGACTTCGCCTCCGTGACGAGTTTGACAGGCTGTCAGTTCTATAGATTTCTATAACCTGCCTCAACGTTAGTGCTTCAACAAGTGTCCTTTCCACCCGCTTGACTCACAGCTGCACCGGTCAAAATCCAAGAACTTGCCTCCTTTTGTTTTCTCCATTCTTCTCTTGTTTCAACACTCTCTTGTGTCGTGTACAATTATTGTCTGTTATTCTTGCGCAAAGATACCCCTAGCAGCAAACTACTGTGTAGCTGAAACCAGGACACACTAGCCACAGCGTGTGTACGAGCTCACAGACAGACATTCTTTAACAACTCTGTCCCCCATACACATCTACTGGCACCATGGCTCGATCACGGCCAATCGCGGTGTTTTCCGCTTTATTTCTTGCCATGGTCTTCATGGTCGCCGTCTCATCTCTCCCTCTCACAGCCGCTTCCCAGAACACACCTTCCTCAGAAGACGACTTAATATGCCATACCTCTGATCCCAAAGACTGTTATCCTCGCGTCTTCCAGCCCACAGACGAATTTCAAACTGTTCACGATGATCAGGAAATCCCCAACGGCCTTCATGTTCGGCTCAACATCTGGACTGGCAAGAAGGAGGCCAAGATCAACGTTCCTGACGAGGAGAACCCCGCATTGGAAGGCCTGCCCGTGGATTCAGCGGTCGTCCTTGTAGACCAGGAGCAGCCAGATGCTGATACCCCGTCATCCCTGAAGGCGCCCCGGAGTATGAGCCCATTGGCAAGATTAAGGAGCCGCAACATGGCACACAATCCTTCTTCGAAGACTTGAAACTGGTTAAGAGCAACGTTGATAAGAAGGACCAGGCCTTTGATGATGCGCTGGACAACCTGGAGGAGATATCGCATGACTTGTACTACGGTCTCAAGATTGCAGAGGACGCCGAGGCTGTAAAGACACTACTCTGCTTGATGGGTGATCCAAGCTTGTCGGCTACGGAGGGCTCCAACCCACGAGACCACCAAGCGGCCATGATTCTGTCGGGCGCCTTGCAGAACAACCCTTCAGCTTTGAAGCAGCTCACCAAGATTTGGCCTCAAATCATGGAAGCGCAGTGTCCTCGAGACAGCTCCCTCTGGGCAAAACTTTCTTTTCCAGCTTCGTTCCGGCTGACACGTCTGATACATCCAAATCGAAGCCCGCTGCCTTGATGGCAAAGGCGAAGGTGGCGGCGATCAACGGCCTCATCAAGGACGATTCTATCCGAGAGGATTTCATGAAGCGAGGGGGCATGGAGAGGCTTCTTGAGGTCTTGATCCCGAAGGAGAAGGAGTGGAACGGAGCACAGCGCAAGGTTGGACAGCTGGTGCTTGACAACTTCCTCGACGCCGATATGGGCGCCAAGCTGGGCCAGTGGCCTACGGCTGCGAAGCTCGAGGATGGAAAATGCCAGGGCGAAGCCTCCCAGACTGAGGAGGGCTGCTGGGATTATCACGTGGAGAGGATCATGAAGGCCAACGAGGGCGACGACGAGCACTGGAGCAAGGACGTTCACACGAGGTTGGAGGAACTCAGGGGCCAAGACTCATCGACGCACCAGCATGTTGATCTATAGATGGGATTTGATTTGACATGATTTATGAAAAATTAGAAAACCGATGAATATATTGTATCAGACCTAGAGGGGTTTGAACTGTACGAACACATACAAATTACTGTTCCGCGCGGGCCGTGACTATGGTTTGTGGAGGCTATGATCATTAATGTTCTCGGAAGTGAAAAGAGTAGAATGTGAGGAAAAAACTATTCTAGGGAAATAAAAACAAACAGCCAGATGGAAACCTGTATGAAATTGTCAGTTGGCATTAGAGTATCCTACCAAGTGATGGATTTTCGGTGTTATGATATTGTGATGTATTGGACCCACGCTTGCTTTTCTTTCAGTTTCCAGAAACCCGTCTCTTACACTGCCAGTGTAGCGCTCAACTCATCTCAACCACGAGAATTTCACATGCCACGGAGAGGCATATCTCAAAAATTGGAGAATCTTGTAGGCAAGAGCATCGCAATGCAAGACCGCCAGTCGCCGCCGGTGCAGGTCCGCCAAAATACTGCCAAGGGCCGGTCCCTCCATGCCACACAGTCTTTCGCTCCAGGCCAGGTGATCGCCTCTTTCACGCCGCTCATACTGCTTCCCTCTCTCTCGCATCTCTCCTCTGTCTGTACATATTGCCTGCGCCCGGGGAACCCGCGCGCGTGCACTCGCTGCCATGCTGCCTTTTACTGCGACGCTGCGTGCCAGAAGGCCGACTGGACGGCCGTCCACGGCGCCGAGTGCAAGCCGCTGCAGCGTGCCGCGCCTCGGCAGCTGCCCACTCCCGTGCGGGCGTTGCTCCGGGTCCTGGTTAAGGACAACGTTGCAGCGGCGCTGGAGACGCTCGAGGGCCATGTCGCGCAACGCAGAGACCGCCAAGGGTGGGCGGATCTGCAAATGATGGCCATGGGAGCTTGTGGGTTCGCAGGCAAAGGCACGGGAGAGGAACAGGTGCGGAGGGCACTTGATATTTTGTGTAAGGTATGGCCATCTATACATCTTTGGAGACGGACAATTCGTGATTGACTCTGCCTAGATCCAAACAAATGCGTTTCACCGGTACGATGTCGACCTTGGCCAGGTTGGCATCTTCCTAGAGCCCACACTCGCCATGGCCAATCATTCATGCATGCCAAACGCTTTTGTCCAATTCATCGGCAGGAAAGCCATCCTGAGAGCAGAAACACCCATTCAAGCTGGTGATGAGATACAAATATCATACACAGGTATGAATCTTAACCAACTCAAAAGAAGGTCTAAACATGAGCCTGCGGTTTCTAATTCTTTGCTAGACTACACATTTCCACTTCAGAAGCGCAAAGAGGCGCTTTCTGCTTATATGTTTGAGTGCAAATGCCCACGTTGCAAGGACGATCTGAATGTCTACCAAGCGTGCGCCAGCTCTCCCAACATCGAACGCAATCGCTTGAGCATCGTCCCGGACTTGGCCAATGTTCGTACACATCCTGCGGTGACAGACCCGGCACGAATAGCAGCAGCCCGAACGAGGACACATGCTGTAGTCGGATCAACGGATGCACAACCTCTGTCTGAACAACCAGAGCAGCGAATAAGCGAGTTGAAGGCTCATTACCAGGCTTGCCAACGACTGGTTGATGCAGAACTTTGGGCTAGCTCGCCAGTACCACATATCCTGACGGAGATGGCTATTGCTTATTCAGAAGCTGGAAACTTTGCATTTGCTTTGGCCATCGCATGCCATGTTGTAGTAGCTTGTGATCCATATCGATACACAGCACCCTTCCATCCTGTGAGAGCCAAAGGTCTTCTTATGGTTGCAAAGCTACTCGCAAACACAGCGGCGGACACGGCTTCTTTGGGAACAGCCTTACGAGCGCATGGTTCTGGAGAAGCCTCGCAGCAAGCAACGCAGGATGCTCTACAAGACATCGACCAAGTATCATTGTGTGAAATGTTGCTTGTAATGGTCTTGTGGTACGCTCCGGCCTCATACGAGACAGAGTGGGAACTGTCAAGAACTGCCAGGGACATGTTGAACGACATCGAGCAACTTCCAGGCAGAGAAAAGGAACTATCACTCATTAATGCTTGGAAACAGGACCCATTGAGCGACCAGTCGCAAGCATTCTTCGATTTTGCCGTGGTGAAGCAAATCAATATTTTGGCCAAGCTTGGCCGGGCTATACTGAGGTCGAAATTCGAGCAATAGCTCAAATATCCAGAAGTAACCCGTACTACGGTTACGGACTAAACTTGCGTCTTAGGCCATATCATATGACAACTTTTATGATTTTCTCCTATCCAAAGATGCAAAGACTAGACATGGTGATGAACTGGGCTTGTGTGAGAAGGATGATGTCCAGCACGGTGGGCTCTCATTGGTACCAGCACCAGCACTTGATTCCCCACAAGCTTAGTGGAGCAGCGCGATAAGATAAGCCCATCCGCTTTTCCATTTTCCCATTATTTTCTTAGGTGGGACCCTGGGTTGTTATCATCAGATCCAACTGAGCAAAGTCGCAAACATTAGGCTTCCCTCGCCCTCAATCATATGTCAACGATCTGAAGAGCTTTGAAAAGATTGCGACTTAGCGTCTCACCTGTTCAGGCCGTAACTCTAGTTGGACCCTTACTCGGGCTTCCAGCATGACTAAGAAGCTGCATCGTGCCAAAGAAGCCCTTCGCAACGTCTTTGGAGGCTCATCGTCCACTCCTGCGGACTCAGAACAGAACCTGGCCGATAAAGAAGCCAAACCCGCCGCCATGGAGGAGCAGAAGAAACCAGAAGACAGTGTGGCCGCTCGCGATAAGCCTAGCTCGGATCCCGATGCTGCTGATTCTGGGGATCAAAACCACAGCGATGGCAGCCTGAAGCGCATGAACCCCCATGATGAAGACAACGACCAAGGCGAATGGCAGGTTGTGTCTCGGCCATCAAAGAAGTCCAAAACCAAGAAAGTACCGCGCCCCGGCAAGGGCAGCTATCCGGCAATCACCTTCTCCTCAAACTCCCGCCTCAACTCCAAAATCAACGTCAACAGCTTGCGCGACCTGGTCACCTACATCTTTGCCGATGGCACCGGCCCGCAGTGGATTGGTGTCTCCCACCGCCCAGAGTTCCGCAAGATTGTCGCCGTCATGGTTCCTGGCCTCGAGGAAGCCATGTTCAAGGCAGGCGTGGACTTCTCTACCTACAACGACACTCCGCACGAGCCCGAGGAGCGCGTTGCGTCTACGCCTGATGACTACTACCCACGCCCTCTGGACAAGGAGAAGCTCCTGAACCCCTGAAGCCGTTTGCCGACATGTTTCCCCACCTGTGGCCCGTCCGAACACCTGGTGACGACAAGCATTCCAAGATGCATTCGCCATTGGCTGCCTTTCTAACTGCGCCTGCTCCGAAGGAGAAGACGTCCAAGAAGGGCGTTAAGCCAGCTTCCGAGCCCCAGGGATGGAAGAACTCGAGAACAGTCATCACCGAATTCCTCGCTACGCCCGAGGAGCTAGAAGAAAACGGCTTCCTGGTTCACCCGGCACTGCTTCCAGAAGGTGATCGACGCTCCAACTTTGTTGTTCCAGAGGGATGGGTCATCACCAAGGTGGACAAGCTGGAGGATGGAAACGTCCCCGAAAACGAAATAGAAAAAGGCAGCATCACAGCTGGCCGAGAGATCCTGGCCCTGGATTGCGAGATGTGCATGACTGGCGAGAACGAGCTCTCCCTCACACGTATCAGTCTTGTAAACTGGTCTGGTGAAGTGGTTCTAGACGAGCTCGTCAAGCCTGATAAGCCCATTACAGATTACGTTACTCGGTTTTCTGGCATCACCGAGGAGATGCTGGCGCCAGTCACGACAACGCTCCGGGACATTCAAGCTAAGGTGGTTGAGCTACTTCACCCGCGTGCCATTCTTGTCGGCCACTCGTTGGAGTCTGATACTAAGGCTCTGAAACTCGCACACCCGTTCATTGTCGACACTTCCATTCTATACCCCCACCCACGTGGCCCACCGCTCAAGTCTTCACTCAAGTATCTCGCTCAGAAGTACCTGTCACGGGAGATCCAGTCAGGCGGCGCTCACGGACATAACAGTATAGAGGACGCTCTCACGTGTTTGGACCTCGTCAAGCAAAAGTGCGACAAGGGCAAACTCTGGGGACTTCAGACGCGCAAGGAGAGAATCTCTTCCGCAGACTCGCCCGGGCTGGCGTGGCGTACAAGGCCCAGGGGGCCAGAATGCTGTCGGAGGCGTCGAGGTCGGCAAGACCAGCGCCGCCGTGGACTGGGGCGACCCATCCAAGGGCGCTGGAGCAGGCGCCACGTATCAGCTTGGGTGCAAGAATGACGAGGACGTCACTCGCAATGTTATTAGGGCCGTCAATGGCGACCCAGATGGTCTCGAGATCAAAGGCGGTGGCGTTGACTTCGTCTGGGCGCGCATGCGTGAACTCGAGGCCTTGCAGGGATGGTGGAACAAGAACCGTGTTGACGTCCCCAATAGCGACAACGGACCTCCCGACGGCACGGGTCAGGATCTCGACCAGGACATGGACATAGAAGGCGCTCAGGCGTCGACCTTGGAGAAGGCCGTCGTCGCCCTCACGGAGCGGCTGGTCCGCATCCACGCCGCCCTGCCGCCCTGCACCGGCTTCATCGTCTTCAGCGGCTCCGGTGACCCCGCGAGATGGCGCGTCTGCAGCAGATGCACTCGCGCTGGCGCAAGGAGTACAACACGCCTGGCATGAAGTGGGACCAGCTCAGCGTCAAGTGGACCGACGTCGAGGATCAGGCCCTCCGGCAGGCTGTCAAGAAGGCTCGTTCTGGCATCGGCTTCATCAGCGTTAAATAGTGTGGAACTCGCCTATCAGAGCTATAATATGGGAGAGACTTAGGCTGGAGAGAAGGGTAACCGCATTAAAGGAAAAGCGCGAGAGCAACCTCTTGGACTTGCTATATAGAGTATTGATGAATGATTTAGAGGCGTCCGAGGCGCCGGCAGCTCGATGATGCGCCAATACGAGATGGAAACAATGTGGCTGAAGGAAGTGCAATGCGATACGCAATCTCGGTAATTGGCCGAGTGTCAAATTATGTAGGGACAGACATGCTCTAAGATGCTATGGACACCTGCAAATCCTCAATATAATGAATACGACCGGCGCCTACATTTGAACAGACCTTGAACGTTTCATTCATCGACTCGTCGTTAAATTAAGTGTATTAGACAAAATCAAGAGGCTATCGCCAAGGTACATTAATCATCCCAGACATGGTTGGAAGGGCCGAGCAGGCCAGAGTAGTGTAGTAAGACTGCCACCGTCGAATTCCTCGTAGACTCGACATTGTTCCGTGCGCCCAACGCTTTGCGTAGTAAAAATTGACGAAATGACCAGAACGCCGATACCCATCCCCAAATTTCACCCATCTCGTGATCAAACCCATAACAACACTGTCTCGCTGTTGGAATGATTGCTTTTCGCCCATCGCTTTCCGTGTATCACCCCTAAATAATCGTGTGAAATGCCTCGAGAAATCTATATGCCCCATATGTTGCCTGAGAAGAGAGTAATGCCGCTAATAGCCATTGCGTTGACAAAGTAGATGGAGGAATTTTCCCACTTGGAAAATGCAACTGTAGGCTAATAATGAGCCGAAGAGCGTCAAAAATCATCGCCGTGATGAAACCGAAGGTTGCGGACTTGGCCGTGTTCCTGTGCTTCCCTCGACTAGCTCAGCAGCGCTACCCATAAAATCAACCTCTTGGTATGTAGGATCAATGCGACTGATGCCATGATGTGGAACTGTTCCGAAGCTGAGTGGTCGCTCTGTACGACTTCCAGGCATGTCGATACTTGTGAATTCGGGGAAGTCCATGGATGAAGCCGACGAGAGGCGTTTTTGTGACCCAGTGCGCTCAAAAGGTAGCCTGCCTACGGAGAGCCTTTGTTGCGAGCGATCGCCATGTCCTTCAGCAGTGACCCGGGGCGTATCAATAGGGTTTAGCGAGGGTGAGGGTGTGCCGTCTACTGAGGCCGAGTTTCTCTTCGAGCTTTTTCGTGGAATCTCAGGAGCTGAAGCTCCTCCAACAGTAAATTAGGATCGGAATCCGACGGCTCTCTACCCTTATTTGTTGATGCTCGACCAAGTGCTCCGGGCAGGCGCTCCGCTACAGGACTGTCTGGCTCACCAGGTTCTACGTCCTGAGGATCACCACTGTCTGTGAGAAGGTTACCGGGGCGATTCTTTGAGGGCCGTTTTGTCTTTGGCTCATCCTCGTCGTCTGATTCGATCGGTCCATTCCTCAGCACGCCCATGGCAACAGGTATCCCCTCGGGCGGCGTCTCGTCTCCAAAAGCCCCGTTACGAGCCATCATAGCAGGAGGCATCCTGGCGCTCCGGACCACTTCGAAACCCTTACCCTTCTCTTTGCTCTTTCCTCCAAACATGTTACGAAACCAACCAGTTGCCGTCGCCATAGGGCCAGTGGGGTCGGCTGGGCCAGTACCAAGCTTTCGACCAGGACCATCGGAATTTAGTGCTGGTCCACGTACGCCGTAATAAAAGTCAACCTCGCGAGTCGAGTAATCTGGTCGGTTGCCCGGTACACCGAACAGTGTATTGGAGGCACCAGGTGGTGCAGGAGTGCTGCCCCTGAGAATGTCGGCTTCCATCTCGGCAGGATCGGGCGGCGGTCCACCAATTTGACTGAGGCGAATCGGATCGCCGGCGAGGGACAAACGCTGGTGCTTGTCTGGACTGATCGAGTCGTTGAGGGTTCCGCGTCGACGGCGTGGAGGCCGATAATAAGGATCGGCTGCCTCGGAAGGGAGAGGTGGGTGTGAATATCGAGCAGCTGATGGCGACGGGAGGAAGGAGAAAGTGCTAGCCTCTCCAGGGGTACCGGGGCGTAAGAGCTTGCATTGTCCATATGACGAGGAGCATTTGAATAGATGTCAATGCTGTCGAGAGCTGAGCTGCTCCTGTGCCGATGCTGACCGCCCATCTGGCTGAGACTCGCCGCAGAGTCACTACGAACTCTGCCACTAGGCATCGCATAGCCAGATCTAGTGCCGTCGTCGGCATCAAGCATGGCCGCAGTTGATAGCTGGCTGGCCCGAGAAGGCCCAGGTCGATGGTTCACACGCCTAGATAGCTGGCGAGCGCCAAAGATCTTGGAAAGCCCTCCACGGGCGAGACCACGTATGTCATCTCCACCTGCTCCTAGCATTCGAGCTATAACCTCAACGAGGGTTTGCAGAGCATTGAGGAAGAAGCCAAAGACCATGACACAACCATGTATCAGCAGAATGACATATCCGATCCATCCTTTTGTGCCATCATTAACGCCCAGAGTTGGTGAGAATGCGACCATAAGCATAATGGTCACAAGTCGCAAAACTGAGAACACTGTGTGATATGCATTCATGGACGTCGGGCTATGAAATGGTCGGAAAGCATGAACAGTGAGAATTTGGATGACCTCACAAATGGCTAACAACACAACCTGAGCGATGCCGCTCAGTTGGACGGCTCCGATGGCTATACCTCGAACGATGGAGAGCAAGACAGGGATCAAAGCGTACGCGGCAGCTTCATCCGAATACGTGTTATAAAGGGGTCCGTATCTCAAGACGGTAGGGAGGTCGTCGAACAGGAACGCCTTGGGTCGTGTACTGATGATGAAGTAGAGCAACCAAGTGGCAGAACCCAAAAGAAGCAACAGAGTGACGACGGCCAGGGCGACGGCAAAGGCAGGACTTTGATCGGCTATCACCATCTGAAAGCACGACAAGGCTACGATGGGCATGATAAAGTAGTTGAGAACGATGCGCACCACGTTGCCGACGGAGAAAGGGATGTTCTTGGATCGTAGGTCCTCCTCCGGGGTGTTCTTGAGCAGGCGATAGAGCCACTGGAGCAGGAAGCCGAGCTGCGTAAGCAAGAAAACGGCAGCGATAATGACACTGAGCCACACCATCATGCCGGCCCAAATGTCTTCGCTGTGAGACATGCCAATGAGCTGCCCAACCTGTTGGAGGCCATAGGTGCCGTTGGTAATGTAGATGCCATCAACAACGCTCTGCCACGATTCGGCGTTGGCGACAAAGCTCTGGTTGAACATTAGCGTTGACCAGCCGACCTGGCTGACGATAGGCTGGTAAAAGCCGGGGTAGCTAAGGCTCAGAGCACCAGTCAAGGCAACAAACTGAATGTACTGCAGACAGTCACCAAAACCAGGGGTTACAAGTCTGAGGAGATCGGCGTCGCGGCCATAGTTAGCTGTCCAGTGAAAGATGTTCGTGGTGCCCCACGGGCTGAATATCCCAGCCATGACGACAGCGAAACCGGAAAAGAGAAGGACAACCAGTGGGAGAAACTTGAGAGCCCAACTGATATTGCCTAGGTCCGGGGTGACTGTGGTCGAAACACAGCCGATCTGGGTGCCACTCTGGTCGCCGTATTTGAGGATAAATGACGGGGTAAAGCTGGTAAACGCATAGGAGGAGTAGAAATCGTTAGACATGTTAAAGGATGGTAAGCTTGTTATTGGACTATTGCGACACGGTTAGTAGCTTTTCAAATTACACATTACTTTCAGGGAAGACGAGTGTTACCACTCAGGACGAGAGGGGAGAGCAACAGGACATACACGCTTGCTGGATTGAAGACTGGGCTGAGTGGGCACGAGTAGCCGACCAGGCCCTCGGTGCAGAACTTGACAGCATCCATCCACGGTTGATACGTAAGGACACGAACTTTTCGAACAAGCGTCGTCGCCTTGTTTCCCTCGACACCAGGATCAGCGGTCTCGACGATCTTGCCGAGGGTCTCATTGTCGTTCTTCCAGTAAGGGTCGTCGGGTGAGGGCAGCGGTTCCGCGTTCTGCGAGCCCTTGACGTTGCCCCAGACTGTGACGCGGAGGTTATGGCTGTCGTTGTCGACGTCAAAGACGGCATCGGCGTAGAGGGGCACCCATTGTAGGCGCGGCGGATCGTTAAAACGGTAGGATTCGTCGAGACAATTCTGGAAAGGAATTCGGACGGCTTCGGCGCCAGGCGTGATGACGACGAGGGCGAGGACGAGGGCGAGGAAGGCGAACGGATTGAGGCACCCCTCATCGCGGTGCAGGGACTTTGGCGTCATCATGTTAACGAACGAAGTTGGCGCATAGCGCCTGGGAAACCGATCTTGGTGCGGGTGCGAACGACGACGGGGCTCATGGGCAAAGCCGCAAGGCATTATCGGCGGGGAGGAAGAGGGAAAGCCAGAGGGCTCCTAGACGACGATGCGCATCTTGGGAGAGGCTTCGCTACTCGCCGGTTCGTAAGAGGGAGGGAGAGATAGAGAGAGAGAGGAAAAAAGTTGTCGAGAGTTGATGGGCGAAAGTGGAAGCGGAAGAAAGGCGCAGCGGACGCGAAGCAGCCCAGTGCTCTTCTTCTTTTCTGGTGCCCAGTCAGTGCAGACGGCGGAGTGGCTGCCAAAAATACCACCACGTCTGCAGATTAATATACATGCACCGAGCCCAAAAGTACCCCGTAATCCCGTCACCAACTAACTCGAATTGAAGGCGAGAAAGACGGCCAGCAACAGGCGAGGATGAAATCACGTCTCTGGGGTTTTTACGAATTGATTTGTCGTCTTCTGGTGGTAAGATAAGCTCAAAAAGTAAATAGTCAAGTAAACAATACGTGTATATCCCTAGAACAAAAGCTTGCCTTCTTGTGCCCCTGGCATTTTGTCCACCGTTGCGGACAGGAGAAGGCTGGTAGAGCCGGGCAGCGGGACAGGTCGACAGGGGAACAAGGGTCAGTTGCCAACGGTACTCGACAGGTACTCAGACCTCGTAAAATCTCCCACGAACTACAGTGGTGATGCGACACAGCCCAGGTATAGGCAAGTTTCTGTGGTGGGTACGCGTTAAGGTCCCGTCCCTGTGCAGTGGCTCCCCAGCTCCCTGTAAGCTCAGTCACTTACTAAACCTACCACCTACAAGGTAAGTTACAGGCACCACTCTTCCATTGCAGCGGTTAGCTCAACTCGTAGGCATTATGCACGGGAGAGCTGTCATCGCGACGGGCATTTCTCGTGCAGGTTCCTCAGCAGGCCGCCGTTGATCGCCTCTAGCCTCTAAATTACCAGCCTGCCCACCGCCGACCTGGGGTAGACTTCCTTCAGGAGCGCCTTTACCATTTTTCGGGATCTAAGCAAGCCGTCTAGGACAATATCCCACTCCCGATGATTGATTGACTGACTGACAGACACATTGACTGGCCGACCGAACGAGAGAAGGGCAACGCGACGACGCGTTGCTACCTCAGCATCTGGAGCTTACGACCGCCTTAGCTTCAGGCGCTTGGGCGGAGGCAGTGCATATGGTACCACCACTAACCTGCTAGTGCCATTGTGAGCCCGAAGCCTGAAACTCCCTTCTCCATCCACCCACCGTCAAGCTATGACGTTCCTGAGCGCTGCACATGCAAGACCAGCTCCCATCGCATTCTCCAATCCGCCAAACCGCCCCAGACAATTCGGTTCGCTTAGGCAGCTTGCTCATATCAATGCCGCGATATCGAACAGGCATTCTCAACATCCTGCCTGACCATGTCTTCTGATTTGGAATATGTGATGATCCATCATTATACTGTTTCAGCACGCCCATCATGATGACATGACATGGCCTGACCCAAACACAACCAGCCACGAAGAAAATTAAAGAGAAAAATAATATAACTAATAAAAAAATAAATAAATAAAATAAAACCCGACGCCTTTACATATTCTCCAACCTTGCCGATCCAACCAATTCCGATCTCCAGCAGATACGAGAATTTCGTCAGGGGCTCCTTGGCGTCTACCCAGCAGAGCCGCTCCCCGATTCGCTCATCAGCGCTCTGTGTTAGTCTCGTCTATTTTCGGAAATGGCGTCTCCAGCCAGAATCCGACCAGTTGCGAATCCGACCAGAGGCGTCCTCCGGTAACCGTCCAAGCCGCACTGAACCTACACCTGGAGCAAGGTGTCTCAATGCTCAAATTCAATCTTCAGACGCTAAATCTGCCGGAGCAGCCAACGACCTGTGCCTAGTGAGGGCTGCACCTCAAAATTCGTCGGCACTGCCTTAAGCTGACTCCATTGCCTATAGCCAGCCTCCTCAGTAACAGCCACCCACTTACAGAGGGATACTGGTAGACCATTGAGGTTCCTCGGCGGCCATCCATCCAACTGCGAGATTCAAGCTTAGTGCTTAATCCCACATATTATAGCTCGTCACTCATCCCATTTCTTCCAATCAATGCACAAGTCACTCTTCTTATGCCGATGCACATCGTATTCCTGTCTAAGCCCCTGGCTTATAACGTCATTGCGCTCTCTCAGCCTACAGTACTTTGAACATAATCGAGTCAACGCCTTCGGTAAACCATAGCTGGCATCTACGATAATCTATACGACCCTATGCTGATTGATCAATAATATAGCAAGCCATAGCTACGTAGCTCACCTTTCCTTCACCTTGCCATTCCTTCCCACGTCAGCAATCCATCTGAACCTTGCTCTTGCCCTTTGCCTGGGATGCGAGCGTGAACTGCACTTCAGCCGTCAAACCTCTGGACTCTTTCCATAACCCTACCACATTCTTAAGTCGGTCCTCTAATTCACGCACACAAGTCATGTCACTGAATCGTAATGCACTGTGGCCTTCATTGTACCTCGTCCTAGAACCAAACTTGGTAGTAAATTGGACCAGCAGCCTCAGTTGATGCATTCGCACTCGTGTCTTGAGAATCACCCCCACGTTTCATCCTGTTTTGGAATACTTTCGAGAGGCAGATTTTTGGATAGGCTTCGCTGTAGTCGCCGATACTGGCCCATTCCGGCATCCAGTCCCATAAGATTACCACATGGATCTTCTTGGTGGTTTCTAAGCCTGTCAGGGCCCTCTTTATCCTCAATGTCTTGTCGTGTCACGCATATTCGCTGGTCATACATGTTTCTCATGTTGTCGGTTAGTAATGTACCCTCATCACTATTATCGGATGGAGGGCCTGGGGTTTTCATGAGCATCGTCTGCAATGCATGCGAGTAATGCGCGAGGTCTTGCATAGTGCGACCTCGAATGGTTGGTTGAAGAGAAGGGTTCTTGGAAACAAGTTGAGTTTTCTGTGGAGTGGTCATGACGGCATGATCCAGGTCGTTTCTTGGAAAACCACTGCTGGGGACGAAACTGCTCATCACTCGGCCCCGCGGAGGAGTTGTGCTTGCCTGAATACGAGGTGGATCTATGGTGCCGGAGCCTGTGTCTAGCGGCTGTACATATGGGGGTTCACCATTGTTATGAGTTGTAGCCCGTTGCCTGAGACGAAGGAACCGCAGTGAGAGGAAGCCTGCTTGGGTTCGAGATGCGTGGTAGACCTATGGTCATTCCATTGCGTGTTGGATTCGAAGAAGGTGGTGTCTGCAAGCCATGAGGATCGCCCCTTTGTGGAGACGACAAACTAGGAATGCCTGTAGGGGCGGCATTGCCGGGCTGCTCAACAGTCTCTGCCTGTTCGTATTTCTAAATACCTCAAGGTCATCTATCGAATCAGCGTGTTGTGCGTCGAGGATTCGCAGGGGAGAACTCCCAGAAGGGAGGACTGTGATGTCACTGCTAGATATCTCGTCGATTAGTTCAGCTTCGCCTTGTATCAGATTTAGGGACGCTGCTGTAAGAGGTTGCAATGGCTGGTGATAGGGAGGTTGCTTAAAGATGCTTCAGGTTGATTAACATTGCTGGGAGATGGAACCCGAGCAGCTGTGGCTGTGTAGTCAACTGCGATTTCGAAGTCATCACTACGTCTTGGTTGGAAATAATTCTTAATGCTTCCCAATGACCGAGGAATGCGAGGTTTTGGTGTGGGAACAGCTGTAGGAGGAAATCGCAGCTTAGGGACCTGTACTTCGACCATCTCTGACATTGTCTCTTCGTCTGTCGCATTGCTATCTTGTCTGGAAAGATCTACCCTCATTTTGGTTCTCATCATTTCGGATATCAAGTGAGACTGGCCCTTGTGTCTATCATTGCCAGACTTAGGCCTCGGCACTTGAGAGGCGGCTGGACTAGAGCTGGGTTTTGCCAACTCATGTGCGTTGAATAAGTGGGATCTACCTGTTGGTTGAGACAGGCATTCAGCAGGCTTTGTGGACTTGTTAAGTGGTAGGGACCTGATTGCGCGTGCTCTGTGATCAGGATGGATGAAATTTTCAGAAATATTCATGGAATCAACTGCATCGAGTGCCTTGTTGGATACAGGCGATGAGGTCTCCAATGAATGAATATGTTGCTTCGTTGTATCATGAATCGAAAAGAGATGCTTCTGGGCGTTGGTCGAAGACCCTTCAAGCTTAGAAGCTATACTACTTTCGTTGCAGTCATATACTCTTTTGCAAAGATTTTCAAAGCATTGAAGGATTCTGGCCTCATCTTTAAACAAGACTTCATCCTTCAGAGGTGCAACATTGGGATCGTAGCTCCCAGGCACGCAACAAATGCTTAGGTACATGAATGTGTTTGCCGATGGACGAGCTCCAGCCTCATGGCTAGACGCATGACGAAGGTGGGACTTGAATATGGCAACCAATTTCTTGCCAACACCTCGACTTGATGATAGAGGCCTGCCGTCAACTGATATGAAGAAGCCCGTCGACTTAAAAACTGAGACGTCGCAACCTGGGCGTGACATGGCAGTCTCCATCTGAGCCTCTCCTAGATTCTTCATGTTTCCAACCGGCACAGTCGAAAGAAAGATGCATTCAGCTGCTACATTTCTGCCAAATAGCTGCAAAACTGCTTCCTGAACTTGAGAAGATTCTCTTGGGGTATAAACCCATGACAGTTGAGTGTGCCCTTGGATCTTGAGGGACAGTCTCAGAGTTGGTCGAGCGAGCGCATAAGCAATGAGAAGCACCTTGATACTCGCAATATTCTTGTGACATTGCTTTGAAACAAACTGTTTCCTCACAGGGAGCCATTCAAACAGCTTGTTCGCCTGTACGGTTGTGCCAACTGGTGCCGAGATAGGGCGATTTTCTTCGACCCCCATCGCCTAATCTCAGCCGAAGACGTGACGCAATCGGATCACTTGATGTTCGAGTAGTGATAGTTACCCTGGAGAGTGAATTGGCAGCAGCTAAAGCTTCACCACGGAAGCCAAGCGTCGCGCCTCCCTTGATTGTGAGTTCTTCAAAGTTTCTCAACTTGCTGGTGTGGGCTCTACGGCCCAGAGCTGTAAAGTCACATACGGGAATACCGTGCCCGTTATCGCGCACTTGAATTTTTTCAACAGTGTCAGATGACACAGTGACTTCTATAGATGTGGCATCCGCATCGATAGCGTTGTCGAGTAACTCTTTTACGAGATCCTGTGGTGTGACGATTGTCGTGGAAGAGCCTAGGAGGCGCACTGTGGCTTCAGGTAAGGCAGAGATGGCCATATTAGGAAGATGACAAGCGTGAGCCTAAAAATGAAAATACGAGAGTCTAAAGAATGCTCCGAAAGAGGGTAGAAGAGCCAACATGGAAATTGAATGCCATAGCGGAAGCGTCTACACTTTTGTCGAAAGGATGGAAACAGGACTCAATTTATCAGAGGACGGACACATGGCCACGGTGCCTAACACCAGGCATTTTCGGAGAGAAGCTCCCACTCTCACCTGCCTTCATATTTATTCCCAGGTAAAGTTGGAAAGAGCTCACGAGATGAGTTCTAGATATGGCAGGCACGAGTAAATCGACAGCGCCAGACAGAAACCGTACATTACTTTGCCATACATTCTTCCTGCAGGGCACGAGGTAGCCGCTACTTTGCTCGTGGAGAAGAAAGCCCCTGGATGCAAGTACCAGGGACCCTATGCTACCCCGCGGTCACGCTGCGTTGAAAGCTTGTTGCATCACCCAAACCCCGCAGTAACCGCAAACCTCGTTTGAGCTCCATCGTCTCAGAACTGCGAAGCCTCAGCATCAGCATAACCTGCCTAGATCTGCCATTGACCCATTCTACATAAGACAGGCCCGTCGAAATTCGTGGTGCGCGCTACTTGACTCAACCAATAAACCCTAGAAAACGCAGACATGTCTCTCAAGGGTCCTACTCCCGAGCAGCACGAGGGCTCCGGCCTGCGCATTGGCATCGTCCACGCCCGTTGGAACTCGACCGTCATCGAGCCTCTCGTGGCCGGAGCCAAGGCCAAGCTGCTGGCCGCTGGTGTCAAGGAGTCTAACATTGTTATCCAGTCCTGCCCGGGCTCCTGGGAGCTGCCCATCGCTGTCCAGCGGTAAGCCACCAAACCCCTTCTTCAAGCCAGCCATACCCTCTCTTTGCCTACGTGGAGCTAACCCTTTGGCGCTGAAGCCTCTTCTCTGCTTCTCAGATTCAGTCTACATCTGCCGGTGCCGGCCCTTCCGCTGCCGACCTCCTCGCCTCGTCCACCTCCGATCTGACCTCGCTATCCAATGCCACCAGTGGCGCATTCGACGCCATTATTGCCGTTGGTGTGCTTATCAAGGGCGAGACAATGCACTTCGAATACATCGCCGATTCTGTTTCCCATGGTCTGATGCGTGTTCAGCTTGACACCGGCGTCCCCGTCATCTTCGGTGTCCTGACGGTGCTCAACGATGACCAGGCCAAGTCTCGTGCCGGCATTGACGGCAAGGGCCACAACCACGGAGAGGACTGGGGTTTGGCGGCTGTGGAGATGGGCGTCAAGAGGAGAGAGTGGGCAGCTGGCAAGATTGAAGGTTAAGACAAGATATCTCCGGACATGAACGAAGCGACGTCGGGTGTCGAACGCAGGGCATGACACTTCATCAAAATTTTATTTGGGACTGGTATATTTGTATAGATATTCGGACGGCCATCTCTCAAATTATGTTGGCTACATCGAAGGGAGCCTGAACGTTTAATACGATTAGGCCAATCTTGTTCCCAATCCATTAAAGTATTCGATTAAGACGTGGATATTTGTCTATCATGCATGCCGCAAACCTCCAAATCACCAAATCCCCGTCATGTAATTGCTGCCACGTCCAGAAGATGCATTCATTCTTCTAGCATATACAGTTTGGCCGACACAATCCGGATATCCAAAGAGGTGTCTTCGTCCACCGAAAATATATTCCAAGATGCAAGAGTGCATTTAATCCAATTTCACCCTTGTTCACCGGCTCCAAGTACAAAAAAATTAGGAAACAATAACCTTTACTTCAGCATCGCGCTCAGGTCACTGCTAAAGCTCTTCTTGCTTTTCCAAATAGATCTCTTCTTTTCCCGTTTAGCCTTCATGTTTTCCCAGCCCTCTTCGTCATCCTCGTCAGAACCATCACCGGCTTTGGTGACAACATTCATTGTGGACTTGCGTTTGGCATCATCCCATCGAGGCAGCGAAAGGGCTCCGGACATGGTGCTTGCTCGCTGATGCTGGGGAGGCGCCGCAGGTGCGGCAGGGCTGAGAGCAACAGCAGGGGCTTGCGAGACAGGGCGGTACCTGCCAGGCAGGCCAACATTGCTGCGTTCCGATGGCGCGATGGAAGGGGTGTATCCAGGGGCGGGGCCGCCTCGAATGGATCCTGCATATCCGGGTTGCTGAATGAAGGATGACGAGCTGGGTTGGATCATGCTCATTGTACGCATTCCCACATCGAGACGTCGTGGCTCGATAAGAGGTTCTCCAACCATGGAGTGGCGAGACGAAACATCAGCCATCGAGGGACTTCCTCCAACGTTGCCGTAGGGCTGCTGCATCATTTGAGCCTGTGCGCTTTGGTTGAGGGTCATCATCTGCATGAACTGCATCTGCATTTGCATGAACTGCTGCATTTGCTGGGTCATTTGAATCTGAGCCTGGTCCCCAGGAGTCAGCATTGGCTGAGGCATCATGGGCATCCCCTGCATGCCAGCCATTCCCGGCATACCAGGCATACCAGGCATAGCTCCCATAGGAGCTTGCTGGCCCATCCCGTACATCATCTGATGTGGTATTCCCCCAATAGGATCGAAACCCTGCGCACCAGTTCCCATCATCTTCTGGTTGTCGATGTTGGGGCTGCCTCGGCGCATTGCACGTGATCGTTCTTCGTTGGCGATGACACCAACAAGGCCTCCGGGAGGAGAGGCGACGACTGTTGAGGCGAGGACCCAGCCGGGATGCCTCCACCGAAGGACAATGACTCCCTTACGGCAGGCTTGGCAAGGCTGGCTCCAACAAAAGGATCTTGTGGCAAATGTCGTGCAAAGGCAGGCAGAACAGAATGACGCTGCGTGGCTCCCGAAGATGTCTCACCCATGGACGACCCAGGTCGCCCGGGGCGGTATCATCACACTTGCTCGGAGGTTTGGGTTGGAGCCCATGACGCTGAGTCGAGTTGGAGGCCGATTCTTGGCGGGGAATCCATGGGCTTGAAGAATAGCCAGTGGCACCTCTTCATCTTCATCCTCATCTGACACTCCGGTCGTGTGGTCCGGTGATGGGGCCTTCAACTGGCTGAGGTGAGGAGCACTCAGCGAAGTCGGCAACCCTGGCCGATAGGAAGGCGTGGAGATACTTGGCGTAGGCTCACCAGTAACCTTCATCATCTGTTGTCTGTAGACAGCCATGTGGGCTTCCTGCTTCTTCCTCTGCTTCACCTGTTGCTTCGACTTTTCGGCCTCATCTTCATCATCATCGTAGTTGATTTCATCACCATCATCGTCATCCTGGTCCTGGTTGTCCTGAGCAAGTGGCGTATGGCGTTCTTTGTCCTTTCGGTATCTTTCGAACTGTTCTGTTGTCATGACCTTGCTTTGAGGAGGACCTGATGCCTTGGTGGGAGGCTTATAGGTGTTCAGAGGAACACGAGAAACGCTACTGTCAAACATGTTGTCCTCATTCTTTCCGGTCCTCTCCTCCAAGACATACCGGATAGGTTCCGATCGCTTGCCAGGGCCACCCGCCTTCGACAAAAACTTTCCAGCAGCAACCGTCTCTTGAAGCAACATGGCGTCTTCGTCTTCGATAACGTCGAGAGGGGCACTTGGTGATCTAGAGGGTTGAGGTACTTGGTGAGGGGAACAGGAGGAGGTCGGTCAGCCAAAGGAGATGGAATCTTAGATTCCAAAAGAATGTCATTAGAGTTCTGACTATTCCAGGATCGCATTGGTGGCTCGACCGAGGTAGTGCTGTCGAGATTGAGAGGTGCCGGTTGGAATTGTCGGGTGGTGGTCAGCGATCGCTGGCTTCCAGCGTTGCTCGGGGCTGCTGGAGTGGGAGAACTGCTCAAGTCATTCTTGAGCGTAGCCATGCTTGCTCGCTTGTCGAAGCCAGAGAACATGGATCCAAAATCACCACCCAAGTCGAGGTTTGAGCCTTCCAGCTTCGGAGGCGTGGCCGTGCTGGTAGTCGAAGTAGTCATGCCTCGGGATCTCCCGTATGGGTCCTCCTGCTGAATGGTAGGGATGGCAGGGACGTCGGGGAGCGGATCGTTGTTGGCTGGAGGAGGAATCGTGTTCTTCTTCTGTCCACCAAATGAGAACGTCCTACCAGCGCTCTTCAAAAAGCTCGAGGGGCTAGATTTTGGGGCTGCACGGCTGACAATGTCGTGAAGAGGCTTCCTCGCATTACGCTGCTCATCGTGTCCATTGGCACCGAGGTCCGCAGACGACAGGGCGGTCGATGCATTGCTGTGTCGTGACGAGGTGTCTGTGGATGTGGCCTTGGTGGTATTAGAGGCCCCACTTCCCTAGGGATCCAGGTCAGTAAATTGCATTGAAACTCGAGGACCATGTGCACAGTGCATAAGACGCCGACGGATTGTGGCCGTGGGTTGCACGGTTGGTATCACGAGGGTCGCCGATACAATGGTTCCGTGTCACTCACCGGTTGCCTTTCACGTCTGCAAAAATGTTGTCGTCCATGCTCAGATCCACCATCGTGTTGGGTCGGGGTAGGGGGCTCCAGATGCCCTGGCGAGCCGGGCTCCGCCGTCGAAAGACTTGCCGTTGGTGAGCTCTGAACGCTCGATGACTCGAAAAGAAGACTGTTCAGGTGTGTTTATCTGTGCATCTTGGAAATCCTCCGCAGTGGCGGCTGACTTCCGCCGGCTGAAAGCGACCGAGAATCTAGGCATGTAGACCACGGGAACGGAGTGGGATTCAGTTGTTGGAACCCCTGCTCCAGACGTATATCGAAAGATGGGATGGGTTGTTCCAGGAGAGTTGCGTTGTGCAGATCAAGATTCGGGGCCGAGAGGACGGAGAAGCGATGTTCAGCGAATGATAGCAAGGCGTCCGAGCCGATGGACCGCGTCAGTGGGCCAGGATGCAACGAATGGCGGTGGGAAGCTGCATGACGAGAAAAGCCCGCTCTTGTCAGTGACTATTCACTCATTTAGGGGCCAGGGATATATGACAGAGTGGATCTCGAAGAGGAGGTTTTGCGTGGAGAGATGTTGTGAGGAGGAAGAGGAAGAGGCAATGGAGATGACGAGATGGATTCAACTCGGACATGCGGGCGTTGTTTTGAGACATGAAACCTGGTGGTTGGTCGGGCGGCGCACGGCATGTGTCATGGCGAGAAAGAAAGTTGAGACTCACATTGACGTCGCGAGAGAGAGCCACTTTGTTACCGAAGGCGGCAGGCTTGCATAACAACGGCAACAGGCTTGGGACAGCAACTAAAGGCAAGCAATCGACGATGGCGAGACGGCGTAGCAATTGCAAATGAGAGAGAGAGAGGGTGGATGACGATGCTGGCGGCGAGCAAAGCGAGTGGTTGTCCAAGAGTGACGCGACGAGATTCCACGCAAAAAAAGGTGTGCAGTCGGCTCGGTGACGGGGACGAGCTGCAGCAAACAGGGGGTTCTGGCGGGAGACGGCGGCGACGAGCGACGAAATAAGCTTGGGAAAAGGAGACGGCGCAAATTAAATAAGAATAATAAGTTAACAGAAGTCCAACAGTGCAGCAGAGCGAGCGGCGATCAAGGGCGTCCCGAACGGTGTCCCTCGAGGTAGGCGGCTTGAGAACAAGAAAGCGAGGACGAAGCTCCAAGAAGAAGGAGGATGAAAGGGATGGGAGGAGGAGCAGGAGCAGGAGTTTGGAAATAGAGACGGTCGGCGGTTAGGAGGAGAGAATAAGGTAAGGTACAGATGGCGGCCCTGGTAGGTACGGTACGGTGCGGTACGTACGGTTACGGTACGGGAATGGGAATGGGAATGCCCACCAAGGCAAGCAGAGGCAAGCTGGGAGAAAGAGTGTTTTTGCTACCTTAGGCCGGCATTAGCTGGATGCACTTGGGCAGATCTCGTAAGCCACGCTGTCCAGGCCGGACATCCCATTAGCCTCGCCTACCCCTGTTCTTCACTGCAGGCCACCTATTTAATTCGTTTGATTATCCCCCCTCGTAGCCTGCGAGAAATGCACGGCCGATAATGTGATATGATATTTCGGTAGAGCGGGCACACCTGGTACCTACCGTGCTCCCGATGGCTGCTGCACACAAGGCGCTCGCTGCACATTACAGTACCTACAACGCCAACCCTAGCAGGTACCTATTGCACCTAAGCAGGTAACGTAGGTAAGGTAAGGTACCTAGGTCGGTAGCCTCACAGGGGTGTGAGGTGCCTGACCTGCACAGCGCAAAGGCGTACCGGTACGGCGAGGTACTTTGCCCACCTACAGTACAGAGTGCAGCGCCTCTTGACAGCTGGGGCGCTCCACCAGCAGAGCATATATACCTACTACCTTACCTATGTGGTGTCTGCTGTAAAACAACCTAACCTACTCGATACGTCGTCCTTAGCAAAGACACACGCGTACATATAGCTTTGTTCCAGTCCATCGTGGAGCAAGACACAAAAGTGTTCAATTATGTGCACCCTTCAGGTTTGTTCCCGGTATGCTGGCCGCGGGAACCGCCCGTTCCCGTTCGACGTGCAGTGGGCACATACGTGACGTGCATACCTGCGTCCCCATGAGGCAGACGCACGAGTTCTAGGCCGTGTGCTGAGAGACCCCGTTCTCAGAATCGGCAGAAAGGGACCACCTTGACTTTTGGCCTTGCCCATGCCGGAGCATCGGCCCCAGCCGTCGACAATTGAGTTTGGATGATGAAGAAGATGCACTCAAAGAGGGGCCAATGGAGGCTGATACCTGCTGCCCCAGGCTTTCCGGCGCTTTGTGCGGCGTGTCGTAGAGCGAAATCCCGAGTGGTCACAGCATTGAAGCCACGGCGGCCTGGATCAGATTTCCGAGGTGTCATCCACCGCTCTGAGAATGTGGGATGCGCTGACAAGCCTGCCATGTCTCACAAGCCAAGAGCAACGCCGACCACGGTCCTGGACCCCAGGGAAACGGACTTCGAAAGTAGCCCCTGATGAGATGGGGAAAAGCCGAGGCGCACCTCACGCAAGATCGAGACTATGGCAGTCCTTCCTTCCTCGTCTCTGTCTTCCACGGCCATCAGGCCATGATCCTCTCGCCAACAGCCTCTTCCAGACCAGCGCCGAAGAGTCTTGAGGAGTCCAATCTTGGCACTATCCATCAAGGTCACCATAGGTAGACCAGGTAGCTCCCTACCTGTCCACCTACATGCGGGTGTGCAGGCCCAGCTTTAGTGCTCCATGCGCATGAACGGTTATCGTATTCCGAGCACGAACTAGTGGTTTTCTGCTTAGGGAAAGGGGTTGGCGGAAAAGGATGCGGGTACAGAGAACAGGGGAGGGTGGAGTCGACACCTAGCTGGGTAGGGATGAGGATGCAGCTCTGTATGCACACTCAACGGCGCCTGGTAGCTGGTCCATGGAAACCAACGGATCGGGAGAGGCTCGTCTCATCATTGACTTTTTTTCTTCCCTTCCCGTCTTCCATTTGTCTTTCATCTCCATGGTAGTCTACACGTGCTGCAAACTTACTGGATAATGGGGACAGGGAGCAGATGAGGAGCCGCAAATTTACTTTGCTGGTTGAATGTAAGTGATACGACCTGCTCTTTTTTCTTAGGTGACACAAGAACCTTACCTATAGCAGCGACGGGCTTGTCAGTTCTGGCAACAGATTATGCCTGGTATGCATCGTGACCAAGACACTTGTGGTGATAGCACCGCCGTAACTATGGCCGGAAGAAAACACACACCAACCGGGGAGGCTCATAGTGGTACCGTGGTCTGGCGTCCTGCCGTGACACTGTTCCCAAAACCCGGCATGGTGACGTCGCCTATGGACCGCGATCTGCAACTCTAGTATCCCATGTCTTGAGCTCGTTCTTGTTGTGTTGCGGCACGATCATCGCGACCAGCAACGTCAAGGAGCCAGGGATATTACCATGGTAGTGTGGACAAATGCAGTGCATGGCGTGAGTGTGCTGCAACTAGTAAGGTTATATTATCGTTCCTGTAAGGGTTAGCTTCTCACTGCGACCTGCTCTAGACAAACATTCGGCCAGAAGACCTTAATACAGGCTTACTTCCCGCATATCGTTCGAGTATTGGCCATGTCAAGTCCTCGGCCTATTTCAAAGTCCCGACTGTTCCGCAAGATGCGCAATGCGAGTAAGCTTAGCCAGGGGCGGGTAAAGGCTCCATGTCATCGTCAAGTCTGTGCAAGTTTCTGCCATTTGCTCTGAGGCCTTCAATCAATATGCCATTGCCAAGCCAGTGTTCAGCGGAACTAGCGAGTCGCCACCCGTCAGGGACACGTTCATGCCCCTTGGTCCAGAGCTCCTGGGCGGCCGTCTGGACGGTGGATTACCACGTAACGCAGCTGAGGAGGGTATGTCCAGTAGGGCCACCGCCGTCGACGCTAGGCGGCGCCCAGAGGCGCGGCCCCACGAGGTAGAGGGTGGTTAAACACAAGTCGTCCCGTCAATAGAAACTTTACACATGATGGAGATTCTTCAATGCCTGGTCAAGTTTTGCACCTTTCGAGCCGGAAGCGGCAGGTCCAAAGACAGCTCGTCTGCGTGCCCAGTTTGTCATAGGACGCCTCTCGGTGAGGCATCTCATGCTCTTGAGAGCTCTTGGAATGAAGTTTTGTATTTGTGTGCTCCATAGCTGTCTCCATCTCGCATGCCCATCCTAGCTGGTTAAAGATTCGCCAATTAATGGACCAGGGGTGGTAACTGCAGTGGATCGATAGGTGAGCCCAGGGTTGGTGTAATGGCGTCTTTCAGGAACAGGTTTTTTTTTTTTTTTTTTTTGTCGTCTCTCTCTTCCTGCTTCTCCGTATGCTTCCCTTTCTTTCGGCGGTCAGGCAATAATCGAGAAACCAGACCAGATGGACGGAAAATGAATGTTTCTGATCTCCCAGACATATTAGTGCTTATTCATTCATATGCAGACAGCGAAGGTGAGGTGCCTGGACCCTCAGACTCTCCCACACGTGTTATGATTCCTTTTTCTTTCCGTCTTGGAAACGTGCTCTGCTCTGCTTTGCATCTCCGTCGCAGAAGAAGAAGGCTGGAGGGATTCTGCAGCAAGATTTGGCATGTGCTTTCGATGATCGATCGGCAACGACAAGCTTTCCCCTGGTCCCACAGCCTCGTACTGGGAGGATGTGGTGGAATGAATAGACGGAAATCTCCATGGGACGCGGGCCAAGTACCGCTCTGTACCTTGACTTGTTCTGCAGGTTGGCCCTGGTGGAGGAGCAAGGGGAACTGTTGGTTGGCACCTATCCAGGGGAGGCAAGCCCACTGCGGGCAGAGGGGCTTCTGGTCTTAATCACAGGCACTTAACCTTAGTCCTCGATACTTGCTTTAGGCGGGTATCCAGTAGAAAGCACTGGATACCTGCACGCACATACCCGCCTACCTGCCTGCCTACCTACCTAGTACCTCACCTACCTACTAACCTAGTAGGTATCTACCCAACTGTAGGTGCCTTCTCCACGACCTTGATTGCAAGGTACAAGCAGGCAGTCAGCACTGTAAGGTAGGTCGGTAGGCAACCTGTACTAGGTATAGGTAGCTGATTGACTGCCCTCGCCTAAATGCGGTTGATTGATACCTTGGCTTGATGACACACCATCTGAACGGACACGCAGGCTGCAGGAGATCAATCGGTATGTTGATGCTTCCATTACGCAACTCCCAACACAACCCCAGGTCTTTCTCTCTCTTTTTTTTTTTTTCGTGCCACAAAAGGAAACCCTCTTCTAGGCTGCTGACCTCCCGAATGTGGCTCTCTCTCGCTCATCCTTATGGGAGAGCTGCGCCCCTTCTGGCCCGCCCCCATTCTCGAGTGGACTGGCCAATTCATGCGCTCCACCAACATACGGAAACCCTGAGTCGGTTGGGCTGGGCTGGCGGCCTTGGCTCGTCCCTGTGATTTGCTTGGCTTATTCTGTGGTGGACGTGCTTTGTTCCTCTCATCGGACTTGCGCATGGATTCCCGTAAACAGGCAAATGAAGAGATGGAGAAGCAGACATGTCTTCTCTGTCTTCTGAGCAATACTCTTCTAACAACGTGGCCAGTGATGATATGCATGGCTATGGTGGTGACTTTCCCAGAGGTCCCCGGAAGCTGGATTCGCACTTTGATCGTGGATACATGGAGCAGGGTCAACAAGCTTAGTGACGTGCCTCATCGCTATGGCGAAGATTACCATGCTTCCGAGCGCTCGTTCACCTCTCGATTCGACGGGCCTTCCTGTTACAGTGCCAGTGGCACTTTGCTCACAGCGTCGCACATGGTGCTGGGCGTATCGAACCGCTCAAAGACGCTGGTTCGCCAATTGGGTGACTGGTGTTTCCGCCAACTCTGCCCTGTCTCGTATCCTCAAGTCCTCGAGCACGTTATGGCTCTTACTTCAAGCCCAAGTACATACATACGACTACCTGGTTGGAATGATGAGGCGTAGACCGTGTAGGCCCATGTGGTGAGTGGTTTGGTAGATGGCATGTCGGTAGTTGTTGGCCTATGGGCCCCAAGTCGGATTCCTCGGCCGCCTCATCTCTACTTTCAAATGCCGCTTTGACAAGCTCGTTCTATTTTTATGCTTCCCCTTTGTGGAAACAGACGGAAGCAGTCATCCATATCGCCGACGCAGGAGACTTGTCATGCTGCGATGCTCTTGCGATGAGTGTTTCGAGCCCCGTCTGCTTCAAGAGACCCTGATCAACCATGTTTGTGCAGCTCCCAACGACGGGGGTAAAGAACGACGGCTCGAACCGATCGACATGAGCCAGCCAATGACAGCAGACAAGACCTGTTGGGCCATTGTCGCAGGACCCCAAGCGCATGTCCATCTCTGACACGCGCTGCAGCTCAAGTGCGTCACCACGGGCTTCAACCGGCTCTTGGCTCGCGACTAACCCGCCGCTATCTTGCCGCGTCTTGAGCTTGAGCTTGACATTGACCAGGGCCGCTACTGAAGCTGTGCTCCAGCGCGGTATCAAGCAAGCTCCAGAGACTGACTATCCTATCTTACCTATAACTGCTCAGATCAGCCATTTAGTAGTTCTTGGCCGTCTCCACCCTGTAATAAAAAGCGCCGAAGACCCTGATTGATAACGAGATAACCTTGATGCGTCCAAACTTTGTCCAGCAGCAATAACCTTATCGTCTTCATCCTTACTGTCGGGCAGGCAATGGGCCTCTTGGATCACCAGGAATCTGCGCCAAGCAGGGCAGGCAGCAAGCAGCAGACACCACCATCGCCAATCATGAGCTCGCCGCCCGTACGCGCCGGGCGCAGGCCGTCCCTCATCACCTCGGATGACCACTTCCCTTGGGCACTAGAAGTGGCGCGCTGGCTTCCCTCATCCGGAACCGCTCCCAGCAAAGCCTGGCTGGCTCATATCATTCCATCGGCCACCGCTACGGTCCCGACGATGAGGAGGCCCTCATTGCGACCCCTCGGGGCGGCGTCATGATGACGCGCGAGGACGAGGAAATCGGCAAGCTCTTGATGGATGAGAGGCGCATGACTCGTATTCTCAACGGTCCTCAAGGTAGAAGTATGAACCTCATCGGGAAAAGTAACCCACGATATAGATGGGACCGCTATTGGAAGCACCAGCATGAGCTCGATGAGCTCAAGAAGCCTATGTGAGTTCTCATATACCAAGCCCAAAACGCTCAATGCGACGCACACCTGGACTAACCAAGCTCATTCCTCAGCCGCAAGTATTACGAGCGCACCAATGAGCTGATCGAGCAGTACATGTACATTGACTGCTTGTTGGATTCGTCTATTCCCCATGAGATGATGGACGAGTATTGCGCGGAGCTCGACGCCTCAGCCTTCCGACCACAGGGCGTTCCCGACACGATCGACGAGGAAGGACCCTCGCCAACGCCGCACTCTGCCTCGACGGAACGCTCCGGCCTCCCTTCCTATGGCACCACTACACCGTCAGAGGAAGTCTCTGGTGGCGGTCGCCTGCCTGCCAAACGCACGCCCAAGGACATCTTCCGCTCATCGGAGAATCTGCCCCTGCTCCAGCACCCGGATGCTGATGACAATGTCTCCGAGGTTGTGGCCCCTTCTGCAGCAGTCTCGGGGCCGAAACCAAATCTACCCTGGCTAGAGAATGCCGAGGTTGACAGTGACGATCCTGTGGTGAATCTCGCCATCTGGGTTAACATGATTGCGAATATTATCTTGCTTGCAGGAAAGATCGCTGTTGTCATATCTGTTCCCTCTATGTCTGTACTTGCTAGTCTGGTCGACGCTATGCTGGATTTCCTCAGTACCGCCATCGTGTGGACCACTACACGTCTGATATCTTCAAGCCAGAAAGATCAGTATCATTACCCCGTGGGCCGACGAAGGTATGCATCCACCCATATCTACCTCCGAATATTACAAACTAACTGGGGCGTTTGATATAGGCTTGAGCCAGTGGGTGTCCTGGTCTTTTCAATTATCATGATCACGTCTTTCTGCCAGGTTTTCCTTGAGTGTATTCAACGCCTTGCTAGCCCTAACCACGAGATCATCGAGCTCGGCATTCCAGCCATTGCCACTATGGTCGGCACTATCGTTATTAAAGGGGCTGCTGGGTGTGGTGTCGTTTGGTCAACAACTCCAGTGTCAGAGCCTTGTGGGTGCATTCCTCGAGAGTAGCCGAGCAATCAACGCTAACAAGATTTTGCGTAGGGCGGATGATGCGAAGACGGATGTTATCTTTAACATCGGCTCCATCTTATTCCCTATCGGTAAGGCCTACCTGTCAGTTTGGAAACACAAAGTCAGACGTTCTAACACGCGAGTAACTAGTCGGCTTCTATGCACGCATATGGTGGCTCGATGCCATTGGTGGTCTCCTCCTATCCCTTGTCGTCATCGTCAACTGGAGCGAGGTCTCAGTTCACCACGTGCGCAATCTCACGGGTTTCTCCGCCCAGCCAGATGAACGTAACCTCCTCCTCTACCTCACCATGCGCTTCGCCACGGCAATCCGTCAGATCCAGAACCTCCGTGCTTACCATGCAGGTGACAAACTTTTCGTCGAGGTTGACATCGTCTTGTCAGCCAACACGCCTCTCAAGGACAGCCACGATCTCAGCGAAGTCTTGACCTACTTCCTAGAGTCGGTGCCCATTGTAGACAGAGCCTTTGTTCATGTCGACTATACGAGCTACAACGCCCCAACACATATCCTCAAACAGAGTGCTTCATAGAAAGATTATGCATCTTGCGATAGCATCATAGACATAGAAGTATCGCAACACAAGCAGGCGGCAAGAAGTCAAATGTACAATATCTCACAAAATTATCGGGGTGGTTTGCTCTCAGAACAGCGTTCTTGTATTATCTTAAGCGGTAGCGGACATGTACAGTAGTAACTGGAGTAGTCTAAAAAGGATAGGAAAACAAATAATCCGATCTAATAAGGAATGCCGTTCGTAATGAATTGGAACTGGTCATATATCCCTGTGCTGTAACTCGAGTATGATCTCTTGATCAAGCCCTTCATGTATTCAGCAGCTTCGCGTTCCGTCTTCTCGAGGACAAATCTCTCCCTAAAGTGCTTCATCGTCTCAGGCTTGAAACACTCCAGGCCACTGTCCATCATCAGCTGCACGATCTGGCTCAGCTTTTCGCAATATTGTCTGCTGGCGAGGAACGACTTCACGCAGAGTTCTTCGAACCACTTGAAGCTCTGATGGTCCGTCGAGCCTCCCATGACGGCAACCATTTCCTTTGTCAGTTTGAATGGCGCACGTTCAAACTTGACGCCGCCAGGGGCAATGTCGAAGCAGAAGCCGAAATCGATGTGGATGATGTGGCCTGCGTCATCAATCATGATGTTGCCATTGTGACGATCCTTGAACTGTAAAAGATAGGAAATGACAGAGTACGCAGCCATGGACTTGACAAAGTTGTTACGCGCTTGTTGGAACCGGAGAGAATCCTCGTTGCCATATTTGGACACGAAGTATTCGTAAAGCCTATTCACGGCTTCACGGCCAAGCATGTCGCGAGAAATAGAATGCGGCAGTACTTGAATGACACCGCAACCCGGAGCAGTGGCGGTGACACGGTAGGGGAACACATAAACGTCGAGGCCGACATTATGGAAAATCTCCCGGAAGGCAGCAATCATCTGCAGTGCCAATACGTCCTGGCGACAGTCGTCGCCGACCTTGAAGATCGCAGATTGCCAAACTTCGACTGTGTTCTCTTGGGGCTCCTTCTCCTGTTTGCTAGATTCAACGAGCATATCATTCGCCTCCTCAAGGCCGCCCTTGGTCTTCTTGATGCGGAACGTAGCCATGTAAGGAGCCTTAGCATGACTCTGCAGCGGCTTGCCAGACTTGCGGTCGATACCAATAACAATTCCATCAGGGTCGCATGGCAGATATACTCCTACCTCTACCTTGATTTTGCGTAGCTCTTCCTCGATCTTCTGTTTCTTCTCTGGCTTGGGAGCTTTGATGAGCGGTTTCAGTTTGCCGGAAACTCCAGTAACTTCGTCAAAGAAGGAGAACTCTCGCTCAAAGAAGTCCTTGTCTTCTGGCACGAAGCTGTCAATCATTTTGGACATGACGCCGTCAAGAGTGGGTTTGATTGCATCGGGGATCTGGGCATCGTCATCCTTGTACGAGTTCGCCTTCATGTTCCAGATAATCTGATGCGCGAAGAGCTGAGAGAACTGGGCAGTCTCAATGATATAACGCTCCACATATCCGAGAATATCATATCTCAGAGTTTGTACAATCTGAGGAACATAAAAGAAGGTGACATCAACGGAATGACTATCAAGAGCCCGCATAGCATACTGCAGCAGGAAGGGGTGATCTTTGTAGGCGGGCAAGAAGAATGTCACAGCAGTGACGGGGTTCACCGGTTCCCAGAAAAGAAGATACTAGACAAGTCAGTAGATGTTTGTGGTTCATATTACGGCTACTCACCTTCAATTGCGAACCGACATCGTCTGGCAGATAGCCACCAAACATGACGGGCAACGCCTCGGGTTCAAAACAGCCCTTTCGGGCATTGTCAGAAGGAGAAATCGCACATCCTTATGCAGGCGGGCAGAGTAAAACCGTGTAACAAGCTCAATAGCTATGGCAGGGTCCTGCCACCAAGCAGTACGGACGAGAGGAATCAAGGCAGCCTCGACTGCGGCCTTTGGAGTTGTCTGGATTGTGGGGTGCGCGCCCTGCTGATTCAATGGGTTGATCCATACCATGAGTCGGGTCTGTTCGTTCTCCAACAAAAGTTGCAGCAGCTGCTCCTTCGCCTGAAGCGATTTAATATTACCAACAGTATGAGCCCCAATAAAGGATACAAGCTTGATAGCAGCAAGTACGTCTGTCAAAAGGCGTACTTCGGTCTTCATCTGGAGGATGTTACTACCAAAGGACCAACGGGGAGAATGCCTGAACCAGCTCAGGCCCGCTGACAAGATCTTCTCCTTCAGCCTCCATTGAGCAGTTGGACCAATTGTGGTACTGGATCGCAGTACTCTTAGGCCAAACAAAATGATCTGGAAGCGAAGCTCTCGCGCCATAGGGTGAGAAGTTGAATCTCTGACAGCGTCTAAGGTGAGGTCCAACATCCGAATGAACACCCTCTGCGTATCTGGACTACCAAGTCTCGTAGCATTGAAATGGCTGCCAAAAAATTGCAGTAGGACAGAGTGAGGAGACAACAAATCATGCACATGCTGCCTCCTCTTCTTTAAAGCTTCCAAATCACTAGGAGCGAATTCTTGTCTCGACAAGAAGGGATCCGCATGGGCCAGCGCTGGGTTGAAGAGACCAACCCTTCGTGAGATGGTGAACTCCCATTGCTGGGCAATTTCGTTCAGTAATTTGGGCTCAAGCCGAGGGTTCTCATGAATAACACCCAGCCATAATGACACACCAAATTTGATAGACTGTTTCGTAAATAGAGCAAAGGGGATGCTGACAAGGTGGCGAGCAACGGCGGATTCATCCCTTCGGCTACGGCACAGGAGAGCCGCGGCCCTCCTCAGAATATCTCGCACCTCATTCACGGATGTGTTCTTTTTGCTGAGAATTCTAGCCTCAACATGAGCCAATGCAGTAGCAGCATTGGCACTTTCGGTCACCGAGGACTGTGTAAACGACAGCCTGCGGTTCATATGCATGAAGCTCATTAGCTCTCGTCCTCGGTCTGGAAGTGCTTCTCCATAGCGATACTCTTGGCGTGTTGTGTATTGAGCGATGAGGTCAGATGCTGTGTTGATGTCACAATCCCCAGCCTTGTCCAAAGATTGCAGGCGCTGGTCTGTGGAGGGGATGATCGATCCAAGCTCTAGTGCGAAGGATCTTCCCAACGAGATGTGTCCATATGCACCATCATCGTCAAATTCAGACAGGTAAGTCTGAAGGAGTCCTTTGACATCCAGAGGAGCCAGGTTTATGGCTGTGCTTACCCAACCCTTGGCTTTGCGATGTAAGACACTTAACGTCCAGCGCCTGAAATCATAGTCATCAGATAACTGTACGGTGACCTGACCAAGTGAGGAGCTGAACGTAGATCTGGGTGCATAGAGATCCGTTTCTCCTTCAAGGCAGCTTGACCACATCAAAGTAAGCAATTCAAGAAGCGCAAACAAAGACGTTCTGTGACATAGAGCAGATGGCATATCTCTTATGATACGATCTGCGCAGGTGAATGCGGCTTGCTGAACTCGCTCAATGCGATGGCAGCAGCTGCATAATATGGCGGCCAGTTGAGAAGCCGCATATTGAGCAGAAAAGGTGTGCTCGCCACCGGTAAGAGTCTTTCTCAAATACTTTTCCACGACTGCAGCAGCAACGCCTTCCATGGTACTGCTGACCTCACCCTTGCGCATGCTGGGTTCCAGGAAATAGGATAGGGCTTTGGTACAATCGCCTGAGTCTGCACGTAAACTTTCCACTAGATAAGCAGCTTGAAGGAAGATGACTTTACGATAGCTCAAACTTCTAATGTCAGTGGCTTTTGATGGAATTAACTCGCTGAGCTGCTTCTTTGAACAGCTTCTCGCTCATTACTGTTTCCTCGCCTAAGCACAGTGTTGAGCTCAATGTCACTTTCGACCTGATCGCTACGTTGCTCTGCGACTAGAGGAGGTGAGTGAACGGCAATGATACGAAGATCGTCGATATGTTTCTTGCCACGGTCTGTGCTTGGCATGAAGCCATGGACCACGATATTGAACCATGCATCGCGGAGCAGTGAATTCATCTCATCTCCGCTCAGGGGCTCGGCGGCAAGGTCATTGCTAGCCATGAAGACAGCAAGAGGGTGCAACAACTCAGCTATTTCACGAGCGGCTAACTGGACATCAGAATCTTTAGTGTGGCCGGGAGAGTGAGCATCGCCAAGCGAAACGATCGTCTCCAGGAGATACTCCCAGTAAATATCAAACAAAGGCGAGTCTCTTCGAAGCTTCGCAGAGATATGTGTTCGAGCTCTCATGACCTGTCCACGTCAGGATGTGTTTGTCGCATACATTAAGAATAGAACTTACTGCGTCAAGTAGATAATCTTTCTTTTCAACAACACCAATGTGACAGATTCTTGAGTACATCTTGAGTAGCGATCGGAACTCTAGCTGACCACCGCCCAGTGCCAAAGCGGCCGCACCTGAGATGATCTGGGCATCAATAATGGTATTCATCTTGTCGAGTTTCTGCAGGAGCATAGATTGAGCAAGTGCGGTGATCTTCTCGTCATCACAGACTGAGGCAATGCTGCAAATTGCTTGAACTATGTTGCCGTAAACCATTGCCGTCTGCTCCTCATCAATCATTTGAAGGGAAATGGAGCTACCCATAGAATGGCGGCCCGCATATATAGATGTGATGCCGTTTTCACCGATAGGGAGACCGTCAATTTGACCGTCAGTAATGGCGCCCTCCGCATCAGGACTAAGAACATTTCCAAGAGTGTAAAGGGTGCTGATAACTCCGTCTTTAGAGAGCAGCTTGACAACAAAGGCCAGGCTCTTGGATGCAACGGCTACAGTTTCCTGATGTCGAATCGTTTGGACGAGGAAACGTGGTAGAAGACGGCTCACGATAGACGAGAATCCGGGAGACAAATGGCATAGCAAGGCTAAGCATCGAAGAACAACAGAAGCGAGAGTGCCATCGGCCATTTGTTCAGGGTCAGCCAATGTTTCCTGCAGCCAGTTCATCAAGACGTCGGGATCAAGTGCTTCTTCATTGAGTGATAAGCAGTTCAGAAAGGCTATAATAGCCGCCGACTTGACAGCATACGCCAGCTTCTGCTCTGATGGAGATGCAATTTTGACAAAATCAGCGTCGGCATCAAGGTAGGTCATCTGCTCCATGGCCAGGTTGGCGTAAACTTCAACAGAGTGAAAATCGCTATCACGGTTCGCAATTGAACCAGTGCGCCAGCTTCCTCTCGAGACATGAGCAGGTCCAAGATGTGGTTATCGCGTAGCAGAGCAGCATCGGCGACTAGCAGAGACGTGCTTGATGCTAGCAGCCACATGAAGCTGCGTTGTAGAAGCATAGCTCCAAGGGTCGATCAGATGCAGCATACTGCCGTAAGTTTCGTTTCCATTGCTTCACGTCTCGGTCATGGCTATGGGAATTGCGAATTGTCGATAGCGAGGTGTTAACAGCTACCAGGAATGGTTCTGACAGAAGCTGTCGAACCCGCTGAATCAATGCCGTCCGACCACCCGCTTTCCAGAAATCTGCTTGAGCAGATGCGGCATCCAAGAAACCTAGAAGTGCCACGGCAATGGTCACAGTTCGGATAGCATCCTCCAGGTGCAGTGTGTCAAAATCGTTGGTCCGGGGTGAGAGCACACTCTCTGCTGCTCTACTGCAAGCACTGATAAAAGCCGCAATGCCATCCGAAATCGCCTCGTGTAAATCGCTGAAGTTCAATCCCAGCGACAGCAGTGCGCCTGTAACGTGAAAGGCAAGTGATTCTGTTGGGCACGGATCGACGTTGCGGAAGAAGGGCGAGGAAACGAACACCTGTACATGGGCTTCGAGCATATAAGGCAGCAGCTGATACGAGAGCTTCTGGGCGCTCTGGCTGGATTGGATGTTGGGCGCAGTTCTGCACAGGGCCAACAGGACTTCGAACTCGCGAATTGACTAGATTGAGTAGTTAGGCATGGAGCTCCTGGCGCCCAAGGAATGGATGAAGCACACTTACCATGGGGATGCGACCTAGAGATCCCGAAGCCTTGATACCATGCCCACCATTGGCACTTTCACGATGTTTTGCCCCTCCATGGCAAGCTCTGCACAGTCTGTCAAGGTCGGATCGATCGAATGCGGTGGTCGAGCTACCACTGGACAAGGACGCAATCTTCTCCAGCGCCTTTGCGCGGATGTTGCGCGACATTGTGCCGACTCTGTTCCCGGGATCGAAGGCGATGGCCGGAGTAAACAAGACAATGCCGCGAACTAGGCGACAAGCAATGCTCTGAAGTTCATTACTTGATCCTGTCTCACGATCTTGAACCATTGATCCAGGAGGTGCATCCATGTCATTAGGCTTACCTAATCGGAGCCTAGCTTGCAGTACCCCGGCTCTAGACCGAGCTAGTCCGTTTACGGATGCGGATGCTACCTTACCTTAGCAAGGCTGCAAGCTTGACGCGTGCTTGCTTCCAACCTCACCTCAACGCCTAGCTCCCCAGCCGAAACCGCAACCACCGCAAACCCATCGACATCAACCCTCGACCTCCTCCGAGGCACCGTCTACAGAAGCGCTATACCCTCTGCTATTGTTGCCCAATATGGCTGCCATGTTCAGCCAGAACCCGCTCATGAACGGGCCCAACTACTCCTTCTCCGAAGCTCCCAAGGCTAACCACGGCGAACTTCGAGAGCACCGCTTCAACCCGTAAGCATCCAAGCCATCATTCTTTCACATCTGCTGACCCGTCTGTAACAGATACACAGACAATGGTGGTTCCACACTTGCCATCGCTGGCGCCGACTTCACCATCATGGCCGGTGATACTCGTCATACCAGCGGCTATAGCATCAACTCCCGTATGTCCCCGAAGGTCTTCAAAATTGGCGGCACCACGGCAGCGCAAGAAGACGCTACCATAGTTCTTTCCGTCTGTGGCTTCGCTGCCGATGGTGAAGCTCTCCGCGATCGTCTCGATACCATCTGCAAGATCTACCGGTATCGCCATGGCAAGCCGATGTCTTTGAATGCTTGTGCCAAGCGATTGTCCACAATCCTATACCAGAAGCGATTTTTCCCATACTACACCCATGCTATGCTTGGTGGTCTAGATGAGGAGGGCAAGGGTGCGGTATACTCGTACGACCCCGTTGGAAGTTACGAGCGAGAGCAATGCCGTGCTGGTGGTGCTGCTGGCAGCTTGATTATGCCTTTCTTGGATAACCAGGTCAACTTCAAGAACCAGTACGTACCAGGAAGTGGACAAGGCCACGATCTGCAGGAGCGCGAGCGTCACCCACTGTCCCGTCCCCAGGTCGAGACGATTATCAAGGATGCTTTCGATGGCGCTGTGGAACGGCACATCGAGGTTGGTGATAACTTGCAGATGCTTACTATCACCCAGGATGGTATCGAGGAGACTTTCATACCACTCAAGAAGGACTAAGATGTTTGCGGAGACTCAATGTACAATAATTGCGTTTATGAGAATTGATCCGTAAGTATCATGTGTGTCCAAGCTCCGAAACTACTTGCGATGTATCAATGTCCCGATTGTATTTCATGCTGCGGACTGCAAGTCTATCGCATCATCTTGGCGTGAATCCCACAACATACAACGGTCGGTGAAATGACAACAAGCAGCATATATCGGTAGGGGAATGCTCGGGTTCACAACAAACGTCCTACCAAACTATAAAGTGTACTTATCATGACAACAAGCATGGGTTTAAAGACCTAGGGGTCCCTTTTGATCGACGCATCGTAATTTGGCATCCATACCAGGAAGATCTGGGTGACGAAGGATGTTGAGACTTTATGTCGAGAAATATGGTCAAGGAGCGATTTCGATCTTGCGGCCATGAGCAGCTGAGGACGAATGAGAGCTACATGTTCGAAGCAACTGAAAGTATGGAGTGGGACAAGAAAATGGACTCTGCCGTTTACTTCGCTAGTCGGCATTGCCATTGATGTTCTCACGGCGTATTACTTGAAGCATAGCACATTTAAAGGCCAGCACCGCAGGGATACTAAGCCAGCTTTCATTTATAACGATCCTAGGAACCACCACCTAGCCTTAATCATGTCATAGGCATTCTGTTCTGCAGCAAAGACGTGGTTTGGTTCATATTCCAGGGAGGCGTATGGTGATGGCTTCCAGTCTCTTTGCAAACAACTGCAGGGTGAGCATTTAAGTCAGTTCAGGTCAACCTCCCTGTATAGATCTATTCCTGCGTCTTCCGTACTCTCCAATGGGAATGGTAGTTTTCTGTGATTGGGTTTGTATGCCACTTCGATAACGATCTTGAGAACCTATTACGACAAATCAGACTCTTCATCCGCGAGTCGTGCGATTGCAGACAGATTCATGCATTCAGAGCTTGTGTAAGACGCCAAGTGAGCAGATCTCAAATTCTTTGAAGCTACAGTGAATGGCCTTGGCGCATGGTGTGAGACCTGCGAAGCTTGTGGCAAACAACTTTAGCCACGTGGTGGCTCCCGTCATGAGCGAGAGCCAGCACCTAGCCACCACCAGGTCAGTCTCTTCCGGAACTAGTGATTTATTCGGGCAGGCTAGTGGCACACGGGAGGTGGAAAGCTTCGTCCGGGAACGAGAGAATGTGTTGGGGCGAAACACTAAGACCATCATAGGAATCCCTCATGGTCAGGAGGCACGGACGTTCGGTGAAGAGTGACCGCCGACGTACGATTGGAGCACCACATCTTAGGCAGTTGTGGCCTTACCCTGCCGTATGAGACATTGCCACCCATCGGGCTTGACGGCCCCTGTCCAAGGACGCCAGCCGGTCCCAATGCTCCCGAGACTTCATGATCTTGGTGGCGGAGCGGGTTCACAAGTATGGAAGTCGACCGACTGTGGAGAACGTTCGGCCGGCGCCGACGGGTTTGAGGAGGGTGACCATATCATGGCAGGCACGAAAGGGAAAAAAGATGAAGAGGTGAAGCTCGAGAGGCAAATTGCATTCGGTGTCGGCAGTTAGGCTGGCTCTTCAAAGACTGGAAATAGAAACAGTAATGGATGGCTTTGACAATTATGATCAGGCTGGGAGACAGAACAAGCAATGATCGGAGCAAACCCTGTGTTCCGAGCCTCCGAACTGTGCGGCACCGGTGATCCCATCGCAAGGAGTTGAAAACCCGTCACTTTGCGTCAGCTATCTATCGAGGGTAGACGATGAATTAGGCTTCACGCTCAAGACGACCGCAGAGTGTGGGGATGCCCTGGCTTACGCTGGTATCGTGACGAGCAAGCAGAAAGATAAGCGTGGGTGGCATGTCCGCAACGGAAAGTTCAGGTGGTACCTCCACAGCCTCCCACAAGCACACGCGGACTAGGTGGAGGCCGCGCCCAAAGTGAAAGCCTGGAATTGGAATGCCCGGTTAGGCATGCTCTTTTTCGCCACACGGCATGCAATTGGGACTAAAACTGTTACATGGCCGGAGTAGGCACAGAAAGGTTGTGCTACCCCGGGTAATCGTAAAAACTGGCACTTGAAGGGCTTCAAACAACTCACTTCATCAGGGAGGACAGTGGAAAGGGACCGGCTTACTGACAAAGACTTTTACTAAAGCACTTCGGCCCCCAATGACGCCTTTTGCCTTCCTGTAACCTGGAAAGCGTGCGCCTGATTGGCAGGATTAAGAACAGGTCACGTAGGCACGGAAGGCGTTGTGAGAAACTCATGCTGCCCAGTTCTGTTCTCGGGTTGACGTGGAACATGACAATACGGTGACGTGCCTCCAAGCAGCGATGCTAAAGGTGGAAATCGTTTCGTACGGGCTACCTACGACTAAGAATCAGCCGAGCTGGACTGTCACTACTACGTCAGTGTTGACCAAGCTCTGCGGTGAGTGTAAATCCATGGCAGTGATGTGGATGGGCACAATGTCGTCATAAGGATAACCCAATTGATGCAAAGCTCCATGTTTGATCTGGCATTCGCTGCATGAGGAAAGAGATCGACGTCCAAGTTCTAGAATCCGCCGACGTGCCCTTGGGGTGGCCTGGCCAATCAGAGCGGACTATGGCTAGCGACCCCGAGGGAATCATACTAGATAGAATCTGATTAGGACAGAGCAGGCCTGGCAAAGGAACGGTGGTTGTGGTCCGGTGGAACTGGGCTAACTTTGACAAATTCGGCATCGGCATGGTCAAATCTTGGTTGCGTGCTTCATACTGCAGCCGGCGACTGGTTTTGAGTTACAGAGGCCCGGGCGTAATGCTCCGAGAGTCATGACATTTGGTCCTGGGAAAAATCATGTTATGGAGCAAAACCGGCTGATTTGGGTTTGGTCCGCCTCAGCCATGGTGAGAAGTGGCTGGTGTAGTACTTCCAGGGTCCTGAAAAGCTCACCAAGGGTCCCTCCATCTTACCCCTCAATCTACCACCCATAGCCTTGATCAGGGCCGTCGTGACGTAGGCAGGTATCCAATGCGGCCACGCAAGAACCCTCTTCAAGGCTCGATCGATGCGCATGCAGGGGATGCCATGCGCCCCGTACGATATGGGGTCATCAGAAGTGAATTGGCCCACGGCTGTGTGATGGCACGATCGAAGAGGGGCAGCGGAACGGTGCTTGACTTATTTTGCATAAGCAAGGCGACTGCGTAGTCACTCAACATGTGCAAAACCATCGGTTGCTTCGTTGAGACTAGAGGGCTACAAATACGGTTTTGACAGATATCGCAAAATTGTAAATCCCATTGCACAGATGGTCCACTGTTGAGCTAGTTCTGATCAGACGAGTCTTGCCAATCAGAGCTGCGGTATAAAACGAATCAGGGTCGCGGGAGGCTTGTTTGACCCTAGCAATGGGGGCGCTTGGTGCTGGCGGCTAGGCGGACAAAATGGAAGTGATCGGCATGAGTTGAGGATCCCACACGATCCCTGTTGTTCATGGCGATGCGTGTGATGAAGGGCGTATCGTGTGTACCGGAGAACTCAATAGTTTCTGATGATCTAAACCCAAGCCCGCTATAGCAAAGGTATCCAAGACAGGCGTCTTTGAACAAAGACATTAATCAATACCAGCGAGTAACAGGTAACGGTGGACCAGCGAGGGTTTGGTTTCTTTCTATTTGAGGAAGCTTTCTCAATATGGCCAAAGCATAGGCTGCTGCACGGTGTTGCGGATCGGTATTTTAGCAAGCTCCATAACCTCCACCATCGGGTTCTCACCGATTACTTCGTGTGCAGAGGAAGGACTGGCTTGGACTGGCCAACTGACTGGTCGTGTGTAAGCCAGCCCTTGTCCACGGTTGCATACATGCTAGAGGCACCTCTGGGGGTTGACAGTGTGTTCTTTAGAGAAACAGGTGAGGCAGACAGGATTTGACAGGGACAGGTGGGAAAGCACAAAACAGCTGCACACCGACGCAGTAACTAAGGTGCGACGGGTGGTGATCCAATTGAGTTGTGGCGGGCCAAGGGGAGATAGTATGTGGCGAATCCCTGGCCCACCAGCCGCTTGGCCCACGATTCCAAGCCCAGGTCAACGGTTCATGGCTCGCAAAACCTTGCTCCCACAACTTGGCGACTAGCCTCCATGCATTTTTCTGGGACGTCGCAGCGGGAAGCTGGGTCTAGACTCGCCAACTCGCAACCCATGCCTTATCCTGCCCTTGTCCAGCGAGACAGCCTCAGGACGGAGTTTATTCCGGACACTTCTCAACCATTCCAAGGGCTTCCAAGATTGGACGTTTGTGCTTTTAGGCACCTAGCCGTGTAGCAGGAGCTGTCGCTCAGCCAGAGCTCCCAATCCTTAGAAGTGCTGTAGTAAACAACATGCTCGGTGTGTAGATGGACCCAACGCCGGTCCATCCTCATCCGATGCCAACAATGCCCGGCGATCCCACATACGGGTCCCACCTTCATGTGACGGCCAGCATGGATCACCATTATGTACCTGGACGCGCGTGGTGAGGGCATTGCGCAAGTCGGTCCTCCAAGTCGTCCGTTTGTAAGCCAGCTGGTGGTGACGGACCCCAGGTAAGCCCTGCCTTTGCTGCCGAGTCGGTGGATGATCGACGGTGCACCACCTCGTCTCCACGGCACACTTGGTGGCTCAGTCAGTGGCGTAGAGGGTGAGGGAAACCGGCAAAGGCTTTTTGCTGTAGGAGCCCGGCCTGATTCCCCATGTCCGGGTGGCAAAAACAAATGCCATGGAGTCTAATCCAGAGAGGGCCCGTCAGACCCTCCGGCAATGAATGTACCTGTCACTCACTGCCCGACAGAAAAGAGGCAGGACCTTGGCTTGGTGACCTGCTCCTGCTTTCTTGTCTTGTCATTTGTATTTCTCCCTGTACTCACTCTCTAGCGGCTTGAAACCCACACCTCTTCTCTCCTCCTCCTCACGAGCACTTACACCCCCTCCCCTCCCTAACCATTTTATTGTCATTTTCAGCATCATCATCATCATCACGACTTAGGTACTTCATTGCAAGCCAAAATAGTCCAACAACAGGGCCTCCATACCCGTTCTTGACACTCAGAAACGTCGTTCCCCCAACTGAACCTATCGGATTCTCAGCACCCGTCTCTCCCTCCCCCTTTCCTCCCCCAATAATTTCACGCCCCGTGTTCTCGCAAGCTAAACGTCCGTCTGTTCATTGCGCTTGCTCATATCAGCACCGTCCTTCGTAGGTGCTAAACCCACCCCAAAACGAGAATTTCATTGTCCTGGCCGTTGGTGGATAGGAGGCGGTCTCCCCAAGAGATAGCGGTCCCACCATCTAGAGGCGTCGTCTCGTCGTCTCCAGCAACGCTCCCGCTGATACGATTCGCCGTTGGGTTTTCTCCGTCGACGTTCGGTACCTGAGCGTTGGGACGAACCCAGGACCCTCCCCATGCTCCATCTATATACGCCTACCTTGCCATCAACCTCTCTCCTCTCGGTAGCGTTCGCACCCCGGCCCAGCTTTGCCTGGTGATCAACCTTCTGTCGTGAGACCTATTCAGCAACCACAACACGTCTCCATATGCCGCCCCAGTTCTCCCCTTTCTTGCATGAATCCCTGTACCCACAACCTGGTTGCTATTCTTTCGACTCAACAGACCTACAGCACCTACGCAATCCGAGCACTCCCTTTCCTAGCCTGACTCCCATCCTCGGCTCTGGCGAGCCCTACCAAGCCACTCCTGTGCCGTACCCTTGCCCTCGCCCGGCCTCGTGGGACTTGGCCACTGGCGAGCGGGAGCCCTGTGTTTCCATCCAGGACCCCGAGCCTCTATGATGGGTTTTGCCTCCTGCCGATGATTTATCTACCTAGCCGGGCAAGAATGGCAGATTGTTTCGGGACTTGCCCGTCTTTCTGTCCCTGATCAAAGCACTTTGTTTCTTCAATTTCACTCTGTTATCAGAAACAATCCCCCCAGCGGCTTGCTGGTTTTCTGAGATCCTAGTCACCTGGTCACTCTTGGTGGCTTGCCACCGTTCAGGCCATCCCTTGTAACGATCAATTCGACTCTCTCACCCAACAGTCCCAGTTCCTTACGTTTGGCAAACATACAATCTCCGCTTCATCACACAGCCGCCCCCAATTTTGGCAGATCGACCTTGGTCCACATACCTCGTTCAAGCTGTCCAGGTGCGGCTAGGTCCGTACCCGGCCCCGGTTACGACTGCATCGGGTCTGTTTGAGTTGCCCATCGGCGGTTAAATCTGTCTATTGTGGCCAAGGAACTCTGGCGCTTGGTAATCTGTTGGTCTTCAATCACCAGTCGCACCCCGGAACGCACAACTCTCGGAGTTCCTTGTTCTCGTTATCCGGGTTACTGAAGATCAACCCCTCCCACGACCTCTCCCACCCCTCCCTGCGTCAAATCTCCCTCCATTCTTACCCTGACGAAGACTATTTCTTGCCTGCCTGAAGACAACAGGTCCGGAAGTATTTGGTCACTACAAAGACCCCTGAGCCACCATAGTCATTGCCCTCCCACCGCACAAATTACACGCCACTCAGCTGTCCAACAGGGTTTCAGAATATATTCAACGCTTCTCTGCATTTGCTCGGCGGAAACTAGCCACAGGTTGTACCAGGGTCACGCACTTTTGGTTTCAATATTCTTTCACTATCGTGGCGTCCTGGTTTTGTGTGGCGGACCGAGTCCCTCATATTGTCCCTCGAAAGTCATCCTTCGAGGCTAGGTCAGCTGTACCATTGAAAATCCTTGCTTTCTCATAAGGTTCGTCTTATCTTGCTGAGTGCAACCTTCAAGAGTTGATGGTTATGCTAATCTGTGCAGCAGTTCCGCGACCAGCGGTGTTTATAGGGCTCAACACGCCTTCTCGTTACGAATGGGTGACAAAGTAAACCCTCCGGCGTCTGGCGCGGGACAGGACGATACCAAAGCTCATTCCATAACCGGTGCTGAAGGGAACATGCCCATCCCAGAGAATATTCAGACGGCAACGGATGGTTCGTCTGTGCCTCACCACTCGCAACCGCAAAGCGCTCCGAATCAACATGGGTTTTCATCTCAGTTTGACATGATACCTTCACCGCCGCCGTCCACGAACCGGCAGGGCCCATACAATATGGTGCCTATGGTCAATGCCTTACCTCAGGCAGGTTATCGGCATGGCCATTATCCTCAAGGTGTTCAGCAACGGTACCCTTCGACACCATCTCCCGTGGTAATGCACCAAATGCAGTTCGCCAATCCATCGATGCCTATGCCCAACCAAGACTACTACGTTCAACAACCTCATATGGCTCCCTACTACAATGCTGGTCAGCTATCTTCGACACAAGCACAATCAAACATCTCGTCTCGACCGCCCATGGCATACTATCCAAACCAAATGATGATGAATCATCCAACGCCTGGATATTATTATCCACCGACCCTCAATATCACACGCAACCACAACACATTTCGACAAATATAATTCCGTCGCAGTACATGGTTGGTAATCCGACATCTCCGGATGCCAGAGCCTTGCACCGAGCTTCAGACGCAGACTCTATCTCTTTACAGCAGCGCAGTCAAACTAGCAGTAGGACTATGAAATATCATATCTATCCTTTACAACTCATACTAACCCCATGATAGGTGATATGGACCAGCGACAGAACGCAGTTCGTGGGCCACCTCGGAAGCCTCGTCAAAGCGGTAAGTCACGGTCACCCGCTGGTTCGTTACCATCTATCTTACTCTAAGATAAATATAGGTCACGCAATTTGGATTGGAAATCTCCTGCCCCAAACGGATCTGATGAACCTAGTCCATCATGTGTGCCAAGAGGCACCTGGGCTTGAATCATTATTCCTTATCTCCAAGAGCAATTGCGCCTTCGCCAACTTCAAGGACGAGCCGACATGTGTAGCTGCTCAACAGAAGCTGCACGACTCCAAATTCCAAACAGTTCGCCTGGTTAGTCGCTTGCGGAAAAGCACTGTGGAAGGTGTTTCGGGCGTGACTGCACCGACCGGCCCTGCTAGCACGAACAACCCACCGGTAACGATTGACCAACAACAAACTCAGAAGATTACACCACCCGACAGCGACCGTTCTACCCTTCTGCAAGCCAATCGACTCCAAGCAGACATAGCCCTGCAACTGATGGTTCCCAAAACAAGACAAATTCTTTATTCTGAAAAGCCTCACTGTAGAAGACCTTGAATTGAGCGTTCGCACTGGCATATGGGCGACTCAATCCCACAATGAGGAATCGTTGAACAAGGCTTTCCAGGTAATTTCGCCAGTTGGTAGTTGAGAGATAGGACACGAGACTCACACATATTATTCTAGGCCGCTGATAACGTTTACCTTGTATTCTCAGCAAACAAATCCGGCGAGTATTTCGGTTATGCTCGAATGGTATCCGAAATCGACCAAGACCCCGCCGCCGCCATCGAGTTCGCACCAAAAGCGCAGGTCGCAACGGAACTAGACCTACCCAAAGCCATCCCTACCAATGCTACGGAACACGCACCCAAGGGCAGAATTATCGACGACTCTGCCCGCGGTACAATATTTTGGGAAGCCGATCGAGGTGATACTGAGAGTGACTCGGAGACCGAAAGCGAAGTAGGAAGTGCTAAGAGTGGGAACGGAGAAGAAGGGGTGCAAACCTGGGGAAGCCTTTCAAACTGGAATGGCTATCCACGAACCACCTACCTTTCTATCGAACTCGAGGTTTAAGGAACCCATGGAATTCAAACAGAGAAGTCAAGATTGCACGAGACGGAACAGAGCTGGAGCCGTCGGTTGGTCGGAGGCTTATCGGCTTGTTCAACCGAGTCCAAAGCCCAGGACCACTGACCGCGACTGTAAGGAGTCCTATGGGTATGATGCCCGGTTATGTTCAGCTACGACCCTATGGACGATAGTTCGGCATTAACAGGAGCCACGACAAATGCAACGAATTCTTGTATTGAAGTCTTTTGCTGGAACCTCGGATTTTTCGCTTAAGTCAGGCGAGACACATCTACGTAAAGTCGAACTGTGTATGAAAATGTTTCTTCGAGCACCACGATTTCGTGCACACAACTTGACCATGGTGCAACTCTATCGACACGGGTTTCTTGTGAAGGCATGTGAGCGCAGCTGAGGTCGCCGAATCCTAGGACAAGTGTCGTGTAAGTGGCCTAGGTCAAAACGGCATGACAGAGTACGAGGACGAAGGAGGGTTGAGCAAAGCTGCAGCTTCTTCTGTAGGTGGCAAAAGACGCGACGTCCCTGGCTAGCTTCGGTATCGCCGGCTTCCTGCTCCGGGCCGTCTACTACATTCACATGCGGTATACACTGCCACCAGGTCAACCAGACGGATCGTGCAGGCATGAGGAGGTTGGAAGTGACCCTCGCGTGGCTTATGGTGTGGCAAATTTGGGAGAGAGCTGTGGCTTGTAACTGCATTGGTGTGATGGGCATCCACTACTAGCGAGGGAGTGCGACATTAGGTGCCAATGCTAAATCAACCGTAGCTCATCAGTCAGCCGCTGGAGGGGCGTAGGTAGACCAATCGTGGGCCCAAGTACAGTGGTGATCAGCATTGCTTGCATATGTCAACCCTCACCGGACGCTTCGAGACCTACGTGGACGCGGACTCTTACCAAGGTGTCCGAATGATCTGCCAAGGGTGGCTCGATCGAGAGGAGATTATGACAGAGGCTTGACTAGGTCAGTTTTAGTTGATGATGATGACCCACGGCACAGACAGGTTTCCTAATTCCCGCCATCATTGTATGGTGTAGGTTAAGCTATCATCGGCCGTGGCTAAGAGAATCAGGGGACTCGGGCATGGCTGCTGTCTAACGACGTCATCCCGCATCACCCTCAATGATGGTCGGCAGGGGCTTTACCGTAGCTGGACAGGAGTTGGGGGTTATATAAGCACGAAAAATCAGCCAATAGACGCACGGGATCTCATGCGTGAATGGATGCCTTGACTGCTTACCTAAGGCCTACTGTACCTGGCAAAAATGGGCATGAGTGAATGTGAGACCGGAGAAGCAAGAAAGATATTGTACCAAGCCCGTTTCTTCTCCTCCCACTCGACTTGAGGTGTCTGGCTTTATTCTCCTATTAGAAAGAACACGTTCAGATTGATGAAAAAAGTCATGTAAATAATATTTAGGGATAATTGTTTAATTTTGTCACTATTGTTTAAGGCATAAATTGGCCATAGTCCTGTACATACCTACCAGGTAGATAAGTAAGTACCTAGTAGGTAGTACTGTATCTGTTCTTCTGCCACTTGTTTCGGTACCTGCCTTTACCTGGTAGGTACTTACCTCAATGTGCTTCGGAGCAAATCCCGAGTTGAGTGAGGTGACTTATTAGTGTCTCAGTAACCCATCTGAAGGTACCCCAAAAGTATCGGGCTCGATCCCTATGATGCGGGGCCGGTACCTAAAGGCACTAGCCTTTATTGGAACATCCACTGACTTTAGCAGCTCATGCTTCAGCAGTTCTGTTCGACCTAGACAATGATGAACACAACTCAAGAGCTCACGCACATTGATGCTGTATTCTGACTTCGCTCCTTTAGGCTTTTTTTACTCCGTATGTTTGATCAGATATCAACCACCTGGACGTATACGTACTGATGTTAGGAACCTCTTGTCATGACGGAGCAATTGGACTAGGAAGTACCGCAGAAAGTGGTAGAAAGTTCCAGTAGTACCTAGATGGCTCCCTAATCAACCACCACATGCCTAAGCCAAGCTCCATCGCGAAGTTTCTGGTGCATCCTCTGCACAATCGTATGATCAGATTTCTTCGGGCGTCTTCCAAATTGTGTCACCACTCTATTTCTCAGATGTTGTGGAAAGTTCGAGGCTACCTTCCATCGTGTCTTTCATTGTGTATAAAGCAGCAGGCTGCTTCCTCCAGCTCGACAGTCTTCTCTTCATCAGAACACACAACAATCAAGCAAGCTTAACAACACACACTCTCAACATCACTTCTTCGAACTTCTCAAACACTACCTCTACCACTTAATCACCACCAATCAACAAACACAATGGCTTTCTTCCCCGCCAGTTCTACAACGACGCCGCTTCCTTCACTCCCTCTTCCGTCTTCTTGACGACTTCGACAACTACTCGCGCCAGAACGACAATGGCAGCCGCCGATCTGGACTGCCTCTCTGGCAGCCCAAGTTCGACGTTCGCGAGACCGATGAAGCTTACGAGCTTCATGGCGAGCTGCCTGGTGTTGACAAGAACAACGTTCACATTGAATTTACCGAGCCTCAGACCATGGTGATCCGGGGCAAGTCTGAGCGTGTCTACACCGCCGGCACTCCTCCTGCTGGTCACCTTGAGAACTCTGCCAAACAGGGCGCCATCACCGAAGGCGATGATGCCGCCAAGAGCTCCCACAAGGCTACCGTCGAGGATGAGAAGGAGGCCGAGAACAAACAGCAGGCTGAAGCCACCAACTCAACCTCTACCGAGGTCACCAAGCAGGCCGAGCAGAAGCAGACCGAGCAGAAGCAGCCTGTTGACAAGGCCAAGTACTGGATTTCCGAGCGAAGTGTCGGCGAGTTCGCTCGTACTTTCAACTTCCCTACTCGTGTCGATCAGGATGGAGTCTCTGCCAACTTCAAGGACGGCATCCTCAATATCTCGGTTCCCAAGGCGAAGAAGCACGAGTCTCGCCGCATCGCTGTCAACTAAGTGTTGCATGGCATGATGTTCTCACCGCAGTCATGACACTACCGAGTATTCCATCCACCACAGTTACTCTTCTTCGCATGCATCAGACTGGGGTTGGGTGTTGTTGGATTCATCCTTCTGTGCAATGACGATACAACGACTTAATGAGCTGTCTTTCCTTTACTTAGCATGTAGTCGTGTTATGATAATTAATCGAAATATAATTTATTAGTTCAAAACAAAAAATCATCCATGGACCACTGTGAATAATTTGAAAATAGTACAGATGCTACCTAGTAATCAAAAGCGTCAAGACGCCTATAATCACATATCGTAGTAGGACAATATATAAGTAATATAGGGTAGGTGCTCACCCGAGCCGAAGACCCGATGCTATATTAGAGTTTGCACCAGTCACATGATTTGGCGTCTTTGGGTGGCGTCGTCTGCCTAGAAGAGCGCGTCCCACCACGCGTTAACCATCAACATTCATCCCTCCTTTAAACACTCTTCCCATTTTCATCGCCACCGACGCTTCAAGGGTCAGACGTTTTCAAGTACGCCTTGATAAACAATCGCAACCGAAAATATGAGTGAAGAATACGATGAAACTCTGGTTGGAGAGGATGGCGGTATGACTGGCCCAGGCGCACCTACGCCACTCACAGCGCTCGAGGTAATTTCGTCTTTCTTGCCAGCCGGTGCGCCTCGTTAACATATTTCATAGGGAGTTGCTGGCCTGTCAAAACGCGATATTCAACTGGTAATTGATGGAGGATACAATACGGTTGAGTCCGTGGCATACACACCTCGCCGTGTGCTCGAGCAGATCAAGGGCATTTCAGAGCAAAAGGCCACGAAGATTCTGACTGAAGGTGAGTCGTCCCGTGGAGTCGCATTTGTACTCAACAAATACTGAGATTCCATAGCATCGAAGCTGGTTCCCATGGGGTTCACAACCGCGACCGAGATGCATCATCGCCGAAGTGAGCTTATATCAATCACAACCGGATCCAAAACCTCGACACGCTGCTTGCTGGTGGTATCGAGACCGGCTCAGTAACGGAGCTTTTTGGCGAGTTCAGAACAGGAAAGAGTCAAATCTGCCATACACTCGCCGTGACATGTCAATTGCCGTTTGACATGGGAGGTGGCGAGGGTAAATGCCTCTACATTGACACTGAGGGCACCTTTCGCCCGGTCAGACTTCTCAGCGTAGCGAACCGATACGGTTTGTCAGGCGAAGAAGTTTTGGACAATGTCGCGTACGCTCGAGCATACAACTCTGACCATCAACTTCAGCTGCTGAACCAGGCAGCGGCCATGATGTGCGAGACCAGATTCTCCCTGCTCATCGTTGACAGCGCAACATCTCTCTACCGAACGGACTATTTCGGGCGTGGAGAGCTTTCAAACCGTCAGACACATCTTGCAAAATTTCTCCGCATGCTGCAGCGGCTCGCGGATGAGTTTGGCATTGCAGTGGTCATCACGAACCAGGTTGTAGCCCAAGTGGATGGCGGACCAAGCGCAATGTTCAACCCAGACCCCAAGAAGCCCATTGGTGGCAATATTCTTGCCCATGCCAGTACGACCAGAATCAGCTTGAAGAAGGGTCGTGGAGAAACCAGAATCGCAAAGATCTACGATAGTCCCTGTCTTCCCGAGAGCGACACCCTATTTGCCATTAACGAGGATGGCATTGGCGATCCTGCCCCCAAGGACATGGAGAAGGAGAACTAAAAGATGGATTGCTTCAAGACATTGGGTTTTGTGATGACGGTATGATATGTAAGGCGTCTAAGAGTTTGCATGGGTGCTGGCGTTTCTAAGTAGACTGTCATTTGGCTGGAGGCTGTAGGCTGTAGGCTGATATACTTGTAAAAGAATAAGCTACGGGAGATACGCGAGCATACAAATTATTGCTTTATGGGTAATTGTTGTTAGAAAATAGCGCCTTCGAAACGAGTACTGAATTTGAGAATAGTACCATAGTTTGATTAAATTTTGCCAATTTACAGCGTCCTAGTAGCCTTACAGCTTAAGTCTCAGTGCCATGATTTGTTCACAAATGGGATGCGCGAGCGAGGCCAAGCTAGTTTCCATTTCGGGGTTAGCGTGTCAGTCAACCTCTCTCGCAGTCTAAACATGAATTTCTACGAACTATTCGGGCGCATAACACACCTGCTCAACCATCCTGCGCCAACATTCTTGCTCTGCTTTTTTGCCATCGTGTCTCAGCTGAGGCGCTTCATGGAGGCAGATGGATCCAGGCGAGACGCAGTATCTCTTTAAAGAGACCCGCTTGAGCTTCGAGCCTCCTGCTACAGCATCTGTCGTTACAATCCGCGTTCCGTCCAGCGCAGCCGGTGCTCGAAGCCTCCGCAAGCCAGCAAACGATGCATCCATCGAGGATGAGACGACGTTCCGACGAAAGAATCTTGCGACTGCCTCCTCTATCTACCATCGACAATGGCATGACACGCCTCGCAGCTTCCTCTGGCGTGTTCTGGAGGACGACACCGTCCTGAGCGTCCGCGCTGCTGATGTTTGCAAGAAGGACAAGTCGGCTGATGCACCGCTCGTGCTGAACTTTCACTTTGCAGCGCCTATTCAGCCAGGCTGCGTAGCCTTTTCGGACCCGGAAGAGCACGACGCGCTCTCTGTTTTCGTGCTGGATCAAACATACCATCTCTATACCTTCATGCTACGGCCTGATCTCTTTCGAAAGAGGTCTGCAATCGACGCCAACTTAGCCGATCTTGCTAAAGTGCAGGCACCTGCTGGCCTGGGTTTCAAGCACCCCACCGAATGATCGCGCTCTCGGCCGACTCGCTGCTGATAACTGTCAATGATGGAGGCATGATTCGTCTTGATAAGACGACCGGGGATGATCGTGAGTTTATGAGAGGCTACGTTGAAAAGAAATGGGGCTAATTCAAATATAGCAAATGGGTTATGGAAGGAATCTTTCTTCAATGTGCAAGGGTGGGCTCAGAACCTGCGAAGCTTGCTGCCATTCCAAGGAAAGCATACTCTCAAGCATGGCAAAATAAACATGGAATACAGCGCTGCAACGTCGGTTCAGGTCACCTCCTTCGGTGTCGAGGACAGCCTTTATGCAATCACCGTTTGCCTCGATCATCGCATGCGCATCTGGAACCTTGAGGACGGGCAAATCCTCTACACTGGCGACATTCTGAATGCTGAGAGGTCACCACAAGAAATGACAAAATGGACCATTGATCCCTCATATTCAAACGTTGTTCAGCTGGTTGGACGGACCCGTGGACAAAGGATCTGTGCCACTTATTCACCCATCGGCGCGGGAGAGTTCAAATTCTGGAAGCTCCGTGTCAAGGACTCGCACAACATTATTGTCGAAGATCTATTCCCCAAGATGACTCTGATCCCCATAACACCCACATCGTCTGATGTATGGACACTGGCCGACTTCGTCTTATCATCTCCTGCCGAAGGCTCCATAAACCTATGGACTCTATGGAAGAATAACATGACTTATCGTGTTCAGCGGTTAGAATTGGACAGGGAAAACATGGCACAGACATGGGAGGACAGCTGGGATGGCCTCTTCGTTGAGACAAGCATTGAGACCCCACCTTCGTCTGGACCTTCAGATCCTGTTGATGTTACCGAGAAGTGGTTAAAACTTATCCTTCGACCCGGACGATTCACCAAAAGCACACTCGAAACTGCTTTGTCAATCTACGAGCGTGGACTCGGGGCAGTTCAGGAAGGGGCTAAAGGACGTGGGTTGGCTGAATCCATCTGTTCCGTCCTTGGATCCACAGCTCTCCTCGAGCGCAATTCAAGCGGTGCAATGGATTATGAGCAATTCCGCGCATCCAGCGAAACACAGTGGCGCAGATTTTATCGTCTCTTGATTGAGCTAGACAAACAACGGGGCGAGGCGCTCGGCCTTGTGCTTGATTCCGAAGCGGACATGGTCTGGGTTGTATGCGCTGATCTCTTATCGGCAATCCGCGAATGTAGCAGCCTGGAACGGCTCTATCACAATCTTGCACGACCAAGCGAGGGTATGACCTCCCAAGCCGCTTTGGTCAGCTCTGCGTTGTCATTCATTGAAGCCCTGCCGGATAACTATCTGCAACTTTGCAACTCAGTCCTGAGGCTCGAACTCTTCGAAGAGTCCTCCAAAACAGATCTGGAGCGCATACAGTACTTCTCTGACAAGTCTGGCTTTTGGCGAGGAGTCACTGATGAGGATTGCGCTCAGGTTGTGGATGTTTTGGGACAAAATTTCGGTCTCGTTACGAATCAACTGTACAATGATTTGCTTAGGCAGATCGCGGCACCCTTGGACACAAGAAACAGAAGCATAAAATATCCCTAACCGACTTTGGTCGTAAGCTGGTAATGGCAGCTGTCCAAGAGAGCCTCGAGCTGCAGTGGAAGATCTATTTCAGCCAGCTGGTCCTTCTTGTTCATATGGAGTTTGAGTTTGACAACGAAGAGGATGCTTTGCATCACCGTGTCGAAATTGGATCAGTTTTCCGTCAACTGGTTGGTGCACTGCGAAGGTTGGAATTGCTTAGATGGCTTGCCAACACTGAGATATCGGTCCCACTCTACAAGACCGAGAAAGGAGCATCGCCAGTTCTGTCAAAGAAAGGAATCGAGGAAACGCAAACGGTGACTGCGTTGGAAACAAACGTCAGCCATCTCCTTGGGTTTAGCAACGCCACGAACGAACCCCTGGCTACTAGCATCACGGACCTTGTCACCAACTTGTGCTCCCCGATAGTGATGTTGAAGTCTCCGCCTCGCTCATTCAGTGCGCTTTAATCAAGAGAGAAAGGGCGGACCTGGCTTTGGAACTCAGCCCATTCTGTGATCAAAGTCCATTTTCTACCTATGTTCAAGGAAGAGTCCAACTTGCACTCAACGACTTCGAGACTGCTGCTACAAGCTTCAGAAAGGCAGCTGTCGGAATGAGTAAGTAGCCCAAGCAGATATGGTATTCCAACATCACTAACAGTCGCAGGTACCGAGACCATGCAGACGGACAGACACAGCAGCGGCCTTCTCGACGACACTGAGTGGAATCTCCTAAACAGTGGCTCTGCAAACTATTACTCACACATTGTCGCACTGTACGAGAAGCAGCGAGCCTACTCTTATGTTGCCGAATTTGCCAGAGTTGCAATCCAGTTTTACGGATCTAGACCAGGCAATGAAACTTCAAAGACCGATATGCTCAGTCGCCTATTTAATGCAGCTGTGGCAACGTCGCAGTTCGAACTTGCGCATACGACCTTGCTCTCCGTCACGAATCAAGCCCTCAGGCTATCGAGCTTACGGAAGCTAGTAGATAAGATGTGCGAAACCTATCACAATACGGAGTTGGTATCCCTACCTTTTCCCGGCATGCAGCAGGAGGTGGAGGAAATTCTTGCTCAGAAGTGCAGGGCTACCATGGAGGTGGTTCATGGTGCTCAATACCACCAGGTCCTTTATGCTTGGAGGATCAAGCGAAGGAATTACCGTGGTGCTGCCACTGTGCTATTGGATCGCATCCAGAAGCTGCGGCTTACGGGAGAGGGAGATAGGATTGTGGGCGAAGATGTTCTTGACACTCCAGTGACAAAGCAATACCTCTTGCTCATCAATGCACTCAGCTGTGTGGATGCAAAGCAGGCGTGGATCTTCGACGAGGGTATCCCACAAGCTGGCAATGGAAACCAACCACCAAGCAAGAGGAAGGTTGTGTCTTTGGCGGATATCAGGAAACAATATCAGGACGAGCTGGATAGGATCGCTGCCATCCAGAACAACCAGTTTGGATTTCAGGCAGACGACGTTATGGAGCTATCGTAGGGGCAAAGCGTATTTATTGTAGGTTATAGCAAAGGGGTGGACTTTCTCATTGTATGAGTTTAAGGCTTAGATACCTCGGCAAGGTACACAGGATCATGATCGTTTTATTATAAGGGCTATAGTAGCTTGATGTTCTCAATGCGTGCCTCCTCATGGCAAAGGGCCACACCCGCTTCTCCTACATCCCCGATCGTACTTCAGAACCCAAGAACGCCGAGCGACATGCTAATAAATGGAAAATGGCATCTCATCTGCCGAGGTATATACGTCTTCACAACGCGTACGCTTAGGCTCGTGCGGCAGCCAACTTGTTCTCAGGAGGCATAGGCAACGACTGGGTTCCTGCTGAACCAAGCGCAGGGATAGCGTCGGGTGCCTGGCGGTAGAGGATAATCTCCGACTGCTTGAAGTAACGTCTCGCATCTGTGATGGCGTTAGTAAAATAGGCACGCATATGTCTGCAAAGGGATGACGGACCTTCGTCAATGAGGACAAGACTGAGGTAGTACCGGGTTGAGAACTTCTTGTTCACATCACGGAACGTTGGGGTAAGGTCGAATCCTCCAAGGAAGAGACGGATGGGGATCGTCTCGCCCCTGGAAGGCGAGCCATCCATTATCTCAAACCGCACCAATGTCTCGCTCTCGTTGTATTGGTTGGGAGCGGCGCCAGTCGTCTCTCGGCGAATGATTGACAGCTCCATGTGCTTGATCTTCAGCCGGACGAGGAGGAAGTAGATGCGGCCGACGATGACATCTTTCAGATGGTATTTGCTCTTGCTGTACTCGAACTCGATGTGCAGGCAATCCTCGATACCGACGTCCATCTTGATGCTGCTGTTCATCTCGGGTGGGATGCGGTAGCTGTAGACCCAAATATCCTTCTCACGAATGACATCAGCCATGCGGCGCGAGACGGTGACGCGGACAAAGTAGCGTAGCTTGACATTGATGCCATTGTAGGACTCGTATTGCTTCTCGACATTCTTGAAGTTGAACTCGAAGGTTTGAGGGTGCTGCAGCTCGCCAGGGGCGGCCAGCTCCTGGTTGAGGGACAGAAATTCGTAGTGGTTACCGCGGTCAAAGAACATCTCTGGACATACGGGTCAGACATGGTATCCTAGCAACAAGCCCTTCACCATCACTGATGCGCAAGGGAAGGTCGTGAGAGATGGGACGCGCCATACCAATAGTGCCGATGAACTGGACCTTGATGCCGGTGTGCTCCAGGCGCTTGCCATCCTTGGGGCGCACGGTCACAGCGCCCTTGACGGACTCGCCATCCATGAACAAGGGCGCCTTTTCACGACGGTTCTTGTCGAGCTTGACATCGACCATGGACCGGTCGTCGGCGTCCTCGAGGACGATGTCGATGTCGACGGGCGTCGCGAAGAAGTACGACATGGTGGGCGAGGCTGGGGGAGGTTCGGCACAACTCGGTGCGCAATTGAAGCCTTGACGTGTCGCTGCGAAGGTGAGGCCGAGCGGGGCGGACAGGCGGACGGGAGAGAGCGAGGAGGTCGTGGAGCAGAGATGAGATGGGTGGTGTTGAGGGTCTATGGCGCTGACGTATCGGTCGCTGGCGGCTGGGGAATTTGGCTGACCCGACCCGCCAGAGCTACCAGCAACCACTGCTATCGACGTCTGATGTGGTATAGCGGCTAGGAGAAAACGACGACTGCACTTTGGCCAGTAGCACCACTCATTTGCTACCGCTAGTATCTCTTATCCAGGTATCTACCTGCCTAAGGTACCTGGGTATCTTATGCTTGCATGGCCATGTAATCTTCACGAACAACCCCAATACAACAGTAGAAAACAAGTAGCTCTCGAGGCCGAGCAAAAAGGAATAAAATACTTCCTCCGTCCCTGACAGATTTCTGAAATAAACCCAGCAGTATCGAGCTATGCAATAGTAGTGGGTTCTTAATTACTTCATTTATAGTTATGTTTCTTTTTTATTTTTAAAATATTGTTTCAATACCAATACTTGTATTCATGAAGAAGATATGTATTTCCTGCATCGCCTTTCTCTGCCTATCTTAAGGCAGCAATACTGTAACCCTCGGTCTGCTACGTGTCGAGCTATAACGTCCCACCAGACAGTATTATCTGCACTTATGTGACAGTGTAAAGACTAACTTCTACAAAATGAATAGTGCATGATAGCACTTTTTGAGTTAGGGAAAACGGCCATGCATTCGTTACTAATATGCTTCTTGGACAGGTGAAGTATGAAGAGCTGCTGTGAAGCCACCGGTCACATGGCAATCAACCTGCAGCACACTTCAGCTGCAATGCGCCGAGACACTTACCTCCAGCAATATATGAAGTAGATTCTGCTCCGAATGAAGGCCAGCGAATTGCTTCTCGGACTTGGAACGCTGGTTGGTGTCCGTTAAGTGGAGTGGGTTTCTCCCTGTGGATCCAGGACAATTTCACACTATCTGGAATAGTATTGGGTAGTTAGTGCCTTAGGTCAGCAACAGTTGGTGGAAATGCTTGGTTTTTTCAAGAATGAAGAATCACGTGACAAGTCATGCCCCAGCATTCAGGTCTTGTCTCTTTCCGAATTAGCCTGATCGCTCTTGCCCTCACGTGCAACGAGCCCTAGAACTTTTCCTGCCCGCACGAAATTCGCTAAACGCTAAACAATTCGTGACTGCCGACGACGCAAGATACCCTCAATCCCCGAGCATCAACATACACAACCGGCAGGATGAAGTACATTCATTCTCAGGAGCTTTTGGAAATCCCCGAGGGTGGTACGTGATTATTCCTGCACTCTCGCGCGCAATGGGTGGAATTCCGGGTTGGGCAGATCGAAGAATCGGGAGCGACGAGGTGGATGGCTCAGCGATCTCGACTCTACCCCGGGCACATCCATGAGCAAACAGAAAACCGCACAGAAGGAAAGCTAACAATTGTCTCTGCAGTCAAGGTGTCGATTAAGACTCGCACCGTCACCGTCGAGGGTCCTCGAGGTACGAAAATTTCCATTGCGACAGCACACGCTCGAAAAGACGAATCTCTAACTCTGGCGGAACAGGCAAGCTCGTTAAGAATCTGGGACACTTGGCCGTCAACTTCACCCAGCCCAAGAAGAACCTCATCTCCATCGAGATCCACCACGGCAACCGAAAGAATGTCGCTACCCTCCGCACTGTCCGCACCCTGATCAACAACTTGATCGTTGGTGTTACCAAGGGCTTCAAGTACAAGATGCGCTACGTCTACGCCCATTTCCCCATCAACGTCAACCTGAGAAGAACAACGAGACTGGCTCGTGGGAGGTCGAGATCCGAAACTTCATCGGCGAGAAGATTGTCCGCCGTGTCGTCATGCAGCCCGGTGTCGAGGTCGAGATTTCCAAGAACCAGAAGGATGAGCTCGTCCTGTCCGGCAACTCCCTGGAGGGTGTTTCTCAGAGTGCTGCCGATATCCAGCAGATCTGCAGGGTGCGAAACAAGGATATCCGTAAGGTACGTTTATAAACCCCCAATGGCGCCCGCTCATTGCGGCATATGTTTCTGAGGCCTTTGGTGTGCTAACATTCAACCACAGTTCTTGGACGGTCTGTACGTTTCCGAGAAGGGCAACGTTATTGAGGAATAGACGTGGACACGGATCTTGTTTCTTTTGCGTTTCTGGGTCTCAGGAGTGGCGAAGGTTCATCATTGCATGTCATGTAGCAAAAGGGCTACAATCAATTCACCAAAAGCAAAAGAGATGATCACTTTGTGACAAAACAAACCACCGTCGCCTACGACTGTGATGCCCTGGGTTCGAGCTTCTCACGAATTGGACACATAGACGAATTTTCTTGATGACTGGGCAAGACACAAAGGGAAATGAAAATAATTTCATAACCATGAGCCCGCCGAAGCCGTGAAATTCACTCGTACATGGGTGGAAATTCGAATTTGTGGGTTCTCCATTCAGATTGTATTGAAACTCGATTACACGCAATGCACAAATGTGGAAGGGGACAAACGCAGCATTCGATTCTCATATGCCCTTTGCTAAAAAAACAGCTATCATGATCCTTAATATCGTCCATGTCATCTTTTCTACCCTCGTGTCGTAAATGGCCTGCCTATCTGCAGGCAAGACTTGAATCAGTCCCATTATCTTGGTTCTTCCAACCTTTCGCCTGTAACGCCGGTGTCGTTTCCCTATGTGCAGAACTACCTAGCCATCATGTCGCACAACTATGGTGCGAGGCTCAGTAGCAAATATTTTGAAATGTGCAGTATGTGCTCTGGAGCAGGGTGGTTGCGTTTACGGCCGGGGGCTCCGGGTGTATTGCGATCTAGTTCCTCGACTGTGCCGGCTAGCACCGGTACGGTGAGACCTTCTGCCACCAGAACTGGAGCTATCTATTCGAAATTGTTAGCTTTCTGATATGGTCTGCGGTTGGGGTAACCTCAGGAGGAGCGGATAGACTTACGAGTACCAGTGGTGTCAGAGTATGAGTAGTATGAGTTGCTGTATCGTGAACCAGCTCGGTGGCTAGGCTTCTTGTCCTTTCTCAAGTTCAAAAGCGCTAGCATAGTCGCAGCCAAGCCGGCAAGGCCAAGCCAGCGCTTGCCGCTCGACTTCTTCTCAGTGCGACCTCCTGCCGAGGAAGGGCGACCACCGCCGCCAAACCAGCCAGTGTGACGGTCGCGGCGGCCATGGGCAGCGGCAGAACCGTGGCGTGAGTAACCCTCCTCGTAGACGTCGACACGCTCCTTGGTGGTTTTCTTCTTACGACCGAAGATGGCGTTCCAGAGACCGCGGGCAATGCAGCAGAAACAGAGAAGCAGGAGAAGAGCGACACCAACCAGACTGCCAATGACGATACCAGCGATCGCACCGGCGCTAAGACCACCACCGCCTTCGCTCTCGCCGCCGCCAGCACCGATAGTGTCACTATCACCGGACTCTGTTGGCTCGGAGGAGGTCGTGGCCGTGGTGGTTGACTGAACACCGCTAGTAACAACGGTGGTCGTGCCGGTGATACGGTAGGGGCTGAGTACTGCGTGGTGACTTGTCCATCTCGAGTGATGATGACGGTGGCACCTTCACCTACACCAGGCCTAGGTGTACATTGACCCTCAACTGCACAAGTCTGCCACCCGGCACAGCAGATGATGCCGCAAGCTTGCCATCCTTCAACTGTAGCCTTGCAGTTCTCGGTGCCGGTAGGCTCTGGTGGTGGCTCCCAAAACGTCATGATGGTGCTCGTGTAGGTCCTCGTCTCAGTCCAAGTCTTCGTGGTATAGCCGTAATTTCCACCGGCCACGCCACGGTTGCCGCCAACGCAAGTTGCGACATTGTTGTCTAGTGTTGTGCAGGCCTCTCCAGAACCGCAGCAGAATTGACTGTCGGCACCGCAGGGGTTTGCACAATCCCGAGCCTCGAGATACGAATAACCCGCATCGTAAAAGACGTCTTTGGGATACGGTTTGGCAGCAACCAAGGCAAGGTTGGCTGCGGCGAGAAGCAGAACGCCGCCGCCCGACAGCGATGTTTGGCGCATGGTGCGATGCTCGTTGGGTATACGATCGCCCAAAGCGCTGGAATTTATTGTCTCGCTGCGACTTTGGAATGCGGGAGCGCGGGACGGAGCGAGAGCGGTGAGATTTTGGGGGTTTTGGGTGGTCGCTTGTCTTTCCCTCAAGGCTGCAGTGGGGAGGTACCTGAAGATGTGATTGATTGTGCCTTGCAGCGAGTTATGAGTTATGATGACTGTGGTATCGATGCTCAGGGTTCGAGGAAAGCAAACGGAAACCTAGATGAAGAGGATCTTCCAGAAAAAGTTTAAAGGTCAGTAACACAGAATGAATAAGAAAGGGGATCACAAAAGCCAAGCGTTTTGGTTCTGCAGGGCGACTTTAATAAGGCGGGCTGGTGATGGGGTGCAGCAAGGCGGTTTTGCGCTGTCAAACGGTCCCAGCCTCCCACTTAGACGCAAACCAGCCTCTGGATTTTTGAGCGATACGACACACCCACAACGGGGGTAAATTGACGGGCAGAGATTGGCAGAAATTTTAAAATTGCCTGCGAGTCCAGTTCGTCAGCGCGCTCTCATGCAATGCACGATGGGGAACGGGTTCACTCAGTTTTGGTATTCGGCGATGTCTTTGCTTCTCAAGGTTTTGGTGGTTTCTGGGCACAGAGAACAGAGGCAGCCCAAAGCGACCTGCGCTAGAGGCTGTTTACTTCCAGGGCCTCGGTTTACTGGACGACAATCGATAAGGTGGTGGGGGACCGTGCCTTGGGATGACGACCTTGTCAGACCAGGCCTAGAACCAGCTCATCACAGGTTACATGGCAACACACCTGGTCAAGGCAAGGTCGTCGTACGAATAACATGTTGGCAATGCATTGTGATCCTTGCGTTCTGTTACAGTAGCGCCCATGCATGGTCCCTTGTAATCCGTGGAGGCATCAGCTTCCGTGCCTGATTCCCAAATCACGGTCGCCGATATGGATGCAAATCGCATCTAATCTAATATGTGGGCGCTTCTAAATGCATGTTTGAAAGCCTCGTGGCACAGGTACAGTACCTAGGTACTCTAACTCAGTAACAGGAGGCCTAGGCTGATGCGGTGGCTGGTAGCGAAACTGGCTCGCCCCGAGATATTTCCGGCAAAATGACGCACTCCCTCTGCGAGCTCGTTTCAGGCATCTGTGGCGCAGTTATCCTTAGGTAAGCCACTCACGCCGTGAGCCGTGAGGCATGTGCACTCTGGTGGGGGCGTCGCTGTGGCTTGACCCAAGCTCGTGAGCTGTGACGCCTGTCGGAAGCCCGTCTCCAATCGACCTCAACAACCCATCCGTTATCTCGTACCCAATCCGTCGCGGGATCGAAGTTTTGGCCTTTTCCTCCCAGATCGACCTCACTGCAGCTGCGACACCCTCTCATCATGTCGCTCGACCCACCGACCTACCTGGCCTCGGTGCAAAGCAACATCCGTCAACGATCAGTGCCCTGGGAGGGTGCTGTCCGCGCCGGCACCTTGACCGAGGAGCATCTCGCCAAGATCCGTGCCATCGACAAGGCCAAGAAGCCCGAACAGAGAAAGCAGATTGTCGAGGACGACATTGAGGGCTATGCACAGCTGTTTGTCGGCGGTCGAGGAAAGTCCAGCGTGCTAGAGACGGCAGGAAAGCATGCCAATGTCATCCAGTATATCCTGGTCCTCTGGGCCGACCTGATTGATGGTGCGTCTCTTCAACCTCGTCCAAATCACCAATGAGGACAGAAATCCTATAACTTCTTCCTAAACGTGGTACCACGCCTTCGCACTCCTGCTAACTCTGCTTGCTACTGATTAGCTGTGCCGTCATTCGCGAAAGCTCTCTTTAACAACGCCAACCCTTATCAACACTCCCTATCGCTGCTCAATGCTTCCTCCGTCGAGGATCCTATCTCTCTGCTGACTTCGCACGCCCTGATCAAGCTTATGGCCACTGCCAGAGACGACTCCCGGCGACCAAGCAGGCACTGCCTACCCTGTTGAACTATCTCTCAGGCCTAGCCAAGAGCACCGATGCCGGCCTGCAGGATATCGCCGTTCAAGAATACTCAGCGCTACTCTTCAGCTCTGTTTCGCGACGTCAATTCTGGGAACAGCGAAGCGATACTATCACACCCTTGGTCAAAATCCTTCAGAGTGCCGCTGGCATCGGACAAGGAGGCAACTCTTCAGCCAGCTTGTGGAGCGGAAACACCAATGACCGCTCTACTGGTTTCGAAGGCGCCCATGGTGGTGGAGTTGGCCTCCAGCTGCTGTACCATGTGCTCCTAGTCATGTGGCAGATCAGCTTCGACGGCGAAGAGATTGGCGACGATTTGAACGAGTAAGTGGAAACACGAACAGTATACTGCAGACAGGGAAGATCTGACAGCCTTATTACAGCGAATACGACATTGTCCTACTTTATACGCAACTCCTTCGTCTTTCGCCAAAGGAGAAGACCACCCGTCTCATCCTATCTACCTTGTACAACCTCCTGGACAAGAACCAGAAATCCCTGCTACCCGCCGCCGTTCTTGCACGCCTTCCGGCCTTGTTGACCAACCTCAGCAGCCGGCATCTTACCGATGAGGACCTGCTGCAGGATTTGGAAGGACTCAAGACGATGTTGGAAGAATACACCAAGAACAAGACAACATTTGACGAGTATGTCGCTGAAGTTGAGTCTGGTCACCTCCGTTGGTCGCCACCTCATCGCAGCCAGGTGTTCTGGGCAGAGAACGCACGCAAGATCCTGGACTATGAGAATGGCGAGCTGACCCGAAAGCTGGCCGAGATCATGCAGAAGCCGTGGGACAACGACAAGCAAGTCTTGGCCATTGCTTGCAACGACATCGGCTGCCTGGTGAAGGAGGTGCCGGAGAAGAGGCATCAATTAGAGAAGGTTGGCTTGAAGCGCAGGGTCATGGAGCTGATGCAGTCGGAGGACGAGAACGTCCGATGGGAGAGTCTTCGCGCCCTGGGAGGGTGGCTGAAGTACAGCTTTGAATAGAAGGGAACACTGGACCCGGCATGCACTGAGATTACAGATGGGGTGGTGTTTGGCCAGATCCATCTGCTGGGACAAAGATGGATAAAAGGCAGAGGCTGTACACCCACCTTGTCCGTATTGTAAATACACCGCGAGAGAGATACGCCCATCATTGGTATAAGTTGGCTTCAGTCTTTGAGGTTTGCAGATCTTTTGGGAAGAGCGTCTCTGGGCATTTCGCCCTCATGATTCAGCTGTGTAATAGAAGCACAAATCAATTTCGAACATTGCAATTATCATACTTGTTGAGCCGTTTATTAAATACCTGTTAATTAGTTGACTTGAACCACCACGGCAACTGGTGTGAGTGAACTTCGACCCAGTCACGTGTCGTCCAGGAGCCACACAGATAATCCACGCTAAGCCAAATCAGTCACCATCCACTATGGATCGTATTTAGCTTTGTCGCGTGGGCGCAGAAAATCTCCTTTCCAACATTCAACGCAACAAATGCATCACCCTCGCTCTCATCGAGAGGGGGCGTTTCCTCCTTTCCAATGAGGACGCCCCTTGAAAGACTTCCATTTTTCTCGAGGTGGTGCTGATTGCCAGACCAAACCTTACAACCTGCCGCTCGTTTGAGGGACGTCATACGCTTTGTTTCCGTGATGGCTTCCTATGGTTTTTTCGTGGCTACATTATCTATTACCTACCCATTTTGACTGTCTTCGTACATGACTGTCCTGCTTGTCTGCGGCCTACAGCGCTGGCGTTGGGGCGGTGGAGCTTTGCCCACTGTCCTCGTTTCGCTTCTCCAGGATGTCGAGTAACTGGCGAAGCCTGTCCTTGTTCGACTTATTTGTTGCTGATTTCGTCACGTTGCCGCCAAACTCCTCGTAATAGCTCTCCAGAGCTGTCAGTAATTGACCAAGTTGTTCGTCCGTAAAGTCATCGATCCGCTCGGGGTAAGGCTTGCTCTCTATGATGTCGAGGTTTTGGTTTTCAGTGCCGTTCTTGCCCTGGCTCCCAGGTCCTTCCAGGACGCCATTCTGCTTGTTCTTCTTCTCATAGGCATCCCAATCCACGTTCGGATAGGCGTTGCGTAAGTCTTGGGTCGACGCGTGCAGCATGTTGATGTGAGTAGGCCTGGGCAAATGCGGCACACCAGCCATGAGTCTGCGACATATCGTCAAGTGCTCCAGTCGCACGCTATGCACCGCTTGAGGGAAGTTGACGCATGTAAAGGGCTGCTCCTCGGGGATATACGCTCGCCCAAGGAAGGTGTTTTTGACCCTCTCTCGCATGTGCCCGTGGAGTATAGCTTTATCGTTGGCCCGGCCGTGGCGATGTCCTTGTATTCGGTTTTCCAGTCGTAATTTGCGATTTCTGCTCTCGAGCCGAATGTCAAGAGTGGGTGAGTTCCCAGCTGCTTCCCCTCTTCCACCATAAGCCCTCGATGAACACGCTATGAATTGGTGGTGTTGGTATGCAGGTGCCTGTGCACCCAAAGTTAACAATTGGACTGCCTCGAATCTGGTCGCCGTCCTTGCAATCTCGCCCAGTGTAGAACGTCGCTGCATAGTTGACTTGAGTTGCACATGTCAGTCTATCATGGCCCCGTTGGAAAAAGCGCCGTGCGTGGCCTCGACACTTACTGGTTTCATGACATTTTGTTCTGTTGGCAAAGAAGTAGCCTAGCCAATCGTGACTACGGTACTTGATCGGCTCTCCAGGGATATCGTGTCTGATAGCACCAAGTACCAGATTGGGCGCGGTGGCTAGAAGAATGACTGATGTGATGATGGTGTATTTCATCGTGGCAAATTGCTGGATCTGGGGTATCCCGTGATATTGATATTGGTGTTTATCAACTACCATGGGTTGAGACATGCAACAAAAATCAACCTTCACATCCTTATATCATAGATTCCCGCAACACCTTGTCGTCCGATACCTTGCTGGCCTCATCGCTGCCAGTCTCAACCTTTGCTTGCCATCAAGGCACTTGAAAGTGTGATTCGGGTCGTAGGGTAGGTGGTTCAACCTTGTTTTGCCTGGGTGGGTTTGCCAATTGGACCGGAGTCATTGTGTGGATGAAGCGTGGAGAGCCGAGCGCCCCACTCCAGGTCCTCCCCGGAGACGCTCCGCAACTCATCCATCCTGCCACCGCCAATCCCTCCAACTCATTCTCATCAACTCAATTCATCTGAATAGTGCATTGAGTAAAAAATAATAATAAAAAAATGAGCGCGTCAAAGATGGTCACAGGGACCGTGAGTCCTCTCCGGACATGCCTGCCTGTCAAGCTGCTCCGGAATCAGATGCCTGTAGCTTCGGTTGCAGCTAAGCTCGGCCAGAGCAACAAGCGCTTCGCTTCCAGCTCTGCTACTTCCGAGCTCAAGAAGACACCACTTTACGACCTCCATGTGACCAAAGGTGCAAAGATGGTCCCTTTGCCGGGTACCATATGCCCGTCCTCTACTCCGGGCAGACGCTCGTTGAATCACATACTTTCACGCGAAAGCAGGCGTCACTCTTTGACGTCAGTCACATGGTGCAGCACACTTTCAAAGGATCTGCCGCAGCAGCTTTTCTGGAGAAAGTCACTCCTTCGGACTGGAGCGGACTGGGCCATATGCAGAGCAAGCTCACCACCTTCCTGTGGCCGCAAACCGGAGGTATCGTCGATGATTCCGTGGTTACAAGGCTGGGTGAAGATGAGTTCTACGTCGTGACTAACGGCGCGTGTCTCGACAAGGACACTGAGTACTTTGATAAGGAGCTGGGAAAGTTTGGTGGTGACGTGCAGTGGACAAGGCTGGATAAGTCAGGGCTGGTGGCGCTGCAGGGACCCAAGAGCGCCGAGATCCTCAAGCAGATCGTGGCTCCTGGTGTTGACCTTGACAGCCTTTACTTCGGCAACGCGGTATGGTCTGAGCTGAAGCTGGCCAACGGTTCTACCACACACCCTGTCCTGATTAGCCGTGGCGGCTACACGGGCGAAGACGGCTTTGAACTCTCGTTCAACGGCAAGCTGTACCCGGCCCTCGAGTCTACCGTCTCGACCGTTGAGTCGTTGCTCAACAGTGCCGGATCCGAGAACCTGCAGCTTGCTGGTCTCGGCGCTCGTGACTCGCTCCGTCTTGAAGCTGGCATGTGTCTGTACGGCCATGACTTAGACGACACCACGACACCTGTCGAGGCCGGACTGAGCTGGGTCATTCCACCTAACCGGCGCAAGACTGCCGACTTCCATGGCGCGGAAGTCATCATCCCGCAGTTATCAACCAAGGCCAAGGGAGGTACGGGAGTTGAGCGCCGGCGTGTGGGTCTCGTTGTAGAGGGTGCCCCAGCTCGTGAGGGTGCCGAGATCCACAAGGACGGCGAGCGCATCGGCGTCGTCACGAGTGGTGTTCCGAGCCCGTCGCTTGGCAAGAACATTGCCATGGGGTACATCAAGGATGGCCTGCACAAGGCCGGTACAGAGGTGGAGGTGTCGATCCGAGGCCGTAGCCGCAAGGCTACCGTGACCAAGATGCCTTTCGTGCCGACTAAGTACTGGAAGGGTCTGGCACCAGCGTAACGACCAAGCCGTCTATATCGTGACACTCTTAGCATGTTTGGGATTTAACATCTATATCTTTTTCTTTTTTGGGAAACAAATATTCCTGGGTACGGTGGTTGGGGGTGAGGAGACGGTGTTCGCACATGGGTTGGCCTGTTTCGTATCATTCAACATATGGCGCTCGAGATGAGACTACGATAGAATTTGGATTCATCTAATCGGTGATGCTTTCAATAAAAATGATAAATTTATGCAAATACCTTAGTGCTCTAAAGGTGTCAGATATTCCTCTCGAAATAAGCAACATATATCCATCATCGTGATAATGATGCCGTGCCTAAATTCAAATGTACATAGGGGAAATCGTACAAGGCTTCAATAAATTTCATATAGAAACCTCCCATAGATAGGCTTTGAATTTGATTATTAGCTTCAACGTATTCTATTACGATACACGTTGAACGAGAATTAATCTGTGGAATACGTGTTGTACTTGCATCAAAGGCTGCCGTCCCCAGTCTTAAGCTCCACTAAGCCAGACCCTGAGGTGATACCGGGACCCTTCCGTGTAGACTTATGGTTCAGATGCACGTTACAGACGTTATGGTCTTTAGGCTGAGACGGGCTATTCTAAGTTTCTGGATGTTACTTGAAGAGATTTTACTTGAGTCCTTGTTGAATTCTGTATCGATGTTTACACGCTGGCGATGATCGAAGCCTTGTTGGAGACTGTCACGATCCCCCGCGTGTAGATGCAGAGTGGGATTTTCCAGCAGTTAGCCCGTTCTATATGCATGCACCCTGATGGATGCAGCATGCAGGCCCCACGATGGACGGTCTCGATCATGACTGGCTGTGTATGTGACGTGCCTGACGGGGACACTATTAGGTCGCAGCTCTCCTACAGACGCCTGTTCGTTGCTTTGCTACCACCAAGGAGCACGGCTGCGGTGCCATCCGTATCTTGACGGTAAGCAGCTGACGAAAGCAGGCGGGCTGAAAATCGGTCGTGTGCCCTCCTGCCGTCTGATGCAGTCAAGATATCCAGGGCTAGAGGGATGTACTCTGTAAGACCTGCACTGACGGGGCCCAGCAGTGGCATCGTGTCAGAGCCGCACGTGTGGTCGGCTTCGCTGCGAGATTGGCTGCGCGTGGGTGGGCTAGTGACCACGCCTGTCCGTAACCCCCATGCCCCATAGCCATTACCCATTACCCATATCCAGCGCATGCGTATTCAGATGCTCCATCGTGACTGGTAGCTCTGGTATGTGCCGTGATCAGGCAGCCCCGTCTGGCGAAACTCAACAACTCGGACGGAGGAATGGTTCTGGTGACCATGGAGGTGCAACGGGGAGAGAGGAGGGCGGGCTGGATTGCGACTGTACCTATCCAACTCTAGCACAGCCCTACAGAATCACCCTGGTGGAGGTACCTGTACGGCCTTGCCTTGCTTTGCCTCGGCGACGTGACCTACTAATTCTTTCCTTCTTCTTCTTCTTCTTCCTTTCTTCACAACAACTTCTTACCTCCCATTAACCTTGTGCCTACATTTTATCTTAACCGTCCTCCTTTTTCATCATCTGGCTACCCTGGCCTGCCGGCTCTTCCACCACGCTTCTTGCGCTGAGTTGGTGCCTAACCCTGAGTACAAGCATCCAGTCCGCCAAGGGTCTTTCACCCCACGAGCCGTGGGCATGGCATGACCTCATTTTCGACTTTTTCCCTGCATCTCACCTCGACATTGTCTCGCCGCCGCATCGGAGCCCTCTCCGTTATACTAGTTGACTAGCTACATACGAGAAACGTCAATTTGCCTTCCCTGTCCCTGTCGCGCCCAAACGAAGCTCAGTTTTATCGACGCATCAAACTTTGGTGCAGGAAAACATACATTGGCAAAAGTGGACACCGGCGTCGCTCTCCCAGCATGCCCTCGGCTGGCATCTGCTTCCCGCTGCTCGCTCTGGCGCTGAGCCATGGCGCGGCTGCTTCTCCTACAGCTCTGAGCGCGCAGAAAGTGCTTGGTGCTCCCGCTTCGCAGAGTCAAGACCGCCGGTTACACGGTCGGTTCCTGCATATCACAGGTACGTTCCTTGCGGCAGCCGACTTTGGGTGGCTTGGGTTACAATTACCATTGGTTGCTTGAACCTGCGCACAGCTGCAGGCGATACGTTTCTCCATTCTCTCGACTCGTTGTCTCGCTTTCAAGACTAACGTACCGCGCGACCAGATTTCCACCCCGACGAATTCTACAAGGCCCACACGGCGACCGAGGACGGCATCTCGTGCCACCGCGGCCGAGGTCCCGCCGGCGCATACGGCGCTGAGAAATCCGAATGCGATTCGCCCTTCTCCTTAGTGAATGCCACTTTCGACTGGCTTGAGAAAAATGCCAAGGACGACATCGACTTCATTTTGTGGACAGGCGATACCGCCCGGCATGACAGCGATGAGAGGCATCCACGAACCGCTGACGAAGTTATCCAAACCAATCGTGTTGTCGTAGACAAGTTTCTCGACACTTTCTCGTCAAAGAACGGCAAGCTTGCGGTACCGATCGTGCCCACCTTTGGCAACAACGATTTCTTGCCGCACAACATCTTCTACCCTGGGCCTAACAAATGGCTTCACACTTACGGCGATGTCTGGAAGCGCTTCATCCCCGAGGATCAGTATCATTCGTTCCAGTTCGGTGGCTGGTTTCATGTTGATGTCATCCCTGGCAAGCTCGCTGTCTTCAGCCTCAATACCATGTATTTCTTTGATCGCAACGCTGGTGTTGATGGCTGCGCCAACCCGCACGAGCCTGGCTACCAGCACATGGAATGGCTCCGTGTGCAGCTGCAGCGCATGAGAGACTCCAACATGAAGGCCATCCTCATCGGTCATGTGCCACCTGCTCGAACCGAGACCAAGAGGAACTGGGATGAAACCTGCTGGCAAAAATACACCCTTTGGCTCAAGCAGTATCGCGATGTCGTTGCAGGGGCTGTTTATGGTCACATGAATATTGACCATTTCCTACTTCAGGACACCCACGATATCGACCTCAGTGTAGCCTCGATGGGATCATCGTCCGATGCCGCACAGGAAGACGACATGTCGGTGCAATCTAAGGAGACTACCTGGAAGAGCTTCGAAATGCGTGGGCCAACTTGCCCAGCTCTGTTGCCCGTGCATTACGGGAAGATGATGAAGATATTGACATGGACTCTTTTGGAAAGAAGCACAAGAAGAAAAAGTCAAAGGACAAGTTCAAGAAGATCGGCGGTCCATACGCTGAGCGATATCAAGTCACGCTCATCAGCCCCAGCATAGTCCCAAATTACTTCCCCACCCTTCGTATCATCGAATATAATATCACTGGTCTTGAGAAAACGCCTGTGTGGACAGACCATTTCAATGCAGCTAGCTCACGCATATCGGACTCCTGGGACAGGCAGGATGAACCAACCGAAGAGACGCGCGAAGAGCTCAAGCGGGATACTGGTGGTTCTATGGAAGACGCTGCCACACGAAAGAAGAAGAAAGGGAAAGGTGGCAAAGACAAGAAGCCGAAAGACCCAAATCTTGCTATCCCTGATGGCCCTCCTAAGGGATCACCGCCGGGACCTGCCTACCTGGCTCAGCAGTTTACCTTCACTGGCTATACGCAGTACTATGCCAACTTGACCCATCTCAACAACAAGGTCCCCAGTGACCAGAAAAAGGGTGATGGGGCGTCAAATCTTCAAGTCGTAAAGCCTCGAAAATTCACCTATGATGTTTTATACAGCACTTTTGACGACAAAATTTACAAGTTGTCAGACTTGACCGTCAAAAGTTACCTGAAGCTGGCTTATCGAATCGGCTTGACAGAGGACAAGAAGAAGAAGGGAGCCAGTGCCATGGATATGCCAGACGAAATTGTTACCGAAGAAGAATTTGACATCCACACGGTCGGTTTGGATGAAAAGGAAGACGAAGAGTCCGAGGATGACCATGACAGCGCCAATGCAGCTCGAAAGGGAGGCAAGAAGCATAGGAAGCACAAGAAGAAGAAGAAGCACGGAGGAAAGAAGAACAAGGTCTGGCTTCACTTTCTCCGCCATGCTTTTGTCGGTACGCTGTCGGAAGAGGAAATTGAGGATTTCTAAGGATCTGAGGGACTTGCAAGAGTCTGTTTTTGTTTATTGGTTTTTTCAGTGGTTTCCCTGGGTAGCATGTTTGGCGTCTGGCGTGCAAGGACGATGTTTGGGAGAGACATACGCATAAAATTGTCAATGACAATATTGCACATTTCACCAGTAGGCTGCATTCGTACTGTTGTAAATCGAAGCCTGCCACATGAAGCATTTAAGATGAACCTTGTCTCTTTATTTATATAATGATTGCTTGTAATATATATTCAAGTTTCGGGGTATTGTGTTCAAGCGAAAGTCGGTAATTTTACAAAATCAACATATACACATGTCTCGTATCCACATTAGTCTGACAGGCTGTGCCTCGTTCTCATTCTCGTGTACCATCGTGTCCACCAAACTCCCACAAGCCCGCAAACAGCATGAGTAGTAAACGTGCTCCAGTAAACGTGCTCCAGTCCGTGGCCTTCTCTAGGCTAAGCCTTCTCATCAATACCATTGACCACTCTCAAGGCCCTCCTCGGCCCCATGACAACGTTGAAGAAGCTAGGCTCCTGGCCCTCCAGCAAGCCTTCCGTCGACCCGCCGCTGCCACTGGTGCCCGGCCTGGTATCCTCGCTGTACTTGGGCGCCGCGCTGCCCTGCGCGCTGCCGGTGCCCGAGGAGCTGGGGTGGTCGTCGGAGGGGACCCACTTTGGTTCCGACATCCACGTCGGCTCACGTTCGGAGCCGCGCCAGCCCCATGAGGCGGCGGAGGCCTGTGTGCGGCGGCTGCTGTGGCGCCGTCCCCAGAGACCGCCGCCGAGCGAGTTGTTGGAGGCTGCAGGGTAGCGGTTGGCGACGGCTACGTGCTGCTTGTAAGCGCTGACCTGTCGACGGTAGAGCCAGGCGCAGAAGCCTAGATACAGAGCTGCGGCGCCGGCGATGCCCGCTATGACGGAGGCAGCGATGAGTCCTGGCGAGATGGAACTGCCAGAGTCACCGCCAGAATCGCCCCCGTCGTCTGTTGATGTTCCTGTCGGACCCCAGTTGGTAATAGTAGCCGTCGATCCGGGCTGGGTGACTGTGAACACCGGAGGTTTGCCAGTGGCAAAGGGCCACCCTCGGCAGAGGCTGCAGGCGTGCTGACGGTTGCACCACCATCCTCATTACCGCCGATTACATCCTGGACAACCTTAGGGACTTGATACCCATGAGAACCAGCTTCCACCGTATTTCCAGTCTTGTAATCATCGGGGTGGTCTCCAGCGGTGAAGCTGCTCTGCCACCGCAGCGAGGACACGTCGAATACGAAAACGCCAGGAGTCGCACCTTGGCTCGTTACCAATGTAACCACCGACGACAATCATCTGGCTGTCCCGGAGATGGCAGGTGTGACCAGCTCGACGCCGAGGCACATCCTGGTCGGACTGGTCGACCTTGATCCAGGTGAAAGATGGAATTGTTAGTATATACATGTCATCGTATTGCGTCTGATCTCCCTGGAATGCACATTAGAAACTGAAGATGCGAGGGAGAGAACATGATATAAGGACTTACAGCAGGTTGGAGATTTTGACCGCCGAACAGATAAATCTGGAAGCTTGACGCATCCGGCGCACTGGCAACCACTGCGCATGGGTTGACGCGGACGCCTGGTATATCGCCCTTTGCTTCTTGACGGAACCACTTCGAGTTGGCGATGTCATAAATGTTGAGGATCTTGAGATCTCGGACAAAGGTGTCGTTGGTACCCCGGCGAGGCCAATCAAGATTCCCTGTTCGCCCCATCCAGGCACGAAGACCAGAACACCGTCTGCTCGCTCGCTGAACTCTTCTGCCTGAACGCCGCCCTCGGTGATGTTGCGGAAGGCTCCTTTCTCCCCAGCGCCGGTGCCGCGAGAGAGACTATCGACACCGGAATTGACATACCCGGGTGTGTGAACTCGAGCAAGCTCTTCAAATACACGCGGTAAATTTGGTTTGACCAGCCAGGTGTGGTTGCCCAGTCGAGATGTCCTCCAAAATACCAACTGAGTCCAAGCTCAGGCACGGAGATACCCAGCCTTCGGCGGCTCTGTGGACAGGCTGGCCCTCGGGTTCAGAAAAGTTCCCAGCTGACGTCTCGGGCTGTTTGAACTCGGTCCATTCCTCATCACTTATCGAATACTTCCATATCGACTCTGGCCCGGGGTCAACGTATGGTTTGCTTGAGAACTGACCTCCATAAAGATATAGGTTCTTGTAGTCATTCCAGAGGTAACCCAGTGCGACTGCAGGAGGGCCGTCCGGAACAGGCAAGCCTTTAAGAGCCGGGGATTTAATATCCCAGTCCTTGTTCAGGTCGAGAGTCAAGAAGTTGTTGTTCCAGGTATCTTCTTCCTGCGCAGCTTCGGTTTTAGCCTCGCCGCCGTATATATACAAGGTACCATTGACGAGGGCAGCCTGGTGTGCCCAGCGTATACAAACATCCGTGGGACTGTCTGCTCTCTTTCGAATGGCACCAGCATCGGCGCCGCTGATTGCGACGCGCGATTGGCCATTGTAGTAGCTGAAGGTGGGGATAATAACTGCAATGAGCATGGCAATCATTGTGAAGCGCTGTAGACCTGAGACAGAGCCAGGTGGTGCGCCAGAGGCGGATGGAACCCGTGGGCGGCCCTTGGGGTTTGCGAGTTTTGAATACCAGGGCCTTGAAGAAGTCGAGTCTTGCCTCTGGCGCTGCCTAGGACTCCCAGAAGAATTGCGCTTCTTCGGTCTCCCTCATCTTCTTTTTCGGAATTAATTTGTTTCCGTAAACTTCTTTCATCCTCCTCGTCGCTTTCGCCATCCGCTGCGTACGGGCGCTTTTCACATTTTGCCGAGGTTGGTCGTGAAATGGAAGAGTCATCATCACGATGCTCATCGAGTCCGACCTCCTTGAAGATAGACCTCCTGCCTTTCCGGATTTTGCTGCTCATCCTGAATGGTGGCTGCCACAGCCGTGAACCTTCTCGAAGGCGATCCGAGGTTACTTGCGAATTGAATTGAGGACGGATACGAGAGAAAGATGTTTCGCTGGAACGCCCGGCTGGATCAGAGCCAGCATCAACGGAAGTAGATGGTGAAGTATGGGACATGGCTCTTCGTTATAATAGAAAATCAAGATAGTATCGGAGAATAGTGGCTCATAAGCATGTCACCTTATCGCCACCCTGCAACCTGCAACCTGCCAAGGAATTGCGTATGGACCATTTCCGCAGGGGAGGACGGGAGTTGGTGTGGTGGTATTGCGCAGGGCCAGTCGGGCTTCTGCGCAGCGTTTTTGGAGAAGAAATTACGAAGATGAAATAACCCGTGGGGACGACGACGAGCTGGCACTGAACAATGGGAAGAAATCAGGACATGAAAGCTGTTCTGGGGCTTTGGCATGTAAATCTCATTTTGGCCGTGGCCACAATTGAAGCCAAGGTGAGTGGCACGGCCATGACTGAAGAACCCCTGTTACTGCCATTGTGCCAGTTCACTTGAATTTGGGTCGGGCGGCCGTCATACATCATCGACACAGCTTCTTTGGTCGAACACCCTGGCCTAGTCGTTGTATTTTCCTCCCGACAGCGCAGGTCGTTGCCAAATCCAACAGAATGGCGATACTCCGCAGGATATTATGATTGGGCCAGAGCGGTGTGGCAGTATGACCTCACCTCGTCTGGAACCTCGCTTGGAGAAGAGCTCCGTGCCGGTTGGCTGCGTGCCTATCCATCCAAGCCATCATCAAGACGGCATGGCCCGTTTTGGGGAAAGGGGAGGGGGCCAGACCCAAAGAGTTGGTCTTCCTGGAGCAGTGGTACTGTAGGTAGGCTGTATGCTGGGGCGTGACCAGGTTGTTGTGGTGGCATTGTCAGGTTTCTGGCGGCCGGTGAGATGGGGTGTCCGCCTCTGTCGTTGACGTCAAGTGCTGGCGATCTTATTGCCGGAGATTGATATTGGTGGTTTGAAAGGCTGGGGTAGCCAGGAAACGTCATGCACTGTAAGGAGGAGGAGGATTAATGGAGGGTGCTACGGTGTGCGAGATAAGTGAGCACTGTGTTAGCTGGCAAATGCCCCTGTCTGGAACATTTACAGCCAATCGGAGAATAGAGGCTCCTGGGTGGTAGTTAATATAAGGCAAAGACACGATAAAACGCTTGTGGCATTGGCTATTACCAAACTATTTCGTATCATTTACTGTCTTTTTATTCTACTTGGTGCATTTCATTTGTAGAACCCAAAGGCGGAATACGGTTGTGTCTGCCTGCTACCATGGTTTTCGCAGCTCAGTTCGGTTCGGTTCAGTTCAGTGCAGTTCGGTGCAGTTGGCGGCCGAATGCGAACACGAAGCACAGCAGAACGTCTCGGGTGAGTATCGCCAATGCCAGAAGGGGCCGCCATTTTTCATGCTAGAACTGCCAACTCTACCGGCGCTCGGTGCCCGTAAAGGCCCCTTGCGTTTGGGGACGGGGCCGCCTGTTGGTCCTTTTCTTGTTTCCTGGATCGATCGACCTGAGGTTGAGGCTAGTGCCGTGGCTCAGGCCAACTCCAGGCGCACAGCCACAAGCCCCCATATGCCGATCCAGAACTCGCATGTTGGCGTCTTCGCCATCTGCAACTCTATGTGATTCAGAGCCACGTTATGAGATGAGCATTGGGATGGCCGCACAAGCCACGAGGCTCAGCCCAGCTCATCTGAATATCGCAATGTCGGCAGTGCATGGCGGCAACGTGCTCACAACACGCGTATGGGGCAAATCACACTGAAAACGAAAGCTCCATGGCAGTTCTCCGTGATATTTGTCACATCTAGGCTAGGATGGGGAACTTGATCCATCTTCGCAAGAGCCGAGTTTCTGTTTTTTTCTTTGCGGAAACAATGCAATACCGTGTAGCCCATCGCCTGCCCTGTGCGTGATACGATGACCCTGTAAAGCGAAAGCCCGATCTCCGTAGTTACAGAATGAGGGAATTGGTCATAGCAACCAACTCGGAGCTTTTCTCGCCTGTTTTCCTTTCTTTTCTTCTTTTATCTGGTCATTTTTTAATTAATTATATTTTTCTTTCTTTTTCTTCCGTCTTGTCAAAATGCTACCCGTTGTAAAAAGGATTTGGCATGGATCGTTGCAATGAACCCATCACAGTTTTGGATATACAAGAAAAAGCAATTATTTAATTAGACGACGACAACGTCGCCGCAAAAGTAATCACATATGTGTCACACAACCTCTTTTTACTTTTTATCTCGTTTTATTTTTCACCCTAGGGCCATCGCGTGGGCTGCGTAACGTCGATGCTACACACACCGTCTATTGCGTGCAGATGCCATGCCCACATGTGATAAGCTTGAATGCCTGACACCCTCCCTGACTCGCCTCGTCGAGCAGTTCCGCCCTTTGACAGCTCCGTATCCCCAAAGGAAATATCCCTGGCCAAATCGGCTGAGGCTCCGGACTCTTGGTACTCTCCTTCGTCCCGAACCTGGCTTGTCTTTCATGCAGCCCTCCGCGACGCCAAGCCTGCGTATAAGTCGACGGCCAAGGCTGGCGTACGGGCCCGATGCCGAGCCGGCGTACCAGGCGGTATTGTTTCGTCTTCGAGACTCGCTTCTGTCTCCTCTTCTCAAGCCCGCAAACACTGCCATTTGCTTGTTTGCAAACGTAACCTGTACCTCGGGTGACTTGGAGTGGCCCAGGCTGCTCGTTTCGTCAGCGTTTCACCACATATGGCTCCCCACCGAACAAGCCGTACGCCATGCAACTTCAGAAAATGACTGCTCCTCGCAAAATGCTCAATCTATTATTATAGTTATTACTTTTGTCATTCTCCCCTGCCGAGGACCCTGTCGGGAAATGGGGCATGGGCCGAGGTCGTCGTGAGGGTCGCGATGAAAGTGGCCCCTTCCATCCGTGTAGATCATCAATGATCCGCAACATGGGAGACGGAGCTACAAGCCTGCATGTTTCCTCAGAACCGCCCGTGCTCTACAGCTGCCAAATGTGACAAATCTATCCCCAACGCTTATCACCATCTCGCGTATGATCCCCTCAATCTCCTCCAAACAAGCATAGTGGCCCTTGGCAAAGGTTGGTGCTTGGGCCGTCTCTTCCCCATCTCTCCGCTCCTGTCACTTTCAGGAGCGATGTAAGTCGTATAGACAGCTGTTTGACGATGCGACAGCCCCAGCCCCAAGTGAACAGGCTTGGCCCTTGTCCGCGAGCCGCCCAACCAGAGCCATACATCTTGGCTGTGACTCGGAATGCATCGAGGCGTGCCGTACCAGGCGTCAAGGGGCCTCGCTTGCGTTCCCAGCACCGTCCCGTCTCCATACACCGGCCGTCCCTCCGAGGCCCCATCCAAGGATCCGCCCTCCCGAATCTGTTGCTTCAAACAGAAAAGCTATCCACTAACGCAAAACACCTTAATGCAAACCCGAAAAAGGTAATCTTGCGAGGAACTAATCACGTCTTGGACCCAATCAGATGTTGGGATTCAACGGCCAAGGAAACGTCTCGAAGCATTACAGAAGCAATTCCTCGTGGTGCCCCCATCGAGGCATGAATGCGATTCGCTGTGTCCTCGGGAAACATCCCACATCTGTTAGTTCAGATTGATCACAACAGCTGACATGATCGTAGGGAAACGGGGACGGATGGCGGTACAACCGTTGGTGAAAAGATGCTTATAAGAAGCGTGTCCTAGAACCATCAGTTGAACCATCTTCATCCTCATCCGCCTCTTCTCCGCTCGCAGTCTACTTTCTTTCCAAAGCTTCATATTTCATTCATTCTTTAGCTCAGCCCAGGTGGTCGAAGCAACAGTTTATAACCCAATTTGTCTTTCTCTTAAGTCAACCAACCGACATCATGAAGGCCCAACTCGCCATCCTCTTCCCGCTGCTGGCTAGCGCCAGCCCTATCGAGCCTCGCCAGAGCAGGGTGGGCGCTACTGCCAACGAGTTCACCCAAGGCGGTTGCAAGCCTGTCATTATGCTTTTGCTCGAGGTTCCACTGAGATTGGCAACATGGGCACGGTCTGCGGTCCCCAACGGCCAATACTGTCAAGCAAGCCGTCGGAGCCGATCAGGTCGCCGTCGAGGGAATCGAGTACGGTGCCCTCTTGTCCACCAACTTCCTTGATGGCGGTGCCGATCCCAGAGGCATCCAGGCCATGAAGACACTCATTCAGAAGGCCAACACCGACTGCCCTACCTCGAAGCTCGTCGTTGGCGGTTACAGTCAGGGTGCTGCGCTTACCCACCGTGCTGTTGAGGACCTTCCACAAGCCCAGAAGGATCAGATCGTGGCGGCTTTCACTTTCGGAGATACCCAGTTCCAGCAGGTAAGAGCTTCCAATATTTGGCTGAGTGGCACAGTATACTAACACGTCGGGCTACTAGGACAACGCCCAAATTACCAACTTCCCCAAGGAGAAGACGAACATCATCTGCAATCCTGGCGATGCAGTCTGCAAGGGCACCCTCACCATCCTGCCCGCGCACTTGGACTACACTCGACGTTCCGATGAACAGGCCCAGTTCATTATCAAGCAGCTGCAAGCCTCCGGCGTTAAGCTGCGCAAGTAACGCACTTGGCGCGACTGTAGCATCATCCTGGCGCTTTGTAAGCAGTTTCGATACGGACTTACACCAGTCCACAAGCAAGAACTTCACTCTTGTTAAGCTAGATGAAGCTTGATGCTTCCTAGTAGTTTTTCTTTAGTCTTGGTTCCCTTTGTCGTGTTATCAGGGTTTCAGGATTGTTGACGGTAGAGCGGGATCTTGCCGTCAAAAGGGTTGGAGTATGCTGGAGTTCGGTAACAGTATCGAAAAGATGGATGCTTCATATAGCTAGCGTACTGTATTATACCTAGATGGTAATACTTATGTGCGTACCAAAACAAAGCTCCATCGGGTATATCGGTTTTATTGCTTTACGAGGTCATAGTTGAATAGGAATCTGAACTGTCATCCACTCGGTCGTGTACAACTTCCGCCGGTTAAGGCTAGCATACTCTGCAACTAGACGATGCAGAGATCAGGTAAAGCCGAGAGGCTGCCGAGCTTGTGACGGTAAAAGCGAGCCAACTTCGTAGTAATTGAATGCTTGCCGAATACCACTCCGCTGGCCCACCTGGACTAGGAAAGCAGCGGCTACCTTCTTCTGTTCCGGTGTCGTTCCTGTGACAACACAAACCGAAGTAAGCGGCCATATGGTCTTTATACCCTCAAACAAGGCTGTCATAGCGTTTCCAGTTGCGAATGATGCTATGAACAATGGGATGCAATCAAGAACTTCCTGAGCAGCATCCCGTATCAGCTTTAGATTGCGAGTCCACTCGACTCTAAGTGTTTCATGTGGAATAGAACGGTTAGGATCATGGGTCAAGAAGTTCACAAACAACTGTACGACACCATGAATCTTGATAACAACGGAGCAGCGCATGAGGTACATGTAGTGGTCCAGAACATTCTCAATGGGCCCTATCGGATAAGCCGTATCGAGCTCGAGCTCAGCAGTCGCTATGTCTTTGAGTAAAGTGTCGAATTCTTCAGCAGCAGTAACGTAGTCACCAGAGTAGATGATTTGGATCATGCGAGACTGGCAGCGAGCAATGCGCATTACGAAATGGGACACATCCAGGGCGAAACGCTCTTCGTCGTAGAGTGTATCTCTAATCATCCCAAGCCATTCTTCGGTTTCTGGAGGACATTCTTCATTACTGAGGAGCGCTTGGACTTGCTGTTTTCTGTTAGGTTGGATCAAAACGGCATGATCGAATGAGATGACCTACTACCATGTTAAAGCTTGGCCAGAATCCCATACGGCCTACTGGATCGGTGAATTGTTTGGCACCCCTAGATTTAAGCAGGCTATACAAGCCACGAGTATGGAGGTACCATGGGGTAGACATCTCGATTCGTGTGAGGGATCCCACCAGTAACTAAATGTTGGTTGGCGCATGCTGAATGGGACTGATTTGGGCGTCTTACCTCATAATTAGCTAAAATCCATACCGTTGCCAGAACATCATCTCGAGCAGCTCCATCCGGTGTTTTAATAGCCGCAGCAACTGCACTCAAGGTTTTGCCCAGGTATGTCCCCAGTTCTCGCTGCGTGTCAAGGCGAGACTGTGTTGACGCCGACGTTGGGTATTGTAGATTAGTGATATACGTCCGTGTGAAAAGGTGTGCGACCCAAATCAAAGGGCCATCCTGGTTGTATGCATGGTATACCTCATGAATGAAGCCTAAGCTCGAGTAAAGGTCCAGAATGATGGGGACCGAATGAGAAGTCCAGTGCTGATTCAAAGTAGGAGGGACTACTTGGACGAGTGAGGAAGATTGAGTTTCACGATCGAGAACCTCGGGACTATTTGCCTCAATTTGATCCAGCATGAATGACGGCGAAGATGTCGAGGAAGTTTCTGAAGGCAATGGTGAGGCTCTCCTGGTAGACTGCTTCGCTGGCTGCTTGCGCTTTTGGCACCGCCCATGCTCCCATCCCTGAAGACTAGTTCACTCAGATCGCGATAGCCCGGGCACTCTACGCCATATTTGATGCATCTCTGACAAGAAGGCCGGCCAAGATCGCACTGTGGCACTTGTTAGAGCGACTATACAGGTGCCGATTGATAGGCAGGGGTTGTTCCGGACCTTGACACGCCGAGACCGACATAGCTCACAGTCTCGGCTTAGCCTCCCTATGTTGGGCATATTTTGAGAACTCTCGCTCTAATACGGTGGCTGGAAAAGGCTTTGTGCTGTCGTGAGTTCAACAGAGAATATATTGAAGGAAGAAGTGAAGATACCGGTTATCGCTGGGGTCGTCTCTATTCGGTTTAGGCAGGGGCTCAGGTAAGGCTGACACACGTCACAAGCTTGTCGTATTAAGGCTGATCCTGATATACCTTGGCTGGTAGCTTACCCTAGACATCGGCCCTGTTCACCTGTAACCAAAAGTGCAATTAGATTATACTAGAAATATGACAATCAAGTGAATGTTCCATAACTATTCATTTTGATGATCATAGTCAATTTCCTGTGACCAAGTATATGACCCGAGTAGCTGACACCGTTTAAAATCACTTCTGTCTTTGCCCATACCAATAACTGAACCTTGCACCGAAGCTTTCAGGCTCGTCCCAGCATTAAACGGCTATTAACTGACCAACAATATAGCACGAAGTATAAACCCCACTAAGTCAGAGCAATCTAACGGCTCACAGAGCCACAAGAAACTCGAGGCCGGTATGTTCGCTTGGAAGTATAGGTTTCCTCAAGAGGAAATGGTGCCACATGGCCTCTGAAAAGCCATGCGTATGAGCTCTTACCCAGCTACAGCTTCTCAAGCAACTAAAGTTGTTCAATTTAAGAGGCGATATTCGCACCATGGAATAAAATGAGGGATTTATTAGGGCTTCTGAACCACGAGGTCAGCGTGCTCAAAGGTCGACTGCCTCTTTCGGCCGTCCGTCGTGATTTCACTGGTCGGCGCTTCAACCCCGCTTGGTGTTCACTTACACGGTCAGACACAGCGAACAGCCCCTTTTCTGCCTTGTCATGCTGCCTTTTGATCTCTCTCATCCCCAAAATTTTACTCCGTCCAGTGAGACTGAACCTTTTTCACCATTGATTAATCCTGTATCGAATTCTTCCGCTGTTCAAATAGAATCGCTCGACAACAATGACTCACTACGCCGAGAAGAAGGACCTTTTCCCCATGCAGGGCGGCTGCGCTTGTGGCCACGTCCGATACGAACTGACGCTGCCTCCTCTCCTCGTTCATTGCTGTCACTGTACGGCATGCCAGCGACAGACCGGCTCTGCTTTTGCGACCAATGCCATCGTCGAGTCCTCGGCAGTCACTCTGCTGCCTTCCGCTGCCCCCACCATCGCTGGCTCCAAGACCAACCCCGTTGCCGCTCCCACCGCCGTTATGCCTGCCTTCCAGCGCCTCATGAATATTGCCGCCCAGACATATGGGAACAGAACCGATAACGAACTCGATATGGTACCCGTACCTTCGCAGTCGGGCATTGGCACTGCTCTTGTACGATGCCCTGTATGCCAAACGGGTCTGTGGACTCATTATGTCGATGGCGGTCCTCACATAACCTACCTCCGCGTTGGAACTTTGGACCACCCATGGGAATTGGACCCTGATGCGCATATTTTTACCCGTAGCCGCAGGGAATTCATTACAATTAGCGATGGGAAGCCTCAATTTGAGGAATACTATGTGGATAGGGAGCTTATGTACAGACCAGACGCAAAGGACAGGGTGGAGGCTTTGAAAGCTAAGCAAGGAGAGTGGATGGGGGTCTGAGGAAGGCACTGAACCCATAATGTATTTGTCGGTTGCAAATCAGTATTTGCCAATTGTGGACATATTAGAGACATCTACTGTTTCAACAATGCGCAGACAAGGAGCACTTAGAGGAAGAACTTTACAGCAGAATAGACGTTGGGACAGCACTACGCACCAACAAGACGCCATATTGAAATAAAGTAGTCGACGAAGAGCTTCGACCAGTTGTATTCACGTCCAATACGTGGATCTAATGAGCCGCAGCTCCAATTCTATGCAAACCCATGCGCTGAATGTTTGCCGCAGACAATGCAAGCCAATGCCCACACCCCCAACGCCGCTGAATGTGAGCCAAATAACAGGAAAACAAATGAGAACAATATCTGAAGCCAGTGCAACCGTCCCAACCAGTATGCCGCCTAACCAACTCGTGGATGGATACAAACTCAAGCAATGCCAGATCGGGTTGAAATGTACCAGGTGCGTAGTTTTTGAAGACCAGTCAACTATTTGTGACATTTGATGGTCCAAATAATTTTGGGAACAAGAAAAGAAAATGAACATTGGGAACGACCCTTGATATGTAGATGCAGCCTCATGGTCCTCATTTAATGAGAAATGACAGATGCTGCGCGCCGCTAACTTCATAATAACGCGGATGACACAGTCCATTTGTATCAGCCAGCAAGTTTACGAAAGCCCTCCAGGCTAAGCGAGGGCACCTCAACCTCCTTCAGGTTTGGAACGCCCTCGTCGCGGCGTCGATCGACGAAGTTGTTGCAGTCAAAAACAACAATGCCCCACTCTGCTAGTGCCCTTCCCACGTAGATGGAATTTCTTGCGTGTGCGCCCACTGGCTTGATTCGGCGTGTTACGAAGTCGCTCATGTGATGGTCATGAGTGTCTCTCACTGGACCAGGCACGATAGAATCATCATCGGAGCTTGATGAACTCCTGCAGTCATCGGTATGTGGCTGATTAGGACGGGAAGGTTCAGCCAGTATTCCCTCAAAACTAGTTGGAGCGCTGACAGGAGAGCTGAGTGGACTGGCATTTTTAGCTTCGTTGACGAGGCCAGTTTGGGCACCGCCAGAGACAGTTCGAGTTGGTGGCGGGAAGTCTGGAGAAGAGGGACGGGGCTATGGTTTCGAGAGCCTGAGTGAAGTTTGGCATGAGCGGGCCGAGGAAGAAAAGGCCGAGTCAATATCCTATCTCGCATGGGCATTGTCTGTTGATGCCATGCAAGTGTAAACTTGAAGACGTATTTGGGCTCGTCGAACAAGGTAGGAGAATGCAATGATTCAACCTCGGCTCCGTTGGAGTGATTGCTGAACAGTGTAATTTTAGGGGCGGAGGCGGAGGAGCTTGTCGTGAGCGAGACTCTGCCGTTTCCCGACGGGTAAGTTGAAACTCTTCGTTCCATGAGAGTTTTCCACCAGCACCAGAAGAAGAGTCACCACCAGAGAAGGACATGACTTTGCCTAATATGGACCACCTCTTTTGTTGTCACCCTTAGGGGCAATCTCATTGTCAAGAAACGGATTCTCGTATGGCTCTTCCTTGTCGCTGAGCTTTGCAAAGGTATCAAAGCCTACCATGAGCCCGGGTTGCATAGAGTTCTGCTCCTGTCGAATAATCATGAACTTCTTCCCGGGCGATGGTAGCATTGGGGCAGACGAGGGCGGTGGTTTTCCAGCTTGCTCGGCGGTTTCCTTGAGGTATAGGTAATACCCCCAAACAGTTCTTAGCCTTTCCGAAGCAACCATGAAAATCTGCCTGCGAAAGAGAATTAGTATTCCATCAGAATCAGCTAAATGTCAGATTAGACTCACTCGTCTATTTCATTGGCCTTTCCTTCATCACGGCAAATCCTCCAGCATAGTAGGCGTTGATAGTAGGCCCGCACCATCGGACACCAATGGTTGAAGTATGTATGAAACATGTCCTCAGTGAGAAGCCAGTCCAAACACAATCTCTTCTTTCTCAGAGGATCTTTGGTCAAGGGGCCCCAAATGGTGAAAATGAATGAAAATAATCGGATCTCCAACATTGTATTCAGAGAACTCAACACTCGCTTGCAAACATCAAGCCAAAAATTCCAATCGATGTATGTCGACGACCCATCAGGGGCTTCAAAATCGCTGTAGATTCCCAGAAGTTCTTCAAGAAGATCGAAAAGAGTAAAACAAGCAGGACTGTCGTATTGCGAAATCTTCTTAGTAGCTGCCTTGAGCATATATGCTAGGGCCTCAGCAAATGTATGGCTCGCCCTGTAATTCCCGACGGAATTGTCAGACAAAAAGTCCTTTAGAAGGACCAGAAGCCTGTTCTCTGACATGCCCTTCATCAGATTGCTTGAAGGCAGAGGTAAAGCCGTAGCGGCAACATCGGCGTTGTTCAATGAATCGAGTAACGGAAGCCCGTAAGCTGCATCCACAGCGGATTGTCGATGAATAGTAGTGTCAAATGTCGACAGCAACTGGGACTGGAGGAGCATGAACCCAGGACTGGCTGCTTTCTCCTTCAAGGACAAGCCTTCAGGCATGAACTGTTCAGACAGGATGTGAAAGTATTTGCAGAAAATGAAGAAGAGATCTGTATCACGACCTTTCCAACGAGAGACCCATGGCCCCGTCCATGAAACCCGTGCTACAAGAAGTGACATTTGAGGCACTCGTTTCAATGTGTTCCACATGGTTTTCGAGGAGGTCCAGACAAGTGATTCAACGTTCGCCGGAAACAAGGCGGCCAACTTCATAGCCTCAGTGCTATTAGCTCGAGGCAAGCCGAACTCGTCTGCAGCGCGTCGAATCAGCTGAGGAGTCAAGCCCCATAAGCGGACGAGAATATCAGCGACCCCTGGTGAAAAAAAGAAGGCATATGCGCAAGTTTTAGCAGCAAAGTTGACCAAATTTGGAGGAACGTGGCGGAGAGACATCTTGTCCACCACGAAAGCCATTTGTCTCATCAGATTTGAGATAAATGTGGTCCTCACGTTATGCTCAGCGGATTCGGCCAGAAAGGCAGCCTGCCCTGAGCTAAGAGACGACGATGATGATTCAGTCCATGATCTTGCACGCGCAGAGTCGGATGGCCGATCAGCCAAAGGCCGGAAACGAGATGTTGTTTGCCGCCACTCAATTCGCATCATGATCATCGCAGCAGCCTCCAACAGCATAGAACGATCGGCTCCAGATAGAGCATGGTGGGCTTGTCCTTCCAGGATTTCCAGAACTGCTTGCCACCACTTTCCCAATATCGTTGTGCGCATATCAACCAGTTCAGCTCTCAAATGCTTGTTCGAGTTATGGCTCATTGTGCTTTTTAGAAATGGAAGAAGTTGTGATTGCAGCAAATGAATGCGCACGCCCGGAGGTTTAGACGCAGACTTGGTGAGCTCGACATCCAACGATTTAAACGAAGACCAAAGGACATCTCGAGTTTGATCGGGCATTTCGTTGGAGGACTTGCTGATAGCTGCAGCATTTTCTTCGCAAGATGTTGGGTGCGAGGTGCAGGTATCAATACTAGTTGACCCAGGCGGAGGAATGCTGGCGGTGGATGAGGCGCAACTGTTGTCGGATTCGAGGCTATTGCTTTGCTTGGAGAGAATGCCAGGACTTGATGGCTTCAGTTTGGCTAGATAACTGCTGGCACGCGAAAGACCCCTTGATGCTGACTTGGTTGGTTCCGGAGAATGATGCGCCGATGCGCCTCGGTCAACGGCGCTTTCGGTTCGTTTACGCCCTCGCGTGAGTTTGCTGGATATGTTGCTCTCAACCCAGTCAGACACAGGGGCCTTGTCTACAGCCGAGACGGACCTGCCTCTTGGTGAAGGTGAACGAGACGATGTCATCCATGAGCGTTTCGCGAAACTAGCAAAGCTTTCTGTAGATAGGAGACCCTGTTCTGCGTATTTCGTATCTGACCTCCTTGGGGACTCATCGGTCCGACCGACCTCTCCGACCGAGGTGGATGGTCGTTCGGCTTCGCGTGAGAGGGCATCCCTTGTGGATTTCGAAGTCGGAAGCCATCCCTCGATCGTTCGATAAGGGAGTTGGTCCGCTGACGTGTAAGCGATGGCCTGCGCAAGGATCTTTCAACGGGCTCTTCGGGAACAGCGATCGGGACGGAGGCGGTGGGAGCAGGAGGTAGAGAGCGGTCGGCAGAGAATGAGGTATCGAGCTGGAATTCGGTATTGAAGGAAGGGACTTCGAAGCTCGGGGAGCCAAAGGCAGACGCATCGTCGTTGGATCGCGGTTGATTAGACTGCCTGGCCAAGGACAGCATGTCGGGGCCGGATTGGGAGCGGGTGAGCGAGGAGGCAGGTTCCACGGCCGGAGCCATGATCATGGTAGAGCCACTCATGGCATAGCCAGGCAGACAGTTGCGGAGAGCCTGGCGTGAGGGCGGCGCCAAATGGTCCTGGTAGGAACCGGCCGTGTCACAGCAGCAGTCGTTAAACTACCATTACTATGTGGTATTCCGGGCGGCGGTTGACGAGTTCGAAGCCGGAGAGGATGAGACGCTCGAAGTCCTCGGGTCGAGATTGGGACGAGTTCGTGAAGCTTGGAGAAAGAGGGGAGGTTGGCTGGCGAGATAGATGGAGACGGAGGAGAGAGAGTTTGGAAGGTTGGTAGGTTAATAGGTAGTAAAGCTGCTTAGCCAGGGGACGTGGTGGTAAATGCGGGATGCGTGTGGTAATGCGAACTTCAGATGGGCAATTCAATTCGATGGTAGCCACACGCTAGTGCGCCTTAGCTTCAGCGGGTACAATGGTGGTGCGGTGCACTGTACAGAGTAGCGTAGCGCAGTGTTACCGTACTGATTCCGTAGGTGGCACCGCAGCACGGAGGTTTTTTTATTAGCATTTAATTCTCTCTTTATTTTAGGCGAAGGGGTTGTCGCCAAGCAAGGTACATGCTCCCAAGGTACCTACAGTACATGCACGCTCTCGAGCAGGGGGCAAAGGAAGGGTCGGTCTGGGCATCAGGGGTCCAGGCACTGGCTGCGGAAAAGGAATTATTTGCCTCTGCTCGCCACGGCAGCTGGACTGCAGGAGATTGAAAGACAGGCGTATGCGTGGTGGACATTGCTGACAGGGAAGCCGAGTCAGGCGTTCAACAAGGGAATGATTTACAGGAGGTCGGCTCATCAAAGGCCTGTCGCGCTGAAGCAGTGCAGTAGAGCCACTGCCACCTTGGGTTACCTCTGCCTTATTACCTACTAGTAGATAAGGTAGGTACCTTCGGCGATACTTGTATTGAGGTAGCCCATCCGTAAATAAAAGAGCTTTTCTTACCTGACCATACCGTGCTACTGGAATCTTTAGCGTGCGCTGGCGCCGTGAACAGCAAATGTGCAACCAATGTCAGTACCTTGGGTTCAAGCGACTCTCCGCCTGTTCCGGAGGTACCGGCTAGAACAGGCATGGGTCAACTTACAGCACAGATATAACCATGACGTTGAGCAGCCTTGGGTTATGGCACAGACCCCCAAAGTAAAAGCACTGGAAAGGTGTAAAGGCGCACGTGCTGTGGGTTTGTTTTCTTCTCTTCGGAGATGCTGCAAACTGGACGGGCTTCACCTGCAGCGAGGCTGGCCAACTTCAGGTCTCCGCGCCAGGTGAGACAAGCTGGGCCGCATCACATGACGCCACACCTTTTATTCCATCGGCCAGCGCTCCAAAATCGATGATCATCATTAGTTGCGCTTCACGCCACGTCTATCCCAAGCTGCGTCCCTAGAAAGCTACCGAGCATGAAACTTGTGAGCAGCTGACCCGTAGTAAAGTCTCACATCCAATTCTCCGCCTCAAGGAAGATTGCGAAGGGCCCCTCAAGCGGTGACAATGAAAAGTGGCGCGTTTCGAGTGCGTCATTCGAGGACGGGCCTTGGGAGCATTTGACCATCACCTTTGACTGAAACCATGGCCTTGCGACGAATTACAATGCCGTGGGAAATGCCACGCCTCCGGCATGGAATTGACCGTCCTTTATTACCGTGTCCCACGGTTTGGTCAACCCGTCAAAAGTAATATACGGTACCAAGCCGAGCTTGTTGGATGAGAATAATTCTGAAACGGCCTGTTAATTGATTCCGGCATTGACAGCCCATGCTGGATCCACCCCGAATGGCCCCACGAAAGGGATAGCACGACGAAATCCGCCGTGGATCGGATGCCAAGAAATTGAGCCCCATCTTGTTCGTTGGATTGACTGTCGGAACCGCGCACCCATTCACTGGGATCCTCGGATGCCCGCCGTCTATGCCTCCAGCACCGCGACTCGTCACTTACACGGGCGCACGAGAGCTACGTATTGATCCACCATTGGGTGAATCGCAACTCTTTCAACAATAAAGCAATTATTTCCTCGTGTTTCCTCCTCAAGTTTGAACATACTTAAGCAAGGTACCGCTATCCGGCTCGACACGGAGAAGTGGGTATAATGTGACCCATGCCTCTTTTTTCTGTCTAGAAAACCCCCAGGGCCAAGGCTGCATATACGCGTATTCGGCTAGCTGTCCCTCGAATATGACATAGCATCAACAAAGGTAGCCGTAGGTCAGGCCATTACTATCGAAGGTGCACAAACCCGAGTAAGTTTATATCGCCTTAGCAGCGCAATCACTGGTTGCAAAGTCTACTTTTAGCACATCATGCAGGTTGACTGTAGCCCTACCAGCGCATGCTCACCAACCAACCCTATAGATGACTTTTTAAACTTCGATTTTATGTTGGAAAGACAATAGAAAAGATGAACTAACAAGGGGTGGCGTGGATCTCAATAAGCATGGCCTAACTACCTAGTCAATATGAAGCAAGGCTATGAAGTATATGCTTATTATCTAGGAAGATATCAAGCTATGGAGTTTAGCCCATAAAACATAAATCTCGACATTGCCGCCCCTATTGCGGTTGGATCAACAATGTTGCAGAAGGTGCCGGCGACCACTTGTGAGTTATTTGCAGGTAATGCATTCCCTTGCTTGAATTGCGAGGGACTTTGGGGTTGTGCTGCGACTTGTTAACCTGAAGCAAGTATATTTGCTGGGATAATGGAGATGAAATGATGCATAGTAATTTGCTTAAAAAGTCAAGACGTTGACCTGCAAAGAAGTTTCCAAGCTACTCAGATGCGGAAGTTGGTAGAAATAGAGTGCGATGAAGCGAGGATTGTATAGCTAAGCGGAGCCAGAAATATATACTCTCTAAACCAGGTATAACACCTGTGCTATATTTCGCTCTAGATCATATCATTTTACGGGGAGCACTGAGAGTCACAGGCAATATCTCGGACATAATTGAAGCGATAGTAGTTGGTGTTGGCATACATAAACGTTATTTGACTGGATTCACCGGAAACCGAAGTGCTACAACAACTGATACACGTGGATAGGTCAGGCAAAGGCGTAACAAGATATGTTTTCAAGATAGATATACTGCATCATAAAGACCCAAAGTTGCGGGCTAGGGGCTTTGTTCTGGAGTTCCCACCATGGGTGGCCCACCACAAGTCTATCCTACTATTACTCACATGGTCAACTTGACAGCGTGGCTGATTTCTATTAGAACGTCATGTCTAGCATCTATTATTAAACATGTTTACAATAGATAATGTCGTGCTAGGCTATGTGCTTTTTTCAAGGGGTTTGTTAACAGCATATAGCATTGCAGACATAAGTAGATATTTGGTATTCCATTCTATGCCAACTTTCTATCAATCTTTATTATATATGGTCTAGTAGTGTAATTAACTATGTACATAAGAACAAGCTGGGTTGTTGGTTTAAACACCAACAGCCTAAGCAATGGAATAATAGGTGTTGAGTAGGTAGATAGTGGCGATACCCAGTTCCATAGAGAGCTTACTGCTTAACAACTGTGGCATCATCGATGAACATTTGTCCGTTAAGAGCGCAGTTGTTCGGGAAAATAACAGACACACCAGCAGTCGCAACGCGGTCGGCGCTCCAGTTGCATGTTATGCTGCCCTGAACCCACTCGTTGACGTTCGGGAGGGTCTTCGACTGAGTGCTGAACCAGGTGTTAGGGCTGACGCTGCAGGCAGTGTAGAAGTATCCGCATGCGAGATTGCTTCGCAGGACCCAGACGCTGAACACGTAGTTCTGGCCGGCCTTGGGGTAACAGCTTGGTATATGCCGACAACATCGTTGCGCTCGTAAAATACGCGAGCGGACTGGCTGCCAGCGGAGTGAGACTTTGTTGTAGACAGGGACACGGTGCCGCCGTTGCGGACTCGAACCCAAGGGGAGACGGAGCTTGAATCCTCGAAGTCTCCGTTAGTGAGCAGTTGAGTAGGCTCAACTGGAGCCACGGATGTAGTTGTGACAGTGGTAACAGCTGAGACAGTGACAGGAGACTCAGTCACCGTCACAATGGTGGTAGAGTCGTAGACAACGGTAACAGAAGTAGCGACAACTGATGTTGCGGGCACAGTAGTCAGGGCAGTCGTCGGGATGGTGACTGTAGTGGTGCTGGTAGGAGCAGTAACAGTCATGGCACTGGAGGCACCAATGCACGAGCAGGCGCTAGAGTATCGAACAGCTCCAGAGCATGGGCTCGCGTAGGCAGGAATAGTGGAGCAGCAGCCCGCTTTGTAAGGACATTGACAGGATCAACAGTGACGGTGACTGTAGAGGTGTAGAGGGTCTCGGTGGGGGTCTCGTGGACTGTCGATGTAGAAACTTCGTGAACTGTTTCAGTTGTTGTTACTTCCTCTACAAGGGTCGAGGTTAAATCCGCAACAGTTGTGTATGCTGTAGCAGTTCTACATGCCCATGTTAGAGTCCGATGACAAAGTTGTAAGGTAAGAGAGCTTCTCGAGGTCGCCTCCTGAATAAGTAATCACAACTGGGGAGAAACATACTCAACTGGAGTAGAAGTAACCGTCAGCCATGCGGCGCAGTCTGCCTGTGCCTGTGCAAGCCTTGTCGTGGGGTTTGTAGCCCTCAGCGCTGCAGTTTAGTGTTAGCAGATGTTCAATAACATGGAAGCCATGTACCAAGAAGGGCTTAAGGAGCGTACCTCTCAGGCAGTTGTCCGCATTGCATACACCCCTGGGAACAAGAGCTGAAGCCCCAGACGCTACTGCAAGAATAGCAAGTGTGGATTGGAAGAACATCTTGGCAATTGATCGAACAGATGTGTTTGACGAAGCGGTGGACGAACAATCTTCATTAGGGAATGGCTTCGGGTTTTATATGTATGCTATTCAACTCTCCTTATTATTGCTATGCACTGTTCCATGTGCTCGGGTTTTCCGAACAGGCGGGGCAGCAACTATTGATTTTCAGCTTTGCTACCCTGTCCGTTAGCCAGCGTCAATCAGTGAAGATCTGGACGTCCCGCAGCGTACGTATGTGTTGGTTCACGATCTAGCTGACGGCCGAGGCCTCAAGTGGGCCATGCTCTTGCTTCTGTTCCTGAATGAATGCTCCGGAAGAGGCGCACTTTCCCTTTTCTAGCAGAACCGGGCTAGTTGATACGTTATTTGGACGCTTAGAAGCTTTGGGGACTGCTGAATGTTCTAACTGAATTGGAAGAGATCAGATCAGCATTTTCCCCATCATCGGGACCAACATTGAGCTGTCGGACCAATTCAGAAACAGCTACGTATTGTTCTCATCAGATTCCGGCTAGTTACGTTTTGGTGGTTTGATCTTTGGGGGTCATGGCTGTGTTGTCACGACTATTGATTACCCCTGCGATATTTCTGTAAGTAGTAGAATGTCCCGTCCGACAGAGTAGTAATAACAACCGCTACAGTAAGAGGACAAAAATTCCGTACACCTAGCGAAGATACTTTATCAGATAATCGACAAAATATGGAATAAACAACTGAAAATTTAAGAAAATTGTAGTAGAGAGGTAATAACAAGGCTTGGCAAAACTTCCTCCGAGAACTCTACGCTGCTAAACCATGGCCAAAGCACTGCTGTTCCTTCAGAGTTCCTGGATTTTGAAATGGATGATTGTGCAATCAACAGAGGAGAACCCGAGAACAAAGTTCTCAGCAGAGAATGGAAACCCTATCATGTTACCGATATCACATTCGTAACGCATGCGAAATGGCTGCTGAAGGACATTGAAGAGTTGACGTGACAAACTGGGAGGTTTGTGTAAATTGGTATTAAGAGTGATGTTAACTGTCGTGGACTGAGTGTTTCTTAATTAACATCTCCTCGCCTAATAACGGCCTTACGGATGATTCTGGGTCCGACTTGATTTTATACTGGCGATGCCTGCGGAATGGGTTGCTGGGGCTATTGAGCAGTTGACATATTGCATATCTGCATCGTCTACACGACATGTTACAGTTGCTGTACAGAAATTATGCCCATCTAGCGCAGATATCTCGACTAATAATTAACAAAACTTGTAAGAGATTTAATAGCCTCTTTGTTGTAATGCTTTGTATCCTAATAGAGATCGAAAGGTTGGCAGAACTTTTGCCATCTCATTGTATTAACACGAATACAACTTGAAGAACTGTACCGCACATACCCAACGTTGGTCGGTACGAATGATACCTCGAAGCCCTTTGGGTTGCCTCGGGTCACAGGACAAGGCAAATTTCCACTTCACTCACTTCACATTATTCACCACTTGCTGCTTGTGTAGAGATGTCTCCAAAATTTCATGCACCAGGAGTTCTTGGGAATGATAAGAACCAAGGTGTTTGGTAATATTGAGGAAGTTGGATCTTGGCACGTTGAAATATCCTTCAGCAAGTTGGCACAGAAAGAAGCCCATTGCTGTACACACATATGCCGTTTTACAAAATTCACCATGCATGCATTCACCATCAACTTACCATCAGATATATTTTCCTTTGGCCATGATACTGCAATGAGAACATCATGCGGTCCAGGAATAGGGAGCAGTGTGAACTGTTTGCTGCGAGTAATCCCTGTGAGACACTGACACCAAGCAACGCTGTTCAACAACGCCCAAGTACTTCCATCACCCACGAAGGGAAAAGACCAGCGTCGGTATAGAAGGCGACCGCGAAGTCTGATGAGCGTGGAGGAAGAAGGAAAGAAAGGAAAAATTCAGACCAGTGACAGATGGAAAATTTGTGCTTTAGGATGAGCAATGCTGCTGACATAATCATGGTGGGGTGTTTGTTCTAATCTGCAATTTTACGGGCAGCCTCGGTTGATAAAGGATTTGGCATTGATGCGAGGTTTCGTACAATGAAAAAGAATCACGTCGCTCTTTTCTCGGACTGGAGTTATGGCCAAATGGGTAATATATTCTGAATCCAAAATTTTAAGATGTGATCTCCAATGAACCGATCCAAGACCTAAACCCGTGCGATTTTGCACCTTTTCCCTGGATGGCTTACGAGCATAGTTCTTTACGAAGTCCTTCGTCCGATCTTACGACCTACCTACCTTTGTGATTATCTACGCCTGTGCGCAGTTGATTTAGGCAATCAAGCGGAGGTTGCCTCAGTAAATGCGAATCAAGCATGCTGTCAAATTTTGAAGGTCGTTCACATTGCCAAACTACCCACCGAGCCCATGGTAATCTCGGTTTCAACACCAACAAGCCTAGCTAACGGATGACCTGGTCCGAGACACGGGAGAGCATGGGCAGTTCATTCAGCAGCCGGGAGGGCATTTCGGCTAGGGAGGATGAGCGGGTATTTATGCCAAACTGGGGATCATCTAATAATCGTTCGACTTGCTTCTCAGCATGCGGTTATCTTTTTGCCCGAGGTGGTTAGCTTAGGCAGATAAACGTGGTGATTACTAGGGAAAGCTCACGTTGCGTTTCAAGGGGCGCTGGCATAGTGACGGCTGCAACCTCACCTGGAAATCCTGCGCATCGTCTTGAAAGGGACCTATGGCTGAATTACGTGCATCGGGCAGTATGCACCGTCCTTGAGCGTCAGCTGGCTTATCCAACGTGCCTGGTGGTCAGCTGGAGCTCGCCCAGAGATGCACATGGTCCGGAGCAGCAGAGAAGTTCGATGCAGCGAGCTCCAGTAGAATCAGCACATGCAAGTTGTGCATAGCAATGCTGCGATTGTGCGTGACCAACAGGACGGGTTGGTGAGACGGATGCAACACTGGACGAGAAAGCTACCCTCGACCAGCTGTGTTAAGGTGGCGCAAGCTTGCAAGGCAAGGTTATATCTCACGGCGGTGGCTTAAGTTAGTGTGTCCATTTGGAACCACCCTTAAGGCATTTAGGGCTCCGGGGACCCCAATACAAGGCCCGGTTCAGCCCAGGGAGTGGTTGCTGTGCCACAGGGAGGTGGCCTCGTGGGATTAGCTGCTACCTAGCAGATGAGATAGGCAAGCCAAGACAATGATCCTTGCCGCTTCCAGACCAGCTTCCAATCGCCTGGTGCCGCGATCCCGTCCAGCATGCCACCAAGACAATTCCTAACAGAAGAAATAACTAACTTGGTCCCCTAAATAACCCACGTCATCTTTGTGCGCCGTCTGTCTGAGAGGTTCGTCGTTCTGCGAAAGCTTCATGTCAGACATCGCGCAAAAGCAGCCATATCTCTGCAAGTCGTACAGCGCCCTGCTCCACAAATATACCACAGCTCCACGCTTGGCACAATCCAGCTTGACGTAAGGGTGTGTGTACTTACAGGTTTATTGTTTATTGCCAGCAGCACCCTGATCCTTGGGATCGGTCTATGTAAGCGCATCTCATCTCCTTGGCACGCGAGGCTTCCCCAGCCCGTCGTCCGTCCTCTCTCCCACTTCAACTCGCTGACGTTGCTGGACAAGCTTTCAACCCGTTGCAGAAAGACTAGACATGGCGTCGAGCAACAGCGCAGGCGCGCCTTACGACGGAGACGTCCACAACCCCTATGCCTCCTCGAACCGATGGCGCCACCAGGAATCCGGCGCATATGCGCGATTCGAATCGGACAAAGCCGGCGCCCCGCGAGACCCTGTAGCCGGCGGGAACACCAGCGACCTGGCCAGCTTTCTTAACAAGTCCCGTATCGAGCCTGCCGATGGCCATGGTCACTCCAATGGCCCCAACTCGGTGCCTCTGACCGTCGCGGCTGGCCACATCGACGCCTATGACCAGCCACACCACGAACCCGTCGAGGGTCGTGGTGAAGTCGCAGATGGAAAGGAAGTCGTGTGCGGCCCGTTGCTCAACTACCGGGGCATGGATGCTCAACGGTGGCTTGGTAGCGTGCTTGTGGTGGTAAAGGGTGGTGGTAAGGAGGTCTTGCACCAACCGTCCCTATACCTGCGACGCCTGGGCGAAGCGCGACACCTCGCATCTGAGGCCCAACAAGAAGTCAAGGGAGGAGCAAACGGCGACTCAACGGAGGGAACTCGGTTCGAGTCTCGTCGACTGTATTCAGATGTCCGAAACACCTTTTGGGTCTTTGATATCGAGGTTCCTCTGGAGTCTTATGAGGTCAAGTACGAATACTCCGTGCCTGATATTCGTTTTTCCAGCGAGCACAAGCCTCGGGTCAACAGATTTTTCGTCCCTGCGATCAACGAGTCAATGCGCGTCATGTTTCACTCGTGCAATGGCTTCAGTGTCGGAACCGACGAGGACGCCTGGAGCGGTGCTGCTCTGTGGAACGATGTGATAAGGAAGCATGAGCGGAAACCTTTCCATGTGATGGTTGGTGGTGGAGACCAGATCTACAACGACGGCATTCGAGTTTCGGGCCCCTGCGCGAATGGACGGCAATTGGCAATCCTAAGAAGCGACGTGAATTCCCTTTCCCAGAGAAGCTGCGCTCAGAATGCGACGACTATTACTTGAAGAACTATATTCGCTGGTATAACACAGAGCCCTTTTCGACGGCCAACGGGCAGATTCCCCAACTGAACATCTGGGATGACCACGATGTGAGTAAAACGTGGAGCCAGTTTGGACATTTTGGCCTTTCAAACTGACATTTTATAAGATCATTGACGGATTTGGTTCCTATGTGGACGCGTTTATGCGCTGCGATGTTTTCCGGGGCATCGGTGGAACGGCTCACAAGTACTACATGCTGTTTCAGCATCACTTGGCACCGCCAGTGTCCACCTACACCTCTGGTATGATAGCCATCTTCGACATGAGGAGGATATGTTACTGACTTGAACTTCCAGATGATGCCGCGCTTGAATCAGAGACACAAGGAGCCAACCCTAACCAGCTGCAGAATACATACGTAGCACCCCGAAAGGACGAGATGCAGTACATCATCGGTCGTAAGCCTGGACCATACGTCGCAGAGCATTCGGTCAATATCTATACTCGTCTCGGTGCACGTATGGCCCTGCTCGGTATTGATGCGCGTACAGAGGTTTGTTACACTGTTATCAAATTGCATCATAATTGGCGACTAACATAAATAGCGTACACGACACCAAGTCAACTACCCAGAGACGTATGATCTTATCTTCGATCGACTGCGCCAGGAGCTGCGCGCCGCAGCCGATGCTGGGGAGCCGATCAAGCATCTCATTCTTCTCCTTGGCATCCCCATCGCTTATCCGGTACGAGAGTTGAGCATCGAAATCTTGCTGAAAATGAGTAGTCAACTGACTGATTCTAGCGACTGACCTGGCTGGAGAACGTCCTCCGTAGTCCTCTCATTGGACCGGTCAAGTTCCTCAATCGCCGTTTCGGCCTGGGCGGTGGATTTTTCAACCACTTTGATGGCAGCGTGGATCTTCTGGACGACTTGGACGACCATTACACGGCGAGAACACACAAGCCGGAGAGAGCAGGTCTGATTGTAGCCTTGCAAGAGATTGCTGCCGAGTTTTCCGTGCGTGTTACCATTCTGGGAGGCGACGTGCACTTGGCGGCTTTGGGCCGCTTCTACTCCAACCCTAAGCTTGGAATCCCTGTGGAACATGATAACCGTTACATGACCAACGTTATCTCGTCGGCCATCGTCAACAAGCCGCCGCCGCAGGCAGTAGCAAATCTGCTAGCCCGCAGGAACAAGATCCACCACCTGAACCGGGCAACCGACGAGACGCTACTGGACTTCTTTGACAAGGACCCCGGCGACTCGAACAAGACGTCCAACTCCAACCACTGCACGATGCCTAGTCGAAACTTTGCCATGCTGACCGAGAATTCGCCTAACAATGCATCACCGAACGGCCATGCCCATCAAGCACCCGAGGCGGAGGGGCTGACTTTCTCCGGCGTTGACGGTCACGGGCGGTTGCACAAGGGCGAGGTTGGAGCGGGTACGGAGCATAGCGCGGCAACGCTCGACGGACACGGCCTGGGCAACGACGGCAGTCTCGACATCTGCATTAACGTCGAGATTGACCAGCACCACCGTGACGGGCACACACAGGGCTACGGATTCACCGTGCCGGCCCTCGACTACCGGAAGCCCCGACACCTGCGGCATCACTGGCGGCAACGTCAGCTACGAGCAGGCCCGAGTCACAGCATTGAGGACGGGAGGTGTAGGCAAAAGTGTTTGATTAAACCAGGAGTTTGCTTTGGATGCTCTTGTCATGTTGGCTTATCATTTTTAAGAAGCATGTTTCCGGGCTAAAGCTAGGTGTAAGTCTAGGGATACCAAAGAGATAATAGGATTGAGCAGAGGAGGGATCAGGGAACTCGTTCGGCAACAAAGGAAGACGGCGGAAGACGGCCGTCAATTCGTCTTGACAACTTTTCTATGTCTTAATATTATTATTTATTTTTCCCTCCGTTACCGAACAACGCTAGTCAGACAGATGAATCGCTTGCGTAAATGTACACTCCAGTTCGTGCCTGGGCTTATCTCAGGCCCAGGACGCGAAGCCATTTCGGTGTAAGTCGAGGATGGGGCCCTGACGGCAAACTGCGGCTTTCCGAGTCGTCGCGTGGCTGGAGTGGCTCCCTTGCCTGCTCTGGCAGTTCCTCGCATGCCTGGCACGGTTCCCAACGGCGTTTCTCAAGCTGGGGAAATGGGTCTAGAATGGACCCTCCGATATTCGCAGACATTCCAGAGAGGCCATTGCCCAATGAGCGCTCGGCAGGGCGATCTGAGGCAAGGATTTGGACGCGCTACGTCACGAGGGCCGGTCCCGCAGCCCCTCCCACCTCGTCCCACCCAGCACCTTTCACTGAACCGCGATAAGCCGAGCCCTGCTCTTTGCTGCAGCGTCGTCTGCCAGGAATATAATAAGCATCGTGAACTCACCGCCGACAACGCACCGGGCCGAGAAGTCATTGGATTTCTTTTTCTTCATATCGCGTCAGTGAAGCTCTACAGTCATGCAGTCCACGCACGTTCAGAGGGTCAGCACGGCGGTGCTGCGACGCACCTTGGCCTCGCAGAAGAAGGGCGTTGCCACCCTGGCCGCCTTCAAGATCCCCAAGGTTACCAACGAGCCAAACGTGAGTGAGCCCCCTTCTTTGGCGTCTTCGGACTCTGTGCTAATTTCTGTGCCAACAACAGCAACACTATGCCAAGGGCAGCCAGCAGCGGGAGGCTCTGTCGGCCGCTGTTGAGAAGCTCCGCAGCAAGCTCCCGCTCGAGGTGCCCGTAGTGGTCGGTGGCAAGGAGGTATGCTTTCCAACATCCCTCTACGCTCATCTCATGTGCTTACGGAATCTTCAGATCAAGACCTCTCAGGTGTCTCAGCAGCTTAACCCTTCCGACCATGCCTCGTCCGTCGCTTCATACCACACCGCGACCCCCGCCGACGTCTCCAAGGCCATCGACGCTGCCTTGGCGGCGAAGCCAGCCTGGGAGGCCCTCCCTTTGCTGACCGAGCGGCGGTTTTCCTCAAGGCCGCAGACCTAATCTCCACCAAATACCGCTACGACATCATGGCTGCCACCATGCTGGGCCAGGGTAAGAATGCTTGGCAGGCTGAGATCGACGCTGCCGCGGAGCTTGCCGACTTCTTCCGCTTCAACGTCGCCTACGCAGAGGAGCTTTACTCCCAGCAGCCTGAGCACCACGCGCCTGGAGTCTGGAACAGGCTCGAGTACCGCCCGCTGGAAGGCTTTGTGTACGCTGTCAGCCCGTTCAACTTCACTGCCATTGCCGGTAACTTGCCTGGTGCGCCGGCTTTGATGGGCAATGTTGTAGTCTGGAAGCCTAGCGACTACGCTATTGCCTCCAACTGGCTCGTGTACCAGATCCTTCTCGAGGCTGGTCTTCCCAAGGATGTTATTCAGTTCGTCCCTGGCAACCCTGAGGAGGTGACCAAGGTGGTGCTGGACCACAAGGAGTTTGCTGGCCTGCACTACACTGGCAGCACCGCCATCTTCCGTAAGCTGTACGGAGCTATTGGCCAAGGCGTGGCTGAGGGACGTTACAAGTCGTACCCCGCATCGTGGGTGAGACAGGCGGCAAGAACTTCCACCTGATCCACCCATCTGCTGATGTTGACAACGCCGTGAAGCACACCGTCAGGGTGCCTTTGAGTTCCAGGGCCAGAAGTGCAGCGCCACATCGCGACTGTACGTCCCCAAGTCGCTATGGCCTCAGTTCAAGGAGAAGCTGGTGGCAGAGACGGAGAGCCTTTCTGTTGGCCTGCCATGGGAGCACAACCACTTCATCGGACCGGTCATCCATGCCTCGTCCTTTAAGAAGCTCTCCGGAGCCATTGACGAAGCCAAGTCTGACTCGGAGCTGAAGTTGGTTACTGGCGGCAAGTACGACGAGTCCAAGGGCTACTTTGTCCACCCTACTATCTACGAGGCCACCAGCCCATCCCACAAGTTCCTGTCTACGGAATTCTTTGGCCCAATCCTGACTACCTACGTTTACGATGACAGCGCGCCCGACGCTTTTGCCAAGGCTTGCGCACTTGTGGACTCGACTTCGGAGTACGGCCTCACAGGATCCGTCTTCGCCTCGGACCGCCAGGCCATCCGGTTCGCCGAGGAGAGCTTGCGTAACGCTGCGGGCAACTTCTACGTCAACTGCAAGAGCACAGGCGCTGTCGTGGGCCAGCAGCCATTTGGCGGTGCACGGGCGAGCGGCACTGATGACAAGGCCGGCAGCGCCAACCTGCTGACGCGGTTCGTCAACATGAGGGCGCTCAAGGAGGAGTTTGGCGAGACGACCAAGGTTGTCTATCCCAGCAACGAGGTGTAAGCGGGTGAGACGGAACCATCATGTAATGGATGGAAATGTGTTTCAAAAGTCATAAAGCGTATGGTGTTTACTTCAGCCATAGAACGGCGCATGACATGACGGCTTCATGGCGTCGAAAGCTGGAAGGATAGGACGGCGTCTAGGACATGCCATCACTTGGTGGTGGTGTATGATATTTGATAGTTTGATATATAGTGCAAATCTACGGTTGCCATGCAAGCCTTGGTGTACGTATGTGTTTTGTCTTGAAGCAGTGTCCAGTTGTCAGTAGCTACCCTATCCAGGCGGAACTGAGCGGAGCGCACGAGCCGGCGCCAAGGCTGGGGAATTCGAGGGTGACCCCACACAAGGCAGAGATAACGTTAAATTGGTGCACCACAATTTCTTATCAAGCTTTCAAGACGATTGCTTGTCTGCCGAGGTGTTGCCACTCTCTCCCTCCTCACACATGCGCTACCGTATCCATTGATCCAACGACATGGATCATGGCGTTTCGTCATCCAGCTCCTGCAAGGGTGTGCGAGTGTGCGTACAGCACAGTGCCTTTGCAGATGACAATCTAGAGCCGCAGAGCAAAGACACCAAAAAAGAAGAAGAAGAAAAAAGAAAAGAAAGGAGAGAGGAAAGTCGAGCGATGCATCTCTTAGCGTGAACGCCCGCGTTTGCTCCTCGATCGCCCAAGGGGCCCCACGCAGAAGCAGGACAGAGCAGGACAGAGCAGGACAGGACAGGACAGGGCAGGCAATGAACGGCACAACGAGCTCATCCATGAGTCGCCTCACGAGACACCTCAAGGGTGCAGGGCGTGGATACTCGAGACGGCCCTCTTGGCCCACGTTTTCGGCGCTCGCGACGGCTGTGGTGAACTTGGAGACCCTGACGAGTGGCCCGCACGCGACCACATGGGCCTATGCCGGGCGCTGATTCGTCGGTCTTCCTTCGCCGCCATGGAGAGCACGCGACCATTTTCTCGATGATGCTTGGTCAATGGGCCACTTGCTCGTCCTGGCCTTGCCCTCGTGGAGGGGCTGTTTCAATGCTTTCTGCGTTGTTGCGCTGCCTGTCCTTTAGCTGGCCGCTTCGCAGCTGGTATGGCTTGGCTCGCTTTGGTCTGGCTTGGACACAAGCCCGTCGGTTGATGTAGGCGAAGCCTCTCCTCTCTTTCTTCACCATTGCACCCGTCGATCTCTTTTCCTCTTCCCTCCCTTACCCTTTTTTTCTCTTTCTTCTTCCTCGCTTTCTTGTCATACCCAACCGCAAGGACCTTCAACAACATGACCTGTCTTCCTTGGCCTTGAATCTGTTATACGTGAGGCTCTGTCTTGCCCGGATCCCGGTCTTACACGCACCTTCGGCTGTTGCACTCGAGATACCCAGCACGCACGTGCGCCATTCCAGGTCATCTATCCACCTCTGACTTGCAACGCTGTTCATCCATCTGCGGACACACCGTTTACAGATTTGAACCTCTGCCATAGACAGTGTAAAGCAACATTACCGACACATATCTGGAGCTTCCTACCTATATCCATTGAATAACGCGGGATATCTTCTCACCAGGGGCACTTACACGACACCTTCCCGAAAACATCTTTCATTCCACCGACGCCCAGGATACACACTCCAACACCTCATTATGCCTCGTCCTACGCTCCCGCCCACGCCGGGCTCCTCCTCCGACATCAAGGGCCAAGACGGCACCCAGCAGCTGTCGTCGCTTCATCTTGCCTTCGAGCTGCCACCTCCCGCTCTTCACGACGCCAACCGCACCTCACCTGGTGCTTCAAAGGCCTCGCCCCAGCCAGCGCTACCCATTCTGCACAAATCACAACCCCCAATGTCCAGTTATCCTATGCAGGCTGCGGAGACGGTCAAGTCTCGCAGGCGATCTTCTGCCGCCAAAGAGACTAAGGAGAGCACCTTCGCTTTACCACCGCCTCCTACCCGATCCCGCAAGATTATACAAATGAAGCCGCGGCCTCAAGAAGAGACCACCGAAAGCTCAACCGCCAAGGAAACTGGCAGGGCTGCTGGTAGATCTAGTGCCTCCAACACTAAAACCACAGGTGCCGCCACGAGCACCGCTCAGGGAAGAAGAAGCAGCCGAGTGCCTCAAGCGCCGCCGGCAGGAAGATCGCTAGAAAGACAGCCCACAGCCTTATCGAGAGACGAAGGCGAAGTAAAATGAACGAGGAGTTTGCTGTTCTCAAGGGCATGATACCAGCATGCACCGGCGAAATGCACAAGCTGGCTATTCTTCAGGTTCGTGAACCCTTATTGCAGCTTTCATCGCCAATAGTGACTAACAAGATGCGCAGGCTTCGATTGAATATGTTCGTTATCTAGAAGACTGCGTTTCAAAGTTAAAAGCACAACACGATGACGGCCAAAACCGTATGGAGTCGGCGCACAATCCATTGCCCTCCATCCGCGAGTTTCACCCTACTATCCATGCTGAGCCTAGCGGCGATGTTGAGATGACGGACTCTGAAGCCCCTTCCCCAACCTTCACTGTTCAACCCGACGGTTCCCGTCACCCTTCCATATCACCGGCGTTGTACGCCCAAGACTCGCGTCACCGTCAGCACTCCTACTCCTCCGTTTCTACAGACCACAGGCATTACAGCTACAGCGCATCTGCTGGTACCTCCCCTGCCTTTGGCCCCCAACGTCATGCTGGTTATGCTGCAAGCAACGCATCCGTCTCAGGTTCTACTTTGACGAGTCCTGCTCTCAACCCTCAGAGTGACTTGGACCAGGAGGCCACTGCCGCACTGCTGATGCTGAACAACGACAGGAGAGGCACTGTTTCTGGGAACGGCCGGGGCCTGTCTGTTCGTGATTTGCTCAGCACTTGAGCGACTTATGCGATTTAAAGTTGATTTCTCAATGGGAAGCAAGTCAGCGTGCGCCTTCAGTTGAAAAATGAACACAGCGCTGGGTGGCATAATGGCCAAGCGTCCTCTTGTGGGTCGGTTTCCGATCAACCGCTGCTTCTCGTCCTTTTGAGGGAGTCTTGTCCTGTCTCACTGTATCGATTGATACGGTAGTTTTCATGCTTGTCCAAAATTCCGTGCCACAGCAACGGCACAATATCAGCAAGATGTTATGGAGCATATAAGGTCTCGAATTTGAACTTGGCGTCTCCGCGTTGGTGTACTGGTTGGTATCTGCATTATTTCTGGGTCATAATGGCCGCTCGGTGGCACTGAGGCTGCGAGCTGGCACCAGTCTGGTTTACGCCATGACGGACGAGCTACGTAAAGATATAAAGGCCTTGAGAGCCTACTCGGTGGCATAGTATCTTTCCTTACCGGGTTGGCGTGGTGGACATTTGCTCGTCCTAACGCAAACCGAAACTTGTAGACTTTGATACCCGTTTCTTGGAGGAAAGTCTATGGTAATAGTCTGAAATCATCATTACAAATGAGTAAAGCACAAACCTGTGCCTCTTGTTCTAAATCATACCGATCCTTTTCTTCTTTCCGTTGCTAGAATTCTCAACACACTAATTGGAGACCGCACTTTGTTGCGCGCGGTGCTATATATCGCTGTAGCTTCCTACAGCTATGAGCCTGAACCAGCAGGGGCTCTAGCTATACTGATTGTATTTTATGATTTTAGTCGTTCGGTTCCCGCAATGTCATCGTGGGCATCCTTTACAAGAAAGCTGCTGAGTATTAGCGTAGTCCAGGTTTCCTCACTGTTGGCAATGGGGGTTTTTACTTGTACCACAACACGGTTGGGCCAACGGTCATGAGGTGCCACAAACTGTGTGCGTCTATTGAGCCCAGCCACGGAGGGAAATCGAAGAGCTCCATGCTCATAGCAAAAGTGATCCAGGCTACTACGAGACCAGGATACGCAGCCCACGTTCGCCTCGACGTGCGGTATCTCTCAAAACTGAACCAACTCCAGAGCAGGTTCTGCACAACCCCAGCGGTAACGTTGGCGGCCATGTTGTAGGTGTAGTTCCATCTCACCAGTTTCAGGTAGGCAACGTGACATATATAGAGAAGGATGCACAGCAGGGTCCAGGCACGTAGGACAGACCGCCTCCGTGGGGTGGGCTTGTCGAGACGGAAGACGCGGATGGGAGTGTAGTACATGCCGTAGAGCACGCTAGCGCCAGCGGCGAAGTAATCGAGCTCCTCGGTGACCTGGAAGTCTCGGGTATGGAAGATGGCGGAGAAGATCCAGGAGGCGATGCCAACGCGGGAGAGCCAGACGTAGAAGGGTCGGAGGCTATAGTCGGCGGGGATCTGGGTGCGGACCTTGCGGAGGCCGGCCATGTGCGCCCAGAGATTGGCGAGGGAGAAGAGCACGCTGAAGGGCTCTTGCATGCCCAGGAAGCGGTAGAATGGCCATTTGCCGTGGAACTGGACGATGTTCTTGCCGGCCTCGACGCGGCGATTTGTGATTATGTGTTGACAGGTGTAGTCGCATTCGCTGGCGCAGTTCCAGAAGAGGAGGCGATGGAGAAGGGCTATCGGACAGAGGGAATATTGTCAGTTTATCTGCGAGTCGCTTCGGTATTGTTGCTGTTGCAGAGGCAAAGAGAGGGCGGGAGGGCTCACGGATTGGTGTATGCGCCTTTCCTGGGCTGCAATTTTCAGCCTTGCAGATCTATAGAGGCTCCTGAGTTAGCCATTGCACGATTGATGCAGAATCAAGCATATTCGACCATGCACACAACTGAGAAAGGGGCTGCACGGAAGTGTCCCTTACCTTGAGGCATTCGCGAAACTCGGGCAGCCGATCACCCACCGAAGCGTGAGCAACGGCAGAGAAGAGGACGATGACGACAAAGGTCAGGAGAGAACGCCAGTCCATGACCTCCCCTAAGGCGGGCCATCGCGACAGCATCAACTGGCGGCGAGGATGAAAAGAGACGGTCGGGGAGGGTTGAGGTGCAGGATGAGCCGTGGGTGCTATATTAGGACATATTTACGGAAGGGTGCGGAGGTCGATGCTCAGCGACTGGCTACGTAGCAGCAGCAGCACCAGCAGCAGTGAGCAATGAGCAGCGAGCAATGCAGTCAGTGGTGGGGTGGATCTGGCACAGCAAAGCGCCGCACCGCACCGCACAGTAGCTTCCCGGACGATACGGAGACGGTAGGGGCCCGTCTCAGCTGCACATCCTGAATTGCTGATAGCATTGAGAACATGCCCCAATGTCTGACATTTTGAGGCCGAGACTGCGAGCCATTGATACTGCCAATGCATCGTGTGGTTGACTGGCAAACCATGGTCCCATCTGCAGACTGACTTACACCTCTAGGTACCAAGTATCGTAGTTGTATTTGTATGGGCAACGCAAGTACCTGGGTACGGAGGTAGCAATAACACGACATCCCTGTACCTCCACTTACACAAATACACAATCCTCAATATACTTTTGTCCAACTCATTCATTGCAGGACAAGAAACTTCAAAAACGGTACAGACCTAAACTAAAAGCCCGGACCACAGTCATCTACCGGCAAGGAACACGCAGAACCCTGCTGAAGCCACACCATTCCTTGGAGGAAGCCTGGTGCTAGGCTAGAAGGTCCAGCGAAGGTACAGTGGGACCCGTTGCCCCCAGCAACCGGCTATCTTCTGATTGGTTGCTGTTTGCTGATCCAAAATAATTGCCAGGTTCCTCCGCGCATCCTCCTCTCTCCATATCTGCACCCAGACGCGACGCATGAACCAGCTAATTTCTTGCTGAACGCTGCTTCCACTGGATCATGGCCGTCTTTTGCACGTAAATCATCCCTTACCTATACTAACCTTTCGATCAATCGCCTCGCCAAACCGACCACCCCTTCGAGAACCAGCACGCGTCTCGCGGCGTCAAAACATGGCGACCGTATCGCCCACCCCAATGGCCAATGGCCTCGTACGACGAACTTCGCAGCGCCAGGCCCTCAGGCGCCCTCCCTCTCGACAGATGTTGACTCGCAGCGAGAGCCAGCAATCCGTTGCCCCTACATCTACCCGCACCCGGTCTAAACAATACCACGACGACAGCTCCGAGGACGAGATTCCCGTTCCTATGAAGCTCAGTGCTTTCACCAAGGCGCTGCTCAACGACGATGGTCCTAAGCCCGTGGCACAAGCCCAATCCCCCAGGACTCGACGACGTACCAGCGCTTTGAATGCCTCTACATCATCCACCACGGATCCTGCCAGGCAATTGAAGTCGGGGAGTGCCCAGCCCTACGATGGACGCTCTTCGCGACCTACAAGCCCCATGAGGAGCAGAGATGCAAGCCCAATTCGAAAGAGGGTTGTTCGCTTGAGCAATACCCTCAAAGCCTCAACCAAATGCAACCTCAGAAACGACGATCAACCTCATTATCACGATCCACCCAGCGTCCAAGACCCCGAAGTCGATCGGCGAGTCGAGACCGGGCTGCAGAAGACAAGCAAGAATCTCAGCCCGACGTAAATACGCCGGCCCAGAGAGTGCGAGTCGTGCGTGTTGCCGCTGGGTCTTCGGGCAACAGGAGCCGTGTAGGATCAACGGGCCCCTCCTCTGGTCGCTCCACCCATGACCGTTCTGTCGTGGATAGATCAGGTCTAGAAGAGGACAACGATATCCCGGAACCACCAGAAACAGTAGCCCGCAACGCTCCTCCGGTGAACCTGGGTAGTGTTTCCAGGCATCCTTCAACCACGTCGAGGAATCGGCCAGAAGACAACGCAAACCTGCAAAGCTCCATGCGAGTGAAGAGGGTTGGCAAGATTCCAGGTAGCTTCCTCAGCGGCCCAGCTAGACGTGGTAGGAGGAGACAGAGTGAAGAGGACGTTGACGGTAACGGAGAGGGCGAGCATATGCCCTCGAGTCAAGAGCCTGATAGCCAGCCTGGAGATCATATGCACGTCTCCTCCGCTTATGTGGATGGTATTCGCGAGTTCAATTCAGGAAGCCCTGTCAGTGGCAGTGCTGGAGCTCGAGGGCTTCATCGACACCACATCTCCAGCCTCGACCTTCGTTCTGGTTCCGCAAGGCCATCGCCGCGTGAGCGTCAGCCCGAACCCGAGCCTGAAACAGAACCGGAGAGGATGGAACACAATGAGCCCAAAATCCCTGATGCCAGGCCCGAAATTCCGTCTAATCACGACCAAGAGAACGAAGTTCCCTTGAGTTACAGGCGAACAAAGCCATATGTATATGACAAGCTTGAGGAGATTCCTAAGCGGCCAATGAGTGTTGACATTGGCCGTGCAAAGGCTGCCTCCCTGAACGACGACCACTTGTGGCCCTTGCCAACAACACGCCGCATCGACCTGCTCCGCCACCACCTCCCAAGATGTCAATTGTTGATACCGCAACGTCAGCCGCCGGAGCAGCCACAACCAGCCAAGCCAAGCAGAGGAGGAATGTCCTCAAAGTCAATGGCAAATGCTACACCCGCCTTGATGTTTTGGGTCGAGGTGGCAGCGGCAAGGTCTATCGAGTCACCGCAGAAAACGGAAAGATCTTCGCTCTCAAGCGAGTGTCTCTGGAAAAGGCAGACGAGGGCACAATCAAGGGCTTCCTTGGCGAGATTGATCTTCTCCGCAGACTGAGTTCTGTAGATCGTGTTATCAACCTAACAGACTATGAGTTGAACGAAGAAAAGCAGATTCTCAGCCTGGTAAGTTCCTTTTGGCATTTATGTTTTATGTCTTTCATAGGCTAACCACGAGTAGGTCATGGAAGTTGGCGAACGGGACTTTGGCAGCTTCATGAGGGAACGACAGAATGCCGAGACAGATAAGCTGGACATCCCTTTGTGCGCTTCTACTGGAAGGAAATGCTCGAGTGCCTTGCGTCGGTTCACCAGTACGACATTGTGCACTCCGATCTCAAGCCAGCCAACTTTGTGTTGGTTTTGGGACGGCTGAAACTCATTGACTTTGGCATTGCCAACGCCATTCAGACGGATGAGACGGTCAATGTGCATCGTGAGACTCAGATTGGAACACCTAACTACATGTCACCCGAGTCTCTGCTGGATTCCAACAGTGCGGGTGGCGGCCGTGTACCTGGTCGCCCCAAGATTATGAAGCTTGGCAAGCCGAGTGACGTCTGGTCGCTTGGGTGCATCCTTTACCAGATGGTTTATGGAGTGCTGCCCTTTGGTCATATTGCAAACCACATAGCCAGATGCCAAGCCATCATCAACTGGAACTACGCCATCGAATTTCCCTCGCGTGGTGTCGGTGGCATCCTGGTGCCTCCTTCGCTACAGCGAACCATGAAGCGTTGCCTCAACCGAGATATACACATGCGTCCTACGTGTGAAGAGCTCTTACATGAGTCAGACCCGTTCCTGTACCCGGTTGAGCTCAGTGAGAAGGGCCTGCCCATTGACGAGGAGATGCTTGGTAGAATCATTCAGAGCGTCGTCAGCAGGTGTCGTGAGCGCATGCCCACGGAGGCGGAGACCTTGAATGTATGGCCGCAGGCGTACTGGGCCAGTGTTAAGAAGGCCATGGCTGGCAGGATGTGAGATGCCAGGAGACAGTTGCTTATGGAATGATACCAACGATGCTTTACATTCTTTGGAGGAGATTTGTTTTTCACGGCGATATTTCATAGCTTGGAGTTGGGAGTGTATTGTCATTATATGAAAGCATGGCACTTGGGCGCTTCTGTAATAAGCAGGAAAACCAGGATAGATGCGGCGTTTGTATCATCACATTTGTATGCGCAGCGAACATACCAATTTCAATTTTTTCAGCGCGTTTATACGTTTGATTGATATTCCAATTATGGGAAGGGCGCTGCCATGACAGCTATTGTACAGCCAGCTACTCGCGCTGGGTGAGCAATCCATCGACTCATCGCAGTGATAGACATGTAATGTACATTCAGTGATTCTTCCTCCTGACGGTCCTCTGCCCCTGTCAACTGATCCTCCAATGCCTTCGATTGAGCTGATGGGTCTTAGATGTCCTCGACATTGTTGATGTTCAGCTCAGAAATACGCAGTATCGTGTATCTATGCTTGCTCTTGACCTGTCTCGCCCTCCTTTGCCTCCGCTTCTTCTTGGTCTTAATGCGCAGCGGCTCCGACTCGGTTCCGAGGACGGTGGCCCTGCACTCGAATATCCTCTCGTCGATGTGCGGCGCGCCCTTCATGGTGTAGTCACGGCTACCAAGGACGCTGGCACGGTTCAGGCGCAGGACGTCGCCAGGCACAACGCCGGGCATACGGAAGGGCAGTCGGATCTGGTCGCCTTCTTGTACGAGGTAGGGAAGCCGTGGATGTGGACGGTGATGTAGTGAGACGGCTGGGCGACGAGGAAGGGAGAAGGTTCTTGACCGAGTCGGCGATAGGGGTCGGCGGGGGTTGGGATGACTCTTCTTGAAGGCAAGGGGTCGGACCTCGCTATCGGTAGGGTTAGCCGCGTTGTTGACATGCTTCTGAGGGATGGGCTCGACGATGGGAGAGGTCGAGTTGAAACCACGGGCGAAAATTGGGGTCGAGAACCGCGGCAGGAGCCTCGCGCTGGAGCTCCGAAGCTCCAGGACGGAGCGAAGAAGTGCCCTGCTCATGATGCAAGCGCAATGCCCTCGAGGCGTGGGGACAATTGCAATTCTGGAGCGGAAATGGGAGCTGGCACCAGTGCTGGAGATGGTTGATGGCCAGAAAAGTTCCATCACGCGACGAATGGCTGCACGGGTCCGGATAAGCATGGCGCCGAACACCGACCGAAAAAATGGGCTTGGCAGGCCGACCGCCTTTGCGATAGACGCCACTCTTTTTTATCTGCTGGGAATTTTTGGCATCAACTTCCCACCACCCAGCAGATAACCGCCAGAAGTCGACAACAGCCGCCAACATGCCTCAGAACGAGTATATGGAGAGATGGCGGAAGCTGCACGGTCGCCGTCTCGATCACGAGGAGCGTGTTCGCAAGAGAACCGCTCGTGAGGGCCACAAGGCGTCCCAGGATGCCCAGAACCTGCGTGGTCTGAGGGCCAAGCTGCACCAGAAGAAGCGTCACCATGAGAAGATCCAGATGAAGAAGGCCATCAAGGCCCACGAGGAGCGAAATGTCAAGACCGCCGACGAGGCCGACAACTCGACCCCCATGCCCTCCTACCTGCTGGATCGTTCGAACCCTTCGACCGCCAAGGCCCTGAGCAGCGCCATCAAGAACAAGCGTGCCGAGAAGGCCGCCAAGTTCAGCGTCCCGCTGCCCAAGGTCCGTGGTATTAGCGAGGAGGAGATGTTCAAGGTCGTCAAGACGGGCAAGAAGATCCAGAAGAAGGCCTGGAAGCGCATGGTGACCAAGCCCACCTTTGTCGGTCAGGACTTCACCCGTCGCAACCCCAAGTTCGAGCGATTCATCCGCCCCATGGGTCTGCGATACAAGAAGGCCAACGTCACCCACCCTGAGCTTGGTGTCACCGTCCAGCTGCCCATCATCAGCGTCAAGAAGAACCCCAGAACCCGCTGTACACGCAGCTGGGTGTCCTGACCAAGGGTACCGTCATTGAGGTCAACGTCAGCGAGTTGGGCTTGGTGACGGCCGGCGGCAAGGTTGTCTGGGGTAGATACGCCCAGGTCACGAACAACCCCGAGATGGAAGGCGTAAGTTGATTCTGCTACCTCCGAGCCACGAGATTAGCATGCTAACCCGATGATGTATAGTGTATCAACAGTGTACTGCTGGTGTAAGGAGACAAAGGACGGAGGAACGTTTCTGAGACTGCATGTACTGGAGTTTGGGAGTTTGGGCTTCACAAAAGAGTGCTATCCGGTCCTGTCTTCAATGCCGACTCATCACGCAGTACCAGGAGGGTGCTGGCGATGGTTGATGAAGTAGGAGGGCTTAGATATAGATCCTAAAGCTACAAGAGTTGATTTTCCATTTTGGTATGGTTGCCAACCAAACAACGATTTTTTTCTCGCCATTATATGAGAAGCCGGTTAGAGGTTCCTGGCACCGGGAGTGTAGGCAAGTCTGCAGTTTTACTATGCCTCGACCTGTCTGTGCTAGGCTTGCATTACTTGAGGTCTTGACAGTGAGCCAAGAAAGCAATTTTTCTTTCGCTGGGAGCCTATTCGATTCATTGATTGCATCGGTACAAGACCTTCACATCTATTATTATGAATACTTCCATCAATGAAGACGTCTTCATGGCTCATGTATGTAAGGATACAGTACTACACATTACTGCACAGGAGTTAATCCTTGCTGTGAAAATAATATAAATGGAGGGGAGTAGATGTAGATCACAGGGTCTTTCATCCTAGGTTTCTCGCAATAGTAATCTTTCTCGGCAGTGCTTTAACGGCCATAGCCGGAGTCCCCGTCCCACCCAAGCGTGGCCAAACAAGCAAACTTCAAAGACTTGAATCAACCAAACGCCATTGATTCCGAACCTGCGACTCAGATAATAGTCAACTAGGTCGGTACTTGGAAGTAGACAAGCAAACTAGCGCCGTTGCGCAGGGCAGAAAAACTTAGAAAAATACTCGACTCATGACAACCAAGGCTAGCGCATGGATACAATGGAGATGAAGAGATGGGAAGAGGGACTGGTTTGGTCTGCAGGGTCCAATTTTAGGCGGTGACGGCCGTAGTGCTTTTTCATCGAGTATTTTTTTCTGCCCGAAAACGAAACTGCACTTTCCGCCTCCCCATCCAATCCAGGTCAACAAGCAGCCCACCTTTACCCTTCCAAACCACGTCTATAAGCAGCGTTGGAAGCACTTTTTCCTCCTCCCACTCTCTTTATTCCCCCTGCGCAAGCAAACTATACAACATGAGCGGCGATAACATGGACGTCGAGATGGCCGAGGCCAAGCTCAAGGGCATGGAGCACAGCGAGCAGCATTACTTTAAGAGGTAAGTCTTGCTACATACCTACGCATACACCGCGGCGCAACTCCACACCACGACGGCCCATGCGAAGCGGAAGCGAAAGCTCACCACGTCTTGGATGCATGCTAATTGAATCCTCTCTAGCTACGATCACCATGGTTAGACACATCCAGCTCACTCTTTATTTCAAACACCAGACAAACTAACCTCTGCCCGCACCGTCACAGGCATCCACGAGGAGATGTTGGTATGTTCCTCTTTTCCCCTCCCCGCCATGCTCGCCGTTTGGTCGCACCAACACAAACCGCTTTGCGCTTCTTGCTAACGCGACGCCCGAACAACAGAAAGATGAGGTCCGCACGCGCTCCTACATGAACGCCATCGTTCAGAACAAGCACATCTTCAAGGACAAGGTCGTCCTCGATGTTGGCTGCGGCACTGCCATCCTCTCCATGTACGTACACAAATTTTCCCACGCAGGGCTCTCGCCGAGCCTCATGTCGCAGATGTTGACCTTTGCTGCCACAGGTTCGCCGCCAAGGCTGGCGCCAAGCACGTCATCGGTGTTGACATGTCCACCATCATCTTCAAGGCCCGCGAGATCGTCAAGACCAACGGTCTGTCCGACAAGATCACCCTAATCCAGGGCAAGATGGAGGACATCGAGCTCCCCTACCCCAAGGTTGACATCATCATCTCCGAGTGGATGGGCTACTTCCTGCTGTACGAGTCCATGCTTGACACCGTCCTGTACGCTCGTGACAAGTACCTTGTCAAGGACGGCCTGATCTTCCCTGACAAGGCCACCATCTTCTTCGCCGGTATCGAGGATGGCGACTACAAGGACGAGAAGATTGGATGTAAGTTTTTGCGCGTCAAGATGTATGACAGAGCCGAGTTGATCTAACAATATGGAACAGTCTGGGACAACGTCTACGGCTTCGACTACACCCCCTGAAGGAGACTGCTCTCTCCGAGCCCCTCGTCGACACCGTCGACCTCAAGACCGTCGTCACCGACCCTACCCTGGTCCTGACTCTTGACCTGTACACCTGCACCACCGCCGACCTCGCCTTCACCAGCAACTTCAAGCTGGAAGCCAAGCGCGATGATTTCATCCACGCCCTCGTCGCCTGGTTCGACATCGACTTCACCGCCTGCCACAAGCCCATCCGCTTCTCCACCGGCCCCCACACCAAGTACACCCACTGGAAGCAGACCGTCTTCTACTTCAAGGACGTTCTGACCGTCCAGGCTGGTGAGGAGGTCGAGTGCAAGCTCGATGTCAAGCCCAACTCTAAGAACCGCCGTGACCTTGACATTGACATCTCTTACCGCCTCATCACCGATGACCCTAACCGCGCTGCCCAGGGATCTTGCGATTACCGCATGTGCTAAGAGGTGACAGGGCACACCGCATGCTCAACCACACGATGTCTTACCTAGACGAGGCATCGTGGAGAGCATCGGCATGAGCAATGAACTACAGCCGTTCGAGGTGGCTACGCGCCATTCGTCCAAACATAGACCTGTACCAAGGGACGTGAATCTACGACATTTTCTGCTTGGGATAGCAGAGGGACGGGTGGGAACATAAAAGGTGTTAAGAATATCACATGAGCCAAGACTTGCGCAGAGGCATGCTTGATGAAGATTATGCTATTTTTTACTGTTCTCATGAGAGTGATACCACCTACAATTCTTGATAGAACGAAATGGTACCATTTACGAAGATTATCCTTTGTCACAACTGCTGTGAAGAATTTTGTTTTTGCAAGAAAATGTAAGCGAGCCATGTTAAGCCATGAACGGCTGTCCTGGCTGCCCCTTCGATTCAAGTTCGTTATTATCATAATCTGCCATAAAAAGTCCTGCTTGCTTTTTCACCCTGCTTGCTCATGAGCATTCTGGACAGCTCGTGTCGTGGCTCACTTCCCTTTATACCCCAGGCCGGCGAATCTTCCCTGTTTCTCGAGCTGGGAACTAAAACGCCTCCGCTGCACCGAACTTTTGTTGTATCATGTGAGAGTTCCATCTCAGTTGCCCACTGCCCGGCCTATCTATTAATATGAGACTTATGCAAATGAAACTGTATGTGCTAAAGTTGGACCGTGAGCTCAAGAGCCGAACTGCTTGACGATCTGAGCGACCCGGTTGGCCAGCTCATCCGCTTCCGAGCGGGTAGCCGCCTCGGCGTAGACACGGCATGCGTTCTCGGTACCACTGGCACGGGCAAAGGAGCGAGCATTAGTGTACTTCTTGACACACTGGTCAATCTCGTCCTGAGCACCAGGAGGGTGGCTGAGGCGGCGCTCGGCATCGGTGGTCTGGAAGAGGTCCTTGTTGCCAACCTCAACGCGAACTAGACGGTTGGGAAGGTCGGTGTAGGTCATGGCCCAATCCTTAAGAGTCCATCCCTTATGAGCAAGAATGACCTCAACCATGAGCATGTCAGAAATGGCATCTCCAACGGTCTGGTTGATGAGGTCTCCAACAGCGGCCAAGGTCTCCAGAGCGTCCTTTGAGCGGGAGACTGAGGCTCCTTCTCGCGGAAGATGCGGAGGGCCTCCTGGGAGAAGACTACAGTTCCATGGCCGTTGGCCTCGAAGTAAACACCGACATCGAACTGGCACGCAGCATGGTGAAGGTGCTTGACGCCAGTGGGTGTGCAAACGACGGGGAGCTGAAGGTGCTTCTCGATGTAGGCAGTGCTAGCACCGTTGGCGTAGGCTGTCTGAACGACACCTATCCGGAGGTCGTCCTCAAGTCCAGCAGAGCGAACGAGGTCACCGATGAAAGAGGCATTCAGGGAGGAGATACGGTCACCGTCGAGCATGAAGAAACCAGTATCGGGGTCGATCCAGTAGTAGATCAGACGGTCAGCATCACCGTCAAGCGAGCAGCATCGCATGCCAGGGATGGGCTTGGGGCTGGGAGGAGCTCTCTGCTTGGTCTTAACAAAATCGGCACCGCTCTGCAGGAGTAAGTCAGCATATATCCACTGGAGGCAAGTTCATGAAATTCAGGGTAAGCTTACATCAAGGTTCAGCACCTCGGGCCTGAGGACATCGTCATTGACAACCTTGACGTCAAATCCAGTGACGTCCTTGGGAATGATCTTGAGGAGCTCAGTCAGCTTAGGTCCGCCGACACCATTGGCGCAGTCGACAGTCAGCGGCCCCTGAATACGCTTTCCACGCAGAGCTCGGACGAAGGCCTCAGAAAGCTTCTCGTAGTATCCAGCCTCGCTGATGGCACCGTATGCCTTGGGTGTGCCCTCGGTGTTGATGCATCGGACGAGGTAGTGGAGCTGAGGAGTGGTAAGGATCTTGTAGTCGGTATACTCGGTTCCGGTGGCCTCGAGAGCAGCGGCAAGGGCTGTGACAAGCTTGTGACCGGAGGGACGAGTGTCACGGCCGTAGACGACTCGAGCGGGAGTGTTGAGGTCGATCTTCAGCTGGGCAGCCAGGGCCTTGTAGGTGTCAAGGAGCTCCTGGTCCGTAGGGCAGTTGACGAGGCGGGTCGCGTAGGCCTCCCAGTCCTGCTCAAGCATCTCACCCATGGGGTCGACGATCTTGACGCCGTTGTCGACGGCCGGGTTGTGGCTGGCGGTGATCATGACACCAATGGCCTGGCCATTGAGCTTACGGCTGCGCAAGCTGGAGAGCAGGCCGACGCGGAAGGAGACGCCCTCGAGCAGGTCAGCCTTCATGCGGAACCCCGCAGTGCCGTATTTGTAGACATGGCCAGCGACGATGGGGTGCTTGGCCGAAGCGGCAAGGAATTTGTCGTCCATTTCGGAGAGCAATAGAAGTCTTTGCTTGTGTAGACAAGAGACTGAGTTGAAAGAGTGGTTCAGGTGCGGGACGAGGTTGAGGGAAGGGGGAGGAGGAGGAGCTGGCGGGATTAGATACCTAGGACAGGAAGCTTTGAACGAGGGGCCATTTCCTTAATCAACCCAGGTATCCGTATGTCATGTTAGTACACACATGTACTGTACTACTGTAGGCCAGGGGTGGGGGCTCGTAACAGGTACGATAGCTGTGTGGCCTTCGCCTGTAGCTCGTACCTGTCTGCGCCTTAGCAGGGTCAGGCCAGTGGGGTTGGGACGATGCAGCGCGTGGTGAGCAGGTGTTTCAGTGGGTACAGGGGACAGTAGCTCGGTGCTTGGTGCTTGGTGGGTGGTGGGTGGTGCAGCAGGCCCCAAGTTCCATTGGGTGGCCATTCAACGGTAACACATGGCGGGGTTACCCCGCTAACCACGGCAATGTGGTCAATGCAAACGAGCTGCACATGGACCGATTCGGCCATTTGTGGTTGTTGGGTATGACGGCACCCGCCCGGCTTTAGTGGGGTATTTTGCCGTTGCCAGTGCTCCCTCGCCGAGGCCTCCCCTAAAAATTCATCCGCCAGCCCTGGATCCGTATTCCAGCCATAAGGCTGCCAACCTTGTTGATAAGATCGACCGTCTACGGGTAGGTACCGTGGTGTATCTACAGGCTGTGCCGTCTGTTCCCTCCTGTCTCTGGGCCTGCCTGAGTGGCGCGGGCTGGGAAAGCCATCATGCGCCATGGCTGCTTCGCGCAAATGCGAAAAGCAATACAGACAAACAGACACCAAACAACACAGCCGCTATTGATGCGTCCTGTATCCCGACAAGCCACAACTTGCAGACTCTGAGACCTACAGCTATAAATTATTGCTGATCATCCATGCTCATGAGCACTTTTCTCACACGGTTTGGCGAGGATCGGCTCGAACATGTTGAGTTGGTCTTGACCATCATTGGTGCTGGGGAGAGTCATTCCAGTTAAAAAAATACAAATATAGCAACATTTCTTTTTCCAACCAAGGTGTGGATCACCATAACTTTGACCAGGAAATTGCTTTTTCGAAAATGTACAGCAACTACTGTACAATGTGCTCAGCCTGGCTACTGCTCCAGGTAGCGCACTGAAACCTTTGATTTAGTATTCGACCGGTGATTTAGTGCAGTGCACAAACCAGGCACAGGTAGCAGCTACCTCCTACCGCAGCCGTTGTTATGGTACATCGGCCTTTCACTACAGGCCAAGAGATCACACCTGTGAACCACGTGACTTCGCGCGACTCTCGCATGGCCTGCAAGTTGCCACCCGCGACTGCATTACATCCTTGACGCGATGCATCAGCTTCCATTCGTCTAATGTGCCCACCACAGCGCTGAAGGCGCACTCGCTTCTTTCTTGGTCATCAATGGCTTTGCTTTTTCCATTTTCTCCGTCACCATGCCCGACTCAGAATGCGCGAACCCGCAGCTCCTTGGCTGGGTCAAGGAATGGCTCGACCTGGCGCGAGAGCGCAACTCAAGGGCGTAACCACCTATAAAAAGCATACGATTCTCTCAAGGCATGCCCCATAGTTATGCAGCATCCTGCAGAGCTGCAGAAGCTGAAAGGTTTCGGCCCAAAACTCTGCGAGCGTTTGGAGGACAACTTGAAGAAATACTGCCAAGAAAATGGTCTACCCATGCCAGAGCATCCTCAAGCGAGGAGAGCTGCTCAACGGGCGGAAGCCGATGCGGGAGCAGGAGGAGAAGAAGACGCAAGGCCCGCAAGAAAAGCCCGTAAACCGAAGCCATACGTGCCCGCCTTCCGGTCTGGCGCTTATGCACTTGTGATTGGGTTATCTACCCTTTCGGAAGATGCATCTACGGGCATGACCAAAACCGAGCTTATTGAAGTTGCACAGAAATACTGCGACTCCTCATTTACGGCTCCAAATGATCCTACCAAGTTTTATACTGCTTGGAACTCCATGAAGACCCTGTTGCAGAAGGAGCTTGTATATGAGAGGGGCCGACCTCTCCGCAGGTATTCCTTGACAGATGAGGGGTGGGATGTGGCTAAACGCATCATGGAGACACCCCAATGGCAGGCTGAGAACCAAGATGCTGATCGGGCAGTCTCAATATCTGCCTCGCAGTCACATGTACAGATTCGCTCAGAATCCGGCGGCAACCCACCACCTCCAGAACCGGTACGCGGCCATCCTACAACTTCGCCTTATCAGGATATTATTGCAGACGGTCCACTGCCCCAGACTGACGGCTCATTGCCCACATTTACGCCCATTACGCTACCCCCGGGTCCTTTTCGGTGCATTTGGTGTTGGATGTGCGAGAGGTTAGAGCCAAAACGGATCGTGATTACATGCAAGAAGAACTTGCTAAGCAAGGCGTGAAGCCTATCATGAGAAGCTTGGAGCTTGGCGATGCTCAGTGGGTTGCAAAGTGCCACGACTCCACCCTGCTATCCAGCAAAGGCTCCGAGGGAGATGAAATTGTGCTAGACTGGATTGTCGAACGAAAACGTCTCGATGACTTGATTGGCAGCATCAAGGATGGTCGATTTCACGAACAGAAATTTCGCCTCAAGAGGTCTGGTATACAGAAAGTCATCTACATAATCGAAGACATAGCTATAGATCCGGCTCTGTATCAACGATATGAAGAGGCCGTTCAATCTGCGATTGCATCCACGCAGGTCTTCAACAACTACTTTGTGAAACGAACCACAAAGATGGACGAAACCATCAAATATCTATCACGTATGACACTCATGCTGAAGCGAACGTATGAGAGGAAACAGCTCAAAGTCATCCCTACCAAGGTTCTTACTGCTCAGAATTATCTTCCTTTGCTGGATCATCTGAAGGCCCAGGATGAGTCTTCATCATACCACATCAGCTATCCTGCATTTGCCTCGCTGGCTTCAAAATCAGAAATGATGACACTCCGTGACGTTTTCCTGAAGATGCTCATGGCAACGAGGGGATCACGGGTGAACGAGCACTGGAGATACAGAAGAGATGGAAGACCCCTACGATTTTGTAAAGGCATTCGAGGCCTGTGGATCCGGAGAGCCTGGCAAGAAACGAAAAATTGAACTCGTCTCGGGCCAAATGAGCCAGCTCATCGGGAGAAAGAAGGTCACGCGGGCGCTCAGCCAAAAATTGCAGAGATATGGGGTGATGTTTGAATCTTGACTTGGGTAAACTATCTCATATCAAACGACAGTACCTTGCAAGCCTCGTGTGTCCTCTAGGCACCGGGCGGCTTGGCTCCGAAGCTCTGTGCAACAATACGCTCCACCATCTTCTCGAGCAGAGGAATGGAAGCGGTGCTACCATCAGTGCCCAAGATTCCGGCCAGTGACTTCTCTGCATACTTGGCCATCATGTCAACCTCAATATTGACCGAGTCGCCCTTTGCTTTTGGGCAAGCACCACTCTCTCCTGCGAGTATGCAATCAGCATAATCTCGAACCAGCCCTCGGCATCGTTGACCTTGGTGATGGTCAAGCTGGTGCCGTCAATAGCAATGAACCCTTTGTATACGATATACTGCAGCATATCACGCCTCTTGGGCTGGAAGCGGAAAGTCAAGGCATTGCCATCTTGTTCGACGGAAAGGATCTCTGCTGTTGTATCGACGTGGCCTTGAACGAAGTGACCACCCATGCGAGTGTCGGCACGCACTGCGCGCTCGAGATTTACTCGACTCGACTCAGAGAGGGTGCCAAGGTTTGTGATGCGCAGGGTTTCGGGGCCACTCCGACGTTAAAAGATTGATTAGTAAAGGAGGTCACAGTCAAGCAGCAGCCATTTACGGCAATTGAGTCGCCATCATGGCAGTCGGAGAGCAGAGGTGAGCCCGACGGGATACTCAGGGTGAATGTGGTGCCACCAGTTGAGTCATTGGTGTCCAGCTTGGAGATGACTACAATCTTCAGCGTATGGCGGCGGCAGATGGAAGAAATATCAAAATACCTCCGATTTCCTCAACGATTCCAGTGAACATCCTGTAGATAGTTGTGGATGCGTCTGGTAAAGAGTTGTGCGGTTTTTTAGCTGCATGGTATAGGTCAACTATGATTATCGCAAAAACATACTGAACAAGTATGCACCCACCTAAGCCGTTCAACGCTAGAAATGCCTCTCTTCGGAACTTGATTCAATCTCTAATCCGCCAAATGCCACAAGATATTTATGCAAGGTTGGTGGGGAGTGTCACAGTGAAGGATGTGGACAGTAGTAGAGCGCTGACAAAGAATTACGGACGATAGCACGGAACCTCCGGTGTAGATGGGCGAAGCTCTCACAGACATTAGGCCTTAGTTAGTGCCCAGGTAAAGCACCTAATCAGCTCTTTGTAATGTTGCCCCGCGCCAGTGGACAGAGGTACCTTGCACAGGCTCCTCCAGATGTACCTGGAAAGCTGAGAAGCTCCCCGCCTCCTTATCGATATCGATAAAAAGTTCTTTTTTTTTCCTACCTGAGCGATAAGAGGCGCCATACTGTAGTTGCATGGCAACCGTCCCGCTACACTTAGGTTATGGGAGTCGACCTTACGCATGGTTATCATTCATTAATTGCCATTTTATTTGAAGAGGATAGACTATCGTTCTCCTTTCCAGAGTCTACTTCAGATCTTTTGACTACGGATCGCTGAACTACGTACCTATTTCCGAAGTTCTTTCATCATGGCCCCAAGCCGGCCTGTCGATAAGAAGAAGCCTGAGACGGCTGCCAGCCCAAGCACCTTGCTCAACGATGCTGAGACGCAGCTTCAAGTAGGACGCTTTGAGGATGCCATTTCACTGGCGCAACAAGCGCTGGACGCTACTGGTGCGGGCGGCGACTTTGAGCTGCGAGCTTTGAACCTCTTGGGAATGCTCCATATTGAGACGGGCGACGTCGAGGAGGCGCGCCACTTCTTTGAGCGAGCCGTAAAGCTGGATGAGGAGGGCACTGTCAACGAGAATGTCGGTGGCGGTTCCGAGAAGTTCTTGTTCCTGGCACAGCTCAGTGAGGAGGGTGGCCGGGACAGCGTCCAGTGGTTTGAGCGTGGTGCTGCCGCGCTGCGCAAGCAAATACAGGCTATTTCAGAAGTTGCCAACAAGACACCTGAGCAGCAGGCCAACCTGGAGGAGAAGCAGCACAAACTTGGCGGCGTCCTGTGCGCCGTTGCCGAGGTCTACATGACCGACCTGTCGTGGGAGGATGACGCCGAACAGCGCTGCGAAGCCCTCATTACGGAAGCCATGATGATTGCCCCCAACGCCGCCGAAACCTGGCAGACGGTAGCAAACGTACGAATTTCTCAGCAACGAGTGGACGACGCCAAGGGTGCCCTGAAGCGCAGCCTGGACCTGTGGCAAGATCTGCCACCTGAGCACCCCGCCGTACCTGAGTTCCCTACCAGAATCGCCCTTGCCCGTCTTCTCTTGGAGGTTGAGCTTGAGGACGAAGCGCTCAAGGTGTTGGAGCGACTAGTTTCGGACGATGATCAGAGCGTGGAGGCGTGGTATCTGGGTGGATGGTGTCTGTACATCATGGGCGAGAAGCTCCGTGACGCGAAGGGCCAGCAGCAACAAAATGGAGAGGGCGAGGAGGAGTGGAAGAACATCTGGGGCTCTTCCCGGCGCTGGCTGTCGACATGTCTTCACCTGTATGAGCTGCAGGAGTATGAAGACGAGAGGCTGGGCGAGCATGCCGTTGAGCTTCTGCAGTCCATTACCAAGGAGCTTGGTGAGCCTCCGGAAGGCGAGGACGAGGAATGGGAGGACGCGAGCGGCGATGGGGATGATGATGAGGAAATGAAGGATTAGGGGTCCTGTATCACGCAGGAGACACAAAAAGGGCATTAGATGGCGTTGAGGCGGATGATTTGTCGAACGAGGTTCTTCTATATTTGGCGTACATATCTGCGCCCGTTATACATGATTGATTCTCTATAAGATTCGCCTTGTGAATTTGGATAGGCAGGCCTAGATTAAAGTGCCTTGTTTGATGGATGGCTCTATATCAGAAATAGCCAGACAAATACCTGACTTTATAGCAAACCCTCATGCTACATAGAGGCTTCACATCGTTTCTCATTGACTCCGTGCAATGCATCGACCCATACACATGCTAACCTCATGATGCCTCCACGGTGAGGGCTTCAACTCCTTCCGTTGGAACATCATCGTCCTCATCGCCCTCATCAACCTTCCCAGCAAGACCCCTCTCCCAGAGTTGCTTACCAGTCAGCTTCACAGGCTCCTTGACCTTGGCCTTCTTCAGCTCGGCCAGCCGCTCCTCTTCCTCCCGTAGACGCTGCTCCTCCATCTCCTTCAGGAAACCCTCGCGCCATTTCATGAACGTCTCGGGATTCACAGGTGTGCCTTGGAACTTCTTGTTCTCCTCCCGCTCAGCAGCGAGCGCGGCCTCCTCGTGTACCTTGGCCTCGGCGTCCTTCCTGTCTTGAACGAGCTGCTCGGCGGCCTCCTTGAGTGCCGAGACGATGGTGAAGATCATGGCAATACCTATGTTCTCTTCGATGGTCTCGGTGAGACCAGCAAGCAGCTGTTCGCGATCATCGGCAACGTTGAAGTGGTCGTGAGTGAAGGCATTGGGAGGGGCGAGGATGTCGAGGTGAGGAGCCTTGTCTGGGTATTCGTCTGGGTAGCGCACTTGTAACAGGAACGAGGGCTTTTCTGATTCGTCTAGGTCCTCCTCGCCGGGGATATCCAACTTGATCAATATCCTGAACTCGGTCTCGGATATGTCTGGTAGGTTGTTAGGTGATGGGCGAGATGGAATTTGCGCCTGTGATGTATACCTGTGATCTCTTCGGGGAAAATGGACTCGAGCACCTCGCGCTCTTCCACCTGGTCCTCGCGGCCCATGTTGTATATGAATCGAGAGCTTACACGTGAAAGGGACTCGGAGGGTGCACAATTGAAGCAAAATGCTGAGTGCCAACTCGTACGGTCAATGTGCCTTGGTTGCTCGAGTGCGCGTAGCTTTGGAAGGCTTTCAGTGCCGTAAGAGGAAGTGGGGACGTCCCTCCACCGCGGGGTCCTTTGCGCCATTCTAGGACTAGGCCAGCCTTCACCGCCCGGCAGTTCTACAAAAATTTGGAGGATTTTCAGTTATCGGGAAAAGGTCGATACCGCTGATTTCCACCATCTCTGTCGTCCATTGACATTGCCCATTTCAACCACAACTCGCAGACATGGCCACCAAGAGCACTGCGGTCGGCAGCAAGAGAAAGTCCGCGCCCAGCGCAAAGGGCAAAGCCGACGGTACTCCCAAGAAGGCCCGTTTCGAGAACAAGAAGTCCAAGCCAGAGCCTGAGGAGGAGGAAGACGCCGACGACTTCGAGGATTTCTCCGACTCTGAGGATGGCGGCGCCAAGCTGCACGAGCAGAGGCGACAGAACCTGTCCAAGGGAAATAACGATGGAAAGACATTCGAGCGAGGTTTGTCACGTCAGACCCAATTCTGCTTTATTGCACACCCTAACCCTTGATACAGGTCAGAGTTCTCGCGAATCCCATGCGAAGCAGAAGCAATTGGCCCTAGAGAGAAAAGCCGCCAAACCACTTGCCGATGAGGTCCACCGCACCAAGAAGATTTGGGAGCGACTGCGCATCAAGTCCCGTGTCGCCAAGGAGGAGAGGCAACAACTAGTCGACGAGCTTTTCGGCATCATTACCGGCCGTATCAAGGACTTTGTCTTGAAGCACGATGCCGTCAGAGCCGTCCAGACCGCCATCAAGTACTCCACCCCGGAACAGCGTAAGCAGATCACTGCAGAGCTCAAGGGCGCCTACGCGCAGCTCGCCGAGAGCCGATACGCAAAGTTTTTGATTGGCAAGCTGCTGGTCCAGAACGACGAGGAGATCCGCGACACCATCATCCCCGAGTTCTACGGCAGGGTCCGCAAGATGATCAACCACCCCGAGGCTTCGTGGATTCTCGACGATATCTACCGTACCGTCGCTACCAAGGAGCAGAAGGCATGCCTTTGCGCGAATGGTATGGCCCTGAGTTCACTCTGCACGAGATGACCAAGGATGCCAAGCCCACTGCCGACCTGAAGCAGATCCTCACAAACGAGCCCAGCAAACGAGGACCCATCATGAAGAGTCTTCTTGACATGATCAACACGCTCATCCAGAAGAAGATGACCGGATTCACGATGCTCCACGACGCCATGCTCCAATACTTCCTGAACACCGAGCCCGGAAATGAGGACTTCACTGAGTTCATCGAGTTGGTAAAGGGCGACGAGAGCGGCGATTTGTCCAAGAACTTGGCTTTCACGCGATCAGGTGCCCGTCTCAGCTGCCTTCTCTTGGCCTACGGTACCTCCAAGGACCGAAAACAGCTCCTTAAGACTTACAAGGACACCTTCCTTCTGATGGCCGGAGATGCCTTCGCTCACGTCATTATCCTTACGGCCTACGACGTTATCGATGACACCAAGCTTACGGCTAAGTCGATATTCCCGGAGCTGCTTGGCGAGAAGGAGGACGAGATTGCCCAGAACATCGTGGGAGCTGTCAATAATCCCTTCGCAAGGACGACATTCCTGTATCTGTTCCAAGGCATCTCCAAGGCTCTCTTCCCTGCTAGCCACTCATTTGACCTGGAAGTGCTGGAGCAGGTGCGAGAAATCCGCAAGACTACCAGTAAAAGGATGAGGATGTCCGCCGCAATGAGCTGATTGCTGCTGTGTCGCCGCATCTCATCACGGCAATTGCCAGCGTCCCTTCGGACCTTGTCTCCACTGCCTTTGGTTGCCAGTTTGTAGCAGATGTCCTTCTGTCAGGTGTTGGTGACAAGACCGCAGCACTCGAGGCCGTTGCACAGGCTGCTAGCGGCGATCCCAGCCAGGAGCCTGAGGAAGGCGACCTGCAAGCTCGACAGCACATCTCTCGCACACCCTTTGGCGGCCGAATGCTGAAGTCGCTCATCCAGGGTGGCAAGTATGACAAGGCGGCTGGCAAGATTATTCCCGTGGAGCCTCCTCTGGGCTTCTCGAACATCCTGTATCCTGTCATCAAGGACCACATCATTGACTGGGCTACCGGACCCAGCTCCTTCGTCGTCGTGGCGCTTACTGAGGCCAGCGACTTTGGTGAGCTCGAGAGCCTGAAGAAGAAGTTGAAGAAGGAGAAGAAGCAACTTCAGAAGGCGGCTACGGAGGAAACAGCGGAGCAGAAGGCGGCCAGGAGGCCCATGAGCAGAGCGCTGCCGCGCAAAAGGGAGGAAAGAAGGACAAGAAGAAGGTCGAGAAGGCTGTTGGCAATGCTGGCAGCAAGATTCTTTTGGAGAAGCTGTAGGCAATCTTGGGTTTACGTGTAGACATGCTAGAAAACTTTTTGGCGAGAAGAGACTAGCACTCCAGCAGGGCGTGTAAGTGCATGGTTATCATGAATATAATGGCGTTCTGGCATGACATCTGTCGCATTATCTACAACGTAAAAGCACATCTAAAAACGTAGTTCTTGATCATTGACACACGCCACTCTGACCCGCGCGCCATCCATGGCCCTTTCTCTGCATAATGAAATCGGGTGGATTGTGAAGACGTGGGAGGAAACAGGGCGAGGGCTGATGGACGGCCCGTTTATGAGGTTGTACATGGACGGATCAAGAGTCACACGATGTGGCGATGCACTGTCGATATAAAGTAACGTAGCAGAAGAATATGTATATATATACATGTTGTATATACATCTTCCAGATGTTGTGTTCCTTCATGTCCGTTCCATATAGGCGTGGCTAGGTGCCGGGTCTGCACGGTTTGTAGACTGACAATAGGGATATCATTGTCGTCTTGAACAATGCATGATACGTTTCATTCTGGACGAGAATGAATCACATCCGTAACATACTGCTCCTTGCTGAGTCCGTTCCACAGCACACCGCCCAACGGTCTGACAAGGAGACAGGTTAGAGCCGTCGGCTGCCAGCATATGGCCTGCTTGATTGAGGGTTTGCTCGTCAATAGCAGCAGCCCAAAACAGCACCAGTATACCGAGCTGCCAGCTGCCACAGCTGTCAAGCCTCTCTCTGCTTTTGCTTAACCTCCGCGCTCTCGTTGCCTCATTTGATCTGTGCCTGATTAAATTGTTTCCACATTCTCTCTGTCACATCTACCTCATCACTTCCGCCACCATCCTCGATTCTTGGACAGACCACGACCTCTTCCCTCCTCACCAACTGTTGGCATGGGCCGGAACGGGCCTGGTCAGTCCATCGTGACAATTTCTTCATGATCAAAGCCCGGTGTTGGTTCGTGCTTGCCCGTTACTCCTCCTAACTAGGGAGGTTGTGGTTCATCGTCACCGCAGCCCTTTTTCATACCACTCACATCATCCTACAACTTTCGCGGCCCTAGTATCCTTCACATCTCTCGAATCCCTCTTCTCTTTCTTCTGCTTCCTCCGTTTCACTTCTGGCTCATGCCGCGGAAATGCGCCTGAACATTTTTGCACCTCGCCGTGGCGTCTGCCCCAAAGGCGAGGTATTCTACGCCTGCGATGTCAACGGATTCGTGGGCTGCTGCCCCGAGGATCCCTGCGACCTATCCGACTGTCCAAGGATCCCTCCTGAAGATAATGGCAGTTTGATTAATCCTGGCGATGACGAAGAACGGCCGCCGGAAGAATCTACGAGCACTACCATGACCGACTCTGGCGTCACTCACACGATTCCCAACAACGAAGTAATCACTGTGACACGACACACGTTGGTAGTCACTGGAAGCCCTTCATCGTCATCTTCGGCCCTCGTTACGACCTCTGCCGTCGATTCATCAACTTTTAGCTCAGCCAGCATTAATCCTAGCGCCTCGGGTGCATCCTCCCCTACTCCGACTGCTTCGGAACAGCCCTCTCTGGACAGTCCCGGCATCAGCTTGTCGACTGGGGCCATCATAGGTGTCGCTGTAGGAGGTGCTGTGCTTTTCTTCGTGCTTTTGTTTGCTATCCTCATCGTCAGACGTCACAGCAAGGCGTCTCGTCAGCAGAGGCTCGAATCCCAACGACGTGACAGCTCGGCAAGAGACGACCTGGTAGAGGATAAGTATTTTCCGCAACCTGTATCGGCACATACAACCGGTACACAGGGATACACAGATCCATTTGCACCATTTGGTGGTTCGTCTCCAAATCCAGACATCCTTCTACATCGAAGGAGTCAAGCGTCTATATTTCGTCACTAACAAAAACGATTAGGCCGTGCCGACGAACCAGATGATCCTTATAGACCCCTGACAATACGTTTGAGATGGACGGTACAAGTGCTGCTCCGGTGGAACTCCCGGCAATCAGTGTCGAACCTCCCGCCGCGACCTCTGGACCTGTGTCGAAGAAAGACGGCGGCAACGGCCAGCCCAAGAAGGCTGATGGGGGCAAAGCAGTCGACCCCAAGCCAATCTCAACGCATTGGGCGAGCAGAGCGGACGACCTGCGTATATTAACCACTGGAACCAGTACAGAGAGGTGGGTGGTGGTTGAAGGAGGCAGAGAGAAGAGCAAAGAAATCCGGTTAGAAAGGAAGAGCGGATCACGGCTGCAATACAAATCTCGACATCATCTTGTCCTTTCTTGTATCAATGGGCATCCGCATGGTTATCGGCCATAATTGTGCCGTTGAATTTCCGTTTGTTTCCATATTCATCGCAGCCTGGGCAGACATCCACGGCTTGAAGATCTAATACACATCCTGAAGGCACATTTCTTGAGTCAAGCGTGGATCATACCCATGACCTAACGGAATCCCAGATAACAGGGGTATTTAAGCCTCACCTACTATGACATGTCTTGCCTGTCTTGCTTTGCTTTACTTGCCTTGCCTTGCCTTGCCTTTCCTGCCCTTGATATTTGCTGAATTACCAACGCTCCGTACGCCTTGAATGCCACAAACACGAGCCCCTTAGTCCGATTTGTCATTTTATCACCATCCTAGATATTTAGCTGGCTTCCTGGGAAGCTGCAAGTACAATGTCGCCATGCACATATTCAGAAACCGCTCCATTGATATAATAGGCGCACAGCAATCATCGGTTCTGAAGCTTGAGGATCTCCTCGAGAAGCTCCTGCAAGTCTTCGTCCTTGATCTTGTCGGCCAAGGACGGGATGAGCGTCTTGGCTTCGTCGGCATTGTCGCAACACAGCGATCCTACACAGTCATGTCAGCTTCCCAGATCCCAATTCAACGTGACTTCTTTGCGTCCGTACCGAGCTGGGCTCGCTCGAATTTAGCCAGGTCCTTGTGCGCGCTCAACAAACGCTCCACGGCTTCGACATTCTCCTTCTGGGTGAAACGAGCGAAGTGATCCAGGTAGTTAAGCGTCTGGTTAAGCATTCTGTAGAAACGAGACACTGTCAGCCAAAGAGAACATGACATACAGCCTGCGCGCTCGCCAAGACAAGAGGGTCCTCATACTCGGTCTCGTTCACATTTTTTCGGTCGTTTCGACGCTTCGTCACCAGGGCATTGAGGACGAGGGCGGCTTCGGAGAGAGTGAGGGTGTCGACATTTTGAAACTCGCCGAGGTTCAGATTCGCGGAGGCCTCCTCGTTGCCCGGGGCGCCGGCTTCGGACGCGACATGCGGTTGGACATGATTGCGGTAAACGGACTGGCGAAGGAAGACTGGATTTGGTAAAGGCACGACAGCCCAAGGCTGTTACTCGTCGTCTATCGCGGTCGCACGCCTTGGAAGCAAAAGAGGGATAGCGTCGGTAGGCGCTCAGGGTGCTCGTGCGTCGCAGGGCACGGTGGTGGCGGACGGAGAATAGGGTTGACGATGATAGAATCGTGGATGAGGCTCAAGTGCAAAGCTAGGTTAGTAGGTGAGATAGATTGACTGCCAACTAACGTTAACCTTAGGGACAGGGCAGGCAAGTTCGTCAAAGGGACAAAAGGTACCTCTTCTCACGTACATTTTAGTGGGGCTGCCCGAACTCCGGGGCCACCAGCGGTACTTTGCAAGGTACCAGATGTACCAGATGTACCTCCAGTCTAGTACCTTGCAGCATCCGTTTGGTGCCAAATCAGCCTGTCTGTCTGTTCTGTATCCAAGGTCGCTTAAGGGGCTCGACAGGTTGATTATAGTCGGCGCAGAAGACATTTCTGGGCCTAGAATTCCAACCAGCAACCTCGACGATGCATGTTTAAGAGCCGGTGACTTTGTACGATCACCGACCGAGTTGCGTTACGACCAAGGCCGCAGGCGAAAGCCACCCTCAAGCCGACACCGACTCTCACACGGATTTCATGATCTCTCACCCGTGAGACCTCGAGCCTTAGGGGCCTCAGTGAATACTCAATAGCAGAGCTTGGAGTCTCATGGCATTAGCTGCCGCACCGTCGCCATGTATGCCGTCGTCCCATCCTCCCTCATGAACCGGCTCTGACTTGCTGGCAGGACTGTCTTCGCAACCATCATCATCAACAAGGCCGGCGGCTTGGTCTATAACAAGACCTTTCATGAAGGAGGCCTTAACAAGATCAGCACAAACGATTACCTAGTCCTCGCCGGAACCTTCCACGGGTGAGTTCTGTCCCGCTCGCCCTGCATCGCAAGCATTGTGCGACTGACCCAGGAACCGTTGATGCCGAGCAGTGTCCACGCCATCACCGCGCGGCTGAACCCCGTCAAAGGCGCCTCGGGCCCTCCTATAAGCGGGAATAGGCCTGAGCCGCCGTCGGGTCTCGAGGTTCTGGAGACGGAGAACTTCCGCATGCAGTGCTTCACCACGTTGACGGGAACCAAGTTCCTGCTGTTTTCCGACACCACACAGACTAACGTCGACGTGACTCTCCGCAAAATCTACGATTTGTACTCGGATTACGTTATGAAGAATCCATTCTACTCGTTGGAGATGCCGATCCGATGCGACATCTTTGACCGCAAGCTTCTATCTTACATTAGAGAAATTAACAATAGGTGACCCGAATAACGGGGTGGCGTGCTACGAACTGATCTACTAGTCTCAAACAAAGAAGATTCGAGATCACAAAAGGGCTGGTCTCACGTTGCATGTGCGCTGGGCTCGGAACAGGACTGGGAAGGATGTGGGGAAAGGGCATGTGGCTCAGTTCTATAACCCTTCGGGAGTCTAATATACAGATTTGCTCAGACACTGACGATGGGCAACCGTTTACGAAGTATCCATCTTATCGCCGCTGTCAGGCTTCTTGTCCCCTCCATCTCCCTTGCTTCCGCTGCTCTCATCCTCTTCCTTGACGTCACCCAGTGAAGCCTTCTTAGCGGCCTCTTCCTCCTCGCGAGCCTTCTTTTCTTGGCGTGCCTTCTCTTCCTCCATACTCATGCGCAGAGCCAGGGCCAGCTCCGGCTCCATAGCCGGGTCGAAGCCGAACTCGAACTCATCGTTGCCACCGCCAACCCCGCCCGAGCCGCCTGGCGCAGAGGCACCCTCACCAAGCAGGATCGGTGTCGCAACCAGCTGGTCACTGAGGAGCTTGCTGCTGGGTGGGATGACGACGAGATGCGAGCCCTCGCTGCCCTTGACGGCGTCGTTGAAAGCCTGGAGCTTCTTCTGGGTGCCATCATCGTCCAGGTCGCCGAATAGCACAAAGTCGACGGAAATGTTGCTCTTCTTCATCTTCTGGGCCAGCTTAACCAGCTCCTTCTCCTGTTCCTCGATCGGTGAGCAGATAAAGACTATTACTCGCTGGCGTTGAGAACGGTTCTGTCGATGCTTGAGGGCAAGCTAAACCAGCGGTTAGTATGCCATCCACGTAAACTCCCATGTATCCCATTCGAGCACATACAGTAGCCACTTGGATGCCGGTCTTGAGATGTGACGAGCCGCCAATCTTCTTCTTCGTACGATGCAGGCCCTCCAGGATCTTGCCTTGCTCTGTCGTGAGGGTGACGAGGACTTCGGGGCCCTTGCCGCCCATGCTCATCAGCCCAACGGACGACTCAGGGTTGCCCTGTGTTATCGTCTGGAAAAGGACGTTCACGGCGTCTACTTGGGCGTCGAATCGGGTGGGTTGGTAGTCTCCGTTTCGGCTGCTCTCGCTGTTGTCCACCACGACCATCACCGCCTCGAGGACCATCTTGCCGGTTATTTAATGAGTTGCTGTTAAATTTGAGAGCCGGCAGTCTTTCTGCGCTTCGTAAGTCGTTCTTTGGGTAGATGAGCTTGTCGCTTGTGGTTGGGTAGCGAAGGTAAAGAGACCGGCGTGATGATTGCGGAAGGCTGGCGGCGATCGAGCTCCAGTGTCGTAAGGCAGTTCAGCCTGGTGAGGTTGACGTGCAAGCTCGCAAATGGTACCGTACCGCTACCTGGCGTCGGCCAAAACTACCGTACACTCTTAGCTATCTAAAGTACCTCTACCTTCCGTGGGCCAGCTTTTGGGGCCCTTGCGTCAAGGAAGCTTTGATTACCTAATCCATCTTTGCGGATGCCTTTTGTTTACTTCCACAGACATGGGCCACTCACAGCGCGTACGGTCTAGGCTCTTTATAGAACTACATTCTCCAACCTTACAGATAGCTTTCCATCGCTGCGCGTCGATCACGATCCAAACATCGACGACCTCGACTCCCTAGCTCAACGTATCTTCTTCCACACCTACCCGATTCCATCATGGCTGCCGGGCGCCCTAAGAAGCGCGTGTCTCGCCAGTCGGCATCTTCAACAAACGACCAGAGCATCGTAGACAACACGGCCAGTCCCTCGACACCACAGCGAAGCCCAATCAAGAAGAGAAAGGTTGGGCTCAACGCGCAACAAAAGCAAGCGTTGATCGACAATCTCCAGTTGGAAAGTACGAGGTTTTGCTAGGCTTGAAGGAAAGAATTTTGACTGACGAGTGGGTTCAGTTACCGAACGCGCTCGAAGGCTGCGAGCGCAATGTCATCTCCAGGCCCAAGGCATGCGTTCACGGATAGAAATCCGCGTCAATCGTATTCCGACGGCCCTCCGCAAAATCAAAATGGGAGACCTGGTGCTCAAATGCATTGAGGACGAGCAGAAGAAAGCGGCAGCAACGCGACCACCGCCAGTGCCAGCTAAGGATGTGCTATATCGGTCAAGCCCTCCCAAGCAGGCTCGGGATGCCCCTGCATCACGTCCAGCTCGTGCACAGAAGCGAACCAGGTAAGCTCGACGCGACGGCCTAGGTCGGACATGGACTGACAAGCCCAAGTGACCAATATCTCGATGGCAAGGAAAATGAGGTGGAAAACATGGAGAACGCAAAGAAGAAGCCCCGAGCCAACCACGGCGCCGATACCGTTCCTGTTCGTCCGGGACAGGTGTTGTCTCCCACATCATCCAACTCTCGTCTCGCGAACAGACCCGTATCGCCCATCAAGTCACAAATTGCCCGCCCAGGGTCTCCTTTGAAGGGCACTCTATCTCGCTCGGCCGCTGCTACCAGTGTCCTGTCGAGTATGGTGGAAAAGGCTAAGGCGACTCGAAACGGAGCGGCGAGGAAGTTGACTACGGCATCGACTGTGAGCTCCAGCTCGAGCGGAACGACTGCGACGACTAGAACACGACGCGCAGCCGCCCCTACCACGACTAGAGCACCCCTTCCAGGCCAGCTACCCGGACTGCTCGCAGGGTTAGTGACAATAGCGAGACAAGCGAAGGCAGCACAGGAACGGTGGTCCGAAAAACTGCAGCCACCAAAACAACGGCTGCCGCGACAAAGCGAACTGTTATGGGTTCTATCAGGAAGGGAGTTGCTGGTGTGGCAGCGAAGAAAACAGCGTCCAAGGCCACGGCACCTGCGCCGGCTCCCACGACTAGCACTGGCAGGACCCTGCGCAAGCGAGGATAGAATGCATCACGAGGGAGTCATACAGTGGAATTTCTGGGACGGCGTTTGGAAGGGTAGGATTTGTTTGGAGTTGGGGTTTGTCAACGGCTCATTCAAAGAGCGCATAAGGATACAAATATCGGAACGGATATAAACCGTCAGGACTGATGAACCAATGAATTGTTTAAGTTGCGTATAATCTAGCTTATGCTGCCGCCGCCTTCTTCTTCTTCTTGTCGTCGACAAGCTCAATGTTGTCTTCTGGTATCGTCTTGTACTTCTCGAGCAGGAACTCCTCAACCTCCTCGCTTACGTCTCCTTGGATGACAATCTCCTCGCCGCCGCTGGGGACCTTGGTCACGGAAGATCCAGTCGCGAACTTCTTTCCTAGGTCCTTGGCCACCTAACGAAGGTGTGTCAGCATTTTTTTCGCCACGAGCAGATTCTTTCGCTGGGGCGGCTCAAAATACCTTCTTCAGCTCCAGGTCGAAAGCCTCGAGGCCTATCACGGCCGTGACGAACTTCTTCTTGTTACGCTCGATACGCTTGATGGTGACGACGCTCTTGGCGAGCTTGTCGGCGTGCTTCTGCTCGGCGGCCTCGGCTTTGGCGGCCTTCTTCTGGGCGTCCTTGGCAGCTCGTTTCTGGGCCTCGACGGACAGCGAGGCAGTCGCGGCTTCTAGGGCTTCTGTGTGAGGGGTAAAACTTTGATCAGCATACTGTTTAGCAGGATATATAGGATGTGGTGTAGACGAACCGGCAGACCAGATCTGGGCGTACAGGTCGGGGTGGTTCTTCTCGAGCCATTCCTGGCACTTCTTTGTGGTGCCGCCATATTCGCAGTACTACTTGTTGATCGATTAGTTAAGTTCGGACAGCATGTGAGCATCGATAACGAGTGTCCCACGGCTCTGGATAGGAGAGGGAGCGTTCGTACCTCGGGGGCAGGGTGCAGACTGTAGCGGCGCGTGCCGTGAATGGTTAGCAACGGAGGCCATCAGAAGCTGCAAAAGCAGCCGGGGAGTTGCTCAATGGAATGCTAGACATACCACCGCAGTAGATTACGTGTCTGGATTGCGGCTCGGTGGGCACATCGGGCTGTTCGGTGTCTGCCATGCCTGCAGACTAGATATCGATTCTATGAAGCTGTGCAAGCAGAGACGCGTGCTCTGGAGCAGCACCAGCACAAGTTACATAGAGCCCATGGCGGGGTAATCAGATGGAGGGGCTGCCCATGGCATCCACCCACGTCAGGACCGTCCGTGTATGGCCGCCAGCGGTGTTCGTCTACCCTAGAGTTCGCCGTGCGCTGTTCCGTTTTCCCTGTGTATGAGAGGATAGTGGTTCTCGCTGAAACAACAGTCTGTAACTTTGGGGCCTTGAGATCAAAGCATCACCCACAGACAACAACAAAACATCACCATAGCAGTGCTGCGTTTCATCTCGGACTAGAAATCTGAGAGATACAGAGCAATAGAGGCTATATGTGTTCATATTAATACACTAATAAGACATTACGAAAACAGTTCTACGAGCAGTACAAGGGCTCTTCATCTCTTACAATAAAAGCAACGCCGCTACCCCAGCTCCCACTGCTGCCGCAAGAGATACTGTGACACCCCGGGAGCCATAATTTCCAGGGAATTCGCAGGCATGGGCATCATAGCCGTAGGTTTCGTAGCCTGGACTTGGACGCCTGAGACTAGAGATGCGGAAGCTGCAGTATATTCCTGGGGTAGGAATTCGCATTGCTGCATGATCTTGTCCGCGTCTACCAGGAATATGTGTTAGTGGACTGCCAGGTTCTCGATTATGATCGCTGCGATTCTTTACTCACCACCTGTTTTCTTGCCATTTTGTGAAATGCAGCTGGCACATAGCGCCAGAATCTGGCTGACCTTGAAGCTGTTGTTGGTGCAGATGCAGGTCGCCTCGATCTCCTCCTCAAGCGTCTCCATTGCTTTATCCTCCTCTGGAGCGCGCAGACGTAGCCTCTTGCCGTTTTCCTTTTCATCTGGGTCAACGTCGCAGATGTTGCTGAGTGTGACGATGGGCTCGCAGATGGCACTGCAGGCCTGAGGAACGTCCTCTTTGCGCAGCTCCTCTGCAAGGACTGGCATGATAGCCACTAGGGCCGCGATGAATGTGCTGGTGCGCATAGTAAATATTTCCGTTGCGCTCAAGTGTAAGTGAGTAGTACAGTTAGGTGTTCACGTTGGGTTTTACTTCAGGTCACAGAATGTCTGCCATGTTGGCGAACAAAAGCCATTTATGTTCTTTCGTGAACAGCACGGCCATTATGCTCCTACCAGTCTCGAGTCAGCATGTTCGATACGTGAAGTGTCTCCAGGTTTGGGCAAAACATCAAAAGTTTGACGATGGTTAGCTCTTATACGAAACAGGACCTGTGCTCGCTATCTGTGCGTAACCTATATGTATATTGAGCAGGTCTGCGGGGCAGCAGTAGCACGGGGACCCCACGCGGAGTTGAAACCAGATGACATGAACAGGGCCATATGTTTCCAATTCCAGTTATAGACCATAACCGAGGAATGAGTTCGGCTTTGTGACCTGGCAGAAAAAAGAGAGTTAAAGTAAGGTTATGATAGTTTCGGTAGGTACGTTATTTAATACCGTCTGGTTGGTACACTGTGGTTGGAGCCTTACCTAAGCCCGTGGCACACGCCTACATTCGCAGTTACTTTCACCCTACCAACCTACTGATCCTCCCTTCCTTCATACCTTTTAATAACAACGTCGCAACTACATGGTACCGACGCCGTGGTAAGATGCTCGGGCCCTCGAACTACCCTCCTCTATTCCGGATGTAACCGCAACAGCTATGGAAGGAATCATTTGGCTGGACCTGCATCCATCCTCCCGCCGTTGGGGGCTAAGATGCTCACGCACCTCAATGCTGTGCTCAGAACAAACAACCGGCTACCTGCTCACCGACCGTCTTGGCTTGTCTTACCCGCCGTGATGCTGGACTGTACGCGCAGCGACACTAGAGCCCCCAATCAGGCAGCAACTCGATCGGAAACCAGTAGCCAAGTCTGGACTCAGGTCCGGTCGCTGCATCCTCTCGCTGGTTCCCGTCAAGTGCCGTGCAGGCGTTAAGCAAATCTTGGGCCTCGAGCGTGGCCGCCTTTCTTGCAGTTCCTGTGTCATGTTTCTTGCATCGCTTAGCGGTCCGTTTTGTCCAACACCGCTGCGTACCAATGGTTCTGTTTGGTTTTCCACCCATTGACATCACGAGCGAGGCACCTATTCGCCAATAACGCACATATCGACAGTTGAGGCACTCTTTAGCCGCCGGCATGGATGCCACCATAAACACAATTGGCTGCCCCCACCGAACCCCTGTCACCATGGCCTCCAATCAGCAAACGTCGACCTGTGCCTTCGCGCGCGCCAGCCACTTGGCGAGGAGGTTGACCGCCTGGCCCTGTTCATGGCAATTTATAGCAACCAGCCCTGCTTCCCTGATTGGACCACGACGACGACATGCGCTGCGAGCGCGAACTCATCCATGATGCAGCCTTTCAATATTCCCACCATCCTTATGCAAGCCGACCATATTGGGCACTGGGTCTTGCCCTCGGACGCAGCCCAGTCAACCGCTTCTGGACGCGCCCAGCACCATCATGGCTGCCACCCTCCATCGTGCACTCTATTGAAGCCATGCAATAGCGTCACCTTCCTGCAGCGCCCCATGTCATGCCCATGCGGTGGCCACTAGCATGTGCACTCTCGCGCCCATCCTGTAGCCGCTGCCCGTCCAGATCGGGGCCCGTATCCATTGCCGTAGACACTTAATACCTATCCAACAGTCCGGTCGCGCGGGCCTCACATTTGTTCTCTTCATTCCCTTCTTCTCTACTCCGTTTTGTCAGGGTTGTTTTTGTTGTAGTGTTTGCTTAATGCTTCGTTGATCGAAGCAGCCTGTCGTTCACCCCCTCCAGATATTCTCTTCTCGAGACGCAGGCCGTCAAACCCAGCTCTTAATATTTGACCACACCACCACTTTGCTAGCGTTTTCCATTTAATCAGTTCCCTGGAGGAGCTGACTGCATATACCAAAAATGGCCGAGGCTTTGCACTTTACGACACAACGATACCAGATCCAGGAGTCTTCGCTGGAACGAAGACCAAAGAGGTTCCTTAATCCTATAATAGAAGAGGACAGCGAAGATGGCCTCCCACAACAACACCGTGGACGATGGGGTCGCCGTGCCGATACTTCACATCTGAAAATCGAGGCATGGTTGTCACCCATGAGCGATCATTTCCCAACCCCACGAGGGGTACACTATCTCGCAGCTCCGGTCTTGCCTTCGTCGCCTTCGTCCGTGTCAGCCGATGACAGCTCGCCGACGACATCTTCTAACCCATGGAATCGAGCCAGTGTCGTGACCGAGAACACTGAGTTTGAGGATCTCTACGACGTGTCCGACGACGAAGATGCCCGCAATGACCTCAAGCGAATGTCATCCGTCAAGCGGAATAGCCAGTCTTCCAAGCAGCCAACACCTCTCATCATTCCCACCTCTGACGACCATTGGTCGGCTGTTGATGAGCTCAAGAAGATGGCTTCTCCCGCCCAACTTACACCCTCCGTCAAGTTAACCATGTCGCCGGCTCAGGTCAACTTCATGGACAAGCAGCAGTCTCTGGAGGTCCTGACGATCTCGGCTCCACCCTCCCTTGACGGGAGCTTGAGCTCCGAGCAGCTCGCGACTTTGAGTGCCCCTGCTACTCCAGTCATTGGCAACGATGAGGGAACGCCAGATGAGGCATGGGCAGGTGTCCAGTTACAGCCCAGCGCTTTGGCAACTCTACAAGCGCTCTCCAGTGGAGAAGACAGTCTTCACGAGCAGCCTTCCCAACTCCTCGAAACCTCCGCTGAGCCGGCGCAGCCTGTTCGGGAGATGCAACAGCAGCCACCTCGCCTAATCACCAGCTTTGGACCACCCCAACTCAACGCCGGTCCAACTCCAACCGACAATCTCTTGCTGGTTTGACGAGACTTGACATCCCTTCCCCAGGCGGATTCTTCTCGGCTCTGTCCCCGCGAACTCGATCGACATGGCACCTTCCTCCAAGACCCCCGAGGATATGGCTCCTCCCACATCTACGACCGCAGAGCAATTCTACCGTTGCCCCTGGAATGTGGACGCTTCCGTTCCTCCAGTTCCGAAGCGGCCAGACTCAGCCGAGGGTTTCTACAAGAACATCACCCCCATCCATCACACGGCCCCAGTGGAGCAAATTGTCGAGGTGCGCAACGACTTTCTGACTGATGACATGCCCACGGCTCGACCCATCATTGGCCATCAGATCTCCCATTCCGTAGAGGGGTAGACAACACGCCCAAGTCTCCCGAAGCCGAAGGTCCCGCCACAGAAATCGTTGTCGATTATGATCCAGATTACGCCCGCAAGCAGCAGCAGGAAACCCTTTCGAACCTTGACCGCACTGGACTGTGGTTGGTTGCTCAGAGGGCCTACCTGAAGGGCGTCGATGGTGAGGCCGACAGCGAGGGCTCAGGTGCCCTGCACACCATTGCTGAAGATTTGGATGAGGAGGAGATTAAGTCTCCTGAGCCCAAGGTCGAGGAGGTCTCTCCCCAAGAAAGAAGACTGTCCGCTTTTCGGACATCATCACCAACGCAGCGCCAGCACCGAAGCGCCTGCCTTCCAAGCTTCTCCGACAAGAATCGGCTTATTACCGAGCATTCCAGGACTACATCATCCGCACTCAGCAGCGTGATGTCTTTGTTCATCAGCACGCCCGCTTTGAGGCCATGCAGGCTCAGCGAGTGTCCCTCCGTGATGCCCACCGCAACCAGCTCCTCGGCAAGTACCAGCTCAGCGTTGTTCCCCAGTCCGCCAAGAAGCGCCTCAGTGCCAACGTTGCCCGAGGAGATGATGTGCTGTTTGATGACTTTGAGAAGCTCCGAAAGGAGAAGGAGTTTGAGGCTATGGAGCAGATGACCACCGCCGCCTGGCACGTCGCGGCCATGAAGTTCCTGAACGGCGGTCGTCTCATTACCGCGCCCGTAACCAAGCGACTTGCTCGTCTTTCTCGCATGGTTCCCGGTGAGGATGGTGTCACTCGGGATCGCGCCAGGATCCTCGACCTTGGCGGCCAAGCTGCCTGCGACTGGGCATGGCACTGCGCTTTGCAGTACCCCAACACCAAGGTCTATACCGTCACAACCAAGGCTATCCGACAGCTTTCCAACTCAAACATCCGTGGGCCCTCGAACCACCGCCAGGTGGCCGTAGAGAGGCTCTCGAGGCTGCCATTTGCCGACAACCAGTTCGATCTCATCTCGGCTCGCGAACTCCACAGCGTGCTCAAGTTTGTGGGAGAGAACGGCGAGGATGAGTGGGAGAGCTGCGTCAAGGAGTGCATGCGCGTTCTCAAGCCTGGTGGTTACCTCGAGTTCTCGGTTCTGGACTCGGACATCATGAACGCCGGACCCCTTGGCCTCGCCAAGAGTGTAGAATTTGGTTTCACCCTCAAGACGCTTGGCTACGACCCAAGCCCAACCAAGATGTGGCTCGGTCGTCTTGCACGCGCTGGCTTTGAGGATGTGCGCCGCATCTGGATGTGTCTTCCTGTTGGTGCCCAGCGACCTCAGGAGCCACCCTCACCACCAATGAAGGAGAGCCCCACTGGTGAGCAGGTCAAGGTCTGCCAGATGGACGCAATGTTGACGGGTAGCACCGATGCTATCGCGAACGCTTGCAGCGTTGTAGGTGGATGGAGCTGGGAGCGATGGCTGCTCCGCTGTGAGATGGAGAAGGTCGCCGGTGAGCTGCGACTCGCAGACACGGTGACGGCGGGTGCGGCCATGGAAGAGGCGGGCAAATGCCTGGATGGAGTTCACGCAGTGATGGAGGAGGGCAGGAACTGCAGTGCTGGCTACCGAATGCTCAACGGTTACGCTAGGAAGCCGAGACTCGGCACCGAGTTGATCCAGATCGCCCTGGCTAACTGAGCATGGTGCTGAGCGTGCCGTCTATACGGATGATTCCCTTTGTCAATTGCGTGTAAATAATATCCCGGTGTGTGTATACTTCTAACGAAGAATATAGAAGGAATGAGATATGTAAATGATCCAAATGGGTTTCTTATGCGTGAAGTTGTAGGTTGTGATACCGCTGATTTAGGTGTATGCAGAAGGTTGAGTGAAATCTTTATTTATCCACCATTCCGAGTTATTCGTGTTAGTATAGCAGTTTGCAATTAAACAAGGAGAGATGCACGTATACAGGATCCTAGTGAGGTGGATGTGAGGCATGTGTAGGAGATGATGCTGGGCCCCTGCTAGCTAGGTACCTAAGCTGGTAACTACAGTGGAAGTACTCTGTAGATGCGTGAAGATAGTGGCCATGTGTAGGGTAAGCCACTTTCCTCAGGGAAGCTCACTCTGTACTGTAAGTAGCTTAGGCGGAGAAATGCCATCGTCACCTCGGACGCAGGCGCCTTACCTAATGGGTAAATTTTGGACCCATCAGGCGAGCTGCTTCTCCCAAGCTTCCTCCGCCATCCCATCACCAAAAGATCGACCAACCTCTGCCTCACCTCTGCCGCCCCCGGCCTCGCGCTCTCCTCCAGGCACAGATCGTTGCGTCTCGAAGAAACAAGGTCCACCGAATCAATCACAACAAAAAACCCACGACATGTCGGGACAGAACAACTGGCAGGAAGAGGCCATGCGGCGCCTGCGCCAGATGCAGGCCCAGGCCCAGCAGAGCGGCTACGGATCCGGCGGAGGCGGCCCTCGCATGCCCCGAGGCTCGTCCGCCGCTGCCTTTGGAGGCGCCGCGCTGCTCGGCGGCATCTGGTTCCTGTCTAACTCGCTCTTTAACGTCGATGGTGGTCACCGCGCCATCAAGTACAAGAGGATAAGCGGCGTGAGCCCCGAGATCTACAATGAAGGTACGCCGGCTGGAATGGGATTACGCAGGATGCAAAAGAAGATCAATATATGACGACCGAGGTGGAAGAAAACATGCACCGGAGAGCTTGATTCTAACGTACGTGACCCATCTAGGCACCCACATCAACATCCCTTGGTTCGAGACTCCCATCGTGTACGACGTCCGCGCGAAGCCTCGCAACGTCGCCTCCTGACGGGCACCAAGGATCTGCAGATGGTCAACATCACCTGCCGTGTGCTGTCCCGACCCAAGGTCGAGGCCCTGCCCCAGATCTACCGCACCCTCGGCGTCGACTACGACGAGCGTGTGCTGCCCTCCATCGTCAACGAGGTCCTCAAGAGCGTCGTTGCTCAGTTCAACGCCAGTCAGCTCATCACCCAGCGAGAGATGGTCGCCAGGCTGGTGCGCGAAAACCTTTCCCGCCGAGCCGCTGGCTTCAACATTCTTCTCGATGATGTTTCTCTCACTGTACGTTGATGCCGTTACACCCTTCCCTCGAGCTCGCCTCGTCAGCCTGTTCCTGAAGCGCTAACCCGGTATACCCGATTTGCAGCATCTTGCCTTCTCCCCGAATTCACCGCCGCCGTAGAAGCCAAGCAGGTCGCCCAGCAGGAGGCCCAACGTGCCGCTTTCATCGTCGACAAGGCCCGCCAGGAGAAGCAGGCCATGGTTGTCAGGTCTCAGGGTGAGGCCTGCTCCGCCGAGCTGATTGGTGACGCCATCAAGAAGAGCAAGTCGTACGTGGAGCTCAAGAAGATCGAGAACGCCCGCTTCATCGCCCAGCAGCTGCAAGAGTCTGGCTCCAAGAACAAGCTGCTGCTCGACTCCGAGGGCCTGGGCCTGAACGTCTTCGAGGACCTCGAGAAGAAATAAATCCCTGCGATGATATTATGCGCTAGAGGTTGTATGTGAGAGGTGAATGGGGATAATCTGATCTTGAAAGGAGTTCGCTGGAGGCGGATAGCAATCTCTCCACTGTATGTCTACCTAAACTCAATGGGCTGTATTATAGGAAGCTATGAAAGAATAAGAAAGACGGGCCAGCTGTTGGGCCTGCTCTCCACTTGACTATAAACTAGTTGAACGATGCTTCTGTGGTTGGCTTTGAAACACGTAGAACGCTGCCTCAATGTCGGGTAATCGGTTTCAGGTATTAACATGGTCTGTGATATGTTAGGGGTCTATCATTTCACTGGCACCTATGGTCACCGATAGCAGCAGGGTTCTGGTATTGAAGTTGTATAATATGCCATTTGTGGTATGTGGTATATGTACAGTATGTGCAAGCAGTGAGTGTCTATAAACAAAATCTATCATTACACGTGTCTATTCCAAATCGCTTAATTCGATGATCCGTTAACTCCAGTGCCCTCCGTGTTAATAACAATAGCCGGGGCAGTCTGTTGCACCGACTTCTCTCCGTTGTACTCAGCCTCCTGCTGCTCAACATTATCACTCTCCTCGTCATTAGTGTTCTTTTTCTTCTTGAAAACCCTAGAAACACTGCTGAAAGCACCTGCAATCGCCTTGTAGACAATGACCACTGGCTTGCCAACGACGCCTGCCACCTTTGCAAACAGGGCATCAGGGCACAGGCGGATCACCACAGCCCAAGGAAGGGAGAACAAGGCGACCAGGATGGAGATAGCCCACTGCTCGCCATTGATACCACCAGGGGTGATCTGGAAGGCTCGCGATCCGACAAAGATGATGCAAACCTGGAGACCAACCATAAGAATGTTAATGAAAATGAAAAACTTGTTTCGGTGAATGCCCTCAAAGATATTGAATTTGTTGTCAAGTCGACGATTGTTAAACTCGTTGAAGATTTGCATCCAGACGAAGGCGTTGAAGATGATAGTGTCTAGCTCTACCATCTTAGCTTTGTCATTGCGGTCGTAGTTGAGAATCTCAGGACCAGCAAAGTAAAGGATAAGAGTGGCAGTGAGCTGGAAAATAGCCTGTCCTACAATCATCTTCCACATCTGCAATTCACATGTTAGCATTGTAAATAGTCCAAAGAAGATGTTGTGTTACTTACGTTGACCGTGATCAGAGATGCCTTCTTGCCCTGGGGCGGGCGGTCGAGAATCTTTTCAGTGGGGGATCCGTGGCGAGGGCAAGGGCGGCAAAGGTATCCATAATGAGATTGACCCAGAGGAGCTGGACAGCCTTCAGAACTGAAGTCATGTCAGGGGATGAAACAGCAGTGATGAATGCAAGCAGGACGGCAGTGATGTTGACGGTGATCTGGAACTGAAGGAACTTCTGGACTGCATCGTTGACAGCACGACCCCATTTAAGCGCAGTAACGATGGAGGCGAAGTTATCATCCATGAGAACAATAGCTGAGGCCTCCTTGGCTACTTCTGTACCAGAAATGCCCATCGAGAAGCCAACATCAGCAGCCTTGAGAGCGGGAGCATCATTGGTGCCATCACCGGTGACGGCAACGGTCTCATCCAAAGCCTTCAATCGAGTGACAAGGATACGCTTGTCCTCGGGTGACGAGCGAGCCAGGACTTGCAACTTAGGGAGGATCTCATTCATCTTCTCCTCAGACAGCTTGCGGAAGACGGGACCTTCCATGACGATGCCACCTTCAGTGTAGATGCCGCACTCGGTAGCAATAGCCTTGGCTGTGGTGACGTTGTCACCAGTGACCATGCGAACTGTTACACCAGCATGCTGTGCTTTACGGACAGCTTCGGGAACACCTGGACGAACAGGGTCTTGGATACCGACGACACCGAGGAAGACGAGACCACGCAGCAGAGAAGCAAAGTCGACATGACCATCTTCCAACTCGGCATCAGCAGGAGGCCACTGCTCCATATCCTTGTAGACCAGGCCAATTGTTCGCAGAGAACGGCTTGCATATGTCTCAATAATAGCCTTGAGAGACTCACGGTCGGACTTCTTAAGGCTTTCGCTCTGCAAAGTCTGGACATCTGCCTTGAAGTCACAATAGCTAAGGAGGATCTCAGAGGCACCTTTGACCAAGAGACGGTAGCTACCAGATGGGAGCTTGATGACGGCACCCATACACTTCTTGGAAGAGTCAAATGGGAACATCTGCGCAACCTGCTCGTTTGCACGAGTCTCGGCTACAGATTGCATGCCCAAGTGATCTCTAGCAAGCTGGAGTAGTGCAGTCTCAGTCTTGGAACCAATGAAGACAGCCTTACCCTCTTCCTCGCCCTCAAAGGCAGTAGAGTTGATGGCAATGGACTGAATGATAGCATCTCTTGTGGTAGAAGATAGGCCGGTGGCCCATTGGGTGATTGTCTGTTCGCCAGTGGAAGACTTCTCAGCTTCAGCGTGGGAGAAGCTGGAGGGTCCAAAGGTACCAGCAACAACAGTCATCTTGTTTGTCGTCTACAGATATGGGTTAGCATGGTAATGAAGTGATGGTTCAATGCGATGGACCTACCAGAGTGCCAGTCTTGTCGGAGCAAATAGTGGTGGCGTTACCCATGGTTTCACAAGCTCGAAGGACTCGTACAAGATTGTTCTCCTTGAGCAATCTGGTAGTTGCGAATGCAAGAGCAAGCGTGACGGCAAGAGGCAAGCCCTCAGGCACGGCAACAACAATGATGGTGATTGCAACAATAAGAATGTCCAGGAACGACGAAGCCTTCGCAGACGGGGTGCGGTTGTCACCAGAGAGGTTGGCGAGGAATCGGAAGAGAAGCACGAAGAACAAAAGACCAGCAGCGCTGCCACCGAGCTTGGCGATAGCCAAAGCCAGGCCCTCTAGCTTCTTCTGGAGCGGAGTTGCCTCAACGTCGGTGCGGACAGACATCATGATCTTTCCAAAGCTGCTGTTAACACCAACTGAGGTGACCACAAAGGTGCCCATACCCTCTAGGACCTTGGCACCGGAGATGATGAAAGGATCCAGGTTCTTGGTACTTTGGCCAGTTTCCAGTGCACGCATGACGGCATCCCCGCCAGTCTTCTTCAGTGCATCGGACTCGCCAGTGGCAGAGGATTCATCGCACTTGAGGTCATGGCCATCGATGAAGATGCCGTCGACGGGGACAAGGTCACCAGGCTCAAGGTGAAGGACATCACCGACCAAGATGTCATGGACGTTGATCATAAAGGACTTGCCGGAGCGAATGACCTTGATCTCACGATCCTCCTTCTTGGCATTAAGCTTGACAAAGGCACGCTCCTTCTGGTAGTCATTGACGGAGCCGACAAGAGTGACGATGATGATAGCAACACAAATAGCAACACCCTCGACCCAGTCGACGGGAGTGGGAGCTCCAGGTTCATGCTCAACACCCAAGGTCTCATATAGACCCAGGGCTAGGAGATGACGGCGGCAAAGGTCAACAGGATAAGGACCTTGTCATTGTAGGCGTTCCACATAAGCTTCCACAGAGGCGTGGGCTTCTTTGCAGGTAAGACGTTGCGCTTGTAGACGCGGACTCTGTCGGCGTAAGCCTCGCCCCCGAGGCTGCCGGAGCTGGTACCTTGGGGTGGGTCCGGTGGTGCTCACAGCCTCATCGAAGGAGACGTGGCCAGGCGCAGCGGTTTCATCGATGCTGAGACCGGAGTTGACGTCGGTTTGGAGGCCGCGAGCAATGCCACGGAGGCCGCCAAGTGCTTTGAAAGCGGAGAGGGACTTGGGGTTGAGAAGCTTGTTTAGGTGTCCCGGGGTGAAGGCGAAGGGGTTGTTGTCGACTTGGAAGTCGGCTTCGGTGCCAGGGTCAGGACGTAGGGCAGTTTCTGAGTCTTCGAGTATACTTGAAGCGGCGCTGGTGGCAGAAGGAGTGAGAAAGGGGTTGGAGATGGATGAATGGATGGTGTCGGCGTTGCTGAGGGAGCGGCCGCGGGTGTCCACCTGTAAGGTGTCTGGCGAGAGAGTGTCGCCCGCCATGATGTTTCCTCTTGCGAGAAAACGGGGCCGGAAGAAGTAGATAGGGAAGGGAAGGGAAGGGAGAAAAAAACTGGATGAAGGTGTAAGTGGAGGCTTTATATCATGAAGATGGTGTTTTGATATGCGAGGTGGTCGACTCCTGTATCGATGTGTAACGATGATGGTTGAGCCGACGTGCCATGCAGCAACAGATGGCTTTGGTAGATTGGGATGCATGGGCGACTGGGGTCGAGGGACTTGAAATCATATATGGGTTCTGTGAAGGAGGCTGAGCACCTGGGAGTGGATCAATGATGCATGGGCTTTTGGCATGGGGCCCTCGAGGAAGTCTTGGGTTGTCTCAAGAGGGCGACTAATTGGGCAGCCGAGGGGTCGATCCAGACCCACAAAATAACCTTAACATTTTACTGCGACCAAAAGAACCCAGGCAAGCCAGGCCAGGAGGGTCGGCTGGGGCAGGAGCCACTAAGGTGTTGCTAAGCCGACATGGGGACGGTCATACTGCAGGGCAGGTGCAGGGCTGGTGCAGGGAGGGGCGTCCAATTGCAAATTCGCCCATCTTGGCATTTCACGGCCAGCAAGATTTGCTTTTGTTTTTTCTGTGGGTCACGTCATTCATTTGCCCATCCGTTGTTCCGGCCTTGTTTTGTCAACCGTCAATAAGCCATGCGATGCACTCTTTTGTTTGATTTTCACAGAAACAACTTGCCCAAGCCCCTCGTCCCGCCCCGGTTTCTTGTCTGCCTGGGACGAATGCGTAATGTTTCTCGCCTGCCTGTGGCTTAGCCCTTTTTGCCAGCTGCCCTAGCCACATTAAAACGGTGACTTCTCCGCCGTTGGGAAGGTGGCCTAGGCTACACCAGTGGCAAAGGCCAGTCCAGTTCGCGATCTGTCATAGATGCGTGCTCAGCCCCTTGGTCATCTACCCAAATAAGCCAGATTTCAGCTCTTTCGGTGTCGTACTCGCAAAGCATCGGCCCGGATCCCACCGTTGTGGGTTATGGGTTATGCTATGCTACCCTCGGCAACGGCCCTGGTGTGCGTTCAACTCCTGGTCTGAGCCGTGCCCTGGCATTCTCCGATATCTCCTACGGCATCAAGCTATCAACGCAGCTAATTTCCAGATCCTGACAGCCGGGACGGGGCAGTGCACGACATGGCGGCTGTGGATCGCATTACTACATGCCATCGCACTTGTCCCAGTGTTGCTGGAGGCCTACGGAAACCATCTCCTCACCCAATCAACAGCAAGACATATGTGGCGGCAAGAGGAGCAAGTGAGTGTTTTGGTGGTTTTGGCGCAACTCTACGACATCTCTCCGCATTAGGAGGCAATTTTCAGGCCGCTCTGTGACATGTTTGGTCGATTCAGCCGATTTAGAGTGAGGCAGTGCACTGAGGGGACTCCACAATTCTCAGCGAAAAATGAGAAATATCGGGTGATACCAAGGTCCACACGTTTGGTGATAGTTACAGAATCAACTCTGAGGTCTACTTTGAGGGTTGGGTCTGAAACTTATCATGTGTTGCGCCAGTCGCGGGGCTGTCAATAATGCAGAACCGGCCCAAGCACTATGCGATAGTTCAAATCCGAGGCAGTGCCCGTGCGGGAGAATGCGGAGATGAAGAAACCGTCGGTAAGAGAATATTGCGGAGAGCGCCTAACAACGTGTGACGTGTGAGATATGCTTAAACAGAGATCTAACTAATAGTTAGGTTGAGTTGAGGTTCGAAACCAGGAGCCTAGCTCTTGTCGTCTTCACGATGCTGTTGTGGTTTGGCAGCCACGAGGCCCGGAACTTGTCCGGCGCTAGGAGAATTCAAGGCGACAGCTGCAGCTCTGAAATCGCTGGACGAATTGTAATACCACAGCGTTTACCTGCCGGGTCGGATCCCGCACTGACAACGTGATGTCACAAACGATGGTGCAGAACGCCCGTGGAAGCAAAGAGGAAAAATGTGGCTTGCTGAGATTGGTGGTTGTTACCCAAGGGTACCGTGTCATGCCTGTTGCTTTCTCTCATCATACATCATGTCAGCCAATGTGGTAAGGTAGCCTGTATGATGTGATAAAAGGATCGCCCAGTCGGATGCTTGGCGAAAGCTGCAGCGGCTGGAAGAATTGATCATGGGGTGCCCAACTTGAAGGTCTAAGCCTGAATTGGCAGAAGGGAAACGAAACAGGGCGTGTGAAAGCGTGAAAGCTGCAGCGGGAACAGAAAATCACCAACGGTAAAAGGCAATCACCGCCGGTAAGGGCAATCTCCCCGCTCCGTCCTGCGGTGCCGGCTTGCAGCAAAGGATCGTGTCGAAATTTCACAGCAGATTACATCCCCACCCATTCCCCCTCCGTGAGAGAGTTGGGATGTAATATTTACTCCACTTGGGTGGCTGTGTCGGATAGCTTGGTTGCTGGAGGAGCTTGCTGGCGGTTGCGAGTGGAGCCAAGGGCCAAGGACGAGTCAAACGCCAAGGCACAGACCAGGCTCTTGTTTAGTTCCCGAGTGACATAAGCTTTTTAACCTTAAAGGGCCTGATCAAGCACACGAGGATAGACCGTAATTGGACGCTTCCCGCTCCTCGCACATCCGACCCACCCTACAGAGTACAGAGTATGTGCTACCCTATTGGCACTCTCCAGCGGGTTGTTAAGGGACCAACCTTTTGTTTCTCTCACACAGAGACATTGGCCATACTGTACCTTAGTTGCGCAACTGTCCGGACCAGGCCTACCTGCGGTATCTCTTCGAAAAAGAAAAAGAAAAACCATCGAAAAAATCCTCTTCCATCGGTTCTGAGTAGATGCTAGCTAGATGCCTTTCTCCCCGTTCGCCCTTCCTCCGGTCCCAACCAATCTCTTAACAATAAATCTCCATTTCGAAGCTTAGAATTGGTGGCTTGCGGAAACTCGCCGGGTGCTGTCTCCTCCAACACCATTTTCCTTCCATCTTTCCTTTACACACCATCTTAGTTCTTTAGCATAACTCTAGCCCCTTCGACATCGGAGAAAAGCGGACAGACATCGCACGATCATGACTGCTGCTAGTCTGGCCTTTCCCCAGGTTATTCTTTTAGTGCAGAAACCTGGTCCTCCGGGGTAAAAGGCGGAGGAGGGGCAGAATGTCAAGCAAATGCCCATCTCCTTCCTGTTCCACTGGTCACTCTTCCCCGCATGCAACCTTGTTTGATGCAAAGCGTGAACTAAGGTGCGAGTCGTTGCGACATCCATAAAGGTCTTCTGATCCCACTCCCTGCGTGATTCAATTACCATCCATTCAAGCACTGCCTCGACGTGGAACCTTGCCAACCATTGTCCACTTTGCTGGTTTCCGCCTTGACGCTGTTGCGGATCCTTCCGGTGTGAAAAGCTGGCTACTCTACTCTCCATTCCTCCTGCTTCAACTTGTGGTCCTGCCTAGAGCACAGCCTTGCCCAGCATGGGCTTCAACCTCCACGCTGAGGGGACCAATGACCCCCAAGAGGTGAGGAACTGGAAGATTCACCTTTATGCCATCATCGCTTCCATGTCCGCCATTGCTAGTATGACACCTCTTCACACCCTGATGCTTGCCTTCAATATCAGAAAACTAACCACCACTCAACAAACCAGTTGGCTATGACACGTCCGTTATTGGAGGTACCATGGCCCTTGACTCGTTCAAGCGAGACTTTGGCTTGCTTGATACTGAGCGACGCCAACTTGATACTCTGCAAGGGAATATTGTCTCTACGTTTCAAGCCGGTTGTTTCTTTGGAGCCCTCTGCACGTTCCCTGTTGCCGAGAAAATTGGCCGCAAGAAAGCCATACTTATTGTCTCCTGCATTTTCATGGTTGGCGGTATTTTGATGACAGCAGCTAATGGCATGATCGGATTGCTTATTGGAGGGCGAGCAATTGCCGGGTTCGGCATTGGAGCGCTGTCTCTAATTGTGCCCGTATACATCGCAGAGACCTCCCGCCTTCGATTCGTGGCCGTTTGGTTGGCTTCTTTGAGGTAAATTATTTTACTTGGGTTATTACGTACCTGTCACTAATTGTCTTGCCTTGGGATAGATCGCATCACAGGGAGGTGGAATGTGCGGCTTCTGGGTAAGGAGACTCCGGAACCGTTGTACAACGTCCAGCTGACATATCTGCAGATTAACTATATAGTTGACCGTACAATCTCTCCCGAGACCAAGACACAATGGATTGTGCCTCTTGGCCTTCAGTTACTTCCCGGTGTGTTGCTGTGCGTTGGCATGCTTGTTTGTCCAGAGTCACCTCGATGGCTCGCTCGCCAAGACCGCTGGGACGACTCTCTTAAGGTCCTAAAGCAGATTCGGAACCTTCCTGGTGATAGTCCATACATCCAGGAGGAGCTGTCCGAGATCCGGCAACAAGTTGAAGAGCATACTGCCAATCGGATGACTCTGAAGGGCATGTTCAACAGGCTCTTTCAAAAGGGCGTCCGAAACCGTATTGGAATTGGTCTGCTTTTAATGGCCTGCCAGAACATGACTGGCGTGAACATTATCACGTACTGTGGGTTACCCTAGCATCTGCTGTAATAGCCTACCTGCGCTTACACATATTTTAGACTCGCCTCGTATTTTTGAGACTCTGGGTATTACAGGCACTAGCACCAAGCTCTTCGCAACTGGTTTTTATGGCGTTGCCAAGACACTTGGCATGATTATCTTCTCGCTCTGGCTAGTAGAAAAGCTTGGCCGTCGTAAAGGCTTGATTTGGGGTGCCTTTGTCGGATCCATCCCCATGTGGTATATCGGCGGCTATGTGATGAGAGCGGACCCCGCAGGAGCAGCGGCTGCAGGCCAAACCACACAAAGCGGATGGGGATACCTGGCCATGGGTGAGTCGAGCACCCATCCTTCCTTGGACCCCTGCTCCCCATGAAACGGCACTAACTAGCACTTCTAGTGTGCGTCTATCTGTATGGCCTCATCTACTGTGCTACTTGGCAGGGCATTACCTGGGTGTACTGCTCTGAGATATTCCCCATCGGTAAGCATTAACCTCTCAGAGACAAAACATCTTAGTTTTACCAAGCGATACCAAACTAACTCCATGACCACAGATATTCGAATGCTGTGCACAGCCATCACCACTGCCGATCAATGGTTCTGGAGCTTTCTCATTTCCCGGACCACGCCTTACATGATTACTTCGCTCGGATATGGCACGTACATGTTTTTCGGGGCTCTAATGATCATTATGGGCTTTTGGGCCCTGTTCTTCATTCCAGAAACCAAAGGCAAGTGACTGTGATCTCGTCATTTCATCCAAGACTTAGCTAACTCGTATCATAGGTCTCACCCTTGAGGATATGGATAGACTGTTTGCAGAGCCCACATACAAGACAGTGTGGCAGTCGCTTGTGCAGCGACGGAAGCTGGCCGATGTTCTTGCAGAACGACAGCAAAGCCGGGTTGCTTACCAGAAGAAGCAGGATCTAGTGCATATAGAGGCTGTCGACTCAAAGCCTAACTAAATCTTACAGCACACGAACGAGGCTAATGAGATGCTAGAGGTCCAACTGCATGATATTTATTGTACATGATTTATGGTTCCTGTATATATTGACAGTATTGCATCTATTTAAGGTACTTATCCAGAATGCTGCTGCTGCTGATGAGTTAGCACAAGAACGACACCAATATGTAAACGAAAAAATAAAACAATTAAACGAGATATACGCGAATTATACCGGCTTTTATTCAGTCCATTTTCTATCCTTAAACTTTCTAGTCCCGTTAATTTTAACCTTATATTCACCAAATTGTTCATTTATTATTCATGTTGGATCAAAATTCCTACTTTAGGCCGGCCTTCTGGTTTTGTTAGGATTGGTAGACCACAAGTACAGTCAAGAAGTTGTTCAACTTTGGGAACAATGCAACTTCACCACACCAAAGTCCACACCACATCAGGAGTTGAGATATTTACAACTGCACATTCAGGTGTCTCATCTCGGCGAGAAATAGAAAATAGTCTCTTGTTTCTACATTTAGTAAAGGGGTTGGTAACATTAGGCGGCAAAGGCACATTCTTAGCACCGTTCTGTCTGCCACCCCACCGTGTACGTAATTACCCTGATAGGCTCCAGTGATTGGACCTTGGAGCCACCGAGACATCCCACTTCTGGTCTGTCATCATCAATCAGCCTTGCCTTGCCTTGCACTCCAAAGCCTCACTGTTCCTCGCCCAAGCTCCGCCTCTCCCTACCACGAACCCGCCAGCAGAGCCCGACCAAGCTTGCCGACAGGCCAACAAAGATCCAAAACCAGCGCCCGCCTTCAGTCGCAAACATTACAGCTAGCCCATCATGTTGATCAAGTGGGTGGTGAACCCCTCCCTGCCGTGGACGCGCCGACGACAGCGCCGGTGCCCCGCCTCGAGGCTGACAGAAACCGTTGCAGGGTCCGAACGTTGACTGGCAAGGAGATTGAGCTGGATATTGAGATGGACTACAAGGTGCGCCTCGCGGGCTCTATGCGCCGTCCAAAGGCGCATACTCGCTCCTGAAACTCGCCCGGTGTGTCATGGTTGCTGACTTGGTGGCCGTCCTACAGGTGTCACAAATCAAGGAGAAGGTCGAAGAGAAGGAGGGCATCCCGCCGGTCCAGCAGCGTCTCATCCACGGCGGCAAGCAAATGTACGAAGTCCATAATACCACCGATCATGATCCGAAGGCATTCTTCCCTCTCCTGTACAGTAGCTGACCCTGCCCGTCTCCAGGACCGATGATAAGACCGCCGCCGAGTACAACCTAGTTGCCGGAGACACACTGCATCTCGTCCTTGCTCTCCGAGGAGGACGACACATTGCTTGCTGAGCGTCACAGGCATGTATTTGCACGCCTTAGACTTCCGTATCCCCTTGGGGGCATATCTCTCAGAAGGGAACACGATCATCCCATGCGATAAAAGAGCATACACGATCACGCCGAGATTGATGGGGAGAAATGGCCCGGTGCTTCGATTCCCTAGTTGAGGGATCTGAGGGAAACTGTTTTTATTGAACATTACATCGTCACATAGAGGCAATGTGAAGCAGTCACAGGAAATGGAATGCACCATCTCTCAGATAATTGAGATATCGAAATGTGACTTTTTGGTCGTGTAAACCTTTCGTCCAGTTGTTCCCATCTACTCCTAGGCCATTTGCCAGCCTTGTACACAAAATCCCCAACAGCTCTTCTCAAGCTTGAGACCAAAGTTCAATCCTACACTGCCCGTTTAACCAAACTCCAATACCATGCAAATCATTATTATCTAAACATGTCAAATCCAAACCCTTCTCCAACCTTGAGCATGTATCACTCCCATGTCTTCGTGGTCTTGCATATGGTCTAACATGAAAGACTGTTATGGCCTCTTTCGTGGCCGCATAAAGATGCTTGTGGCCTTCCTTTTGCGGGACAAGTCAGGTCCCCGGGTGAAGTCAACGTTGGCGGTGGGGAGGGAGGTCCAGCGCTTGACGCATCAGGTGGGGAGGTCTGTCTGCGTGGTAGTTGCTGTAAGGACCTTGGAGGTGGTGCATCTTCTAATGCCGTAGGCCGAGGTTTGAAGTCTGGTGTTGGCCGGGAAGCCGGCTTCGATACCGTCTTGGTTACGATATTTCTGGAAGCCGGAGGTTTGTAGCTGTTTGATAAAAGCCCAGAACTTCGCTTGGCGCTGCTGCTTGATGGGCCCGCGGAAGGCCGTTTTCCTGGCGATAATGCAGTGTGAACGGCTGCTGTTGAGGATGGCCTGTTCATAGCGCTTGTCGAATCGCTAGTCGCAGTCGATCTGAAAGGCTTGGTTGATCTGCGTTTGGCGGCATCGTCAAAGAGCCTGTCGTCGTCATCCACATCATCTTCATCAGAATCGGATATGAACGCTGCTCGCTTTTCATATTCAGTCACAGCTGAAGATGGCATCGCAGCTTTAGGGTTTGACCGGAAGGTCGGCTGGGCGGCTCTTTGATAATCGTTGACCATTGCTGCCGGGGCGGCCTTGATCTGGCCCTGGTGGACCGGCCGTCGCCCAACCTTGGAGAAAACACCGTGTATCGTCTTAAGCTCCTTGACTTCTCGCCGGACCTTGCGCATCACACCCGCGCCTGTAGAGGTTGACGTGCGCTTGCCACCACCGAACGTGAGATTGCTGGGTAATTGGCGCTGGCTCCAATGGCGCTTCCTCCAGGCTCCCGAGGAAGATACTTCTTGTCTTTCCTATCCACAATCTTGCTGGTATTCTTTTCCTTGTCCTCCTGAAGGCCGGCAAGACTTAATTTAAGCTTTCTCTCGCTTTCTTCCAGCGCAATATCATGGTCTTTCTTATATTTCTCCCACACCTTGTACCACTTGCTTGGGTGCTGCGGTTTGTAGGCATTTGCCTTGTATTCGAGGGGAACTCGCGCTCAATCAGCTTCAGCCAGAGCTCGCCAGTCTCGCCCTCTATCTGGGGCGAGTTTATTTCGATCTGCCTCAGCTGCCAGGCATTGTCGACCTTGAGGAGGATGTGTCGAACGGTCTGGTATGGAAGGTAGTCGCCAACGCTCTGTAGTTCCTTGATGTTCTTCAGGCAAGCGGCGGTCGCAAGCTCCCATAAGGACCGGACAGTCATTGTCGTGACTTTGGCGCTTTCGCAGCGATTGGGGTAGTGGTTCCGTCAATGTCGAGATGGGTCAGGATGATGTGCGACTGTTTACTCGGATATTCAATGCTGCTGGGAGCTGCATGGTCTCGCAGTGACAGCTGGAGTAGGACGTGGAACGTGCCGAGCCTGGTGACCTGCGCGGTCGGAAACGTGCCGTACTATTCAAAACATGGGATAAATATACCAGTTGAGTCCTGGATAGAAAGCCGCGACGCCTAGCAGAATGCCGACCCTGCTAGAGAGTGTTTCGGTAATGGTTTAGGAAGTGTTGGTTGATGTACGTGGACGAGGCACTGGCTGCTTCTTAACCCAATAGCAACAGTTCAAGTACATCAAGGTTGTCTATTACAGTTTATGGTACCCTTGTGAAAAAGCTACCGGAAGCACGTGGTAAATGGAGTGGGCAGAGTGCCGCTGGTTATGTACCGCTACCATCAAGGTAAGCGAATCCCCAGAAGGGTACCTGCCCGATACAGTGGAGTCAGCATCAGGAGCTCATATTTGGGTGCCTGGTCAGCGCATGCTAAAACGTGACTTGACGCCCTGGATGCCGTCACTGAACTTGCTTCTTCTCTGTCTTTGTCCACCCTGCATCACCCACCTCCAGATTGCAGCCCTTCAACATTCTTTACCTCTCGCCGTGTCCCACCTGTCGCTAGCAATCATGGAGGGTTCAGACTTTATCAAGCAGGAATTCATCAAGCCGGAGCCCTCAGATGCGCCCGCCGGCATCGACGAGGAGGACCTTTACGAAGACGCCGGAGACCTCGATTTCTACGACAAGAATGCGCCGAGCAACTGCTTCGAGACCCTATACCTCGCGCGAGTCCCCAAGACGATGTGGGAAGCTTGGGCAAAGTTGACTGAGAAGCTTGGCGACGACGACGAAATCCAAATCGGCACGCTGCGCACTTGGAACGAGCCTGTCCCTGATGCCAGCGTTGAGGGTGGCACTCGGGACGAGACCAAGCTGCGCATGCTTCTAAGCGCAAACTGCCCGGAGCATCAAGGTCTGCCTCGAGAATATGACCTGGAAGTCTTGGACAGGAATGTCAACAACCACTTCATCTTCAGCGAAGAGGACCTTCCTGGATACAAGGCACGGAACAAGGCGCGCGCGGAGGCTACAAAGGCTGGCATTCCGTCTTCGCTTCTCAGAGCCAAACAGCCTGAGGGCGAAAAGCGCACATACGACCGGCGAAGCAGGTACCAGCCATACTACCGCAAGGCCATTCCAAGTAAGCAACCAGACCTCAGTCGCGTGGGGCGCAGAAGCTAACCATCTGGATCAGAGAGGACTAAGGTTTTGGCAAGGTCCGCTACGATGTCCGCGTCGAACCCCGAAATGTTCAAGAAGAGGAGCGTTTGCTTGCGCAGCGCATCTTCGATGCCGAAAACAACAGGTCGAAACTGCAAATCATCAGCAGGAACAAGGCGACATCTATTGTCAACCCTGGCTCTATCGGTGCTGTCAACTGGGGAACAAGCTTCGCCGTAAGTAAACCCTTCGTTTTCTTGTTAGAAAGAGAAAAAGCGTTGCACAGTATGCTAACAGTTATTTTAGAAGCAAGCTGCTCAGCAAAACAAGCCCAAGAAGGGCGAGGTCTTCAAGGCTGCCCGTATTCCCAAGGACCAGCTTCTGGATCTTATTTTCGAGTGCTTCAAGGAGTTCCAGTACTGGTCTATGAAGGCGCTCCGGCAAAGGACGCAGCAGCCAGACGCTTACCTACGTCAAGTCCTGGAGGAAGTTGCTGTTCTGATCAAGAGCGGCCCATTTGCGAATACCTACAGCCTGAGCGATGCGTATCGTGATAAGGGCGGCAACGACTCGAAGGAAGCAGCTGCAGAGGCAGCTGATGATGGGGCAGATGACGAGGGCGAAGAGATGGAGGATGTCGTTCTCACATAATGAAAGGCGGCACAGATCTGATTTCACAATTAGCTGGAGGTCGAAAGTCCCGGGTTTAGCAAAGGGCGATATAGGCGTTCATGGAGTTCGTGGAACAAGGGCCAATCTCTAGAGTGTGATACCCTTCAATATAATAAGAAGACAATAAATGGGCTTGAGCTGTTACGGCATATGGTTGGTCAAAGATTTCTCGCAGCCACTTGGAATGGAATGATGTTGAAGGCCAACGAAGCAGCGTGTGTCATTAGCTCAGCCAAGATCGTAGACCCTGGCTGCTCTGACCTCACATCTCCATCTTCAAAGCTCCACCAGCCAAATCTCTTGCTGCCAACACCTTGGGTGAATGCAATCATGCGTCTGATACTTGATTTTGATGGCACAATCACCGAAAAGGACACTATCGGCGAACTCGCCAACGCCGCCATTGAATTCCACAAGTCTCGCGGGAACAACGAGCTGCAAGCAAAATGGGACAGCGTTGTAAAGAGCTACGTTGACGACTGGCTCAAGTACAAGGACACTTACCACATTCCTGAGCACGAGCGCACGTCTGTGGACGAAGAACTGCGGTTCCTTAGGGGCCTGAAGGAATCAGAGGAAGCATCGCTGGCGCGCATTGAAGCGTCTGGTGTCTTTGCCAATCTGGAAGCTACGGATCTATTTGAGATGGGAGTTCAAGCTGTGAAAAATGGCAAAGTCGTCATAAGAAAAGGATTTGATCGGTTAGTCGAGCAGTCGCAGCAGCAGCAGTGGGAAATGGCCGTCGTTTCAGTGAACTGGTCCGCTGCCTTTATTCAGGGTGTCCTTCACCCGCTTGAGATCAGAGTTATTTCCAACGAAGTAGCCAGCAGCGGTAGGGTCGAAGGCCCAGAGTTTTTGGGGCGAGAAATGACCAATTCAGCGGACAAGAGGGAATGTGTGGAACATTTGCTAGGGCAGGACGGACGAGATACAGCAAAGACGGTCTACTTTGGGGATTCGACTACAGACATGGAATGCCTTCTCAATGGAGGCGTCGCCATCTCAGCGGATGACACTTGCTCCTTGATCAAGACCCTTCGGAGAGTCGGCATCGAAGTCCCACATGTCAGTGATTCTCAGGCTGACATCAGCTGGGCTCGAGACTTCAATGAGGTTCTACAGAGCGGGATCCTACAAACCAGCCATAGGAGCCCAGGCCCTACATCGAACCACACCCATCCTTGATTTGTTTTCTTGTTTTCAAAGAAAATTTGGTGTCATCGAGCAGGAAGACGCGTTCATTGGATCAAGTAAGATATGGTTTATGCATCCACCACAACTTGGATGGGGCCGGAAACGGGCTTCATGCAAACTCCAAGGCTGCTAGCATAACAGAACGACGCAGCATCGTGTCAACCGTTATTCCCCATTTTAATTGCCGCTCAAATTTTCTTTAACTCGAAAATGAACTGCCTAGTTGGATACGAATGTTGAGGCGAGATCGTTATGATCGTCGTACACAATGAACACTGAACAACACATCCGCAAACTCCCACGTGTACAAACACCTTTCAGCACATAATTAATGCTCAACGAGATTCTTTAATACCAAATAATAAAAAATATGCCAGCATCGCTTTGAACTGGTCATCAACACCAACACCAACACCATGTGCACATACACTCGGACACTCTTCTCTTGCGCTCACGAAGTCTGGGGCCGCCGTGTGAAACGCTGCCATATCTCCGAGAACCACGTAGCCGGTAAACTGCCATTCGACTGCGTCCTGCGAACTCCACACGGCTTGCAGTCAAAGCGGCTATCAGGCAGTTGCAAGAAGTGCACCGATCTGGATGGGAAGTTTGCGTCCGCCAAGGAGAAGCTGGAAGATTGTCGTCGAGCATTGCTTGAGGTCTGGTCGAATCATACAGCCGCTTCCTCTACATGTTCATCAGGGACGGACGAGACTGTGTCAACCTAGGGGCAATACTGCTGTAGCAGTTATATTTGGTGGTATCTGCGATGGCAGTTCGGTGTCTGAATACGTGTTCACAGTTCATGATGGGGTATGTGTTTGTGGAGTTATTGATGTGCAGATACGATACTTCGCTTAATATTAATATTATACTTAATATAATACCATGTTGGGTTGACCATACAGTCCCATTAGTGAAGATATCACGCCTCAAGCAGTCCATGAACTGCTAGAGTACGTTCTCATCTGGTTTCCGTCCATCCATTGGCTGCACGGTCAAGATTAAATGCAGCACTAATCAGAGCCAAGTGACTGAACGCCTGCGGTGTGTTGCCCAGCTGCTCACCCGTACGAGCAATCTCCTCCGAAAACATACACAGATGGTTTGAGAAGCTGAGCATATTCTGGAACAAGTTGACTGCGCGTGGAAGGTATTTGGGCTCGTACACACTGGCCCGAGTCATTGCCTCCACGAGCCAGAATGTGCACATGCTAAAGGCGCCTTCTCGACCTCCGACTCCTATTTTGACAGGTAGATGGTCAGATGGCTGCTTTATAGAGTCGTGATACCTAGACCTACCGTCATCGGAGAGTTCAGTATCATAACGATACACCAGGCCGGTGCTTGTGAGGCCGCCCTTCTCTGGGGAGAAGAATCTTCTCAAGAGTGTTGGTGAACTGAGGGTCGCAAGGCGAGATGAAAAAGACGAGCGGTGCAATCAAGATGGACGAGTCAAGCATCGTGTTGTTTTCGTAGCTTTGAACAAAGCATTGCCTCTCAACATTATAGCCTGCTCCCAGTCAGTCCAAGAAATTCAGGACAGGTACCATAACAGCGCACCTTTCTCCATGATCTCCTCATAGAGGTCATCCCTGGCTTTAAGCCACTTTGCACGGTTGGGGCAAGGGAAGCACCGCTTTTCAGCTAAGCGCAGACCTCTATCAAAGGCGACCCAGAGCATAATCTTGGAGTAGGTGAAGTTTTGCTTGTTGTTGCGCACCTCCCAGATTGACATATCAGGTTCTAATTAACGATTAGTTGGCCATAAGCACAAATACTTAGCCAGCAAACTCACGGTTCATGATGGTCAAAACATAGTCTGCAAAATCGTCAGTATCAAAACTCGATTTGCAAAAGGGTTACGTACCCAACAGCTCTCTCACTGATCGCCAAACGTCCCACGGAACCGGCTTTCCGTACTTGTTGTACAGATAGATTGCATCCATGAGCTCACCATAGATGTCAAATTGCTGGTGGAATGCCGCACCGTTACCAATACGAACTGGACTGCTCCCGCGGTAGCCTTCGAAGTTATCGATTGTCGTCTCCGGTATATCCGTCTCTCCGCGAATGGTGAACATGATAGGTAGACCACCGTCGGGGTACGAGAATGAACGAAACGATCCATGATAAATTCCATATATGCGTCTGCCTCTGCTTTGAAACCCATTCGTAGCAAGATGTAAATTGTGAAGCTAGAGTCCCGAACCCAGGAATAGCGGTAATCCCAGTTTCGGACACCACCTATATCCTCAGGAATAGAGAAAGTCGGGGCAGCAATGATGGCTCCTGTCGGTTCTATATCCATGGTCAGAGGTTGCTTCAGTGAATTCTACTCACAAACTTACCATAAGTCATCATCTTCAGAATCATCAAGCTCCTAGAAACAACCTCTCTCCAGCGACCAGTGTACTTGGATTGCGAGATGAAGTTGTACCAGAATGTCTGTGTATCATGCTGTTGAGCGTCGACGACAGCAGTCGTGATGTGCTCAGTAACATGATCGGGTTTATCATCTCTGATGATGAACGATATGGCCTGACCCTCGTGGATCACAATTCGGCCAACAATGCCTTCACCTTGCATTCCTGGGCGAGACTTCTTTGGAAGCAGATGGCAGGTTGGCTGGTATCATCCTCACCTAGGTCAACGGCAACATCAAGTTGAAGCTTCGTGTCCTTGCTGTGAAAGGTGGCAACTTTGCTCTCCAACATTTCTGGGGTGTGAGTGTTCTGGCATATTGTCGTTGTGTGGGGTTCCTTGCCGTATCCGAAGGCGGGGAATATCTCAATGTCTACCAACGTGAGTCTTCTCGTGGGCAAACCAATGGACTTGACGAAGAAACATACCGAGAGTCATTGAGCCACGAATGCAGTCAACTCTTCGGACCAGCCACTTCTTCAGCTCCTCTTGAACCTTGGTGGCTTCCCGGTAAGCGCCATGCTTGAAGCCTCTGGTCATGACCTGGGCGTTCTTGGGGCGGGGAAAGAAGTCAACCAAGTCGACAACGCCATCCTCGTGGATGTAGCGAGTCTGGAGGATACAGGACGACGGCAGATACTGCTGCTTTGTTGTGCAGACGATCTCCTCAGGCGGAGCAATACTGAAATGCCCGCCCTTGGATTTGTCCAGCAGACGACAAAAGACACTAGGAGAGTCGAAGTCCGGCCTGGATCTAGTTTAGACCATCATCTCAGACCAAGAAGATGTATGGGAACCTTACCAGCACATAAAATCGACGCTTCCGTCGATTCCGATGAGAGCACATGTGTGCATGTTACCGATCATGCCGTAGTCCTCGATGGGGAGGTAGCCCCCGTCTGGGAGCGACGGGATCGTCCCGAATGAACTGTTGAGCCTCCTGTAGCCATTGAGTGTGTCTGCCAGAAAAAAGTATTCGTTCAATTGAGCCCGGAGCTTCTGACAAGCAATGAGAGGGATTAGATATGATGTAATGTACAGCTGAGCTATCCGACCCTGTCTTACACGAGGACCCAAGTGCCCACTCAGAGCATTCTAGACCATACAAGTACGTCACCGCTGTTAGCAGACTAACATCCGCGGCCCGGCCTCTCCGCAAATCCCGTTAGAGTCTAGAAGACAGTTGTTTTGGTCGTTAGCACATGCATACAGAGTGCAGTACGTCAAGCTGGGGAAGGGCGTCTTCTAATTGAGTTCAGAGCTCCCAACAAAGATGATCGACCGGCCTGTAATTAGTTTGTACATTCTGCTCGTGGCACCTGGAATTCAGAGCTGCCTCGACTACATTGTAGTTCTCATTAAAAAGCATAGAAGTCGAAAAATAACTTGATTGCAAGTGCTGTAGCCACTCTTGGTCTCCAAAGAGGTTGCATCAAAATACACAGGAGTACATAGTATGTGAGCTGTTTGAGAAGCTTAGCACCCTCACGAAACGACCCAAAGATACGGTACGGTACAAGGAATAAAGAGACGAACAGGTCTGTGTACGCATCTGGCTTCGGCTTAGTGCATGCAGACTGATCTTCAGACCATAACACCCAAAACAAAGCTTAGTGGAGCTGTGAGTTCGCATCGGCCGCCATGGGATGATCGCGGCAATAGGATGACTGGGAGCGTAAAGGCAATTCAGGCACTGTTCTAGTGGTTACGGGAAGACCGCTCAATGCAATGGTGCGAAATGAAAGCCCACACAGCAAGGGGTTGCAAGGGTCAGTGGACCGACAAGGCAAAGCCGTCTAAGCTATACCATACCAAACCCTAGCTCTAGATCACATCTAGGCACGCGACTCTACGAAGAGCTGGTGGTGTATTGCGCTGTGCGCTGATGGAGCTTCGAACGGTATTCCTAGGGATGCAGCAGTCCAAGCCACGCACTGCGAATAGCTCAAGACATCCTGCCCCTTGTGGCAACGCATTGCCGGCCCAGGCTTTGTTCGTAGTCAACAAACTGGGGTTGCTCTACTCAGCCAGGCCAGCAGTCAGCAAAGGTGCGCGCTCGCAGGTGAGCAGATCCTACGGACTTGGATCTCGACATATACAAGGAACCATGCTGCATCTATCATCGTGTCGAGGTCTTAGCAGACAGGATCCTAGGAGAGCCAAGAGATCTGAAGACCTGTCTCGGAGATGGAACTTTCAAACATGAACTTGCAAACAAGACATGACAGCTTGACGGGCACCACTACGCTAACAGCCCGATGGGCCCAGGTGCTTCCCTGTCGAGTCAGCGGTTCTGAGACGGGAAGCCTGGAATCGGGCACCCGACCCCTTGAAGGTGGATGAGGAGTACGTGGGTATCACGCGGACAACAGAAGCAGATGGCGAACGCGGCATGACCCGTTCAAATGAAGGTTGGGTGATGTTGATTGCATTCGTAGAGGTGCGCCATTGTTCGTCTGTTATGCCATGAAGAATAACCTGGGGGTTGGCAGCGAAATGTGCTTGAAGAACAATGCGAAAAATGTAAAACATTCTAGCAAAACCCCTGCTGGAGTGGCAGAAAATCCAGAATGGAGCAAACCTCAGGAGTTACATTGGTCATTGGTGTGCTATGGAGGTACGTATCGTGATTCAGGTACCCGTTCAGGCCTGGTAGCACAGCGCCAACCTCAAGGGGTGCTAGTGCCGCTGGTTGATGCTACTTCAACAGTACTCAATTTGCCGCATAGCTCGTGTGTGGAGTCAAGTACCCTCCAGTACTGCCACCCCTACCCAGCTATTGTCTCTCCGCTCCACATCTGGCCGCTCTCCGTGGTTGAGGGTCCCTAAGCCACCCTGAGCAGCCAAGGGCCACCACGTACAGTAGCTTCGGCCAACCATTCATGGCTTCTCATCCGTCCGACCCCAGTCTCAGTTCAGTCCCCCATGCCATTCCTCGAGTCTGGATCAGAAGCGCTGCGCTACCCAGCGTTATCCACCAGCACGAGCCGGGCACTCAAAGGCCATCCCATGAGCGCTTCATTATGCCAGCCATCTCTCCTCCCTCTGCCACCGACTCGTCCTCCTCGTCAAACTCCCGCTCCTCCCCGATCCCAACTCCGTCTCCTATCTCGGTCGACTCTCCCATCCTCGCCGCCAATCCTCAATCAGAGGACCCCGGAGCTCCGCTGCTGCCTCGACCGCTCCCGTTACCACACCAGCTGCGCCCTCCCTCGTAACTTCTTGGTCTAGCGACGCCCGCGGCTCACCCGGCGAAGACATCGAGATGGAGCCCATCAACAACCACAGGCGCCGCAAGAACAGTCTCATGAGCCCCATTGCCAACAATGGTGCCGGCCCCAGTTCCCAGCAAAGCAGCAGGCCGAGGGCTCAAAGCTTGCGAAGCCCCAATCAGATGACCCGAGGATATCCGAGGAACCGACCTCCTTTGACGGCTCGGCGCTGCCCAAGGACGACCAGGCTCGAGACGACTCCAGCGACGATGACCTGCACGACGACGAAGAGACGGGCCTTACCAGGGGCGAGAAGAAGAAGCGCCAGCAGAGGCGGCGAAGGAACACATTGCTAGACCAGCGCATAGCTCGGGACAAGAGCGTTTCCCCGATGAGCGGAAAGAGGCGGATAAGAGTGTCGTCAAGAGGCTGCTCATCAATTGTCTGTTGATTCTCCTATGGTATCTGTTTTCGTTGTCCATTTCACTCGTAAGTGGCCTGCTTCTTCCCGGTGTTCGTTCATTGCGTGTGCGTGTGTGTGCTGACACGCTTCTAGTACAACAAATGGATGTTCGACAAGAAGCGCCTCAACTTCGCCTTCCCCTATTCACAACCTCAATGCACATGCTCGTGCAATTCGTTCTCTCCGGCCTAGTTCTTCTCCTTGTCCCCTCGCTACGGCCGAACTACCAACGTGGCTCCGACCAGGGCCGGTCGAGGCATGAGACGGAGCCCAACGGCTCCGGTATGAGTAAGATGTTTTATCTTACAAGGATTGGCCCTTGCGGCGCGGCTACGGGTCTAGATATCGGCCTCGGCAACACGTCCCTGAAATTCGTGAGCCTCACGTTTTACAGTAAGTACCGTTTTCTGAGCCGATGCTAGAACGTCTTGGCTAATACCTATCTCAGCAATGTGCAAGTCATCCTCACTTGCTTTCGTTCTCATCTTCGCCTTTCTGTTCCGTCTCGAGACTCCAACATGGCGTCTCGTTACCATTATCGCCACCATGACCCTTGGTGTTATTCTGATGGTGTTTGGAGAGGTCGAGTTCAAGCTCGGTGGCTTCATCCTCGTCATCTCGGCTGCCTTCTTTTCGGGCTTCCGCTGGGGTCTAACTCAAATTCTTTTGCTCCGCAACCCGGCCACGTCGAACCCCTTCTCTAGCATTTTCTTTTGAGTCCTATCATGTTTGTTACCATTCTCGCGCTCGCCATCCCCGTTGAAGGGTTTGGCCCATTATACGACGGCTTCATGGTCTTGGTAGACGAGTTTGGTGCCTTGCTGGCTCCCTTGTTTCTCCTCTTCCCCGGATGCATTGCCTTCCTGATGACTGCATCCGAATTTGCGCTTCTTCAGCGCACCTCAGTGGTCACCCTGTCTATTGCAGGTATCTTCAAGGAGGTTTTGACCATCTCCGCAGCGTCCGTGATCTTCCATGACAGGCTGACGGTCATCAACTTCGTTGGCCTCCTTACAACTCTCGCCGCCATCATCGCTTACAACTACATCAAGATCAGCAAGATGCGAGAAGAGGCTCAAACCGATGCGCATGCACACCATGGCGACGCAGACGCCTTGTCACCCTCGAGCGGCTCGGCCAGTGATGCCGATAACGACGAGGCCAACGAGGAAACGGCAGGCCTACTACGTCGCAGCACTGACGCGAACCCTACAATAATCACATCTGATGGCGACATCCATCATAATCTTCTAGGCTCCCCTCACAAGGGGAGGCGAACGTAGGTGAAGAGCATGCCTTGGTCTAATCATACCCAAACTCTCATTGATCATCATTTTTATCCCTTTGTATCTCTAAGACGGGCATTTTCCTATATCTTTTAGCATTTGTTTCCAAAGGGCTGGCGCTAGCGGTGGGCATATTCATTTTGTACATAACAAGCAGAATTGTCAACACCCGCCGTTGAGGGTGGGCAGGTTACGGTATTTCATTCGGATCTAAAGCTGGAAAAGGCTGGGTGGGCGGCATAGTTGTGGACATTCAGGACAAGGGCAGAGGAGGAGGACAGAACCATAGAGTGGTAGCCAGCGTTGCGCTGTGTTGCTGGCTTCAGTGCTGGCACCCTTTGAAGATACCCCAAATTCCAAGTTGATCAAAGACCGTCACTCGGTGGGATGCACGAAACTGTTTCGTTGATGTTTTTTATTCATTAATTGATCATTTACACTACGCAAACGTCTTATTATGCCTGTGTAAAGCCGGGTATGGAAAGAACAATGCCCTGGGACTCCGTGAACGCCATCATGCTTCCGAGCCAACAGGCTCAACCCAGCAACTTCAAACCATTCTTCATCTTCTGTCCCGGCTTTGTCACACCACCTCCTCCAATTGGTCCAAGATTGGGCTCGTACGGGGCGTTTCGATCACCCTTCTTCTTGTTGTTGTAATTGTTCTTCCTACCACGGTCCTTCTCCTTAACAGTGGTCGTTTTGATTTCCGTGTTGGCCTTGCGGATGACGACAGGGTGGCTTTGTATGTATTTTCCATTCATCTCCTTGGCGGCCTGGAAGAAGTCATCGGCGTCGCTGAAGCTGACGAAGCCGAAGCCCTTAGATTTCGTGGTACGCTTGTCGCGGATGACTCGAGCCTTTTGTACGGATTTCCACCGTGAGAAGGCCTTCAGGAGTGATTCATCAGTCGTTTCGCCGGCGAGGTTTCCAACGAAGAGGCGCAAGTGCGATGGGTCCCATTCCAGGAGAGTATCGTCGGTCCACTTCTTGCCACCACCCTCTCTCACTACGGTCTTCTTCTTGTCGGTGCTGCCGGCAGCGGTCGCAACTTCGGGCTTCGGGAGCTCGGCGGCGGGAACGGGTTTTCCATCCCTGGTGGTCGCCGTGGGCGTGGATGTAGCGTCTCTGCTAACGTAGGCGCTCTGCCATTGAGCGATCTGCGCGGCCATGTCCGGGTCATAGTCGCTGGCGGGTGCGTTGGCCCCTGGCATGGGGAACGGGTTCTTGATCTGTGGTGCTGCATACGACTGCGGACCGTAGCTCTGCGGGCCGTAGCCCTGCGCCGTCTGTGTGTATGAGCCATATCCGGGTGCCGAGCTCACGGCGCCGGGGGCACCACCGCCGCTGTAGGAGCCGTAACCGGTACCATATTGGCTAGGAGGAGCATACGATGACGTTGCTGGATATGCGGGAGCGGCGCTCGTATACGGCTGCTGGGCGGCTGGGCGGGGAGCAGCGCTGAAAGCTGACTTGAAGCCAGGCTTGCTGGTGGACGCGGGAGGTCGCGGCGGGAGGTTGTTGATGCCTGGAGGAGGAGGGTATGCCATGATGAACAGAGAGAACTATTTGCCTTCTGTGTGTTGCACGTACCTCTGAGCGTACTCGAGTAGCTCAGTCCTTGTTTCCAATATCTCCTCGCTCTGGTTATTGAAGGCGTGGGTGTTGCTGGGTTGTGCGCTCAAATTCTGCAGTCTAAACCAGCGGTACGACTTGTCTTGATGCGATGATGTCGAAGATTGTAGAAATGCGATTTGAGGCTGGGGCTGCATTGCCGGCACAGGTGGCTAGTGATCTCACGTGACTCGACCGGTGGCTACCAGTTACCCTGGAGGTTCGGCTTGTTGAGACAGGGCTGGTAAAGGTGGGAAGCTACAAAGAGCTTAATATTAAGCATCTGTCAGGTGGTTTTGTTCTTACTGCCCTGTCGGGCAGTTTTCGTCTTAATCACGCATCGCTACATTGTATCGCTTCAGTCTAATGTGTTGCAGGGTGCACGAGGTGTCGTGTTCTTTGATTGTGTAGAGTCTCAACACTGCATCCGGATAGCAAGGAATTGACATATCTGCTAGTCGGAGTTTCCGAACAAGCCTAATGTTCGAGCATGACAGACCAATTTAAGATACCGAAATGCACATGAGGATTTAAATCCGATATGTAAGACGCAGTCGGGACTTTACATACCATTGGGGAAATGGTATCGGAGGAGTTACGTGGGAGGGATTTGGCGACATCGGAGTGTAAGCCGTACATACAACCATCTCGGCGCGCTCGCCGGCAACACGGAGGGTGTGCGGCTCGCCGGATATAAGTCCGACGGACGAGTCTGAGGCAGCGCGTGGTAGGTAAAAGCCGCCTGGCCAGGGAGGCAGATGATAGCCAAGGCTTTCATCGACATGATTAGGCTGATAGCAGACAGCTGCGACATTTTCTGGGCATATCCGTGGGTCGGGACTCTCGTACGAAAGAGACCGAGATGGCCGGGCTATGGTCTGGACAAGCCAAGATTGGATGGATACAGCCGACTCGGTCAGCGCTCGTACCAGGGATGCAGCTTTGCATGCGAGCAAGCAAACACTATAGGAGCTCGCCGGGCAGGATGACACTGGCAAGGATCCAAGCCAAGTAGCCGGTCCCCATCCGAGTCCCAACATGAACCCGCATTTCGCAGGAAAAAAAGTGAAGCTGTTTGACAAAGCGCGCAACTGGCAAGCCAATGGCCTGCAACGGCAGCGACCCCTCCCCACCCTCTGCCAGGCCTTGACGTCCGAGTTCTCCGTGCTCGCCTCCAATCCACTGGGCAACACAATGCGTGGCCTGAATCGCGGATTGTTACAGGCACGCAAGCGGCGGCGAGGCCTGGCGCTGGACGGCAGCGGGTGGGATTTGTCACCGAATGAGAAGAAAGCGCTCAAATCGTGACCCCTTCTCCTTCTTGCTCCGCGGGACTCCTTTGGTGAACCCTTGTAGGCTCTTGTTTCCGTCCTGTACCAGGTTGCGCGGCCTGCTTCTCCGCCGTCTCCGGCGCCGACCTGATCGAGAGCCCCACGAGGTGGGATGAGATACCCCGCCATGTGAGGCTTGCGTGTGAGCCATGGCTGGCTGGCGAGGGCCGCATATCGTCATACTTGAAATTTGGCCACAGTTGCCGGACGCTGGTGCACGACGGGGCTAAGTTTCCAGCGTTAATTGTCAGAGTGCCCGCGATGTTCGGAGAAATTATTACAACGACTCCTGCGACGTAACGCAAACGCAGAGGGGCAGGCACTGTGAGGCGTTGGGGCGATGGCGGACATAGGCAGCCAGGCGCGTTTATTTGTTTGGCGTCCATGGGTACTAGGTAGGTCGGCGCTGTAACTGTAGATGCCGGGCTGATGCAGCTCATCCCCTTTGGCTGTGCATCGGTAGGTACCTTGGCGGCTTCGCTACCTGCAGCTCGTGCCCAAGCAGTAGCAGGCCAGCTCTTATCGCGTAGCTCGAGGTAGCTCCTAAGCGCTGCACCTCTGGCTTTAGTGAGGTGGCCGGCTAGGAGGATACCGGCGAGGTACGGCCAGTCCTTCTAATCTTAGCACCTTTAGGCTGAGGTGGTCTTCCTGTAGCTCGCAGGTTCATCCATCATGGTGCAAAGGCAGAGATGCCCACTCCGATCTGATAGACCCAATTACCGGGCCGCATTCCCCTGGCTCACACCAAACGTGCCCCAGCTGTGACAGCATAGTTGCTCTATCCGTATCCATCCCGTTCTGATACTAATCCATTACCTCCCCTTCAGCCTGGCTGACGCTTCTTCCCTTCATCATCCATTTCTTTCCCCATCTCCTCCTCTCTGGATCGGTTCTCTTCCTCTTCAATTCTTCAACCGCACCTCCTCCCAACAACCATCCGAGTAATTGAACGCATATCAACCACCATCACCATGTCTGGCGCCGTGTAAGTTGATGCCCCTCCTCGCCCTCTCCCTTCCCATTCCCTTTTCCCTCCCCTCGCTTCCTCGCCGTGCCACTACCCCACCACCCTGCTCCAAACTCTGCTGCCCTCGATGACCTCAATTTCGCGCATCTCGACGCCAGCATCGTGAGTCTCTCTGGTGTTGAGCTTGCTGCGGTCTTGACCATGCTGGGCGCCTCCTTCGTGTTCTCCATGGGATAGTGCTTATCGTTCTTCCGTCGATGTAGCGCTCGTCTGGCGAACATTAAGCTTGGCGGCGCCCCTCCATCCCCTCCTCCTCCCTCACTTCAAGCTCTTCTCCTGCGCGCCCTGCGGAAAATGCTGACCGTGTGCCAAGCGCGGATCTGGGCCTCATCGGCCTTGCTGTCATGTAAGTTTCAAGCTCCTGACCTCTCCCTCCCCGGACGGGTATTCCCCTGTCCTCCGCGGCTCGCCCGAGCTGACCGAGCTTCCTCCTTAGGGGACAGAACCTGATCCTCAACATGGCCGACCACGGCTTCACCATCTGCGCCTTCAACCGTACCGTTTCCAAGGTTGACCGATTCCTCGAGAACGAGGCCAAGGGCAAGTCCATTGTCGGCGCCCACTCCATCCAGGAGTTCGTCAGCAAGCTCAAGTCTCCCCGCCGTGTCATGCTCCTTGTCCAGGCTGGCAAGGCTGTCGATGACTGGATTGAGTCCCTCCTGCCTCTCCTCGAGAAGGGCGACATCATCATCGATGGTGGTAACTCTCACTTCCCCGACTCCAACCGCCGCACCCAGTACCTCAACGAGAAGGGTATCCGCTTCGTCGGCTCCGGTGTCTCCGGTGGTGAGGAGGGTGCCCGCTACGGCCCCTCCATGATGCCCGGTGGTAACGAGGAGGCCTGGCCCCACATCAAGGACATCTTCCAGAGCATCGCCGCCAAGAGCGACGGTGAGGCCTGCTGCGAGTGGGTCGGTGACGAGGGTGCTGGCCACTACGTCAAGATGGTGCACAACGGTATTGAGTACGGTGACATGCAGCTCATCTGCGAGGTAAGCCTTTATCATTTCTCCTTTAAGCCGCCTTGTCAAGCAGCTCTCTGACCATTTTTCAGGCCTACGACATCATGAAGCGTGGCCTGGGCTTGTCCAGCAAGGAGATTGGCGATGTCTTCGCTGAGTGGAACAAGGGTGTCCTGGACTCTTTCCTGATTGAGATCACCCGCGACATCATGTACTTCGAGGACGACGACAAGCAGCCCTCGTTGAGAAGATTCTCGACAAGGCTGGCCAGAAGGGTACCGGCAAGTGGACTGCCGTCAACGCCCTCGACCTTGGCATGCCCGTCACCCTCATTGCCGAGGCTGTCCTGGCTCGTTGCCTTTCTGGCATCAAGGACGAGCGTGCTGAGGCTTCCACCAAGCTCCGCTTCGTCAGCCGTGCTGAGAAGTTCACTGGTGACAAGGCCCAGTTCATCAAGGACCTTGAGCAGGCTCTCTACGCCTCCAAGATCATCTCCTACGCCCAGGGCTTCATGCTGATGCAGGAGGTAAGACCACACCCACCCCGTATCACTTCTGGCACGTTCCGCTCTTTACTGACTGTCGCAACTAGGCCGCCCGCGAGTACAAGTGGAAGCTGAACAAGCCCTCGATCGCCCTCATGTGGCGTGGTGGCTGCATCATCCGTTCCGTCTTCCTCAAGGACATTACCAACGCCTACCGCAACGAGCCTGACCTGAAGAACCTGCTCTTCGATGACTTCTTCAACAAGGCCATCCACGAGGCTCAGCCCGGCTGGAGAGACGTCGTCGCCAAGGCTGCTGCCCTTGGTATCCCAACTCCCGCTTTCTCCACTGCCCTGTCGTGGTTCGACGGCTACCGCACCAAGGACCTGCCCGCCAACCTGCTGCAGGCTCAGCGTGACTACTTCGGTGCTCACACCTTCCGCATCAAGCCTGAGCACGCCAGCGAGAAGTACCCCGAGGGCCAGGACATCCACGTCAACTGGACCGGCCGCGGTGGTAACGTTTCCGCCTCCACCTACCAGGCTTAAGTGGCTGCTGAGACGTCTGGTGAGAGTTAAGAGTGAAAGTGGTGAGTATGGCAAGGCCCAAGGGGCTTTGGATTGCTCCGATGTTTGTGCTGAGCGTCAAAATATTGTGGCAATGGTACTTCCAGAAGGAGGGTGACTGGAGAGTACTCAGAAATGTCTATTACCGGCTAGTGAAACTAGTAATAAAATGATTCACCCAAGTATGATTCAATTGTCGCTGCGAATAGAGCTCTTGTGCGTAGGTTGCCAATGTGTCTTGTGTAAAGATCACTATGCGGTCAGGGAAGAGGCACCTCATTAAGGTGGTAGATTGAGAATAAGACAGGGACGGTACCTCGGCCAGCATAGAAAATCTCGTACAATCTTATGTAGTATGTAGCTCTGAAGTAGAAATAGCTGTCTTGATTGAGATTGACTACATCTGGTGTACCTGCAGTTGGGAAAAATGACCCACAATTAATGCAGCGACGCCCTGTGATTGGGCGTAGATCCTCCCAGCCTCATTGGTGAAGCAAATTTGGGGAATCGCGTCGCGCAGCAGCTCGACAACTCCAACCATCAATTACCAAGGCGTCCTGAAGCGCATTCAATCGGCCCATCGACGACGCCTCCGCCCCAACGATCTACCAGGCCACGAAACATCCGCAGAGAAAAACCCAGGCACCTGAACCGACGCTGTCCTCTTTTCCCCAAGCGATTGGAGGCCAATTCCTCGAGGCGTCGGCTTCGTTGCGCTTTGAATACAGGCACGCACACCTTTGCGCAAAGCTGCCATCATGGCGCAACCGGACCCAAGTCACAGCGTCTCCCAGGACCTGGTATGTACCTTCAGACTCCGATGCTGTAGGCTGTGGACTCTGTGCTGACCGTTGTGTAGATACATCATGTCCACCTGGTATCGTCCTTCCGATACCCATCAATGCCTCACCCGAACATCAATGAGATCGCTAAGTGGCTCATGAACGCACCCTAAGTCGCCCGGGATAGAGCACCGTTCTTCTGGACATACCTCGATAAGCCTGCAGATGGAACTGTTCTCCTGACATGGCAACCGCTGCAAAGGTTGGGAACGACCTTCGCTACCGATGGCTTCGTTTGGTCCCCACAAGAACATCTCTACAAACATGATCTGGGCAACGGACTGGTACGATATCGAGCCCACTGCATGTTTCATTCTTTAGAAGTTACTGACATTGAATTCTAGATGTTAGAGATTTACTACCTCAAGTCTGGCTACACCAACAACGAACAGTTCGCCCTTCATGCTCGACGACGTTTCCGATTGGTCCCCGTTCCTGGTCACCCGAACCCTCCTCAGCCCGATGTGAGCTTGTTCATCGTTCATTATGGTCCATCCGAGCCAGCCGATCGGATTCCCTCCAACACAATCCCGTACACGGAGCAGACCAACGCCATTATGCAGCAGCGCCAGTTCCTTATGAGGGCCGGACAGATCCGTCGAAAGGAGTTCATGCTCTCGGATCGCGTCAATTGGCCGTCTTTGCCTGAGCTCACCCGCCAGCAGATGGGACCACAAATGGTTCCTCGAGGCGTTCCTCAGCAGATGGCTTATCCTCCCCAGGTGACTCCCGGACCCCCGCCAAGCGAGCGCGACACGCACCCAACCAAGGTCAGCCAGTGCCCATGCCCGGCATGCCAGCTTTAGATGCGGCCTTCGACGATGATGAGGATACGTCAAGGGGAGATATGTTTGACCATCTGACTCCCGAGAGATGTCCTTGAGCCGTTACCAGCAGAACCACGAATGGATGGAGGAGATCCTATCGTCCCCTTACCGCATAAACCAGATCACGCCCCCGACCTTGGTATTGGACTCAAGGAGAGCTGGCCTCACTGACAGAAGGCATTTTCGTTGCCCAAGGAGGAGATGCCTTCAACAACATCCAAGACCAAGCTTACGTCGGACGCTTGGACCCTGGCAAGGCTGAGGAGTTCCGGAAGCGTGTCAACGAGCATGTTGAGTCCACCAAGGCCGAGATTGAAAAGATGAAGGCTGCACATGCCGAGGCCCTCGCTGCGGTCAAGCAGCAGTCGCTCATCAGCACCAAGGAAAAGGAACTGAGGAGTCTGGTTGAGGAAACTGGACCAGAAGTTTGGAGGGTGGATGGTCGCACCGACGGTAATGAGGAAGAAACAACAGGCCGACAGCCCGCCAAAACATCGCTTGATGAAGTGGTAAGCCAGGTTGAATCGGTGATTGGCCACAAGGTTGAGGCTAAGCCGACCGTCAACCGTATTCAAGATGGTGGCTACCAAGCTCCTGCTCCGGAGCCTGCACAACCCGCTCCCGGCTCTCAGATGTCCCGGCAGCCTTCTCATGCCGGCTCCCATAACAGTGGAGTCATGGTGGGTGAGTCGGATATTGATATGGGTGGCACGGCCGCTGGTCTTCTAGACCAGATGCATACGGGATTCTCGTCGACATCAACACCTGTAAACAACTTCCCTACGCCTCAGCCTAACATGTCTGCTGTCCAGTCGAACGTGGCAACACCCTCTCAGATGAACGTTCACTCACCAGCACCAGTACCGGCACAGGCTGCTCCATCCCAGCCCACGGGTGCTGATGTATCAATGGGTGGCACTGACTCGACGTCAAATGAACAGACCACAACAGCTCCGGATCAAGGCACCGGTAGTGGTGATTGGGTCGTCGTACCTAAGAATGGCGAAGGCCCGGAAACCACTACTACTGGCTCAGCATCTGGTGCTCCTGTAAATGCAGGCGACGAGGGTCGCGACACACCCAAGCCCTCTGCACCAGCGAAGCCGATATCCGCGGCTGCTACCCCGCTGTTACCGACGGCGGATCTGCTACATTTGATCAGAACGACTTCAGCTCATTAGGCGATCTGGACACTGCTGGTGACGCCCTCGCTGGCTACGATGCCCCTGCCTTGGATGGTTCGGCAGGGAGCTTGGTGACGGGCTCGACTTGCAGATGGACATGGAGGACTCGGCGTTCGGAGACGCGTTCCACGGCGTAGAGGCCACAAACACGCCCGGTGATGGCCAAAACCAGGATCTGTAGGAATGATGCAGGCAGGTGCCTTCTACGCGAAGTCGGGGAGCGAGCAGAAGATAAGATATTCGAGGAGCGGGGATCGAGCCTAGGTCACTAGAAATAGCGTCGCCGTTACGGCATGGGTATGGGTTTGGGAAGAGCTGGGGGCAAACTTCAACTCGGATTCGGGAGTGTTGGAGGGCAGTGAAGGCTTCGATGCTCAAGGAGCCGGAGAATGGCGTGTTATTTTACTTTTTGGAAGCTTCCTAAAAATTTGTAGGCATATTCCGATACATGTTTCTAGTCCCGATCCTAGTGTTAATCTGCGTGACAGGATTGTGTATTCTGGGATAGGGGAATAGAAAGGCGGGTTCAACTGAAATCTATTAATTCGGCATGGGCTAATGTGTCATAATGCAACCTCTAAGTAGATATGTCGTAGTCAAACTAAAACGGCCTCTGTAGGAGTCAACTTCGGTCGAGGCCGTCGTCTCTGTAGCGGATATTGCTATTCATCTGGCAATCCTATATTGGACTTGTCTCTCCACTCATGGTTGTATCCCTCTAGCCATCTCTTGGTATTTGCCCAGCACGTCCTTGTCGACATTGACCGCCCACTGCTCCTGGAATGCCGCCTCGCCGCCCACGCGACCTACAATGTCCTGCAATCTAGCCTGTACAAAGGCAAAGGCGTGGACCGAATGAACAGGGTCTTTGGATGTCATAGCGCGCTCGGCAATAGTCTTCGGGGTATCATATTCAGTAGGTTCCAACTCGCCCCAGATGAGCGAGTCGGTGCCGTTTGCGATGCCGTCCTGCAGCTCCGCGATGACGTTGGTCCACATGGTGAAATAGTCTTGAAGCTTGCCTAGGACAAGCTCCTGCATGGGTGATGGCAACTCAAGGAGCCTAGTAAGCCCGAGAAGATATAGCTTTTGTCGCTCGGGATGATCCATGCTGGAAAGATGAGAGAACCATTCTGATGAAAGCCAGCCCCAGACCTGATTCACGTCGCCAAATGTGCTGAGCATTTGAGCAAACGCTGTTGGCTCAGCCAGTGCCAACCGCGCCAAAATGGCGAAGTAGTCACCCTCTGTTACTGTGTTGAGTTTACTGATTTTCCTGTTAGGTCCAGTTGTTTGATTTGCCTCCCATGCATCATGGAGATTCTTCATAAGAGTATTCATGAAGCCCGTTTGCATCATATCTTCAATGATGACAGACACTCCACTGGGTCCCCAAGCTCGACTGCTGCACGAATAAGATATTCGATGCAGACTGTGGCAACACGCACATGCTCGCGACTTCTCGACTCCAATGTCATGGACAAGGCGCCTAGCATAGGCCGCCTCAACCTGTCCTCAAGCATGGCCGCAGGTGCGAGGAGCACATACGATTCGATGGCAGATAACGCCTGAGAAATGGTCTCGGACTGGTATTCCAGCAGGGAAGAGCAAGCTCTGCCAGCGAAACCATTTCCGGGGTTAAAGGAGGAGTGCTCTGCATGAGTATGGCATTCCAAAGCTCCAGCGACTCATCTATCAAATGCACATGCAAATCAGAGCCGGGTCGGGCAGCTTCTGACAGGAGCGGAACCATGAAATGCTGATATCGCTGGGAGTTGCTGCCCATGCTCATGACGAGGGCTGCAAATATGGCAATGACCGCTTGCTTGATCATGTATTCCTCTGTTCCCGAATTCTCCCAAACTCTAGGAAGTGTGGACATGAGGAGATCACCAAAATGAGAAACCTGCTCCTCCATTCGGGTGACAATGATGCGGATAGACTCGAGTATTGCAAGTTTTGTCTCATCAACGTCGACATTTTGAATTAAATCAATAAGCTGGGTCAGCACATCCGATGTATGAGGTAAAAATGCTTCGACATTGAAGTCAAGCTCATCGGCAATCCACCGAAGCTGTCTTGCAGCGGTAATCCTCACCACCACGTCGTTGGTCTCATCAGCTGGGTTAAGGAAGTGTCGGAATATCTCATACACAACAGGTCGGCTAGAGTCAGCAAGCTTAACCGGTGCCCATTGACTGATGAGAATAGCAATACGCCGTCGCAGAACCTTGTGAAGACCGCCTTTTGCTGAGCATCTGCGATAATGCTAGAAGTCAAGACTGCGTCAAAGTCAAAGGTATCGAACACATGGGCCGCTGCCAGGCCCATCGCAGTGTACACAGCCTCCTTTGATGCGATGTCTGTCTGCGGATCTTGCGCCGTTTGGAAGTATTGCAGCAGGGGAGGGACCAGCAATGGCTTGAAATGAGTGAGCAGATCAAGGAACAGTCTCTCTGCGCAAGGTCGCACTTCCCACTCATAAGCATTGCCCTCGCTCTGCTCCTGCTGTTCCCACTCCTCTGGATCTTCCTCCCAAGCCTCCAAATCTGCCTTACGGAAAACAAAGAGGTGAGTAATGATGGAGTTGACAATCTGCACAACAAAGTCCTCCTTCAGAAGCTCTGTCTTGATAATGTTCTTTGCTTGCTCCTGCTCAGCCTTAGTTTCTGGGGAGCGATATTTGAAAGTCTGCACTGTATGGAATCCAATTTTGATACATGCTCGGAGGAGGATGAGACCTTTAAGAGCAAGTCGCTCCAACAAAGGGCCTTCGACCTTGGATTTGGCCGTGCCGGGAGCACCGTTCCCTGACGAATGCCGCCAGATCTGTCGAATACCTCGGCAAACCTGGCCACCAAATCCCAGTAAGCGTGGACCAAAGACAGTGAGTTAGGCAGGAAGGCGAAGCTCGCAGCATGCTCCTCTGCCACGTCAATGTGCAGTTTTGTGAACTGGAGGAGGTGCTTGCCAACCACATCCTGATAAGGAGGAGAGACGTCGGAGTCGTGGCTCACAAAGCCAAGAAGTTGTCCGAACTGGTTTTGTGACAAAGTCCAGAATTGCTCGACCGTCTTGTCACCATGAGGCCGCTCGTATCCTGTAGCAACAAGTCGACGGAGAACCTTTAGCGCGAGCAAGCTGCTCAGCATCGCCATATTCGCTTCTTGTTCGTTCCCTTGCCCGTTTGTCAGATAGTTGATCCATGTAGTTGACTTGTCGGCGTAGATTTCGGCAAGCACGTATACGATTTCAGGCGTGACGGATTGCAACGTTGTTTGCGACTTTCGTAACCGGGCAGTTGCGAGCTCCTTGACAACCCTCAGGAGGATCTGGAGAGAACCATGTAGGCGGCCCTGGTTTCCTCTCTTGCTGACCGGAGATGCGCAATAAGATCTGGTAGGGCCTCGGGCCAGTCGGTGGGATAATCGATGCGGACGACCTTAGCGACGACGAGGGCATTGTGCATGGCCAAATTCCTCTCCTCTTCATCGATAGTGCCCTGGAACAGGCGCGAGCGGATCAGGGCCTTTTCCTCTGCTTTGATGCCATTTTTAGTCTGGGCATACAACCTCCAGTACTTGTCGATTCCATTTTTGAGTTGTATCACAGCTAGAAAGCGAACCTCGAGTGGAAGCGACTTGTCGAGATAGACGGCCTACATCGGTCAGCTACTGGACGAACCACGGGCACAAGGGAACGACGGAGGCGCCCACCTGTAACGAAGAGTAGTATCCGGGGTGCAGTTCCCAAGAAGTGAGCTGCTGGGTGGCCGCTTGTCGTTGAGCATAGTCGGAAGATGTAGCGGACTCAAGAGCGCGACAGAGGGTCTGCAGGCTTAATGGATTTGCATCTCCGGGAACCTCGATGGCAAAGCTCATGTTTGGTGGCGGAACCGACCAAGCGGCCGGTGAGCTTGTTCAGACTGCCCTTCTTTATAGATGGTAGGTGTACGAGTGCGGTCGACGCGCGAGGGGGAGCAAGGGGCTGTAGAGCGAGATGTTGGTTTGGTGTTTTGTAGCGAAGACGAAGATCAAGTTTGTGGTGGGGTTTGACGTTGTTTAACAGCATTGGAGGGGTAACTTCTGAGCCAGCACTGGCTACTACCTACTAGGTAACTAAACTGACTTGTCTTGCAATAGGCACTATAGGCAGATGCCTAACTGCTCGCTGTTCTGAGGCTATACGAGCATTACAACACTATCCTTGGCAGCAATACGAGAACTGCCGAACGGGGCAATAAAATCAAGGATTGGCGTGCTTACTTCATCGAGCCATTACCTGCATGTTCTTCTTTCTTACGATGACGGCGATACGAAGAATGTTCCGCGAATTGTAAGTACCTGCTGAAATAGTTCACTAGAAGGCACCTTAGGGATTAGTAGGTTCTAAGTAGATACCCGCCTTGGGTATTGAGGTACTATAGGCCCTGGGCATGTAGGCTCTCTTCATTAAATACATGAGGATATAAGTGATACCGATAAAGCTGCAAACGCCTGCACGCCAATCACCGCCTGTAAAAACAACAGACGCAGATCTTATTACGTCGCATAGGTGGCTTGCGTTCTGGGAGAGGATGTCACTGGGACCTCTTAGTCTTTCACCGTCTTGTTCCAGGCCTTGACGTACCGAGATACCAGACGGAGAGTACAGGGAAAATGCACCCTGGCGAAACCAGAAGCTAGGCCGCTTGCGGTAACAAGCTTCACTCTGACCCTGCTCTTCGAATTGCGACTGGAAACCTCATTTTCCATGGTCGATAGTGGTTGCGAGGACTCAAAACTGCCGTCGCCGCCACCATGATTCGCCCAAGGCTTCCGCGGTCGTCAGCTTTTGGCCTCCGGCGGACGGCATGGACTTGCCCGAAGTGCCTTTCAAGACGCCAATACGCCCAAAAACGGCCCCGGCCCCAACAGCGACCCCGAAGCGCGAGCCTCCCGATCATCGCAAGCTCGGCATTCAACAAGAGCTCTTCATCTCATCCGTCTATAGCCCCGGATCACCAATTTTCCTCCCCAATGGCGCGCGTATCTTTAACAGACTTGTCGATTTTCTTCGAAAACAGTATGTGCGATTCGGTTTCGAGGAGGTCATTACACCTACCATCTACAAGAAGGCGTTGTGGGCAAAGTCGGGCCACTTGGAAAACTATGCCGATGACATGTATTCGGTGACTGGCAACAAGAAAGTTGGAGATTATAAAGCGTGCTGTGGCACCGATGAGAAAGCAGCCACCGAGGAAGAGGACGATTTCGGCCTGAAGCCCATGAACTGCCCAGGACACTGCCTGATTTTCGCATCCAAAACTCGAAGCTACCGTGACCTTCCGATACGATATGCCGACTTTAGTCCTCTTCACCGGAACGAGATTTCTGGCGCATTATCTGGGCTGACTAGAGTGCGCCGATTTCACCAAGACGATGGCCACATCTTCTGTCGTCCAAACCAGGTTGAGGGTGAAATCAAGAATACCCTGCGGTTTGTAAAGGAGGTCTACAACGTGCTACGGCTGGGAGGAAACTACAGACTGGCGCTGTCTACGAGGCCAAAGGATCATTATATTGGTACCAAGGAGGAATGGGATCGTGCCGAAGATGCTTTGAAACGAGCCCTCGACGCCTCTACGCTGGACTGGACAATCAACGAAGGAGACGGCGCATTCTATGGACCCAAGATTGATATTGTGATCAAGGACTCTGATGGCAAGGAGCACCAAACTGCAACGATACAGTTGGACTTTCAGCTTCCTAAGCGGTTCGAATTAGAGTACCAGGCTCCGGCCCCGAATACGAAGCTCGAGGCGAGACCACCAGCGATGCGAAGCTCCTGGCGTCATACGGCCCCGTTCGCCCAGTCATGATTCACCGCGCCGTCTTAGGATCAGTCGAGCGATTGATGGCACTTCTCATTGAGAAGTATGACAAGGACTGGCCGTTCTGGCTGAGTCCTAAGCAAGCCATTATCCTTACCGTCAACACAAGCGACCCGATTGTAGGATGGGCCGAATCGGTGCGCAACATCTTAATTGGCAACGAAGAGTTTGTTGACGGCCGGATACCGCAGCCGACAGGACTGACGGTGGACGTTGACGCGACGCCAAGGTCTATTGGTGCGAAGATGCGAGCGGCACGAGATATTGGCTACAGTGAGATTCTGGTGGTAGGAGAAAAGGAGGTCGAGAAGGGAGAGGTAAGCTTGGGCCGAGTACGTCTGTCGCCAGAAGACCTACGTGACAGGATGATGGACAAGGTGAAGACGTTTGAGTAATTGCCAGGGCATTGTATTAGAGTCCAGGTGGAACATAACTATGTAGTATATATCCTGCCCCCTGTACGATTAGAAGCCGGGTTCTCTTGAATACAAGTCGTATTCTAATGCGCCGCCATCGGCGTTCGAAATATGGCGGGGATAAAATTGGACGCCCCATGTGCATTGCAGCAGCTGTGACACGATTAAAAGTGTTGTATCTTATGCTAACTTAGCATCCGTTTGCACCGAGCGCTGGACAAAGGCCGACCACGGCTGATTAGAGCACGCAACATTGCCTAATTTTTCCCCATGGACCCAGACCAAAGTTGTCATAGTTTTCCTCGGGGTGATGAGTTGACATATCTTCGCTGGAATGGCCTGGCACGGTTGAGTAAGAGGCGGGGGCGTTTGACTGCGCGACAGGAAGTTGAGCTCCCTACCACTCCATCCCATTATCCACCGTCATGTTAGACTGCTCGGTTTGGCCCACCATAACCTGGCTCTCGGAGGCATGCGGCTGCATGACAGGAGGTTGAGCTCCCTACTGCCCAGTTCTTTCGTCTATAGCCTGCCTCGCAGGGGCATTTGACTGCGCAACAGGAAGTTGAGCTCCCTACCACTCCATCCCGTTATCTACCCTCATGCTAGACTGCTCGGCTTGGTCCACCATAGTCTGCCTCTGGGGGCATGTGGCTGCATGACAGGAGGCTGAGCTCCCTACTGCTCCATCCCATCATCTATCTTCTCGCCAAACTCCTCAGTTCGTTCGCTCATAGCCTGCCTCTCAGGGGCGTACGGCTGCACAACGGGAAGTCGAGCTCCCTCCTGCTCCATCCCGTCATCTGCCTTCACGCTAGACTGCTCACTTTGTTCATCCATAACCTGCCTCTCAGGGGTATATAGCTGCACAACAGGAATTTGACCTCCCTGCCTCTGCATCCAGTCACCCACCTTCGTGCTAGGCTGCTCGGTTAGGCCCACCACAGTTTGGCTCTTGGGGGCCTGCGGCTGTACGACAGGAGGTTGAGCTCCCTATCTTTTCATCCGGTCATCTACCTTCCCGCCAGACTGCTCGATTCGTTCAATCATGGCCTGCCTCTCGGCAAGTTGTTCGCGCATGAAATCGACGGTGCGCTTCAGTACGAGGCCCTCGGAGCGCCCCTGACCCTCCAGGCCGGGCACGAGCTCTGTCAGACGATCAAAGCCTTCACGGATTGCCTGCCTTCGCTTTTGCTCTGTATGGCCGTATGAGCACAACTGAATCACCTGCGCTGACCTGTTGGGGCGCCAGGATGGGCTGCGCGGCCAACTTACCTGACGCAATGTGGTTCTGCTTCTTCTCCTCCTCAGTCAGACGAGGCTTCTCGTCAATCAGCGCGCCGCTGCCGTCACCGCCCCAGGAGAGTCATTATTGTTCGGGTTATTATTGTTATTGCTGTTGCTTGGAGACGACATGTTGACGTCGCTGGGCACGGGAGGCTCGTGTCGTGACCATAAACAGAAGAGGTGGATTGACAGGTGAAATTTGACATGTGAGAGCCCCAATGTAGGTGTCGAATGGCAAACAAGGATGCTGCCCCGGATTGTCGCTAAATAGATCCTAGTCCATGCAAGTCGCGTGGTAGTGGTAGTGTAGCGTGAAGCACAGCACAGCACAGCACGGCACAGGTAAGGGTAGCGTGAGCTATAGCCACTACCTACCTTAATTAGTAACAGCACTTGTTGCAAGGTGAGTACCGTAGTCTAGGTGGTAGGTACGCATTGAATCACCATGGGAGGAACCACCGTCTAGTCGTGAAGCCCGTAGCTTGTTGTGCATTTATGCACTCATATTGATCCAGCTATATTCGAGATGGTTGAATTTTTGCCCATCTAGACTGTCCTATTTCTGCTGCACAAGATATACACATTTTCAACTGTCCACCAGTTTGCAGCACTGTAAGGCTTCTGTCCACGGACCGGGAGATGGCTGTGATTGAAACATTTTCCGATATGACCCAAGACACAAATCCCAACTAACGCCTTCTACGTCTATGTATCCCCAAACATTATTTGTTTGACCTCGACTGTGCTGCCGTTTCCGCGGAGTTATGAGTCGGCCTAGTCCTGCTCTTCTTCTCCCTCCTCCTCCTCTTCATCCTGTCGGAAGACAACCTTTTCTGCCATGGAAAGGCACTTCCGTACTGGCAAGCCTACGACATTATCCACGGCTCCTTCGATCTTTTCCACAAGGAGCATGCCGCCAATTCCCTGGATCGCATACCCTCCGGCCTTGTCCACTCCCTCTCGTGTCTTGACGTACGCCTCGATGACATCGTTTGGAAGTCCATCATCTTCGCTGTTGAAGTACACCTTGGTCTCCTCAACGTGATTCGCGATTGAGTAGCCGGGGTGTCTCGCATCCTCCTGGGGGCGATGACACTGATGGCCGTCAGCACCTTATGCACTCGGGTATCACGCATAAGCTTCAGCATCCGGATGTGATCTGCTTCACTCCGCGGCTTCTCCAGAATGCGCCCATCCCGGGTGACGATGACGGTATCGGCGGCTATGACAACGTCGGGATCCGGTATCGAGGCAAGGTGTGTCTCGAGCGCCGTGGTGTAAACATCAAGGGCCTTCTGACGAGCTGTCGCCGCGACATATTCGTAGGGCCCATACGCAGCTTTGTCAAGGTCTTCGGGTTTCGTCGAAGGGAGGATTTCCAGGTTCGTCAAACCCATCTAATTCCGGGTTAGCGATGCATACCAGATATTCAGCTAGTCTAGCCCGTACATACCTGCTGCAACAGCGCCTTGCGCCTCGGCGAGGCGGAGGCAAGAATGACCCGCTTCGAGTTCAGGTACTTGATGATGGGGATATCAAGAGGCAGAGGACCCTTTCGAACCGGAGGACGGGTCGGCGGAGGACGGGGGCGGCGCCATGCTCTGCGGCTGCCTGGTCGTAGTCCTGGGGTTGATCGATCAGCGATGCTCCGGAGGCCGCCATTGTAACCGAGTGATGGACCGAGTTGAGTTGTGTGAGGAAAAATCAAACCGGACCAGCCATACGCTGGTTGTCGCTGCTCGGCCGCACGCCCATTAGCTAGTACCTTGGCTCGCCATAGCTGCACGTTATCCTTGTCTGCAAATCGAATCGCGAGTGACGAGTGTTTGCAGTGGGGTCCAGCAGCCCCACTGGAGCCCGGATGTTTCAGTGGGCTCGCCCGCTACAGACACCTGCTGGGAGCTCGCCATGGCCACGGAGCATGAGTTCTGCCTTGGTGCCTTGGTACCGTTTCAGGCAAAGCGCTGGTCTGCTGTCGGGCGGTACCTTCGCTCAGGGCAGCGAAAAGCCGAATCACCAGGAACTTGCCCCAAAATTAACCCGGTCACTCACCCTCAGACTAATCCACCAAGGCGCCGCCGCGGGAACGGGTTGTCGCTTTTCGCAAAGCCGCTTGTATCGTCCCTAGGTCCCCGTTGCGCGTACCGAATCGCGACTAGGACGTGCGCTTCCACTCTCTGTCCAGGAGCTCAACGGCCTGTGTGTCGACGCGACAGCTGGAAATCAACACACGCGTCAGACCCCTTCGCAACCACCTGCGACCGACGCAAGTCCAAGCTCCCAGCAGCCATTGCATCGACACTGCTCTCTGCACCGGTTGCCAATTGCTTCGGTGATGCGATCGGAGGTGCGGATTCCCAATCGATTCCAACATGGATAGCAAGCGGAAGGCCAATGGGGCCGCTGCGGCCGAAACGGACGACCGATCATCAAAGCGGCGCAAGTTCGCGGTAAGTCCAGTCCCTATGCGATAACCCCAATGACGGAGCATGCACCCATGAATCTCCACCAGCTGTTTGCACCCTGCACATGTGACTCCGGCGACGCAGCGGCTGTGATAGCTCGGGTCCCCATCAGTATCGACCGAAGCAACAGCTTGAAGCGAACGCGAACATGAGCTAACGAGCTATTCACCGCAGGAATTCGACCTGTCTAAGGGCGAGTCTCGAGAATCAACCACAGCATATGGACTAAGTTTCCTGGAGCAGATTCGCCGTACGGCCGACAAGAGGTATGCCTCCCATAACGATACTGATTCTAGCATCCGCAATCTAACAAGCATCGATTAGTGGCCGTCCTGTCGCGACCTACTTCGAGGAGTTGATTCCTCGCGAAGGCAATGCTCAGTACTACAAGCAGACGCGACTGCCGATTTCACTGAAGATCATCGAGGAGAAGCTCAACAAAGGCGAGTTTAGCAACCTCGCTGAGCTTGAAAGCTATTTCAAGAGGATGATCGCCAATGCCAAGGAATTCTATCCCCGTTCTTCGCAAGTCTTCGACGATGCCGAGCGTGTTAGAAAAGCTTTGAGCAATTATATGACCAAGACCAACCCTGCCTACAACAACCGCAATTACCACGCTCTTCCCACTCCTTTGCCACCCGAGGACGATGCGGATGTTGATGAGGACGCAGACGGGGAAGACGATGACGAGGCGGAAGCAGACGACGATGCTAATGGAGAAGACGCGGATGGTGAAGAACAGGAAGGAGACGAAAATGACGAGGATGATGAAGAAGGGATGAAGATGCGGACGGAGAAGACGATGCAGAGGCGGAGGATGACGAGGATGAAGGGCCAAGCTCGCGTAGACGGTCCATTGTGCTGAAACGAAGAGGGCCTGGTCGCCCGCCTAGAAACTCGGTTCAGGCTCAACCCAGCCCGCGGACCTCTAATCCCCAAGTCGGCCAGATCACCAATATGAGGGAGTTCCTTACAAAGGCCTTACTTTCCAGCAAGCCCAGGAGAAGATCGTGGAAGAGCTCATTCGACACCAGGAGCCTGAGTAAGTCAAATGTCAACCAAACTGAGCTATGCAGCTGACATTGTTATAGGTATGACGATGCTTATTTTGAACCCTTCATCAACCTGCCTCCAAGGGCATTGAAGGACTACTACAAAATCGTCACCGATCCAATCTCGTTGAAGAAGCTGCAGAAGATGGCTAAGGGTATTCAGGGACGTAGCGACGCAACTGGCGTCAGCGAGTTCAAAACCTGGGCCGCGTTCGAGGAGAAGGCGACGCTTCTTTGGACCAACGCCTACTTCTACAATGAAGAAGACAGTGAAATCTACGCTCTTGCCCAAGAGTTGGAGGTAAGCTACGTGCGAGTACACTTGCCTAGGGGTTTACTAACAATACTAGAAAATGTTCTACAAGCATTTCAAGGAAGCTCAGGCGGCCGTCCCAGAGCCCTCGCAGGCCAAGATTAAACTCAAGGTCGGACAAAATGCTGAAACTCCTACTCCATCAAAGAAGATTACCATCCACGTCGGTGGTCGTGGTGGCTCGGCCGACTCGCCTGCAGTCCAAGCAGCGTCATCTGCGGACACTCCAACCAATGCTCAAGACCTCCCGGCAGACAAGAGTGGGATGGTGAATCCTGCTCAGCCTGCACAACTCATCAAGACTAGAAGTGCTTCGGGCATGGCATCGCCGAGTCCCTCTCTGCAACAAGGACACCTCAAAGCGGAGGATAGTGCTCGCATGTCTCCTGCTGTGCCTCCACAGTTGCCTACTCCTACAGGTGGGCAAGCTGTTGGGATGACTCCAGGATCTGGTATGCCGCCAATGGTGCAACCCCAGCAACCTCCTCCAGTCGTCCACAGCCCCCTGGAACAGAAGCGCCTTCGTGGAGCTGGCAAAGGTATTCCCTTTTCCATTCCGGCTCATCCTCAGCTGACTAACATCATCTAGGCTTGAAAGACGCTCTTATTTCGAGGTTAAGGATCCAGGCTCACCCGAGCATTCTGCCGGACAGCAAAGTTCTGCTTAATATGCTGCCTGACCGAAAGGAAATGCAGCAGTCAGCCACAGTTAACGTTCCCGCCAGCCTTACTCGCGTCCTTATCGTCCCAGCGTTGCCCGACTTCCTGCAACACCGGCAATACAACCTCTGGGCCTTGATAGACAAGCAACCCTTGAAGATGTCCCACCATCAGATTCCCAACCAGTCGCCCCAAGAACGCGTCTTTGACGTCATGCTTCATCCCGGAGTCAATGTGATTGAGGCGCACCTGATTTCAGCCATTCCTCGCCATGCACGTGTTGCAGGCGAGGCAGAGGTGGAGCTCGAGGTTTTACGGTTTACGTCAATGTCATGAGGCCTTGATGAGGATGACAGGGGCTAGGGAATGCGAAACTGGATTCATGATTGTGTCACCTTACTATTGGGGCTTGAATACTGGTGCGGTTAGGACTGGAATTTGATTCTAGCGTAAAAGATTGGTGTCTTGGTGCAGGGATAGGGTTGTATAAGAAGGCCCAGTGTAAAGCTTACAGATATTTCATGGTTCCTCAGTCTATTACTGTTCATGCTATTCACTATTAGAACTTGAGCGTACGGGAAAGTCATACCTAGCAACCTCCACCCCTATCAATTGGTTGCTTTGAACAGCCTGCATTAGAAGCACAACATGCTCTCGCGTATGAAGTGATGATTTCGCTAACCCTATGTATGGTATCTTGTTACACTGCCCCTGAGCGCCAACCTGTAATCAAACATTGCGAGCGCCATATCCATGCTCTCAAACCATCGCCGCGACTGAGCTATGTAATAATCCGACTCATCAATCGGCAGCAGGCCTTTGCTTCAAGGGAAGCAAATGCTTAACCTTACTGTCAACTGCCACAAACTTCTTCTTGTTGGGGTCATACCACCCAACTACAAACACGGCCAGCACTGCCCTTTTCCCCTGTAGCTCTACCACTCCGTCTACTCGGATGCAGCCGCGAGCGGGCGGTGCTGGGGACAGGCGCCAGTTTTTCCTGAAAGTTACAGCTGCAGCTCTTATGGCAGCCTGAATGCGGGCATTGCCCTGGATATCGCCGGGAAAGATACCCGCGATTGTAGGGTTGTTTCCTGTGTGAACGCTGAGAGTGGGAGGTTTATCGGGCTGCCCTGATACCTTCACCACTTGATCGTTCCCAGATCCTAGGCCTCTCTGCTCCTTGAGTCTATCCATAGCCATGGACTGCCATGTAACCTCAGGGGTTTCTGCGCTTTTGAGGCCCAAAGCACCTGCGAAATCTTGTACAGCCTGTGTAAGCAGGGAGTTGAAAAAGGTCCAGGCTGTAAGGACCACAGCCTTGGGATAGATAGCTGCGTTGATTTGATTCGCTGCCAAGGAGTCTACCGGCCGGTCACCCCAAAAGATACCTTCGTCATCAATAATAAGACTGCGATGAGGTTAGAAGGGCCTACTAGGATGTGCTATGATGAAAACTGGCGCTGACTTACCCAGAGAGGTAGTGCTTGGGAGGTGGGCTTCGAGGATATATGATGTCTAGCCAGTACTTCTTAATCTTGGTGTCCTTGGCTCCCAAGATATTGACGAGCGCAGGATTCTTTTCCGCGCTCCTTCGAATCAAGTTTGCGAGATCAACTGTTGGCGAATATTAGCAAGGTGAAGCCCCATCGCGTTGGGAGAAGCAACGAACGCCTTATTTCTTTTGCAGTTTCTCATCCTTATTCACCTTGACGAACGTCTGCCATTCGGGGTCGGATCCCTTGTACGGTGGCTGCTCGACAGTCTGGATTCCAAACAGGAAAGGTAGGAAGAAGAAGGGCTCCTCTTCATCCTCTTCCGCTGATGCCTCTAGCTGTGGCGTGTCCAACTCGTCGGCCCAGTCGAGCAAAGTGTCGATGACAACGGAAAGGAAAACCTGAAAGCACATGTAATATATGACTCCGGCGAGCACGAAATACCTGATTCAAATTAGCGGTGCCCCTCAACTACCAAGAAATACCACACACCTAATTTCCGCCTAACCTGTTGTCTCGTAGGGAGGCGTCGAGGTTTCGGGAAGTACACGGGCAAGGCCGGCTTCGCGTATTGATTGCGCCATGGGAAAAACGAGGCCTGGCGCAGGGACGCAGGCAGCGGTCGACCAAGACTTCGTTGTGCTACAAGGTCGATGGTTGCAGAAGGGAGTCGGTTCGAGATTCGTTGCGTTGCGAGACCGGCGATGGAACGTCTCGCAGCGACGGCTTGTCGCAGCATGTCGCAGCACGCGTGAACTGCGGAAACTGAGGCAAGAGAGTGTTGAGAAGTGAAGAGAGACCAGGAGCTGCACCTAGGGAAATTTCAAAGGAGAAAAAGGCATGACTGCCGTGACCGCAAACTTAAGGTGGTCAAGTCTTGGAATTTGTGATCGGCCAAGTAGATGTATGTGATAGACCATAAGGAACGGTTAGATAAGGCAGGGTGTTTAGAATGACGACCTTGGACCGTGGAGACTGTGTTTTAGGCTGCTTTGGCACTGTAAGGCAGAGGGCAAAAGGTCATCTAGTACAGTGTGGGATCGTTTTGGCCACTCAGCATAACTGTACTGTGTACCGGAACATTGCTACCCCGAAAGCTCCGACACGTGCTAGGCTCACTGCCCCTTGTAACCAAAGCGGCTCGGTTTGGTGACGTTCGAAGCTGGCTAAGCTGCTAGCAACCTATCGAGGCTTCATTGATCAACCGCCATCATGAAGCTCAGCGCTGGAATCACGGCGGCCCTCGTGAGCTGCGCAGCCGCCGCGCAGCAGGCAGCTCAAGTGCACATCCTTCCTTCCCCTGCCTCATCCGCGACACTCCCCGTTCCCCGAAGCATCGCCCGCTTGATCCTGCTCCAACGATTAGCTCCCTCTGGAAAGGGACCATCCATTAACGACCTGCCCAACGATTTCGAAGCCGAAGATGTCATTGGCCTCATCAACACGTACGGCAAGGCAGGCTCGCCGCTGTTCGGCGACAGCGAGAACTTGCCGAACCAGCTGGTGGTGATGCTCGAGGGCATGACTGAGGATCAGGTCAAGAAGACTGGGGACGCGTTGGACACGCTCGCCTTCACCATCCCGAACCCTCCCTCCACCGAGGCCAACGACAACCTCTTCAAGTTTGACTTTTACAACGCCGGCGTCACGAAGGACCACAAGTGCTCGCTGGACCAAGTTATCAACCCCTTCGAGGAGCAGTGCTGGAGCGGCAAATCAGCTGTCGCGCGATACGATGTCTCTAAGGTATGGCTTTTGTACTGAAGTTATCAGCCATGAGGAATTTACTAAAACTCTACTTTTAGGACGCCAGCGTACTGAACGACCTTGTTTCCAACTTGGAGAAGCTCAAGCGCTTTTCCAAGAGTGGCGAGATGGAGGCGACCATCATCCTTTTGACAGCCGTCACCGAAGGCTCTAAGTCCAACTCGTGGTCCGATAAGCCACAGGAGCTTCGTCGTCGCCAAGACGAACTGCCCATGTCTACCGGCCAGGATGACGATGAGCCAGCCCCTCCCAGCGAGACATCTCCCGCGTCCAAGCACCCCGTCTTCTACGTGTCGAGCGGCTCGATCCCTGCCTGCTTCACCTCCAAGGATGCGTGCTCCAATGAAACACGAAACTGCACTGGCCACGGCGAGTGCCGCAACAAGTACGCCAACCCTGACGGATCTGATGGCAAGACGGTCTGCTTTACATGCCACTGTATGAAAACTGCGAGCAACTCTAGCGGTGTTACGCACTGGGCTGGAGCTACCTGCTCGAAGAAGGACATCAGCGTTCCATTCTGGTTGTTCGCCGGTTTCACCCTTTTCATGGTCGGCATCCTGTCTCTGGCCATTGGTATGCTGTTCAGCGTTGGCGAGGAGAAGCTTCCGGGCGTGATTGGCGCCGGAGTGGCCAAGTCCAAGTAAAGGCAAGATGACTGTGAATACGAAGATGCAAAGCTGAGTTCTTTGCGAGGCAACAGATGAGATGATGTGGCCGTGATGGCGGTTGCTATCACCACTTCCGGAGAAGAAGTGTATCATAGGGTGTATCGATATATGGCGTCGTTGAGTGGCGAGGAGGTGCGCGACTCTGTCAACTAAGGCTTTTGGACTTGAGTTTAGAATGCATGCTTTTTTCCTGCTTTGAGTAGCACCTGTCCCATGGCTATCACCCCGACATTGCAAATGACACGAACCTCCATCATTACTTCTCAAACTCCGTTCTTCCTTTAATGGTTAGCGTATTATATATATCAAGCATCAGCTATTACGCGTCTTGAAGGCTTGGGTCAGTGAGACACGTTGACGTACGAGACTGAATAGGAAAAGATAGAAAGCAAGCAACGAGAGCAGACGTCGGCTTACGCTGTTTATATTGACTAGTAAAGGTGTGTATCCAGTTTGAGAGCCTGTTTGTAATGTAAAATCCACTCGACAGTCCTCAATCTAGGAACTGGATCGGGAGGGTGTTTGATGATCTCCATGATTTAGGTACCGTGAGGCTTAGAACAGTGTAGCTTTAAACGTTCCGAGGACGACCACCCAGCTAGGTATTGGATATCAGTTGTCGGCTCTTAGAAAACTACATTCCTCACTCACTGACCGAATCGCATACATGTTTATTGCTGTTTGAACTGTCCTTTCCTAAACAACAACTTACCATCCATTGCCCTCGTCATCTTCAACAGTTACTTGGTCTTCTTCGTCTTCTGATGTTTCTACGGACGCTGTACCCTCTTCAAAATCTTCATAAAGCTAACCAACGACCAGTTCTCAAAATGCTGTACCTGTAAGCCAATCGATCATACTATCTGCCCTGGTATGAACCCGTTCTATTGCTTGGCGGTCTTCACTAGGAAGTGAAGCCATTATTCCTACGTACCAAATATCAGACTCTACCCATTGGGTGAAAACGAAGTTGTAGAGGCCTATTATGGCATAGATTATAGCCATTTGCGTTTGGAACGTGCATCAAGGTCCAGTTTTGCGTAGGTCTTTCCACCTTCTCTTGTACCTGTCGAAGACTTGTCTCACGATAGAATGCCGTGCGGCATGCCGTAGGTTATACAATTCTGCCTTTTGTCTCTGGCTTTTTTACTGATTTTCCAGGTTTTTCAATTTGAGATCCCTTGCGTGAGAATGGCATCAAGATACCCTCTCTGCGTTTAAACATAGTACCACAAAGGTAGAACCATGCCAAGACTATTTTGAATGACCTCGTTAATGCATGACACATGAAGGTTGAGCTCTCTGAATACTCGGCCAGGAGCACGTAAAACTTGCTGACAGTAGCTTGTTGTGGTAGGGCTGTTTGCTGATCCCCTTTGTTTCAGCCTTGTACAAGGAATCGTCCCTATCATGGCAAGACCACTGCAACAGTTGTTGGCCTATTTAGTATATATGTACTCGCTCTCTATGATTAACTCTAGCACTCACATCGAAAAAAAAAAAAATTGCGCTGCTTGGGACCCGTTTCTATCGTCAAGGCCCATATTTCTGCTGCAGTCCGTGAGACGCTGTTGGGAGCTCTATGCAGTCAAGCTTCCCTTGCTCCTTAACATCGTGAGAGTTCTCATCATTTCTGTCGTCGCTACGCCAGTTTTGGGCAAGTAAACGACCCTCGCTAGCGCGATGCGTTATGGACAAGGGGCGTATGCAAAGGCATGTCTCATCGTTTTGTACAACGTCTGAGCACCCTTCTTGCCTCACAGGCCTAAAGAACCTAAACTAGGATACGCTGTAAATAGGTTGCTATTGCGGGTATGTTGTGGACTATATCGCTTTCTAGATAGGCTCTACGTCAGCAAACCCATCCTGCCGCTTCCTTAGGGCGACAAACGGAGTTTTGAGCTCTCCGGCCCCTGTCAGCTTCCATTGACCAACGTTGCTTGCGGTGGGCTTAGCAGATCGTGCCCAATCCTACTATGTAGTGGCAACCACTGCTCCAATGATCATTCAATGCCTTAATCCTCTCCCCAATGATAGTCAATGCCCATGTCACATTGACTACGAAACCTGTGTCGGAAGGAGTACGTAGTCACTATAGCAGAGCCTAAGCCACCACGCATTCCGTTGATTTGACTAGTACTTAAACCAACCCCTACCTCCTAGAACTCGTCAACAGCCCCTGGAACGGAGTTTTCTATAAACGCCGTTCGAGGCAGGCTGGGCTTTGTTGAGACGCCCCAAGAACGAAAATCAATTATCAGGAGAGTGCGGGAGCCTTATTAGACGAGCTAAAAGTCCGCAGGAGTCGGAATTCTTTCTTTTTCCCTTCTTGCAATTTTCTCAGGCCTTTGGCTCTCCTAACCCTGCTATCGAGGCCCTTTGGCAACGGCATTCTACTAACACCGGCATCTGTCATGGTGACCGGCACCACCAGGCCACGGCTCCTACAGCTAAGTGGGGAGCTGCATGCGGCACATGTGCTGCTGCAAAGGCCAAGTGCCTCCGCACGAGCGGTACTGCTGGTTCCAAGTGTGATAGGTGCGTTCACAAATAGGTAGACACCGTTGGGTTGATCAGCTCGTTGGTGCTGTTGACCACTGTGCTGGGGTCACACACAATCACCAAAGTCCCAGTCCTGGTCCTTGGCACAGCTTGACAGTAGGCTCGGCTAACATGGACTTAATAATTATAGATGTGAAAGGCTTCTCAAGGATTGTACAGACCAGGTCCACCGTCCTCGGAAGAAGCGAACAAGCAAGCCATCGTAAGTCTCATCGAGAGTGCCCTGGCCAACCATGTTAGAGGAGTAGACAATGAGACCAGCGCCTACAAACATGCACCTTGACATGAATTCCCGCGAGCTTTGTCGGACTCCGCTCCAATTTACATGAGTGCCATCTAGTTGAGACGGACCTCACTAATACCGTATCATAGAAAGACTTCCCAAATTGAAGAGAAGTTAAACGGGCTTTACAGTCTCTTGAGAGCATCCGGAAGCCTAAATTCAGCAGGCCTACCTTCGGATACACTCTCTGTCCCCGATGATCTTAATTCAATACTGTCAAGTAGTAAATCACCAGAATCATCCGGCTCCTCGTCAAGTTCGAAGACATGGACAATCCCCTCAAGCTTCAACTCGGATGCACCTGCAACATGCATATGCAGACCGGATTGCAGTGAAGCGCCGCCGCCGCCCGGCACTGATGATGAATTGCTGGATATCTTCCGTGATGAGCTCCAGGACGTATGCCCGTTTGTCGTCATACCGGCTGATATGTCGGCGGCGACTCTCAAGGTGAAACGGCCTTTCCTGATGGCCGCCATCAAGATGGTGGCTTCTTACCGAAGTCTCAGGTCGATGCGAGCCCAGATGTTTCACTTGATGAAGTATGTTAGCGAACATACCCTAATTCGCTGCGAGAGATCGCTTGATCTGCTGTTAGGGATCCTTGTCATTGTCCAGTGGTATCCATATCACTTCTGCACACACTCGCAACTGGGAACCCTAGTTGCCATGGCGTCAAGTCTCTGCTCTCAACTCGGCTTGATAAGACGCCCTAGAGCGTCGGAACGTATAGGCTTGAGGCTACTGAAAGCACCTGAAATCAATCCCAGAACAAACGAGGAGCGCAGGGCGTACGTGGGAGCATGGTTCCTATCCTCAGTGTAAGTTAAAGGGGTTTGCCTTCTCTCTTTCCACAACAGCTAAGAAGACGATAGTTGTTCTTTGGGATTCTGGAGAATGGAAGCGATGACACACACGAGATACCTTGACGAATGCCTAAACGATCTCTTGGTGAATTCCGAGTACGAGACGGACATAAAACTCGTCTATCTCGTACGAGCACAATGTTTGGCTCATCGAATCGACCAGCTTCACAACAGAGACACAGATATGGAAGATGTGGATGGTCCCCGTTGCCATCTGTTGCTGCTCTCCAAGTTGAACTTGATGGGCTCCGAAACAGCTTGTCTCCTGAACTGCAAGGGGATGGTGAGTAGGATGTCTGAGCATACATGATGTTTGCGTATTGACTTGCTGGCAGATATGATCCAGATGCATCTTAACACAGCCGCCATGAAACTACACGAGCCGCCTATTGTTGACCCTTCAACCATCACTTCGTTATGCGCAGCTCTCGCAATTAGTGGGCCAGAACAACCATGGCCCCTTGAAGGCCTACAAAAAAGCCGAGACGCTTTGGTCCAGTGGTTTGACCACTGGCTCTCGATTCCTCCATCCTTGTTCTATCAAGAAACTACCGGAGGCGCAGCTCAATTGACCTACGCCATCATCATGCTGGGGAGATGGACAAAACTGACAACACCACGAGGCATGTTGAAGGCAGCGAGGGCCAAGAGCCATGATCTGTCTCTCACGCCTAGTGTAAAAAGCGCAGGAGCGTGCATACAGGGCCCTCAGCTTTCCTCAAAGGACGAAGAGCCTTTACTAGCCGTGCCGGGGTCCATGCGAAGCGCAGCCAAGGTCCCCTTCAACTTCAAGCAGGTGACTTCGCGACAGGAGGCAGACCCAAGACTACCACTCGAACTAGCGAACTTACGATCTCATATTGAGGCACAGCCTGGGCTCTCGATCGATGTGCCGGTGCTCATATCGTCCATCATATCGCGATTTGAACAGGTCAATGCGGCGCTGCAAGACCTGTCCGTCGAACCTGGCAAGATCAGCCCCAACATCTGGATGATGGGAGCGATCCGGGTCCGCGTCACGCGGGCGAACCTGGAGCGGTGGGCAGAGCTCATCACCGAGGGCATCCAGAAGGCCAGCCTCAACGACGACAGCACGGCGGATGCGGAGACGCCGGCGAAGGAGAGCGTGCTAGTCAACAACGCCGAGCCTTTTGTTGGTGTATACGAGGACATGTGGAACGGCATGGCGCTTCCAGAGCAGGTGTCGATGCAGGATTACTTCCAGGCGGATGGCATGGCGCATAGCTTCGACCCGCACTTGGCAATGGACAGGTCGTGGGACTGGGATATGCTGTATAACTCGATGGGTGAATTTATGGAACCGTGAGTGGCCATTTGTATGAAGGAGAGTGATTTACTGGCAAGGAGACCCATTTTCGGTCTTACAGCATGATACAAGCGTTGCAAGTACATAATTAACCCGATATCATACCTCCTCCTACCTGCCTACCTCATCCACCTGGCACGCCTTGACAACTACTTACCTACTACCTCACTCATTCACATGCCCTGGAGTATATTTGATCCCAGTCTAGGCCACTCTATACTAAAGTGCCTGTCCTCTCTTGTCTTGGCTCTGCGCAATCTGCCTCAACTTTCTCTCGCCTAGAGCATAAAGACCAAACTATTCATTAGCGAGTTGCCAGCAATGCCCTTGGCAGAGGAAAGCTTTCACGAGATTATGCCCTAGGCCCATGCATGTGACCTCATGTCGTGATTCACAGCTGGCGACTGATGGTGGACAGCTGCGAGCACAACAGGCACAAAACCTCTGCTTCTGCCTTCTTCTCTCTCCTTCATCTCACTCATCCATCCACCCAGCCCTTGTGCTGCCGCTTTTCTTCCTCCCACACGGCGATTTATAATCCAATCTACAATCACGTCTCTGCTCTCTGCAAGCGCTTGCATCTTGTCTCCTCAACTTCGGACGACAGCATCGCCATCTACTCTCTGCTGCCTGGCACTCGAGCAAACTACCCATCATGTTTCTTGGGAGGATTTACCTCTTGCTCCTCTTTATGAGTGGCTTCTTCAAACTGTCTCTGGCATTGCCGGCAGATGAATCATCGTTTGGTCAGCTCTTACATGAATCACACTACGATGTTGTTCCTCTTCTTTGGACTGGTACCATCATCGATGGAGGCCCTGAATACGAACTCAACGGCACAGCAGAGGTTAGCACCTTACCATACACAATCAGATCTCCTCCAAGACAACCCCCTGCTAACACAAGTATCAAGGAGATTTTAACCCAAATCCTCGAAATTAACCCGGACTACAGTCCCGTTGGCTACCCACCCAAATCTTCTTCCCTAACGATTCCCTTCAAACGGGGCCCCTCGACTATCGACTGCAACCCATCTGAAAATTGGTTCTACGCTGCCGTCTCCCAGCTCGCTCGCGAGGCCCGATACTTGAGCTCCCTTGGTGATGCCACCTGTAGCGCCGAGGCCGGCAAGTGTGCGCGTGTCTCCTGCTCTTACAACACAGCCGTCTACTTCTGCAATCTACGAAAGAAGAGGTGGGGATTCGCTGCTCTCGTCTCGGACAACAGGTCATGGACATAGCCAAGAAGTGTGAGACTTATAGCGAGGACAACAAGAGTGATGTCGCAAAGGGCATGTTGCACGTCCCTGGTGACTATGAGCTATGGGCTGGGAAGCCAATCCAGACTGTTAAGCTGGCTCTTCAAGAGCGACTCAAGGAAGACCGAAAACAAAAGAAAAACACAAGCGGACGGATATGGGGAAGGAAATCTGCCACGGGGATCAACAGAGGCGTCAAGCGATGGCATTTGCTTCAAACACTACCAGAATGTACACTTAAGCTTTGCTTCGAATACATGTACCAAGTTAACTACAGATAAAACAACCAACTAATTTCTCAAAACGATGGTCCTGTATAGCATGGGATTGGAATCCTCAAGCCAAGGCACACAACAGTGCACGGCATCGGACATTTTCGATGCTGTACCTTTGCCTGTGGGATAACATAGCTGCCTTCGTACCCCCACCATTTGTACTGAAAACGTTAGTTGCATGAGTTGTTTGCTCAGAGTGACCACAAAGCTCATGCTTTGGCGAATGACGACCAGCGTGGCGAGATTTGCCATGTACAAACATCAGCCCTAGGCGAGAATGTTGTATGCAGCCTTAACAGGCAACGAGTAAGAGCCTGATGCAGTTTGGTATGACAGGATACAACGGGATGCAAGACCGGAGAAATTAGTGATGGTTGCAAGTTTGGATGTTATGATTGTGTCGAAAGAGAAGCAAAAGAAATAGGGGAGGGAAGTCACGTAGGTTGTAGGCATATATGCAATATTGTTTCGACAAGTCAACCAAGTGCATCTATCTTCTTGCTCATTAACTAGCTGTTCAGTTGATCCCCAGTATACACTCTTATGTTATCAATTCAATACAATATTTCATATATTTACTCTACTTTCGCTCCCTAGTTACTCTATATACAGTGCTGTTCAGCTGCTACTAGTTAATGTATGTGCTATGAAAATTTGCAATGCTATAAGGAGTATCTCTACATGATTTATGCAGGATTATAAAGTTTACTATATATGGTTAGCAAGAGAAGCAGAGACGGATTTAAATGATGGTTGAGAGACTCACAACATCCATCCACCTGGCCATCCATTTGTTCACGGTTTCCTTTGCCTCATCAACTAGACCGAGTTCTATGAACTGTTAGAAAAGTCATTTAGAAATGCTCCAGAAAGAATTCACTCACCAAGCATGAGCTGGACACCGCCCCTAATGCCAGAATCAAGAGCAGAGGCAATCCAAGCATGTGTATAAGAGGTATGCTCTCCAACGAAGATCATCTAAACCTGTAATCAGCTGTTTTTGTCCTTCATCAATGCTAAAAAAACGTGAAACTTACGTTCTTGTGTGTCTTAAAGTATTCAGGGATATACAACTCATGCTGACCGATCGAAGGGCTTGCCCACGCACCGCTCTCAAGCGGGTCATCCACCCAGCACCGGCGGTTATAATTGCCAGTGTACAGTTCCCGAGTAAACTCTCCGTGGATCTCTACCATGGCATCGAGAGTGTACTGAACATGCTCTTCCTCGGGCATGCTGGCCAAGCCCTCTGCTGCGGTGCCACTTATGTAGCTCGCCAGGATACTCGCTGGGCCAGTACCATTGAAGTCATATGATGGGTAGCAAACGCTGCCAATCATAGGAATATCTGTGCTTGTACTGCATCCTCCAAATATGGGAGTACTATAGTGCTCCCAGAAACGCTCGGAGAATTCTAGGGCTACCTTGCATGCCGCAGAATATGGTACGCTCTTGATAGCATTAGTGATGAGAGGAGACAGGCTGGGCAGCCGCCACTTTCTGACATTAGAGAAAGGTACAGCAATGACGGCATAATCATAAGATGACTTCTTGAATGACCTTTCTTTAAAACTGTCTCGCCATTGCAGTGTTACTCTCTCTGATGTTTCGGAATAGTCAATACGCTCGACCTTTCGATCCATCGAGACCACATCGTCAACCAACGGGTGAAAGGCCAAAGCTAAGCGGTTAAGACCGCCGTTGATGGTGAGCCACGAGGATGCAGAGAAGTAAGTGCCGTCATACAAACTGCTCCAAAAGCTTTGGTCGGCACTTGCGTCTAGCAGACTGGCACTTTGTAGAGTTCCATTCAGATAGTTGATCATGAAAGCAAATTCTGACCAATGGTCTCCTCCAAGCCCATCCAGACCAGTCTCTAGCCACTGTTTGTGAGCCCTGTACATGTTCTTGGCCACACTGGCGCTGAAGTTGGACCCGGGCATGAACGAGTCTACCAACTCAGAGAGCTTATCGGAAGCTGCGTCTGGGGTCACAACCGTACCGAGAGATGAGTTCGCTCGGACCTGAGCGACGGTTGGCGGCAATCCCGATGGCAACTTGAACCCATTACGATAGTAGAATGAATTCGTGTTTGTGTTGATCCACGGAATGAAGTCGACGCTCAGGTTCTGGGAGTGCTTGTTAATCTTGTTAAGTTCACTAGCGAGCGAAAAGACCAGTTGATGGTCTGTGATGTTCATGACCTCATTGCTTTCAGGATCTTTGTATGTTAAGGGAAGCGCATGGGTCCCATTTCTTGGTAAGAATAGTCGAAGGGGCCGCCACTAAGGTAGGCTGTATGCAAACGACCACCAAGTCGCTGTCCAGCTTCGAGGATAGAAATGTTGGTGAAGCCGGCTTGAGAAAGCACAAGATATGTCATTAGGCCTGACATGCCGGCACCAACGATGGCGATCTCTTTGCTCTTAGCAGCGTCAACATCGACTACAGATGGCTCTTTCTGAGACAGAAGCTCAACACCATCAAACCATGGTCCTAAAGGATCAATGCCAGAGGCATTTGTCATAGGTATACCACCTACTTCAGTGTTAGCTATTAAAATGTGTACAATCTAAGAGGGAGACCGTACAGCTTGATCTTTTCTGAGGTGCTCGTCGCTTGACCTTGTGAAGCATTTGTGGCTCGCTTCGTCCGAGCAAAGCATGTGATTCGCTCCAAGCAGAGATGCAGCCATTAGTCTTGGCTTTGCGAGGTATGACCCATACCAACCGAGAGCCGTTCAGCTCGTCGACTTCAGCGATTACATGATGGGCATCATCCCGAGACTGAGATTCACAGGAGCCGTAAGTGAAGCTCACGGCTCCTTCAACGGGCTCCTGTTTAGAGATGTGAATGTTTGCAATGTGGGATGTGAGGTCTGATCTGGTTTCAAGGCGGACCGGTAGAGGTGTCGCCGTGGTTAACGTTGCCCATGCCCAAAAGGCAAGCTTGATTTCTGACCGAACCATGATACAGGAGGCTTGTATGAAGGACTGTATACGATCTGATATTCCAGTGAGTTAAAGAAACGACTCCACAGCTCCTTCTTATAGTTCCTCCCAACTGCCACATATGTGACCCGGTCCGGGTCCTTGTAGGCTAATCTCCATGCTCTCGGATCTTTTGAGAGTGTGTTGGAGTATGATGATGGGCGGGGATAATGAAAACTACGCATTGTGGCTTCATCCACCACGTAATGGGCCAGCAACTGGTTGAACTTCCATTGTAACGTTTGATAAGGACATGTACTGCCGACGGAAGGGCGTCGAGTGTGGGGTTGAGCCCATCGGCTTATCGCCAGCAAGGGTCTAATTTCTCTATCAGTGTAGTTTACCTTGTTGAATCGGGTTATATTTTGTATGGTATAAGGGAATATGGGAGAAATGCCCTACGAGTTGGAGTCACAACAGCAGCCACTATATTGATTGTAACCAAGACGACTTGGATTCTACTGAACTTCTTTTCCGTATGTATCATTTACATCCGCACAAGCAACCAGGCAGCAAGAATGAGGCTTGGAATATGGCTGGAGTTGACTATGGCTGTTAACGGAACGCTCGGTTCAGGGCACTCTGTCAATTGTTCGGGAAGATCTTCCACGTCGGCGGCTAATGTTCACTGGCGGACCAACTAGGAAAAATTAAGCGATCCTGGCGTAATCGCTATCTTGACAAACAATATTTCCATGAAGTAATGAACCCTTGTTCAAGTGGCGTTGTGGGGTGTGTTGAGCTGCTGTGTGGTTGTGGTTGCAAGTCAACGACGTTGAAGATGGCTGATGGCTGGCACTGAGTGAGTGGGTCTCAGTTTGGTAGCGTCCGCTTTCCGAATTGAGACGCCACTAGGATCAGGTGTGTTGAGCTGAGCTGGTAACGTTAACTGGAATAAAGACTAGATGTCTCCAGGTGCTTATTTATTCTACCTGAACAACCAAGCCGTTTCCCATCCAGCACACTGAGCAGATTGACATACGCTGACAATTCCGCGCCCTTTGTACGGCAGTTGTTCAACTTCACCGCCACTCCCCGGTCAGGTCCCGTACACAAACCCGTTAATCTTGAGATAAGGCATGGCTCCCCACAAGCCACCGACACCCCGCCATGGTGGGCATCCCTGCCCGAGGTCCAGTCGTCCTGTCGATATCTCGAGTCTTCCGATGTTCTGCAGCTCTTGGCCGAAAACGCGGCGTCCTCTTCCGCAGATAAGAACCGGGATTTCCTGTTGGTCGACGTGCGACGCAGCGATTGGGAGGGCGGAACCATCTCCACGTCTATCAACCTCCCCGCCCAATCCTTCTACCAGACCCGGCCAGTCGTCTACCAGCTATGCCGACAGGCCGGCATTAAGACCATCATCTTCTACTGCGGTGAGCCGTTCAACTATGAATTAGCGGTACGCCAAGAACGTTGCTCGGCTAACTCATCCTAACCCTGACAGGAAGCTCGAGTGGACGAGGCCCTCGATGCGCCGGCTGGATGCAGGACTATCTCAATGAAATTGGTGACAACAACATCTCGGCTGTCATTCTAAAGGGCGGCATCAAAGGATGGCACAAGACTCACGGTGCTGAGATGATGGATTGGTACGACGAAAAGGCATGGTCAGAGCGTAGCAAATAGACGTTGGCCGTGTGCATCTCTTTGGGTATATCCTTTCTTGATGCCTAGCAAGACAGATCCCGTGTAGTCCCACGTATAACACAATTCGTCCTTAAAACGCCGAGCAAGTCATTTTCAATTTTCCTGCAACCCCCATTCTTCAACCCCGCTGTTGACGGTCGTCGCCTCCGATTCTCTCCAGGGCTTCCAGCATGACGACCGAGTTGCCACGGATGACCTAAAATGTGGTGAGCCAAGTCTTCATGATTGCACACAGGAATGGAAAATACGCACCACCATGCCCAGCCTGACCTTCTCTCCTCCGTCCTTCTCCTCCACGGCCTCGTCGAGCACGATGTTCAGAAAGACCTAGACAAGTCAATTTGATATTCGGAAGAATCGTTTCGCAGAGTCCTGCTTACATCGTAGCCTCGAAGGACGCCGAGAACCTTGCGGCTTCCGTTCAACTGTACAAACAGTCGTTTGTCAAGGTACTAGCAAGCACAGGTTAGAACGATAATTACTAGCCGTGGGTTCGGTCTGAGTCAAAGGGTGGCCATGCGGATGTGTGAGGCGAAAGCCAAGACGTCTCAGAACGTCGAAAGAGCGTACCTTTTTCAACTCGGGTTGTGCGGGCGGCATGGTGACCAGTCAATTATTGCAATGGTTTGAGCTTGGTGATGCGACGCGATCACAGCTCCCCGAAGTGAAGCTTGCTGGTCGCAAAATTCTGGTCACGTGTAGATTAGATACATGCTGGAGATTCATGGCGCAACAACCAACCAGTGATGCAATTATCTTTCATGGCCGCCTCCGACAAATATCAGCAAAATGAGCTCGTTCGGGTCAAAACGAAAAGCCCGTGTCATCAAGGTCGATGACGAGGAGCCCCATGGGGCGCTCCGGCGGGAAGCGTTGCGGAAGATGGCAACAGTGCAGAAGGTCAGTACCAACCCAAAGCCAAATGAACAAATGCTGATATGCGACAAGGCTGACCGAGACGTAAACAGAAAACCAAAAGCCCTTGTTCACTTCTAAATCGGCGAGAAAGCCGTTTCGACAGTCTGGGTTACGAAAAGCTGTCAGTGCTACCGACTCCAGCGCCCTAGGCGACGAGAAGACTCAACCACGAGACGATAACGAAGAGGAAGATGGACCTGTCGTCATTCGACCGAATATTGGTCGCTCTTCCTCGTCGAAGCAAAAGAAGAAGCCTGCGAAATCATCTCGATTATCATTCGGCGGAACTGGCAATGAAGAGGCAGATGCAGACTCAACCGATAGCGTCAAACCGAAAACTGCATCACTCAGTCAAAGGATTTTGGAGAACAATGTACTGAAGCGCGGAATTTCGAATCGAGGGTTGCCTTTGCGCTCGGCGCAAGACGATGACGACGATCGGCCAAGATACAGCAAAGAGTACTTGCAGGAGCTGCAGTCCTCCACCCCGAACACGCCGCAGAATGTGTCGTCTCTACCCGAGACGGGAGATGAGATGGAGCTTGACTCATCGGAATTAGACGGCGCCCTGATTGTCGAGTCACAAGACGTTCCGATGGAGGAAACGCATCAAACGACTATTCTTACAGAGGCTGAGATTAAGGAAAAGAAGGAACGGCGTGCTCGCCTGGCAAAAGAGCAAAACTTTATATCCTTGGACGATGAAGACGATGAAACCTCTTTTGGCAGGAAGAAAAAGGACGATACCCGTTTAGTAGCTGAGGATGAGGACCTGGGAGAGGGCTTTGACGACTATGTTGATGATGGTGGTCTATCGCTAGGAAAACGCGCTGAGAAAGAACGGCGGAAACGTGATCGCCAACAAATAGCCGAGATGATCAATGCTGCAGAAGGCCATTCCTCAGATTCATCGGCTGACAGCGATGCGGAACGTCGGATAGCGTACGAAGCAGCACAAACCCGCGCCGGAATGGACGGTTTGAAGAAGCCACGCAACGACCCAGCCTCGGAGCTACTACAAGTCCCTCCCAAGATTACACCGTTACCAAGCTTGTCGGAGTGCTTAATCAAACTTCAGTCATCGCTGAAGACAATGGAGGAAGAGATCAAGAAGAGGGACGTCAGGGTTCAGCAGCTTCGGAATGAGAAGGCCGAGATTGCCAAGAGAGAAGGCGAAGTACAGGCCCTGCTGGATGAAACGGGCAAAAAGTACCAAGAGGCGATGGGTACTGGAAAGGTCGAGATGGAGCAAATAGCAAGTGGCGGCCCGCGAATTGAGCTTGCCGGTGAAAGAGGTTTAGAAAGCTTGGGAACGACACCAAAGACTGTGTCGCAAGGCGGAGACGACGAATTATAATGTGGAACGAAAGCTGTATAAATATCTCTTCGTGTTTGAATAGCACAGGTGAACAATATTATCTCTTCATGAGTCGACTGCTTGGGTCGTATATCTTGGTTACTTCTCGGTTGATGCGGCAGCAAAGAACTATTGAACGATGGCATGTAGCAGCGTGTTTAATATTTCGAGGACCAGACAGCATTGAAGTCGTAACGTGCAAGCAGTGTATATTAATTCTAATTCGTACATATATTTGGAAGAACATGGCCGGAAATTGCTCAAAAGCAGACTGATATTTCTGAAATGTATAAGATAATCGTTGTGCGGATTTCTATGTACAAGTTCGACAGCCGATAGATGCCAGGAATGTTACAAACAGCATCGGGAATATAATCATCATGATCGATTTCATGCTATGGTAGGAATCAGATGTGCTATATGTGAGGGAGCCGTGGTATAAGCTCCTACTACAGAACTCGTTTGGTAACTCGGACCCAGAAGTCTGAGGCGAACAAAAACACTGATGTTTGTGTTTTGATAGGACATTCAGCATCAAGAATAGCAAATTCATAGTGGCGCATCAACTATGATAATGTCAGAACACATTGAACTTTCTCTAACGGGAAATGAAAATGGCAACGAACCTCAAAAGTGGCTTTGTGAAGCTCCATCAGCGCGATGGGCTTCCCAAACAGGAATACTTGCCAGCACCAAAATGTGTGTCGACGGCAGCTATCATGTTCTTCAACTCTTCGCCTTGTGCTTCTAACCACCGCTCTGGACGGAAGACGTCTGCATCGTCGCCCCAAACGAGCTTGGAGCGGCCTATGCCAAAGAACCCCTGGCCGATCTCGGTACCTCCAGGAACAAAATAACCGTTGATATAGTCACCTTCTGCGGGGACTCTTTTGAAGCCTAGGCCGCCGACCGGCGGCCACATGCGGAAGCCTTCGCGTACGACAGCCTGGAGGTATGGAAGATTCTGCGTTTCTGTCCACGAGATGGGGGTGCTGACTTTGGATGCCACGCTGCGAATCTCGGCGATCAAAGCGGCATAAGCAGTTGGAGTAGTTATAAGAGATAGAATGATCATACGAAGTGCGTGCGAGGATGAGTTAGATCCAGCAATGCTGGTGAAGTTAGAGACATTAGAACACACGGTCAAGGGGGTCGACATACATGGCAACGAAGACCTGTTGGATGAGGTCGTCTTTACCCATACCACTGTTCACGTGGGCCTGCATCATATCATTTGTAGGCGGTGCATTAGGGTCAAATTTGCTGTCGACATAGGTTCTTGCGAAACTGAATTTAGAGTCAGCACAAGGTGTGCGATTCCAAACAATTTAGACAACTCACCTCATCAGTCTGCCGAATCCAACCCTATCACCTTCGCTAGGAGGAGCAAACGTAGAGGCCAGGTATGCACGAGAGTGGTCAACCAGGGCAGGACAGAAACCACATTCATAACAGGCAAAGAAGAGGCATTGATCTCATTGTAGTTGTAAAGATCCTCATCTTGCGCCAGATAGCCGAAAGGTTTCCCGAATGAGATATCGCCTATAGCATCGAGGGCAAAGAACTGTGTCTTTTCTGCAAGATCCATGCGCCGGGTTTCTGAAGCCATGGAGATGTATTTCCGGTTGATCAGATCGATAAAATTCATGAGTTGACGATCCATACCGGCTTCAAAGCCGAAGCCTTCATTCTCTCTGCTAGAAAACTAGACTTCTCGTAAGTGGCGGGTCATGCAAGAGCAAGAGACTGAACAAATTCGTGTTTTGCTTGCCACTTACACCTGGAGCTATTTGAGCCCTCATGGCTTTGTGTTTAACTTCATCCCGTTGCGAGACGACGTTGTCTACGCCGGGTGACATCCTGCCGCTTAGATAGAAGCTTCCTTTGGTGTAAGAGCCACGCACAGCAGCCATGTGGCGGATGACTTCTGGGTCTGTTGATAAAAGTTCATTTGGACCAATCCGCACGAGGGACCTTTTTCAATTGGTTAGCTCAACTGGGTAAGTAAACAAAGCATGGCAGATAAAAGCAAAGTGTGGCAACGATGGGTGAAGATTGACGTACCATACTCGCGCGCCGCCTGTCCAAGGCGTTCATGATAGCGTCCACTTAATGCACCAGAAAGCTGCCACCATACTGACCAAGCAGCTCCACTAGGACCAGGAATATGCCGAAGACGATACCATCGACGAATTTGTCGAAACCCTAGACCGGCGACGACAAAAACGCAGGAACAGGAAAGAAGGTGGCGAAAGGGTATCTCCTTAGATAGGCAATTAGGCCCATCTCTAAGAGAAGATCGTCAAGCTACGAGCAGCGAAACCCAGGCGCAATTACCGGGTCACCGACATAAAATGGCAACGCAGCTTCTGAATTGATGGTGTAAAGAAGACGTTATGCGCATGCCCTCAGCTTTTGAGAAGCTGATATGGCTGTGGCAATCCCTGGAATTGGCCGATGGTGGATAGCCCAGGATAGCGAGAAATTACCTTGTAGGGATTGTCGATCTACCATACCAAAATAGCAGACGAGGTTAGCTCGATTCAACGTCGACCCGAGAGCCCGTTCACAGTAAAGGGCAAGATTCTAAACATGTTGATTCCAGATGTCCAATGTCGTCCATCACGGCGAATTTCCCCGCTTCGCATCGAATCACCTCACGGGACGTCACCGTTTCGAAAGGGCTAACCGACCACCTTTCTCAAAGCATGCCGCATGTGCGGTGGTGTCCTGCACGTTGGCTGGAGGTGTGTGGGAAGAAAGACAGGTTAGATGAAGGTGGAAGCCGGCTGAGGGAGGGCTGAATGGCTGGCTGGCAACGGACATGGCTAGCGGGCGCGCCGCTTCACCTAAAGAAAGATGCTTAAAGGCTAAGCGGAGGCGATATAGCGGTAGGATAGGAATTCAGCTGTGCTTGTCTCTCTTCCCGTTGTGCTCTCGCGTGCGCCGGCTGATGGTCTAACCGAGATAGCATATCCCTGCGTCAGTGGTTGGTTGTTGATCTTGAGAATGTGGGTTGCCAATGATTATACCAAGTAGATCTTGCCATTCATTGTAAGACTCTTTTCCCGTGTGACTGAGGCCACATGGAATGCTTCCAGTCTGTCAGATTCGGCAAGGTAGCTCTCATGGTATTTTGCTTTTCTCTTTGGCCTGGTTCCAGCGCCACGGATGCGGATTTGTCTTGTGTGACCCACGAAATACGGTTGCATGCCAGCGGCTTGGAATTTCTGTCTTTTTCTTTGCTTTTCTTTCTCCATCCGAGACGGAAGAGCGACGACTAGCAATGCAGGGACAGATTCGTCACATTTAGCTCCGCGTCTCGCAGCGGAGGTGATTAACTCTCTGGGCAAAGGGATTCGCAGGTTGGTTAGGTGTTGTGTGTTGGTTGGTGTCTGACTTAGACCCCAGCAACAAGCCAACAACTGCATGCAAGGCACCCAAGCACCAACCTACCTAAACTAAAAGATGCCTTCATTTGGGTCTAGTGGGTACCAAATGATGCTATCGGGCGCTCATATATAGCTGCCTATCCAATGCCTTATGTATGTTAGTAACCCAACTTTCTTGGCCTCACCCATATTGTCTGTGTTTCCTCCTTCAACTCGCACCACGAAACCGGCCCCAAGCCACACATATAAACTGGACAACTGCACGCCCTGATGAAACACCAACCCCGCCGGGTGGTTCTGGTCAGCCAGGTCTCGAAGTACAGACGAGGGTCGCACAGCTGTCAACTCCAAGCCACAGCGTCCCGAACATTCGGACTGCAACACTTCAGTGGGGCTTCAAACATCATGGCAACGCCATTTTCCTGATTCACGCAGCACTATCGAACGCCTCTCTATTAAGTTCTCGTGGCCTCGTACGACTGCTGCGGCTCACATCCTCGTGCTTGATTCTGTCACCTCTTCTGTACTACAGACACGCTTCTGACCATACGTTTTAGATCAGACTCGCGAATCTGTCAGTATTGTCTATCAGTTTATCAGTCCTACATCAGATGATTCTCGCACGAAGTCGTTTCGTTTACCCCGTCTCGTCAACATAACATCCTCAAATCATCTTCTTTGTTTCTTGCCTCCCATACACCAGTCCCTCTTCCACATCTTCCCATAGAAGTGCCCAAAGATCCCGCAAAAGCCCCTTTCGTCCGTACCAAGGCCCTTTACCAGTTGTCTTGGGTGTTCTGCTTACAGCCGTAACAAAGTAGGTGCTGGTTGCCGGTATCAACGGCGTCGTTCCGTCGTCCTCACTGGCGTCAATCTCAGGCATCACGTTTGTCGCCCCTTCTGCTCCATCTGTTTTATAACCCGCACTGCCAGCCTCGCCATTGTGTCCACCCCGGCGTCCACGTCGTCTCGACATAGCCCAGCATGAGCATCAGGTTGGGCAGTGAGTCGAGCATGCACCCGCGCCATGCATAGTGGGATCCTGGGACGATGGGCTTGCCGTCCACAATCGGTATGACGCCGCTCAGCAGTTCGAAGTGCAGTCCTGTTGCGGTCACGATCATGTCCGCGGGGATGAAGCGCCCTGACTTAAGAACAATCCCATCTTCCTTGACTGTCTCTATGACCTCCGTGACAATCTCGCAGTTGTCCCTATGAAGCGCCTGGAAGAAGTCTCCGTCAGCCGCAAAGCAGATTCGTTGCTGCAATGGTTTATATCGTGGACGAAAGTGCACATCTACATCAATGTGCTTTGGGAGGAGCCATTTGGTTTGCTGCCGTATCACGAACCGCACCAGGCCGGGGTTTGCCAGCGCAAATTGCGATAACACCTGCTCCCTAGTTATTTCTATCAGTCTCAAAATCCACAGCGCCCACGTTAACGGCAGAAGGAACCGCAGCAAAGTGTCCAGAATAGATCGTGATGGTAGCGGTGCAATGTACGTTGGGCTCCTTTGCAACATTGTAACGTGCCCAGCTTCCTTGGCCAGAGTCGGGACCAATGTTATGGTGGTCGCCCCTGACCCAATGATGACGATGCGTTTTCCAGAGTAGTCCAGTCCTTCAGGCCACCATTGCGGGTGTACGACTTGACCAGCGAACTTGTCAATTCCCGGGATGACAGTCTCGAGTGCCTTCTCATAGGAATAGTATCCTGAGCAAGCCATGATAATGTTGGCAGAGAAGGTCTTGGCTACACCGCCGGCATCCACATCGAGCGTCCATCTCTGCTCGTTACTGCGCCACTCACAAGCCGTCACTCTATGTCGAAACAGAATCTTGTCTATGGTACCATCCGCCTTGGCCGCATCCTCCAGGTATTGTGAAATCTCTGGGCCGGAAGCGATGCGGTGATTGTGCGGCCAGGGTGCCATTTCAAAGCGAACGAGGACATGTTGGAATCGGAACGCAGCCCCGGATAGCGGAAAAGCGCCATGTCCCGCCCAACACATCGCGAGCCTCCAAGATGATGAAGCTGCGGTGCGGCAGCTGCTCCCGTAGGATGTGGGCGGTGTTGATGCCGGAAAGCCCAGCACCAATGATGATGATGTCGTGCGCTTCTGTGTGTTTTTCCATCTTTGCCGGGTTGCAAAGGCAGAGTTGGACTACGAGCAGCCTAGGCTCAGCAAAGTGGGATTAAGCAGGGGCGAGGCGCGGCCGAAACTGATTCGGCTCTCAGAATCAAGTTATCAACGCGACACAGTGGTTTCTTAAAGAGTTGTATTGAAACGGTAGGAATGCTCCCAACATTTTTATCACATAGCCAGCCTTACTCAAGGGTCGGAGCAAAAGAGAAAAAAAGCTGACAGGTGATGGCTTCTGGACTATGGCTGAACCTTTATGCAGCGGTGTGTCGGGTCAACATTGAACGGGATGGCGGGTCAACACTTTTGCACATTAGGATGCACGAGATCACCTTGAACTATGTCACAAGGGACATTGATGGTGAATCGAACTTCAAGAAACCGCCCCTACATAGTACGTCATGGCGCCAATCCCTGTATCAAACTGTCCCCACCAATCGCCCAAAACCGTTCATGAACATTACCAATATGGCAGAACATTCTTTGAGCAAGGAATTGTATATCCTATTTCTTGGCTACCGGCCGCGTGCTTTCCAATGCAACGCTAAGAATGCACTATGCAAGTGCTGCGCGACAGTGGGTTGAGCGTGTGCTGCCACCCATCCAGTGCTTCGAGACTGTCGTTTCATAAAACATGTGGACGCGCCAACTGAGACAAATATTTCCGCGTAATGGTCTCACAGTAATTTTCTTATACATGTGATAATTAACAACTGCCAAGCTTGAAAGCAGGCTTCCTAGCCCCAGTGCTCCTCCACCGCGGTATACACTTGGTCTATTTTCAGACCTCTAGTAAATCTAGTCAACCACAGCTCTTTTCTCAACGGTTGGCTCTATCATTGTAATTCGAATCCTGTTCATTAAAATTGTGCGCATTTCCATGTACTTGGTAATGTTTCGTAAAGAATATTAAATTGGCCGGTGGTTGATAACCATGGTTCATCAAGAGACCTAAAGGTTTAGCATTGCGCCCGGCCAAAGCCGCATAGCGTTGTGCTGTAATCATAACTAACAGACCTTTTAGGATCTTTTGATTCTATTCAATTGTATCTTCGTTGAAATCTTTCTTTGCAAGAACATGGAAGGGGTATGTGTGTGGTTTGTAACACATGGAAACAGTGGGCTGTCATGCGATTGCTAAGACCGCCACACACAGTTGCAAGCTGCGACACGAATTCGTTTAATATTTCCCTTGTTTCCTATCTTTGAAATGCCACTTTGCTTCAATGAGTCCATTTAATCTATGGAAGTATCCGTCAAAGTCGAGCACGGCAGGGTAGACTCATGCAAACGACGGCAAACCGTGTGCTTGAGTTTCACTGCACCATTAAACAATAGTCATAGTTCTTGCAAAATTGGAAATTCCATTCTGATCTACTCTGACTCTTACTGCTCAATGTTGGTTGTTTGTCTAGGCAACAGAGAGTTTTGGCACGGTTGGATCTGATCAACTCAACACAGCGGTCCGGGTGACGCCGCCAAACGATCATCAGCCCCAAATCTTCCTGTCTGCCTTGTTTTTTCTCTCCCGCCTCACACTGCATTGACTTCTCTTTCCCTCAAGCTGGAATTCTATCTTGTTCGAACTACTTCCGTGTCATTACGTAGACGGAAGCCTGCCGCTCATTTCCTGTAGGCCTACCACGGCTGACTGCAAAGTAGACAAATCGAGAAACTCCACGTCAAATCCTAATGCTTAGGTAGATCTAGTTACTGGGCCTCCGGCATTCTTGTCAGTGCTTGCGTTGCCTCTATCTATTCCGCGTAACTCATCAATCAGCTCTCACCGAGATGCAGTGGCAGCCGTTCTGCAACCCATTGAAGGCAAACGGAGGCCGGATCTGCCTTGTTAGTTGAGTCATGCGTTATTCAATTGGATTAAAATGAGGCAGACCACTGTTTGGATGCTACTCTGTGGTTTCGGGCTGTGTGCTGTGGAAATGGCCTCATAGATATAAGGCGGAGCATCCCTATGTCATTTTCGAGATGTCATCAGAACAAGCATCACCAAGGTTCTAGATCACCAATAAGAGACAGTCCGCTATCATTTTGTATTTTTTTGTTCCTCACATATGTTAAAGCTGTCTTTGACAGATATAAAATGCCCTGGTAGCTTCCATCCTTACCCCTTGGCTTCTCAAGCAAACGACTCAACCTCAAAACTGGTCAAGCCCAATGCTTTTCTGAGCCTCTCGAAATAGCGCAGAGTTGATGACTGATTGTATCTGCTAATCTATCTCGCTGAAATTCTCAAACATGCCCTCTCATCACCGTCATCGTTCGGGCAAATCTCGACGGACTGAGCCTGAGGAGGACGAAGAGAACAACGTGGTGGATCCTCAGTTGTATGCACAGTACGCACAGCAAGAAGAGTATGCGCAAGAGGAGTATGAGCAAGAAGCATACACTTTTGAGGGAAGCCAAGATGATATATACTCTGCTGAAGATCAGCCGCAGGAACATTACACATGTCAGTTATCCCTTGCCCCTCACCAGGTTAGCGTGAGCTCGACGGCTATGCCGTCGAGCTCCCAGCAGATGATTGTGGACTGGAATCAATCCAAGGCGCAATGGTTTATCAGTGGTCGGCGGGTTCTTATTACATTACAGATGCTTCACAAAGTAACAATACCTACACGGGCAATTATGATGACTACTATGCCGGAATGGCAGGCAATTCGTATCCTGATGCCATCTACCCGGGCGAAACAGGTGTGTCGCAACAGGATAAATGTTTGGACTAAAATTGACCATATACATAGCCGGTGAACCATCTTCCAACCCGATGCCTCCTAATTATTGTCCCGTTTGCGAGGTGTTGCATGAATTTCCACGCGACGTTAAGTGAGTTATAAGCAACCCACTAGTATTCGATACGGCCCTACTGACTCAAATTGTCTGAAGACGCTGCCTTCGCAAAATTGAAAAACCCATTGAATGCGAAGCAGAAAACCCGTGTGGCCATAGAACAGCACAGCAAAGGACATGGATCGCCACTACTGGACAACTCACATGAACTGGGCTGACAACAACGGCGTCCCAAACACAATGACACACTGCCCGGTTTGTGGGGACCGATTGAAGCGTAGCGACTACCTTAAGAAGCACATGGAACGGCGCCACCCCGACGGTCAGCACGAAAGTAAGAAAGACAAGGACAAGAAGGGAAGAAGCATGATAAGAAGAAGTAGGACCATGCGAATGTGATGCTGCGTTTAACAATGAGGTCCAGGAGATGGAGGATCCACCATGGAGTTGGTTCGAACGGATGGGGTGGGTGGTGGCTTTGAGTTAAAAACGTTCGTTTTATTGCGCCGATGTTGTTTGTTTCATCTGGGGTTTCCTAAGTCACAATCGCTACCAGAAGTTTGCAATGAATTGTTTCATGTTTGTCCCGTTGTTCAACACCAGGCTGTGTGTTACAGTTGTGTAAGTCGGAAACGGCTTGCAAGCATGGGTGAGGCACGGTCCAGTATGGCATGTTGTTGACAAAGAGGCTGAACCAACCGAGCCGGGACTAAAGGCCATGCCCCATTCTGCCTCGTTGCACCCATGTAGCCACCCGTTTGTGAGGCTCATTGGAGGGTTGGATGTTTCTGCGCGGTTGCGAGAGTCTCGACTCAAGGGAGGGATCGTCAGGACAGCCCCACCAAGACGCAGCCAATGAAGCAGCGGAGGCGGGGTTGTCCATCGAAGGAGCTAGAAGGTACATGAGCTTTGTTTTCTCTGCCTCTCCCCACTAGCTATCACCAGCCCGCAGCCAGCAACTCCAAAGGCTCGATCCTCAGACTCTTTTCCTCCCGTCTTACTGTCCCAAGAACACCCTTGCGCCTGGCATACCCTTCATCTACGTTTCCTTGTTCTGCGATACCCTTTCATTTAACGCCAAATCATACGCCATGGCTTCCGCCGACGAGCTCAAGGCCTTGGGCAACAAGGCCATCGCCGAGAAGAACTTTGACGACGCCATGTAAGTTGCTGCCCGCGCTCGCCGGGGCCCAATTGTTTGCTTTGTGCGCCGCTGACCTGGCCTCCCTCTACTAGCGACAAGTTCACTCAGGCCATTGCCATTCAACCCGACAACCACATCCTCTACAGCAACCGTTCTGCCGCCTACGCCTCAAAAAAGAGTGGGATAATGCTCTTCAGGATGCCGAGAAGACGACCGAGATCAAGCCTGACTGGGCCAAGGGCTGGGGCCGCAAGGGCGCCGCCCTGCACGGAAAGGGCGACTTGCTTGGAGCCAACGACGCCTACGAGGAGGGCCTGAAGCACGATGCCAACAATGCCCAGCTGAAGAGTGGCCTGGCTTCCGTGCAAAGGCTATGCAGCAGGAGGGTGGTGGTATGTAGACCCAAACCAAGCGAACACGAATGATCTCAGCTAACATGGATCAAGCAGGCGGCTTCGGCGCCGACCCTACCGGTGGCCTCGGCCAGATGTTCAACGACCCCAACCTGATCCAGAAGCTCGCCTCTAACCCCAAGACGAGCGCCTTCCTCGCCGACCCCAGCTTCATGGCCAAGCTGCAGCAGATGAAGCAGAACCCTCAGATGAGCACAGACTTCTTCAGCGACCCCAGGATGATCCAGGTCCTCGGTGTCCTGATGGGCGTCGACATGGAGATGCGCGACAGCGACCCCGCGGTGAGGATGTCAGCATGCCCGATGCGCCCGCTGAGAAGCCTGAGCCCGCCACCAAGGCCCCTGAGCCCAAGCGCGAGCCCGAGCCTGAGCCCGAGGAGGTTGACGAGGAGGCTCTGGAGAAGAAGAAGGCCAAGGAGGCTGCCGACAAGGAGAAGGCTCTGGGCACGGAGAACTACAAGAAGCGCAACTTTGACGAGGCCATCGCCCACTACAGCAAGGCCTGGGAGCTCTACAAGGACATCACCTACCTGAACAACCTTGGAGCCGCTTACTTCGAGAAGGGCGACTACGACAAGTGTATCGAGGCCTGCACTCAGGCCATCGAGGAGGGCCGTGTCATCTACGCCGACTTCAAACTCATTGCCAAGAGCTACGCCCGTATCGGTTCCGCTTACGAGAAGAAGGGCGACCTGGCCCTGGCTATCCAGAACTTCAACAGCTCTCTGACCGAGCACCGAACCCCTGAGGTCCTCAGCAAGCTCCGTGCTGCTGAGCGAGCCAAGGTCGAGGCCGAAAAGAAGGCCTACATCGACCCTGCCAAGGCCGAGGAGGCTCGCGAGGAGGGCAACAAGAAGTTCAAGGAGAACGACTACCCCGGAGCCGTTGCGGCGTACTCCGAGATGATCAAGCGTGCCCCTGAAGACCCCGCGGCTACAGCAACCGAGCTGCCGCCTTCATCAAGCTCTTTGAGTTCCCCAGTGCGCTCGACGACTGCAACCTGGCGATCAAGAAGGACCCCACATTCATCCGTGCCTACATCCGCAAGGCCCAGGCCTACTTCGGCATGAGGAAGTACTCCGAGTGCGTCGACGCCTGCAGCGAGGCCCAAGAGGTCGACCAGCAGCACCACAACGGCGCCAACGCGCGTGAGATCGAGCAGCAGCAGCAGAAGGCATTCTCGGCCATGTACTCGGCCCGAGACAACGAGACCGAGGAGCAGACTCGGGAGCGACTGATGAACGACCCTGATGTAAGTACCCACCATGGGTTTACTTCTATATTCCTTCTGGAACCTGACTAACGACTCTTTTTGTAGATCATGAGCATCATGCAAGACCCCGTGATGCAGTCTATCCTCCAGCAGGCCCAGACCGACCCCAAGGCCCTGCAAGAACACATGAAGAACCCCAGCGTGCGGTCAAAGATCCAGAAGCTGATGGCTGCTGGTGTGATCCGTGTTGGAAGGTAAAGGGTAAAATGAAACAGTGGTGGTGGTTGTGGTGGTAGATTCGGGCATGTACAGATAATGCTTTGATGAGATAGGTCATAACGAGATTACGAACCTATACTGAACCCTGCGATCCTCTTTGTGATGTTAGTAGCATTTTGTTCGTGACTATCGGCCAATATACATATATATATCGTCTGTCTATCTCAGTTATATGAAGATTGAAGATAGACGGTCTCATGAAGTAGTGTCGGTCAGTGGATCAGCGTTTCTAGAACTAACTTACCAGGCCTGTCCGAGAAAACGAGCGAGGTCATATAACATTTGAAGGCAACATCAGACCTCTGTGGTCATGATGTAAAGTGCCGGTTGAGCACGAGGTATATCGGCTCACTCATTCGCAGCTGTCAAGCATATGGCATGAGCACATAATGTGTTGGCTGGGTTTGCGCCTCACAGCTTGCCAGCTGTAGCAGCTGTATGCCACTTTCCTGCGGCTGTTCTTCTTGCTTCTCTGCTCTGGGTCTGCCAACTGGCTGTTTCTCACATCTACATCACAAGCAGCCACTGTTGATGTGAAGTGCAGCAAACGGAATCTAACCCCCAAAGCTCTTGAGTTGGCTTATTCTTCGCTTTTCATCTCGTTGCTTAACATCGCCTTGTATATCACTCAACCCCGGGCTTCTAATCGCCAATACACAAAAGTAGGCCCTCGTCAAGACGCAAACGCCAAGTTTACCGTCAACACCACCGTTCGAGCCTCATCACCATGAGTCCAAGTTCATCGCACCTTTGCATCATCTGCAACAAGCCGGAATCTAGTTGCTACAGCCAGTGCAAGGGTGCTTTCTATTGTTCCAAAGAGTGCCAAGCCAAAGACTGGCCCATTCGCAAGCTTCTTTGCGCAGACTTTGCAGCCTTCAATGCTTCAGATCGCCCGGACGACGAGCATTTCCGAGCAATCATTTTTCCAGTAGATGAAGAAAAACCAAAACTCGTTTGGCTTGATTGCAAGTGGCACTACGAGGGCGAAAAATGAGGACGGTGACGACATGGGGTTCAAGTACCAGTTCCCTGACATACCGCTCCTCGTAGGTCCCAACGTGGCCATGGCTACAGCCTCAATCTTTTTCAACCCAAAGTCACACAGAGAGTTTTGGGATCCTATTGTTCTCAACTACGATGATAACTTCCTCTCGAATGGCGCGAAGCCCAATATAAGTATTCTAGCCACCAGTCTCTCGCAACCAGGTCACTTCTACAGTACTTGGCGCGGCCAGGTTGCAGCTTATGCGATGAAAGATAATGGGCCCGACGGTATGCGCTACAAAGACATGGACATGAAGGATTTCCGGTACTTGGTTGACCGTTTCCTGACTGGGAGTTATAACTCCTCACTGGATGGCGGGAACATTCAAAACCCAGGAGTGGTTCAAGGCGTCCAAATCAACTGTGTCGCGGATCAGAAACTGCTCAACAGGCCGCAATTTGAGGCTGTTTACGTCCCCACCACAGACCAAATCTCATCTGATGGAGTGACATCGGATATCGCAAAGCGTGTTGGGATGCCAATATATACACGACGTCTCCCGCCGGATCCTGAGTGGTGCAAGGGCGATAATGGGGAGTCTTCCGGAGGACAATCATGCACGGATAACCAGCCTGCTGCATGTTTGCGTTTTTGCTGCGATCTGAAAGCCAAGCCGAATCCCTCTATGGATATACTGGGAGGGTGATTCATCCCACGGCGATGGCAGAACAATGTTGGGAGTGTCCTAATTGTGCGTCAGGACAAGGAGCCATTGCTTCCTGAACATGGAGCGGCTCTGGCCGAGTATTGTCTCTTGGTGATTCCTGTAGATCAGGTGCTCTATAAAGACAACAATCCAAACGATACTGCAGAAAGGGCTGCGGCCGTGGCCAAGATCTCGCGGGGGCCTTCGTCACGCATTGGTGCGTTCTGGTCCACCAGAAGCAACTTGCAGTGTGTTCTCCATACTTGTACATGACAAGAGCCTAGTTGGCTCACTATATTCCTTGGCCATAAGCACCAGCCGTCACGAAATTCCCGACATATATGGCTGGGAGTTCGTGCAGCTGGGTTCGTCAACTGATGAAATCACAGATGTGAGGCAACGAAGGATGTGAAAGTTTTGAGGGCTGTGGTGGACGGTATTTGACAATTGCTTTACAGAGGACAATGGTGACTTGGTTAACCCCTGACGAGCAAGATAGAGCAGGTATATGCAAGACATGCACCTTGATGGCGGATGCCGAGGATTAGGCGGGGCAAGGGGCTCGGCTATCCTAAATTAGTACGGATGACGATGCAGCAGCTTATTCAGTACGTACTGCAGTTGCTGGGCGTGGAGTCTCAGGTGCTAAATCGAGAAATTGACCCTGATTGCCTTACCTAACTTATAAGAGCGTGTACCTGTCTGTCTTGCAATGCCACGTCTCCGTGGTAGATGCTGTAGTCTTCAAACACGGTCAGGATGGGCAGCATAACGGAATCTCCCAGAGGTATGGAACCGACGCTCCGAGTCCCGATGCCATGATTGGGGTGTTTCTTTTTGCTAACGTCGCATTCATCCGCAGACGCATCGTCATGGTCCAACATCCCCACGAACCTGCTCCTGGCCGAGCTGAGGAGGCGACAGGAAGAAGGCGAGCAGCCGGAATGCGGAACCAAGTCGCGGGGATGGTATGATACGGCGGCGCATGTTTTTGCCCTCTTCTTGATCCTCACCCTCAGCACCTTAGGTACGAGTTGTTCCGGCCAAGCCGCGCGTCCCACGTCGGTTTCGGTTGGTCGGTCGAGTTGGGATGATTTTTTGCTGACGTTTTGGTGTTGGAACAGCGTGCGGCTTCCCCTATTATCGCGTCGGGCGAGCACCGGTCGTCGACAGAAATCTATTCTCTTCTACTGCCAGCATGCGGGCACAGGTGTGCTGCTGGCCACTGCCTTTGTGCATCTTCTTCCGACGGCGTTCCAATCGTTGACCGACCCCTGCCTACCCTTCTTCTTCAGCAAGGGCTACACCCCGCTTCCGGGCCTCATCGCCATGGTTTCTGCCATTGTAGTTGTCGCTGTCGAATCTTATCTGACGGCTCGCGGTGCTGGTCACTCTCACTCACATATGCACGACCTGTGGGACGAGGACGGGAACAGCCAGGACCATGACCACGAACATACGGGGAGGATCTACATCTACAGGAAGTCAGCGGACTGTCTGAGAGACGCACGGGCAGCCATCGGCCGGCCAGCCTTGCGCTCGATGATGGTGAATCGGCCGCCCTCGTGTCCGGCGTGTCGCCAATGCCGGCGCCCTCGCCCATTCACAAGCAAAACGGCAACGGCAAGGCGCCAGGCCAGGATTTTGACGATGGCGACTCCGATTTGGACATTGATATGGCGGAGCTTGACCCGGCCCCGGTAGGCGGCCAGCAGAATGGTCGCTACGTTTCGATCAAGCCTAGCGGTGGGTATGCTTCGGAGCCTACGACGCCGCTGCCGCAGACTCCGGAAGAGCAGCAACGACGGATGCTGCAGTGTCTATTGCTTGAGGCAGGCATCCTCTTTCACAGCGTTTTCATCGGCATGGCCATATCTGTGGCGACGGGTCCAGCGTTCCTCGTCTTCCTCGTCGCCATCAGCTTCCATCAGACATTCGAGGGCCTCGCGCTGGGCAGCCGCATCGCCGCGATCCAGTTCCCCAAGGGCTCAATTCGTCCGTGGCTGATGGTCTTGGCGTACGGGACGACTACCCCCATTGGGCAAGCCATTGGGCTTCTCGTGCACGGCATGTACGATCCCCAGAGCATGGGCGGACTGCTAGTGGTGGGTATTATGAACGCCATCTCATCGGGACTGCTGCTGTACGCGGGCATGGTTCAGATGCTGGCGGAGGACTTCCTCACGGAGAAGAGCTACAAGGTGCTCAAGGGCAGAAGCGACTGCGTGCGTTCTTGGCCGTAGTCGGTGGCGCGACGCTGATGGCCGCAGTGGGCGCTTTTGCATAAGGGGTGAGGAAAAGGAGGATATGTGTGAGCCATGTAATGCTCTCTCCTGGAGCATGTGTAATTCTTTCAAGGACGCATCGTCGACGGCGTTAGGGTGGACCGGGAAGGAAACAGGATGCCAGAAGGAAAAGGCACCACAGACCAAACGTTACTGATAGACTTCTTTTTATGTTTTGTTTTCGTGGACATGTTGCTTGAGCTGTAGTTTTGTTTTTCTGTATAAGTCAACCATGTTGGGGTGCGTCTCTGGTGTCGAAGCGTGCGTGCATGTGAATGGTAGCATACCATGGATACGGATACTGTAATCTGTTCCGAGACCAGGGAAGCTGTCAAACAAAAGCCCCACCAATTGATGGAGCTGCCACATGGCCCATGGTCCCTCTGGAAGAAGCCAATCAGGAGCCACCTCATGGTAAGCTTGCGAGTGGATTGGAGCTGCATCGTCCATCAACTAACGTTAGTTGGCTAACTGGACTGGCATGGACGGGGAGAGGAGAGCTGCCGGTAGGGGCCGTCCCAGGGGCCGCAGAAGGGGTGGGTGTCTAGTCAAAGTCAAGCTTGGGAGGGTCGTTTTTCTGACCATCTTACGATTGCTCCTATGCTGTACGTGCTCCGTCACATCGAACCACTTGCCTGCACGCATCTTCCGCCCGGTGGCTTGTTCCGATCGTCACCGGTACTTGCAATCGACTTGGACCTCCTAGCAGACTTGCCTCTGGCCTCAGGTATCGCGAGTTTCTACCCCACCTCTCTGGCAATTGCGAAGGCTGGTTCGCTCCTTGTCCTTGTTCTCGTTCTCGTTCTCGTTGTACCTGCCTATATCCTCCTTCGTTCCCCGTACCCTTTTTTAAACCGTCCCCCTCCCTCTCGCTCCTCATGTGGGATTATCAAACCACCTTCGTCTTCTTCGCTCTGCAGGCGCTTTTTATCAGGTCCTTTGTCAGTCGGTCTCCGTTCATGATGGCTTCCAACCCGCCGACCAAGGAGTGGGCTGATCACCCCATGCGCCTGATCCACACGCCGCAGTATGAGACGCTCAAGGTGAGTCCCATGGTCAATTCGCCGACCCGAACACGACAAGGTCCTGAGCTGTGCGACTTGTTGTGGTGGTGGTTTCCCTGCTAACTTGACGCCTCAGACCGACCTGTTCACCACAGGAGCGACGCACATGGCCCTGCTGCATGATTCTATTCTGCGCGGCTTCAATTCCATCTACCTCCAGGCACCCCACGTCCAGGAAACTGACAAGCGTGACTTCATTGGTTACTCTCTGACCTGGTATCGCTTCGTCAAGTCCCACCACGACGATGAGGAGGCCAACCTGTTCACCAAGATCGAGGAGCTGCTCGATGACAAGACCATCTGGGCCGAGACTCACGAGGAGCACGGTATGGAACCCCACATTTATTAGATAACCTGATTGAATCGTGAATCTAACAATCATCAAAGAGGCATTCATCCCTGGCTTGACCGAGTTCAACTCTTACCTCTCTGGCCTCGAGAGCCCCTCCAACTTCACCTCTAAAGAGCTCATCCGCATCATGGACTCGTTCCGCGAGTCTTTCGAGCATCACTTCCATCATGAGATTTCGATCATTGCTGCCCTGGCCAACCACCCTAAGGCCCCTGCCGAGGGCACTCCTGAAGCCGCCGCCGCCTCAGCCACTTTCAAGACCTGGGGCAAGAGCACTGTCACCAAGGCCGGTATGCTTGACGTCGTACCCTTCTTCCTGCTCAACCTCGACACCACGTTTGAGAACGGCATGTGGGCCAACTGGCCGCCCATGCCTGCTCCCATCAAGTGGGGTATGATGAACGTGGCCGGCTCATGGCACGGCGGCTGGTGGAGGTTCTCGAGCTGTGATGCCCAAGGAAAGCCCAAGAATCTTTTTGCGCTGGAGGCACCCAAGCCCCAGACAAGCTTCTAGATCATGTTTTTGGCATGAAAGGTCATCGCGTGAGACCGCTGTTTGTGATCTAAGGCCGGCTGCTGTCGCGGAGCCTGGTTGTTTATGCGGATTATTTGGTGTATATTGGACAATTTGGATAACAGGTTGCTATGACCAGCTCAAGTTTATTTAGCAAACGAGAAGATATGATGGGATATAATACCATGGTTTTATATTTTCCTGCTAAAAGATATGGATGAAACCCAATTACAGTATCAAGAGTGTTTCTTGGCACAGTTCAGGTGTAGCTAAAACGACCGCCCTGTACTAATAGTGACATGTCCGCCTCTCCCATGGGGAAAGCCTAAATCCATGGTGTCAGTGATTTGATGTTTTTGTATGCAAGTAGGATAGCACTCCAGTGAGCGATATGTGCTGTGGCTGTCACTGAATGGCAAACATCCATCTGTTACATTGGCCCAAACACTTCTCGTGGCCATGACATATGATACAGGTAAATTTCTCTCTGTCCACAGTCTACGTTGTTGGGCCAATTTTCGAAATAATCTTCCAAGCAGCCTGCAAAAGACACTTCGTTTCACTTGCATATAGCTGACCGCTTTCCCTGCTCTGGTATGCATCGTACAATCGAACATATTAAGAGACCCTATAACGATCCTAGTCTTACCAAGTTCGAATTATGCTTTACGGAATAACTTAATAACTAACATATTATGGGATTGTAACATTTTTGGCTCTGCTTGATGTTGGAGGAAATACGCTGTTTTTGTTGGCCTGAGCTTGTGTATGTCGATGGTGCTTTGAAAATCCCTGATAAAGCATGGTTGATCATCTGTAGGCTATGGCTTTATCCTATAATCCAGATTCGCCTTGTGAGCCTTGTCGTAGCTGTGTCTACTGCTGACACCAGTATACCATGAAATCCTGGATATCTTTCACAGTAGGCGTCATCAGCCAATATGCACCTCGCAGCAGGGCACATGTACCAATGTTACCGTTTTTACGGAACTATTCTGAGTGTGTCGAAGCAAGCACAGATTGCCTCTTACTTGCTTTTGCATAGCTAAGTAGGCATTGTTGGTACATCGATGGTGGAGAGATCCGTCTCTACTTGCTCTACGACCCAGAGTTTGCGGAAGGCTGTTAATAATATTCGAAAGAAGATAATATTAAGTAATTCCAAAGAGGTTAAATGGTCTTATTTATATATATACACATATATGTATATATATATTACTAAATGGGTCTATAATAATCACCCACGTCCTTCATCATCGAAATCCTTGATTTAGTGGCAAAATGCTTTGATGGAATAATAGCTGTCAATGTCGTAGCAGCTGCCGGTGTTCGCATACACCTGCTTTTCCGCCCCTGTGCAATCGTTGTTCTTGTAGATGAAAACTGAGGAGATGTGAGAAAAACTCCGCTTACTCAGTGGAAAAGGCGATTTACTTACCACGACATGTTTTCGTGATTTTATTGACACTGAGATACTTTCCAGGAAGACTAGAGCAGGTGCCATCTGAAATATAATAATCCTTTTTTCCCGTTGCACACCAAATATGCGATGTGGTTGAGAATTGCACAGCGGATGGTTCAGTAACCTGGCATATAACTGGCACAGCCAGCGAAATAATGGAGATGATGGTAGACTTAAGCATCTTGATAAAAGAATAGGAGATCTGTAGAACTTCTTTTCGGTAAAAGTAGTGATGAGAGGATCTATGGTCATACCCTAATTGCCTGTGAGAAAACCATCTTTTTATACTTGGTAGTCTTGAACTTGATAACCTTGCGGCGTCCCCATAACGTGTCCTAAGCTTTCCTATTTCGGAGGCTTCATAAAGCTGCAGTCAGCAGCTAACTGTGGTAAGCTCTTCATTCCGGCACAAATCCTTACCTGGCTGCAGTCTAGAAGCTGTCCATAGCATAGCTGATCCACATGCAGGGCTGGGCGATGTGGTGAGGTGGATTCGGGCTTTGATGGTCCCCGACAGTGGAACCTACTGTCTGTCATTGGCTAGGTAATTAACCCAATTTCTACGTCCGGGTGTTTAGGGCTGAAAGAAGCTGATGGATAAGGTATGTTTGAGAAGCTTGTTTCTTTCCCTACAACTTCATCGTGGACAATCGCCCGATTCATACTTCAAATCTTGCCCTGGACGCTTTGGCCTCGTATACAAATGTCCTCTGCCACCACATTCTAGAACCTGAACATCAGCGAATCATTTGGGTAACTCAGGTGCCCAAGGATCATTGCGACACAGAGCTTTTCAGCTCATGTGCGGCGAGTACTATAGAGTCTGGTTCCGCTGACTAGCCAGAGGTACGGTTTGGAAAGGTGGGTTCTGTATCCCTCAGAGACACGTTACATTCGGCTGTGCATGTTATTGTGGTGGATCCATACCAAGCTTGCCTTATTCCCACGGACTCATATTATAGTCTATTATATCAACAGCCAGGTTTGCAAGCCCCAATTGAAGATGTGGGCAGGTATAAATGGTGCCTTATGTTTGAACGATTGTTTTCCTTCCTTGCTTTCTTTAAACTTCACTATGAAATATATGATACAGTACAGTACAGTTAAGCAGGGTACTGTAGATAGGACTTACTACTACTTTTCAACATATCAATATCCAACTTATTCCACTTGAAGCCAGATAGATTTCTGGGTCTGACATTGGCTGCAGCTTAGGCTCCTTAGGCCTTTGGGCTCCTCTATTCAGAGGCTAGAGTTATATTATAAAAGTCTGGATATCTATACTAGTGTATTCCTGCATCCGACTAAGTCCTCAATAATCTATGCTATTGAACCAAGCCTAAGTAACGCTGTAACTAGTAGTTAAGCCTATTGTATTTTGTTATCCGTTAAGACTGAGGCTGGATAACCTATAAGGCTAGCATAGTATCGATATGCTTAATCAACTTAAGAAAGGTGGGACGCAATTTATCTTTGATAATCCAAGCAGCTAGATAGAATTGGCATATTCAGGAACCGTACTTTCGTTTACTACGCTAGCTTATTCGTTGGCAATTTATAAATCGCGCCTCCTTTCACTGGTTAATGTGCTCTTTGTCTGAAATAAACGCGGCTGGGCTTATCCGCAAGTAAGGACGCTTATACAAGCCTAGAGCCTGGGAAAGCGATACGAGATTCTGGACATAGTACAGCTTGATATCATTGCTTGGTGTCAGATACCCATTTGAAATGCTTCGAGTGCATGCTCAATGAAGCAGCCGAGCACCTTAATAAATTACTCTCTATATCATGGGCGCTTGCCCGAGACCCCGAAGTGCGGCAGCGATGGCATTTTGATAGCTGGGAAAAAATATGCCGTATTTATGAAGCATCTTGAAGTCTATTGCAAGGAGAGACTGAAAACAAAGTCCAGACAGCCTTCCTAAAAAATACATATTCTAACGAATGTTTCAAAGAAACTCATTACACATCCCTCCTGGTTCGTTTCTCGTCGCCCCAATAAGCCGTGATATCCATTCCCCACGCCGTTAAGTACAAGCAATCCGGGTATTGTTTTTGTTCAGATCAGTAAAACTCCATGTCCCAAAATATTCAAGCACTGAGCCACATCCCACGTCTCGTCGATGTGGTCTCTGCGTGCCCACATCGCCTCCATGATCCCCAGCGCGTCTTTGAACGTACCAAAGACACGTAGCACGCCCAAGCCATCAGCGAGCTGACGGAACTTGCACTCGTCCTCGGGCAATGCGAGGCAGCCCGCGAGGCAGAAGGGCCATGCTGCAGTCCGCAGACATGCGGGAGAGGGTAGATTACACAGGGTATCGGTCAACTTGACCACCATGGCACGGGTCGTGGGTTCATACGGCTGCCACCCATAGAGGACCAGCCTAAGGTGGATCAACGTGGCTTGCAACCAGATCCAGTTCTGAGATACAGCTGCTGGGGTTTTGGTAGCGGCCGCCCCATTCAGTTGGGATAAAGTGTCATCCACGATATGAGATATCCTAACATGGATGCCTTGCTGTTCAAACATTTGAAGCTGGACCTCGGACGCCGCCGCAGCGCTCGTAAGGGCTTCTTCAAGGATTTTGCCTCGGGACATGAGCTCCTGCATTGACAAGGTGCCAGCCTTGGCCTGGACCTTCTTCCAGGAGTGTAGGGAGGCAACGTCTCCAACCATTTGCATCACCCAGTTGTACAAGCCTGTGAACTCTTCCATGGCCAACGGCCTGGAAGACTGGAATGTGGTGGTGATTTCTTGCTCCTGACATCCTGGGATAATGGACGCTTGGAAGCGGTAGAGACGAGGTGCGGCTCCAAGTGTAAGACTCGACATGATGTCAATGTGGAAAAGTATAGCGGAGAAGAACCGCAGGGCAGCCTGGTGTGTGCTCCACGGTCGCCGGAAACCGTCTGTCATGGTGGCCGGGGAAGCGGTCGCTGAAGAGGTTGGCCAAGACCTCAGACCAGTGCTCCGGCCTCGGAAGGATCTGCATGAACAAAGCAATCGCCGCATCGAGGTGCATCTTCCAGTTTTCTTTGTTGGACGTAGTCACCTCGAAGATCAGCATTTGTATAATGCTCTGCATGGCGAGCAGCCCTCGCGCGGGTCAGTTACAGCGTGCTGCGCGGTGATGGCACGCATCTCCTTCTGCAGCGCGCGCAGACTCATTTCCATCTGCTCTTCGAGCCGGTTCTCCACCTTCCGGACACATTCCACGTGTTCCTCTTGGCCTCCGGCGAGGATGATGCTGAAGAAGTACGACGCCAACGATATCACGGTGTGGTAAACTGCCTTGTTGCTCTGCACCACGTCCAGGACCCAGCCACGGCCGCCCACGAGTATGGAAGGCCGGTATTGCGGAAACAGGTAAGGGAATACATAATCAAGGTATATCATGATGAAGTGTAGGTCAATGTCGGGACTGTCTGTGCTCTGAGTGGCTTGACGAAAGAAGTTCTGTGTATGCCAGGGTATCTCAGGAGGTGAGTTACCGCTTGTGTTACTCGAAGGCGGCGTAAGTACTGACTCGATGCCCACAGGCGGCTCTGTATCTGAGCCGCCGAACACATGGACATCCTGGCGCCTGGTTTCGTTATGGGTTGGGGTTCATCGGCCCCCAACGTCACCATCTTAGTGCCGTTCTCGAGCATCTCAAGATACTTGCGGTCTCTCCTTTGGCTGGCCTGCTTCTTGACCTGGGCCTTGATCCTCTCGGCCATCTCCTTCTGCTTTGGGCCTCCATCCATCCAGTCCGGTTTGTCATCACCCGAGTAGCAGGTGATCTCGAGCGTCTCGCAGCCGGCACAGACAGGGCGAGCCTCGTCGCACTTCTTGCGACGGAGCCGGCAGGTGTAGCAGCCATTATTGGACCGCACCTTGCCGCTGATGAGATGGCGGAACATTTCTTCGGGGATGTAACTCAGGCTCAAATGCCGGCGCTAAACCGCTACGTTATGGATGGCATAGACGTTTGGATGAAAAGGGTGGAGTTTGGGGGTTACAGGAGGAACAGGGGCGACAGGAATATGTCAGCAAAAGATAGTTCCATATTTCTAGCTCCCGACATCCCGCTCGTACTAATTAAGCCAAGATCATAGTATACCAACGGAACCTTGTCCACGCCGATCGCTCGCCCACCGCAGGCGCCAGCCTTGATCATGTATTATGATTGCTATATGAGTATGATGACGGGTCGCTGTAGTTTATTCACTATAGAACTTGATTCTATCTATTACATAGTAGACTACAAACGATAGTACTAGTTTTAAGTACAACCAATACATTCTACCTATAATTGGTTGGTGTGGTGTAAAGATTCGGCCTACCTGGGACCTATCCAATATCATGTAAGCCGTATAGTTTTGCATTTTGCATTTTGTCTATTTATATGGATCATGTCTTCGTTTGTGAATCTTGTCTTAGTTTTTGAAGCGTTCACTGGTCGGATTGTGGTGTTTTGCTCTTTTTTTTTTTTTATGATTTCGATAGATATTGCAATAAATATACAGTACACAACATACTATAGTCTATACTATAAATACTGGAGATGTACAAAGGTGGATTATCTATGCACCACCATAGGAGTAAAAGAAAAGTCATAAGTGAACCAGTCAATTTAGATCATATAGCTTTTGTGATATTACCAGACCCATGAACCAATACGATATTACCGCGTCAAGCGCAAACCGTGACAGCTAACAAATTACCATTCCAAGTCCTCCAAGCACAATCCAATTAGGCGCCTATCCTAGGCTTTTCGCGACACTGGCGATCCATTACCTCCTCCAAACAACGTCTGTCTCTTCTCCAAAATTCCCAGGTCCCACCAGCCGTCGATCCGCTCCAGCAAGGTTCTAGGTCTGGCCTTAAGCCGGGACAGGGGCTTTGAGTGGAAATGATGGGGATGGCTTCTGGCTTGGGCAGGGAGGCATCTCCTGACCGGCTCTGGAACATCACGGATGCGAGCCTTCTTCTCTCTTATCGGCACCGTGGGGGTGGCGGGAACCACGGCTTTGGCGCTGTGTTGGACAGCGGACCGGAGATGTGCATGCTCTCCGAGTCCGACGAGTCGCTGTCGAACCTCTTCTGTTGCGCCATCGCCATAGTTCCAAGGCTGCGTCCCTTCTTCAAGATGTTGGGAACCGCAGCCGGCTGCGCCATATCAACCCCACGGTCGCACCCTCATTCGATATCCTTGCCGCTCTGGGCGTTGATGCTGCGCAGACGGCGCCAGAGGCAGGCAGTGGTGATGGCCGAGAAGGCAAAGAGCACACACAGCGAGATGCTCATGCCCCAGACAATCTTGAACTCAAGGCACGAGCCTCGGTCACCGTCCACCCACTCGAAGGTGCTGTCGCCGGCATTCTTGACATTGTGGAACAGCGAGTTGACGAAATTGGCAGGGTTGCCTTTGCTAGGGAAGGTCTTGCACGATAGGTAGCTGACGGGCTTGCCAACTACGCAAGCAACAACGATTACTGCGATGAGAATGAGGCTGTCGGCGATTGTAGCAACAAGGAAGGGGAGAATCGAGTCCCAGTAAAGAATGTAAGTGACGACAATGTAAACAGTCGCCAAGCAGGCCTGCAACGGTATTAGTTCAGGTTTCATACTCACGATTAAATGCTTCAACTCACAATGACCAGAGTGCCAATGATGGCAGGTGGTGCTTCATAGTCAGCAGCCACCATCTCAGAGACAAAGTTGGCCGTCAATCCAATAATGGTAATGAGCGAGGCGAACTGCATCGACCGCATGGTCTGGAACGTCAGGCCCAAGGCGCCGAGCGCGGGTGGAGAAGGCATCTTGTCGAGAGAAGCGGGCGTGATCAGGGTGAGCTTTGGTCGAGTTGAGCCGCCGGCGGTCTGAAGAGGCAGATGTTTCGAGTAAAAAGGAAGAATAGGAGACGAGGAGACGGAAGAAGAAATCTTGTCTGAAAACCTGCTTTCGAGCAGGGTGGGAAAAAGATAGAAGTGTAAGAGGAGACGCAGTCTCGTGTGTTAGCGACAGAGTCTGAATAGAATGTCTAAGAGGTGGAGTGAAGGGTTGCAATGATAATTGTAGCTGTTCAACGGCTAAGGAAAACCCAAGTTTATGCCCAGAGAGAGACAAAAGAAAAAATGAAAGAAGAAAAAGGAAACGGAAGAGAAAGGAGAAGATGTGCTCTGTATTGATTGTTGTGCTTGAGACAGGAAAGAAAATCGATTGCTGAGTGGGTTGACGCTTCTTCTTTATACGCATTCACCGTCCATTTGGTACAACACCAAGTGATGCCTCAGCGGCTACACCACAATACGTCAAACAAAACAACAACGCGCCTGGGCCAGCCCATTCGCCGATCAGCCGCGCTGGGCTTCATGGGTTTTGGGTTGAGGACATACGTAAGTCTGTAACGAGATCGGGCGATTCATGGATGACAGCAGCGGCCCAGAGTCCCGTCGTGCGTCGTAGCCTACTCTCACCAGAACTTGATGCATCGGACCCGTGTGGGTAGCCGCCCACATAGCCAATCGAGGCGCGCACTGGGCCTGTCTCTCAATTCTCATCTGCCGGGACCCGGCGCGTCGTCCGGGGTCATTGGGGTTGTGGAGGGCTCATTGGCTTAGCCGCCACGCTGGGGCTCCCAGGGTAAGACGGTTAAGCGCGCAGCCTCTTGACCGTTACCTGGGAATCCAGGTTACCAAGATCCCGCTTCTCTGGATCTGGTTCGCTCATCGCTGGCTGCAGGTCTACGAGGCGATGCAGTTTGAGAGCGGCCTGGTCGCATATTGGGCGAAATGAGCGTCCATGCAGCGGCACATTCGAGCTCTGCCGAAGCACGACGAGCGTCTACTGCAACCATCCCCTGTAGGATAAGGCAGAGGCCTGGACCTTGCATGCGGCCACATCTCAAATCAGACCTCAGTGGCTCGCATCCGTTTGGATCGCTCCCGAGCGTGGATCGTTGGAACAAGTAGTCATGAATTCGTTTTATGCACCGGTACGCCTATCTAAGTGTCCTATTATCAAATATGCTTCTTGCGCTCTCGGACACTTGAGTTGGTTGCTATCCACTCTCTTGCAGCTGCTGGGCTGCAGCCTTGCTCAGACGAGCCTTGTCCAATATCTCCTGCTTCACTCTCTTCCCACTATCTTAACCCAGCAAATCATCCGATGCAGAGCCCTGGCCACCCTGCGGAGACTGCCAGTGGCCGGGGTGGATGCAGATGCTGGTGCACCCCAGATGCCGGCGCTGCTCTTCTCCTTCGCCAACTGGCCGAGAGCCGGGGAGGCAGTTGTGGTGGTGGGCTTCTTCATGTTGGCGCTGGCCTTGCCCCACAGGGCACCAAAGGCATCGCCACCGGCAGCCGGAGCGGCGGGCTTGGAAGCCGAGCTGGTGACCGGCTTCATGTTGCCCATTGTGCTAGGAGTGCTGACCGTGTTTGAGGACATTGATGAAAAACCGGACATCGCCGAGGTGCCAGTTGGGGCCGCGTTGGCAGGCTGTGCTTGGATTGTCCCAAAGTAGTTGGGCCCGGCTGGTTGGAAGGTGGCTGGCTTGGGCTGCTGCGCTGGGGAGCTGAGAGCAGGGAGGCGACAGCTGGGGAGACGCGAAGGCCGAGTAGTTGGAGCCAGAGGCCGGAGGAGGTGAAATGGATGAGATTATGCTGTTGATATTGGCCTGCTGAGGAGCAGAGACGGGCTTGGGAGCGGCGAACTGCGCTGTGGAAGACGCGGATGAGATGATTGCCGGGGCCGCAGGGGCCGCGGACTGGAAGTCATCAAAGTCATCATCGTCGTCGGCTGCGGGAGCGCTGCCGGCCAGGCCACCCAAGGCATTGCCGTTGGAGGGCGCAAGAGCAGCCGTAGACGTCTGTGCCGGCTCATCAAAGGAGAAGAGGTCGACCTCGGGCTCCTTCTTCTTAGGTGGCTCAGGAGTCGTCTTCTTGACACCTGCCCGTTCAGGCCTCTTAGCAGCGGCCTTGGGGCGGGAGCAGGTCTGTCGTCCTCATCGAACTCATCGTACTCCTCGAACCTCTCGGATCTGCTGCCGGGACCTTCGTTGTAATCGCTCTGCTGGCCGCCAAAGCCGCCACCGTCTCCATAGACACCGGATGATGAACCTCCATAGTTGGCGGAGCTGCCGCCATACCCGGAGGACTCGTTGCCGAATCCACCGTAGCGTCCACCAGAGCCACTGCTGAAAGTCGCACCACCCTCGACACCGGTGTACTTGTTCTTCGTTGCTCGAGCCTTCTTTCTCTCGGATCGAATGCGGTCGACGTCGCTCAGCATCTCAGCAAGTTCTTTGGCTCGGTTTCGTACATTGATACCCTGGTCCTTGCCATTCTGATCAATGAAATGGAACTGACGCAGCATCTTCAACAGCGTAATGTGTCCACGGGCGTCATCAATAACCCGCTCGGAACCATTCTTGATTAGGAACTCAAGCAACTGCAAGGCCTTGTAGATCTGACGCCACTCTTCGGCTGACTTTTCGGTGAAGCGGCGGTAGATCATGGGCATGATCTCGTTAAGAGTTTGGCTGTCATGTTGTTAGTTGCCTGGATGGCACAAAGGACCGTGGGTACCGACTAGTTGAAAGTTCCATTGGCAATCTCTTGCATAGTTGTTGAAGAAGCGCCCCATGGTTCGTTGTTGGTCGCCTCACGCACCTAGCCATCAAGTCAGCTACAGCTACCAAGGCCATACCGCAATTGATTATACCTTCGCCTCCATCTCGGTGTAGTTCATGACAGCTACGCACACAATCAGCGATGCACGTGCGCACCCTGGACTGTTGGGACTCTACCATTCTGGGCCTTTCTGAAGCCTGCCTTGAGATCGTACAAGGTCAGGTTCGAGACCGTGTTCTTCAAGTCGTTGAAGTCCATGATGTTGGCTTTTGGATCGCCCAGTGCCGTATAGCAAAGGAGATAGCCGGAAGAGAGAATTCAATTGCACGTGGGAGCGTTGCGCTGCTGGGCAGTGGAGGAGATGCGATGCCTCGTTACCGACTCGGGACACGCTGGAGACAATGATGCTCCCTCCCCATAGGCTCAGGTAAGGTATCTGGAGCCCAAAGGGGCGGTCACGTGATGTCATCCATGATTGATGTGAATGATGCCAAGGTAATTTGCATCTGGCCCACATAGAAGACGCATACGGAATCAATTATCAGGTAAGATTTAGATACAGTCATTACTTCGACGGACGGTAGGGCAACGTTCTGAGACTAAGTGGAATATAATGTCCAGAGTCATCGAACGGAGCTCACAGAGTGATGCACTATAGTTAACTGTAGCGTCGAGGAAGGCGCTGACTAACCTTCTGGAACATCCGTACACGTTCTTATCTTATCGGCGGATAAAGCCCCTGTAGAAGATGGTTGCTGGGCACCTGAGACCTCAGGCCACAGGGAGCTCCCTTATCCCCAGGTAAGGTAAGCTGCTAATCACCCAGGCTAGTTACAGCTAAAGTTTTCTCGAGTTTGGTTGCTCATTTCCAGAGAAACTCAACTCCCTTTCCTGTAGCAACTGTATCATCGACTCTTCTGCCATTCTGCGACTCCAGCTTTCACCTGTATCATTGCAACTCACTTGGATTGTACTATATCTCTGTATTAGGTATGTCAATGGTCTCTTTTCTCAACCTCACCCGCCCCGTGCTCGACCTTCTCCTTGGAGCTAGAAGTCTTTTTTTGGACTGGAGAGCTCAGCTCCTGCATGCTCCCAAGCTCCCCTTTCAACCAAGATAGCCGGTACAGCTTCGGCCGTGCGGAGGCAGAGCCTGATTATGGACCTTGGGAGCATCGCTGCCAGCCCCTGAGCATCATGGGTTGCTTGATAGGCCCAGGGACGACGGATTTTGTCGGCATCACATCATATCGGCTCATCCAATGAGGACCCGCTGGGTGTCGTGGCCTGCTGCAGCCCGCAGGAGTCAGGCCCAGTTTGAGCTCCCCTGCAAGTGTGCAGGCTCGGGCGTCTTAGTGGCCCGCCAGAAACTCACGCAGCTGGGCTGGACGCGCGACAGTTGCGGTGCAGTGCGGTGCAGTGCAGTGCGGTACCTCACGGGATGGGAGCATGTCGTCGTCACCTGGTGCCTGTTCGGGACGGACCCGTCACGCAGCAGAGACAGGGAGGCAGACCTGAGCTTGACGGTGCTTCAATTGCTCGAGGAACGCCGTTTGGGCCCAATGGTGACCTCATGCGCCTCGCAATGGCCGTCGCTAGCTCTTGGGTCCGCCGACGGCGTTACCTCATAGCACCTCAGCACTGCCGTTTGCCTTGCCTTACCTTGCCTTACCTTACCTTACCTGCTTGAGGCTCGACCAAGGAGCAGAGCTTTCACGTGACCCACACCCACTGCCCCGCTAATCCCTCACCTACTGGCGCGTTGATTGGGCTGAACCGCCACCGCTAACAACTTACCCCTCCAGCTTTTCTTCAAAATGCGACCAACTCTCTTCCGACCCCTCCTACCCCGCCAAAACCTCTGCTCCTCCATCCCAAAATCCTCCCTCCTTTCTCAACTTGCATCCTCTTCAAACACTTTCCGAGCCGCTCGATTCTTCTCAGCATCCGCAGCCATGGGTAACTCTAAGGTGTAAGTCTCTTCCAATGCCCTGGCCTGTGCCGCCTTGCCTTGAGATCTATCCAGCTGACAGCTTCGCAATAGCTTCTTCGATATTGAGTGGGAGGGCCCCGTCATGCAGAACGGCAAGCCTACCAGCACTGTCAAGGGTAAGTTTTGATTGTCTCAAGCAGATCTTGCTCCTCGTATCTCTCTGAAGCTTCAATTGAAGCCATTGGCATTGCACATGTTTTCCACGTACTCAGGGCAACTTTTTTTTCTTCTTTGTTCTTTGTTAGCTCCCAGCTATTCCGAAACACGACAGCTCCCAGCCCCTCAGCTCTGCTTACCTATGCGACTTGGCCCAAGCTGACAATTGCCTATAGAGCAGTCTGGCCGCATCAACTTCAACCTCTTCAATGATGTTGTCCCCAAGACTGCCGAGAACTTCCGCGCTCTCTGCACTGGCGAGAAGGGCTTTGGCTACCAGGGCTCTTCCTTCCACCGAATCATCCCCGACTTCATGCTCCAGGGTGGTGACTTCACCCGTGGTAACGTACGCGATCCCCGACGTCGTATACCCGTCGGACATTCACTTACATTTTCTCCAGGGTACCGGTGGCAAGTCCATCTACGGCGAGAAGTTCGCCGATGAGAACTTCCAGCTGAAGCACGACCGCCCCGGTCTGCTGTCCATGGCCAACGCCGGCCCCAACACGTAAGCCCTCCCTCACAGGTCTTTTTGTCGTGTTCTTGCCGCTGACCTTCTTCCAGCAACGGCTCCCAGTTCTTCGTCACCACCGTTGTCACCTCCTGGCTCAACGGCCGCCACGTCGTCTTCGGCGAGGTTGCCGACCAGGAGTCTCTTGACATTGTCAAGGCTCTTGAGGCTACCGGTTCCGGCAGCGGCACCGTCAAGTACAACAAGCGCCCTACCATTGTCAAGTCTGGCGAGTTGTAAATGGTATGATGGCTTTGTACTAATACATATTCCGTTTGGACGTGCATAAAAGCAATGCTGCCTTGCAGCTTCTGCGGGGTGTGGAACGACATAGCTCGACATGATTTGGGACGAGTGGGCAGGCCACTTAGCTAGCTACTTAGAACAATCAATGTTGACATATCAAACCAATTTTAGCGATCTGCCTGAGTATGAATAATTGTATTGGCACGATGTGCATTTCCATCTCACACCCTACGAAATAAGAAGATCCTAAGGCACGAATGCCACGACCCTTTGACTGTAACCTGACGCCGTTTGCCATGCTAGGTAATAAAACACAAACAATCAATACCATTTAACACCGGCCCATGCACGTGTCCTCCATGCACCCTCTTCCGTACCCAGCTCTTATTTACCAATACCGACCTTCTAGGTTTGAGTTACAGAGCTCAAACCGGTCAATCAAGGCCTAACCACGTCGTGAAATAGACGCAGTTGTTGGGCCCAACTGGGCCTCCCTCCTCACAGATTTCAAAGACAGGACAACGCCCACAGGGCGCCTCCGTGTAGGGGCTGATATATGACTGTGGCCCACTGTCGAGCCCGATCAGGTCCTCGCGGCCGGCCCAGCTCTCGGTGGACTGCTTGACTATGCGCGAAACGCGGTAGCCGACTTTACCGGCGACCTTGACAGGCTCAATGAGGTTGTCCCAGACTAGAACATCGATGAGCTTCTTAACATCTTCTTCGGAGAGAATTGTGTTGTTGGTAATGCCACTCATGGAGAGGAGCCGAGCGATATCACGAACGGTGGGATAGTCGGTGTAACCGGCTGGGAGAGGAAGGAGAGCAGGCTCCTTCTTGGGAGTCGCGGTTGTCGACGTCTTAACGGCCTTGGACGGAGGCTCGTCCAGCTGGCTAGCATCACGCTTCTTGCCCTTGTCAACTCCGCCCTTCAGAACGCCCTTCTTGGGAGCCTGGCTCCTCGCAGCGCCGCCATGAGTGCTGTGATAGCCGCTATGTCGCTTGATGAAGTCGAAGACGACTCGCTGCAGCTCCTCGATGAAGGCCTCGTCGAGGTTCTGGTCCGTGTACCACGGCCCACCGGTAGCGCGCTCGCTCGGTCGGATGGAGGCCTTGATGTACATCTTCTTGTTGGGGTGCTCGACGTTCTTGAAGGGCGCGATGAGGCCCTTGGCCTGCAGGTGCTTGATTGCGTTCTTGAAGACGGTGTCGTGCATGTTGAGGCGCTTCTGGATGGTCTGCGACCACATGCCGTCGCCGCCGGCATCGTCGATCATGGAGTAGACCATGACTTGCTCCTCGGTCGAACATTGCTTGTATCTGCAGAGCACAGCGCAGGTCAGTCAATCGGGTCGCACAATGGCTGCGGGAGACGGCAATGGTAGGGTGGACATACTTGTGCGCTTCTTGCGCGTCACGCCACTTCCACAGGACCTGGCCCGAGGCCTCGCGCATGGTGACGAAGAGCTTGTCATCGGTCAAGGACTGGACGACGCGGATCAGCAGGGCCAGGTCGCGGTTGGGAATGACATCGAGGCGCAGCAGGTCGTCCTGAGAAAAGAGGTCGTTGCCGTTGGCGCTGCCAGCCTCCTTGCACCGCTCGTACAGCGCTTCCTTCCAGACGCTGAGCTTCGCATTGTCGGCCTCATTGGCGCCCCCAGAGGGACAGCCGTGTTCGCGGCGGCGGGCGGCATTGCGAATGGGGAGGACTGAACAGGAGGGAAGAGGAAGAGGAGCAAGAATGGCCTCGTGGTAGCGGGGTGCGTGAGAGAAGATGATGTTGATGGGGGACTTTTTGAGTCACGAACGGGCGCGCGCGCAACGGGAGGGTCTGAGTCAGTCTCTGGATCGAGACACGAGCAGTTGGGGGCACAAGACGAGGGGAGTAGGTGCTACATTGACGACAAGGGCCCGAGGAAGAAAACCACAAGAGGCAGTCCCCAAACGTACAGTAGGTCGTCTCTGGAGGAGTGGATGAACCGGTGGTGGGTTTTTTGGGGACGGATTAGCCCAAGGTTTTTTCTTTTTTTCTTAGCCTTGCCCCTCGACAGCCACCCCAGTGCAGATGTTCGATTTTTGGGGAGGGGACGGACAGGACACGCCCAATGTCCAGCGCTTGTACCGCGTTGCATGCATGGTGGGTGCATGTGAATGAACATGCAGGATACCAACCCCCAGAAAAATCGCCCAACTCTTTTTCTTGATGGATAAATTACTTTTCTTTCAACATAACTTAAATACACACCAAAATTTATTTTTATTTTTTTATTTCCTCTTGGGTGGCGAAATGGGGGTATGTTTGAAGCAGTGGGAGAGGCATGATAGATAACATGGAGTCTACCTCAGGTACAGACAGTACTTGCGCCCCCAAGCAAATACCGACGTCAAGCAGGTAGGGGTCCCTTCACCATGGTGGGGCACTCGATGCAACACTTCCATCATGAGCGCATGCAATACCGTCCATTGATCTGCTTTTACTCCCAACCGTCTTTCTCTCAAAGATTCAAGTACACAGTAAATTGAGAATTCGCTAGCTGAATTGATATGCCAATGTCTCTCCTGAATGACTGATCCATCGCCCACCCTTGCTGCCTTAATATTTTGACATGCGCCGAAAACGCCAACATTAGCTGCGCCTACTCGTAGCCCTTATACAGATTCATTCCCGCTTCTGGCCGTACTGAAGCAAGTTGCTCGAGAACCTCTCAAGATGTGCTCTCTGCCTCCTTCTTCTCCTCCGAGCCTTCCTTCTCGTCCACCTCCATTGCGTCTCCAGACGGCGCGGCCTCCTCGGCAGGTTCCTTAGCCTTGTCCTCGGATGACTCTTCCGTGGGCTTTGACGCGGCGGCTTCTGTAGTGGCGGCTGCCTCGGCGGTGTCTGTCTTGTCCGCCATCTTCTCGTCTTCCGCCTTATCAGCGGTCGACTCGGGAGCCGTGTCGGCATCGGCATCTTCCTTCTTGATCTTGGGTGTCTCCTCAGTCAAGGTGGTATCAGCCATACCAACATCGCCGTCATTGTCAACCTTGGCCGGTTCCGACTCCTTCGAGTCCGCTGCTTCCTTGTCGGCCTGAGCAGGTTCCGCCTCTGCCGGCTCGGTTGCAGCAATATCCTCAATAGTATCGTCGTTGATGTCGTGAGAATCCTCCGCAGCGGGCTCTTCACGGCTGGCACCATTTGTCGCATTGGCTGGTGAGGCGGCATTGCTGTCAGCCTCAGCCTCGGTCTTCCGGAAATCGGTAAAGGTTCGCTTGTTGCCGTTTCGGCGAGTAGCTCCGTTCTGACGGCTCATGTCTTCATCGTCGCTGGCCTCAAACTCGGCATCATTCACCACTCGCTTATCCCAGCGGTGGTTCGTCAAGCGGACATCCTTGTTCTCGTCCTCATCGAGGTCATCGAGCTCTGCTTCCTCCTCATCGGTCATGCCTCCGAGTGGCTTTCGCGGGACGTCCTGCAACTGAACGGATGGAACAGGCCCAGTTTGACGAAGGTTGTCGATGACTGCCGCTGTGATCTTTTCCAGATATTCTCTGCTGTTGGAGTTCTCCATGTTAGATGATCTCACGTTCAGCTCAAAGTCTGGCGCGTAGTACTGCGACAATTAGTATGCAAAACATCCAAAGTGCACTGGCAAACGTACCTCGTAATATTCGTTGTATGGCAGGGTGCGGTCCATGTCCTGACCAACCAATACACCTGTCTCAAATGCCCAGGTACGCGCCACATTGCGCATGGTATATCCACCACCACCCAGCACCATGGTTGGGAGGCCGAAGCTCTTGACAAAGTTGACGCAGTTGGCATGGCCGTCCATACTCAAGTTGAAGCAACCTAATCGGTCACCGGACAGACTGTCACCGCCACATTGCAGCACAACTGCTTCTGGCTGATAGTACTTCATAACGTTCTCAATGACGGGCTCGAAGATTGACTTGTAGGACTCGTCGGTGATACCATCGCGAAGGGAAAGTTCACAGAGTAGTTCTTGCCCTGACCGATGCCAATATCCCTAAGCTCACCGGTTCCGGGGAAGTACTCTCCGTACTTGTGGAAGGAGACGGTCATGACTCGATCGGTCGTATAGAAGGCTTCTTCAACACCATCACCGTGGTGCACGTCGATGTCGATATACAGAACGCGCTTCATAAATCGGAGAAGTTCAAGAATGCCGAGTACAATGTCTAAGAAGATATCCGTTAGAGTGGCGCATTCACCTGGTAGAGAGGGAGGCACAACTTACCGTTTACGTAGCAGAACCCACTAGCTTCACTCTTCTTCGCGTGATGAAGTCCACCGGCCCAGTTGATGGCAATGTCGCATTTCTGCCGGTTGAGGCGCGCGGCACCCTCCATACTACCGCCTGCGCTGATACCACAGAACTCGAACAGACCATCGAATACGGGACAGTCATCACCGACGTTGTACTTTCCTTGCTCCCTCATATAGCTATCCATGTTGTCGGGCGTGACCTTTTGGAGGAAATCGATGTAGTCATCGGTGTGGAATTGGGTCATTTCGCCTCGAGTCGCTGGCTTGGCGCGCTGTTGACGGGTTAGTTGCGTGAAACATGGAAAAGGGATTTGCGGTTGCGATTAGAAAAGGGCACTGACATAAATCTCCATCTTCTGGTAGAGGTTGTATTGCATAATCAAGCTGTGCGCTAATCGGATTCGATGAGGCTTCATGGGGTGGCCTGTCACATAGGCATAGTTGCCAATGTCGGAGTCGTAGAAATAAGCAACCTTCTTTGGCGACGACGAGCCGTTGAGGGCTGTCGAACCAAGATGGGCGATGCCGGTGTCGCCCATGTTGTAAGCGGATCAGGCGTTGGGGCCTAGATAAGAAAATTTGAGTCGAGACGATGAAATATGCGAAGAATTGGAAATCGAGATCCCAAAGGAAAGGGCGCAGAACCAAAGGTTGCGACCTGACGGTGGGGAAAGTCAAGACAGATCTGGGGTGTCAAGATTCATGGCAATCGAAGAGAGCCGCTTCAACGCGCCGACGTGAAGCGCCGGAAAAAGGTTACAGCGGACAGCTTTGACTCGGAACCGGCAGATATAGTGGGCCAGCCAGAATCAGGAAGACGAGAGGCGTCGTGTAAGCCAATAGGTTCTGGAAACCCATGGATTTGCCATCTGCCTATCAAGCGTGAGATTGCCACCCAAACTTGCTTCTACGGTTCTAAACCGTGACCATTGCCTTCTAGAAGATCTTGGGCGGTTTTGAGGGGCTTGTAGTGTCCTTGCGCAGTAGAGTTAAGCACTCATCATCTGCGGAGAATGCAGCCACTACAACGTCAATGTAATTCTACATCAGTACTATCAATTTAAACCCAGTTAACGTGAGAATTTTCCTAGAAAAAACATGTAGAAAGGAGGGCCAAGATTGAGTAATAAATGTAACTCACGTTATATTTATGAATGATTAAATATTAAATTATAGCCATTACCCACCGTTGCGACGACTTACAGAGTCGAAGTTGGATCGCCAGCTGCGTGCACTAGCCACAGCGAGCCACTGCACACGTGACATTACTCAGCCGAGTTCTTGTGGCTTCCAGGCTCCCGGACTGGCGTCAACAAGCAAGCTATGACAAGTACCTAGCTTGGCCACCACTCTCAACCACATCACCTCTCCGAATACCCCATTACCACGACCGTACTGCCACCCGCCCGACCCCATCGAATCGCACCGACACATTCTTCACTCTAGATCATGGAGCGATTCAGGAACTTGCTTGGTGGTGGTGGAATGGGGCTTGGAGGTGCAGCCCATGGAACTGTGAGCTCCCCGTCCACGGCCTGCTCGCTGGAGCTGGCGACTGTGCTGTGTGAGAGCCTTGCGACTGACCATGCGCAGGACAACACCAACCTGATCGATAACTCCGAAACTGTCTACATCTCCTCCCTTGCTCTCCTGAAGATGCTGCGACACGGCCGTGCCGGTGTGCCTATGGAGGTCATGGGCTTGATGCTTGGCGAGTTCGTTGACGACTTCACCGTCAAGGTCATGGATGTCTTCGCCATGCCCCAGAGCGGTACCGGTGTCAGTGTAGAGGCCGTCGATCCCGTGTTCCAGACAAAGATGATGGACATGCTACGGCAAACCGGACGGTGTGTAACCCAAGAGCTACCGCCGAGACCATTTCTAACATGTCCGATTTAGGCCCGAGTCTGTTGTAGGATGGTACCACTCGCATCCTGGTTTCGGCTGCTGGCTGTCATCTGTCGATATCAACACCCAACAGTCCTTTGAGCAGTTGAACCCCCGTGCCGTCGCCGTCGTCGTCGACCCGATCCAGTCCGTGAAGGGCAAAGTCGTCATCGATGCCTTCCGCCTTATCAACCCCCAACTTCTCATGATGGGTCAGGAGCCCCGCCAGAGCACCAGCAACTTGGGCCACCTCAACAAGCCCTCCATCCAGGCCCTGATCCACGGCCTGAACAGACACTACTACTCCATCGCCATCAACTACCGCAAGACGGCGCTTGAGGAGAACATGCTGATGAACCTTCACAAGCACGTTTGGACCGAGGCTCTGGAGATGGACGATTTCCGCACAGAAGGCGCCAAGAACAAGGAACGGTTGGAGCGGCTCGTTACTCTGTCCAACGGCTACGAGAAGCGCGTCAAGGAGGAGACCGAGTTGACCAAGGAGCAGCTTAAGACCCGCTACGTTGGCAAACTCGACCCCAAGAAGCATCTTGAGGATGTCGGACAGGAGCTTATTGAAGACAACATCGTGTCTGTCTCGAGGCAAATGATCGACAAGGAGGCGACCATGCCCAAGAAGGACGGCCCGAGTAACGCCAACGGACCGCAAGATAGCGACAAGATGGAGACGGAGGAGGAGGAAGAGCTATAGACAACGGATGCGCTATGATTTATTCCCATGACCAGGGCAGTGGTTAATGTAAAATTATTCAAGGCGTTGGCGTCGGTCTGGTTGAGACGATTTAGAACCTGGCCGGTGTATACGATTTCTTGTATCAGGGTCACAGCCCATCCGCTGACATGTGTGAGAGCGTCTCTTAGCAACTGATTTGTTTTCCAGAAATGGTGCACGATATTTGTCCCAAATACCGCTTCACTGCCGCCCTCCAATAACCTGGGTGCACGCGCTCACCAAGAGCCACAGGGCGGCCAATGTTCCCCAAACAACAAGAGCATCTGTGCTCAAGGACGAGTTCGCGCTGCTCGTGATGGTGGAGCGTATTGAATGTCTACGATGCTGTCACTTCCTGTTTTCAATTGTTTCCCCGTATTTGCTCTCTTACGTCCCTTAGAATACCGTTTTGGCGGATACTCTACCCTCCTCTGACCTTGTCCAGACTGGTTGGATTTGCCTATTTATTGAACTGTGTACTCACGATGCCGTCTCTTCCACAGGCCTTCTTTTCCCTTTGTCTACCATCCCTTCCAAGCCACCCCGGAGCAGCGCAGCAAGCATCATCGAGAGAGTCGCCGCCCCAGCTTCCGTCGCAGGACGACGAAGCCTATCCAGAGGAGCCTCTCCGTGAATGTCCAGCAAACGGCAAGCGAATGGTCTAGAACAACATCACGGCTCTTTGAAACGGCCTTGTTTCGACCACCTGTGCTTGCTCGCCCGGCACCGTTGCCACCGGATAAGGACACGAGTGTTTCTGCTGTGCAGAAACCTAAGACGAGAGCCATGGCATCCCCAAGAGCGCTCAGGCGATCTGGGTTACAGGTCCCTCTCAACCCGGCAGCCATCGCCGAGATTATGACATGCCTCGAATCCGTCTTCGGGGATATGTGGTATGCCGTGTCGGGTCTTGCCGCTATGGTCCACTACGGCTTCAACATCCGACTTCCTGGCGAGTAACGCTCGAGTGTCCGCTTAACGTGCGAGACAACATCCGTGGTTGGGCCAGAGCCAGAGGCTTGCGACCCCTAGCCAATGCTAGGAGTGCGGATGAGACTACCGACTATCGTCTCAATAAAGGGCACTTTGATGTCTTCGTGTTGACCACCCCTCGGGATTCGACCGTCAAATTAAGATCGATTTTATCCAGAATCTGCGTGAAGCGGACCGCGTCTGGGACCCGTTTGCGCAAGCGTGGGTACTCAGCCTCTCGAGCCTCGCGGACCGCACCGCGCAGGACTACGTACAGAGCCTGGTTCTGCCCGACGGCGACGGCCCACGGTCTGCGCGGCAGCAGGAGGCTTGCGCCGAGGACATGGGCTGGCTGTTGTACCGGATCATGAACGAGCCAGAATGGAGCCAACACCGTCTACGCGCAGACCGTGTACCACATATTGTGGATCGCAACTTTTGGCTTCCGTTCACGCTGTCCTATTTGGGATCGGTGCAATGCTTTGAGGAAGCAGGACTGGCCATTGAAGGCGACATCCAGGGTCATACATGCTGGTTTCGGACTCCTCAGAATCAGATAATGACGCTCAGCAGGAGGGACAGCACTGTCATGAATCTAATGGTTCAAGCAATTCCTCTTCCAGAACTTCACTAAAGGCTTGGCTAAGACGTTTGAGGAGAAAGTTCTTCTATAGGATGGGATGTATAATGAAACGCTCGACGCGTTAGCATCTTATCTTCCAAATTCATAATTGTACTTTCCTTTGGAGATGCTTGCTTTATTGGCCTATTACCTTATGGCTAGCAGTACGAAACTAGGTTGTTAACACGAAATCTCTTGTAAACTCACATTTGACAGCACTTATGATAGAAAGGTGGGCCACGCCTGTAGTTTAGTTACACAGACAAGATGTGGTACTGTAGCCATTTATTCACTTATCTAGGTCGGAATAAAGCTAGGAGAATGTTCTTTTCTTAAATTTGATCTCAACTACTCTACCTTCAAGAGATGGCGGGACAAGGTCAACGGTTTTAACTCAAATTGTATAAGTTGGCTACCAGTACTGAATTACTCAATTCTTAACTGAAATGCTTTGTGTTCTTACATTGTCCCAACTCCTTCCTGTGGATGTATGCCTTCCTTCGCATTGAACGAGCTGCCAATCTTTAATGGGCAATGTCTGTCAACCAACAAAATATCAAATCGCTGAACAAAGCCTCCTCCGCATTTGGCTTATATGTCCTAACTAAAGCATTATCATGCCCATACTCCAAACGCCTCGTTATGACGTTAATGCAAATAATCCTCCACTCTCTCTGTGCTCGTGGGATAGCACCACTAAATTAGCACCGTTCAGACTTCATCTCATGCCTTGAACTCGCTCCCGTCTTATCCGGAAAGTCGACGGTTGTTGATGTATACTAAGAACGGTCGATTCTCAACTACTACCGCTCTGTTCCTTAGGTATGCAACCTGCCAGGTCCAGTGGGCCGTTAGCAACCACGAGAGAAGGGTCCGGCGGTGCACGACCATCGTCTTGGTGAGGCTTCTAAGCTCCCATAACAGGAACCTTCTTATTACGTTTTCCAAGCAAGGTTGCGTTGTCGAGGCTGAGCTCAAATGCGCCCTTTGACGGTTTCGGTCACGGACCTGCTGACGTGCCGCTGCCGTAACTGCCGCAGAATGCTGTCCATAACCCTTCTCGCTGGCGCGCTCACGCTCCCTGCCACGAGCGGTCTCTTGGTCACGAATGTTTGTGTTGCGCATGCTTTGCTCCAAGCCTTGGGTACCAGCATTGGGCTTCTGCTCACGGTTTTGGTCAACCTGCATCTGGTCGGCATCTTCCTCTTCTTCATCAACACCACCAAGGAAGCGACCAGGGCCAGCCTTGGCACCGATCTGCTGCCTTCGCTTGTCTTCCTCTCCTTGACGGTGAACAGCGTAACCAACATCGAACACTTCTCGGAGGTTGACGGCACCCGGAGAACGGAAGTCGTAGCGCTTACCGGCGTCCTCGAATTTGGAGGCATCGAATGCCCGGAGCATACCTTCAGGCTTCTTCTTCTCCTCACGTGGTGTAGGGCCGCTCTCACGAATCCATGGGTGTGCAAGGAATTCCCGAATGGTGTAACGCTTCTCGGGATCAACGGTCAGAAGGTGAGAGATGAGGTCCTTTGCCGACTCGGAAATCTCATCCCACCAAGGAGATAAAAAGGTGAACTGGCCCTTGGCAACCTTTTCTGTGAGGACTTCGATGCTTTCGTCGTAGAAAGGTGGGAAACCACATAGCAGTGTGTACAGAACACAGCCCAGGGCCCACATGTCGACCGACTTCGAGTACCGTTCATCCTTGACAATTTCAGGTGCAGTGTAACCCACTGTGCCGCATGGCGTCATCGTTGAGTTCTCCCAGACAATCTTCGACAGACCAAAGTCGGCGATCTTGATCCGACCGATACCGCCAGCTCCTTGACCCTTGATGAACTCACCCTCGTCCACCTTGTCCTCGTCACCAGGCTGCTTCGGCTTGGGAAACTTGGATGGCACGAATGGGATGGGCTCAAACAAAATGTTTTCGGGTTTAATGTCTCTGCAAAACGGTTAGTTCCGCACTCGACCCAAGTCGCCTCGTACACTCGAGGATCAGAAGAGGAGCTGTGTGACCGTGCGTATGCAAGGCCACGCAGATCTTCCTACAAAAAGGGCATGTTGGACTAACCGATGAACAACACCCTTCTCTTCATGCAAGTACTCAAGAGCCTTCGCCACCTGAACAATAACGTGTCGTGATAACTCTTCGCTAAAGTACGTCAACCGCACAATTTGGTGGAACAATTCACCGCCAGGGGCCAGCTCGAGAACAATGTAGTAATACTGCCTCGACTCAGAAAATTCGATGAGCTTGATGATGTTGGGATGGTCAAGCTGTCGCATGATCTGAACCTCCTTCAAGATGTTGGAGCGCTAGTTTCAGGTTAGCAAGCAATGCTTTGAAAACGCTCTGTCTGGCCATTCCCATCGTAATACAACAAGACGCAAAAAAGAAGAGACAGTTGGAGAATGGCCACATATCCAAAAAGAATCTAAGAAATGTTTTCTCGCACCTCTGCAGCTTTCGGGACCTTCTTGAAATCCGGATGTAAATGGTTGTTTCCCTATTGGGGTTGGGGAAAGACCCCTAATGTTGGCAAAGTGAAACAAAACACAAAAGACACAATTCGACTAAAAGAGAAGGGCGACGCGTAGACACATGTCACGACCCCGATCGAAACTCACCTGCATGCTGTTCATTTCGTACTTGCGGACAACCTTGATTGCCACTTCGCCCATATCTCCTTGCAGATCACGAGCGCGGTAAACGTTACTGAAGGCGCCGTCGCCCATCTTCTCGACGAGTTGCCATCGTTCGAGGCCAGGGTAGCGGGGAACTTGCTCTTGCTGGCATTCTCCTCAGCAACGAGCTGAGCAAGGTTCGACTCATCGATTCGTTTCGATTTGCTCTTGTCCTGAACATTCTGGGCAGGCTCAACGTGGTGCGCGGCGGCGTGACCAGCCTGCGCGACACGATTCCTGCCGTCACCGGGAGCCTCAGAATAAGCCTCTAGCGGCTGCGGTACTTGGCCATTTCCATAGCCTGGCTCGGACGCAGGGGGTTCTTCTGTTGAACAGGCTGAGGTGCCTGAGGCGGTTGGACCTCGTGCTTGCGGACAGGCTCTTCGTTTGCGGCGCGCGCTTGTTTGCCTGAGAAGAGTGTTAGTTGGCATAACCAAATCGCGGCGCATAACAAAAGATGACTCACCATGGCGGATGAAGTTCTTAAGTTGCTGTATCGTCGACATGTCTACCAACGGGTCGCCGCTAACAAGCGACAGCACAGGGATTTGAGTAAAACCAGGCGCTTAGATAGCGAAACGGGTGAATATACTATCTCGCCGTTGAACGTGGTGTGCGAGGAGCAAGATTATCTTTCGGGGGCGGAGCGAGTTGGCAGAGCAGAGCAAGATTCCGGGAGGGAACGTCGATAAGAGGGCACGAAGCAAGCCGGGAGCCCAAACAGGAGCCTGATGCGAGGAGGCAGAATGCGGGGTTTAATGTGTCGTAGAGTGGGTGTGGCGGTTGTATGACGGGGGCAGAGAAGAAGAAGAGGAGAGGAGAGAAATGCTTGCGATAAACCGAAGAGGAGAGAGACGAGAGTGGAAATGGTGACGAGATTCCAAGTTTACCCCGGATTCAAGAGGCGAGCAGGTACGGGACGCGGTGCGATGCGAGTATGCGAGTGGCAGCCAAGCACGAAGAAAAAGGTCGAGGTGTCGTCCGGGGCGGAGGATAGCAGATGGATGGCAACGGATGGCGGGAAGGCGGATACAAGGGCTTTAGTCTGGTGGATTAGAAAGCAGCGCCAGAGGCAGAGGCGGCTCGACGGTGGGGTTACTTGGTTGGCCGGGCCTTGAATAGGCAGTGGATTATGAAGTCAGAACCCAGGACGGCAGATTAGCGTCGACAAGAATGACGGAGCCCGGGCCCGGTCGTTTGTTTGGGTGTGTGTCTGCGCCTCCGAGGTTGCCCTGCAGGCCAAGAATACCCGACGTAATTGTAATTGTACAATCGTGGAAAAAAAAAAAAGGTGGAGGGAGGGGCAGTAAGGCGAAGAAGGGGAGGGCGAAAAAGGTGGGGAGTTGGTGTGATCTAGGATGATGGCTGCTGTCTGAATAGGGCGGCAGAGCAAGGAAGCGCAGGACTCGTCAAGAAGAACAGCGCAACGCAAATTATCGTGAGGTCGTCAAGATGAGTGTCGTCGTCGTCGTCGTCGATGTAGCTCAGGACGGGGTGATGGGAGGAAAGGGACAAAAAAGAGGCGAGTAAAGGCTGGTGCCAAGTTGGAAAAAGGAAGGGAAAAGAGAGGGAGTGGATGAAGTGGTTTTTAGCTTGCAGATTTTGGGGTCAGCACCGCACAAGGAGAGGTAGCTGTACCAAGGTAAGGCAAGGCAATGCAAGGTACATACGGCACCCAAGCGCTTCTTACTTTCTCTCCGTCTGGTTGTCTTGCATCAGCAGAAGCGAACTCAACGCACGATGGGGTAAAAACAAAATACCGTCTAAGCGAGCGAAGCGGGAAGTCCAGGGTGCATTGCTTGTTGATCTGCGCCCAACACTGGCATCGCATCATTGCTGTCATCATAGCTGCATTCGCTCTGCCTGTACCCGTCCGCAGGGGGCACCGTACAAAACCGTACCCTTACAGCACCGTCACATAGCTTAGCTTAGCCAAGGTCACTTTTCCCCGTCCCCTGATGATGGCACCTCTCCAGGACTGACGTATCCTGCGCATCCTTGACTGGTTCGCGAGGGTGTGCCTATGACGGGACAAGGACGACTGCAGGTGTCTCTGACCAGGTTACGTGACGTGAGGAGGCATGGCACGGCCTGGTATGGGGGCAACAACAGCATGGAAAAGTTCAGATGCGGAGCGACAATGTCTGGGTTTGGAGATCTAGGCTAAGGTAGACTCTACATGGCCATGCATGCATGGGCGCTTTGCTTGAAACGGAAGCCCCTTATTCCGCTGAGATGCGTGATTCTCATTTACACCTGAAAGGCCAAGGGATTGAGACGGCAAAGCTGGCACTGGCTTCTTGTTCTCGCGTCGGCCAGGAGGTATTGGGTACAACTGTCGCGACATTGGCTAAGCTTTCTCCACAGAGCCTGTCCTGTGCCTGAATTCCAGTATCTGTGTACAACGCCCGTTTTTCTTCTTTGCTCTGCTCATCACTTGTGGCGTAATATGCCATCGTTGACCGTCATCGCTGCGATTCTGATGTCCTTGACGTTTCCACTCGGAGGTTACGACACCGGTCAGGCTGGCAGACGTCGTGGCACCGCACTATAGATGCGTCGCTGGAATCGCAAGGCGGAAGCATCAGCTTGCGCGCTGACTCGTCGCCCAAGGTGAGCGAGCGTAGGACATCACAGGTACCGGTACTTGGTGGACTTTTGCGCCCGGAAAGGTGCATGGTCTTGGCAAGACCCAGAGATCCACGTTATGACGCTACTATCGACGTCATACCCACCTGCACCCTGAGACCCATTAATCCGTTGTCGCCAATCAGGGAACGGGCTGCTACGACATGCAGCAAATGGGCAAGCACAACCGATCCATCAAGCTTGCCATGAGAGGTTGACACCCCGGACCAGTAATTCCTTGGATCGGTGCTTCACTTGACTTGACTCTTGCTCACACTCCCTTCCCCTTTTGGCTGCTCCTCTCCGTTCGCGTTGCAGCGTGCCCCAGAGCCTGGCCCTGTCAACGTTCCGAGGTTGATGATCCCATGATCCCATGATCCTTGGTTCTGTTACATGCATCATCGTGCAAACGCTTCTTCAGTTTTTTTCTTCTTCTTGACGCGCTGTTGCTGGGCAGCTGCGACGCGAATAGTACGCACTGTTCGCCCGTCCCTCTCATGAGACAACCGTTTATCCCGCGCTGTTGCGGCTGTCTCGTGTCTCGCACCGGCCGAGCCCTCTCTTAGCTCCTCCACCACGCGAGCCTTCTATTTTGACGGCGTCAAGCGGTAAGCCAAAACACGGCCTAGAAAATTCTTCGTCTTATTCATGTCCGTTGAAATCAATCGCGGAAATTAAAGCCAAAGGCGAAGGAAAACACTCGTCTAGGCAGGGTCAAGGACACTCTCCATTATTCGTGCATCTCCTCGGAACACATTCCCAATCTCTGGTAGGGTACTGGATTCTAATGCAATGTCATTTCCTCTGGGATACCTATTACACCTAAATCCTGTATGCCTTTTCTGCCCTTCTTTTTAGGGAGGACTTGGCCGCTTGGGGCGTGTAACTGTCGGCGAACCCCAGCTAGCTGGAGTTTCAAACGTGCCAACCTGTGCAACTCGTTCGTTCATTGAGCAAGAACCCGTCCTCGTGCATAAAGGACTCGTGGCTCGGTTCAGGCCCGTCGGCTACACGCGACTTAGCTAAACGTTGTGTCCTCTCCCTAACCTCACAAAAGCCACATCCAGCTTAGGCAGCTCCAACGTTGCGACCTGGCCTGGTCTAGACAACCAACTATGTTTTGACCCGGCCAGCCCGCGTTGCGCGCCTGCTAGAGCCCACTGTCCTTGGCACGACTCCAACTACTGTATGCATGCAACCCAGGGCATTCAGAATGAGGCTGATGTCACGGAAATACCCGCACGTGCCCCCTTCTCGGTTTGTCAGAACCTGGCAAAGCCCAGCATATTGCATGCATTACCACCTGCAGTTAGATTAAATGTGTCCGTTGCGTTAACTGTTAAACCTGCCTGTGACGGTCTCACGGGCTTGATGTTCGCCCATATGTGTTTAACAAGACTGCGAGATCTAACCTCCATGTTGATCAATATGGAGCTCCCCAGACTTTGTTGCATGCATACCGTAGCTTCACACAAGCATCTTCTTAAGCTTTAGCCACAAACAAGCTCACACCCCTCTCAAAGGTTTGTCATTGAATGCGCTCGACCCCGGATCCAACTCGTGATGTCATGACATGACGGCCATGCATCGGTCAAATCATGAAACCTCTAAGCTCAGCCAGCCCCCTTGGGTCGGCTCTGCCTTTGTTCGCTCCTGTAGTTTGTAACAAAGTTGATGACGCTATAATCAACATTCCGGAGCTGTATCCCCTTGCTGCTGTCCCTCCATTCCCATATGAACACCATCACGCCAACCGGACGCTAAGGTCCTCAATGAACGGATGCCCTTGATTGTCCCTGGTCATGACTTTGCCACTAGTTAAGATATATCTGGACCAACTCGACGGCTACGATAGAGCCATTGACTGACGTCTTTCAAATGGGCCTTTCCATTTCTAGCTACCCTGACCTATTTCCGTCCTTGGGATTGCAAATTGGATAGAATGAACATAAAATCCTTGACGCAAGCAGTATAGCCTCCTTGTTCATGTTCCACGCACCATCAGCGATGAGACTGGGAAGTTATGCTGCACCTATACCCTGGATACTAGATCAGATAGCATATTTGGTCCTTGGTCATGAAGTAAATCTCGATTCATCTATTGATGATAAAAGCCCGCCATTGTAATCCCAAACTCTCAATGCCAACACGACTAGCACCCAATTTCAACCCGTAAAAAACCCAAAATTTCCTAACCAACTATAACTTGAACGGCATAACCTGCACCTCGTTGCTTGCTGCATAAGCTATGAGTTGCTTGTTCTTCCACCCGTAGAAAAACCTCAGGCACAGGGTGACGACTGCTACAAATAGCAAAAGAGCTGCGTTGGTCCAGTGACCAGTCGGATACCCATCATCTCGCTCAGAGGCTTTGTAAATCCACACACCGGGAATTTGGCCCAGGCCTCCGCCAATACTTACATTTATAGCAATTGCTAAACCCGTTGCTGCAGTATTCACAATGTTGGAAGTAAGCCAACCCAGCATTGGAGGGATACACGCAAATGATCCCGCAGTGGCCATGATAAGGCCCCCGTACCGTGATGCATACGCTGTTGGTGGCAGAGATCCGCAGACGATGAAGCCAAGTGCGCCAACAACAGCCGCGCCAGCTGTCATATAGCCTCGCGCATTGAGACGATCGGCGGCCCACGCGACCAGAATTTGAGAGGCTGAAGAGGGTGTCAGTCACAGTTATCGATACAACAAAAGGCGATTTCAGCAACATACCGTACGCAACGGCCCACGGAGGCACAGTCATCAACTGAGCTTCTAGATCACGATATCCCAAGCCTGCAGTGATGGAGGGGGCAAAGAGACTTAGGCTGGAAAACGCCGGGCTCACGGCGAAGTAAATGAGATAATGGCCATATAATCGCCAATCGGTGAGCGTGGCCTTGACATCTTCCCAGCTGAAGCTAGGACTTGAAGACTTGCTACCTTCATGGTACAACCGTTGAATGGCTAGATCCTTTTCGAATTCGGAGAGCCAATTTGCACGCTCAGGGTAGTCGGGCAAGAAAAAGACGACGAAGAACGCAGACAAGCACGACGGAATGCCCTCTAGGAAGAAGAGCCAACGCCAACCGGGTAGACCGGCCACGCCGTTCATGTGACCGATACCATAAGCGATAGCTCCGCCGAACTGACATTTTATTTAGCACAAACGAGACTGACGAATATGGCTAGGGAAGACTTACAGCGCCGGCCAGTGTTGCTGATGCGAGGATAAAGGCTACCCTGTTCAACAGTAAGCTTCATGGCTGAAAAGCTCAGAGTTGTAAGTCGGCGGTTTGACATCGAGTGATGCACTTTTGGAATGCTCAACTCTGCCACTGCCACTGAGATACTACGAGTACACCAAGAGATTGCGCTGAATCGCAGCATATACAAGCATCGTATATGAATTCAGGCTGGTGTGGGAGCTTTGACGAAGTGTGACTCACCTAACGCTACGCTCGTTGTGTTTGTACCAAAAAGTCAGGTAATACACCAACCCGGGGAACAGGCCGGCTTCAAACATGCCGAGCAGAAATCGCACTGCCGTAACGCCAGCAAAGCTGCGCGTGCCGCCAAGCGCGATGGTCATGGCGCCCCAGCAGAACATGAGAAAGGCAAGCCACCGGCTGGGGCGGAGCTTCTTGAGCAGGATGTTGCTGGGGACCTCGAAGATGGCGTAGGCAACCAGAAATACCATGAGCGCAATGACGAACTGGTAATCGGACATGTTGGTGCTGCTTTGCATGTCATCGCCAGTGGACGAGTTGAGGATCTTGGCGTTGCCGATGTTGGTGCGGTCGAGGAAACATAGGAAGTAGATGGCGGCTGAGATGGGGATGATGCGGATATCTTGCTTCCATAAAGACGCTTCTCGGCCTCGCTGAGCGGGCCTTCCTCGTACAGAGGGGTTTCTTGAATGAGCTTGTGAGCATTCATTTCGAGTTGGGAAGCGATTGTTTTTACCTCTTTAGAGGGACCAGCGGACTCTGCGTCCTCTCGGACGGAGAAGTCATCTTTGCAGTCGGTCGCCATGGCGGCGGAACTCAAGAATCAATCAGTCGCAACCAACTCTTGCTACGCAAAGTGGCCGTTTGGCCTTTACAACTCATGAAAGAGGGAAACAGAAAGCCTGGGTTCCGGGTTGAGGCTTTGCTTGGCCTAAAGAGGCGCGAGTCAGGTGCTACAGTGCACCTTGGCCTACGACGGTGGGCTTTTGGGGCAGTTCGTTGGAGTCAAGTTTGGCGAGCGTGGGATTTGAGGAATGCGGGGAGGAGACCGTGTCGATCAACCTTGTTTCTCGTCCCCGGTCTGGGCTCGCGGGGCTGTCCTAGAGCCGCCCGTATTGCCCTCCAGTTTGTGGTACGACATGTCACGCTGTGGCAGATGAACCATGGGTCGGTACAATTCATTCGCGAGGGTGAGACTTGCAGATGCGGTGGAATCAGTGCACAGCACTGCACCTCGGCGAGGTCGGCAGGGCGGCGATGACCCCAAGATGCAGATACGGAACAGGACAGCACCGATGCCCTGGCAAAGACGTCCAATCTCGGCAATTGCAGTGGTCGGTGTTAGCGGCAGAGGAGCGGGTGCTTGAGAAATGGTCAAAGCGCGCAGGCAAGCTTGGTAGATCCAGGCAGATAGCCGAGCATGGTGTCGGACTTCAATTGGTTCACGGCGGCCGATGAAGCTGCTGCCCAATGAGTGAAGCGGCTTAGTAGCCGATGTCGTAACAGGTGCGGGTGAGTCACTTCCCCGACCTTGATGGCACCACTTCCAAACGACAAGGTCCTAGAAACAGACGTCTCAGTTTTTCCACAACCCCAGACCAATGCTTGAGCAAGTCGGCAACCAGCGAAGAGCTCACTGGTGCAACACGGCATTTGGTGGAGGCTCGAGCTCCGAAAGCCGGCCTTATGTGGGGCCAATGTGCCGGGCCCTGCAGGACCAGAGCCGGATGTGGTAATTGAGGATATGCTTGTTTCGAGAGACGGATGAGCTTGTGTCTGCAAGTAGCAGTTGTCGAGAAAGTTTGAGACTATGTTGTCTCGAAATAGGTTTGAAAACACATTCTAGCTGCTAGGTGTATGCATTCCAAGCGAGAAGAAAGAAAGAATAGAGCAGAGTTGGGTATTCCAGTATATGAGATTGTCATTGCTTCTTTATTGATTGGTACGAATGATATTTTAAATCAGCAGTAATCGTAAATAGTTCGCCCCACGACTGAACGCTCATGAACCAGGAATATGTATTATCGTCTTCTCCTCTCTACTCCTCGTCATCCGATTTCTCTGCAGGCCACACGTACCATGCGATGACCATGATGAGCTTCAATCCGGCGGCCGTCCACAGCGCTCCCGCAATGCCGAATGAGCTATGGGAGAAAACGGCTCCAGCTAGTGCTCCGACAAGCAGGAGGATAGGCGCAGCAGCCCTGCGGTTGCGCTCCACGTTGTCCGCCGCGAACAGATCCTTGTCGGAAAACAGGTCGCAGTAAATGCTCGTGAGAACAACGCTGGTCAGCGCGTTGTACTTGAGCGCTCTGCTGGTGACGGCTTGGCCGCAGCTCTGGAATGCGACAAGGGCTATAGGCAGGAGGATAGTCCAGTCGGTCGCGTTGGGGTCGTTGTTGGGCGGGGCGATCGTCACGATGATGGCGGCCGCAATGGTCAGGAACATCTGCGCAATGAAAGAAGCGCACAGAAACCCAGCGGCGCTTGGGGAGAAGAAGCGGTGAAATCGTGCGAACAAGAACGATCCGAGGCAGAACGACAACAAGGAGATGCCAGAACGCCAGAGACGGGCTGAGACAGGCGGGTAGATGAGCGAGCCCAGACCTAGGCCGACGTAAACGGTGTTTCCTAGACATCGTTGAGTCAGTATTCAATATGGTCCGCTCAAACTTCTTCTTGAGGTCCATTTTGGCGCAATTGGCGGCATTTGTTTCGTGGTTGAACGTACCAGTTTGCATGGAAACGAAGGAGCCCCACGCCTGGATGGAAGAGCTGTCCAAGAGCCCTGTGACAACATAGCACAACAACAGGACCAGGTCGGCCCAGTCGCGCGAGACTTCAGCTCTCAATTTCTTCAGCATTCTTGGCAGAAATGATTGCGATTCTGGTTTTGGAAGAAGAGGTTGTTCTACGTCGGTTTGCGTGGTGATGCCATTGCGACCGGAGATTGAGGCAGAGGCTGGCAGGGAGGAGGTGCCGTAGTTCGGAGCGCTCATCTTGGCCAATTGATCCCTGAATCACTCGAGAGAAAAAAAAGAGCACTCTAGGGAGATAAAGGGAAGTGGGCTACCCGCAATAGCGCCTTATTTACAAGACCGTTGTCAGTCTTGTCGACTTGGAAGACGGAGTTGCCGAGAAGCCGGTCTGGGCGCCAGCGTCTTTACTTATACGGGAGATGCCAAGGCGGGCCTCAGACTGCCACGCAGGGCCATGGGGCGGGCTAATGCCTGCTGAGGATGAGATCCAGCTCCACTGGGGAATGCCGATTGTCTTCAGCCCAGAGGCATCGGCCCTGGGGTTTAGCAGTCAAGGGCTGGCTGATGTTAACATGAATGGGGCCGATGTCATCATAACCCAGGCGAACTAGACGGTTCGCTTGACACTAGCAGCTCCATTCCCCGATGTTTTACTTAGCACTACGCGTAACTCAACCGACTACGAATTTCGAGCCAGATGAACGGCAACAACAGAAAGACGAAGAGATGGACTGCCTGCATGCGCTGTGAAACGGGGTCATGCGAACCCGGAGGGATGACGGGATTGTTCCTCATCCTTTCTGCGTGAAATCGGAGTTGACTCGGCATTGATGTCACCAGCGCACTCCCGCTATGCCTGTTGTGAGAGCTTGCTTAGCACCACCCATGCTCCTCTCCAGGCTCAATGTCACCATAGAACATTAACCCATCATGGCTGGCGAGGAAGCGGCTAGCTTCGAGCCAATGGAGTTGCTGCCGGCTTGCGTAATCGCCGAGCAGTACAGTAGAGCTGTTGATCGTAGCCGAAGTATGATTCTACCATTTAAAGCCAGTCGCCCAGCCGGCTTGTGGCTGTCAAACGAACAAGTGCGTTGTCAATCTCAAGTGTGTAGCTCAAGGCTTGCTCTGACTGTCTTCGCTGAGCTCAATTGCCGGCGCTGCTCAATTGCATCAACACACCAATCACCCTCTCCTCGCTTGCTTCTTACACGATGAAGTTCTCTGCCGGCCAATTGCTCATTGCCGGAGCTTCCCTCTCCCTGGCGCTCCCTCACTTCGATAGCCCGCGTCAGCGTCTGCTCAATGGCCTTCCTTGCCCAAGGGCCTTCGCCCTGGAAAGATTGCCACCAGCAACTCTCCCCATACACGCCTGGCAACCGTGACCCATACGATAGTGCGGTAGACCCCGTCGGCGACGACCTCGACCCTCTGCCATGGCGCAATGGCCTGGGCGCTTCGGTCCTCGGTCCCTGGAACCCGGAGCGAGCCCGCCAGAGCCCAGACCTAGTGCGCCCGCCCAGCACCGATAAGGGAAACCTTCCCAACATGCGATGGAGCTTCGTTGACTCCCACATTCGAATTGAGGTATGAATGAGCCAATCGCTTAACCACTGATTCCCGCCAAGATTCTAACGCCATTTCTCACCTGCAGGAAGGCGGCTGGACTCGCCAGACTACTGTGCGGGAGCTTGGCACCAGCAGTCAGCTCGCCGGCGTTAACATGCGCCTCGGCCCCGGCGTCATTCGCGAGCTTCACTGGCACAAGGAGGCCGAATGGGCCTACGTCCTGGACGGCGAGGTTCGCATCACTGCTCTCGACTACGAGGGAGGTTCATTTTACGATGATCTGAAGAAGGGCGACCTATGGTATGAATTGACATAGTCCGAGTGGAGGGCAAGTTCCTATAGCTCCTGTGCTCACATTTTCAATAGGTACTTCCCTAGTGGTGTGCCACACTCGCTTCAGGGTCTTGGCGAGAACGGCACCGAGTTCCTCCTTATCTTTGATGATGGCAACTTCTCGGAAGAGTCGACTTTTGTCCTGTCTGACTGGTTCGGTATGTGATCAAATGTCTAGGATCTGTGACGAGAGACTAATTGGTGGATTCTTCTACATAGCCCACACTCCCAAGTCCGTCATTGCCAAGAACTTCCACCTCGCGCCCGAGGTCTTCGAGCACCTGCCCGCCGGAGAGAAATACATTTTCCAAGGATCTATGCCCGGTTCCATCGATGAGGAGAAGCCCACCGGCAAGGGTGTGAAGAAGTCCAAGTACCAGTTCAGTCACCGCCTCCTGGACCAGGAGCCTCTCAAGTTCTCCGGCGGTGAGGTGCGCATTGCCGACTCCAACAACTTCAAGCTGTCCAAGACCGTGGCCGCCGCCCACGCCATCATCGAGCCAGGTGCTATCCGCGAGATGCACTGGCACCCCAACGCCGACGAGTGGTCCTTCTTCCTTCGCGGCCGTGCTCGCGTCACCATCTTTGCTGCCGAGGGCACCGCTCGCACCTTTGACTACGTCCCTGGCGATGTTGGCATCGTCCCCGCTAACATGGGTCACTTCGTTGAGAACATTGGCACGGAGCCCTCGAGATGCTGGAGATCTTCCGCGCCGACGAATTCCGCGACTTCAGCTTGTTCCAGTGGCTCGGCGAAACTCCCCAGAGGATGGTGGCCGACACCCTATTCGCTGGAGACGAGGAGAACGGAAAGAAGTTCTTGGACAAGATCAAGGATGCCCAGAAGGACGCCGTCACGAAGCCCTAAGGACACCGCCATTTACAGCCGGCCCGACACGGGGCAGAAGATATTGGCACTCCGCTGTTGTACATAGCTCTCTGTAATCAGCATCTAAAAATGGCAACCCTGGTGGTTACAAGACCACCGTCACTTGAACACGCTCGACATGGGAACATGGCTTAGGAGAACGACTTAGGAACATGGTATATGTCAGGTACATTGCTTCTTGGGTATATTTAGCGTGGAAATTCAAATAAAAAATTACGTTTTAATCAACACTCTTCTCTCCTTCGTGGACAGCACATTAGCTTCGCCGAACATACAGTGGTGCTGGCATTAGGGTGATCCTCTCGCAAGCTTTTTCCTCTCCTCACGTCTTACACCCAAACTCGTATTGTCTGTTTCTTTCCCCGCCTAAATGTACGGTACCCAATCCAGGAATTTGTCTAGAAAAGATCTAAACTAGATCGGCTTGGCCTGCTTGGCTGCATCAACTGGGATAAGCCACCCCACGTGAATGGCAACCACCTGCTGAACGGCTGCAGCAGGAGCCTCTATGGATTTTACCGCCGATGATCTCCAAGGTTGTAAACAAGACGCGTCAAACTTGGGCATTATTTGTCGCAAATGCCTCTGCGCACGTTGATTGTTTCTTCCAGCACCTACTGCTTTGGGACGGTTCCGAAGGGCCCTCCGGATGTGGGTCTTTTTCGGCCAGGCTTGCCGGGCTCGACGGCAGTTGGGCCCCAAGCCAGAGACGTAGGCAATACGCTTTGCCCTGTCGCGATGCAGTCATCTGAGCATTTATGGTTATGGGATGGCTGATCACTGCTCAGCAGCCAATGCTTAACTCGGCCACTTGCGCAAGAAGCCCTGTCCGTACTTTTGGAAGAGTACATAGTCCAGTACAGGCGACAGGGGCCAGTGGTAGTGGAGAACATCCGTCCTGCATTATCGATGCCCTGGCTCCACAGCCGCTGACATGTCTCAGAAACCCATGCTCCAACTCCAACTATCTCACTGGAAGCCCTTATTCCTTCATGTGCGGCAACACAAACCATTTCTTGGGTCTATTTGTCGCTGTGATGTCGTGAGAAACTAGTGGGGATGACACCCTCTGCCCTCAAGATCGGACGAATGTCGGCTTCCTGCATTTGCTGGTGCGCACCTGGTGCCTTTGTGATGATGTAGGCATCACACTAGGAGGGGGCCACAAAGACATGAGGGGTAGGCAATTAGTGAGGAACAGGGCGCCGAAAGGGTATGTCGAGTCTGCTTCAACATTGATCTCTAAGCGGCCGCCCTGCTGGCTCTGGCTTGCCTATGCCAAGAGTTGTCAGACTCGCTTAACTGCAAGCCAACTCGAACGCCAGACTGAACTCGACAATAATACGGAACATAGTAATACTCTATACGATTAAACTTTCTCGCTTGCATCTTCTCTTCCGTTCTTTGTCATGGTTTGTTGTTGACGCTTCAATTCTGCCGACGCAAAGCTCAGTAACCATGTTGTTCTATTCCTGACCCGTAAGACACCACCTTGTTCCCCGCCCTCGATAGGCTCTAGGACCGGCTCACACACGCGCCCTTCCACACCCCTTCTCCTCATTTTATCGACTAGCTCCCGCTTGCGTAGCTCGTGATGAGTGTTCCCTCCTACTTCGTTCGCCGCATTGATGCATTAGTGAGAAAACCAGTTGCGGGGTTGCAGGGAGCGGGAGTGCAGGCAGGAATCTAGGACGGTCCACAATTACACGTCTTGTTTGTGACTACCGAAAGGATATCTACACCTCGAGCAGAAGGGCACCAGCCTGTACAGTCACAAGGAAACCACACGGGGAACTCTCGGCTTCTCAATATCCATGGTGATCACGAATGAGAGAGGCCGGAACATTTTGTTTGTTGGAGTCGATGACGTTGCAACGGCTGCAACGAGAAGCCCTTCCGTGTCATCTTGACGACCCGCAACTCGGATGTCCGGCACAGGGACCAACTTGCAGCATGTGTATGTACCTTACACGTATTGATTTGTGAGCAGCATGCTAGTTGTCAGTGGGGAAGTCTTGGCTTCGCCGTGGACGCTCTGATAGCTGGTTGCCCACTTAGCCGCTCCGGCGAAGTTGCCTCATAAACTTGTGTCGAACAAAATAGCGGGTGTTCTCTTCTTTTTCAGTCAACTTACAAGGCATAGACTCCAGCCGCCACCAGGAGGTCTGGACACGTCTAGGTTGTCGAGCTTGGGTCAAAGCGGAGGGTGGTGTACGCACCACGTCCCCTTTACCAAGATGCATCGATAAAAGGTGCTGACCCTTATGGTGGCTGTAGGATGCAAGCCCCTTGCCTCTCGGTACTTACAGGCTGCACACACACTCTATCTGCGGTTGCTATTCTCGTTTGGTGCGTGACGAGAGAGGAGATTGGCGCCGTGTCTGCCACTAGGTTGCCACGCTCGCTGATATGGTCACAAGAGGAAGGCCCTTCGTCCGGTGTGAACAGAGAAGCAGATGTAACAGGGTGGCCATTGGTCACGGTGCTGCACATCGGGGTGTACAGGTCATGTACAGACCATGCAGTGCCGCTCAGTCCCTTGATGGGCAAGATAGAGTTACGAATCCTTTAGGGCGCTTCTGTCCAATTCAGCCGGTCTGTTTGGATGGATGGGGTGTGCTTGGGAGTAAGATAGACCCTGCTATATCCGAGTTGAGCCAATGGGTAGGGCGTGTTGTTGCCATGACTCTCTCGTTGGGCATGCGGGTGAGAATTGCTCGGCCGCAGACCGCAGATTCCGATGGTTGCATGCATTCCAGTGCCTATCAATGTTAGCATCGGGACAAAGGCGTGATCTGAGCGACGAATGGGTGTTGGAAACCCAAAATGGCCGTGAGCAGGCCTCCTCATGCATGATGTATGGGAGAGTGAGAGAAGACACCAGGAAGTGGGAGAGGAAATCGGATAGAGTCTGTAGCCTATATATTTCCTTCCCCATCAGCACTTCGAGAAGTCTGAAATCAATATTCCAAAGGTGGCAATAGTTACTTATATCTTTCCGAATCCCGAGTGCCTCTCTCGGTTCGAACAAGATGAATCGGCTAAGCAGGACTAAGGCAGCTGTTGTCGAGTCTCTGAGGACCGACCCCAACCTCAACAGGGCTCGAAGCTGGGTCGACCCCATCAAGCGCCGGCTTCCTTCTGCTACTGCGGAATACCTTGTTGAAAAGGTCCCCGTTATTCAATGGCTGCCCCATTACGACTACCGCTGGTTGTTCCAGGACATTATTGCTGGAATTACCATTGGTGTTATGTTTATCCCACAGGGCTTAGCTTATGCCAAAATTGCTACCATCCCTGTTGAACACGGTCTCTACTCTAGTTGGTGGCCTTCAGCCATCTACTTCTTCTTGGGCACGTCGAAAGAGCTTTCCACTGGACCAACTTCGATTCTTGGTCTTCTTACTGCCGAGGTTGTTGCCGACTTAAGTCAGGAGGGCTACTCTCCAGCGGCCATTGCTTCAGCTATTGCATTCATGGTTGGCATTTACGCACTGGCTGTTGGACTTTTAAAACTTGGCTTCCTCTTGGACTTTGTCTCCGGCTCAGTACTTAGCGGCTGGATCAGCGCTGTCGCCTTGGTTATCCTACTCGGACAGGTTGACTCGCTTGTTGGCCTCGACGCTGGAAGCGGTACTGCAACAATCATTCGAGATGTTCTTGGTAACCTAGATAAGATCCAGCCACTTACACTTGCCATTGGGTTCACAAGCATTGCCTTGCTTCTCGCCCTTGAGCACACAGGTAAAAGGTGGGGCAAGAAGAACAAATGGATCAAGATTCTCAGCACAAGCCGTGCCGTTGTCGTGCTCGTCTTGTATACTCTCATCTCTTTCCTTGTCAACAGAGGCCGTGAAGTGGAAGATTATAAGTGGGAGGTGACAAAGGTCGACACTCATGGACTCTTGACCCCAAGGCCCACGACTCTACTCTTATCTCGAAAGTCGCAAGCCGAGCCTTTGCTCCGTTTATCGCCATGGCTGTAGAGCATCTCGGTGTTGGTAAAGCTTTTGGCTTGCGCAACAATTACCAGATCGACAAGAGCCAGGAATTGGTGTTCCTTGGAACTGAGAATATCATCAACAGTTTCTTTGGCGCCATGACCACTGGCGGTGCCATGTCCCGCACAGCTGTCAACTCAGAGTGCAACGTTCGGACTCCTCTTAACTTCCTCTTCACCAGCGGTTTTATTATCCTGACACTCTATGAGCTCGCCCCCGCTTTGTACTGGATCCCAAAGGCAACCCTTTCCGCAATTATTGTAAGTCTGCCTGCTGTTGTCCCGCTTCTTAATCACTTCTGCTCCATCATACCCGCTATTCAGTCTAATGCATTCCATAAAATATTCCGTTATCTGCAATGTTCTAATTAGCTATGGTAGATTATGGCTGTGGTCCACCTTATCTCTCCTCCCCGACTATTCTACCGTTACTGGCGCATGTCCTTTATCGATTTCGTTGCCGCTATGCTTGGATTCTGGGTTACACTGTTTACTTCTACCGAAATTGGCTTGGGAGTATCTGTTGGCTTCACTGTCGCCTATACACTTCTCAGACTTGCCTTCCCACATTGGATCGGCCTCTCAAACACGGAGGTAGAAACCAACCACTGGTCGTTGCCCAAGACTCGGCCCGTTAAGGACCAAATCGACGTTCCTCCAGAGGCTTTCTTGGTGCAATACACTGATGATGTCCTCTTCCCCAACGCCGAACGCATCAAGAGCGCCATAATCGAATCTATCAAGCTACACTTTGAGCCATCAAATGCTCTGGCCGTAGATTCCAAGAGCGTGGATCGCATTTGGAATGCGTCGGGTCAAAAGCACATCCTTCGCACACGCAAGCGCAAGGGCATTACTCCCATCACAACACCACTCCAATACGTCGTCTTAGATTTTGGCATGGTTTCGTTCATTGATATCACTGGTTTACTATCACTTATTGAGTTGAAGATGGAGCTGCGCAGATATGTTGGCAAAGAGCTGCAATTCCGCTTTGTGAACATGGTTGACCCAGTTCGCGAGCGTTTTGATCGTTCAGAGTGGGTATTCGCTCACGAAGGGAACAACGCACCGAGGAAGCAGATGTGATTTACTCCTCACTTGAACTTGCTCTTCTGCACAAAGATGGGGACGAGAAGTCGGAGGACATGAATGAGAAGGTATTGGAGGTATAGGCAGGGGTCTTTGGTTAGGTTGGATATTTTAGAGTAGTACTGTGACCATGAATATATGTCTCCTATGTTCTTCTATTCCATCTAATTTACCACACAAAGAGGATCATTCCTGTCTTGCTTTCCTATGGCACTATTCAATTATTCCAAGCTGTCTATACGATAGCAATCTTAACCGGTAAATTTGCAGAAATCTCCGAAGAAGCTTGGTACGAAACTAGCCGGATATTTGGATTGTTGGTCTACGATTTACCGAAGGGCTTATTGCCGTGTACTCTAATGACCGAATAGGCCGTAAGTCAGCACCTTAGACGGCCATCGCCTCGCCATTCCTGCTTATGTAGACACATTGATGTGCCGAGGTCTCTTCATAAAGCGCCGGTGGCATCTTGCATTATCGTTGATTGGTGGCTATTTAAAGCTATGCACACCGTCAACACAACAGAAAAGTACACCTCAAGAAGTTGATGAGCTACAAGAACCTATGTCCGTAATCCTGTTTTGGGGACTAGGTAGGGACTATTGAGTTTCATGTAGGCCACACTACATAGCGGCAGGGTCTCATGACTGCAACACCTCCATCACTTGCCAGAGGCTGGGTAGCCAACTGGTAAGTGCTCACCCTGCAGCTTTGGAGCATAAGCGAGACTTCCATCGTCACCAACACCGAGATATGCCCGAATACTCAGCTTCACATCCTAGGCTACCTAGTCACCGGTGAGACCAGGGTGACACTGCGCACGAGACATTGGCGATTGGAAGCAGAAGCATATACGCAATCACAGGTAGAGCCTATGATAGCTTAATGACATACATGCTGTGGCTTTATTACGTGAAAACTTGTCGCCGTCTCTTTGAGGCAGGTGTGGGAGCTATGTTGATTCTAAGCCCTTCGCAGACATCAGCTCCGACTCACGTCACGCAGTCCTACACGTAGGTGATGGGCGGTAAAGGGAGATTTGGGTCCGTGAGGCCAGAAGGTACACCAGAATTGTCTTACGTAGGCCAGGGGACACTAATTCACAAAGTCCAGGGCCATAGACGAATTAGTCTTACCGGATATCGGCAATAAGTCATACGGTAGGCTTCCAGATCACGATTTGCAACTTATCCTCATTCTTCAAGCTACATACATAGTAACGTTACGAATACATCTTCCTACAGACTGCCATAGCTATCCGCAATTGTCACGGAACCAGCCTCGCAAGCCCCTCCTATGGAGCCTTGGCTCAAAGTGCCGAGCTGCCTATCTCAAAGTCTAGCCAAGGGGTGTTGGCTGATATCGGATTTCAAGGCATCAATCACTTCTCGGCTCCTCGGCTTGCTGAAGCAAGGGCTCCTCCAAATGTCCCTTCCAAGAGTAGCTAGTATCGGCACCGGCAAAGTGTACGTTGCCCTCCGGTTGCCACTGATCCCTCTCCAGACTGCGGAGTCGTGTTGCAGGAACTGCAAGGCAGTCCCAGCTGGCAATGTTCTCGGTGATCTTCGTGGGCGTGGGAATATCGGCACCAAGGACAGCATAAACGTGGTCGAGAACGGTCGCCAGTTGGTCTTCCCTGGGTTTCTGCAGCAAACTTCGCCCCATTTCCCTCTAATAACGCTAGTCAGGAGTAGATGCCGTGTCCCTTGCTCGAGGTGTCCCTCAGACTGGGCGTATTCTCCTTAAGTCCGTGGCTAGGTAGGGAGATGGTCCCCTCTTGCCACCAAGGATGATCATATTGCATGCTTGTGATGATGGTGGAGGGCTCCATATCATGGGTAAGCAGCCATTCCTTGTCGTCGCTGAGGCTCGGCTGAAATTGGATTTGCTTATAGGACTTGACAGGCACGGTGAGGATCACCTTGTTACAGTAGTATACTTCCCCAGTAGTCATTGTCAGGGTACATTTTGTTGGGGATGTCTGATCAATCAGCTCAACCGTCTGTGAGCAGATCAAAGATCCGGGGCGTAGTTCCTCTCGAAGAGCTTCACACAACTTGGATGGGCTCTCTGAATCGTGGGGAGTTCTCCAAGTGAGAGAGGACTTGGTCAACGCCACCCCAGGTCTCGCAGAAGTACAAGAAGAACAAGCCGCTTACATCCTTGGAGGATAGGCCGAAGATGGTAGCGACCCACTGCTCAGCCATCTCCTGAACAGCTTTGGTTGCTCCATGAGAGACCACCAGCTCATGGACGGACATGGTACCGTAGTTGGGTAGAAGCTTTGCTGGATGGTTAACATCGACGGCTTGAATCAAGCCTTCCAAGTTATCCAAAACACGGGTGAGAGACCGCTGGTCGGTGTCCGAGAGCTATTCTTCTTGTTGGTAAATGACATCCTGTAGGGGTACAGGGGCTTACATTGCGCACATAATCAGTGGTAGTATTGTCACCACGTAAACCGTTGGAATATCGCACCCGTAGGTCAATGCCTAACCTCTCCGCAAGTTTCATCACACGGAGGTGTTCATTGCCATATTTCGGGATTACATCTTGCAACTTGTACGGGTGAAAGCTTGAGTCCGCAGCAGCATGGCTCTCCGTGTCGAGAACTAAGCATGTCAAGCCCGCCTCCTGAATGTCCAAAGCGGCTTGAGACCAGCCAAGCCACCGCCAACTACGATCACCTCTGCGGATCGTGGGCTCTGTCGAAGCGATAGGCTAGGACTGAACGTAGAGACTTCACTCATCATTGCTGCCATGGTGCTCCAATTCAGTACAGGTAGAAATTGATGCTTGAAACAACCAATCAGCAAAAAGACGCTTTCGTGGAGTAAAAGGATCTAGTTTCATCGTGGACTAAGAAATTGCCGGGCGCTACGTCAACGGTGGGGCTTTTATGGAAACTGGTCTATTCTGTTGACGATGGACCTCGGGCTAGCGAGAGTTATCATCAAACCGATAGCTCGGCGGTACTGTAATAGGAGACAAGAGTCTTGAAACAGTGAGTATGCCGGAGTTTATGTGTGGAAACTGGTTAGAAACACCAGCCGACCAAATATTCTCTACAGATGACATCTAAACTGTGGTAACTGAAAACAAGTGCTTAGGTATCAAGAGTTAGACTCCATCAATCTTATGGGAGCAGTCCTGAACGCGATTACCATAAAAAAGGTAATTCATTTCAGATTGGCCATACTGAATACTATGAATATCTCGAGAGCTTGACTAGATACCGAGGTTATGCATGGTGGGGATCATGGTGCAGAGCCGCAACTGAACAAAGCGCTCTGTATGGAACAGGTAACCTTTGAATAGTCACAAACGATTAAAGGCAGTTTTCCTCATTAAGCCGATAAACAATGAATTCAACAATAGAGCTTGTTTTTTATTTGCTGTTTTAAATCTATGTAATAAATGTCTCTTCTAAGAACACTCGCTGCCAAGACATGGGGATGAGAATACATACCTCGGCTTAAGCTCCGATTATTTCCCCAACGTAGCAGGAAACGTGTGTTTTAAACGATGTGCTCCAACCTCGCATCGAGCAAGCCCCATTGTGAATCTACACCTTCATATCTTAGAAATTAGTTCTCAGATAACCATCCAAGCATCACCTCGACAATGACATCATCAGTTAAACTACCGAACATTCCTCTTTCCAACGGTATCATTGACGACTATGTTGACTGCAATTCGTCGTGCGGCCTCAACTTTCATGTGCTAAAGGCCGGAACACCCGGGAACCCCTTGGTTCTCTTCACTCATGGCTATCCAGAGCTTGCCTACTCATGGCGAAAAATTATGCCGGAAGTAGCGCGACGTGGATATTTCTGCGTGGCTATGGATCAACGGGGCTACGGACGAACAACCGGCTGGCCCAAGCAGACTTTCCAAACCACTGATCTAGGCGCCTACGTCTTTACCAACTTGGTACGAGATCTTGTCTGCCTAGTTTATCGTCTTGGTTATACTCAGGTGCGTTGTGTGGTGGGCCATGATTTCGGCGCTGTCAGTTCAGCCATGGCAGCATTGATGCGTCCAGACATGTTCCAGTCAACTGCTCAGATGAGCCATCCATATCACCCTCCAGCAGAGCCGCAGTTAGGCAATACTCTTCCAACAAGTAAAGGGAATATTCAAGATGAGCTAGCCAAGCTTGACCCGCCACGTAAACATTACAAATGGTACAACTCAACGCCAGAGGCAGCTAGTGACTGGGACAACGCTCCGCAAGGCTTGGAAGCTTTCCTCCGAGGATACTTTCATCTCAAATCTGCCGACTGGGTCAAGAACGAGCCTCATCCAATTCCGAGCTGGGGTGCGGAACAGCTCAAAATCATGCCTGAATACTATATCATGCGTCAAGATAAATCCATGCCAGACACAGTAGCCGAAAACATGCGGGATGAAGATATACACAAGACAGAGAAGTGGCTCTCTACAGAAGAACTCAAGTTTTATTGCCAAGAATGGGAGCGAACCGGGTTTCAAGGGGCCCTCAACTGGTATCGAGCGCAAACAGCTTCAACGGCCGAGTCGACCAAGGATATGCTTCTCTTCGCCGGGAGAAGAATTGAGGTTCCTTGCACGTTCATTAGCGGTTCTAAAGACTGGGGCAACTACCAACAGCCAGGTGCACTTGATTCATATAATGATCCGAAATGCGTTGCGGATGGAATGTTCAAAGGAATAAGGCTGATAGATGGTGCAGGTCATTGGGTACAACAGGAGCAACCAGAGGCTGTTGTACAAGAGTTGCTAGCTTTCCTCGACTCCGTCCCTGAGAGTTGATTCCAACCACGTTCTTCCGTCACCCATAAGTGGAAGTTTTTAACTGAACAATGATAATACTGTATTAAACCTCTATTTATTTGCGTCTTCATCCTTCCCAGGCCACATGATCTGCCCTATCAATATTGCCCTAAGGTGCAGTACCAAATCCAGCAACCAAACAGCGATCATGATGATTGCCGCTATCTCTCCCACCCATTCAATTGCGGGGACTGCAGTTCCTCGCCAATAAACATTGTGCCAATGACATATCCAAGATTAGGGAAGACCATGGTCCACCAGGACAAGGTGAAAGCCGTACGGGGTGCAGGATGCTTTCGTCCTCCAAACTTTGGAATCCAGGCCGGTATATTTGCAACAAGGGCCATAGCAAAGAACCAAAAGGTGAATAACCATAGGAAGATTGCAACCCAGAGCGCCATAATCTGTAGAACCTCAATTGCCATAGGGTGGGCTGCAAAGTAGCCATAGTCAGCCGGTAATGCTCGCGCGCATCCAATGAGGGTAAGGATGGTATATCCGCCAGCACCAACTGGCATCCATAGGCCTGGACGTTGGCTAGGATTCCCGGTCCCATGGATGAACAAGCCACCCAGGAACCATGGCATCAATAAGATGCTGCCGATCCAACCGAGGCCTTGGTGAGCGATTCCAGCAACAATAATCGGCATTCGGTGATGTGGCGGCTGACTCGCCGCTATAGAAGCCGCAACAGTTCCCGTCAGCATGGTGTTATATACCATGAGAAAAACGGCTGGGCTAATCTTTTCCAGGTCAATTGCAACCTCCGTGAACGCGATGACGAACTTGACTACGGTGTAGAGTAGTGTTACGGCTGAATACATCCAGAACAATACCCGAATGGCGACAATGAGCCAGGGGCCCGTATGAGGTACACCGAAGCGCTGCATGCATATGATGATGGTTGCCATGCTAACCCAGAACGAACCAAGGAAGAAGGCCTCGGGGCAGCCGTCAAAGACTTCTTGATCGTGTATGGGTGCAGGATAAAGCGGGTAAGCATCGCTAGACAGAAGAGCGCGAAGACGACCAGGTTGAAGATGAAGATGACGGTGCCGGCGGTTTGCTGCCCGGTGAACTGGTATGAAGTCTGCGAAATGAGGATGGCAATGCCACCCGTAGACTGGGTACATGTGAAGTTTGCCCATGTGAAGTGCTCAATCCGCTGTCGAAACCCAACCTTGGAACTCCCACCGGACCCGGGGAGCCGGACTGCTGGCGTTCCTCGTCAATGCTCATCGTAGACGATGTATAGCAAAGAGTTGACACAAATGGTGGAAATCGTCAGTTGATAAACTATGATCAACCATCCATTTCTCTCGAGAAATGTAGGCGATGTGACCAAGTACATACGGAATGAACAATGTTTTTGCCTGGGGAGCCGTAGAGTCGTCGTCCGGAGTGCTGGGCCCATAGTGCCGAAGCAAGCGGGCCTGTCGACATCATTACAGGATGAATTACGTCAAGCTTCACGGTCAGCTTCAGCCAAAGACTATTCCTATCCATCCCCTAAGTGGTTAGCATAGCCAATTAACCAACATTTCTGCCGTCAACTCTATAGGAAAATACGCCTTGTGAGGCTTTTGTATCATAATATGAAAGCAGAGAACATCACACAAGCGCAGTAATTGTCGATGGAGACACTTGGCAATCTAAACAAATGCCGAGAATTTCTACGATTGGCAGCCATGATGGTTTCGATCTAATGCGCGCTGTCGGTAATAGGACAGGAATTACATCAAAATTCCAAACTCCCATAACTTCCGAACCCAGATGTCAAGGTTCCAAATAAATGGCAGGACAGAATTGCTATGATTCATTCACTACGAACACATTGACGCCATTATAGCGTATGCTGTATTCACACTTCAGATTAGAACAAGAGGCCCTCTCCGGGTTCCTCGAACAATACATCACCATGTAAAGATCATACTTCCCTACTACAACCCCATCACTACAGCTAAAGCGCTTGGCATAGCCGTCGCCACAATGACTGACAGCATCCCCACTACAGCAGGCCGCACGACACTGGCCTCTTCTGTAAAGTCATTCTTAGACGCCAATCCAAGCTTGCGCCTAGGCGGGCATGAGGATTTCCACACGGAACGACGACATCACCTGGAAGTGTTTGGCTTCCACAAGCTCCTTGAAAACCTCCAGACGCCAATTGGCGATCTGCGATTCCATGGCATTCGTGGTAGGCACGGAACGATTCCACTGAGGCTATTTTACCCAACAGAGTCCGAAGCAGGGAAGGGCAATCCTTCACCAGCTCTCATCTACTTCCATGGTGGAGGGTACACCGTCGGAAGTGTTGACGAGTTTGAGAATGGGCTCAGGATTTTAGCGGAAAACTCGGGTATCATTGTGAGTTTACGAACCCGTGATCCTGAGCAAGTCTGATTTGCTCACATGATACAGGTCATTGGGGTGGAATATCGACTAGCACCTGAACATCCATTCCCAACGCAGCTGGATGAGTATGAGGATGTCATTTCGTGGGCACAAGGCCAGGGTGGAGCTTCACACGGAATCGACGGATCTCGGATTCTTGGCGCCGGCGACTCTGCCGGCGGCAACATGACAGCCGCAGTATCATTACGTATGAAGGATGAAGGAGGCCCCTTTGAAAGCGCAATTGCTTCTGTATCCTGAAGCCAGGTTACCGTTTGACACACCAGCTGCAACAGAGAATAACTCCGGTTATTACTTAGAGTGTAAGCTGTGACTTCCATTGCCATAACCTTCGACAGGAGTTCAAATTGCTAACAAGCTCTTAGGCAATGGCATCTTTTCTTTGCAGACCACTATCTGCCGCGAGCACCTAACAAGGCTTACCCTCCGGGACACCGATATGTGTCACCGGGAATGCAAAAGGTCGGAGACTTGAAGGGCTCCCCACCAACAGCAGTATTTACTTGTGGCTTTGATCCTCTGCGGGACGTCGGTGTCGAATATGCCAGCAAGCTGCAGCAGGCTGGGAACGAGGTGTCCTGGCATCACTATCCCGACCTCACTCACGGATTCCTACAAATGGCGCCCTGGAGTGAGGAAGCAAGGAAGGCAACTTTGGACGTGGCTGCTGCTACAAAGAAGCTTGCTTTTGCAGTAGGGCCAACATTGCAGTTGACTTGATTCATGCTGCACCGGTTACCGTGGCGGAAAACAAGAGTTATCCCGTAAGTTTAATAGAATGACCTCGGATGTAATAGGTTGTATAGTAGTGAATGATGGTTATGACTATGACGACTGTTTGTTCCTCAGTGGTCTTGCCCAGCTTATGGGTCAAATTTCTCACAGCCGATGAAAAGTCTTTAATAATACTCCCATCTCTAAAAAGATGTGCCTTGACGTTGATTTTCAAGTTGCCTCCCAAAATGAGATCGCCATAGGAACCTAACCGAAATCGCATGCAAGGATATCCTCAAAGCAATGTGCGCTTCCACCATTTCTCCTCTTCCTCCAACCAGAGCTTGATGCTCGATCGTTGAGCCATCATGTGGCCTTCTCCTTCGACCTCAACCAGTTTGACATCAGCTCCTCGCTTCTCCAGTGCATCGGCCATCAACGTTGCTTGTTCGAGATCCACTACTGTGTCTGCCTTGCCATGGATTATCAACAGTGGCGATTTGACCTTATCTGCAGAGAAGAGTGCGCTCCTTTCGCGGTAGATCGCATCTTTATCCTTTCCATCTGTGCCTGGAGGTAGGATGAGTGCAGGTGCATAGTCCGACTCCAACTTATGAGTAGTGTCATCCCATCGCTTCATATCGCTGATGCTGGATACGGCAACACCCCTGCAAACGTGTCCGGATACCGAGTCAGTCCCATCAGGGTATTGTATCCGCCAGCGCTCAGTCCAGTTAGGCCCACAGAGCCTGCCCGGACTTGTCCATCCCATACCATAAAATCGGCATATTCGGCAGCATCATCGACGTCTAGTAAACCCCAATTTCCAAAAAGAGCGTTTCTATACTTCTTTCCGTGAGTAGTTGATCCCGTATAGTTGAGCATCAGGTAAGCATAGCCTCGCGAGGTGAAGTATTGTATCCTAAGGAGAGGCCGCAGCCAGAATAGCCGGTTGGTCCTCCATGAGAACTGATGATGAGGGGCGGTAGCTCTTTAGCCGGAGCTACAAAGTAGGGGTTCTTTGGCATCCATAGAAAGCCATGGATTACTCGTGCGGGAAGCTGTTTCGTACTGATGACTGCTGGTGTAGGGCGGGAAAGTAGTGATGCCGGGAATGACTCATCAGTAGATGTACGAATGGCTTTGCAAAGATGAGCACCTCGGATGTCAAATTTGTAGAGTGTTTCCGCGACCGCAGTACCACTACTGATGGCGAGGACCGAATTGTCGTCGAGCCGCGCCATTGAATCGGCCTTGAGAACGCAGAATGCCTCTGGGTTGGCAATTTCCCACCATGAGTTGGTGTCGAGCTCTATAGCTATCAGCCTAGCGAAGCCGTCTGAAACTGCAGAAGCAACCAAATGTTGTGTTGAGAGGGGGCGTAAGTCCGACTGAGGAGGTTATTAGTTGGTGATACCCGCGACAGACAACAAGATACGTACCTTCCCTCAAAAGACCAATCTCACCAATTTCAGCTTTCTCCAAGCCCTTGAGTTCTATCTGTATGGCCTTGTCATGCCCTGGTTGTATGCTGTACAATTGGCGGTAATTCCCTATCTCTTGTGCAAAAAGAGGGTTCCATCAAGGCCCCAGCGCGGCTCACCGACGCCTTGTTGACTGCCACCAGATATCAGTCTCGCATTACTGACGGAACCATCTGGATTCCATTTTGCAACAAATAGTTTTGCAGCGTCAAATGGCAGGTTCGGGTGGTTCCACTCCAGCCACGCCAGCTTCTTTCCGTCGTGGCTGAACAATGGCGTGTAGTAAAAGTCGGCGCCAGACACGACCCTCTTGACCTCCGCCGTGAGAGTGTTGATGGCTACAATGTAATTCCGGATCTTGTAAGGCGTGTCGACAGTATGATCTTCCTCAATGGCCAAGGCCCAAGGCGAGTTTGCGTCGGCATTGAAGCTCGCATATCTTAGGGCTGGGGCTTTGATGAGAAGGAAACGTCTTGAGTGTCTGAGTCTAGAATCCGGACTGTGTTGTCGCTATTGGAGAAGATGATGCGACCATCAGATAAGATATCGTAGAGAGAGGCTCCATATTCGTAGACCTTATTCGAGACACTATAGGGCTCAGGCAAGAGTGGCTTCACACCGTCTTTGGTGACCTCGGAGACGATCCGCCTCCCATCAGCAGCAGTCTCGACGTAGAAGGCTCTTCCAGATTTTGACTACATGGGCCTCAAATTGAACTCGTCAGAAAGTTCCCTCAATCAAGGTCAAAGGAGGTCTTACGCTCACGCGAGGAGAGGACAATGAGCGAGTTGCAGCGGCAACCGAATCGGAGGTGATTGGAGAGATCCAGTGGCCGTGGGAGAGGATCTGCTTGATAGTCATGGCGACGATTCCGATTCAATCCTCAAATGTCGCGGTTGATTCGCTTGGAACACTCAAGGATAGAAGAAGCTTTGTTGTGATTCCCCGCTCAGGATATAGGATGATCGCTCGAGGCACAAGCCTCATGCTGAGCCCCATGTCTGGGCATAGTGTAGGTACATGCAGGGAGAGAGGCATGCCTACCTACTATGCAGCGCAATCGGTACAGGCGCTTGCCTGGAATGACATGAACCAAGCGGAGATGTCACCGTCGGTGGGAAGATGTCACTAGCGGGGTATCGCTATCGCACCCCTGTAGCTGCCTCTGTAGCTGCCCTGTCCAGTGTACACTGTACCTCTTGAAGCTCAAACTGGCAAGGCGTCTAACTGATCTCAACGGCACGCTGCATCTCCCTCCGTTGGCTGCCATGCCCTGGTTCCTGCTTCAATGTTATCTCCGGTCCGCCTCCTTGGCATCTCCCAGGTGTGGCAGCTTTGACATGCTCCTGTCGGCTCTCGAAGGGTATCGGGAGTATACAGCTCAGGTCTTGTTTCCGGACGATTCAGCACCAGTTGCCAATGCCAAGCTTCATCTGGCCTGTTTATAACCATGTCTGGGCGCCGACATGCTTGACCAGATCACTTCGCCGGGCTATCTCGCCGTTCAAGTTTGGGAACCGATAGAATCACCGTCCGAAATTGTGTACAATGAGTCTTGCCTAGCTTCACGTAGCCAGCTCTTCTGGTGTAACAACACACAGTATATTGCGTACGTCCGCAACAAGCCACCTTGGCGTTTCATTGCGCAGTAGCCCTGTTGTTTGTTATCACGGCTTTTCGATCGTTATACCCTTGTCAGATACCGCCATCCCTGGCGGTGAGTTTCGCAAGTGACAACCACCAGTCAAGGGTAGGATGACGTCCTTAGATCACCTAAATTGAACTATCCTATTACAGGAGGGCAATTCCAGAGACAAAATCAGGTGTGCTTGCAGGACGAGGGACCCGAGTTACCGGAAGTTGAAAGGGATCTTCTTGTGGCGCAGCACTTGATGCAGATGCCAGACTCGCTGTCAGGCAATGGCATCCCACCAGGTTCGAGGATAGCGGTAGCATTTCCGAAGCTTCGGTGGGAGGGTGTTGCCAGGCGATAGGCCATGGTCAGCCTGGGGACAATGCCAGCGAATGCTAGGTTTAGCACCGTGAAGACGACAGTGCAGAAAGTGTCAAGCAGCATATACTAAGAGAATATATATTGAAGTGATCGAGGAATTAAGAAGGAGTCGCGATGGTCGTCATGAGAGGGATGTATTACAAAGCCTCGTGAAATTTGAAGGCCAACAAAACAAGACGCGGATCACAAAGCCAAGATCAAGATAAAGGAAAGAGAGGAAAGGGACATGACCAGGATGATGGGATATATTTAGAGATCTGGACTTATCAGACAGTTGCCCATGAAACAATAGCTTCTACGCAGGATGTAACTGGTTCTATAACATCCAGTTTGGAAACGATGTACTAGTCCGTAATCTTGCTTGGCCCACGAAACAATTGTGGCTATACATCAACTGACATATGGTTGTTAAATGATTATAAAACTGGGAGTATCAGTCAGTTGAACTTTTGTAGCACAGAAATTTAAAAGATTATAAAATTAAATAATGAAAAATATACATTAAGAAATCAAAAGGCCCAATATACTAGCAAATGGATTCTATTCCTATTTTTATTTTTTTCAAAAATTTTCTTTATTTTTAAAAAGGAATAATTAAGCACAGGTCAGTTGAAGTACAAAATAAGCAGGTATACGTGGAACATGGGTCATAATGATTCAACGACTATATGTCAGTTGATCTAAACCCATAAATAATTGGCTGTATCATAGATATCACCAAGCAAATATATTGATTATCAAAGCAATGAATCAACTCAGACTATGTATATGTCCTGCTCCTTTTATGGTTCCCACCCTGGTAGCGTCCCTATCGAGGTGCTGTTCTTGTCTCGGATAACACGCATAACGTCGAGGAGGTCTCTAAGTGCTAAGCTATTTGATGCAAAGTTGGCTAAATAAGTTGTATTCCATTATTCTAATTGGTTAGCTAACACGAATGATTGTCAAGACTTGCCGCTGCGAGTGAGCGTAGACATAGCTTAATACATACTGATCATCGTGCATATGACTCCTTAGTAGCAATTGTACGGTCCATGCATTGAGGCTACTGTAATATTAATACTTGCACAGTATATCATGATTCTCGAAAGGCTCACATGGCTATTTAGCCACATATCCTGTCCAAAATTAGAAAATGTGTTGGTGTAGGTACGTTGTAAACCGTGCGCGTGGCAGACTTGGAGTAAAGAGTAGTGTTCCGGTGCTAGCAACATCTTTCGAGTGAAAAGCATTTACTTATAAGGCGCCAACCAAAGTGCTAACATTTTAAGAGTTATTCTAGAATCTAGTTCGGAGTTGGGCTGTTTGAACAGCCCAATGCTTTACCTTCCGCCCGTATTCTTCAGCCAGCAAGGCGAGAGATGGTTCAAGGAGGCATCCTCTGTTGTAAAGTGCGGCGCAACTTGATCGCACTGTGGGGTTTCATGTTGGACCCTGGAAATTTCTCCTAGTTAGGGGTTGCAATTCACATCATGAAACGGTCCTGAATCAAGACAACGACATTCATCCCACGATTGCAAAATTTCTTTTCTTTGTTCTCACATTTATTGAGTATCACTTAGTTACAGGCTCAGCCGCTCACGCCATTATTCAAAGCTATACCACCAATTACTCTCTACACCTTTCTTTTCCGACATCATGCAGCTGTTCGCCTGGACAACAATCATATCGCTAGTCGTCTCAATAGGGGTTCTGACGTCCTGGGTGAGAGACCCCGACGCGGACCTCGCCGAGCGCAACGTTCACACCACGCTGCTTTCCACTCTTGCAGGCGGCACTGCCATCAACATCGCCTGCGCCGTCCTCTCGCGCGCCGTGGGTGCTGTCCCGCCTGGCGATGAACTTGGCGCCTGCACGCCCTACGGCCTAATGGGAGGTGGCATCGCTGCTCGGCTGCACATGCACTACATCAACGGTTATGTTCATGGCGAATGGACATATGTCAAGCAGACACCCGCGAGGGTGGTGGGGTATGGAAGAGCTGCCCGTAGTCTGGTCGAGGTGGAGTTGAAGAAGTTGGGATTGTTACAGTCTGATGAAGCGCCACGAAAGTCTGAGCTGTAGGTGGCAGGTTATCTATTCTCGAAGCTATGAGTTTCATATATTTGCACAGCCACAAGTAATATCATGATGACTATTGGAAGGGAGATACAAGCCTAAACTATGGTGTCCTCGTGTTCCGAGACATATCGTGTCAAAAATGTGTCAGTATAACTTTACCCTTGGCCAATTGCATGAAGCCATGAAGACAGACCAGGTAAGTGAGAATTCATTCTAAGTCAAGGATGAAGAGACAGGCAAGTCACTTTTGATCAGAGGCAAAAGACAAGTTATCTTAACAGCGCGTTTATTCTTCATCGTCGGACACCCTTAGACTATCTTGACTAATCTTCCCAGTGGATATAACCCCGTGATAATAATCAATCGGGAAACAAACATTAAGGAGAGGACTGTTTAATAAACCACAACCAAGTCCTCCGCATTTTCCATCCCTGTCCTCACGACTACCAGAGCCTTTGTTGGATCCCAAATCCTCCTAACCATTCATCCTATTCGTACCATCGCCGGAATTGCTCTTTCGCACTTAGGCGTTGAATGCAGCGCGCTTGCCACGGCGCATGCGGTTGGCGGGCGCGGTAGCGGGCGCGTTGGCGGGAGCAGCGCTGGGTGTGGTAGCGGCGGGAGCGGCGCCGGGGCGGCCATCTGGACAGGAACGACACCGCCGAAGGGACCAGCGTTAGCAGGGTTCTGGCAGCGAACAAGGCAGACGTTGTTCTGGCCGGCGGTGGTACCAGTGCACTGCTGGTTGGCGGGGATGGCAGCCTTGAGCTCAAAGTCCTGCATCTCACCGTCACGGTTGCGGCCACGATCATTGCCGGGAACGTCCTTGGTGACCTGGATGTTGTCCCAGGTGGTGCCAGAGCCGTCGGCGTTGATCATGCACGTGTAGGGGCCAGCACCGTCGCTGTTGACCTGGTGGATGGTCATGGAGACCTCGCCACCGGCGGTGACCTGAGGGAGTTTGTCGCCAGTCTCGGCCATGATGGCGGTGGTGCCAGACTCGAGGCTGTTGTCACCACCCTTCAGGGTTTCGCCGAAGGTGTCGGCGGAAGCGCCACGGAAGCGGGTGGCATCCTGCTGGAAGGGCTGGCGACGGGTTCCGTCACGGGAGTGCTGCTGTCAACACCAAGAGCCATGCCCTTGCCACCAGCATCGCCGGTAGCGCCAGTGATGATGCTGTGTCCAGCAGCGAGCTGGGCGGCGACCAGGACGGTGCAGCTGAGGATGGCCTTGAGGGAAGACATTTTGAAGGTTAGGGTTTGTTGGGTGGGTTGTTTGGAGAAAGGGAGAGTTGGTTGGTATTAAGAAGGAGATGAAGATGAACCTGACCGGCAGGAGAGAGAAGTGAAGCTGAGAAGATGTTGGAAGGGTGTGCTGAAGAGGCTGTTGATGATGAAAAAAAACTCAGAGAAGGCGGGAGAACAGTCGTGATTTATACTCGAGTTGGTGATCTCGTCGCTCGTATGCTTCTTTGATAGAGATCACATTAAGCATAGGACACGGACCTCTGTCCTAACAACTGAGCGTGACTAGGGCCTCCTTAGCCAAGCCGCCCCCGACTTCATGCATCAGGCCAAGATCTTCGAAAAGAGTAATGTGAAGCCATCGTGAAGCCCTGCCATAGCGTGCATCGCGGACAGTCATTGGCCACCGTGACAGACAAAGATCAGTCGAAACGGATCATGCTTTCTCTACCAATCACGACGCTGGGCGCCTACCAACTACCGCGACGTACGGAGTTTCGACAACACGGGTCTCGACAGCCCGTCGTGTCCGTGCCCTCACCTCCCGGAAACGAAGGGTTTCGAAACGCCGGCCTGCGCCATAACCGTCCCTCCGTGAGGCCGGAGCGAAGAAATAACGTTAAAGTCTTGGCAGGTGGGCTGGCGCGCGAGTCGGGCCCGCTGTTACTCAATATCGAATATGGTTGTCAAGGAGGCGCTCGGGCACTAAACAAGCGCTGGAGTCGCAGGCTGGCTAATGAGACGGGGAGCCACGATCCCCTTTGTCTGGGCTAACGACTTTAATTCCACATTTTCCTCTGAAGACTCCAAGAAGGCTGAGCCTCAGGAGTGTTTGAGCCTGACTTTCAGTCATCCCTCAGTTAGAGTTGGCTATAGCGTGGAAGAGAGAATTTCGTTCCTGTTTCGACACACAGCCAAGTTGCTCATGAAGTTTGAAACGGCACTCGTTGCTCTTGGCAGGTGACACATTCATGGCGCATAGAAACCCCAGACCCTGGACGTAGCGATCGCAGGTAAGGAGGGTCTGAGGCGCGCGGACCTTTCAGGGCGGCATAACACTGGGTCAAAATGCGGCCATAGCGATGGATAGAGTCGGCCGCAGCAATGGCTCAACGAGGGCCAAGTCTGATACTTGAGGTTGAGATACGTGCAGTCACCTGACCACCTACCCTGAAGCCGGAAGCAGCATTTTCCATGATGCACACATATATCTTGGTCAAGCGATGCACCTGGATAGAATCATAAATCACAGGCAATTTGGACTTATATGTAAATATTTATTGAAAAGGGTTTCTGCTATTATGGTAACTGATAGTGTTGTTCATTCAAATGTTTCTTCATAGGTCAATTTTTACTAGAATTTTAAGATGTATAACCTTGATTTCTTCATTACGTTATTTCAAGTACTACTTCGTGGTCCGTGTTTCTCTGCTTAGAATCTGAAACCAGATCCCAAACTATGGAATCAAGGATCGACAATGGAAAAGATTTTGGATTGAGCTAGCACTCAACATAGCGAAACACGCTATAAACGTCATTTTTCAGATTTCGATATGTGCGAGAGCAAGGTTTTCTTATTTTTAATGTAGACAACTCAAAACAGCGCATCCTATGCGCTTCTATACATTGAATGATGATGATGAGGGTATAAGTGAAGAACAAGCCCGACATCGAACAACTCATATGCCCAGTAGAATAGAAAAACAATGAGAATGTCAAGCTAAATGCTGCATCAAAACACGCCCACAGAATGAAACACGTATATACCCAGCTCTTGGATAGGAAAACCATCATCAATCGCCTGCCATAAACCCAAATATCCTTCAAAATTGGAGCAATGGTGACCTGAACTCCTCAATAACCCCATATGCACCCGTACACATATTTATCATGAAAAATAGATAACCCCAGCACTTTCAACTATCTACCGTGGTGCCGGCTTCTGTTCTGTGTACAACTCCTGCAGAACTTGAGCCATTGTGATTCGCTGGTTGGGGTTCGGCAGTAGCATCTCCTTCACTAGGCGCTCCAGGCGATCCTTGGAACTCAGCTTCTCCCTGGCCTCGTAAATTTCCGTCAACCAGTCGCGCATCTGGTTGGTGGCGGGTTGACCATTGCCGTACTGCTTATGGGGTATGGCAGGGTTGTTGACGCCCGCAATTTGCCAGTATAAAGGTTTCGGGTGGTGTCTCCGCGCGCGGCTGTCTGGGAAGGCGATCTTGCGCATCACGTACAGCATCGTGATGCCCAAGGCCCACACGTCGGACGGTGGACCACGTAGCTTCCGCCCGATAAACTCGGGTGGAACGTAGTACGGGGTTCCACCGCCACCGGGCGAGTTGGCGGCCAGCGTTGATAGGCCAAAGTCGCAGAGAACAGCGCCGCGCTCGGGGAATACAGTATGTTGGCGGGCTTAATGTCGTTATGCACCAGCCTGCGCCCGTGGATGTAATTCAAAGCGCTAGCGATGTCGTGCAAGATGCGCAGTGCGTCCTCCCGACTGCCTTGGAACTCGTCGTTGGCCTTGCTCCTCCATCGTGGCATCGCGGTCAAATCCTGTGCGTCTACGTGCTCCATGTACAGAGACAGGAACCGTGCATCACCGCCATAGTATCGCACAATGGACTCGTGTTTCAAATCCTCCTGGCTTTGGCACTCGCGCATCCACATGTCAGCCTGGCGAATGACGTTGCGCTCGTGGACCTGGGGCTTCTCGTTGGGATTGGCAACCCTCGTCTTCAGTACCTTCACAGTCACAATATTATCGGGTACCTGTGAGTGGGTGGCTGTGTAGACAGCGGACAGCGCGGTGGAAGCGATGGGATCGCGCTTGGTTAGCTGATACTCGTCAAGCTCGCAAACGCCCTGGACCGCGATTGTCTCTCCTTGGGTCGCATCCAACAGAGCATGACTAGCCGCGGCGGAGAGCTCCTTACTCTCGCGCCCATTGGGTATAGGAAAGACCAGAGGCTCGCGGACGGGGCGCAGAAACATGATGGCGCCATCCTGTGCAGCATTCTCGACCGGCGCATCGGGCTCAGAAAGTCGGCGCTTGACTCTCTTATCGTCTTCGTCCGGAGTCAGCGCCCGCTTCAAGCTCGAGTTTGCGCGGTCGACGCTGGTGACAGGCGACAATGACTCTTCCTCAGGGACAGCAGGGAGTGCCTGATACAAGGTGACTGGTCGCTTTTCTAGGATCCGAAAGTCCAGCACATCAATGTCCCTAACAGAGATGCGCCAGGTGCCTGGTTTGAGGCCCTTGGGTTGGCCAGGATTGATAGTATGAGACTCATTCGTGGGTGGGCTGGCGAGCGGCGTCTGGGACACTCTGGCCAACAGTATAGGGACGTCGGACCTGTTCAAGAATATTACCTTGTCACTGGCCGGGTCATAGTAAAGCTCGCACCAAAGCGGAGGGCGTGAAGACTCGTCCTGAGTCTCACCGGGGATCCTGACGGAGAACTTAATGTCTTTGGACGTCTGAGTCACAGCCAGGACCTTGTGCTCGGGCTGCTCCGAGGACGCAACCTCGGCGCGGAGGGCTAGCCACTGGCAATTATCATTACCGGGACTGACGGAGCGCGCGTTAGGCAGCTTGGTCAGAGGCCGGACGAGGATGCGGATGCCTTGTCGGTGGTGGTGATCCTCTAGTTGCAGGACATCCAGTGGGACCGACTCGCCGTCGAGGATGGTGACCTGCTCCTCGACGCGGATGCCCTTGAATCGGGCATCAATCTCGGACTGGGAAAAGGCTCGGTCCTCCCCTCCGAGTCCTCGACGGAGGACTCGACCCTGTGAGGATGCATGCGCGAGGTATCCGACTGGATTGCCTAGCGGCCCATGTGATGTTGGATGGTCAACGTCTTTTGGGACAGGTCCAGGTTAGGGTACCTATTTAGAGCAAGAAGCGGAGTGAGAAGGCGTTGGGTACCTGGGCCAACTCACCTAACTATAAAATTTACAGTTAGGTAAGATAGGCTAGACAGGCTTATGCGACGAAACCGATGTTTTTGACTGGATGAAAGAGAGAGGAGAAGAAGAAAAAATTGGGGAGGCGAGCTGGTAAGGCTTCCGTAGGCCCCCAAGATTGTGGGTAGCGGGCAGCGGATAGCGAGTGGGCAGCGTGAGCAAGGATGGATGCTGCCTACGATATGTCGGTAGCTGATGTAAGGCAAGGGAGGAGGTAAAGGTTGAGGTAGGTAGGCAAGGTTAGGGCAAGGTGGTCGAGAATTATTCCAGAACAAGGACGGATACGACACCGTTCGCTTTTAAGAGTCAGCGAGGAGGGAGAACAGGACAACGGACGGCTTGGCTTCACCATAAATGCAGGAACGAGGGTCGACGAGGGAGTCCTGGAGGGATAGGAGAACGAATGAGGGCCTACGGCGGGGGATTGTCAGATGCGCAGTCGCGAGGAAAGACGTAACGGGCCTGCTGATGGCGTCTCAGCCTCCACGGGGACAGTCATCGACGGGGAGGGACGGCCGGGGTCGAGGAGAATAGGCCACGGGTGCCTAGGCAAATTACCCCTCAAACCCCGGTGGACGGCTTAAGCTATAGATAGAAGGATGGCAATGTGTAACGAGGGAAAAGAAGGCAATGTGATTACTTACCACGCTCTGAAGCTCGAGTCGGATTATTGAATGAGCCAAGGCGGACGTCGAAATGAACAGCAGCGCAGGTAGCGTGCAGGCCGGTTCCTTGGACAAGCTCCGTCAGCAGGTTCGCGCGCCAACGTGACCACTAGCGAGGCAAGCCAAAGGCCATAGTTTCCCGTCGAGGCAGAACGTGGTGACAGAGTTCTGGCACGGGCCGTAGATTTGGCTGGAGAGGGAGAAGGGGAGGGGGCTGTGCGGCTGGTGCTTGTGGCGAAAAGAAGCCACACCTTCCAGCCTCATCAATCATGTACCCACCAGCCTCATCGAGGCGCTGCAGCTAATGAGAGGAGGCCTGCCAGATGACGCTGGACGACGGTGTCCTGACGGGTAGTGTCATTGAGCTGGTGCAGGTGTTCCAGCAGAGAGACATTTAGATCACAGAACGCTGGTTGGGGGCTCTTTGAAGTCGATTATGGAACCATTTGTATATCCAATTCAATGTTGCGCACATGGTTCCTATGATATATAATGACAGTCGTTTATGAATACATGCACATACACTCATTCTACAAGCAACGAAGCAACGAGGCCCGGGCATGATCAACTCTCAGATCGCATCAGTTTTTCTGTCAGAGCCGTAGAATTCCGAGACCGACTTACTACCTCTCTACGCAGCACAACCCTCTTCGCCGCCATATTGGTGGCCCTCAAAGTGCGAAGGACACGTGCGTATTATTCCACTTGCCAGCCCACAACCCGCTGGGGCGTGAAGTTTCTTTTTAAAAGGGTGTGTAACAAGCACATAGGCGAGCGTAACCGCCAATCAAATTGCGCGCCTATTCGTAAGGTGTGGACGGGACCGGAGTGTGCGGGTGTCATCATGTCAGCAGGACTTTGGCAGAACCTGACGCTGGAGGGTGCTGCGACGTAACCTGCTGGGGTGTTTGTCAGACGACATACCCCTCGAATCAATCGAGCGAACTTGTGAGAATTTGCACAGATATCTTGCGGACGAGTTTATGAAAAGGAGAAGGAGAAGGAGGAAAAGGAGGAAGATGGAAAATAAAACAAACATGAAAATAAAAGTACATCCATCGAGTGTGTGGCATCTCTCGCTCTGTATCGTCCACAGGCATCATCGAATGTTGTGGAAGTGCGGAGGGTGACCGAGGGGTGAGAATAAACACGACGGTTGGTGACGTGCCAATGCCGCTTTGCACGAGAGCAGCCTGCTCTCCGAACGGCGATGCATGTCGTTAAGCCGATGAGGAACACTCGGGCACACGATACACTTGATTTGGAAGTATTCATCATATCCCCTTTGGCTTTTTCCTCCCCGGCACTGGAGGGCCGTCAACTGAAGCGTGCCAAATAACAATCACCGCGACGAGAAGGCCTCTCTCTCTCTCTTCTCTTTCTCTCTCGCGTAAAGGGTGAATCTATGAAACATTGCATTTCAGCCAGCCCCTTGCGGTGTGGGCAAAAGGGCAAAAGGAGGTTGCCGGGTTCTACCATCAGATTCGGAGGTGTGGACCCACCCGATCGGATCTTACTGGTAGACGCGCGCTCACACCTCTAATCCTCACACACACACGCCTGTCCAGCCCTCCGCCACCGCCATGCCTGACAAGATAGCGAGCTCCGGTTGGCTGGTAGCGCTTCCCGCGCTAACCTCATGCAGGGCACTCTAGCCTCATCTGTCCCGAGCTAACCTTATCTGTCAAGTGCCGTTAGATTCGGCCAATGGCTGCTCGTCCAAATGTTGGCCTCAGGCTGTCATGCTTCACTTTGCATTGGGCAAGAAACTGGCAGTTAGATATGTTGCTACTCCCAATGCCCCAGCGCAACCGGCTCGATTGCTCCATCACGAAGGCCCTGTCCAAACCCAAATCCAAACCGCACCCTGTTTGTCGTCGCCCAGAGTAGCCCGTACTCTTTCACCCGCTACCGCATACCCTCGAGTTCACGGATTCTCCAGTGACCTTCACCCTGAATACTCTGTTTCTTACAGTGAACGATATACAGCCACAATGTCGTCTACCATCTGAACGCGCTCCTTCGCTGTGCGAGACCCGGGCTTCGACTCTCCCTCCTCCTCCCCCTCCGACACCAAACGCTCCCACCATTCTCCCCAACCGCTCCCTCACAGTGCTGTATCGACATGGACGACCCAGGGTGGGCTTGGCCCGCCTGGAAGTTTGGGATGAAGAGGTCCGACCTCTTCACCACCTTGCACGATCAGTACAATACCTTCACCTTCACCATCCAAGACCCCGAGGCCTTCCACCACGACGTCTACGAGATTTCCCGCGATGCTGACACGTCGGACGATTTCCACCGGCTGATGGCTGCTCGGCAGCAGCAGCGGCTCCGTGAGCTCAACGAGTCTCTGGAGTCGCTTGCTGTCGAGATCATTGCCAACCCGAAGCTGATGGAGACCGACCAGTGGCAGCACGCACTGCAGCTCTTCCGGACCAAGTCGTTTGACTCCATCGTCCGCTACTTTGCAAGCTATCTCCCCGACGAATACCTCAACCGTCATAACGATGCCCACTCAACATGCTCATCCTTTTCCGAAACGGACAGCGTTCACACAGTCAGCACCAAGGCCAGCAGCGTCGACGATGCCATCTGTTCCATACTTGATCCCGAAGACACCTCTAATGCTCCTGCCATGACCGAGGAGCCGTGTCAGCTGGATCCCGACATTACTTACCATCCTTCTTACCCAAGCTCCACCATCACCACCCGAATCCGACGTGTTGATCTTGGAGCACACCCTGCAGAAGTCGAGGCGGTTTCTTACCGCACAAATGCTCGCTCCCGCGCCATGTCTTTCTCTCCCGCCGAGTCGGAACTGTTTGGATCTGACATGCTGAGGCCGATAATACTTCCTGACGACGATGAGTCTTCTCAGTATGATCGTGAGAGTACTATCGCTACTGTCTCTGATTGCACCGAAAGCCGCTCGTCACTCGACCCTGTCGAGGACAAAGAACACCTGCCCATCATTGAAATTCCTGACGATGAGGACGACTTTCCTACCGCACAACATCCTGAAGATGATTTTGATTTCGACTTCATCAACGACGCCAATGATACCCTAGAATCCGATACCCCTACACCAAGACAAGAAGTACCCGCAACCTCCTATATTGAATATAAGTCTTCAGCATCACGAAGACGACCCTCACCTAGCCGGCGCACTATCTCATCGCGACATAATGTCTATCACCGGGACACTGGAAGCCCTATGCATGATATCCGAAGAAGTCCTGAGGAAGCGTTTAGTAGGATACAAAAATCCATGCAGGAACCTATATGGATGCGAACGAGGAGTAGAAGGCGGTTGGACTAGCATGAGGAGAAGCAAGCAGATTTGTACATATGTGATGCTAACTGTAAATACTTGTATGTTATGGCAGACAATGTCGGCAAGCGTTCTTTTCATCGTTGACCAAGAGGTCATTGCCTCCTCCGTTCATGACTTACGATGTCCTTGTTTTCTGAAACGAACGATCCGTATTGACGTCAACGATGGAAACATCTATGTTCTGATACGAAGTTTTCTTGGTAAGTACCCTTCGCCTGATCTGTTGCTGATGCATCACGATACCTTAGTGGTCAGCTGCCATGCGGTTAGTCGTGACCCGAAATCGGTGATGACAGATCACGCCCAAGTTCTAATCAATTTTCCCTTGCCTCCGAAACCATCTTAACACAACACTTTAATAGGTAAGTCTGATTTTGCTTTCATTACTAGTTGCTTGATGTCTTTCTTACTTTGGTTCTGCGGGCTTGAGCTCTAATTAATGTGGTGAGCCTCCACACTGCGGACATGCTTTAATTTGACGACCCGTGTTTCGCTTCATGACTTGATGTAGCACTCCCTGTATAGTATTACATGAATATAAAATCAATCCAAATGAGCTTTAGTGAGCATGCCGCAATGAAATAAACATCGTGAAGAAGGACGACTTCCTGCTGGAGGGACATCACGTGTGCCTCACTTAATCACGTGTAGATAAAATTTCCATTTACGACCGATAAGCATTCTGACGTCGATGCTTTGAGGAGTACTGGCTCGAACACCGCAACGATATCCCGAATCTTTTGTGTATACCGCGATAAACTCTTTTCAGATGGATCCAGGGCGTCGGGCTATGCTTGCTGGGCAGAGGTCACCCTCGAAGCGGGACGTAACGTCGCCAAGAATCGACCCAAACACGCGAATCACTAAAGCTGCGCGCCCAAGCGACTCCAAGGCATCGCAGAACCGAGCCAAGTACTTAACCCAGGATGAACAATCTCAACAATTTGTGGCCGACGAGGACAAATTTGTTCTCAAGCAAGCCAAGAAGAAGGCCGACATCAGAGTTCGCGAGCATCGAGCGAAACCTATTGATTACTTAGCGTTCAACCTCAGATTCATCGACTCCGAACGCGATATATTTGACGATGACGATGCAGACACTGAGATCGTGGTCCCTGCCCCAGCATCAGTTGTGCAAGACTTGAATGCTGCTGAGCTAGCGGAGCTGGAGTCCGATATTGCTTCCTATCATGTGCTGGAGACGAATCCTAAGAATCTACAGTACTGGACGGCATTACGGACGCTCTGTCAAGATCAGAGGACAAAATTAGATCCCAACAGTCACGAAGGACGTGTGGTCAATAGTGTTGCGGATGATATAAATCGCATTTTAGCGCCCAAGACATACGACCAGCTCGAAGCGTTAGAAAAGCAGATCAAAGCGAAGCTTCAATCCAATGAGGATATTGACACAGACTACTGGGGCCAGCTCTTGCGCAGTCTATTAGTATGGAAAGCCAAAGCTACATTGAAAAAGATATACGAAGAGATTGAACTGAGCCGTGGCAATACATCAAAGGGAGAATCTTCGCAGTTAGACGAGTCTCGCTCGACAGCTGCGGAGCCGAAGGCGACACCGGTGCACAGCACTACGAAGGAGGCCGATGCACGCATTGCGCCAGCTAAAAAGAGAGCTCTGGATCATCTGGCGCCGTGCGGTTCGCAGAGAATGGCAATGAAGATCTATCACAAGCCACCAAGGCTCTGTACGACCGCGAAGTTGCTCGTGGTGTGTCTGAAAATGAAGAGATTTTCACGGCCGAGGAAGCTGTAACTACGGCGTCCAAACCCCAGTGGATGGACAAGTACCGTCCCCGAAAGCCTCGTTATTTCAACAGAGTGCAGATGGGTTATGAGTGGAACAAATACAACCAGACTCATTACGATCATGACAATCCTCCACCAAAGGTGGTGCAAGGATACAAGTTCAATATCTTTTACCCTGAATTGATCGATAAGACAAAGGCGCCAACATACAAGATCATCCGAGAACATGGACGAAGGAAGGGCGAGTCCTTCGCCGCTCCAGGCGAGGAAGACACGTGCCTCATCCGTTTCATTGCTGGGCCACCATATGAAGATATTGCATTTCGTATTGTAGATCGCGAATGGGATTATAGTGCCAAGAGAGAGAGAGGCTTCAAGAGCACTTTTGACAAGGTACGTGGCTCAGACCCCAAAAACCCAGTCTTACACCTTCTTTTCTTTTTTTCCCTTTCCTTTTTCTTGCAGCAGATGAATTCTGTGGCCGGTTCGAAAAACATGTGTTGGTTGGGTCAGCCAGCCACACAATGCGTAACCGCCAAACGCGCGTTTCTGACCTGCATCAAGCTTCTCTCATTCCCTAGTCCATGTTCAAGTTAATCTGACACACCCCAGGGCATTCTGCAGTTGCATTTCCAATTCAAGAAGGTTAGATATCCAGCTTTCCCGCCCTGATCTACGATCGAATTACTGACCAGTCATCAGATATTCTACCGAAAGTAAAAATTATGCAGCAGATGGCTGGCCAAAGCGTCACGCCTCGTCAACAACATGGACAGCATGCGCTGAATGCTTACTATGTGATCATCGAGAGAAGGACAATGGTATTGAAGGCAGCATAGATGAATGATACCCGTATTGCGACGCTCATTTCTGCGCTGTCGCTCAACTTGGTCTCAACAAGGTGAACATGCTGCGTGTTGTCGACAAGGAGAACGACCAAGTGGATGCTTCAGTAGCACAACAATCGCTCATTTATGCGTCACATACACACATGAAGTCAACGGATGACCTTGTCTCCACTAGGAGGCAATATCTCCTCTTTGCAGAAGCCTTGCACTACAATAGACCTGGAAACTGGAAATAAGCCGCTTGTTTACCACTTAGTGCGGATACTTATGCACAAGAAATGCTCACAGATGCTACTAGTTCGCCAACATGAATTCCATGCCAGATGACACCTCCTTCGGGACGACCGTGCTGTGACAGATGGAGGCGCTGATGGCGGCCAGGGTACCTGGGTTGTGTGCATATCGAAGACTCATCGAAGCTTCCACCCACATGCTCCCTGGGTGGCTTGCAGAAAGGACTTGCTCGCGATTCGATTGAGCCAGATTGGTTCTGGTCAGGGTACCTTGTGGATGCAAGGTGCCGCTCATCGCTACCTGAGGCAATGACACCCCCACGGCTTCGCTCCAGAGATCCCGGGCCTGAGCTTAAGCAGGGCTGCGTACCAGGCCGGCAATGGGTGACACATCCCGCGAGATCACTCTATACGTACTTGCTATAATCTAGGGTGAAGGCCGGTTGCGATGCAAAGGCTTCCATGAGCGGGTTTAGTATGCAAGCACGCCCTGACCAATGTTACACGCAGGCAGGCTCTTATCTCCAAAGCTCTTCGCTGCGTTACTACGGTCCGGCCTCAGTGGAGTGGGTTGTATTGGCCGCTCTAGCAGTACCTTGCGTTCACGTCCAGAAGTCTTCAAGGGCGGCCGTACTATGTACGTACATATTATATCCAGTGAAAGAGTACCCTGGTGTGGCCTCAGAGCAAGCAACGAAACCGGCCAGCGCTGGTTGGCCTGCGTTGCCAGCCCAATCACGTCGACTCCATGTGTGTTTTATCTTGATCTATACACACCCCCATCCTTGGTACTGCACTGTACATGGCACACAAACCACTTACATCCGTCCTGATGAAGGGACAAGACGCGGAGAGACAACCACAAGCGCACATGGACACATACACAAGCAAGCACAAAATCATGCCTGGGTGTTTTTGGCGCACCGGCCATGCCGGGGCTGTCTTGGAGGAGGCGCATTCTGTCATCAAGTGGGAGTTAATGGCCTTGGTCCGTTCCTATCTTGTTTGCAACCACGCCTCTTTTGGCGCCGCAACTCCCTAGGAGATTTCTGCATGGCTTAAGTTGGATCTGGAAGAGGGTCCTATGTTCCCTGTCGTCTTCTTCATTACGAGCAAGGGAGAAGCACGTTTCTTCTGCTTACTCGGTGGGCCGTCTCTTGGAGGGGCTGTCGAGAGTATTTGTTTCTCTGATCCGGCCCCTTCGTCCTCGAGAAGTGACAGCACAGGTTCCCACCTCTTCATCTGTTCTTTTCTCCTGGCCCAGCACTCTCAACGGATCCTTGTCTAGCCACCTACATCTTCCCTACAAACCTTAGCCTTCTAAAACAAAGACCAAACAAACGGAGAGACTGCAGAATTCCTCACTGGAAAGCTGTCCTTCTTCGAAAGAAGTCACCATTCTGTTCCTAAATGCTTCCTCTTCCTCCGCTCCCACTGATGGGTCTGCCTTCCTCTGAGGGTGACCGAGCTGGAAGCTACACGAGCGTGCTCCTCCCGGACCCGGGCAACAATCAAGTTGTATGCCAGGTCTTGCCGAGACGGGAGTCATCTGTTCTCCTTCTCTGTCCGCTTCAGGGCATCTGAGCTATCCCTCTGACCTGAGCCTGCTTCGTCTGTCGTCGGCTCACCCGCTGCAGAGAACGCAGTCACTTCCGGCTCAAGGCCTGCGACCCTTTGCACCCATGTTATCCTACCGGCCCTTCTCTATCGACAGCCAGCAATCCTGGCCTACTCCGCCTTTGGAAGCGGATGATTGTGAGAGTTGTATTGGCAAAGCCTCCCCACCGTTGATGACATCCAACACTGCAAACTATCGCCAACTTCTCAGGGAACGTGGCCATCCCCATCATTGAGTTTCCATCAACCCGCAAACTGGGGTCAGCTGCACCATCAAATCCAGTTAACGCACGACTCATTGGATACATCGCCACCTGCGCAAGGACAGGCACATTGCACTTCGAATAACTCCCCTACCTATATAGGAAGGATCAAGCAGGAGTTCGAAACCGACACAGCAAGGCCGTTCTATCAGTCCGCCTCTCCGGGAATACCATACGAGTTCTCGTCTGTGAGCATGTCGCCGTCTTCGCTGACGCCTGCGGACACCATGGCTGGCTTGCCTGGGTATCTCGAACTACCCGAGGGGGCCAGGACTATGTTCCAAACCGCTTCGTCCCTCACGAGCACATCCATGGGAACGGGACAGCGCTTAAGCGAAAGATTTCCTCTTTACCCGCATAACAGGCGTGAAGGCCCATATGCTATACTCATCTACTATGCACTGATGAGTAGACCCAACCATGCCATGACGCTGCAAGAAATATACCAGTGGTTTCGCGAGAACACTGGGAAAACAAGCAACAACAGCAAAGGCTGGCAGAATAGTATACGCCACAACTTAAGCATGAACGCGGTAAGTCAGCTTCCAGCTAAATATGCAGGTCGCCTGTTTTACATTGCATCGTCCGAGCGCTCTGCGGCTTGGCCTTTGCGATGGCTAGGGCAGCCTGCACGTCAGAGCCGAACATCGTCACCGAGATGCTAACGGACACTGTCCATAGGCCTTCACGAACCGTGATCCAGCTGGATCGGAAAACTCGAAGAGATCGGCCGAATGGGTACTTGAAGACTGGGCCGTTCACGACGGTGTTCAGAGCACTACGAGATACCGAAAGGGAGCAAACTCGCGCAGACAGTTTGGCATCAGATCCCTCAATCAGCCTACACGGCGTGGATCGCGCCATTCCCACACCACGCACATCCCGTCTTGGGAACCGATCTACAGCCCGGCCATCTCTATGCCACCTACCTCACACAGCACCCTCACCCAGTCTCGACCTTGTATCCCCGGCCGATTGATGATGCCAGCCGCCTTCTCATCTGGAAGTATTATGAGCCCAGAAGTCAAGCGCGAGTTTCACAGCACACCTCCAACTCCCGAGCTTGCCATGGGCGACTCCTCAATCTCATGCTGCCCAGCTCCGGCTTGATAACGCAGAGCAGCGGCTTTGGTTTGCCCTCTATTGCTTGCGGTAGTAGCGACGATCTGCATGTTGGAGTGGGACGAAGCGACTTCCCTACACCATGAATGATGTGCAGCTCTCCTATCCTATCAAACATGACGAGGATAGTAGCGATGCGACACCCCTATTTGCGCCCCTGGAAGACATCCCTAGCTGGGATGAGAACCTTTCCTAGACATTTACTCTATAGTAACAGTTACTGCTGTCTAGGAGGCATGTTGGCTGGAGTACTATAGGTCAGTGGCCTACTGCCAACGCCCAGCAGCTTCCAAAAGAATCGGTGGGACAAGCCATCCTGTATTGTGCAAAACCTACAAAGAAAAATTGCGAAACAAAAAAGGAAAGAAAACAGAAAAGGGGTCACACTATTGGTGGGGACATATGGATGCAGGAGATCAGGCTGAAGAACTGCTCAGCCGTCATACGTGGTGGGCTTCAGAGGCTGTTTAGAGGTGGCGTGCCCAAAGCTAGTTCCGATATATGGCTGACCAGGAAGCATGAAATAGATGGGGGCAGCTGAGATACAAGACTCCAAGCAAATTGGTGCACTCTTTTGAGGCCCTGGCGTTTCCTGGGTTTACAGACCATGGCTGAGGGGTACAATCAGATTCACCAAATCTGCAGCTCTTGGCTATGAAGTCATACCCGGCGAAGCGACCAGGGATGCTTAAGAGGTTGGGTTTGTACTGTCGTTCATAAGTGGTTCTGCGTGTACTGAGGTTGATGTGGTTTGGGATGTGTAGGGTCTGCACCTGGTGTTTTCAATGCTATCTATCTCTGATATTTACAACTTTTTACTTGTCTTGCTGAAGGAGTTTTGTTTAAGGAATCAAAGTTTTTGTTTCTAATAAAGCATCTAATGTTGGTCTCCTAAAGTAAATCCAAGAAAAAATGTAGCGGTACACACCACCAGCCCTGTGACGTCTAACAGTACACCATGATTCTTCATTGCTTTTCTCCAACGGAGAATTCCTACCCACTCACCTAATGACCGACAAACATACCTCCAAGGCTGTTTAGAGTCGTATCTGTGCGGTGCAGAGGTCCAAGATGGGTATGGAATCAATTCACTTTGCTGGAGTAGAAAAAGTAAAGTCTGTTTCTGCCCAACGACCATCTGGGATGCGCCACTCTCAATCTGACACGCAGAAACAAGACAAGCCATAAGCGGTGGCTCCGCACGAGGATGGCCGGCATGGTGCAAGGTTGGCCGTGTATGGGAGGCGTTGAGCGCTTCTGTAGCTGTTCTTTCTCCTAGCAAGACCTGACAGGGACACTCTCATGTGGCTGGGAAACCTGGGAACTCCCACACTACTCCTTCATGAGAACACAGACTAGAATCATCTGGACTCCATTCTTGATGCGGGAGGCAGCAGCAGCTTCGGTTTGTGTTACTTTACTGCAGAAATATTGCTTCTTCGCAAAATCTTAAGACTCTGCACATCTAGTAGTCAACAAAATGCGGGCATCCATCTGCACTGATGACTGTACTTTCTTTTTCTTTTTCCTTTTCTTCTTCTTCTTCTTTCTACAGAGTAACTGAATATTCCTTAGTCTCATGTAGCAATCATCGCTCAGTCCTTGCACTTAGTCTCCGAGTAGAGCGATCCTGCGGCCGCCCGGGGAAGTCAGCCGTGGATGGTGCCCATTCAACGCACCACACCCCATACATTCACTCGACTACAGCCTGGAGCACTGCGCTGTCCGCCTTGATCTTGAATCTTTGATAAGTGGAGCAGCACAAAGTTGCTCCGGGAAGACAGCCGGGGATACCCTCCTGAACAGTGCACAAGCTCGCGGGTTCCAGTTATGCCTCGGCATATCGGAGAGATGCATCCCCAAAGGATAATCTTCAATGAGAACGTTTGATTAGGGACGTTTGCTTGAAATTATTTCGTTGTCAATATGGGACTGTGCTGGTATACCCTTGGCCATGCAGATATCCCTGATCTTGCATCACGCCTCCTATGAAATGTGTTGTTCACGTGCTGCCATCGTAGTGGACGGCATGACGATCTCTTTCTAGGACAGCCTAAGTGAGTGCTCAAAGCAACATCCCGTTTCTTTGTCTTGTGTTCTCGAATGTTTGGTTTATTGATGTATGGAACGCCCCATTAGAGGCTATCGGCTCCATCTCATGCATGGAGACGTTTATGGAAGTAAGCCTTAAATACATATTTGGTACTCGGTGCATAGACCAAGCCACAGTCTTCCTTTCCTTCGAGAATAAACCATGAACAGGTCAAGGGGTCGGTGGGGGCAACCTAGCTGAGGGATGACTCTCGAAGGATGGCTCACTTGGCAGAGACATTCAAAGGGAAAGCCACTAAAGCCGTAAGAGGAAGCTAGGGAATGAGAGAAGTTTGCTTGGATGATCTCGAGCTTACCACTCAAGCCATAGAAACGGGCTAGACATCGACGTTGCGGTGGGTTTGCCTAGAAAAAGCAAGTCTCTGGAGACTTTCCCAGCTCATGCAAGGCTTACCGCAAGGACCTCAAGCCACCCGATGACGACAACCAGGTTACTGGAACTGAAAATGCCGAATATCTTCGGGGTGGCTTTGTCAGGGTCCGAAAGCCAGCCTGGTGAGAACCTGGGGATTCACTCCTGGTCCTTGATAGACCTAAATGTCGTACTGCAGCAGAAGCAATGAGTGATCTGCATAGCCCCTTATTCTACATCCTGAAGGTAGGGAACCTATGTATTCTGATTATGAGGTTCATCTTGCTCTATTACCATGCAACTCAATCTCAGTAGCAGTTGGTAGAGCCACGTACCTGTAGCGCACTCTTCCCAACTCAAACACAACGTCGGGTCCGCTTGTTTCTAAGCCCTGGAGCGAAAACCCTGACCACCAAATGGTCTACACATGGCTCCGATCAGCCGCCACCCCTATTCGACTCTCCTTCTGTACAGTTTTCCATCAGGTCTAGAATATTGCAAGCCAAATGACGAATGTCTCGGTGCAAGGGCTCTACTCGGAAGGACTCCAAGTATACCGTTGTCAACCGTGCGCTCCCTGTACCCGCAGCAACAAGCCTTTTGAGGCGTGTATCTACGAGTCGGTGCGTGCATAGCCGTCGGCGGTATTTTGTCGCCCGGTGCCTCCCCGCCTCCCTTCCCTGTAGCATCTCGGACGACGTGTGTAACGTGGGAAAGGGAAAAAGCAATGCCATGTGGGATGAATTTGACAGGGAAGAGGTTAGCGTTCAGCTGGGGGTCAGTCAACAATCCAGATCTGAGCCAGGTTTGCCTCTTGTAAGCGAGAGGGGAGGAGGGCGACCACAGATGCAGGGCACTATCCATGCTCCGGCCGTCGAGACGTGGACCTTATTGTCCGGAAGGTGGTGTCGTGCCAGCACACCCACTCCTTGGCTGACAGTCTCAACATAAGCAGGCTGTACACAAAAGAAATTATTATCATCGTAGCAAGGCAAGCCCATCAGATCCAGGCTTCAGGGCCCGTGTAAATCGGCATTGCCGGTGGCTTCGGGGCAGCAAACAAAACTCTGACAACGTCCCAATGATCTGCAGTATGAAACTAGGCGTACACGGTAGGTACTAAGAGCTTCCTGGCGTATATGCTCTGCATTCACTGCTCCCACCCTTGTCCTATCATGGACTTAATGTAGCCATGTATTGCAGCCTAAGGTATCCGAGGAAGGTTGGAAGGATTGGGTAATAGTAAGCCTTTGGGGAAGTATTGACAAGTCCTTCAAAGCAGGAAGGTTAGCTGTAAAACATGTTCGGCTACAGCAGATAATTTAGTCCCCTATATTGACCAGTTGTTAGGCAGCGCTAGACTGTGATACGGACCTGTCCTAGGCACATGCTAGTCTACCTCACCCATTTCTAAATAGAACTCAACTTACCTACACTGAACATGGTTAAGACGAATTAAATGTATGGCTCCTAAGCGTAAGGGCGATGGCAGAGCACCCGTGTTACAGCCTTCACACTTGTCTGTGGTAGTAAACCCGCCTCGTGAAACATCGCCACGAGGCACGAGTGACAGCTCCGTCATGCGGTCACCGGCCGTTGCGTGCAAGAGGCCGAGACAGTAGACTTGAAACGCTCGTACAGCAGCGGGCATCGTGCCCGAGGCTGCGTCTTGTTGTGCTACTATAAGCCTTGAGGTGGCTCGGCTGCAACGTCAAGTAGAACCGACACGCCCTGCGAGATTACTTGAGTGATGTCGACCCTGGATCTGAGGATGATACGGCAGATGTAATGGTGGAAATGAAAGTGCATCCATGCATAGCTAGTCTAAAAGCCTTTTGTATTGACCAAGTTTCATTCTACAATGCTTCAAAATCTCCGCTTCTTCTTTGCAGGACCAGCGGCTGCTTTTTCTCAAGCTCTCTCTTTAGCTCATCCCGTCGACGGTCTGCCCGTTCTTGTGAAGTCTCTCGTGGTTCATTCCTTGCCTCTGATTCCTGTTGTCGTGTCGATTGCCTTCCTCGCCCGCCATTTTGTTCAGATGTAGATATAGGATCTGCAGCTTTGCCGATACGACCTAATTTCTTTGGTGTGTTGACAATTTGAGAGCTTTGCTTTATGCTGATTTCAGTGTCTGGTTCGGGTGTCTTTACTCTTTCTTGTGCTGGTTCAGGTTTCTTGCCCCTATACGTCCGAGGCCACCCTTTTGGGTGCCAATCGTTGAGGCGGAGGCGAAGGAGATTTTTCATGGATGGATACCGTTGCATCCTCATCCTCATCCGCTTCTGATGCAGTTTCTGTGTCGTCTTTGGTGGCCTCCGTATTCCGTTCCTTGCTGATATCTGTTGTTGGAGGCGGAGAGTGTTTCGCAGCCGCGTTCTGCTTGCCTCCTATAGCCCCCAGGCGAGAACTAGGCTTCTTTGCATCTTGATGCTTTGTCGATGCCTTACGCGAGGTGGCGGGTGGCTCGCTGTCCAACTCCATTACCTCATCCTCATTTCTACCCTCGTCTTCATCTTCAGTTGAGGCATCGTCTGGAATAGGGGCTGCACTCTTTGCTCCAACTCCTCGTTCTGACCGGAGATGGGGCGGTGTTAATTGGACTTGGAAATCGTCATCGTCATCGTCTCCAGTCTCTTCGGGCTGGCTAGGCGGCTTAGGCGAAGCCTTTGCTGAGGTGGACTTCTGTGAGTGCGAGCGGATTGGTATTTGTGAATTGGTTTTAACATCGTGCCACCAGCCGTCAAGACTAGGGTTTTATCAAACTCAACATACGACAGGTACGGTAGCCCATCGCCTTCGAATACGCGCTGTAGAAGATCCGAAGCGTTGCTGGGTGCTTCGTGATCGTTTACCAGGCTGGCTTTCCACTTGCGTTCGTTGAAAGGAGCAAGACCTCTCACTTTCTCCTCAGCGACAGATCTGGACACTTTTTTCCTTCCAGATAACACCGTGAAGACTTGCTCGAGGCTCGTGCCAACAGCCTCCAGCTTGTCGAGAGATTTAGACAGCGCAGCGTCTTTATGCTTGAGAATCTGGACCAATGATTCGACTTCTCGTCTTCTTGCATAGTGCGCTTGCATCAAAGGAAGAACGAGGTCTGTCGCGATGGCGGTGGGAGGACCTTTCTTGAGATGTATGGGCCACTGCAACGGTTCCAGCCCCGGCAGGTTGCAAACAGCCCTTAGAGTCAGGCCGTTCTCGGCGGCATCATCGAACTTGGCAGACGACAGCGTGATGCTGGTCTGGTCATGGCCGGGTTGCGAAGAATCCAGGGCGGATCGTAGACTAGATAGAAACTTGGCCATGTTGTCGGCTGTGTCGCTGGGATCAATGCTGGTGTTCTCACCCCAGGCACGGATGCATATCGCCTTTCTATCCAGGCTTTCCGTCCAGATATTGGCCATGTCTGTGACTTGGACAGCATATGAAGCCGTGCCTACATCTATGTTGACCAAAAGCACCGGGAGGTCTGGCGATGGTGCCAGAGGCAAGTGGTGCCATGATATGTGGTTGGTCATGGTGGGCAGGAAGCTCAGCAGGAAGCTTCAGCAATTAACTCGAAAGTATGGCTAAGAGCCTTGGTCACAAGTCGAGATTCCAAGCTTGAGAGGCCGAGCGTGATGGTCTATAACATGATCTGACAGTCCACTCTGGGAGGCAGAGTACGTGTCTCAACAAGCAAATGCACGAATGATTTATCGGCTGCTTTTCTCCGATACGTTGGGACTTCTTGGTATAGAAGAAAGGCTGCTAGTGTTTGTTTATGCAGCGTAGCAAATGGGGAAATGTAGATGTTGAAATGTTGGATTGATGCCCAGACACTAAGACAACGCGTCGTGACAACTGGTAATCTGTAGCAGGCATCAACATCCATGACAGGGTTCCATCGACGGTCAACGGTCCCGCCAGCTGCCGACAGCTGTCAGCCAAATTATAACGTTACCACCATGCTTAACCCCTGCTTGGTTGCTTGAGTGCTGTAGTCCACTAAAAGAGCCCCCAACTCGAGACCCTGAGATCCCTTATTACAGGTAGCTCAGACATTGCCCAACTGGGCTAATCCCAAGCCACCGGATCGCCCTAGCGTGGCTCTTCCGATCCTTGGGATTTTATGACATACAGCGAATCGAAGATGGTACCCTTGAGCATCTGTAATCACGGGCTGGATAATGGGCAATCGAAGGGGTTTCAGTCCTAGTAAATTTTGGGGGTACGCGGCTGGCGCTTTACGTTGCAGTGCTTTGTCTTTTCGTCAGGAAGCGCGCCGCTCTTTGGGTCGACACGCTTTCTCTCCTCCGTCATAAACTCCAATCTCATCTCCCATATGATATGCTCTGAAGAGCTTCATGAATATTCCCCAACGTGCATTGTACAAGACGCGTCCCTGCTACTCCTTTATTGCACGGGTTCTCAAGGTCAGCTCTAGCAAGGGTTCATCGCTACTGTGGCCAAACACCACAGTCGATTTCTCTACAATGCCACCGAAGCGCAAGTCCGCTGCGCTCCTCGCAACAATGAGGCCAAGGCCAAAAGGCCAAGGTTGAGAATCCGACCAAGGGCTTGCGCGATCCTCATCCCCTCGCCGAAGAGGCTGAGAAGAATGGCATCGTTCTGCGTAAATACTATCCGCACGAGATGAGCAATGCGCGCGCGCGCCTATAACAGCAACCAAATAACCCGGCCCATCGAAGAGCTCCTCTCTGCCCTGGAGGACACGGCCGAGGATCGCAAGTCTATCAAACCCAAGGATGCTGTTGTTCACTGGTTCAAGATGGATGTTCGACACACCGACAATCACTCTTTGCACCTGGCCAGCAAAATGGCCAAGGAGGCCGGCGTCCCCTGATATGTCTATACATCATCAGCCCCCAAGACTTTGAAGCACATCTCACTGCTCCCGTCAGGGTAGACTTTATGCTCAGAAACCTAGAGGTCCTTCAAGAAGATCTTGCAAAGCTCGATATACCCCTCTATGTTGAGACAATTGAGAGAAGAAAGAAGATACCAGACCGAATCCTCGAGCTCATGGAGGAATGGGGCGCAAACCATCTCTTTGCCAACATGGAATACGAAGTAGATGAGTTGCGCCGTGAAGCCCACCTTGTTCGAGATCTGGCCGAGAACGGCAAGTCTTTGAGGTGGTCCATGATACCTGTGTGGTTCCTCCAGGAGACCTCCAAAGCGGCTCCGGAAATCAATATGCGGTTTATTCGCCTTGGTTTCGTGCTTGGGTAGCGCACGTCCACGCCAATCTTGATCTTTTAGAACTTTACGACCCTCCGAGTAAGAATCCAGGAGACACCCGCACCAAGTTTCAGAAGCTCTTTGACTCCCCTATTCCAGAAGCTCCCAAGAACAAGAGCTTAACCGACGAAGAGAAGAAACGCTTTCGTGCCTACTGGCCGTGCGGTGAGCATGCTGCCAAGCTTCGTTTGGAAAAGTTCTTGGATGAGAAGATCGGCGACTATCACAACCTCAGGAATATCCCTGCCAATATTGCTACATCATCTCTGTCGGTGCATCTAGCAAGTGGCACGATCAGTTCAAGAACCTGCGTTCGTGTGGCTAGGGATAGAAACAAGACCAAGAAACTCGACGGTGGACATGAGGGTATTCAAAGATGGATCTCGGAAGTTGCCTGGCGTGACTTTTACAAGCATGTTCTCGTTCACTGGCCTTATATATGGTATGTTGCGCTCTCCCAAACCACGTCGCTTCCATAGCTAACACCCGGAAGTATGAACAAGCCTTTCAAACCAGAGTACTCCAACATCGCATGGTCTTATGATGAGGAGCACTTTGCGGCTTGGTGCGAAGGTCGAACTGGTTTCCCCATCATAGACGCGGCAATGCGTCAGCTACATCACATGGGATACATGCACAACCGGTGTCGAATGATTGTTGCCTCATTCTTAGCCAAGGACCTCCTAATTGACTGGAGGAAAGGCGAGCAGTACTTCATGACTCACTTGATTGATGGCGACTTCGCCAGCAACAATGGTGGTTGGGGTTTCAGTGCCAGCGTGGGTGTCGACCCTCAGCCGTACTTTCGCATATTCAACCCTCTACTTCAGAGCGAGAAATTTGACGCCGATGGGGAGTATATCCGGAAATGGGTACCTGAGCTGAGAGGTATCGAGGGAAAGCAATTCACGAGCCGTACGCCCGCGGGGCAGGGCCGAAGGCGAAGAAGAATGGGTATCCGGAACCGATTGTCGAGCACAAGGGCTGTCGAGAGCGGGCGTTGAGCGCATACAAGGAGGGGATCCAAAATGGGATGTGAGTCTCATTGCCTGTCTGTATGGGAGTATAGAGTAGCAACATCTCCTCATTGGTTTCTGGTCGCCAAACACCTATGGCATATCTGGATAACATGTGTGACCCGTATCTGTACCCTGGCGAAGGACTTAACCGCCACAGCTTTTATAGGCCGTTCAATCTGCGGCATGGAGGCTATCGAGGTAGCCCCAGAGTCCTCGGTCATCCAGTTGGGTCCGGTCCGAGGAAACTTTGCTAGCCGGTGAGGGGAGCACATGTCACGTTGCATCACGTCGCAGTATCGTAGAGTCGAAGCATTGTGAAATTTTGCGTCGAAATCGAGCCGAACGCCCTGAATTGGGAATTGCTAGATGCAGCCAACTCTAGTTCCAACCATGCCCTTCATGCCAATCCCTGCCCTCCATGTCAGTAAGGGAGTCTTTGCCATGGGCCGCCTTCCTCCTCAAGCCACAGGTGTATGTACCTTTCGAAGTTTTTCCACATTTATCGCTGAGCGCTCCAGACGCTCTTAACCAGACCATCACGCTGCGCCAGGCGGTTCAGAGCATCGTCGCTCTCACCCATGGCACGGACGAAACCGCAGAGGGCGTAGACGTGGTTCTCGCCGGGGACGGCACGGCCGTTCTCGTCAACCTTGGCGATGGAGATCTGGACAGAGCCGTGGTCCTTGGCCTTGATGATGCGGTTGGTGGCGCTGCACTTGCGGGGACGTAACTGGACGAAAAGTTTCAGTATCTCTGGACTCGTCTCAGGGAGGTGGTTAGGGATGCGCATACAGGTCGACGATCTCACCACGGTCGTTCTCCATTTTGGCGGTTGTTTGGAGGTTTTGGAATAGACGTGGACTGGGTGTGGTTCGTGAGAGGTGGTTGAGTCGTCACAGCGTGATTCGAGACCGGGATTCAAAGAATTTGGCAACGACTAATTTTTGGTGCGGAAAGAAAGCCCTACATTGATGCCTCAGGCCGAATGACACCCCACCACCCCACAAATCCGCAGCTCATTGGTCACTGGAGCACATTGTGAACGAGTCCCTCTTAATTAAAACTAGGACTTTATGATGTAAGCCGTGAGTGAGTGTTGCAAGTTGTTGAAGAATGCTCATGCTCATGTGGGAATGAAGGCGATGATGCAATCAATTTAATTTGAATTGAAGGAGATGCAATTTAGGTATGGCTCTTTGACTTCTCCAATCTCATAATTTCAGTGTCAGTTTTAATCATTGGGTCTTCCTTCTAGATTCACATTGTATTACCAGCGTCGTCAGCACCAGGTAGTTTGTTGTGTGTGCAGTAGGAACATAAGGGTTATGGACACCACAGTAACCTCGTTCAATGGTAGTTGAAACGATACTGCTGAAACAAATTGCCAGAACAAAAGGATATATTTTAACAGTATAAGACGCAGCTTAGAAGGAATGTATACAGCCGTATCTCTATTGTGATTGTAAAAATGATAAAATACGAGTATATTCGGTATGTATCCAGTAGATGGCTCTGTTGATATTATGCACCGTAGGTAAGCATAGCAGGTACCTGTCCACATACTGCCAGAGTCCATCCATAGAAAGGTTTGCTGGTTCACTTCGTAAGGATGGTAGCTACTTTATTTAGAATGATCTTTTTATCCTTTTTATCAAATTTGCATCTTTTTACTGTTGATCATTCATCTCAAAATGTTTGTTATGCTATATTTCTTTGGCCAATATGGGACGGAAATAATGAAGTACAGCATAATAACTGGTCAGGTGATTTCGTGCTTTCGTCCATCGTCTCCACTATGGTCGAAACGCGCCTCGATCAAGAGTGGCGACTTAGACATAGCGATTGTTGGCCACCCTCTAAATCGCATGCCAAATACCATGTTGGGTTATGCGAGGCCTGCCGACAACTCTCCGGACCAGGATCCTTCCCACGGCTACCGCTCAAACTCGCGTCCTATTACTGAGATGCGCTGTGCGCCTCCAGCTATGCACTTTCGCCAATATGGCGTCTTCTAGCGTGTTTGGGTCATCTCCTGTTTGTCTGGCTCCAAGCGTCCCACCGCGGGCAGTCTCTTCATCACCCGATCTCCCTTCGCTACAGCAAATACTGCCGAACAAATCGCACGAACCGGCCGCTTCAATCGTTGCCAATCATGTTTCAACACCCGGCGGTGGCAGTGTACCCTCGCCGCAAACCACGTCCGCGTACTGGAAGCCACCGCAGACCCAGCAATCATCAGCTTTGCGGCACGACAATCACATATCTGACAATGGTCGCGCCGAATCTGGGCCTAGTTCTCCGTCCATAGTCGAGTTGGACGCAATGCCGGCGCCGAGCACTCCTCAAGCGAAACAGTCAATAAGACAAGCCGATCAGGACAAGCTGGAAGCGACAGTTGGTGGAGGAGTCGAGCCTTTACAGGTCCTGGATTCAGAAGTTAAGGCACAGCCTTCAAATCTCGACGAATCGACCACACAATCTCTTGATCTGCAAGCTTCCGAACAACTCCAGCCTCCCAAGAACCTGCGGAATAAACACGAATCCACAATTGAGCCCCTTCACCTAGAGCAAGCAATGGCTCGTAAGACTGTTTGGACGCCTCCGAGCGTGAAGAAACATGCGGGTGCTGAGCAATTGCCTAAGAATCCCAACAACCCGCCATCTTCCTCCTCGCCAGGTAATTGGAAGCAGGCGCCAATCTTTCAAGCATTATCAGACACTTATGGCTGCAAGGAGAACGAACAGCCTGGCGGTGCACAAGCGGCAAAAGTGAGCTACAAAGTAGTCAAGAAGCGCAAACTCATTGAGCTTGTTCCTGTCAAACCTGCGGCGGACACGGCACCAAAAGAGTCACCAGAGAAACAAGAGAAACCAGTTGCAAAACGAAAGGCAACAAAGAAAAAACAGCGAACTATCACCGCCCTCGCCACGGCAGCATACAAGACACCAACACAACCGGATCCAGCCCCTCCATCAGGGTCATTGTTGGAGTATTTTCCAGCTGATGGGAAAGCAGAGACGCCAGTGGCGCAGGACCAAGTTGCCAAGCCTAAACGAGCTCGAAAAAAACCAGCAAAGGCTTCAAAGAAGAAAATTGTACCTCCAAAGCCAATCTTGCTCTCACCGCGGGCGGCTCTGAAGCAAGTAGCTGACCAGGACTTTGTTTTTGGAACATCAAGCCAGCTTGCTAGGGAACAATCCCCTTCGCTGCTACGAGATCTTCAGGCTGCTATCAGAAGATCGAATGAAATTGAGTCCGCCGACTTTGCGACACCTATCAACAGCGACGCCGTAGAACCTCCAGACCAACGACCGAAGTTATGGGACGCAGGTGCTCGTGATGCCGAAGGTGACTTGCTTGATCTGGAAGTTATCGACCTAGTGGACAATTCACCGAAGCTACCACCTCTCATTGATGAGGCTGACCCGTTTGGTTACCACAAGAATGAAGCAGAAGTAGCTGCAGATGCAGATGCAGATAAAGTACAGGTTGACACGGCACCAACCAACGATGACTCGTTTGTCAACCTATCTGACATCTTGCCATCGCCAACCACAAAACCTAGCGAGGTAGTGGATAATGACGACTCGCACTCTGTGAGTGAATTGTCATTCTGTGATAACGTACGTTGGCCGGCGACCCCTACAACCTCACGGGAGAATGCTCGAAGGGTGTTGGACGTCGGTCTCTCGTCGCCACCAAAACCTCAGGTCCAAGACGAGCCACCTCGACCAAAGTATGAACTTTATACAGATGCTCAATTATCGAAGGAGATTACCTCATACGGCTTCAAGCCAGTCAAACGTCGTACTGCTATGATTGCTCTTCTAGATCAGTGCTGGGAAAGCAAGACCCGGATGACCCATGGCGATGTTAGAATGCAATCTACGATGTCTACAGCGGCAGTAGCAGGCACCGCGACTACTAGACATGTCATTGAGCGAGACGATGTTGGCCCTATGGGCGGCCCTCGCCATCTCCCTGGTATAACTGAGTCAGAGGAGCAAGAACCGCCGCCCTCCGCGCAGCCACCATTGTCTCCCAAAAAGCCGCGAGGTCGGCCAAAGAAGGACCCCAGCACTCCGACGAAGAAGACTGGATCACGAACAGCTTCCAAAAGACAGCGGCAGCAAAGGCTGCTGCACCTGCAACAACAAAAACGACTCCTACGAAACGCACTACTCCATCTAAGCGCAAGAAAACGCCGCCAAATGCCGTCATAGAGATACCTGACTCAGCATCTGACGATTTGAGCGACATCTCTCGCTCTCCTTCCTCTTCGCCAGAGCCTACGTTTTCATCGCCTCTTCCTGTTGACCTTTCGGTGTCTGTGAGTGAAGACACGGATCTGACAATGGCCTCTGCCCCCACAGACGATCAGGAAGCATTATTCAAACATGTGACGAAAGCAGTCACGACCGCTCCTCGGACGACTGATCCATCGAAGCCATCATGGCATGAGAAAATTCTCATGTATGATCCGATCGTATTAGAAGACCTGGCCACCTGGCTCAACTCGGGACAACTGACGAGGGTTGGGTTTGACGGTGAGATCAGCCCAGGCGAGGTGAAGCAGTGGTGCGAGTCGAAGAGCATCTGCTGTCTATGGAAAGTGAATCTACGCGGCAAGGAAAGGAAGAGGTTCTGAACGAATATTATGAATGCATGATGAGCATGGGATACAGCGTAGAAAGAGGCTGTGGGCGTTGCCGATGTTAGATGCTGGGATTTGCTTGGCGTCGATTGATTTTACTATACCCATAGCAGCTTTTGAATATGACTACCGTATATTATGGACCTACGTGTATCGAGCTATGTATGGAACCTGAAACAAATCGTTTCCTATGGTCTGTAGTCCTGCCACACCCTACGCAAGGCCTGTCCGGACCCTTGTCCTCCATCCCCGTGGGGTTCGGTGTCCCCACCCGCTGAGCCTCGGCCCGGCATTATGCGACACGCGCTTTCGGCTCAATCACCATACAAGTCGTTATACTCCGTGCGAACCACCCATCATCTCAGCTGAGTTGCGACTATCACCTGAGCGACGTTATGTGGAGGACAGGCCCGGGACGCCTATATACCATTGCCACAGGCGTCAGACCAGGCTACCACGCGGCAATCGCTTCCATCAACGCGACCAGCACCGTCAGTACCACCACCACCACCATGGCTTCCTCTCAGGCTCGTCGTTCTTCGTCTTCTTCCTCTGCCCCATCTAAAGCTCCAGCCAAGCGGCCGGGGCTCAACATCCCCGTCCCAGCTCCTCCATCATCATCCTCTCCCCACCAACGAGGTGCTCCTCCTGCACCGCGTACAGACCTCGACGTCGTTTGCCTCGGCGCACGTCTTCCCCGGGGCAACCTCGACGCCTTCCACGACGGGGAGATACCGCCTCCTGACGCCCCGGAAAGGCACCAGGATGGGCCGGCGTACCGTCTCGGCGCCGTCCGTGAGACCTTCGAGGAGACGGGCATCCTCTTGGCTAAGCGCAACGGCGAGCTGTTCAACGTGCCCGCAGGTGAGGAGCGTGATGCCGCAAGGCGGCGCATTCATTCGAATGAGGTCGGTTTCGGGGACTGGGTCAAGTCCCTTGGTGGTGTGCCCGACATGGACGGCCTGATACCGTTCACGAGGTGGCTCACGCCGACCAACATCCCAAAGCGCTTCACGACGCAGATGTACGTCTACATGCTGCCTCTGTCACAGGGAGACGCACCACCCTCAGAAATGGTCCTCGCAACCCCGACAACGGGGTCGAGCACACCGCTGCCACGTTCGCCTCGCCCCAGGCCTTCCTCTCTCGCCTCGCTGCCGGCGAGATCATCCTGTTCCCACCACAGGCATATCTACTCAGCCACCTCGCACGCTTCCTCCAGCCCGCGCCCTCGACGCTTTCTGGCGATGCGAGCGCCCTGCAGAAGCACTACGCGACCCAGCGCAGCGCCCTGCTCGAGTTCCTGCAGGCCACGCCCACCGCGACGTCGGCCAAGGCGCAAGCACACCCGACGTCGTTAATTCCCTGGAGTGACAAGGTCATGAGCCCCATAATCTCTTCGTGCGTCAAGATGACGGCCGTGTGGTGCTAGGTTTGGACAAGCCGGGGCCGGAGCTTAAGGGTTCGGATCAGGGCGGCGACTGGGAGCATGTGGTGCTAGTGAGGTTTGGTAAGTCCGGCCCGTCAGAGGTAGAGATTCGCAAGAGAGAGGATGTGTTGGAGGAGGAGCGAAAGCACAAGTCCGAGAGTAGCAGGCTATAATAGACCATATGGCCCGGCGCCAGTTTGTGATTATATCAGATGAATACACGATTGGATTATCAGGAATAACGGATGGCCAACCATAACATATATACGGATATGACAAAAACCTAGGGAGTTTGTATAACTCATATGTCATTACTTCCTCATGGCCACGCATCGGAAAATTGGACCTGACCATCATTACAGATCCATCATATGCATCAGCCGTAAACAGTTCTCACACGGTTCTACCGACTAGAACTTTTGAAGCATCGCGCGTCCAAGCACCCGATTATGTCCTGAGTAAGCTCAGGGGCCCAATTTGGTATCCAACCATGTTGTATGATGGCCAACACTCTAAGGGTGAGCACTCCCCATCTCTAGTCCTCGAATACTCTGACTCCAATCTTGCCAATCAAATCCATCTCCTAGCATATCTGTATCTTCTAGTGTTCCTTGCTGGAGTTTCACGTTAGGTTCATTCGTCAAGGAATAACCATCCCACAGGAAAGGGGAGGGTTATCATCCATCTCTGTAGGCATGGCGTGTTGCTGTGCTGAAATAGCACCATGAATCGGTTGGGTATGGGCTGGAACTTGGTGCTGATGGTGTATTTGCGTTTGAGCTCCAATTGGGGCTGGGTTTGTAGTCTGAGGGTTCCCTCCCGCCATCATCTGCAGCGGCCAAAAATCAACCATTGTAACAGATGGCTGGGAAATGACTTCATCTACGAGGTCAACTGCCTCGCGAGATATTTCCATGGATAGCGGTACCTCGGACGTACCACGACCCTGGACAGTGTGCTGTGGCACCTGCAGGTGAGGCCCCGATTGCTGTACGGGCTCTTCCTGGTTCGCATTGAACGGCGAAACCGGCGTCCGGTTGCGTTGCACAAACGGCATTGGGCTAGTACCGTCCTGTCTAGTTAGCGTTCGCCATCTCTCCTGACCTGTTCCATCACGTTCTCGGCGCCTGGTACAGGTCCGAACCGAGCTTGGGCCGGGTTCATTCGCTCGGCCCAGTCTAACCTGCGGGCTTCTTCGGGGTTCGCCTTGAGTCTTGCGATCTCTAAGGCACGATGTTTACGTGCTCTCAAAAAGAGCTTGCGCAGGGGAAGGAAGACGGCAATGTGATCCGAATTCTTTATGTTCTCGAGAGGATCCTGATCGTACCGACTAACAGCCTCCCAAGCGCGCTCAACCAATGCTGTCCACGGGCGCCGACAAATCTCAACCAAGGCATATGCAATAGCATGCCAATTTGTGTAAGTTGCAAAAGCCAGCGATACTGCTTACACCGAGGGTCTGTATTGAGTTTGTAGTTATACTCAACAATCTCAAGTGCTGCAATAAATATTCGCTCGCGTATCTCTTCTGATAGCTTATGAGCGGAGCCGGGAAACAGCATGGGTTGGTAGAGGACAAGACACATCTTCGCCATGATGATCCGCGCTATCATTGCTGCTACCCAGTACAAGGGATCGCTTTCGTCAACAACATGCTTGAGAAACTTATACTCAACACGTTGGTACACATCGATCAGCATCTGTTCCCGCTCGACGAGGGTAGCCTCGCTTATTTTAGAGTTGCCAGAAGTGCTGGCGGACGCAGCACCAAGAAACTCCCTCGAAATTCTGGCAATTTCGTAATTCACGAGAGGCACAGCGCAATCTGAGCGTCCCTCTCTGGCTGGCGGGGTTGACGTACTCGAGATGCTGATATCTGCGTCGTTGAGGCTGGTGGGCATCTGCGTATCGAACGAACCATCTGAGATGGCAGGTTCTGAACCCATTTCCTCTGAAGATCGATAATCCAATATCAGGATAGCCCACCAGATACGCCTCCTCAATTCAACTTCGAGAGGGCTAAGGCCCTCCAACTTGGAACCATCGCGGTGGAGGCCCATACCCTGGGCAATGCGGACCACCAAGCCCGTGAGAGCCCAGCAAAATCGGCTTTCGTCGTAACGGCGTACTACGATCAAAAATAAGGTAAGAGCGGTCACCACAGCCATGTCGGTGGTGTTGAGGAATTTCGCTTTCGCCAGCGCTTGCTCCAGAGCAAAGCGATAATGGGCAACGAGCTCGTCCTTTTTCGCTCCAAAATTTGTCATGACCTGGGAAAGCACGGGTTAACCACGTCCACATGGGATATGCCAATTTTCTGGACAATGCATACCTCTTCGGGCTCCAAAGACACAACAGCACTGAAGTATATGCCAAAAACGAGGGCTTCGTTCGCTGGTGAGAGTGTCCCTGGGCTTCTCCTAGCCTCCCGGATAATGATTTCGGTTGAGGGCACATGGAGTACTTTGACAAGTGTTTCTACATTCTCCTGGTAGACAGACCATAAAAATGGAACATGAGAGGGAAGTGGGTGGTATCTCTGGAGGTCGATGTTGCTCGAGCGGTAGCCTAGAATGAAGGCCTGGTCGCCGGTGACGGCTGCTGCGGGCGCCGCCGGCGGAGACTGGTCCGGAGTAATATCTAGGTCAGAATCCGAATCTTCATCAGTCAGTCTCTGAGTCTCCTCTCGGAGTGAGTCGAGCTATAGAGCGCGGTTAGATATCAACACCGACACAGCTTCCAGTCACCTACCTCGTCATTCAGCTTAGTCCAAAACACACTGCTAACATATCTGGTGCTACCCTTGTGGTCATTGAGCACCAGGCGGCCAAGCTTTTGTTGCACGTCGACCCTCTTTGCTGGGTCGGTGTTGTTGTCGCTTAGGAAATCAAAGTCCCGTGGGCTTCCTCCACTATTAGCAGCTGAGCCCAGGCTCCCAGACATCTGTCTCTGGGCTGTGGCAGAGCGATTTGAACCCTCGGGAGAACCAGCAGACGAGGGGCCCTTGCCTCCAGATTCAACCTCGATCTGGCCGCTGAGCTCCTCTACAATGCCTTCCAGTTTCTTGAGCCGCTTGACCAGTTCCATCTCTCTCTGGCTGGTGTTTTTGGGCGGCGCATTTGGGTCCTTGGGCCGGGGCTGCCTAGGAGCCCTTCCAGGGGCAGGAAAGACACATGGGATATGAGCCCTCCGGCAGTTGGAACAGGGCATCTGCTTGTCACAGCGAACCTTCCTGCGGCGACATGTGACGCATGACCTGGGATTGAGGGCGGGAGCAGTAGAGCCGGGGGTCAGGATTGGGCCGGTATGGGCATCTGGGCCGGTAGTATGATAAACGGTGACATTACCCGGAGCGCGGCCGGGTTGAAGCGCGGCATCGGGAGGCTGCTGAGATGGCGGCGACGGGGAGTCAAGGCTGATGGAATTCCCTGGTGGAACGTGTTGAAATCATATGAGCTCGCCATGGTAGTGAGTGAGGCAGGGACGTCAAGGCACCAACAGGAAATCTGACAGGTTAAATATCAGGAAGCCGAATGAGCAACACAACGGAGATGCTATGCTGCGCTGTGCTATATCAGCTCGAACGGCGCTGGTCGGGTGTTGGGAATCACATCCGCCACCAGTGGAACGAGCAAGCCAGGACAATGTTATATGATTGAGAGAAGCCAAGCCGACATGTGGTGGGTTGAGGAATTGTCCAGGGTCAAAGACAACGGCAAGGCAAGGCAAGGCAAGGCAAGGCAGGGCAGGGCAGGTGGGTGAGGGGCGTAGAGCGACAAGGTTGGTTGGTCAGCGCGCTTTACCTGGACACATTCCGCCCTATGCCTACCTTACCTTACAGTACCTTACCTTACTTACAGCACCACTAACACTACCGGTATACCTAAGGTAATGCCTACCGGTGCATCTGCGGTGCATATTCGCCTGCATCTGTAGACACCTTACTTATGCCTGTCGAGTGCCGGCCAATGTAGGTACTTTCCGTTACCTCGCAGGTACCTGCATGCAGCTGAGGCAGCACCCGTACGTGGTGAGGACGAGGGTGCCGCACTCACTGCACTCAGAGTACCATACAAGCCTTGCTGCCCTCCCTCTACCTGTGTTGTAGGTACCTGCATTCCTCCCTAGAATAAGTAGGTAGGCGTTGCATCTCTGTCGCTTAGATCACCGCTGTCCAACCCGGCCGATCTTACCTGGGCAGCAATCCCGACGATGATCATCTGGCTCTAGATTTGTCATTGCTAGAGGCGAAACTAATAACAACTCCCTCAATTCGTAATCTAGTCTCTTTTTTTTTTTTTTTTGTGTAACCTCTCACAACTGCAGCTGTGCTTCGGAGATAGTACCAAGAAGGAGCCCCTCTGAGGGAGTATCAGATACATGTAAGTTGTAGGTACAGGTGCGGTACCTGCCTGGCGACCCTCCACCTCCGCTCGTGATGAGACATGGAGGATCGACCTCTGCCCACACCTTAAACAAGCTACCTGCGTGGTAGCTTGTCCAGGGAGGGGGCAGAGTGGGGAGCTGTTTGGTAGGGCTGTCCTGTCCAAGCACTCACCTACAGCACTTGATCTGAACAACCTGCTCTCAACGCCCGCAGCCCCCACCGGCTGATTCCTTCGCACGACGGAGCAAACCTCCACCAGCCCCTTTAACTTTAATGGCTTGTTTGCGTCCTTCTGTCCGTATCGTCCATCTTGCCGGCATCGTGGGGTGTGGCAAATGTACAAAGCATCTGATAACGCGGCAAACTCCAAGCCTCCAGTGGCTGGGGTTTGTCCCAAGCCGGACTGGTTTACCGCAGCGTGTACGGAGTAGCCTTCGCTTTGCTTTACTACTCCAAAAGCGTGGCTTCCATTTCTTTTCACCTCTAATCTGGTAGAATCCCATTCCCCTCTTCCTTCACCGTCTCTGTTGCCGTGGGCGTGGGCGTGCAGTGGGCGTCGTAGATCATGCAGCCTGCTAGCTTGATCAATCCAGCGACCAAAGCTTCATTTGCCGCTTTGTTGGTTTGTCACTTGCGCTTACTTGCTCGATATAGCCATGGGTTCCAAGACCAATACGCTGCCGGCTCGCCGACTCAAGCGACACGCAGTAAGCGACTGGGGGCTTTTCTATGCCGTCTGCGTAACCAATCTCCTCTTGCGTCATGTTAGACGACGGGCTTTGATGGAAAGACCTTTCGTAGTGCTAATACACTAACCTGTCGGGCGCAAGATGTGTGTAGAGTTGGCCCTCAAACCAAAGCTACCAAGGGTTGAAAACTGTCACACCATTTCTACGATCCCTGATACTCATGTGCGAGCTCTTGCCACCCCATTCTCAAAACCGATCCCTTGCCAACAAGGTCTTCCTTATTGAACCATAGCCATGGCGGTGTGTTAATTCAGCCATACCAATACCAAGTGGCCAACAAGCCGCGACATGTGGCCTACGCGTCCTGAAGCCGCATGACAACCATGACCATGACCAGCGAGTCTATTGAAGGGATGAGAAACAGCGGGCTCCTCTTTAGCCCGCCCCCGAACGCCACTCCATTGCACAGTATTGGCATCTAGGGTTGCAATACCTATCTGGATCATGGACAAGGATAGGCAGCCAAGGACAGCGCAGATGCCATGCCAGTCCAAGGCAGCCAACAGCAAGACCCGAACTGGGATGGTTTCGGCCGTAAACTAAATGAAAGTAAGCATAAGCAAAACGCACAACCTACGTAATCAAAAACGCGGCCAATAAAGACCAGACGCAAGACGCAAGACACGCAGGCAATAAAAAGAAAGTTTGATGGTTTTTTAGGCCAAGCAAACTAATGACAGAAAGCACCCATCAAGGAGAGAGGAGGGGCATGAAACAGATGGAAGAGAATATCATCACGGGATGCTCTAGGACGTATCCACCAGCAAAAAAAAGAAGGTTCCAATCGATGAATGGTCTTATAGGAAAAGCCCGATGCGGGGTCGAACCCGCAACCTTGAGATAGTGAACTCGTATAAGAGTCTCACGCTCTACCGATTGAGCTAACCGGGCACCGAATCCGATGCTTGTTGTGATTCCGGCGCCACTATTGAAAATCATGAGACAAAGGTAGTGGCTGACCGATGTACTATCGTAAGGTACCTCGATCTGAAGCATCGATTATTTCTTGGCATGGCGGCTCTGGTCCTTCATGTACATCTTTTAACAACTGGATAACCGTTACAGTATTAATCATTTGGTCTATGCCCCGCATCATTCCATTCATCCATCTTTCTAGGCGCCTCTTGAATCCTTCCTCCGTCAAAGTCCTATCTGCACCCAATACATCAATATAGTAGCCCTCCTCCGCACCACCAAGTCATTAAATATGTGATTGCAGTATTGGCCCAGTTGTGCATCCGTTGAACGCCGATATCGTGAAACATAATTATTTTCGTCGAAATATAGACTCCTCGCCGACGAAGATGACGACAAGTGCCACCGGAAGCCACGTCAAGCCCTTGCCGAGCCACTGTAGGATCTCCCAGGAAGCGGCGAGCATGTACAGCTGGAAGCAATCCATCCCAGTTGTGTACTTGCCGCAGACCTGCTCGACACCGCGTCGCCACAGAAGGGTTCTTAGTTTGCCGACGGTGAAGTACGCTTCATAAAAGAAGTACAGGAAGAAGATAAGCAAGCAGAATTCGCGCCAGGTCATCAGTGAAGGGTGCTGTGCCAGCAGTGACCAGCGGTGGAGTCGCTGGCTAAAAAGTGCCGTGGACGTGAGCGAAGAACGCCATTCTCCAGGTACGCCATAGGTGCGAATATTTTAGTTGTGCTGATCGTCGTTTAGGTATAGGAGCAGGCAATGCTATATGGTATTCTCAGACCAATACCGAGGCAAAAAGGGGAGCGCTGTTGAGGCTCCAACCACGAGCCATCGCCATAGGCTTTTGTACCTGCAGGGTAAAATGAGAGAAAAAAGGCGGCTCGAACCAACCGAGCCAGTGTGACCAAAGGGGTCCTAGCTCGACCTCGCTAACACCTTAGCCGGTGCTGCGGATCTTTCAGCCGTTTGAAATGATCCCAAATCTGCTGCAAATGGCAAATGCTCCTCGGAGACGCCCGAATTTGCGGGTTGGCTCGGCCGTATCTCTCGATGTAGCACCATCTTAGCCAGACCAACTCAAAGTCGAACATATCATTATCTCACGGAGAGGAATTTTAAAATGTCTTGCATCGTGCTTGGCGACTGTAGGAAGTGAATAAAGCTAGGCTAGATACCGTAAGTATGCTGTATGGCTAACACTATCTGTTCAGGGGTGGGGGCTGCCTATTTGCTAGCACCTAGGATTGGGCTCGACTTCCTTAGCCAACCAAACGTCCATTTATTTATGATTTGTTACAGGAAGCCTACCAAGTAAAATGAGCACATAAGTCCTCGCACATCAAGCAATATAATTGTACATAAATCTGACGTAATCCTCATGAACGGAAACCAAGTGATCCCATTCACTAAACAGAGTTAGTCGAGGAAATTCATAGGCATAGGATAGAGGTGCGAGCTGTATCAATCATTACGAGAAGTCGTGGCTGCAGGGTAGATCAGGCGTTCAAGGCAAAAGGATGCATCCACTGGCTAAATGACCCATTTTAGGAAAATGGAGCAAAGAGCGGGGAGGAAGGAGGAGACACCGGCGCGCAAGTGGGGCCGCACCTCGGACGTGCCATAAACACCAACCGAATTAAACGGCCGAGTAGGGACACTTACAGTGCGCTCGACGTCAGACCAAGCCTGAGCGCGGGGGTTGCAAGAAATCATCTCGTAATCCGCCTGCGAGGCGACAATGATGGCCAGTTGGGAATGCATTCATCAAAAGCCTGAGCCAAGCCACTCGTGTTAATCCCCCGAACTGCGGGGAAAGATTGCTTCCCTGTTCGCCATCCACCCGTGACCATCTTGGAGTGATAACCTTTGCCACGGCAATTTCCTCCCGCTTATACCGGGATGGTTTGTCCTCTCGATGAGCGTCTTTGAAGCTGCCCAGTCATTTTGGCTTCGATCGAGCCGCATCCCAAAAGAGCGACCCAGCTAGATATCGGACCTAACATGACTGGCCGGCCAATGTCGTATGCATGAGTATTCCTTCGCCGCCGCCGGGAGGGCGCCTCCATTGGCTTTCGTCAAGGATTGGCGCTGGCTTGCATATGCGATTGGTTGTTAGTTGCATTGGGCCATTTTTGTAATATCCATGATTGGCACGGTTTGCTTGGGAGACAATGCCTCATTCGCCCGTTGGCTGCATGGCCAACATGCCGCAACGCCATGGAGGAGACATGATGCGGACGAAGTTCATGATCACGTCAAGTGCATGAGCCCGAGATCGGGTGGTCCATGACATGGGGATGCTGCATGCATTGAACTTACTATATACCCGGCTCGGGGCAAAGTTAAATGCCGAGCAAGCTGCACAAGACAATGTGACCTAGGTGTGTGGATGGAGACACAAATCCAGATTCCTTCCTAAGTCTCTAACTATAGTATGGATGAGATGAATAGTCTATGTCCGTTGTTTGCTCTACACTTGTCTTAAGCCATTACTTTCTATTCTAGTGACGGAGGTCAGTAATCATACGGCGATAAAGGACTTCTCCTGGAGAATGAACCCGGGAAGAGGGCAGTTGTGTCTTGGCAAAGCTAGTTGAAGGCGAGTACTATCTAGACAACTAAGGTATGAAGCGGCGTTACATCCATTTAGAGCCAGTGACAACCCCGTGCAGAGCCGCAATGACGATGTGGTGTGGGTCGAAAGGCATCCCGATTCCAAGAGGGAGACGTGGACATGGTGAGAGGACACATAAAAGCCAGGACATTTCCCAGAGAAATAAACGCTGAAATCATACAGACGGGCTACGATTGCTATCCTTGAGACGTGGGATACGCCATTAGGAGAACATCACAAAGGACCGATAACACCAAGCAATAATTTACAAAAAGTACTGACGATGTCAACTGACAGCAAGTCTGGGTAAGCATGTTCACTCAATAGAATGACTTCCAAGTAACACACGTAGTGGATCTATGATGGATAGGTTTATGGAGGATGAGCAGCTTAGTGACAAGCTGGTGAGGGCATCCGCGAAAGATGACGATGATGCAGAACCAGAGAAGGAAGACACGGAAAAGGACGGCAAGGATGAAAAGAAACAAGATGATAAGGGCTCGTAAAGAGCACTAGGAGCGGGACTCTAAAGCATTGTATTGCATAAGTACTGTACCGGTGGACTCTTCATACGTAGGTGCTATAGTGACAAGGATAAGCATGGTAGAGAGAGAGGTGCGCATTAGCAAGAGAAATTGACAACTCATGACTTTCTGACAAAGCATATGCTGCTGGCTTGAGCCTCATTGATTGCTGACGAGTGGCCACTCCTGCACAGTTACTGCGCCTAGGGCCACATGGTTGAGGTGAAGCCGTCTATTGCCCATTGTTGGAGCCTGCAAATATCGTACATGAGGCACGATTCAAGATACCAATGCCCTTTAGTTCACAGAGTTCTCGCAATAAATCTAGGTGAATGAGAACAGTATAGTCGTCAGGCATCAATATAAATCGCAAGAGTATGCCAGCCTTCATTGAGACTCGGTTCCAGTATGGATCCTGTAGTTGGGCTCTCAGAACCCTGTTTGGAAATTCCTCCTCCGCTAGCTCTCTCTCGGTGAGCCAATGGGCTTCTATTGGTGGAGCTCGAAGAAAAACTGCAGCGTCCCCATCACGTGTTAGCCCCGCCATAAAGATGTTCCTGATGACTAAGATGGCCAGCCCTTGCTCTGCCCTATCGCACAAAAATCTACCTACCTACCTACCGAAAAAGTTACGGCCTCATCCAGCTCCAACGAGAATCGGCAGCATCTTAACGAATAACGCCACACACAAACCGACACAATGGCCAAGATCTCGTAAGTCCCTTTGAGTTCTGAGTTATGCCCTCGACGAATCTCGCACGGCGAATCCAGGTCAGGCGCGCGTTGGAAGGAGAAATTCGACATTGTCTCGTGGCTGCGAATTCGACAAAACCGGATCAGAGAGGGCTGTGGGAAGCGATCGGTGCAGCAATACGAAACGACGACCACTCTCTTTCTCGGATTCAAAGCAGACGAAGGACCTCGACAACAACAGCAGCATGGAATACGCAATGACCTGGCCTGCCCGCAACGAGATCGTCTGAGAATTGATCAACTCCAGAATGTCAGGCTAACTGTTATTCAAGGCGTGGTGCCCTGGTGGCAAGCTTAAGATGACCCTGGGTCTCCTGTGTACGTCAACCTCCTTCGAACGAATCGATCACTGTCCGAACGTCGAAAAAACTAACATTTGTGAACAGTGGTGCCGTCATGAACTGCGCCGACAACTCCGGTGCCCGTAACCTGTACATCATCTCCGTCAAGGGTATCGGTGCCCGCCTGAACCGTCTGCCCGCTGGTGGTGTCGGTGACATGGTCATGGCCACCGTCAAGAAGGGAAAGCCTGAGCTGCGAAAGAAGGTCCACCCCGCCGTTATCGTCCGCCAGGCCAAGCCCTGGAAGCGATTCGACGGTGTCTTCCTGTACTTCGAGGACAACGCCGGTGTCGTACGTTTCCCCAAACCTCGCCGATCTGGACAGAAGTTTCGGTGATGACTATCTGGACTTTGACTGACTTGGAAATGCAGATCGTCAACCCCAAAGGGTGAGATGAAGGGCTCTGCCATCACTGGCCCCGTCGGTAAGGAGGCTGCTGAGCTGTGGCCCGTAAGTACCAATCCGAGCAAATCACCATATTACCTGTACTGACAAACATAATAGCGTATTGCCAGCAACTCCGGTGTCGTGATGTAAAGGGTGGTACTTTTTGACGAGAACAAAAATGGAAAGGCACGGGTGTTTCCGGTGCGATCAATAGAGCGCGAAGACAACCCTTCTTCCTGATGAGCTTGGGGACGGAAGGGTCCGAGGGTGGAGGTCGGATTCAGTCACTGGATTGGCAGGCTCTGCATTTTGGTTGCGGCGTGTAAGGATGATTCATACCAGGCATCAACATCAAGGACAATGAACAAACACTTCAAGCCCAACTGTGACTTTGCTCGTGCGGAACCAGCTGGATTTGTAAAGAAATGCAGCGAGATCTGCCCCATTCGTTCTCGCAACGTAACCTGGTTCAGCATGACGAACTGGTGGTTGTTAATACTTGCTCAAGCCATGATTTCAGAACCATAAGTCTCGTACATACCCAGTAAATGTGTGATGTGCAAGTCTACGCATGGGCTACTTGGGCAGAATTCACAAATTCTTCTATGACTTACTGACCAATCAGCAATTGGGAACAGCTGAGGCCGACTTCTTTTCAAGTGGCCTACCCTACACCATCACACATGTTGTTGGGAGAACTTGACAATGGACTGTGGTCGATGCGGATGGTTGCTAGGATGAAAAAAATTATAGAAAATGTGGGATTATTATTCTGATGATCGTGTATTGAATTGCCTGGGCGCAATATGGGAAGGAGTTGTCATAACATGTGTAATTGCTTTCGCCAAATATTGCTTGCATACTTTGTTAAACATCTAAAATATACAGTAAGGGAGGATGGAAGACGGATAAGTTTGGTAAAAGACAACTGTACCATCAATGTAGATACGAAAACGAAAGAGAATATTCACTCGCTATCCGACTATGTGTACAACTATGCTAATTGTGACAAGACAGTCTTGTTACGATTCCAAATTCTCGCCCAACGCCATGGATCAACCGGACCACTTGCCAGCTGCCGGTCGTCCCTATGCCTAGTCAAGATCGTTTACGGATACAATAGTTGCATTAGTGGACCCTTGAAACATAGGAACCGAAGGCTCTTCAGGTGTATATACACCGCGAGCTGGATGAAAGACGCAAGGAAAGACAATCAAGGAAAAAGAAAAAGAAAAATGTACGGTGCGCTGCGATAGGTGCGGTTCGCTGTGCACATCTTCGACAATCCCAATATAATATTACACGAAGATTCCCTGGTGACCAAGTAGGACGACATTACCAAGTATGTAGTTGCTCGTGCCTACATGGCCCCTGCTTCGGCTTGGAGACATCGCTGAGATATCCGAGCTCTGAAGCAGGATGGGTGGCTTGACGTTGCGCATGGTGAAAGGGACTTAATTGGTTGGGAAAGGCATCCCCATGCCAGGTACTGCCTGAGACATATCAGGGGCCAGTGCCTGGTTTGTAGGATCCTTCTTGGCCGGCTTCGTCTTTGGCTTTGGTGCAATGGGCCCAATGCGCTGCTCGGCCGCCGCTTGAGCGGCCTTCTTAGCTGCCAATGTTGCCTTTCGCTTCTCCACGGCTCCAGCCATGTTGCCATTTGCCCAGCGGCCTGTATTTTGTTAGTCTGGAAATTCTCAAAAGCATCCATACACAGATGCAAAAACTCACTCTTCATCGATGCCGACATCTTTTCAGACTTGGTCATGGATTTGTAGTCCTTCCTTGGCTCATCACCCTCATCCATGTTTGGCTGTGAAGATGGAGTGCCATTTCGACTCTCGGGATTGGCTCGTACGACCTTGATTTTCTGAACCTTGCGGTTGCTTGGGGGCTGTGACATATCGGGCGTAGTATATCCGGGGAGAGGTGTTCCCTCCTCTTCAGCGACTATCTGCTGCCCGCTCCGCTTCCCTCTCTTCTTTGGTGGTGCTTGGCCTGCTGCTTCACTTTCATCTGGATCATCTCGGAAACGCTTCTGTCGTTTCGGCCGGAAGGAATAAGATGACTCGGCTGTGTGAGAGGTAGAGTCTGAAGACGCCGTTGAGGGTCGAGAATCCCCATTATCAGTAATTGCCGAAGAAGGCTCACTGAAGTTCTTCCCTTCGGAATTTTAAGGGTCAACAGGTGGCGTCTTGGCTGCTTGAGTTCGGGCTGGGGTTCATCCTCAAAGTCCTGGAAGGAATATGATTCAATTGGCTTTGCTCGTGCCCTGCGCCCACTTCTGGTAGGCTCTGAGTGCATCGCAGAATCATCCGCCAGGGCAGAGTCCTCGACAATACTAGGAATGCCTGGCTTTTGACGAGCGGCTCGCTTGCGTCGTTTTGGCACACCATCTTCTGCATCGGATTGCATTTCAGCATCAAAGCTCGAGTTCATGTTAGCAGGCATATCGTCGTCTCCATTCAGATTTCTACGGCGCCTGCCTCGAGTTGGAACGGAGTCGAGCTTCGACTGACGTCCTGGGTGGCGGGGTCGAATAGCTGAACGGGCTTGCGCTGCCGTTTTCCTGTAACCTCATCGGCCTCGCTTGCCTTGACTGTTTGCCTTGGCTGGTTTCGTAGGGATCTGCCACGAGTCATGATGCCAACCTGCTGTGTCTCAGGATTCTGGCGACCGATCTTGGACGGGTGTGGATCATATTCGAAGCCATAGGTAGCTGCCATGATACGATCTTGACCTTGGAGGAAACGAGTTTCGCTCATTACCTCTCTCTCCTTGGCGCGGTATCCCTTGACCACGAAATCTGGCTCCTCGTAATTCACACCATGTTGATGGAGGTTGCGAGTGCGCGATTCGTATTTAGAATCCGCCAAGCGTCGGCGCAAAGAGTTCTCATAGTCATCCACAATCTTACTCAGGCCGGTCCATTCTTTCTGCCACTGAACCATGGATATGTTGATGGCCTCGAGGGTTTCATAAAGTTCTGCAGTTGACATGTCTTCATAGTTTTCAATGGCTGAGATGTAATCCTCGGCGTCGCGAAGTTTTCGATACCGGTAACATCGCTTAACATCTGCTGGCTCCTGAGACTCCGAAACCTCGGCATCATCAGCTTCTTCCACAGCCGGCGCAGGCGAGTTGAACGTAGTGAGATCAGCAGAATCAGGCACCGGAGAGCCGCGGAGAGGAGTGTTGAGTGCAGGCGTGGGTGCCTCTGGCAGAGCCATTTCACCACTGTCATCATTATCCTCAACCATGGGCTCCAAGTCCATGCCTTCTTTATCAGCATCCTTTTCTTCAGGAGTCTGATCCTCGCTAGGCCCATCATCATCAGTCCGACCCCGCTTCTCTGGGTACGTAGAGAATTCGCCATCAATGTAAGGTGTTAAATGGGCCCATTTACCTACAGGAGTAGGCTGGGGTCTAATCCATTTTGATGGAACAATAGGAGCTTTCGGGGCCTCGCCTATTTCTGAAAATGTGTCTTTAATAGCTTCGCTATGAGTATCTGCGTCCTTTTCTGAAGGTGCAGTAGAAGGTTGGTCTTTGACTACAGGGTCTAAGTCCATTGGTTGGGTATCAGTTTGAACAGTTGTTGAAGGGTCTGCAGAAACTTCTGTCTTCTCCTCAACCGGAGCTTCCGGCAGAATTTCATCATCGACGGCTTCCTGGGCCACTTCTGCACTTTCTTCGGCTACTTCTGTGGCAGTTTCAGTAGCGACCTCCGGAACAGTCTCCGAAACAGCTGCTGGGATAATTTCTGTAGTAGTTTCTGCAATAGTTTCTGGAGCAGCCTCTGTGACAGTCTCCGGGACAACCTCTGGAGCGACCTCAGGGGCTGTCTCTGGAACAGTTTGTGGAGCGATTTCCGTAGGAGCTGCTGGAACGACTTCTGCAGCAGTCTCTGTAGCAACTTCTGTAGAAACTTCTGGAGCAGTTTCTAGAGTATTTTTGGTGTAGCCTCTCGTATGGTCTCTGGAATTGTTTCCGTATTAGTTTCTGACACGGTCTCTACGGCAGCCTGGGGAGCAGGTTCCAAAGTAGTTGCTGTAGTATCTGCTGCAATGGTCTCTGAAACAGGTTCTTGTGTAGATTCTGGAGCAGACTCTGGGATAACCTGGGGAAGGGTATCTGAAAGGCTCTGAGGAGGGTTTTCTAGAGTAGCTGCTGGTATAGCGTCTGCAGCACTTTCCGGAACAGCTGTTGAATTAGTCTCAGTAGCAATTTCCGGAAGTATCTCTAAAACCTTCTCCTCAACTGGTTTCGAAGTGGTTTCCATATTTGATACCACAGGCTCAGAGATGGGCTGGTTATTTGGGTCCTCCGTCTTTGTGGGCTCTTGATCTGATGGCTTCACCTTCTCAGCATCATCAGTCATCATTTTGTCCACATTTTCTGAGGCTTCGAGTGATTTCTCTTCTGAAACAGAGTCAAGTTGAGGAGGTACAGTCTCTTCAGGCTCATGAGTAATTGTCTTGTTTGAAGCGTCGACGGTGCTGTCAATGGAGGGAGGCTGGGCAGGAGGTGAAGATGCCTTCTCCACGGAGAATTCCTTAGCTTCCTGCTTAATAACTAAGGGGAGGTGACTGATGCGCTAGCTGGAGGCTCTGCAACTTCCGCATTGATTGGCTCTGATACTGATATCTTAGATGGTTCAGAGGGAGGTTCAAGATGATCCTCGCTCGGCTTAGTTGGATCACTCCCAGTTTTTGGGCTCTGCTGAGCCGATTCTTCCGAGGGCTTCGTATCCAAAGGCTGTGGTTCCTGGATAAATGCCGATGGTTGAGACTCAGCCTTCTCCGGCATAGGAGTGGGAGTGGCATTGTCATTTGCTTCGATTTGGCCTGGAGATTGAGCGATATGCTCGGCAAAGGTTCCGATAGCCTCATTAGAATCAAGGACAGAGAAGGAAGATTTTGACTCTAATGACTTTGAGATGGGTGGCTGCTGAATTTTGTGAGACTGATCCGGAGAAGGAGTGGTGTGCCCAGAGTCATTCATGTCAGAATCATCGAGGTCTGAGAATGAAACTCCGACTTCAATCGTGTCTTGGACGTCATTCTCGTCGTCGACGGCTTCCCGGTAAATCCTGGTTTCCGTGGACTTTCGGGCTGGATTGCGGCGGCGGGTGCTCTGGTTGTCGGCACCAACAGAGCCGCCCCTCCTCTTAGGACCAGAGCCGTAGAATTCCTCAGGGTCATAGATGTCTGACTTGCGCTTTTTGTTACGAGACGCGGAGGAAGAGTTGGGGACGACAACATCGTCATCAATGTGCTCAAAAGTGTAATCGACGCGAGCACGTCTCCGCAGGCTGTGGCCGCCCTTCTTGGGGCCATCATCATTCTCACCATCATCGAGCATGTCGTAGTTGTCAGTTGTTTTGGACCGTTTCTTGGGGTTGTGGGTGCGGTTTGGGCCCGGGGTGGAAAAAGTGAAGGCGTGTTGGAGGGATTTGCCGCTGGCGCGACGTGCTTGGGGAGCGGTCTGAGGAGTGCCCGTGGCATGAGCCATGATGGGACTGACAGATGCCCGATGATCAAAAGAGGCCTCAGAGGCAGACTGAGGCGAAGCTGAAGTTCCCAGAGGTCTGCGGCGGCTGACTGAGCGGCGAGAGCGGTCCATGACGAGCCGCAGCCGTGTCAGTTATATGAGAGGCGATGTAAGAGGGAGCGGCGGACGGAGAGCGTGTCATTCGGGAAACTGGGCGGAAAAGAGCCAGGGGAATGAAGGAGAGAAGGCCGAGGAGGATGGCCAAAGGCAATGCGAAGGGGAGGCGATGGGCAGAGGGAAGAGTTTGTAAGAGAGGCAAGTTTTGAGGGTGAGGTTGAGGTGAGGTGAGAGAGGGCGTGTCAGAAAAGAGAAATTTGAACCAAGGGGAACAACGGCGACAAGGCAAGGAAAACAGGGCGACAGCAATGGACAGACAAAAGGAGAGGCGAGACCAGTCACCGACGGGAGATGACGATGGTGACGGGCAATAGGGCAGGGTCTCGGGGATGCGAAAAGATGCTGCTCCTGACGAGCTTCTCCTTTGCCTTTCGATTTTCTGGAGGTGTCGTGGTCCGAATAATAAGCCACGCCCCGAAAGAGACCCAAAGTCCCAGCACCGAGCACCAGCCCCAGTCAGCCAGCCAAAGAGAACCGCTGTAGGGAGGACAGGGCCCAGCCAGGTACGTACCCGACCGACGTTAGGTACTGCCCGCGCTACCGGGCTACTATGGGTGCTGTAGGTACCTCGCTACAGGCACCTCGCTACAGGTACCTACTATACGTACCTATGGCCAAATCCGCTCCCTCTCCCCGGGGTTCCTCCGCCGTTTCACTCCGGCCAATCAGCGCCTCCCAAAACGGGAAAAAACAGCGGCTTGTTAGGCTTTACCTTTATTTGGCCTTAAGCCATGACGGGCCTCGTTGCTGCTGCTGTACTTGGAAACGGGCGGTGTTGCAGCCGTGTCTGGAGGTATATCGATATCATTAACCAACCTCTCGACCCATCTACCCGACTGTATCTACCTACCTTACCTCTATCTCTACCCAGCTATGGTCCTCCATGCTGGCTGCTGCTGTTATTGTTTTCCCATTCATCAAATGACTCTCGTACAGTGCCGACCCCAGCTTACCTGCACCTAACTGGCTGGCATGTGCATGTCCTCGCTGTGCTGTGTGACACCTGATCTGCTGTCGGGCGCCTTTCTATTCTTGGCCAACCCTCCCGTCCCGTGTTAGTGACGCTGTAATGAACCGGGCCACCAACTGACATGCCTATGTCTATTGGGCTCTTCAATTTAATCATTGACGGGATCCCTAGACTCCTCCAATTCGTCCCGAGGCAGGTTTCCAAACCGTTTTTCTAATACCGCCGTGCGTTGCTCAGCTGGACCAGTCATTCCCTCCCTTGCAACAGGGAGTTACCAGGCTGCGGCTTACAGTATCAAGCTCTAGGCTTCAGTAGTACAACAGCTACCTTCTCCACCCGCCGAACTTCGTCACCTGCAATCTATATCATCCTCTCCCTGCTTCCAACCTACCCACGCCAGACCTCGTCCGTTCCTCTCCAATTGTCTCCCCCTGTCGGATTCTTCTCGCGCACGCCCCAAACTCTCCGCCATGGCTTCCAAGAAGACAAAGGCCACACCGGCCGACGACAACCTTGATGAGCTCTTCTCTGGCATTGGCGACGAGTCCATCAAGCCCTCAACCACCAAGGCTACCAAGCCCACCTCCGCTGCCTCCAAGGCTATCGGCGATCAAGACATCCTCGCCGATCTCGAGTCTCAACTCTCTCAGCAGCCTTCGCGTCCGCACACTCCTCGCCTCAAAGAGGCTGGCGCGAAGCGACCGACAGCCACCCCTCCGATCGCCGACGACAAGGCACCTATTGCTGCCGTGCGCAAGTCCACCGACAGTATCAGCCAGGAGCCAGCTTCACACCCAGTGCCACAAGCTCTGAGCTGCACGAGTCTGACAAGAGGGCCCCGTGGAGCAGCCCCAGCAAGCCCAACAGGCACCGCAACAGTCTGGCGGAGGCTGGTGGGGTGGCATCCTGTCCACTGCCACCGCGGCCATGAAGCAGGCCGAGGCGGCGTACAAGGAGATTCAACAGAATGAAGAAGCCAAGAAGTGGGCGGAGCAGGTTAGAGGATTGAACATCGACGTAAATGCCCTGAAGAACTACGGTAACGCTCCTACCACCACATGCTAGTCATGACACCCGCTGACCGCATATAGGCGACGAGATCCGCGCTCGCGCTCTGCCCACGTTTACCAACATTCTCCATACCATTGCGCCGCCCATTAGCTCCCATGAGCGACTGCTGATCCATATCACACACGATCTCGTCGGCTACCCGTCCCTCGATCCCCTTATCCAAGATGTCTTTTCACGTGTTATGTCCCAAGTCGAAGGCGGCGACTTGCTCGTCGTCCAGCGAGGCCAGGAGAACACTTCACGACGCTCGACCGATGTTTCAGCTGGCTGGCGAGACGGTCCCTGGTGGCGCCAGTCTGGGTCACCCCGCGAACTGGGACTGATCCAGGGCTTGACCGAGGGCACCAAGCTCTGCCGGGCCAGCGCTGAGTCCTATGCTACCGAATACTATGCCAGCCACGGTGGCGTAGAGGAGGCCAAGATTCGAGCGACTGAAGCATTGAGCGAATCCAACCCCGTTCGCACTTCGGATATCTTCCTGGCAATCCAGGCAATCGTAACCGAGGTGGACAAGGGTCTATTTGCAGCCACAGCATCTGCTGACAGCGAGAAGGAGGCCCCAGCTTCTGAGGAGAAGCAAGAAGCCGACGAGTCTGTCCAGTTTGCTGTCTTCATCCTCGACCCTGTTCACGAAATCTCCTTTTCTGCTCTGAGTCAAGCAGTCCCTGCCAAGTGGCTCCGCTGGCTCGACGCTTCGGGCCCAGCACAGCCAGACTCTGCCGAAGGTGGGCGAGGATCACTCGAGGCCGAGCTTCCGGATGAAATTAGGGATATCATTGAGGGAGGCGGAATCGACCCACGGGAATGGGTTGCCGAGTGGGTTGAGGAAGCCCTGACCCTCTCCGTTGGTGTTGTGGCACAAAGATACGTCGCCCGCAGGATGGGCGTTGGTGAGGGCAACATTGGAAGGGAAGGCGCCGCGTTGAGGACGTTGTCCAGGAAAATGCTGGCGAGGCTGCCAGGGCTGGTGTGCTCTAAGTTTACCATTTTGGTTATATATGACTTGTTGATGTTTTGTAGGCTGGAGTAATGAGACAATTCAGCTTCGGGCAGTGTGTTCATGCCATCAATCTATATCCCGTTTCTTGCAGAACGCTGCTTTTCATGATCTTGTTGATTCTGGCCTGTTGCTTTTTAATTGTCTGGCAGGGTGTAAACTTCGAAACAGCATCAATGAATTGCTGAGCCAACGGCCACACCACTACTGGGAGCTAAGACATTGACAGATCGCCGAGGAGAATATTTCAAGTTTAGCTGTAAACAACACCAGCCTTCATATTATCTGATCTAAACCTCTCCTTACAATTCTCCAGCTCTATCAACCGTGCCAACCTTGCGCAACTCGCCCTTGGCCGCACGAGTTGCGGCGTTTAACTCAACAAGCTTCAATGGCCGGTACTTGGGCTCCCACATCTGCACGCGAATCCACTCGTCAAGGTCAGCTTCATCCGTCGGGATGCCCTCCTGCGTCGCTAGGTCTTCCTTCAGAGCTGCCTGAATAACACCGCGGGCTACTCGCACACTGACATCTCGGACTGTCTCGACGTCAGGCAAGAGTGGTGCCGTTGGATCAGACAGGGCCGGGCTAAGGGCGGCAACGCTATCGACGGCTGCAACGAGCATGCGGTCGCTGAGAAGGCGGGCGCGGGAGAGAACGCAGCCAAGACCGATGCCAGGGAAAACCACAGAGTTGTTGCATTCAGCAATATCAATGGTGACATCCGCACCGCCATCACCCCAGGGCCCTTGACGGGATCAAATGGGGACCCTGTAGCGACCAGCGCTTTACCTTCGGTCCAGTGAAGAAGATCTGATGGCTTTGCTTCATGGAGACGTGTGGGGTTTGAGAGAGGGAAGATAATGGGTCTGGGAGCATGCTCAAGCATGGCCTTGACGATCTTTTCGGTAAAGGCACCAGGCACAGTCGAGGTGCCAATAAGGACATTGGGCCGGATGGTCTTGACAACGGAATACAGGTCTCGATCCTTGTCTTTCCATTCCGCGCTGTCCTTGACGAAGCCTTTTGGGCATCGGAAGCCTCGGTTTCGGTGGTGAGAAGTCCGGGCTTGTCAATAAGCCTGGTGGATGAAGTTAGCCTAAGAAATCGGTGTCCGTCACGATGCTGTCATTTACCAAATCTGCTTCGATGCCTCTTCGTGGCTGATGCCACCTTCGGCAGCTATGGCATCGCGCACCTGGTCGGCAATTCCCACGCCGGCACTGCCAGCACCAAAGATGACCATGCGAATGTCGCTCAGCTTCTGGTTGCTGACACGGAGCCCGGCCATGATGGCAGCTAGGGTGACACAGCCTGTGCCCTGCACATCATCGTTGAAACACGGTATCTTTGGCCGGTAGTGGTCGAGTATACGTCTCGCTAGGAAAAAAATCGATCAGTGACTGGGCTCCTTCCTGATATCACGGCAAGAGGGTTTACCATTATGTAGGCCAAAATCTTCGAAATGGATGTAGGCGCGAGGGTAGAGTTTTCGAGCCGCTTTGACAAAAGTCTCTACAAATTCATCGTACTTCTTGCCACGGACTCGCTTCTGCCTTAGCCCAAGATAAAGATCATCATTCAAGAGTTCCTCATTGTCTGTACCACAGTCCAGGACAACCGGCAATCCGCGGTTGGGATGAATGCCGGCGCACAGAGTGTTGAGGACGAGTTTGGCAATGGAGATGAGAATGCCGCCCACACCTTGATCACCGATGCCGAGGATTTCCTCTCCGTCTGCGGCCATTAGCGATTGACTCTTTGAGCGGGCGCAGTAATGACTGACCGGTAACGACAATGTAGTCAACGTCATCGGCTTCACCCCATTGAGAGAGATCATGCTCTATTCGGTCCTGGTCATTGATATTGAGGAAGCAGCCCTCGGGCCTTCGGAACAGCCTTGAGTAATTTTGAATAGCGTCGCCCTCGGTAGGTGTATACACGATGCTGAACATCTCTTTGAGATGGTCTTGCAATAACTGCATCAACCAACTTTAGTAGCTGTTTGCATTATGAAGCATGTAATGAAAGCAAACCTTGTAGTATAGTACAGCATTCTGTTCCTTGAGAGATGTAAGAAATGTATTCTTTGCAATGTCATCCCTCCGACTGCGATACTGCTCATATGCACGCTTGCTCTGTTGCTCTAGTGTCTGGACGCTTTGGGGAGAAGACTGGTGAGGCTAAAGTCAACACGCTCGTCGGAAGGGAAAGCTGAGCCTTTGTTGAAGTAGGGGAGTTTAGAAGAGCTGAGCCTATCAAGGCGCACTCGATAGGGCCATTGGTGTTGAGGGGTGCATTGGGGAATTTGGAGCCGTTGGTTGGACTCATGGTGGATGATGTTGATTGGGTTGAGGGGTTTGTCTCACAGCGATTATGGATGACTGGCGATTAAAGACAGCACCTAGGTTTACACAAGGATATATTGTAAATGCAACTCAGCACCATGAGGGAGAAGCCAATATTGTTTATACGAGACTAAATCATGTAACAAGCGCATGTGACGTGACGTATACAACTCGCGAACCGGAAGGCTCCGTTGCTGACCCGCCCACCAGGCGCACCACACCCAACAAACCGGCGCACGCGGGATGCGCTCTATGGGTAAGCGGCAGTAGGTGCATGCCGTACGGAGCAAGGACAGAAACAAAATACGAGTCACGATAAGGGGATGGATGTAGGAGCCTAAGGAGCCACGCCCGTGTGGGAGACTTGAAAAGTCGACGGACGTGGACTATGATGGTCCAGTCATGTTTATTCTTGCAGCAAATAAAGCAAAGGAAAAGAAGCAGAAGAATCCACGTTCTTTTCCCTTCACTACTACACCAATCCAACCTCAAATGCGCCACGCAAAACGCGCGGCGCGAGAGAGGACCTTCGTGAGAAGACTCGTGAATTCCAAGTAGACTGAGAGCGAAGTTTGCTGCGGGAGAGGAAGGATGGGGAGTGAAAACGAAGCAATGCGCCTATCTACGACCTACCTGGTAGCATCTTGCTGTCCAATATGCGCGCTTATCATACGCTGGCAGCGATGTGCTCGATGTGATTGATTTGAGCTGTCATGGCAGCTCTGGATCTAGAGGGAAAAGATTTCGTTCTTGTTCATATAGGCACGCTCCAAAGAGAAAATTAGGTGGGCCAAGGTACCTCGTACATTTATCGAGTTAACCGGAAAACTGCATAAGCAATGGCTTCCGTGATAAGTGGGGCATCATTTACAACGTCCACCCATCCATGGTCCATCACACCACCATCATGACAGGTTGATAGCCAAAACGTCTTGCCAATTTACACTGATAATCCCTCGAAATTGTCTGTCAATGCCTGTGAATATGCATGATTGGCCATCGGTCTCTCTTAGGCGTGACAAACTGACGAAACCGCGAGAAACAATACATCCACACAACTCCTCAGATCCAACTATGACATTGTAAGTTGTCAGTATTGGCAAGTGTCATTCACGCACAGTCAACCCGGTTTCAACAACTTTTCACTTCATTAGACGTGGTTTATATCTAGTTCTACACTAGCCCACTCTCTGTCCCTTGGCTATTCGGATCCCTTAGCTACTGGGCACATGTAAACCATCCTGCCATGAATGAGCACCCTTCGCGCTCCGTTCAACCAGGAATCTAACCCTTCGCATCCTTTGCGTGCTAGCTTGGATACATAATTTACTGCTGGGAGTTGCCGTTGTTGGCAAGGCGGTTAGGGAGTTACGGAGGTTGCCAGTAACGACGTTCTTGGTGGAGGTGGAAACGATCCAGTTGGTGACGCCAGTGACACCGCTGACACCGGCGACGGAGATGCCGTACAGAGCAAGGCCGGCAACGTGGGGCTGGCCATCGAGGTACCGGAGATGGTGTTGGTGGCGCTGGTGCTGCCGATCCAGGCGGATAGGACGCCGACACCGGGAGCGAAGACGTCGAGGACGGTGCCGTAGTTGGAGAAAGAGGCAATGGCCCAGTTGCTGTCGACGGCACCGACAGTAACAGCGCTGGGGGCAGAAGCAGGGAGAAGGTTGAGGCGTCGGCAGCGGAGTTACCGGCAGCAACAACGGACAGGACGCCAGAGGAAGAGGCAGAGGCGACGGCGTTGTTGAAGGTGGTCGAGACACCACCGCCAAGAGACAGGTTAATGACGGATCGGGTCTGGCGGCTCTTGCTGACGATGTCGTTGACGGCCCAGTTGAAACCAGCAATGATGATGGAGGTGGAAGAGCTGCTGCCCTGGAAGACCTTGACGCCGACGATGTTGGCGAGCTTGGCAACACCGTAGGTGCGGCCGGCAATGGTACCGGAGACGTGGGTGCCGTGGCCGACGGAGTCGGTGGTGTCGCCCTGGAAGGCGGTGTAGCCGAGGGTGGCACGGCCGCCGAACTCGGTGTGGCCGGTGTTCACACCAGTGTCAACGACATAGGCGTAGGTGTTGGTGCCAGCAGCGGTGTCGTAGATGTAGCTGGTCGAGCCAGAGGTGCGGTGCGAGATTGTGCCGAGACCCCAGGGGCGCCGGTCTGGGTGGTGAGGGCCTTCTTGCTGATGTTCTCCTCCTCGAAGAACTCAAGGGTCCAGACCTTGTCCTCCTCAACGAACTCGACCTGTAATTGTGCATCAGTCACAACTCTTCATCGTGGGTGGTTTACTAATGGAACAGCCGTTATCTGTACTAACCTCGGGGCTGTTGCGAATCTCCTCAATGGTGGCCTCGTCGAAGGTACCGGCGTAACCCTTGAAGGAGGTGGCACCCTCGTAAGTGTGCTCAACACCGCTGAAGCCGCGACGGCCGAGGCTGCGCTTGTGAACCTCGTTGACCCAGTTCAAGTGGCTGGCGACACCGCTCTGGTCAACGTCAGGCTTCAGGGTGATGATGTAGCTGTTGGGAATGATGGAGCCAGCCTTGGCGTCACGGGCCAGGGGGCGGCGAGGACGGCAGCGACGAAGGCCGCGGTGATGGTGAGGTTCTTGAAGCTGAACATTGTGAACAGATTCGGCCGAGATACTTGAGGGTTCGAGATTGTTGGAAGTGCTCCGATGCTTGGGACTTGGGGAAGACTGGACTGTTGTTGGGACGCAGTCTCAGTTTATATAGATCCCTTGTCCAAAGCCCCCATCGTCTAAGCATCACGATGCCGCCGCAGTCGAGATGTCACCATGGGCCCACGGGAGCGCGCCATCAACGGCAATCGCCATCGTCGCCACGAAGCCGAGCCGACAACTTCATCGCCTCCCGGGATGTCTCCATCCAAGTCATGGCCATAACAGCTTCCTCATCTGGACTTGCGCCGATGAGCTGATAATCGTTCAAGAGCACAGAATGCGGAGACGCTTCGCAAAGTGGAAGGAGAGAGATGCCCTACGATACGAGTGTGGCATACATGGTGCCATCTGGTGCCTGTGTAGGCGAGGCCTTTGTCGAAGTGCGTAGCTTCCTAGGCAAGGTACCACTGGCGCAAATGCAGCCCTCACGTCGAGGCTACTGCTCTTGGACATGCAGTTGGGCTATTCATGAAGGAGGTTGAGTGGGGGCAGGCCCAAGAGGTGGGATCCCGAATTAGACGAGGGATGGCAGCTCTCCTGAATGAGGGAGTATGAGATGGAAGCTTGAAGAAGTCAATGTCCCCATCCAGTTGTGGCATCAGGTTGCAGGTGGCATTGCTTTTGGCCCTCGGTCGTTTGTAAGTTCATTATTGTGCCAAGATTGCTGAGAAGAAATCCCTATCTTACTTGATCCCACGAAGCTGAGGTTTGCTTCTGGGAGCATGTTTTGGTTCAAGTTGTATGTGTGCACACCCTTTCGAAATGTCCAGGGCTTTGGATCTACGTATGAAGCCACCCTAACTTGCAGACATAGATGGGAACATGTGCCATGCCAAGTCGGCTTCAGGCTAGTGAAGGAATCAAGTGCCGGCCTACTGGAGACGCCCTGCAACTTCTTAGTCGGGAAGGTTGGGTTGCATGCCATGCTGTGCGGGAGTCGGCTAGAACAAAGGATGACAAGTGACAAGTGATAACACACAGATTATAGTGCCAGCCAATAGATATGCATTTGCTGGGATGTTGTGACTACTGCCCGGTTGTCGTTGGAGCGATCGCCGGTTCACTTACGCTAGAGCTTGGCGTGGGAGTGGAACATGTAACGTGTATGATGGCCAAGATGGAAGCAATGCTAATGACTGAAGATGACTTGCAAAAAGCCATGTTTATGTGCTGTGGAAAGTTGTGTAGTATTGAAAATAATCACGACCGCAGGCTAAATGGACCCTGTGACCCAAAACACATCAGGCTGTGGTTTCGATGTGAAGCATCATTACGTATGTGCCAATTCCTGGGGATCTAAACCAGTGGTCGAAGACCTGCGATGCAGGTTCCCAGGCTGCATGGCAACCATTCACGTAATACTTACTGTAAGGGCCCTTTCGACTACGGCGGCAACGTGACTCGAAAGGTTGAGATCCAGAACAGGCATTTGTTTATAACTGATGCTACCCCGCAGCGCGCGGTGGGAGAGAGCATATCCGTCCCGAGGCAGACAGAGGATGGATTGGGCATGACGGCTTACCCGTTCGAGTTCTCTTGCCAGCCTCGGTTTAGTCTGTTTCGTTTGTTGGCTCCTCTATCACGTCAAGGGGCTGGGAAACTTGATTCTCACGTTTATAGTAACGTGGTTGGGGTGTAAGTGGTATGGGTATGGGTATGTGTATGGACTAATATGGAACGCAATGTATAATATGTTGCTGACCACTTTTGCATGGACCTGCCGATCCGTCTTATGAGAGCACAATGGTATTTTATGATGAACTTGTCGTACAGAAGCCAGCGATATTACAACTATTGCCATGGTGACATCCGGGAAATGAACATGGCAGCGCCGTGATTGGGCTGCGTCGTAGCCATTGCCGCCTTTGGGGGCCGTTCAGGAGAGCCTAGGCGCAACCACATGTAAGTGAGGATGTGAAGAAGCCGAGCCGGCTTGGAGACCTAGAGGTTGGCAACCATCTCCGGTAAACCCTGATTCCTCATCGTAGCATCTCATCATTAACCCTGGTCGGCAAAGGCCCAGTGCCTGGTCTCTCTTGTGGGGTGATCCCCTTCCCGTCGCCCATCTTCCGTCGCGACAAGCTTATTTCGGGCGGAGACGTCCCCGTACGCCTCGGGAAATAGGCATAAATTCTTGTCAACGTCAGCCTAGACTTGTCCTTCGCAGGAACTGTCGATGGGTGTGATGGGCGCCTTGGTTCGTGGGCGCTGCCCTCCTTGGGTGACACCTCTGCGTCTCCAACCCCTGTCCATCCTGCATGGCAACATTCCTTCCCACTATTGCAACTCTATTCCAACTTGTCCGTAGGGTTGGATCAGTCGCCAGCGCGCAGGCGTGTGCGACCGCTTCGCTCGGGGTTGCATTGCTGTGACCTAGGCATCCTCGGTGCAGCGTGCCAGCGCTCACGCCCAGCACGTACGTTATAGCCCACCCCGTTCCTTGCCTACATCTTCCATGGTAGCGGTCCAGTCAACTTGCCGTTCTCTGGTGGGTATTGTCTGCTCATCAGGGTGTATGCGAGATAAGAGGATCTGCATACCTGTTTGCCTGGGCAAACGGCTGAGACGGCCTTCTGACTTGCATTATCAATTTCCACGGCTGATTGCGATATGTAATATGGCAGGGCCGACTGCTGGGCATTCCCTATTTGTGGATTTGCATTGCATAGATTCATTTCCTTTCGTAGCATTCGGCCTTTTGCACTGCTCTGTTCGACATCTGAATCCACTCTTAGACCATATGTTTACCGTTACGCCGTGCCCAATCATGTCAACAACCTAGATGGCTTCGTTGTCCAGCGCGGACCCGTCGGCTCGGCGCCTGGCTGTTATTATCCTGTTTCATCGCCCTCAGCTGACAGAGTAACACTGGGAACTGATGTGCTGCACGCGCTCGCTCAGAATGATCTAAACGATCCCTATCCGACTGCTCTTTCGAGCAGGTGAATAAACAGGGCTTTGATCTATCAGGGTAGATGTGCATCTATCCGGCGAATGGCACAACACCACCCATAAATACCGCTGCGGTGTGGCTGCGTGGACTTGGGCTTGGACATGCGGAGGTTGCACCGAGACGACATCGTACTGCAAAAGGCACCCAACCAGCAGCATGACAGGTCATCCTCTGCCAAGCATCCGATCAAAGGGAGAGCAACCTTGGATCTTCACGCAGACTAAGCCGCTAACGGATCTCATCTCAGATCCTTTTGGTCGCCAGCACCCAGTGAGGCTGCGATTCTAGGTATGCCTGCTGTGGGGACGAAGTCGCCATACGATGACGAGATTTCGTGAACTCTGGCTTGCTGCTGAATAACCAGATGAGGAAGCTGAGGTTGACCAAGTGTTTCAAATTTCAGGCCAATATAACAAAGCCACTGAAATTTGCTCTTAAACACGACGGAAGCAGCACCGCTATACATGGCTTAAAATGATTCGTAGACTGGTCTCGGTCTTACAATGTGTCTGCTAGTGCATAGTTACCTGCAACCTGGTCTAAAGTAGGGACTGTCCAGACAACTCTGTTGCTAATGTTCCGCAAAGGAAGAATTTACTGTAAGTTACTTTCAGTCTCCGCATATCCTGCAATCTTATACACGTTCCTGAGTTTATGATCGTTCATGTCAGGGTTTATCTTTTAGGTATAGTAAAGCTACGACAAGCATCATCCACATAGGATACTTAAGCACTTTGGCCACCCAAAGAATAATCTGCTTAGGCATCCAAAAAGTTGATTCAAAGACCAGTTTGATTCACTATTCTTTAAGGACAAATATCTTTGTGATTTTCCTCACAGCTCTTCCCATGTAACGTGCGAAAAAGATCTTCAAATATGTTCCATGGAAGGGCGATCATGTTTGCTACCATGGTATATTAGCCGGAGATCGTCGTTGATCGGAGTTCCGTAGGGCTGAATGAAAACCAAAAGGTAACCCTGGACAATGAACGATTCGGCAATTTTCTTCCATGGGTATTCTTCCACTGATACTATATGAACATGCTATTGGACTTCCTAGCAAGTCCAACCAACATAACCAGGAAAAGAGGAGAATTGCAACAATTCAATTCACGTATTTGGAAACATCGGCATCTTTTCATGAGCTTTGAACAAATCCATTCAGAAATCATCTAACTTGCCTAAATTATTCTATCATCATGAGTCATGCTGGCATTCTACAGCCCAAAGTGCCGATGCATGCGCACCTTCTAGTTAAGCATGCCCAGGTAACGCGTCGTGATGACAGTCTCCTTCTTTGCACCCTTCACACCGATACGCACAACCTCTCCAGGCACCAGATCCACTAGGTTGTCCTCGAACTTGACATCGTCATCCTCACACTCCACCGCCACACCCTTCACAGGCACTTCGGCACTTAGCTCAACCACGCTCGCGGAGTCGGCAAGCTCGGCCGTAAGGCGTTGCGGCTTCTGCAGGTGGGCGTACTTAAGGGGCTCTGGCCAGTTGACGTAGCGTGCGATTTGCCGGCCGTCCTGGTAAAGGTATGCGGCCACTACTGTGCGGCCTTCAAGTCCAGCCTTGGCCTCCTTAACCGGAACCTCAAATGAAGAGATCTCAGTCGATGCATTAGCCGGCAGGTTGATACCAGAGGACACAGTCTGAGAGTATGTCTCCTCTCCGGTCTCAACATCAAAAGCCTTGACTACACAATCGGCTGTAATGTCCTCCAGAGTCAAATTCGATCCCCAAATCTCAATCACCACCTTGGTGTCAATGTAAACCCGGTGTACTTGTCCTTGGGATGCTTGTGCTCTCTTCGTGTCATGCCAATTGATATGGGCGCCATTTCACGCTTCACAGTGAAGTATGCGTGCTTCGGTCGTAGGTAGTAATCGCAAATAGCCCATGATGTTACCGGCCAGCAATCGTTGATCTGCCACACCAGTGCACCGCCGCAGTACTCCCGTCCGGGGCCGCGCCATTCTCGCTTCCAAAGACGGTAAGCTGAAGCAAGACACTCGGCTTGCATGAGCTGTGTGCTGTAAACAAATTGCTCAAGCGGATCTGGTCCGTAACGCATGTTCTCAACGAGGTAAAGAGCGATGCGGCGCTCGTGACCATCGGCCTTGTTGTGGAAGTCGATGGTCGACGACTGAGGATAGCGGTCGGGATCATCCTTGCCCTTTGGCAGGTATGCGTCAATTGTCTTCACAGACGGGAAGGCTTCCATTCCAAACTCGGAAACAAAACGTCCGCCGAGCTTGTCAAAGTTTTGATACTTCTCCTGCGAGCCGTGCCAGACGTTCCACTGGTGAATATCTCCGACGGTAGGATCTCGTGTATCCTTGCCGCCCCACGGACTGCCATAATGGTAGTATGTGTTAGGAATCAAGTCTTTGCATACATCAACTAGTAGCTTCTCGTAGATGTAACGAGCAGGGAAGTCAGTCTTGAGCCAGCTATCCGCATCCTTGTTGTCGTAATCGTATGTGAGGTTCTCGCTTTCAGCATACTGGTAGTCCTCATTGTTGCCCGCCCAAATGACAAGTGATGGATGGTGCCGCAGAAGCTTGACATTCTCTCGCGCCTCTCGGTTGATGGACTCGAGAAGCTCGGGCCAGCAGGGGTAGTTGCCGCAGCCGAACATGAAGTCCTGCCAGACAAGAACACCCAACTCATCGCAAGCGTCGTAGAAGGCTTGTTCCTCATAAATACCGCCTCCCCAAACGCGAATCATGAATTGGTTGCCATCGGCCACAAGTTTGACCCAGTCATAGTACCTCTCTCGGGAGATTCTGGGAATGAAGTTGTCGGCAGGGATCCAATCGCTGCCTCCGCAGAAAACGGGGATGTTGTTAACCTCGAAGAAGAAACTCGTACCGGGCTGATCTTTCAGAGGTCTTTGAGCCAGCTCGACCTTGCGCAGACCAATCTTCTTGTCCACGGTGTGAATTTCGTCCTCACCCTCCAATAAAGTCGCCTTTAATGTGTAAAGGGGCTGCTTTCCATATCTGACAGGGTACCACAGCTCCGGGTCTTTAATGTCAAAAGTAGCGGAGGCATGGCTCGTAGCATCAGAAACGGAAGAAGCAACGCTGTTTCCATTGAGGGACAGGTCAAATCGAACCTTGGAACCCTTTCCTTCAACCTCGGCATGAGCAACAACTTTGGCGCTCTTCAGAGAGTTGTCAACCTCAATATCGGCATAGAGGTCTGCGATGCGTGATTGGTACACCTCCAGGTTAATAGGGCGCCACGGACCACAAGTCAAAAGGGTCGGACCCCAATCCCAGCCCTGAAGCCCTGTCAGCTAAAAACCACAAGCGATTGGTGGCCTGGAGTTTTTGCACTTACCCAATGGTACTGAGACTTACGAACGGCCAACCGAGAGTTGTCTCCGTTCCAGCAACCCCATTTGTGGTCCGGGTATTTCTCAACCAACTTCCAGCCTCTGAGATAGGCACTGTCGAAGGTGATGACAAGTTCGTTCTCGGCTCCTTGCCTCAGGACAGAGGTCACGTCCACCCTCTCGGGGATGAACATGTTTTCTGTCTCGAGGATAGTTTCGCCATTGAGGACGACCGTGGCGAAGGTATCGAGGCCGTCAAAGGCCAGGATGGCTTTGGCTCCATTGGGAACAGCTGGGGTGGGAAACTCGGTTTTATAGACCCATACTTTCTCGCCGATCCATTGAACGTCGAGCTCGTTCTTGCCGATGTACGGGTCTGGGATGATCTTGTGATGGAGGAGGTCGAGGTGAACGTTGGTAGGGAATTGGGAGACAGCTAGGTATTCGCTGTCGTCCTTGCTGGCCTCCTTGAACTGCCACTTCTGGTCAATGGCGGTAACGAAATGAGGGGACATAGTAGGCCTCGGGTCGGTCGTTCCCACTGGGCAGGTAGTTGAGTCTGCTGTATAACCGGTAGGCGTATGGAGGGGTATCGTGTCTAGGTAGGTATGTAGGTAGGCTTGCGGTTGAGTTGGGTGGGTGGACGGCCACCGAGCAAGACGAACACGGCGGGATAGATGGCCGAGGCAAAGGAGAGGAAAACAGCGATCTATGAGCGGATATTTGAACTCCACGACGGCGCCCTTGGGAAAGGCTTCGGGGTTGTTCCGGAAAGAAAGGTTGGAGATGCAAGGTACCCTTGGCTGGGCGGCATGGATGTGTTTACCCAGGTGTACTCTGTACTCTGTACATACCTTAGTACTCTGTACATGGGAATCCCCACAGCGAACCCCGCGTATGAGGGGCAACACGAGCGAAGGAGCTTTACTTGGACCATGTCGCTGTGGAGGGGCACCCTTTTTCTTTTTGGTTCAACCACGATGCTGTAGTTGGTTAGTTGTTGGAGAAATATCCGAACATGAGCCACGCTTCTACTTCTGCATCTGCTTCTTTTCTTTTCTTCCACCCCCACCTCCACCTACCCAGGGTACTTGTTGTGGAGAGTACGCACAGGTACTATTGCTTCTCCTGATGATCCTCCTCCTCCTGCTCCTGCTGCTACGATTCTCGCCATGGTTGCCGCCGGGTCTGCGTGAATAAACCCATCCCGGGGAGTGCAAGACCGACTCCATCCGGGAACTTATGCGAGCTGTTCGCATGCCCTCGCCTCTGTCCAGATCTACCATCCAAAACCGGTCACCACCTCATCGTCATCCCCTCCCTCGACCCCAATTATGCCTGTATCGCAAGAGTCAGCGGGTTCCCGCGATGTGATGTGATGTGATGGGTAAATCCCTTTTACCCGAGGATCAATTCCCCGGCCGTCGCTGAGCCGCGTGTGGTGGAGATCTCGGTGGGTTCGTCGACATGGTTGCAGCCGATGCACCCCTTGCTTCGCTGCGGCTTTCGCTTACCAGCACCAGCTCGACGACGAGCGGTGGCATGATGGCTTCGACGGCCTCGGCGCATTAGCCCGAGGCTGATGTCTAAGCTGACGCCTGTGCGGGCGTGAGTGCGTGCTTCGCTCTTCTCTTCGACGACCCGCTCTCCCTAAGCCCACCCTTTCGTACAAGTTATCACATTTCGACGGCAACACGACGTTGGCCTCAACTGCCGGATTGGTGTAATCTGATAGGGGCGCCTTATGCGCCGTTTGCACCTTCGCGTCAAAGTGGATTCCTTAACCGCGGCGCCAGCTCCTCCGTCTGCCTTTTCTGGCTAAACCGAGAGAACCCCACGTTGCAGCGTCATGTCAGGGACCCTCCCTAAGGCACGATGGCGTAGCTCCACACGCCAGCATCGTCCCCGAATCCGAAGCATTATCACGGCTGCATCTCGTCCGAACTCCAGCAGGCCGCCCGTGGGCTAGGAGTTGCCTCTCCGTTGACCAGCCTGGCGTCTTTTTCCTCCTTCCCTCCCTTCCCCTCCTCCCTTGCTCATCTGCATGTTTCAGAGTTGGAGAATTTTTAATTTTTTTCTGGGTCCAATACTCCCATGTTTCAATCATGGTATTTCGAGTCGTCAAGTATTACTATTCAGCTTGGCCATGTCCCATGTAGATATTACTGCCAAATTTCCGTGTGGCTATGGCTGTCTATCATCATTAAAATAAAAATAATAAGGAAGAGAAAAAAAAAGAAGAAAAAGGAAAATGCGTACAAAGGTAAAAAGGAAAACGCCCTGTCGCTCAAAATGAATACTCCAAAGAATGGTCTCGTCCTCCAGCGTGGCTTACACAAAAGATGACCCCAATTACCTGCCAACGGTGGTCCTGATTCCCCACCAAAGCAATAGTGTGACCGTAAACAAGGTGACAAAGTGGACGCATCAGCAGCAGTTCCCACCCCGCCGGCGGTTGCTGAGGGTGAAGACTTCCTCCCACTCGCGCAAACCCCAATTCTGGGTCCGGCTCTTCCCTCTCCTTCGTCTCCGCAGGCCGTTGAGGGGTCGTCAATGGTCGCGCCCGTCATGGAACTCTTGATGCTCCCTCCGTCGCTGGCGGTGTTCCATCCTCCGCTGTCGCCGTACTGGATACCGCTCATGGGATCGTCTGGGTCAATCTCACCCAGCTCGATCTTGGTCAGTATCATTCGCGCCAGTCGGTTGAAGATTTCGTCAACCCCTTCGCCCGTGAAGGCGCTCGTCTCAGTCACCACCGAGATGCCCGCGGTGCTCGCCCATCGCGTCGCCTCGGCTGCCGAGACTTCTCTCCTCTGGCGCAATCGTGGCTCTTTGCTGCGCCCCGGTCCGATCGAGCCGCCACGATCCCTATAGGAAGCCCCCGTCGTCGACAGAGACGTCGAGACACCGACAGTACCGGGTGTGATGGTTGAGGTTGAGCCCACGCTGCTCGGTGTCGCTGACCCTAGGCTGGCATCGATTAACGCATCGGACGCAAGGTCGAGTTTATTTCCGACCAGCATCAAACTCAGATTCGGCGACGCAAGGGCTCGTGCATCGTTTAAGAAAGGCTGGATCGCTCGGAAGGACGTGTGCGAAGTGATGTCGTATACGAGGATGGCCCCGGCTGCTCCGCGATAATATGAACGTGACACCGATCGAAATCTTTCCGTGCCAGCTGTGTCCCAGAGCTAGCAGCATGTTAGCAACCCGTCCCATGCAGCTGACTGAGGTTATAGCGTTCGTACCTGTAGCTTGATTCGTTTCCGCCGCGCTCCCGTGCCGACTTTGATGATCTTGGTTGCGAACTCGACACCGATGGTCTGCGACGACAATACTCTCCATTCGCTCTTTACGAATCTATGTAATAGACATGACCTGGACGGCACACAGTCGCTGTCAGCAAAGGTGCCTTTGTAGCTTCTATGTTTCATATCCATGGCGTGCGCAAGGCGAGGACTTACTTTCCCGTCCCGCTGGGCCCCAGTAGTATAATCTTCGCCAAATAATCATACATGCTCCCCAGTTCCTGTTATCGCGTCAGCATCGAAGCGACAGCTCTGCAGTGCGTCGAGGCCGTACCTGTTCCCGCGAGGCCCCTGCGCTCTCCTCGCTGGTGGCGGAGGACCTGCGTGGTCTCGTCATGGCGCCTGGGGGAGCTTTGCAGTCGATGTCAATGTCGATGTCGAGGTCGCACGCCCATAAAAATGCTATCGGATCACTCGGCCGGGGTCCCCACGCGATGCAAGGTCGTTTGCGGTACGCGAGCTGCCGGGTGTATGGTGCACTGGTTTGGTTTGGTTTGAGCCTTATCACATTGACCCAGCCCGCTGGACGGTTCGTGATAATCTCCCAGTAACAGGGGTCTGTCCGTTAGTGATGCGAACCTGGATTACATAATCGTACATGCTTCACATCACGCGGGGCATCCACTGAAGGAGCTGGGCAATTATAGGTGCTGAGATAGGAGCCTAAGAGGCAGTAATAACAGAATCTGATAACAGAATCTGACATATCTACAGACCCTTAAAGATGGGGAATTAAGCCTAGGAAAACGCGTCTGAGGAGCTTTTCAATTGTGAGCATGGGACTCTGGAATAGAAGGGGTTCATGTACCTTGGCTTTACCTAACATGCTTGTGCCGAGGTCCAAACCCATGCCGAGTACCTAAATCGGTAGGGCATTTGAGTAGACAATACATCATCAGTCAACCTCATCTTGCATTCATTTCCACGATCGTATACCCATCAACACAAGCGACTCTATTGTTCAGCAAACCATGAAGATTCAAGGCCGCACTTTCGTGGTGTCAGGTGGGTAAGTTGCATACTCCTGTCACATGCCACACATACACTTGGCGGTTGACCTCGACCACACAGCGCTTCCGGCCTGGGGAGAGCTTGCGTGGAGGAAATCTGTCGGAATGGCGGAAACGCAGCCATCCTGGATAGAGACGAGGATTTGGGAAGTGAACTAGTTCAACAGCTTGGCTCGTCAGCCAAGTTCTTCACCTGCGATGTGTTGGATACCAACAGCGTCGCTGCGGCTGTCAACGGTACTGTTGCCTGGGTTCAGGAGACTGGGAAGCCCCTTGGCGGTGTGATCCCCGCAGCTGGTGTTTCTACGCCAGCGACGGTAATTTTGTCTTGGCCCAAGTTGAGGTGTACATTTCACTAATTGGCTATAGATGCTTGACCGGAACGGAAAGGCCTTGAGCCTGGATGACTTTGACTTTGTCATGAATGTCAACGTGCGAGGAACTATCGACCTCGTCAGGCAGACTCTAGAGCATCTAGCAAAGGTTGAGCCCACCCAGCCAGACAATGAGCGAGGCGTCATCATCATGGTTGCCTCCGCAGCAGCCTTCGACGGACAGAAGGGTCAGGTGTCGTACTCGGCCAGCAAAGGCGCGGTGACAGCCATGACGCTTCCCATGGCACGAGATCTGGCCCGATACGGCGTGCGTGTCGTGACGATAGCACCGAGTCTGTTTGAAAGCCGCATGACAAGTTTGATGTCGGACAAGGTGAGAAAGAGTCTGGAGGGAGCCATGGAGTTCCCTCGCAGGTCAGGTCAGCCAGCCGAGTTTGCACAGTTGGCCCGACAGGCCATTGAGAATGTCATGCTCAACGGCACGGTTATTCGGCTTGATGGTGCCATGCGAATGCCGAGCAAGATGTAAAGTAAAAAAATTTAGTATATACCTTCAATACTTACTGTACTATGGGAATCGATCACGCCACACTATCCAGCAGAACAGGCCATTCGTTCTAGAATCCGTGAGCCTAACCTATACTGATATGCATACGGACTATGCAGTTATCCTCAGTCCCAGAACCAGTGAATGCAATGGAGCTAGCATGGGTTCAAGCCACCAGCAGGTGTGAGCTCATGAATAGGCTGAACACCAAACTTGACTACACACAACCCTTGCACCACCACCGATATCAGCCGCTGATTCGTCATTGTTTTGTAGTTAAAGCTGTTAGGACTAATACGTGATAGGCCAGATCTCATTCCTCACTTCAGGAGCTTGCCATGGTCTATCAAGGGTCAGGGCAGGGGCGATGGCTTGCATATCTCGGAGTCCCTTGCCAGCCGCACACCTGGCCATGGAGATCGGAGCATCCTTGATGGTAATTATCGCGCAGAGCCGAGTCTAAAAAAGACACAACATGGCGGCGGCATCACGGCTATTTGACCCGATCCAAGTACCCACATGCTCAGTCGCAGTATCGTTCCTGTTCCGTGCGGTCTACTACTCGTGGTTCGGATTGTCTTAGGGTCCTAGCCAAACCTGCTCGCAAAAACTCACTACGGAGACACCAAGATGTTCAAGATTTAACACCAAATAAGATTAGAAAGCATAATAAATGGTTTCGAGAGAAGCGTCAGCAGTTGTCAAACTTGGAACCTATGCCTGACACCTGCCGTGATGGTGCTCCATCTTTGCTTGATACATGCCAAAGTAACCCCATAATCTTCCAACTTGGATGTCAACTTGTACGTAGGGTTTAAGAAAATCAAGCCCCTCTCTTGTGAACTGAAATTTATGGGTATGATGCTAAAGTAATCCGCTTAGACGTCGTGAACGTTGACGACGTCACCGTTAGCAGCCACTGCAATCTGCTTCTTCTGCGTCGAAGCCTTGACAGGGTTCTCGGCAGCAAAGATCTCATCAAGCTCCTCAAGCTAAAGAAATTCGTTAGTCCCTCATTCGATTGGTTCTGGGAGACGCAACTTACAGTACGGCCCTTAGTTTCGGGCAAGAACCACCAAATGAGCGCAGCCTGCACGGCATCTTGAATGGTAAAGATGATGTACGTTTTCCAACCAATGCGCTCCATGGAAACGGGCCAAGCAAATTGGTTCAGCAAGCCACCAGCGTTGACGCACAGGGTGGAGAAAGCCATTCCCTTGGCACGCATCTCGAAAGACAGGACCTCCACGGGGTAAAGAGCTTGCAGAGGGGTAATACCGACCGAGTAAATGGCGCCGAAAATGAAGATCATAGCCAGTGCCGCCTTGGAAGCGGTGTGGTTGGCATAGATAGCATCACCAGCGGCATCCTTGCCCTGGTATGATGTCTCAAACAGAGCAGAGGCAATCGTCATACCGAGCCAGACAATAGTGCAGCCGGTGAAAGAGAAGATGAGAAGAGGTCTTCGGCCGACCCTGTCAACAAGGAATGCACCCAAGATGGCCCAGGCGAATTGTTGACAACTGTTGATAAGGGTGATATTGGCCTGCTCGATGGGGTTGGTGTAGCCGGCAGTGTCGAGCACGGAGCCAAGGAAGTAGGAAAGAACGGCGTTTCCTGCCCACTGTCCAAAAATTGACACAGCCATGTTGCAGCAGAGACGGTAGACGGAGGCGCGGTTGCGGAACAGAGCGCTGTAGTCCCACCAGCGCTTGTCTGCACCATCGAGATCAAGCAACTCTTCATACTCGTGCAGCTGGAGCTTAACCCAAGCCGATTCCGAGTTGCCGTGTCCATGGTACTTTGTCAGAACTTGCTTGGCCTGTTCTTGCTTGTTGTTGACGTAGAGCCATCGAGGAGACTCAGGAAGAAGCATGCAAAACAGCAGAATGAGACCGGAGAACAAAGCCTGGAGCCAGGTAATCAGGCGCCAAGAGTAGTCACCTCCGACATCGAGGGCACCACGAGCGGAACCGGAGGCAATGATAGCACCACTGAACCAGAGGGTGTTGTACATGGCTGGTACATATGATTAGCAAGGATTCCTGCAGCCGAGAAGAGTAACCGGGACTTACCTCCGACAACACCACGGTATGCAGGGTGGTTAAGCTCAACGACGTACATGGGTCCAGCTGAGGCTGCAATGGACACACCAAAACCGAGGAGGAATCGACCACCCATGAACTGGCCCGCGGAACTGGATGTACCCTGGATGATGGTGCCGACAATGACAGTAAGTGCACCAATGCCCATGCCGATTCGTCGACCAAAGCCGTCAATGCAGGGACCAACGAAAGGGAGGCACACGACACCACCAATCTGGTACATGCTGGAAACAATACCAGCCCAAATACCGTCGTTCTCTACGCCATATCTCTCCTTGAAGGCAGGGTTCTGCAAAAGATTGTTGATGAGGGAACCGTCGTAGCCGTTCATGGTACTGCAGAAGAAACCAATGAGGGAGAACAGGTAGATCATGATTTGACCCTTGGTCCACGCAGTTGGCGGTTCCTTGATCATGGCCTCGTTGAAGGCTTCATTGCCCCTGACCACCTTGGTCTCGACCGGCTTCTGCAAAGGGATGCTGATTAGAGGTTGCGCTTCCGGGAATTCGAGAAAGGCGAATACTCACAATAGCGCCGTCATCGTGGGCGTCGATGACAGCCGAAACTTCTGGCTTCTCAGACATTGCTTGCGTTGGGGGTGACAATGCAGCCACAAAATACTACGCAAACGTCTCAACGAATAGATCCCTCAGCGCCAAGGCTTTGTCAGACGCAAGATTCGGCTCGTTAGAGTACCTCGAGTAAGAAGGAGCAAACCTATGATGCCCAGATGCGCCAAGGACGGGATATTTATGGTCTTCCCACAGTCTTGTGCCGTCCGTCCCCAGGTTTGAAGACCTCGATCCTTCGGGACGTCTTACCGGCGGCGTTAGGCCATGCAACGAATGCCAGTACTCCTTTTCAGGATTACCTGCACCAGCACCCACTATGGCAGGTATTTTCATGGCCTGACTGTACAGGGGCAACACACCTCCAGCCCCTTGCCACAACCGAGACCGGTCCAAACTGTCCAAATTGCTGGAAATCAGACATATCCCACAGACGCTGTGACCATGAATGCAGGCAATGATTGGCCGGCTGGTGTTTGATCATGCCGCCTGCATCGCCTGATTGGCTATCTGGGTGCTGGGGATGCAGGGCAATCGTCTACTCCGCACCCCGATCGAAACCCACAAGCTCAATACGTTCTCCTCACGAGCTAGGAAAAGACGAGCACGACGGATGCGCTTGCGCCGCTGAATTCGCGTTTGAGAAACGAATTTTGGAGCACACGGCCAAGGATCCTCCGCAGCCTTGTGGAGAGTGTGCACATGGCTGAGATGGATTCGAATAAGCTCGACCGCGGTACCCCAGAAGTCCCCACTGCTACCGAAATAAAAACTTGGGGAAGAGTTGGAGTATTGCTTCCGGCCCTGCCAAGGCCAGTATGGGCACGCTTGCAACAGCCACAACGAGATTCGTACTAACGGGAATGTGCAATTGGCTTCCTATGCTCGAGACCAATGGTTGCATGTCGAAGATTGGGCTTGTCCGCCAACATTGAGGTCCAACGATGGATTCGGAGGTTGCTATACTGGATTCAGTCGTCTACAGACTGCCCGCAGCGGGTTACGGGCCGGGCGCCTGGCTAGCTGATCAAACGAGATTGACAGGCCCTGAGCAGCACCACAATAAAGGGCGAGTTTTGGAATGGCATGATCCGTTTTGGGGAGAGGCGGGACGCTGTTGTTACTGCAAGCTTATGGGACAAGCTCCGACATCTGCCTTTGGCCATCGGGTAGCGTATGTGCCACATTATGGCTTCGGGTCCTACGGTGAGGCCAGACACCTCAGGTTGGCGGTGCTGTTCTTGGGGCGATCCCTCATTTAGATGCCGGAATCCTTTGACCCGCGGTTTGAGGTGCCTCAGAACGGCAAGACCACACGCCAAGCACAGGAGGTAAGGATCGTAGGCTGGGCGCAAAGAAGAGGGGGTCACAACAATGAGTGGTGGAAATTCGTAAGCGAAGAATGGTCGGAAAGGCGCGCCGACAAAGACCGGCTGCGGCCGCCTTCACTGGGGTGACATGACACATTAATGCATCTCGATTCTTGCCTCGGTGAAAACAAAAGTTGAAAAGGCCGGCTCCCGCTGGCCGTCGGGTGGGTTTGCCTCGCCTTTTTCAGCTGAGATTCTGGAGGGACCTGTCAAAACATGAGTAGCCTAGGACGGAGCGTGAGGTCAAGCTTAAGGTGTGCCTGAGGTGAGGAGTTTTTTCACGCAACTTCCCAGCTAGGCGAGCTCATCCATGGCCATGCGAATTTGCGGACTCCCACTACGTAATTAGGTGGCTGACTGGATACGAAGCTCAACAGGTTCCATAACCCAGGTTGGTACCAGTAGTCTCATCCCACCGCCGGCGAGAGCGTGATTGATCGCTAGTGGCCTCTCATCGTGCCGTGTCGCCGATTGTTGCTGGGTGGATCGGGCAAGGCGTTTTGACATGGAGGCATCGCCTGGCGGGGAGGCTAGAGCTGACCTCGAACCTGGAGCTGGATTTGGCTAGCGAAACCGTTACGTCGAAATGTCCACGAGGTAGGAAAGCCATGGACCAGGCGAGGTGGGAGAGTTTGGGGCGCGCGCGCTCTTCTCCCTCGTTAGGACGCGTTAGGCTAGTGCGAGGCCATCGTCTCTGACCCTTGCTCCATAATCTAATAAGATTCGACCTCGAGCGAGCCAGCGAGCGAACGAGCAGGGGAGCAAAAACAAGATTACGGTGCGGTTATGTAACGGGCAAGGGATGGCGTGGTCGATGCAGATGCATTTCCTGGTGCGCTGTGGGGCCGCAGATCTGAAATCGCCTACGCCTACCTTGAGAGTCCTGTTCACGTGATGAGCATGTACCTTTTCCGAAGTGGACTTCTCGCCGTCCGGATTTGCAAAGTCAAAGGTAAATCAAGGCACAGCAAGGCACAGCGCACAGCGCACAGCAAGCTATCCCCAAGTCATGTCATGGCCCGCCCATCTTAACATGCCACTGCCGCCCGGGAGCCCTTCGGGTTGGTCGTGAAGCCATTTCAACATCAGCGAGAACCGGATGACCTATGCCCAGGCTGAGATCCACATATAACCTTATGGAGGATCCATGAGCATGAGCATCTAAAAGACACACATCGTCTGCACACCTTCTTCGCTGTCGCCGATTCCTCGTCCAAGGATTGTCAGTCAATGAACAAACTTGCTCACATTGTGCAACAGCAAGCAAAGTACACGCACGCTTCATGCAGGTACATGACTTGCTCTAGATGCTCGCCGTTCTCTCCGATTTATATTACGCCGCTCCATTCTTCTGCAATGCCCCAGGATATCCCCTTACAATGCAGCTCATCGCATCCGCACACGGCTTAGCGCCCCTTGACCGACGACAGAGAAGGTGTCCCTCTGGCTTACTTGCCCAGGATTAGCTGCTCTCCTCGTTGGCCTGCGACCAAGACGGCTCCTCTGCTCGGCATCAGGGTCCTAGTTGAGTCGCGTGCATACTTTGCCCAGAGTTTGTGTGGTTGTAGCCTAGCTCCAAGCCATGCTTGTTCCGCGCGCGAGTTGGCATGGCTGAGCTCCGTGACCCAAGGAGCTGGTCCCGGTGGTGCCGCTCCACGGAAACGCAACATGGCATACGCGCACACGTGTCGTCGTTCAAGCCCGTGGTCTGATTGCCATGCGGTCTAGTAGCCTTGCGGAGCTTCTAGCTGCTGGGTAGCGTGGAAATCGAACAGTCTAATGATCCATGACACAACGTTCTCGGGGTATGCAAGTCCAGCCAGGACTGGGTGCCTCATGTCCTTGTCATTGGGCACCAAGCAAGGGTTACAACCGATTCAGGCTTGTGCATATATCTCTCGAAATCTGCAGAGATGATCGCCTCCACCCTATGAATGGACCGCTTGCGTATATCTCAAACCACACTTGACTCAAGCTGGACCTAATTCGGCCTTACCGCGACCAACATCTTGGTGCTGAACTGCCGACAACAGAGTAGAACGGGTGCACGAAGCCGTCCGTGCTCGCAAGGCATCCAAAACTGTCGTCTCGACTATAGTCCATCGACAGGGCTGTGACGGCGATCCCACCCAATTGCCATCATTTCCGACCCGTCCAACCGACGGGTGGCACACGAAGAAAGGTGACATGATAACGCAACAACGTGACGGGATGTTGGCGACGCAAACCTACTAGGGCTGCGTTGGACTAGGACCCTTAGGCTGCAGAACCTTGTAGAACAGGGTTCTGGAACGAAATGAAGCCCTGGATCGGCTCGCAAGGTTGAAAAACCGGGGCCGGCGCAACGGCAAATGCCGTGTCACATTCGGCACTATGCGTAGGGCATTGGAACCACCCATCACAACGTGTCAGGACTGCCCTAGACATCGACCCGTCGCATCCTGCTGTAGGGCTACGTGCGCACTCTGCATGGCATCCAGGAACGACGCTCGACTACAGGACGCACCTTGTATTGGCTCTCGGCGCGAAAGCCGATTCAGGACGCTCGCGCGGTCTTGGGATGCAACCGCCGTGGTAAAAATGCCGGTGTCTAGTGCATTCTAGTAATGCATCCGTCGGGTGCACAGCCTCCCCACAACCGATTATCACAACAGCAGCCAATGGCTGGGGACAACCGCTCAAACCTAGCCAAAGTCAAAATTGAAATCCGGTGTGATGCCGCATATATTTACGAGTACCTCCCGCGTTCCTCCGCCAAGTGGGGCCTCAAACTGGAACCGGGAGCGGGAATTACCGTCACGCATCGTTCGTCTTTTTCATGATCGTTTCTCTTCCTCCGAGTCAATCTGTCTGAGAGAGCGGATGTCGCGATAATGTCTTCCTCGGCGAAGGCGACGAAGAAGAGCGCCTTCTCATGTGAGCCGTGCCGGAGGCGAAAGGTTGCTCACTCACGGTCAGCCCTCCGAGTAGAGTCCGAGCTAACTAACCCCTTTGTTATCAGGTCAAGTGTGGTGGAGAGCAACCCATCTGCAGGCGTTGTTCGGCTCGCAATGATGAGTGTGTTTATCGACTGTAAGCTTTAGCCTTACCAAGGAGGTTGTCGTTGTGTTCGTGGAGCTGATTCGGCATCAAGGAATCCCACCCTCTCTTATACCCAGCGCCTAGAAGAACGTATCAAGGAACTTGAGGAGCAGCTGGCCGCCACCTCAAGATCTCCTGGATCAGCTGGGGAATCTGTACGATCTACACCACCGGGGGCGACTTTGAGTGACGCTTCCGCCAGGGCTCGGTCTCACCCAGACGACCAACAGAATGCCGCGTTTAACTTCAACGGCCTCAAGGTCGACGAACAGGGCGGAATCACGTACCATGGAGCCACCAGCTTCTTCCACTTACCAAACGACCGCGGCACTCACGGCAGTGATGTGTCCAATTCTTCAGATTTGGATGTCCAGCGGAGAGCCCGCCTCGTGACCAACGCATGGCATCAGCGTGCAATGGAAAACCTGACAGAGATCCCCGTAGGCAGATAGATTCCTTACAGCGTGGATATCTTTCGGCTAACATTATGGGCCAGGAACCCTTCAACCATCTTCTGAATGTTCATTGGTGCTGGATACAGCCCTTTTCAATTTCATTTACCGGCCAGCCTTTACTCGTAGGTAGCTTGGCCCAACTCTTTGAGCCAGATACTGACTCCTACAGGCGACATGCAAACATTAGGGCCATACTACTCACATACGCTGCTGAACGCGGTGTTATCACATTCGATTCGATGGGGCAAAGGCGATCCTGAGACGAAACGACTACTTGATGAATCCTACGATGGAGGCGCAATATTTGGTGAACACGCCCGAACGATGCTTTTTGGTGAATTGAGTAAAGGCATTTGCAACGTTTCCACAATACAGACATTACTTCTACTTAGTGCCCAAGAATGCAACTTTGGGAACACGACCCAAGCATGGTCATACAGTGGATTGGCATTCCGTCTGCTAGATCACCTGGGCATATGTCTAGATGTCCAGAGATACCCTGGGTCTGTACCTTTGACTGACGAAGACGTCGAAATTCGCCACAGGCTTTTCTGGAGTTGCTATTTCTGGGACAAGATAATAAGCTTATATCTTGGGCGCCCACCGTCTCTACAACATACCATGGTTTCGCCACCTCAAGTCATGTGTAAGCGGATTAACTTATGGACCCCTACAAGAAACTAACGTTCAGCAGTCGATGATTCAGGCGAGAATGAGATGTGGGTTCCTTTCGGCACGGCCCGAGGAGGAACGCCTTGGAAATATCCACCGACTGCCTCTCACTCCACCTCGTGCTTCATGGCAATGTGCCGGCTGTCGGTTATCTTTAACGAGATCCTGATCCACATGTACGATCCGCTGGGCCAGAATACCGAGGCCGAAGTCCGAATGTGCCTGCATAACCAAGAGGCTGCTATGCAGCATTGGTGGGACGAGCTACCTCCTTATCTAAGAATTGACCCGGTGACACTGCCTTCCTTGTCTCCGCCGTCCCATATCGTTACGACAAAGTAAGTTGAGTTTCTTCACAAGCAATGTAGTGGCGACTAACAGTGGCCAGTCTGCTCTATCTCACGTTTAGAATCCTTTTGTACAGACCCATGCTTAGTCGCTGGGGTCGCTCGGAAGAAGAAGGCTTCCACCCAACACATCAGTACTTGGTTGAGTGTGTAGCATCTGCCACCTCGACCATTGCCATTTTCGACCTTTACAGACGGACGTTCGGCATGGACTATTGTGTTTTATCACAATCATATAGTGTCTACATTGCCGCATCCGTGTTTCTTCTGCAGGTCCAAGCCTCACCAGATGACCAACAGGCACTGCGTAGGCTGAATTATTGCATCCAAGTCCTTGACCATGTGAAGAACATTAGTCCAAGTATGGCCAAATCCCACAGATTTGCAACAAAAATGCTGACAGTTATTGTATAGTCATTGGCTCCGCATTGAGTCATATCACACGAGAGTTGGCGGCCGTTGGCATAGCACCAGCTCCTCCAATCCCCGAGGCAGCTCCGCAGACGCCAGCCGCTGCAGCCGAGGTTCCAGTCATACAGGGTGTATTCACCTCCTCTCCCATGATGCCAATGCAACAGCCACAACCACATCTCCCTAGAGAGCATGTTTTCCAGGCCCCATGGGCAACAACCTTCCAGCCAGAATCGATCTCAGTGCACCCTGGAGTATATGAAGCCATGTCTTCAATCCAGCCTCTGAGTGTTGGCGTAGGAGCTCTGCATGAGCTTGACAGCCAAAAGACCCAAAGCACCCGGGGCTGATGTGGCCATCATCACCCGTGCTCCAATACCACGTGTCAACAAAAACATGCTTGAAATGCAAAACCGTCGTTACTTCGCACCCGTCGGTTCTTGGAACCGACGTTCAATTCTATGGAGCAAGTGTAGGAGTACCTGCACTGCCCTCCTTTCTCGTGGCACGCATTGCCGTCAGCAATCGGTATTTCTGGAATAGCAAGACTATTCCGGCAATGCATTTGATGTTTGTGTGGTAGAGATTCTGCCATGCTTGGTAACGGCTTGAGTCTGGAGATGATTTGGAGACCAGGAATTGCGTGTGTGAGCTGGGCCGCTTGCTAATGTTGGCAAACATGTGCCTGTACGGCTCGAAACCGAAGCGGAACCAACAAAGGCTAGGAACCTTGCTGGTATAGCTCGGAATCTCTTTGTAGCGTCTGTATGACTCTGTTTACCAGTGTCGATTTGTATGGATGGCTCGATGGGTTGATGGGATGACATGGCGTAGTTAGCGATCTGCTGAGATGTTGTGCCGTATGATAATTGACTCGTCGTTTGCACTGATTTCGCAGATGCATTGGTTTCGTCTTCGTGTCCCTGTTCAAGCCTATGTGCACTCGCATGGCTACACTCTGTTCGTGTGAGGTGAGTCGCCACAACGCTTTCGCATATCTTTGCGTTACTCTCCCAGACCAGATGACACGTGAGCCTTTCGAGTCTTGCTTGAGAAAGCATAGAGGCATCGATGAGGTGCAAGTCCTTTAGCCTTCAAGTCTTGCTGGCACTCCATAAATCCTCGGCATTTCCCTTAAACAGTCTATCAATCAGATAGCTGTCATTATTGCACCAGTCCAAAACCGTATGCATCCACGGTCGAATGTCCAGGCCTTCGAATCGCGTGTGTGGCCAGTCGGTAGCAAACACAACCCTGCTTGTTCCCTTGAGGCGGATGATCTCCCGGACCATTGGTTCCAGATCGTGGCCGTTTTGAGTCCGACTTACACGGTAAGGTGCTGATAATTTGACATAGGTTTGGCCAGCGCTGAGCAACCGGGCCAGGGAGGCAAACCCCGGTACCTGATATGGATCTGCGAGATGTCTAGGGTCTTCGAAACATGGATGGCCCATGTGGTCGATGCAGAAGCGTACATTGAGAGACGGGACAATGTGCTCTAGCACTTCGATCAAGGGCATGGGTACGTATACCTGAACAACCCAACCCAAAGGCCTTACGGCATCGGCGTACTGCCACAGCAACTTTGAAAGTTCATCTCGAGTGATCGGATGGCCGTTTGACTGGATGTTGAGGCGCACACCCTAACACCAAGTTCGTGCCATCGTCTAAGCTGGCTCGGCGATATCTTGGAGGGATCAAACGACACAACACCCTCGCGCGATGAGGTCCCAACTTCCGTAACGCATCGAGAACGCATGAATTGTCGTGGCCATATATCGACGGTTGAACAATAACGATGTTGCGGATCCCGACAGATGACTCGAAAGACAAGGCATCTCTAAGCGTGAACGGGCTGGGCCTGTAGGCCGCCTCGGCAGAAAGAGGGTACCTATCTGGGTCAAGAATATGCATGTGTGAGTCCCACGATCCTTTGGGGATGCGTCGCTCAAGTGGTTTTCTGAGCAAGCATGACGAGAGGTCGGGCTTCAGTTCTGAGAAGGATGCAGTTAGGTGATGGTCCGCCGAGGAATGAGTGAAGCGACGTCGAGCGTGAAGTTTCTGGCTGAGCTGCGAGCAAGGATGCGAACCTGCAGCGGCAATACCAGACGCACGACGCTTCATCTCGGATGAGACACGGAGTCGAGCTGTAATCGAGCCCGGCCGAAGGCAGAGGCCGGGCATGTTATATGTCATCGGCCCTACATACTTGAGACCCATTACCTCGCTCCACAACCGAGCTATTCCTGGGACTATGAACCAAAAATGGAAATTAGAGGAAGGAAGAAGGAAGAAGAAAGAGAAAAAAAAACTCCTAAAGATGGCGTATATTGGATGGAAGTGGATGTGGATGGCCCGTGGTCGTGGGGAAGAGAGGGTTCTCACTCGGATATATGCCGTTACGCCTCCCGTACGCCGGACAGACGCCGGCGTGATCCGCTTTAACAGCCTCAGACTAGAGCCGTTGAGAGGTGAGGTGAGGTGTACCACAGGAAAGGCTAAGGCCGGTCGAAACAAGGCGCAAATAGGCGTTTTATGAGGGAGGGAGACGGCACATGGACTTTTACAGATGCAGGTATAAAGCCGACGTTCGAGGATTGGAGGAGTGGGCTGACGGTCCAGGCGGGCCGGGGCAGGATGGGCAATGGGAATGGATGGTGGCAACAGCGTGGATCTCCTTGTCTTGTCCTGTCCTGTCCTGTCTTGTCTTTGCGCGCGCAAAGCGGGACCCTTGTGACTGGCAATAGCCGCGTACCATCGGGTTGGGAGGGCTATCACTCCCTCGGCCGGCGTCCTCCGCTCCACTCGGCCCATGGTTGGACTGATCATCTCCATGTGAAATTGAATGACCGACTGACTTGACTGAAGAACGCAACCCAAACCCAAGCGGCAACCTTATCTGGCATGGGCGCGTCGCTCTCCCGCTGCAGTCGTCGACGCGGAACTTGACCGAGCCGGTGTCCTCGGCGCCGAGCGTAAGAGGGCATGAATCACTCGGGCAAGATCCGAAGGCCCGGCTGATGGCTGCTGGGTGGATGGTCCACTCGCCCCCAAGCTGGCTCGCCAACCCCATTCTTCGTTCGTTTCCTGACTCCATCACGACCTTTTGTTCGTTTCCCGACCACGTCTCCCGCGCCCATCGCAGACCCTTCAGCTCGTCCAAGGGCCCCGTAGTTTCGCAACTGAGCTCGGAGCCGCCCCATCCTACCGGTGGAGCTGGAGCTGCCTCAAGTTCTGGGTTCGGATCCTTCCCGCGTGCTATTCCCGCGGCCGCCTGGGAAATGCTGTAGGAGCCGGACAAGACTCCGGACATAACGTTTGGCATTCTGCACCCCACAGATTGTCACCTCGGCATTGCGTCTCGAGCCTCTCTCCTCCCGCTGAGGGGGACAGTGCGGGACCTGTGTTGGTTTACCCGTCAGTTATCGGCGACACGGGAAAGGATAATCAGAGAGAGGGCCATGGCCCGCCTCAACTTCTACTACCTGCTGGTGATAGCCGTCATTGCCTGCGGGTCAATCCCCAAAGGTGAGCCACGCCCCGTCGCTGCTCCGCCCATGCAGCCGACTTCCCTCTCGTCGATTGATTGACCAGGCGAACTGACTAGCATGCCTCTGCAGGATACGACGAGGGGGCTTCGCTGGCGCCAAAGGACTCGAATCCTTCCTTGAGGACTTTGGTCTGACAAAGGCCCAATGGACAGGGTCCCAGTCGGCACTCGCCTCGCGACAGGCTAATATCTCGTCTTTTGGCGTCCTGGGCGCGGCTATCGGCGCGGTGCTGGCCCTGCTGGTCACCGACCGCGTCGGCCGCCTGCGTACCTGGCAAGCCTTCAGCGTCCTGTGGATGACGGGCATCTTTGTCACCGTCTTCTCCTCGGGCATCCTGGGCGTGCTGCTGCTCGGCCGCATATGGAGCGGTCTGGGCGCTGGAGGGCTGACCGTCACCGCGCCGCTGTACCTCTCGGAGATTGCGCCGGCCAAGTCTCGCGGCATGGTGGTCTCCATGTACATGGTGGTGCTGCTGACGTTTCTCATGCTGGGTAAGTCTGTCCCCATGTGGCTTGAAGATTGGCCAGTTTGCGAGGCATGTTTCCTTGGCTGACACCCTAACCACAGGTTTCTTCATCAGCTATGGGGCTGGCAAGACCATGGCGCCCACCCGGGCCCAGTACCGCGTGGTCATTGCCGTGCCGCTCATCCCCGTTGGACTCGCATTGTTAGCCTCCTTCTTTGTGTCGGATACTCCTCGTTGGCTCGCTTCTAAGGGCAGAGGGGAAGAGGCCCGCGGCGTGCTAGCGAAGCTTCGGCAGATGGACGTGTCGGACCCGGAGCTGGAGAAGGAGTACCACGATCTACACGACAGCCTGCATTCGAAGCAACAGGAGCTGGCCAATACCACGACATGGACGATCATCAAGGAGATAGCTACGGTGCCTAGCTACAGGCAGAGGTTCCTACTGGGCACGATGATGCAAACCGTGGCTCAGTGGTCCGGCGGCAACGGCATCACATATTACATCCCCGAGATTTTTGAATGGGCCGGCGTCAACGGATCGAACCAGTCGCTTATAACGTCGGGGGCTTACGGCGCCGTCAAGCTCGTCTTCACCATGGTGTTCACCTGGGGCCTGGTGGACTACTTTGGCCGGAGACGATGCTTCATCAGCGGGCTGTTCCTGCAATGCATCACGCACATCTACATGGCCGTCTACATGGCGCTGTTCATGGGCTCCAACAACAAGGCGGCGTCGGACGCAGCGATCGCGTCCGTGTTCATATACGCGGTGGGATGGTCGATAGGGCTCTGCACGGTGCAGTACCTGTACGGGACGGAGATATACCCAACGCGGATCCGCAGCGTGTGCTACGCGGCCAACATGATCGTGCACTGGTTCTTCCAGTTCGCCGTGGTGCGGGTGACGCCCAACATGTTCCAGAGCCTGGACATCTGGGGCGCGTACGTGTTCTGGGCCGTCGTCTGCGCCGTGGGCCTGGTCGTGCTGGGCCTGTGGGCTCCCGAGACGAAGGGCGTGCCCATGGAGCGCATGGCAGAGCTGTTCTCAGGCCCATGGTATATGGGCTGGAAGGCAAAGGTAGACCTGCACGCATCCAGTGACGAGGAGAATGCGGATGGGCGGATTTCAGGCGATAAGCCGACGGATAACCAGGTTCACCATGGCCAGGTAATGAAAAGATAATGGGTTATGAACGAGTACGAGGGCGTTATATCGGGTTGGGTTAGATAAGAGATGGAATCAGGGTTTACTTCGTAACCGAGGCTCTCGTAAGCTGCGTAGTAGGTAATCATGTCAAGTACCTACAACATGCCTCTTGTATTTTTATATAGGTATTTATATACAATATTCAACATGAAAAGATAGTTCTCACAGACTTAGCCAACCTGCAAGATGTCCAGAAGAAGAAAAAATAGCTTCTATTTTATTTCTCTCTCTTTTTATTTTTATTTTTTATTTTTTAAATTTTTATAAACACAATTATTCATCCTGTTCTGTATGCTTGACGCCATGTGTGTCACCCTCCTGCTGCAGCCAACATTCCCACGATGCTGGGAACAGAAATCAGGGTCCCTCGTGGCTTTTTGGAGCTTAAGTAAGGGTCATTGCCGCATCGGGCAAGGCCTGGGCCACGGCAAGCTCGGGGATTTGACCACTGCGAAATCGCCATCATCACGTCAACGACAGGGCTCCATTCTTCCCCACATCTCCCAGCTATCGCCATTACAAACCACAACCGTTTGAGCACAGCACGGCACTGCCACCCGTCTCACCAAGCCATCTGGTCCGTTCTTCCAAATCAAACGCTCCTCAGCTCCTCGCTTTCCCTGTTTCTCTCTCGCCGAGCAGAAACAAGCCACGCAATCCCCCTCAAAAGAAAGAATTTAAACGAAGCACAAGTCTGCGATCCTCCTCCTCCAACGTTCGGCCGCCCATCGCAGAGTCATCCACTTCTGCCAGAATCCACTTAATTTTCTCTTCGCGATTCCTTCTCGATCCGTCACCCGCAGCCCACCACTCCACCCAATTTCCTAATTTCTTTTCTCGCCCAACATTCCGCCCCCAGAGCATCAACGTCCACCCCGCCGTCGGTTGCCCCTCCTGACCTACGCTTCGCTTCTCCTCCTCGCCATCTTCGTCCCCTTCATGGCTCTGCCGCCCCTGCTTGCGCGACTCTTCCGACCCTTCTCACACTCCGCTCGCATGTCTATCGCCCCAGACTCCTCCGCCGCTGCTGCCCTCCCCGAGGGTGCGCAGCGGTGCACCGTCGCCGCCGGTTGCTTCTGGGGCACCGAGGCCCTCTACCGCAAGCACTTCGCTGGCAAGGGCCTGCTTGATTGCAAGGTCGGCTACATTGGAGGCAACCTCGAGGACCCTTCCTACCGCGCCGTCTGCGGCGGTAAGACTGGCCGTAAGTTGCTAATCCCCACAAAAGCCACCTCGAAGCTTCACGACTGACTCACATCGCCAGATGCCGAGGCTGCTCAAATTATCTACGACCCCAACCAGGTCTCCTACCGCCAGCTCCTCGAATTCTTCTACCGCATGCACGACCCCACAACCCTGAACCAGCAGGGCCCTGACACCGGCCCGCAGTACCGCTCCGCCATCTACTACTACAACGATGAGCAGGAGAAGATCGCTCGCGAGATCACCACCCAGGTCAACAACAAGTGGTGGAAGGGCGGTGTCGTCACCGAGATCGCTCCCGCCGGCAAGTGGTGGTCCGCCGAGGAGTACCACCAGCTGTACCTCAACAAGAACCCCCACGGCTACGAGTGTCCCAGCCATTTCCTCCGTCCATTCCCTCCCTGGACTCTTAAATTATAATCAACCGGCGTTGTAGGCATTCAACATTAAGTCACGCGTAATGAACACATGGTCAATTTTGGTTTGCGAATAGAGGGTGGATTTGGGCAGACGTCTATTTCTGGGAAAAGGCAGCAACGATGCAAGCGTATTTTGGTTACAAACTGGATTGAAATACCAGGTTATTCAACATAGATCAAATTGATCATAAGATTTCACACTTAAGAACCATGACAATTATGAGTGACTGTTTCGACTGTTTTTTCTTTTCTTTGATTTTGTAGGTCTAGCTAGACTGATACATCTCAGTTCCGTCAAAATCAACGAGAGAGGAGTATTTTTCCTCGGATAACAATATTCATCTAGGTATACAAAGGAGCAAAAAGCCCAAAAATCACACACGACCGCTAGCCCATGTTACATTTACCTCCTCTTGTTGTTGGACATGGTCATGATCTGAACCATGCGGATAAAGATGTTGAGGAAATCAAGCTCCAGAGAGATACTCTCGTTGACGGGGTCACGCTTGATCACACCAGCCTGGGCGAGACGGGCGTGGTGCAGGACCTTCTGAACGTCGTAGAGCGTGAAGCCGCCGAACAGGGCAAGACCTCCGTACAGCCAGATGTTCTCAGTGAAGGCGAGGGTTCGGATAGCGGTGGCGGGAAGCAGGAGAGGGGCGAAGCCTGAGGCAGCAACGATGGCGGCACCAGCCAGAAGAGGGCCACCGATGTAAAGGTACTTCTCCTGCTTAGCGGTAGCTCCGACGACGGACAGGGCGCCCATCATGGCGAGGGTGTAGACACCAGCGCGGGCAAGGATGGGCATCGGGACGAAGGCAAGCAGAGGAGCGACGAAGGCGGCCTGAGTGGCGTTGAAGGCGGTCCACAGGGCGTACTTGGGGATATAGCTGTATCGTGAGTCAGCAAAAGCTCATCAATCAACAATGCCGGATTTGAGGTTCACATACTTATCGGGGCTGATGGATCGGGTACCGATCATGGTGGCAAAGCTCAGAGCCAGACCACCCAGGCCAACAACCCAGGGGTTGGTGACCATCAAACGGTAGACGAAGCCCGTCTGGACCATCTGGCGGGCTGTCAGGCCGATGATGCCAATGCCCAGACCGGTGTGCAGGAAGGTCTGGTTGAGGTACTCCCGCTCAAAGAGGGCATGCCGCCATCCTCCCTGGTCTCACGGTTGAAGACGGTGTTGATGGCGACGAGGGTGCCTCCAAAGATGGCACCGCCGACCATCAGCTTGCGCCAAGGCGCAGCCTGCTGAGGACGGGCAACCTCCTGGTGGTAGGCGCGCGCGGACGAGCGGGCAAAGGCGCTGCGGGTGACCACGGCCGATGACACGCGGGGCGTGAAGAAGCTCTTGCGGGCGGCGGCCGAGGGCTGGTGGAAGCTTCGCACGGAGCGGCGGCGCGGAAGAGAGGGATTTCGAAAGATGCTCAGGCAGCCGCTGCGCAAGGCGCGCAGGGCCCTGGCGGATGCTGAACACAAACGACATGGCGACGTCTATTGTGGGTGTTTGGGTATCTTGATTGTGATGGGGGAGGAGAGGGAGGATGGAAGAGAAAGAGGGACAGAGCCCGGGGTGGATATATTGCGTAGAGGAACCCTGACGAACTCCTTCGTGGAGCTAAGGTAACGTAGGCCCGTGAAATTCCATGACGTTGGGACCAGCTTACCTAAAAAATTTCTGGGTCACGTGGTGGATGGAAAGCTGTGGAACTTGCCAGCTCTGGGCAGACCGAATTTCTCGCCGTGATCCATCCAGTTAGCACCGGCTTTAACCCACGGCTTTCGAGCAACACGGAATCCCAGCATTAATCACATGGCAGTGCAGTGCTGCTCACGATATTTCCCGCATGGAGTTTTGGCACTTGTAAACTCCGCAAGTCCGCTTTATTTTCAATCACCACAGGGATATGTTTTTCTTTTTTTCTATTGGTAAGATCTTGTACTACAGGTTGAGTGGCCCCTTACACGCAATTGTTAAGATTCTTTGTCAAGATAACGCTCTCTTGCCAACTCTGTGTCTGGCTATCTTGACCCTCATTAAACTCGTAACGCCAGTTGAAGCATCTAAAATAGAGCCCATGGCAATTTGAATATCGGACTCTTGCTTAAGAGTCCGTAGCTGCATTGTCCATCTTTGGTCGCATAGCACGACGCTCCGTTTCGCTGCCTGCGAGCAAGAAGGCTCTTATAAAGCTGAAGTGGTCATAAAGGTCCTTTCGAGGGGCCTTTCCAGCAATGCTGCCTTTGATGTGAAATCAATTTTGATCCTCTCATTTGCCCCAGCGAGAAGTCTCGTCACCACCCTCCCAGTCACGCTCGACGTAGCCAAGCTCCTGCTTGACCTTCTCCACGGTCTGCTTGTCGCCGGTGTTCTTGCCAATGTTGTCACTGGTAACATGAGCTGTTAGCATAATCTACTCTGACCTGCGTTCATTCATTTTGTGAAACATTCTTACCTGATCTTCACTGCAGGTCGGCCGTTGGCAGAGCTCAGCTTGATGACGATATTCAGTGGCACCGACTTGGCACCAGTCTTGAGGTTGGTGAAGTCATTGGTCAGGAAGGTTCCAACACCGAAGCGAGGAATCAAGCCAGAGGCCTCAGACACTTTCTTGTACTCCAGGCAGCGCTCGATGTTGAGCGAGTCCGAAAAGACAATCACCTTCTTCTCCTTGATGCCCTGGCTATCGTAGTACTTACGCATCAAGCCAACAAACTCCGCAGGGTCTCCTGAATCCTGTCGGACGCCGGTGAAGACCTCTGCATATGTCTTGGTCGTTCCATCGGGCTTCTTGAACGTCTCGGCTGTGAAGCCACCCTCGACAGGGCGGACAGGCTGCCCGAAAGCCCTGAGGAACTCTTGTGTGCCGAAAGTATCCGTCAGCGCAATGGCCAGGTCGTTGCCGAAGCAGGTGACCCAGTGCTGCAGCGCCGTCTCCGTGGCCTTCTTGTAGTCGCCGGTAATGGCAGCAATTCCCATGAACCACTCGTGCGCAACAGTACCAATGGGGGATGCCGAAGCGCATAGCCAGGTGAACATTGCTAGTGCCAGCTAGCTTTCCGGGAATCCCTTGGCCTGAGCTTCCTTTGAAGCCTTGACCAACCCACGGAAGACAAGAGCCTGGGTGTGGTAGTCTCGTCGGCGACGGGTGCCGAACTCAGAAGTGTCACAGCCGGCCTCCAGCAGGCGCAGGCCCTTCTCAAAGGCCTTCTCCTCCTGGCCCTCGTAGTTCCAGTCCGTGTCCATAAAGCGGAAGTAGGCCTCCGAGGTCAGGGCCAGCAGGGGATCTCGTACAAGATAGTGTCCGCCCAGGTTCCCTTGATGTTGATGCTAACATCGCCAATGTCTGAGTCAGCGCCGGCAGACTCGCCGACTGGGGTGAAGCTGGCGGAAACCTGCTCTCTAGGTCGCAGGCGGAACTCCTTGAGGAAATCAAGATAATCACTGGTCAGGTACTTGCAGTGGCGCTGGAGAAAGTCCAGCTCCTCAGTGGAAAGGCTGATGTTGCCCAGCTCTATCGGTTGGCTCGGGTCAGTCATGCATAGTGGTGGCTTGAGAGGGCGGGGGTGGAAGAGGGTGAGGAGAACTTGAGAACACGGGGCCAGGCCAGCGAGGAAGTTGGTCACATACTGTTTATTTGCTCCTCGAGCCACTTGAAGGCAGCCCGAGACAGCTTCTTATCCGGGGTGCGGTTGGTGTAGGCATAGGTGACGGGGACGTCCTTGAAGAACTTGAAGACGGCGCATTGCATAGTCAGCTTGTACAGGTCGGTATCCAGGAAGGATATGACCCCTCGGGGAAGGGCGAGGAGCTATTGAAGTCCATTGCAGTGATTTGCCCAGAGCGAGTTGTGAGGACAGGATCTGCTCGAGCGATAGTTAGAGTGAGGAGAGAAACAAAGCGGGAGTTTCTCAAGGTGACTTTGCGCTGTGGGACACAAGCGGGCCACTCCGGCTCGTTTCTGTATGGGTTGATTGTCTCAGGCAGGTGGGTGCTTTTGTAGTGTAAGCGTAAGGTAAGGTTAAGGGAAAAGGAGGGAGGAAGGGTTCCTCTTTTTTTCCTAGGTATACAATGTGTTTATTTATTCAGTCCTTAAGCGGTCTTTTTAAAAAAAGGGAAAAATTATAATTTAAAAATGTCGACAACGGACGGTTGCCTCTTCTCCCACGTTGCGTGAGCAAGCGCCTCGACAGGAGCTGGAGCTGGGGCCTTGGAGGGTGGTGACAGCGATAGCGGAAGAATGACGGAATCATTGAATTTTCACGAGCTACGCGCGCACTGCAAACTAATCTCACTCTCCCAAGAGATTAACATGGCCTGCTATCCAAGAATCTTCGCTCAGGCTCAAACTAAGAAAAGGTGGGGTTTGTTAGTAACAGTCAGTCAGTGCCATTCCAATCCAGCGCGACTCACCAAACCAACACTACCACTAACACCCTGATGACCAAAGCTATTCCATCCCCATCCCGCTCAGTCGCAGCGCTGCTGCATTGGTTGCTTAGCAGCTAGCATTCTGGCCTAGCCCAAGCCTGCCTCACCCGCAGCATACGTTAGTTACGTTGCTGTAACTTATTCAAAAATTCGTCCTATTATTGATTTACTTTGTATCCTACTAACTAAATTGTGCCGAAATCCGCATCATCATGAAGAGGGTATCATGTCACATATCCCTTCCACTCTAGGTATGCATCAGAGTATGTATCAAACAAAATATTCGCTCACATCAACTCCATCCGTCTCTCCCAGTAGTTCATGCTTGGCCTCCATCTCCCTCAAAGGCATTCTCACGCTCTTCCTTCCGTCTGTACATGCATGATACACTCATCGCAACCCGTCAAAGCCCTTCTCCGTCAGGAATCTCACTGGTTGCCTCGACCTGTGGCCCGCCATTCCCAGGCTGGACCTTTGCAGAAAGTTTGGAGTCGTAAGCATTGCCACGCTCATCGTCCTCGGTATCGACCGATCATTCTCTTTGAACTCATTGATCGCAGGCGTCCATGGCTCGTCGAGCACAAGTGGCTTGCCCATCCGATCGTCGTATCCCCATCGTGTGACGCCGCCAGCCCGAAGCCAGCCTTCAAGGTTGCGACATTGGCTCACATCAACCCATTGAAGCTTTCCGCAGCCGCTGACGAGGCTTTCTACGCCTTTTCCAGTCACACGAACGCAGCCACGAACGCTGATTCCTCCAGCTCGTTCAAATGCAAGGCTACGCTCTCAAGCTGCTGTCGCTCACAGCACTGCCGCAGAATGCTAACCTCAGTTCGCGGAGGCGAGGCAAACCCAACGCCACAACTTCAGTTGCCGTGTCAGAAAGCGCACAGCAAAACGACAAGTCCAAGTGAGTAAGCCGCTTCGCAGCATTCGCAAGTGCAACGATGGCATTATCCGAAAGGTAAGTGCAGTCTGCAAGGCAAAGATGCGTCAACTTCTCAAACCTAAACTGAGCCCACGACTGAAATCCCGCATCAGTGATGGATGTGCATCGTGTCAAAGAGAGAGATTGAATGCGATTGGAAGCGTGAGCCGCAAGATGGGCCATTGACCGATCCGTAATGTGTTTGCAGTACGACAAGTTCAGCCTCTTCAGCTTGGGGCACCCAATTACTGTTCCAGGCGCCGGCATGTTCTGTGGCTTCTGCTGCTGGGCCTGTTGCTGCTTGCTCCGTGACTTGCTCGATGAGCTGGAGATGACAACCTGCTTGCTCTGTGGAGCCGGTTCGGGAACCACCCAGCCCACAACACGTCCAAGGAGGTTGTCTCCAACTTTGCGACAGTTGCTCCAGTCCACTTCCTCTAGGCCCTTCGCATTCTCGCTCATTTCGAGGATTTGGTTAGCGGATACGTCCCACACGGAGCGCATACGCCAGCTCTTCACATTCTTTCCACACTTCTTCCACAAAGTAGAAAATCCTTCGTCGGTGATATGAAAGCAATTGTTGAGGTCGATAATCATAGCTCGGGTACCGATAAATGGTGCAAGTATATGTACAAGTATATAGTCTGTGACTTTTCGGTTGTAGGTAGAGAGATCAACCTCCGTGCACAGTTTGGGTGAATGTGTCAGGATCTTACGCCAGTGGCTGTTGACCCGTCGCAGACAAAGCAACTCCCCGACGTCAAAATGCTGGAAAATGTTCACCAAGATATCGTCCGACAGAATTGGTTGCTGAGACTCATGCGGCCGTCTCGCCAATGTCCGTACCCTCTTGGCAGGTACGTCGGAGTCGGGTGGCGTCTGTGTGAAGGTAAACTTGATGGGGTGACATCGCTCAGTGGAGAGTGAAGTCCGTTCGTCTTCATGATAGGATTCTCCGTCTGCGGTGTAGGAGGCGCTATCGAGTGTCGTCGTCGGCTCCTCATATTCTCCATATCAACGCTGAGGAAGGGGTCGGGGTCCTTGCGTTCCATGATATCTGAATCATCCTTGCTAGGTGAAGCGGGTTTTGAGGAGTGGTGAAGGTGACGTGAGGTAATGTGGGATGACCAGGTATAGTTGGTGTTGTCGGATCAGACCTGGCCTTTGCCTTACCCTCCACGTCGATCATGTCAACATCGTCCAAAGGATTCTTGTAGCGCATTCGCGCTGTCTGTTCCACCTGAGACTTGATGTCCGGAGGACAGCGTCTCCAGAGCTCATCCAGCGCATCGCCCGGTATCATCAAGCACTCCACAGTAGTGATAGACCGCACGGTCGCGGTTCTCCCTCGGGACAATCCCAGGCTCGCAACTTCGCCAAAGTACTGGCCCGATTTTAATCGTGGCCTCCGTTGTATCGACCTTGTAGGTCCCTCGGCTCGATCCTTGACGTTGTCTTGGTCATGTATGACCTCGGCCTCGCCCCTTACAATAAAGAAAATCTCGTTTCCGCTGGTTCCTTGTTGGATTATATCAGTAAAAGGGTGGTAGGTCTTGGGTTGCGCGCTCAAGCCTAGAAAATGTAGAATATCAGGCGGCAGCGTCGAAAAGAGTGGCAACTCTTTTAGAGTCTGTCGGATATTAACCAAGCCACTTCCGATCGCGCTGCCAGCGGCAGGGTCCTCGATGATGCCAGGGCTTGGTGACTTTCTCTTCTTAGAATTCACGACAGCCCCATCTCGAATAGCGCCGCTTTCGCCCTTTGATACTTCTCCCGGGACTGCTTCTCTGGCCGAGAACTCGCCCTTGGGAGATTTGAGTGTAACGCCAGCTTCTTGACGTTTCTTCTTCAGCAAGTTTAATCTTTCCTGAGCTTCGTGGCGAATCGCCTTCTCCATATCAGGGAACTTAGGCATAACGGCATGTAAATCCTCCTTTTTCAAGACGAGCAAAAGGCACTTCGTCCGAGACACGATTGTAGCGGTTCTTGGCATATTCATGAGTACACCAATTTCGCCGAAGAAAGCTCCAGGCTTCAGCTCAGCATATACAGCTTCTCCGTCACGAGACGTGACGGCAACCACGCCACGCACCAGCCAATACATGGCTTTAGCTTCGTCACCTTCGGTGACAATGTGATCGTTTGGGCCATGAATTTGGGGCTTCAGATTATTGCCAATGGCGACGAGAAACTCCTCTGGGGCTGAGAGAAAGAGCGGAAATGAGCGTATGCGATCTACGAGATCTAGCGGCATATCTCTGATTGTCGAGACCGTGAGCAGGGAAGGCCGCATCGGGCGAGTTGGGTTTGTGTCAACATTGAAGGACCGGATCACGGATACCGAGTCCGTGGCGGCGGCGTTTGCATGTGCTTGTTGATGATGGGCCAAGGCCCGGTAGGGTGAGGGCGAGCTGGGCGATCGCCCCGCCGCATGGTAGCCGGCATGGCGCCGGTATCACCTAGTTGGTGATGTCTAGTGGCAAGAGATCTGAGGGCTGCAAGAACTGGGAGAGCACCGCAGGAGCCTATCGGCACAATACGTGCTTTTCCCAGACGAATGCACTGCTAAGCTTTTGTCTAAGCACGTGAGCGTCGAGGCGCAGCGGCCCAACAGACAAACGTCTTGGATCGGTTCTCAGGCTTGCCCCAATGCCCGGATGTAACAACTGTAGGTTACGAGCGAGGGATAGCGGCGATATTGATTGGTCCGAAGAAAAGATACCAATCAGACGGGTCCAGGGACGTTCGAGAAATCTCGGTATTGCGGTAGAAGGGCGTCTGCAGCGCAACGTGATGCGCGATAGACAAAATCCGGGGTGGGAGGGCGGCGAACGTCACTTGTCTCAAATATTATGCCGACTCCAGAACCACCCAACGTCGTTCAGCCCAACCAAGTCAGCTCGCCAACCCGAGTGCAAGTCCTCATCCGATGTTCGCGTGAATAGGCGGTTCCTGGGAAGGAATATGCGTGCGAGGAGGCGGGAGCGTGTCGCGTGCGTGGTGCCCAGAGCTTCGTAGGCGCTGCAGCGTGGACTTGAGAGGGAATGACGTGAGATTCGCGGGCGCGGGGGCCGTGGCGGTAGAAGCAGGAGGGAAAGGTACAGGACGGCGTCGGAGATGCGATCGCGGTGAAGATGCGAGCAGATGAGGGTAGAGAGCAGCGATGCGGTCCTTGGGAAGGAGCGGAACGGAAAGGCAGAGCTGGGCAGGGTCGAAAGATCACGAAGCTCGAACGTGGGGCAGGTCGCAGGGTTTCGTTGAGGTTGCTTTTTCGGGGCGGAGGATCTGCTTGGTGGTTTGTGCGCAAGGGAAGCAACAGTGACAGTAGGTACCTGTGTTGTAGACAAGGTATCAGAGCAAGGGGGACGATGATGGGGCGCGCCAACCGAGTCCCATGGGCCTGGAGTAAAGTGCGTGCGTGGGATGCGTGTTACGGGAACATGTCGAAGAGGGATTGGGTTTGGCGGAGAGGCAAAGGGAAATGATTTTTTTCTACAAGCTCGCTTGGATGTGTCTATCTGTCAGTCGGGGCCTCGAATCACGAGATGACGCTTATGACGGGATGGGCCAAAGGCAAACTGTAAAGACGAGTGCTTTGGTGGGAGGGAGGAACTTGACAGGACAGCGCAGTAAAGTGTACTCTGTAGGTAGGTACTAGGTAGGCGGTACAGTACAGTGTACTGTCGTAGTGCAGCTCAGTTCAGTGGCGTGGAGCAGATCGCTCGCTGGCTTGGTCTGGCTGCATATGGTATCCAATCCAATAGTTTCCCACCAAGAAAACACTACCACGACGCGACGCAAATAGCACCGGCCTTTAGCAGCAGCTGTAGCTGCAGTAGCTACAACAACAATAACAATGGAAGCAGCAGCAGATGGTTATACGGAGGCCAGATACAGGGGACGGCCGTGGCCCCAAGTGCCTGCAGCAGAAGGTGTTCGTACCTGCACCCAGCACGGACGCAGCCCATGCACTGCACTGCAGTGGACGGCACCGCACGTACGCACACGCAGGCGGGAATCCGTTGTTTCTTTCTACCCTCCCTCCTCCCTTCCTCCCCTTCCCAAGCCCTGCGGTTCTGTACTGTACCTTGCGGATACAACGCCGGAGGTCCTCCAGCGCCCATGTCTCCGGGGAGCGGCTAGCGCGACGACACGACACTGGAGGAGCACGAGAAAAGGGCCCTAAAACGTAGATGACCCGGCGTGCAGCAGCACAGGCCACCCGCTGGCCCCTGAGCTCGGGCGGGTGGCCCCAGTGGGTGGCCCTTGGTGGCCTCCACTCCACTGCGCTGGGCTGGCCTGGCCTGCGCTTGCAGGGGAAAAGGTTGCGGATTTGCAGACCCAACAGCCTTAGCTCTACTCCAAAGCACCTAATTCACTACGGGAAGTCTTCTCGTCGTTTTATTCTTGTTCCATTACTCACCTACCTTACCTTACCTTACCTTACGCTACACATACCGCTGTACCTCTCCAACGCCTCTTTTTTCCCTGTACTCTGTACCTTTTTCTCAACCTCAGATCTGCTTACATCAATCCTCCTGGTAACGTCAAGGACAAGGCCTCTCCATAGGCATGTTTCAAGCCTGGACACGGAAAAAACTCATATCCTGCTGCTCGTCCTCCTCCCCCTCCCCTTTCCTCATCATGCCCGAAACCTCGTGTGGGCCGCGGTCGAGGTTTCATCATAGGTCAGGTAGGTAAGTCGACCGACTGCATGGCCATAAGCTGCAGCAATCTACGGCGCCAACATGACTGCTGTCCCTGGTTCTCCTGATCTGTTGTTTGTTTACCTCTTTCTGCTTCTTGTGCTTCCTTGTTTCTGCACGGGAAAGGGTGGAGCGCCCCTCCATTCAAGCGATATTCTCTCAAATGCGGTGTCACATCTCGATACACCTCGTTTCGATTCAGGCTATGCCTGCATTGCCCACCCTCCCACGCGGTAAAGATGCTGCACTAGCCTAGATAGTGTAGGTATCTCCCCAACCTGCTTAAGCTGATCTCCTTCTCGCGGGCAGGCAAGCCAGGGGGGCCGGGCTTGCTGGGTTATCGAGGAGCTACTCTGTACCCGCAGCTAGGTGTAGCTATCCTACCTGGCAAGCTCGTCTGTATTAGTCGTGTCGCAAGCGTACAATCTCTGAGTTTGGTCGGCAAGCCTTCGGCGTGCCTGATCGGAGCCCGTGTCACTTCGCCCAATCGAGCCCTTGCTCCCTTGAATGGGATGCACCTCTGCATCGGGGCCCAGCTCCAACGGCGTCTGCACATGCATGTAAGCGACCAGATGTGGCTCCCTGTAGCTCCTCGTCGCCCGTCGAAGACGTCTAATCTGCGCATCTGCACGCCGTTCACCAATTACATGCGGCCGTTCTTCTTGCTAATCAGCCCTAACCCGTCTCCTCGGCAGGAAAGAGATGACTACTAACGCGCTCCGATCTAGGTATACTACGCGCCGTGCCAGGCAAGCCAAACATTCAAGTAAATCAAACGGATGGTTGCCAATGCCTTTCGCCCAGCACTTGTTGCAGAAAGCCCAGGGGTCAAGGGCTGCTCCCTCATCCGTCTGTGCACCGTACCGCCATCTTCCGCAAACATGGACCAGGGCCGCAACCAGCCTTACACAAATCAACTGCACCCGCATTCGGAAAACGTCTAGAAGCCCGCTGTTTAGTTTCTCTCGCCTTTTTTTTTCTTTTCTGCTCCCTCGATCGTGGTTCTCTCTATCACGTGTCCACCCCTTTTTCCCTTGATTTGTCTGTGCTGGTTCCATGTCCTTGGTGCGTTTGGCGCTGGCTCGCCCTCGGCTTTACTATGGATCCTTGTGATGTCGGCTCTCGGGTCACTGCGAAACAGTCCTCTAACTTCAAGACAGTGACATCCTGTTTTCCACGTCATGCACTTGGCGTCTAAATGTTGATACTTCGGTGTATTAAAAAGACATGTCTATCCTGATCCATTAGTTCAGACAAATTTAATGCTCTTGTCCTTCACATTTACGAGATCTAGTTACCCGTATCGTCTCACATCTTGCAAAGCCAATGTCCACTCCCTAACTCCAGTCCTTAGCCTCGTAGCCATGGTTAACTTCATGCCCTGAGGAATGTTTTATATACTTCAGAGTGCGTCAACTCTTCAAAGGGTACCCCAGATCTTTGAGATAGCGCGCAAGGTCTTCTACCTCCTCGTCGGGACACAGGATGCCGGCCAGGACCTTGGCCACATCGCCACCGTAGTTTCGGTACTGGAAGAGGCTGATGTTGAACTTTTGGGTCTCAACGTAACCAAGAATCTCTCCAAGGCGCCAGGCCTCTCCGGGAAGTTAAAGGTATATAGCCTCTCGTTCGGTGCGTTTGAGCGGCCGCCGACGAGATACCGAATGTGGCTCTTGGCAAGCTCATCTCCTGACAGATCGGTCGGTGTCATGCCGGCAGCCCGGATACGCTCCAGCAGCATTCCCAATTCCTGCACCCGTTGCGAAGCAGGTGCTGTCAACGAGAGACCGATCAAGACATTGGCGACAGTTGGGTCCGCTAGTCGATAGGAGAATTCCGTGACTGAATGAGGCATGATGATGTCGATAAGCTTGGCAAACGCACCGGGTTGTTCGGGGATAGCCACGGAAAGCAGAGCCTCCTTGCCCTCACCCAACGCGGCACGCTCCGCAACAAATCGCAAGCGGTCGAAGTTCATGTTGGCGCCAGAGGTGACGGCAATGAGGGTCCGCTTGGTATCGTTGGACGGATACTTGGCCACGTACTTCTTCAGGCCAGCAATGGATAGCGCACCAGCAGGCTCAAGACCAGAGCGAGTGTCGTCGTACATGTCCTTGATGGCAGCGCAGATCTCATCCGTCGACACCTCAACCACCTCATCAATGACTTCTTGGGCAATACGGAAGGTCTCCTCGCCAACGGTTCTTACCGCGGCACCGTCGGCAAACAAGCCAACATCGTCGAGCACCACCCTGTAGCCCTTCTTCAGGGACTGTGCCATGGCGTTGGCATCGTGCGCCTCAACACCAATGATCTTGACATGAGGTGCCATTCTCTTTACAAAGAGGCCAATGCCGGTGATGAGACCACCGCCTCCAACACCGCAGAAGATGGCCTCGACTTTGGACATGTTGACCTGCCCAAAGAGTTCGTTTCCAATGGTTCCTTGGCCAGCGATAACGTAAGGGTCGTCAAATGGCGGGATGTTGATGAGCCCATCCTGCTTCTCTCGTCTGGCGCACTCCTCCTTGGCGGCATCAAAGTCCTGGCCGTGCAGCACGACGTGTCCACCAAGTCGGGCCACATTCATGTGCTTGATGCTGGGTGTCGCTTCGGGCATGACAATGGTGGCTGGTATCTTCAGCTTGCGTGCCGAGTAGGCGACACCCTGAGCATGGTTTCCGGCCGAGCAACAGACCACGCCCTTCCAGCTCTTGGCTGGGTCAAGATGGGCCATCTTGTTGTAGGCGCCGCGGAGCTTGAAGCTGAAGACGGGCTGTTCATCTTCGCGCTTGAAAAGAACCTTGCATTCGAGACGATTGCTCAGATTGATCGCATGGGTCAACGGGGTGACCTCGCAGGCTTCGTAAACTCGAGATGTGGCGCCAGCAATCAGTCGCAGATACTATAGGCGGCCAATGCGATCAGTATATGGCTCAGGTTCCAAAGCGGCAGACGAGTGCACCTACATCAGGATAGCCGGACGGGAGCAAAAACTCCTCAGGGACTGACGCTTTGATGCGAGCGCGCTTGTCCTCTGACGGAGTGGAAGGGTGGGCACTGTACTCGGTCAAAGCCATGCCGCCGACAGGCGTCTGGGGCCGGTCATGGTTGGCCGTGCCATTGACGGTGCCATTGGCTGTCGTCGCCGCCGTGGTAGTCTCTGTGACGGACGGCATTTTGGAAGAAAGGTACTGTATGTGTTGAAGTAACGGACAGTGCTTCGCTCCGGAGTGTGGTGGTTTAAGTATCCGGCAGTCACGGCCGAATTATCGGACTTGGAATTGTTTTTTAGACGGTGAGACACCGCCGTGGTTGGCTTGTAAGGTACCCTTAAGGTACCAATGGAGGGGCTAAAATGATATCACTGCCCGCCATCGTCCGCTGGCTGGGTATTCTTGCACCCTTGGGATCTCATGCTTTTCCTCTATGCTATCATTGTGGGATCGACAGTGAAAAATGAGTTGTGTATTCAGGCTCCCTCCGCTGATCAGTGCCATCACGTCTTTTGCACAAAGGTAGTTACCGACAAACCAATTGCAGCAATCCTGTCGTTCGATTCCTTTCGTCGTATGTGAACAGGGTATGGGGTACTTTGGAGTATAGTGGGGCAAGGTTATTACAGCACAGACGTCGCCCGGCATCGGAGGACCCTTACATTGATTGACTCGAGTTGGGGAACACAGCATCGTAACAACTTCATCCACGTAAGCAGCTGATAAGCGGCTCAGACATCTATAGCATTAGAGACACTTCCTAAAACATTGTTTCCTGACTATGCGTTCCACATAAGCCTATCGGCCATCTTTGTGTTCCCAGTCGCAAACTGAAAACATGCTTGCTATTCTGATACCTCAGATAAACGCCTACCATATCCATATATCATTTCGTAAAACGTGTTACACAGAACGAAACAGCCCACTCAGAAACATATCTGATGACCACTCCTCAGATTTAAAAGCTCACGCATCTGTGTCGTCATGATGTATCCCACATCAGGCCAGACTTCACCCAGCTCAAGACTGTTTCTCAACCTGCTCATACGTAGGCGGCTCGTCCATGCTCTCTCTCTTCTCGATAATGCCACTCACTACCTCCGAGTCTGAAGACTGCATTGAGTTTCGAGTCAACCTTTCGACGTCTGAGAGTCTCTCCTTTGTCCTCAGATCGGACGACGAGATACCAGAAACCCATTTTTTATGCAGCAACCCTCCTTCTTGACGCAGCAAGCCTTCCATTGCGCCCTGCATGGTTTTCGCTCGGCCCTTCTCATCTTTCTTTGAGCCCTGCATTCCTGTCTGCGCTGGCAACATGTTTTTCTGGCCGATGGCGGAGCAGGTGCCTCTGGAGCAATGTAATATCCGGCATTTGTGTTGCCAGTGACCATGTATCGTTTGGTGTCGTGGTCATTCTCATGGCATACTGAGCGCAAAATAGAGGCGAGGCGAGTAAAAACGCAAGGCATTGTGGTGATGCCGAATATAGTAGTCCGTGAGAAGTAAATCGGTTACAAAGAGCAATATAGTAATGAACCCAAGGTTACTCGTGAATGGGCCGGCACGTCTAGATCAAAGATATCCAGTAGTGTAGGGTAAGCTGGTTTCTATAAGCAGATTACTGGAAAGGATGCTGGATAGGATTGCTCAGGTATAAATAATTGCTCAAGACTATGCTGTCATTCGTCTGCCACTTCAACCCCCGAGCTTATCCGCACTGCCATACTTGTTTGACGTCGGAGCTGTATGATATGCGATTGCGAAGTTGATTAGTCTGGTTAGCACCTCGCACCCCGTTGATGGTGCGGCTGGCGCTTGTGTGGCGACCAATCCCAGCTCAGGCCTGGAAGCACCCAAACTGCAACAGCTCGCATTCGCTTACAGGTCGCTCTCGCAAAAGCTGGTTTTGTTTGAGTCGACCATCTGACGTATGAAACACCATCGTGACTCGCTAATAATTCTCGAGGGTATGGGAGGTCGGCGGGACAGGCACGAACTATCATTCCGGTTCCAAATGGTACTGCTAAGCTGCATCGTGTTGCACGTGAAGACGACTGGACTCTGGTGTGTTGGTGGCTGTGCCATCTTCTGTGACCCTCTGCCCAAACAACTTCCGAGCTTCTGATATCTCCCAGTAAGCACGGAGCACTGCAAGGCCTCCAGCTTGCGTTTCTATTGTCCGCCCCGCCCTCGGGCGTTTGGATCTTGATCTTTCATGGTCGACATTGTTTCAGTCGTCCTTTGCCTGATTATGCCATGCTGGTCTAGAATCCACTGACCTGACCCTGGGCGAAGCCGTGGGTCAACGTTTGCCAAATCCCAGCTTCCCTGCCCGGTAGCCATGCGTCCTCCAAGCCCCAGGTCTCGTCCCGGGGTGTTCCTGCATTGCGATAATCTGTCGTGTTCATCGCGGAATGATCGATGCCATCATTTTCTTGCGTGGCCATGATATTCCCAAAAAGACTGGCTCCCCACCACATACCAAAGTGTCCTTCTGCATCTCGAGTGCTAAGAGCAGCCAAAGCATTATGCCTGACCCAACCGAGATACGAGCTGCATGCTGTTTCGTGTGCATCTCTAATTTCACGATACTGCAGTACGTCAGGAGACTTACCAGCCTTCTCAGGTTGACTCAAAGGCCCACAGAATGCTGTCAGGTGATGGAAGAAGATACCCTTGAATGTCTGCCCATCTTGCGAACAAGTACCGCTGGCGTCGCACTGCTCTTCCAAAACCCCCGCGGCCAAGTCCCCGCCATGGCGGAAGTTGGCCACTAGGTACGCCATCGGGCCTATCGATGGGAAGATCCTCCTGCAAAGCCCACCCGGTCGCTCTGATTACCGACTGTATCAGTTTATGACCGTCTTCAAGGTAAGAGGCTACTCCGCTGGCTGTCCATAGCCCACGATGGCCGGTCAAAATAACTCCCTGATTGTATGTATAGACCATTTCATCTCGAAGATCACATCTCGTGTTTCCTTCCTTTGAGTGGTCGATGTGATATCCATCAACAAATAAACCTTGCCGATTGGTCATATTGATACCTTGAAGCCATTTATAACCCTCAATGGCTGCAGCTAGGTGAACAGGGTCTTTCTCGGGATAGGCAATATCTTTTATCCACGGTGCAGTGAAGTTGTCACCCGGGAAATGCTCAAACATGGAGATGGAGGCAGATACCCAAAGCTCGTTGGTGATGGCATTCTTATATGGCAGAAGACGCCGGTTCCAAACCATACCACCATTGCAATAGCGGGTATCCCAACCACCAGAACCCAAGCGCCAGAATACACGAGCTCGGTGCGCAAAGGCAGAAACCCAGTTATGGCCGTGCCAGCGCAGTGAGTTCAAGGCCTCTTTGAGACCTTCAGATGAGAACTGGCCAGCAGAATCAACAACGGGATAATGCAAATCCGTATGCGTCTTAATAAATTGGAGGGCTTCAGTCCAGCCAAGGACTACCCAAAGAATATCATCATATGCCTAAAAGAAAGGTTAGAAAGAGAACTTCGATAATTGAGCATGAGGGAGTTTCACTGACTTCGCCACGGATGGATAGAACATCTTGTCCGAAAAAGGAGTTGACAACCTGTGCAAAATAAAACGAAATGAGATTCTCCTTTGCCTTCCAACTTTCAGCAGCATTCGAACCGAGCATAATAAGAGACTTGGATAAGGTTGTTAACGTTCCCGAGATAATAGTCTCCACCACGGCACCAGTCCAATCAATTGCTGATGGCCAAGCGCCGTAGTCTGCGTCGAAGTAGTCCTTTTGCAGGACGGCCAATGCCTCAAAAACGTCTTCTAAGGTTCCAGAGTCCGCGCCAACGCTGGTGGAGGCATGAGGGACGAAGTTTATGAAGCCTCCCGAGAAAGTGCGGCAGTTATCGGCGGATTCGATATCGAGAACTGAGCAATACTCCTGGCTAAGTGTAGCTTGAGTCACAGCCAAGCTGGCCACACCGCATGAAAGGCAAATCGCTTTGAACGCCATGATGAAAGGCTTAGCAATGCTATAAAAGACTGACAATCAATGCTGTCGAGGAAGACGAGGTATCGCCTCAGGCGTGGTTCAGGCAAGGTATCACACGGGTCATGTTGTCACTTCCCGGCCAGTGAGGTTTGCAGCAAGTGCAATAAAAGGATTGGCAATGCAAGAATGAAGCGAGGATCCTTGAAGGCTTGTGGGATGAGTTTCCGTCCAATGCTGGAGATGGAGTGTGGAGTTGCGAGTAGCAGCCCCGCCAATGTGATACGCAATTGTGCAACCAACCTTTGTGGAGAAGGAGTTGGTACGCTTATCTTGACTCGAGCAGCGTCTAGATCCAACCAATCCTCGAGGAACACGCTGCATATTAAGGAATGCGGCTTCGTGCTGTCGACAGCAATTGAGAATAGCCTAAGAATAACATTACGCATCATATGGATCCTCGACTATATTCCATCGGGGAGCCACGTTGTGGGATCCTCTGAAGAGCCAAACTCAATGATATGCTAAAGCGAAAACCTGGAGCGAGGCCAATAGGTACCTTTGGAATCTGGTCCAGGTACCTGGGTTTGTACCTCAAGTAGCATGGGTGTATCGGAAGTTACGTCAGCCGCTCCAGAATGAGAGCGTCCACGTTAGTGGTCTCCGGCACATCTAGCGCCCCGCCGAGTGCCGCCACAGCGCCACACAACACCGCTGTACAGGTACCTCTGGCCAGCCTATCACGGCGCTGGTACGAGGCGCCTACACGAAACGCATGTGGAAATTCCCTGGTTTGTTTACTTTCATCCCAAAGAGGATCCTGGTTTGGTTAGCTTCCAAAACTCCCACTCTCTCTCCACCATCACACGTCTTTATTCTGCTATACATCCCATGCCGTGTTCTTC